>OY776116.1:73771207-75223707 GCA_963675035.1 Allygus modestus | reverse complement strand
AAATAATTTTTAAATAAATGGAAATCATAATCACACCAAAAGAATTAACAAATAATGAAAATTATTAAAAATTGTTTTTATTTAAAACTAAAGTATCATACAATTCTTTAATTTTTATTTTTAAATTTAATAAATATTACGTTTATTATAATAGATTTGATTTAGAACCACATTTAGATAAAATTATACAATTTCTTAAAGAAAGTGTTAAAGAAAATGATCAAAATTATTTAAATATTATCTAAAATTTTCATTCATTCTAGTGACGTGTGTTCATAGTCACTGATTTATGTAAAAAAACATCAACATTATTATACAAATTTCGGGAGAATGAAACATTCCTAACTTTTAATTAAATGTATTTTAATTTTATTTTTTATGAGCTATGGTTGTAGCTCCTGATTTATTTAATGTAAAAATATTCAAATTTTCATTTGAATTCTTCTAAAATCCTGTGGGGAGATTCATCCCCAACTGATTTATGTAAAAAACATCAACATTTATAAGTAATTATTATACAGATTTTAAATTTTATAAATTTTGGAGTAAAAAAATTAGCCCCGGCAAACATCGGATCTGAGCAAATATAATAGATTAATTTAATAAAAAATAAACTCATCTTTAATTTCCTAATTACTTTTTTATTCTTTTCATCATAACATTTATGATTTTTATTATAATCACTTGTATCAAATTCATCCATATTTTCATTAATAATTTTGTATGGATCTTTCTTTGATTCTATAAAAAAACTATCTGTATTCATACATAACAATTTTAAATTCGACTCATACTTTTCAATTTATTGTAATAAAATTCATACAATTCATACAATTTTTATAATTCAAATACTGAAAATACTATATAAATCGGTTTATCAAATTCAACTTTTTCTTTAATCATATGGGATGCAATACATTCTTTATCAAAAATACTAAATGTTTTAATCTTTGTCTTTTTAGCTTGTTTTGACCAATATTCTTCATTTCCTAATCTTATATCACATATATTTCTAACGTTTTCCATTGTTTTACCGAACACAGAATTATTCATTAATTTGAAGAAATCTTTTTCAAAATCTTAATTCTATTTAGCTCTTAGTGTTGTATTAAGTTTGATATATTTTGTCATAAAATCGTCTTGATCGAATGCAATTACTCTTTTAACTTTTGTTAATTTTAATCCTTCTTTTGAATAATATTTTTAATTTCTGGAATGTACAACGTAATATTTTTATCATATAATGTTGTGCATAATTTATTAATATAATGTTCCGGAGCTAATGGTAAATCTTTGTGTTTATCATGTAATTCCTTCGAATATACTAAAACAACCTCCAATATATATCCATAATCAGCATTTTCATCCGATTCTAATATTGTTTCTTCCCATTCTTTTAATGTATATGTATGCGGTTTCATCCATTTTATATCTTTATATGGTAATTTGTGTGATAATGCCCATCCATACAAATTATTTGCATCGCTATACATCATATAATTTTCTGGTTTTGTTTTATCATAATTTTTCATATATTTATTATTTGCTTTACAATATCTTGTAACACACTGAGAAATCCCACCTCTTATTCCTTTTTCGATCATTTTTTTTTTTTACGTAGGAGGAACGCTTAATGCACGAACCCAAAGGAACAGTGTGGGACTCCCTCTTACGAAGTATACCCACTAAACCTCCTACGGAGCCGCGGGGGAAAAAACAGGCCGGAACCCTTATCGGACAACTTCGGCACTGGCCCGCGTGTCTTGCGCCCAGTCGGGTCACGTCACCGTTTCGGGAAACTTAGAGGTCACCTAAGCATCCCTCGTCTCGCTTTCCCCGAAGAACGGATTGCACGAAGAGCGCAACCGCTCTCCAGGAGTCTTCATTTCGAAGCATCGCCCCCACCACGACGTCCGGGGACAGATCGCCGACAGCAGAGACGAGCCTCCTCCTGTCTTCAGCGAAACGACTGCACCGGAAGAAAGTATGATGAGCATCATCCACTCCTCCGGGCAGTAACTACACTGAGGTGACCTCACCTTCCCCATGCGGAAAAGGTATTCCCTGAAGTACCCGTGGCCCGTCAGGAATTGACACAAGAAAAAGTCAATTTCCCCAAATGCACGGCTCAACCACGGGCTTATGTCTCTGATGAGACGAAACGTCCATCGCCCTTCCAGTCCACCGTTCCACCGCTTTTGCCAAACTTGCAGAGTTTCGAGTCTGGCTTCCACAGCAGCTTGGGCTCTTCCGAGATCAGGAGCACGGCGAAAGATGTTCTGCCTCTCAGCGGCGAGCAGATCAAGGGGAAACACTCCAGCCACAACCATTACAGCCAGTCCAGACACAGTGCGATACGCACAGGCAACCCTAAGAGCCGCCCTGCGCTGAACGGAGAGAATTCTCTTGCTGTGGTTTTTGACTCTCATGGCACCCGCCCACACTTCTGCGCCGTACAGGAGAGTGGCGTTGACAGTGGACATGAGAAGTCGCCTCTTGCTGGACCTCGGGCCTCCGACATTCCCCATCAATCTGCTGAGCGACAGAAGAACCCTCGTCGCCTTCTTGCAAACAGCCTGGATGTGCTACCACCATGTGAGGCGGCGGTCGAGCACCACTCCCAGATACTTCGCCGCAGTCTTCGTCTGGACCTCCACGTCACCAACAGTCATAGGGATTACTGTTTGGATCCTCCGTCGCGTGAGCATGACGATCTCGGTCTTGGCGACCGCCAGCTCAAGTCCATGACCGCTCACCCATCTGTTGACCCGAAACATCACCTGGTTGAGGTGAAGCTGGGCCACCTCCGGATTCCGAGCCGTGATTCTGCGTAGCCCACGAGATAGGCTTGTGGTGGCATCTCGAGGCGAAGCACTCCGTCATATGCCACGTTCCAAAGGTCAGGGCCAAGGATCGACCCTTGCGCCGCGCCGGCGGTGACCTCTTTGGAACGGACCCCTGCTTCTGTGCTATATAGCAGCCTGCGCTCCTACAGGTAGTCCTGTATCACGACCAATAGATAGTCGGGTACCCTGAAGTCCCGCTGCAACGCCTCGAGCATGTCCACCCCACGGGCTGAGTTAAAAGCGTTTTTAACGTCCAGGGTGACCAGCAGCACGATCGGTCTGGCCTGATGGCAGACCGTGTCAGCCCGCTGGACGGCGCCCAGGACTTCAGCCACGGCATTCAAGGTTGAGTGGCCCTTCCGAAAGCCGTGCTGCCGAGGGGACAAGTCCCCAGCGGCTTCGACGGCCGACCTCAACCTGGGTTTCAGCAACCTCTCAAAGAGTTTACCCGCCGTGTCCAACATACAGAGTGGTCTGTATGCCGACGGGGACTCCGGGTCACCTTTGCCTTTGCTGATGAGCGCCAGTCTAGCTGTCTTCCAGCATGACGGAAACACACCCGCCGCCAAACACGCGTTGAACATGCGCAGCAGCAGATGTGGGTGACTTCCCGCCACAACCTTCAGAGCCTCAACTGGAATGCCATCAGGGCCTGGAGCTCTGTTGTTGTGCATGGCAGACGACGCTGCCACGAGCTCCTGTTCCGTGAACAAAGGAACATCAGGCACCGGCCCCGTTACTCTCTCCTCTCGCCTCACAGGGTGATTTGTGACGCCCCGTTGCCCAGGGTGCGCGACAAGGACGCCGCGGGCGGGATCCATACCCTGCACCCCTTTTTCGATCATTAAATACATATTATAATCACTTATCAATTTTAACTCAATTTTTGTTAATTTTAACATCGACTCCCATGCCAATCATGGTGAAGTTAAATAATGAGCCGGATCTAATTGATAGTTTTTCAAACAAACAGATCTAAAATTCTCTAAAATATCAGCTAATAACAATACTTCTTGAATATCATACAAATCGGAATAATTTCCTAATGTTTTTAGTTTTAATTTATTCCAAACTTTTAAATAATGTTTATAATCATCATCACTCATATTTCATCAAAACTTTCATCTTTATATAACATTTGATCATAATTTAATTGTTGTTGTTGTTGATCCGTTAAACAACTGAAAAACACTTTTTTATCTAATATTTTATCATAATTTAATCTTTCAACATCATCTATAAATTCATAAGGAAATATGCCTTTATAACTTAATATATCAAATGTATCTCCATCAATATTAATTAAATTATCACATTTATTTTTAATAAATTTATTTAAGTGTTTGAATTCTTTCAGGTTGTTAGCTAAGTTATCAATTGATGATGGCATAAATCTAAATGTATCTACGAATGATAATTTTATAAATTTTTTGTTTTATTATCTTCAAATTCGTATCCGAATCCAGAATTAACTGTATAATTTATTTATTTGTCATCCGTGTTTGCAATTAAATCAATTTTACCATATTTGTTTCGCTGATTCTTTTATCATATTACAAATGTTTATCATATTACAAATACTATGAAAAAATACAGGAACATTTTCAGGAAATTTTAAATTACAACTTGGGTGTGCTGCTCCTCTATATTTTCCTGTTAAATGACAGTGATTTCTCACTTTTTAGCGAATTTCACCTATAGGGAAGAAGCTATTACCGTAGTCGGCATGGTAAGACCTAGGCCCGGGACCATGATAACTTTTCGTTTTGAGGTCCCCAGACCCCAAAAACCCCATTCGTTCGATACTGTATATCTATATATATAAATATATATATATATATGTGTGTGTGTGTGTGTGTGTGTGTGTGTGTGTGTGTGTGTGTGTGTGTGTGTGTGTGTGTGTGTGTGTGTGTGTGTGTGTGTGTGTGTGTGTCCGTGAGCATGATAACTTTCGTATAATTAATCCGATTTTGACGAAATTTGGTATAAACGTGTAAACCAGCATTTATGACTTTAAGTTCGAAAACCAGACAGATCGCCCTATTCAAAGGGGTATTTTGGGGAGGGGGGGTTTGTACCCCAAAAATGGGTTTTTTGAGTTTTTTACTTATAATTTTTGAAAAATTCTATATACATTTATTGACGTTTTAGGATAGTTATATTTCGAATCATATGATCTTTTTTCAAATAATTTGATACTTTTTAAGCTCAATGGGTAATTAAACCCAATAAATATTTCATCATTTATATAATTTTGATATTGTTTGACTCTATGTGGATGATCTAATTTGTTATTTTAAAATCTATCTATAGCACATATAATTGCATAAATAAAACAAAATTCATCTTTATTTTTAAAGTTTATACAACATTTTTTATTTTTTATCTAATTCGGCAATTCAACATATGAACCGGCATTTAATGATTTATTTTTAGTTAATTTTAGATTTAATTCAACACATCTTCTCAATGACCACCCACTACCTTCTGAAGGTTGATTTAGCCGTTCTCTTAATAATAATTTATTAAACTGATCATCTATAAAATCATCAATATTTAAAATATCTGTACTTCTTAAAGCAAATACATATTTGTTGTTTGATATTACTGTATTTCATTTATCATTTTTCTTTCATGTTCGCATGTTAAAGCCATTTGTCCTTTAATATTTTTGAATGTTTATTTTTCAATTAACTTTTTAATTTCACTTCTTTGAGCTTCTAAATATTTTAAAATATCTAATTCTTCATTTGAATTTGTTAATATATAGTCTTGAAAACAACCTTTTAGTGATGATGCTTCTTGAATATTTACATAATTTTCTTTAGGTATTGGTTTGTTTTTGAAGTGATCATGTAACAGTTCAATTAACTCTTTCCTAGTTTCATTTACAATCTTTAGCTCATTTTGAATAGTAAGTTTTCAATAAATTTAGTCGGTCTATAGTTAATTTTGTTCGGGTTTTCTTTAATTTAATTTAATCTTTTAATGAGCTCATCTCTAGATAAATTTTCATAAATTCGAACAGATAATTTATTAGCTATTTCATTTAATTTTTCATTATTAAATAAAGTATAATTTAATGGATCATATGATTGTTTAATTTCTTTTAATTTTGTTGAACCATCACTTTTATAGTCATGAATTTGATTATTTTCCCCCATAACAACTCATTATATTCTTTAATTTTAATATATTTTTGTTTTATTCTTTTTGTATTTTGTAAACGCAGTTTTGAATTTAAATGTTTTGTAAACATGTTATCACTTATAGATTTGTTACAATCATTACAAAATGTTTTATTTTTCGTTACCATTTATTAGGGAGACAATTTTAATCAGAAACTTTAACTTTTTTATTTTAAGAATTTGTAATAGAATTAATATATTTTTAACTAAACATTTTTTTACTTTATTCAAAGAATAAATAACTAAGAACTAGTGACGTGTCAAAACCAAAACTTGAATCTCAAAACCACCAAAACTTTGGAAAAGTTTCGGTTTCGAGATTCGATCGGTGAGTTTCGAGAATCAAAACTCAAAACTGCTGAGATTTTTTGTGTCTTTATTGTTGTTTTTTTAACAGAAATCACGCCCGTGTTTCGATCAATAATGCAAAGGTCAAAAGCCTACTGTCATCGGTCGTCTACCTTCACCTTTTTTGGATTGCTGATTTTTATTTCTGAAAGAACAACTCTAACCAAAATATATAATTAGTCTTAATTGATTTTTCTGGATTTATTTTTCATAACCATACCCAGGCAAGTAAATAGGGTTTCGGGATTTGAGTTTTGAGATTCGAGATTCGATTTTGTAAGTTTCGGTTTCGGTTTCGAGATTCGAAATTTCTGGTTTTGACCATAACTACTAAGAACCAAGGTTTTTAGCAGAAAAAACTGTTAATATTAAGTATATGACTATCAACAGCCAATTTAAATTTTATATACTTTTCTTCAATATTTTTCTTTCATATTTCTTATGAATGTTTAATTGTAAATGTCTTGAATGGTTATAAATCCATTCAATATTTCGTCTGCATTCACATTTTGTTGTAATCATAAACATTTTCCTAATACATTGAATACAAATTTCATATTTTTTTTATCTTTACTAAAATAATATTTATGAAAATTTTCTATACTTTTAATTTCTTTACAATTACTACACATTTTTCACTTTTAGCGAATTTCCCCTATAGGGAAGAAGCCTTTACCGTAGGTCTCATGGTAAGACTCAAGCCCGAGACCATGATAACTTTTTCTTTTTGAGGTCCCCAGATGCCAAAAACGCCATTCGTTCAAATATATATATATATATATATATATATATATATATATATATATATATGTGTGTGTGTGTGTCCGTAAGCACGATAACTCTCGTAAAAAAGGTCCGATCTTAATGAAATTTGGTACAAACGTGTAAAGTACCATTTATTTGAACGAGTTCGAAAACCAGACGAATCACACTATCCAAAGGGGGGTTTTGGGGGGTTTTGTACCCCAAAAATGTTTTTTTTGGGGGTTTTCACATGTAACTTTTATTAAAATCAAATTTTAATTTTCACCATTGAATTCAGCATAAAAAACAAACAATTTGGTATCTTGATCATTGCTCTACGTTAATTGGTTAATGAGATATTGAAAGTGCTAAACACAGTACGTTGTCTAATGTTATTCTTATGGAGAAAAAGAAAAATTGTATATCTCGCTTATTTATGAACATAAACTGACGAAATTTGGTATATGGTTTCATCTGGTTGTGGTTTATTGTTGTTTCCACAAAAAAACAATTTTTCGCCTATGGTTCCCGTAGCTGCAAACCTAGGTACATGGTCCCCATGTTATTCTTATGGAAAATAATTAAAATGTTATATATCGCTTATTTATGAATGTATATGGATGAAACTTGGTATGTGACTTCACTTAGCTGAGTTCTATTGATATTTGCATAAAAACCCATTATTTTGTGTTCCTTGTTGCAGCAAACCTGCATACTCATCCCCAATGTTATTCTTATGGAGAATAATTAATATTTTAAATATCGAATGTTTGTGAATATATTTCCTATGAATCTTGTTAAGTGGCTTAATGTGTCATGTTATAATTCATTTGAAATTCGCCGAGTTTGCAGGTTTGCTGCGACGGGGGTATTTTCTACTGTTTCGATACTATACAACTCTTTTAGCGAATTTCCCCTATAGGAAAGAAGCTATTACCGTAGGTCTCATGGTAAGACTTAAGCCCGAGACCATGATAACTTTTCATTTTGAGGTCTCAGATGCCAAAAACACCATTCGTTCAAATTGTTTTATATATATATATATATATATATATATATATATATATATATATTTATATATATATAAAACACAGTACGCCTATTGGACGAGCTGTCGCCGCTACGACAGTCACCGATATCTGTCACAGATTTTTAGAAATCAGTCCCAACGCCAGTGCCAGTCCATCTCCCCCCCTCCACGCTACTGAGCTGCGATACCCGGTCACTATATGTCAATTTTGCATAACTTTTTTTGTATCAACTTGATATACAAATAATGTCATATGCGTCAATTTGATATAAAAATGAAGTCATGCTCATCAATTTGATGTAAAAATTATGCCATAGTTTGTTAATTTTTTACATCATTATAACATACATTTTTAATCAATTTTGTTGGTCACCTAAGATTAGTTTTACATCAATTTAATTAAAAAATGACATCACAGTTAATCAATGTATTTACATAATTTTTACATAAAATTTCGGGACATTTTTACTTCAGGTTGACGTCAAGTGGATGTCATTTGGATTACATTTGATGTCAACATGACATCAAAAATTGTATTGATATTAACATCTTTTACATCAATTTTATGTCAAATTGATTTGCTTGTGCTATATGGGCTAGAACTGTTATTTATTTAAAACATAAACGTATCTAAACTTGCACTACGAATAGTAAATTATGACATTAATCAAAATAGCTCTTGAGATTGCAGAAATTAGAGTAAGAGACGTAGCAAAACCGAGGGCAAAACCAAAGATAACTTAGAAAAATTAACAAAACTAAAAAAGTATAAATTCGGGGAAACTAAATAACGCTGATTGGTTCTATCATACTGTTATTGTTTGTATACTTATTTAATTTGGAATTTTATCCTCTACAAAAAAGGTCCTGTGTACCATTTTCGTATCTTGTATGGGTTTGCCACAAATTAAGCAAATGTGAAGAAAAACCTGGACCGGAAATGCTATTTTCAAGATGGCGGCCGTTGCCAGGCCTGGACTTTATGGGACTTTTGTAGTTTTGTTTAAAAGGATCAGACTAACGTGTACCAAAAATCAGCTTGTTCGGAATTTTTTCCATTGCTCATACTATATTCTTACTCTAATTTGACTGGTCTAAACACGTTTAACCAAACACTGGGGTCGTTTTTATTTATTTTTTTTTTTAGAAAGTAAAACATTTGATTTTTAAGCTGTTCTGATGTCCCTGGTTCTATTTAAATGCAACACTGGGATGGCAGTGTTGTGTATTATAAGGTTTAGGAGAAGGTCCCGTCAGGATCAAAAGTTGCTAAAACTACATCAAGATATGGAAAACAGCCTTTCCAACGTAAAATTCCTATAAGACAACGTTCTGTCTTTATTCAACTTACATTTTCTTTAATAATTTGGTAAATATTTGTGCTAGATAGAGAAGGTTTGACATTTTCGGCCTTTTAAAATGTATTATAATGTTTTAATTACTTTTACATTTGGCGCTTATCTGATCCTTTATTTTAGCCCTACAAACTGACAATTTTGAAAAATTAAAATCCCAGACAGGGGGTTAGAGTTTTTTTATTGTTTTGACCAACGAACTCGTCCAACTGTTTTACTTTGATAAAGTACACAACATCGAAATTGGCTTTTGTTAAGGCTCTTCCAAAAAATTAACTTCCAGTTGAAAAAATAATTAAGTTTACGCTGAGTATACTAATTTACTCAGCGCTTTAGAGACTTTAGCGCTTGGTGATAACGTTACTTTTGGCCAAATCTCATGTGTTAATATATGAATATTGTGTGGAATATAAATGTCTTCAACTTTGATAATAGGTAAAATTTGTCTGTGTTGAGTACTGACCGCGGAAAATCCGAAAGAATAGAAAAATGTTATATTTTAAAACTGAAAAATCAACTTTAATTGTAATTACTACCGTTAAATACAAAATATCACTACTTGATATAATACTTTTGTGTAGACATTTTCATAGTGAACATTTTGAAATGTACATGGTTTTATCAAATGGTTAGTTGTCAAATATTAAAGTTTTAAGTAAAAGCTTACATAATTATATACTTTTCCCAAGATGGTGGATTTTCCCAAGGTGGGATTTTTTGGGAACTTTCAGGAAACGATGAGGGATATGTCAGGAACACATCCCAGAAGGTTTCATACTTTAACTAATTTGTTCCAGGTTAAACTGTAACTGTCCTGTACTATATTACCCCGGCAACACAAATCGTTGGGCCAACGATGGGGAATGGTCGGCATGGTTAGAAGTGTGTTACAAGTGTGTAATAAAATATTTATACACCAAATAATAAAATTATCTATAATTTTAAATTAATACCATCGTTATCCTCAGACTCTATACTATAAGCATGAAAAATTTCAACAATATACTTAAACTATTACCATTTATAATGGGCGTGTATTTGTCGCGAAAGTTTACCGCGAATTGAGCTCGCGGATCGTAGATTTCAGGTTGTAAGCCAAACCAACATGGCGGATCTTGCCACACTTTTAATGGACGGGGTATGCACTTACCTACCTTCTCTATTCTATTATGTGCTCGCTGGGACGGACGGTACGGCACGGATGACGGCATTTTTAAGAGGGGGTGCGCACACTATAGCCACGGACGAACGGGACAACCGCACATTCGCAATCTGGCCCATGTTATACGTCAAAATGTACTTATATCCGTTAATATTATGAAATAATAAATGGTAATCAAGGTTTTTATTAATTATTTAGGTAGTTACACTGTATTTTTTACTAACAACACCTTACTTGTACCGCATCATTTTAAAGGTTATTAAATAAGGAGGTTGTCAGTTTAACTTTACATCACACAGCATAACCTGTAGGTGATGAAATGGGGCCTTGAAATTGCAATACAAATATTATTTAAACTAGTTTTTACTTTACTTTCGTTCCAACCTGGTGTTTTATATCCTTTTGTAAAACCTCAGATTTATTGCAAATTGAATGCTCTTTCTATTGGTTTTAAGTGGTTATATATAATAACGATTATAATTTTATAGCTCAATTAATAAGGCCAAGTCAAGTAAGTTAGAATAAATAAAAAAATTCCCAATTACAGCCAAACGGTTGGGAATCAGACATGGGTCTATAGGAAAATTGTTGTTACTTTTAGTGAGTATAACTCGCTAGCGAAGTTAATGTTTGGAGTAGAACCTCACTCTGTATATCACTTATTTATTTGTATATTTTTATGAAACTTGGTGAGTGACTTTTTGTGGTAGTGAGAAACATACACAAGCATTGGAAATTCGCTGAGTACGCAGGTTTGCTGCGATAGGGGTATTTTTATTATATGAGCAATTCAAACACTCTAAAAAAATTCCCAGATGCATTCCGCAAAATGAGCTATGTTCAAAAAAGGACTTAGATCTACAGTACACATAAAGGTAATAGAGCCAACTCTTCGTTGTCTTTTTAGCGAATTTCCCCTAAAGGGGGCTATTAATGTAGGTCTCATGGAAAGACGTAACCAAGATAACTTTTCATTTTGTAACTTTCCCAGATGCCAAAAACAACATTCGTTCAAATTTTTACATATGTAAATATGTAGATAGTACTGTGCCGATCCTGGGCCACTTTGGATACCAACAGAAAATCAATGTAAAATCTCTGTTAAACTACCATAAAAGAATTTTAACAAAAATTAGCACTTTTAAAAGAAAAATCAACGAATTTTATCAAAAATCAGTAAATTGTAAAGAAAACATTCATTATGCAAAATATTTGTAAAAAGTAGTAAATTTTAACATAAGTCAGTAAATTTAAACAAAATCAGTAAATTTAAAATCAATAAATTAAAACAAATCAATTTGTGAAATGTATAAAAAACATATAATGATGAAAAGATAAATTTGTAAAATGTTTTTAAAACCAGTAAAAATCTAAATTTCTATAATCATTTATTCAAATAATATTTTATTCAAATTCTATCGTAATTTAAAAAATGATGCTAATTTTATTTCAATTATATAATTTTTAATCACATTATATTCCAATAATCTTTCTGAAACAACAACCACATAACAATTTGTTTTACTATCAGCTGTTATATTATAATCAAAATCCATATTTATACTAATGTCATTTTTCGAACCGGAAATATTTACAGGATTTTTTGTTGTATCAGTTTCATATAATGGTCGATTATCCGTAAATTATTTTGGATTATAATACATCTCATTACTCTTATAATATACTTTTTTTTATAATCTTGATACATTTGATACATAATTAGAAAACATGTATTATATAAAAGTATTTTAAAATTCATTTTACAAAATCATTAAATTTATACAACTTGTCTACCATAAATTTATTTAAAATTTATTAACTTTTTGAATATTTCCCATCTTATAAATTGGGAATAAATGTGTGATATGTAAACAAAATAAAGATATTACAGAATTTTATAAAAATAAAAACAGTAAGGGTGGTTTATATTGTTATTGTAAAGAATGTCATAAAATATATCAAATAAACCCCGTCACAGCAAACCTGCATACTCAGCGAATTTCCAGTGAATAATTACATAACACATTAACACTTAACAGGATTCATAAGAAATATATTCACAAACAAGCGATATTAAAAATATTAATTATTCTCCATAAGAATAACATTGGGGATGAGTACGCAGGTTTGCTGCAACAAGGAACACAAAAGAATGGGTTTTTATGGAAATATCATTAGAACTCATCTAAGTAAAGTCACATACCAAGTTTCATTCATATACATTTATAAGTAAGCGATATATAACATTTGAATTATTCTCCATAAGAATAACATGGGGACCGATTACCTAGGTTTGCTGCTACGGGAACCATACGTGAAAATTTTGTATTTGTGCAAACAACGATAAACCCCAACCAGATGAAGCCATATACCAAATTTTGTCAGTTTATGTTCATAAATAAGCGAGATATACAATTTTTCTTTTTCTCCATAAGAATTAGACAACATACTGTGTTTAGCATTAATATATATATATATAATATAATATAATATAAATATCCGTAGGATGTATAATCAATGATACTATAGGCCTACAATGATTACTGTTGGCTTAGGGCGAATATTTAAATAAAAATAACATTTAATATTATTTAAAGGCTATGATAAATTGATTTATATTTTCAAATATTCGGTCTGTTACAATTAATTATATGCAATCAATAATTTAGGCGGCTAAATTAAGGCAGCCACTTCGAGAAATAAGCCCTGTCACCTATATCGCTGTCACTGGTTTTTTGAGTTTCTTGTCACCGATATTTCAGTGACAAATAGATCGCTGATTTTGTCACCGGTACAAAAATATCGAACATCCCTACAACCCACTAGTGTGAAAGGGTTCCATAAGGCTAAATTAAATTTCAACAAGGTCAATTCAGTGGCCGACGCGTAGCTACAACGCATTGTCTGCGAGCTAGTGGGAAGGCGGCCTAGTGTACCTGAAGAAAATGACTGTCAACATGAAGGGTTCACCTTTATACCCATACAAGACCTCTAGGTACATTAAACTCGTTGAATCTATACAACTATTTTGATCCGGTTAACATTTGTTCAGGTACTATTTGTTCGGGTTTGTATTGTCAATCATACTTATATGGTGAAAATAACCCGATAACAAATGATCAATCTGTGATTATAAACGAATCATTTAATGCCAGATTTAACTGCAACAACATTGTTTAATCATACCACAAACTAACTACTCACAGTATGATCGTACGATTTTTTTACTCATCGTTCGGTTTGTCATCCTCTGACCAGTGTACCAACTTTTGAACTTGTAGGAAATCTAGCGCATTATGTTTGAAGAGAGTCGTCTCCAGTAAGGGGCTGTGCATAAATTAAGCCATGCTATATTTAGCACTTTTTGACCCCTCCCCCTCCCTTTTTCACGCTCAGTCACACTGCTCATACCTCCCCCCTCACCATGTCACGTCACACTAATTAATTATTAAGTATTTGATTGTTGGTACAGTTTTTTATCACTCTGTAACCGACGATTTCGCATGCTTAACTCCATTAATCGTGATGCGTCACGCAACCCCCCTCACACGTGTCACGGTTTGTCACTATGTGCTGAATCCCCTACACCCCGGGTAGGCGTGACGTAATATATGCGCGGCCCCGAAAACCAATTGGCCTCGGTTAAAACTAAATGCAGGGCTGGAATTAAGCATAGCCTACTTAAGCCTGCACCTAGAGGCCCGCACCACACAGAACCCTTTTCAAAACCCTGATACAAGCAAGAAAAAAAGGTCACCAACTTGGACCTATACACAACAAGGGCCCGCACCATCGTTTGAGCCTCGGGGCCCATGGCTCCTAAATCTGGCCTTGACTAAGCACTAAGATTACTAAAACTGATATATTTCGGGTACACTAGTTAATTTTCGGGTAATCATCTGGATATTTCCAATAAATTACCCGGTTTTCGGGTATTTGAAGCTCGTGCGGGGATTTTGTAGGGATTACTACAGGATGACCGGGTAAAAGCGGGGATTTTATAGGTAGTTTGCGGGTAAAATAGCAAATCCAGTCTGGCAACACTGGTCATGCTTCGCTTTGCCGCTTTGCCTGATCGGATCGATGCATTGTGCGATTGGATGAATTTGAAAACTTCTAAGTCTTGATCAGTTATATTTTATATTGTGATCTAAATCTTGTTCTGTTAGATTTGTGAAGTGATGGTGTTCGAACGGTAAGGCCATTGCATAAAATTAGTTTTATAGGGGTAGAGTAAGAGGCACGTAAGTAGTTGGCAGTGTTGGCACACCAGTGTACTTTTCAATTAACCTCTTTTAAACATGGTTCGATCACATGTGCGGCTTGTTTACATTTTGCTCTTCCTGTCAGATGGTGTTTGTTTTCAAATAAATTGCAATACAAATTGTTTACCTGCAATAAAATTACTAAGTTTTAATGCAAGTAATTGCTTTTAAAACTCACAATTTTCCTTTCAGGTGCAACTGAAGCAACAGATGGTCATTCAAAGCTTGATTAAGAAACAACACATTTGAAATTTGATGCTTAAGTTCGCAAAGAGGTAATAGTTTGTTTATTTCTGATTGTGCCAGCTCGCAAAGAGGTAATAGTTTGTTTATTTCTGATTGTGCCAACTAGCGAGCCTCTAACTCTACACTTTCATGCGTGGAAATATAGAAAAAACAGAATTAAATTTTTCGATAGGTACGGTATATTGATTATTTTAGGATAGGCTATTCGGTTATGGTTTCGATTACAAGTTAACGTTAGATGAGAGGGAACTGCACAAAAAAGTGCTTAGTTTTCGAGATACTGACCACTAGAGAAGGCTTCGGTACTAAGTTACTAGCCAATTTATGGCTTAATCTGTTCATCATATCAAATCAGACAGCATTTTCATATTAACCCTAGGAGTGGCGCCATGTTAACGCGTAGTGTGGCTAGCTAAATTTGGCGATTTTGCAGACCTTTTTTTAAAAATCCATATAAATTCAACCGTTAGAGTAAACAAGTTAACTTTATATTCATTTTGTTCAGAAAGAACAGGAGCTCTAGAAATAGTAAAATAATAAAGATCTAGACTTTTTTTCCGGTAAATGAAAAGAATAAGAAAATTTTGATTTTTTTTTTTTGAAATTTCAAACGCAGCCAGGGTAAAATTTTTTCCACAGATTTTTTATGGAAAATTCATTATATACATTTTGTAGACAATCTAATTCCCTACATATAAATATATAACCTAACCCAACATAACCTAAGCGGTAGCGAAGTGAATTTGCCCTTATATTGGACGTGTACGCAGTCACTTCGGAAAATATTTTTATTAGAAATAGCCTTGTAATAATTATTAACTCATAGCAGCTGACGGTGGAGTCAGTGCTGCCATCGTGCAACACCAAATTATTCGCCATTCTTTCTTCTTTCAAATAAGATATTATATGTCATGCAAATATAACATTACACTGGATATATATTCGATTTTGCAATCCGCCGGTTTCCGGCGGATCGCCATTTTACAGAAGAACAAAAATCATCTGTGTTTATAAAATCATATGATCTGTCAAATCAATATATCGATCTAAAACTCCATACCAAAATGAAATATAACTCCTTGGCTGTGCATTGGTACTTTCCGCAACATCGTGTGACGAAAATTACCCGAGGTGGGTAATTTCAAAAAAGTCATGTTTTGACATTTCCCAAGTGTCGGCTGCAAGTATCGTGTCGCGCCTAAAATTCATTTGATTTCTAATCGCGGTGACATTGTTATATACCTGCTACAGGGTTTGTTTATGTAATAAAATGAAAGTTCAGAATATTATCTTTCGAATGATATATATATTATTCACTTTTGAGTTGATTAATAGAGGTTTATTTACGTTGCAAAATTTTCGGTCAAAATCCGCCGGAAACCGGCGATCGCCACAATAGGCGACACAAAAATCCGCCGGAAACCGGCGGATCGCCACTCCTAGGGTTAATTTTCTTGTGTATTTATAAGTGGGGGAACATTGTATTTTTTAAACAAAAAGTAATGTTTTATAAATTTGTTATATGTAATAAAAAACAAATTACCACTGTAAATTACAATTATTTTTTGAAATATCTTTTGTTCGTCCCATTATAGACCTTCATAAGCACTACTAAATGGAGCCACTTAGAGTAAGAGGCATGTAAGTTGGCACACGGGTGTACTATTCATTTCAACAACTTTTTGTATAAGTACTAGACACATTACAAACATTAGACCACATTTGCAGTTCATTTACAATTTTCTCACACTGTCAGAAGGTTTTTGTTAACGAATACATTTCTGTTGTTGCTTTGTTTGTGAAATTTTGTTAGTTCTTATGAGGTAAAAACTGAATTATTTATAAAGAAAATAACATACAATTTAAGTAAAATCATAATTCCAAAAACGAATTGATGACAAAAACAGTTATCATGGATAGTTAATTTTTAAGGATGCATTTATTCCAGTAAAAATTGCTACAGTTTTAATGCAAGTAATTGATTTTAAAACTGTCGCAATTAACTTTGCAGGTGCAACTGCATCAACAGCTGGTGCTTGAAAACACGATCAAGAAACAAACCACATGTCAAGTATGTTTTCAAGACTGAATTTTGTGCTTAAGTTTGCAAAAAGGTAATAGTTTGTTTATTTCTGTTTGTGCCAACTTACGTGCCTCTTACTCTACCAAGTTTCACAAAAATACATTCCTTCATAAATAAGTCATGTATATAGCATTTTATTAATAATAATAATATTTATTTGCCGAAAAACAATTATAAATTGTGTAGGCTTTTACAAAAAATATCTTAAGTCTAAAAATACTGCAGCTTAAATGTTCTAATTTTTCATGTTATCTTATTTTTTTATTTTTGTTTTTTTCTTTAAAAATCATTCAATGAAATTAAAGGATTGTTCATTTATATTTTTTTGAATTTTCTTAATTCTGTTCTTCCAATTACTTCAGTTTTGTGAATTATTTAAATTTTATTTTTATAAATCTATTTTGGAAATAAGATTCAATAAACTGTTTGGCTAATCCTCGCATTCCATAATATTCCATTTTAGCGAATTTCCCCTTTAGGGAAGAAGCTATTACCGTAGGTCTCATGGTAAGACTTAAGCCCGAGACCATGATAACTGTTCATTTTGAGGTCCCAAGATGCCAAAAACACCATTCGTTCAAATTTTTATATAAGTATATACATATATATATATATATATACTTATATAAAAATTTGGTCCTTAAGCACGATAACTCTCGTAAAAAAGTCCGATCTTAATAACATTTGGTACGAATGTGTAAAGTACGATTTATTTGAACGAGTTCGAAAACCAGATGAATCGCACCATCTGAAGTGGGGGTTTTTGGGGGGTTTTGTACCCCAAAAATGTGTTTTTTGGGGTTTTCTCAGGTAAATTTTATTTAAATCAAATTTTAATTTATACCATTGAATTCAGCTTAAAAAAACAAACAATTTGGTATTTTGATCATTGCTCTTCGTCAATTGGTTACCGAGATATTGAAAGTGCTAAACACAGTACGTTGTCTAATGTTATTCTTATGGAGAAAAAGAAAAATTGTATATCTCGCTTATTTATGAACATAAACTGACGAAATTTGGTATATGGCTTCATCTGGTTGTGGTTTATTGTCGTTTGCACAAAAAAATTTATCGCCTATGGTTCCCGTAGCAGCAAACCTAGGTACTTGGTCCCCATGTTATTCTTATAGAAAATAATTAAAATGTTATAACTTATATCGCTTATTTATGAATGTATATGGATGAAATTTGTTGGTATGTGACTTCACTAAGATAAGTTCTATTGATATTAGCATCAAAACCCATTATTTTGTGTTCCTCGTTGCAGCAAACCTGCGTACTCATCCCCAATGTTATTCTTATAGAGAATAATTAATATTTTAAATATCGCTAGTTTGTGAAGATATTTATTATGAATCCTGTTAAGTGTTTTAATGTGTTATGTTATATATTCATTGGAAATTTGCTGAGTATGCAGGTTTGCTGTGACGGGGGTATTTTCTAGTATATATGTTATGATTCAAGCAATCAAAAGCTTACGTTAAAGTCACATTTTTGTTCAATAAAATCATTTACAGTTTTCACATAGGTATATTGAAATAGCATTTAAAGTTGATTTGTGTTCAGTGGAACTAAATTTTTCAGGATTTAAAATTTCCGATTTTGTAGGAAAAGTTGTAATTCTGGAAAAAAATTTTTTTCTAATATTTTTGAAAAAGTTGGTAAAATTTAAATAGGGCGAACGTTTTCTTCAGTAGCAAATCCAGCTTTTTTAGGCTTTACAATTAATTGATAATTTTAAGTAGTCTGGAAATATTTCTTTGTTTATACATAGGCTAAATATATATACAAGATGTGGTATTATAAATTCTGCAGTTTGTTTTACTAAATTAATTGGAATTTCATCCCAACCCTGAGACCATTTGTTTGGTAAAGATTTAATAATACTTTGTAGTTCTTTCTCACTAGTTGGTATTAAGTACAGTAAAACCTCGATCAACCGTCACTCTTTAAACTGTCACTCTCTGTTATCCGTCGTCCGTCTATGAGAATATTACTATTTATTAGACTCAGGATTTGCGCCTTACAGCTTAGTCTGAGCGTCTGTATGAGCTATTATATTATTTAAAACAACATAAATATGTATGTAGAGGGAAGTATTATCCTTTTGTACTCAGTTTATTTTTATTCCTCTGCCAAACATTTTAAAATTTCGTTACTGAACACGTTTTATAATATGATGTTTCTATTATCCGTCTATTCAGTTATCCGTCACAGTCCCGGTCCCAAAGGTGACGGTTAATAGAGGTTCCACTGATTGTTTGTTTATTTATAGATTTATATTCCATCATATATTCACCTGTTTTTTCATATCTGGTTGTAGGTTCAATGACGTTGTTATATTTTAGTAATAGTCATTAAGTTCATTTGCAGGATTCAAGCCTATTTTACTAAAGTCTACTCTTTTATTTAACGTATTTTTCCCAAGTTCTGAATTTACTAATGACCATAATGCTTTAGTTTTATTAGTTGATTTCATCAAAGAGTTTTGATCCATACTATTTCTGCTTAAATAAGCTAATTTTCTCATTTTGGATTTATAAATCTTGTATGTTTTTAAATCCAATGGATCGTTAGTCATTTTTTAAATTAATATTTCCTTTTCTTTTTACATGCTTCTCTGATTTCTGTTGTTACCCATTGCACCTTTTGTATTGGTCATTGTCTTGTCTAAAATAAATTTATATATGTTTGAAAAGGTATTAGGGCCTACAAGTTATGTTAATAAATTTGTTTTCTTCATAAGAATAACATTAAAGGCTGAGTATGCAGGTTTGCTGCAACAAGAAAGATAAGAAATGTGTTTTTATGCAATTATCTATATAACTTAACCAGGTGAAGCTACCAGGTGAAGCTACATACCAAGTTTTATTAATTTATGTTCATAATTAATGGAGATATAAAACTTTACTTATTCTCCATATGAATAACATGGGGGCCGAGTATGCAGGTTTGCTGCTACGCGGAAAATCAACATTTAAATTTTTTTGTGCAAATATCAATGTACCACAATTAGTTAAAGCCACATATCAAGTTTCATCAATATACATCCATAAATAATCGAGATATCAAATTTTATTTATTCTCCATAAGGATAACATTGGACAATGTACTGTGTTTTGCACTTTGAATATCTCTGCAACGGTTGGACGTAGATCAACAATTAAACACTAAAATGATTGTTTTATAGAGCTAAACTTATTGGTAAAAATTAATGTGATGTTTTTAGTAAAATTATCTGAGGAAAAGCTAAAAACCTTTTTCCCATAAGATTAACTTGGGAAATTTTATGAACACGTTTTTGGGATTTTCTCTGCAACCACCTAACCTAGGTTAATGATTCAAAATACTAAATTATTTGTTTTTTTAGGGTCAAAAATACAAAAAACGATTTTTGGAAAATTTAAAACCCCCTTCCCATAGTCCAATCAATCTGGTTTTTGAACTAAAGTCATAAATGTTACTCTCCACATTTGTGCCATATTTTATCAAAATCGGATATTTCTTTCAAAAGTTATCGAGGTAACGGACACATATTTATATAAATTTGAACGAATAATGTTTTTGGGCATCTGGGGACCTCAAAACGAAAAGTTATCATGGTATCGGGCCTAAGTCTTACCATGCCACCTACGGTAATAGCTTCTTCCCTATAGGGGAAATTCGCTAAAACCGAATGAAATTGTTCGATACTGTATAACGATTAATTAGATTATTCGGTTATAGTTTCGGTTACTGGTATGTTATGTTTCAGTTTAAGTGTCTTAACATTTGTCCAGATAACAAACATTGATTCCACTACCTATTACTTAAACATGTATCATGTCAAGAATAACATTATCATGTCATGTAATTGTCATGTTTGGTTATTTTAATTTAAGTTTAATTGAAAAAAAACAAAAAAAACATGACGTAAAACCAACTATACAGACTACAAAATATTTTACAATCGATAGAAATATCGACCTAATGATAAGTTATACAGTATCGAACAATTTCATTCTGTTCTTTATATCGTTCCGCTTATAAAAGTCTACCCCATTATGTTTTTATGGAATTTTTGCAGTTTTTTATCATGAATGATTAGCTTATCTCAATTATATATTTTACATACCTGTATCTAACCCAACTTAAAAATAAATAAATACCTATTTAGCCTATATAGAAACGGTAACTAGTGGCTTGAAGGGGCGATAGCCCCTAACCTTGCTCCAAGTAGGAACACATGTCAGTTTGTAATCAAAGTACAGTAGTTAGTTAGTTAGTAAGTAGTTAGTTAGTCACATGTTTTATTGTAAACAAAGTAGACGTTTTTAAATCCCTATGCTTTTTTTGAATTACGTTAATTATTTCTCGTTTGCTGGTAAATTTTTAAAATAGGCCTACTGCTATTTTTCCCGAGTCCCTAGGATGAAGAACTTTAATTTGAGCCCTCTCCCATCATCCTGCAATTTGCCAAACTCCCACAATTTTGACTTAAAAGTTTCGCTTGCAGAATTAGGCTATATAATATAGGCTAATGATATTTCAAAATATGTTATTTACAGATTAAAACAATAACAAATTGAAAAATATGAAATTCATTAAAATCAAACCAAATTCACCAATTGGATTGTTGCAGCCAGATTTGTTGAAATAAGTATGTTCTATTACTTCAGTATTACCCAGGGATTCAGCTGGGATAAAAATTCTTTGAGCAAAAATGCTACAAGCTCTTAGAGACTTGTAGCAAAAATATTTTCCTTTTCGCATTTTTATCGCGTCATTATACTATTTTTTGGTCTTAAGTTGTTTTTTGCTTGTATTTGTTTTTAAGGTTTAACATTTTAATAATATATAATTCAGCAGAGTCTACTTTTCTTGGAAACTTATCTTATCCATTTTAACCATTAAAGTCAGTAATGGAAATATACTAAACATTCTAATAGAATAGGCCTAATATGGCACCAGAACAACTAAAACTCACACACCCCGAACATTACCTGAAACATAACCTCAAAGCATATCGCGATCGCATTTGCGCATCAGCGATTTTGAGTTGTCTGTTTTCGCTAAGGTACCTCAACACTTTGGCCCGATCATTGCGATTTCGAGCGACTCGTGCTCGTGTAACCGTCCACATTCTGCAGCGAGTCGAGACCGCGAGCGGCACTAAGTATGGAGGACCTGCCGCTCGTCTCCTTTGACTCGGTCACAAAAACCGACAAGAATCGGTGTGATTGCGAGGCGAGCGCAATCATCCCTTCGGTGGCGAACTAGCCCTCGACATTCTCGCATTCGCCGATTCGCTCGGCTAGACTCGGCTACTACAGAGTGCGCGCCAAACTTGAGTCACATCGCATGACGTCTGCTAGGGGGTTAGCTACTGTCACTACAACTGTCATATCAGTAACTCGCCCGTTCTGTTTACGAGGTACGCAGTTGAAATCGACAGACACTGTTTACGTAATGTAGGCTCGTCTCCTCTACCACTCGCTCAGAGGCGATCGGTAAAATGACTTAGTGCAACCAACGCAACGTTAAGCCTCTACAACATCCCAACTACTCTTCTAATCTTTTTGGTTGTGGATCATGATCATGGACTTTAAATGCAATTTGTATTGTTAAAACCAGATTTTCTGCAATAAAATTTAAAACAATTTCTTATACTTTTCTTTGTAGCAAAAAAGCGACAGCCTGCCCAAATATTGTCGCATTTTCGTGGTGCATGTCGCATTTTGCGACAAATGCGACCGCAGCTTAAACCCTGGTATTACCGTACCGAAACAGTGGTCATTCAAAGTTACGTAGTCAATGTTTAGGATTCTGTAAAGGGGAGTTGCTGGTCAGCACAGTAATTAGAATCTGTTTGTCCATATTACCCACCAGCAATACAAACATTACAATTTTATTGTAAAATACAATTTTATTGTATTTGCTGTGTGTCGGTGTCTCAGCTGTATTTGCGATATACAGCTAGGTGCATTTAAGTATTTAAGCATTCAATAAGTAAAAATTACTTGACCTATATTTTACCTATATTTAAGTTACATCTCTTGAAGCGACGAAAGGTGCTAGATCGAGGAAGGCCTACTAAACTCAAATGCCAATATATCATATAGGCCTACCCATATATTTTTCATACTTAGTTAACACAATTTTATTATTACGGTATATCTAAATACCTATACATATTTTTTGCTGTTAGCCATTTCAGTTACCTAGTATTTCAATCTTTAAGCTGATTTCAACAGTAAAAATGAGTATCACATAATTTAAAAACATTAAAACCCCTCTTTTTTAGGGGGTAAAATCCTTAACACCTTAAATTATGGTTTGAGAACTTTTAACTATGTTTCTGCAACAAATATACATTAGTTTATATTAGTTTTATACTCTAGTTTTAGGCATTGTATAGTCCACCTCGGCACATATTCCATTGTGTATAAGTTATAATCATTTATGACGGATCGAAGTGAAGGAATCTATGTATTAGCAGAGACAATGATTCGGTGTCCTTCAGTGTGTGGTCGTTTGTGTTCGGAATGCACGTGAAAACGGCTGCACGGGTCGTTTTCAGATAATAAACAAATTTGTTCCAGAACACTTCAAAAAACGCTTCCAGTTCAAAAATGGAATACATGTTTATTAATTAACATTTAAAAGTTGTAACATTTCCTAAAGCATTGGATAAAAATTACTGGTTTTATAGTACGAGATACTAATGCAATGTTGTTTCGTAATTACAAGAAACTACTAAAAATGGTTTTATTCATATGTTTTATGATTAAATAAATAAATTACTCTCCGTTTAACATGATTTAATTCAATTTATCAAAGGTTTTAAAAATTGTTATTTTAAAAAACTAATCCAAGTTTTTGCAAATAAAGGTAACGTTCTCCTATAATGTGAGTGATGTCAGTGAGTTAATAGTTTATCCGCTAGATTGCAGCATCCATTTATTTCGTATTTACTTCCGCCAGCTGTGTTTTTTCGTCAGTTTGTGATATTGAATACCCCCATGATAGCAAACCTGTGTACTCAGCTAATTTAAAATGTACCTTACTGCATAGGCAACTTACTGTGTTATTTTTACTTTCTCCCCCTATACATGGTATATGGAGAAAGTATTGTTTTCGTCAAAATTTTCGAATTTGAGTTGTTGGTGGAAATATTCGTTTTGGTGCTCCCTGAACCCAAAAAAGTGGTTTTTACGTGATGTCTGTCTGTGTGTGTGTGTGTGTGTGTGTGTGTGTGTCCGTGTGTGTGTGTGTGTGTGTGTGTCTGTGTGGATGTGTACAGAGCTAGAGCCCTAACCAATGGGCCGATTTTTATGAAATTTAGAATGTAGGTACTAATCCACAATATCTCCAGGCGTTTTTTTCATTTTTTTGAATTTTTTATTTTTAAGGGTAATTATCCCCCAAAAACCGCCAAAAATCATGAAAAATCCAAATTTCTCAAAATCGGCTCTAACGATTTTGATTAAACTTTGGTCGTTTGTAGAACTTTAGTTTTCCAACAAAATGACACTACCCGCATTTCTGTAAAAATGCGGGTTCAGAAATTACAGGACTTAAAACATTAAAAATTCAGTTTTTTGGATTTTTCATAAAAAAAACATAAACATACAAAAATATTACTATTCACCATTAAAAAGAGCTAAAAAAACTAAATAATTCAGTATTTTGAATTACTATTCTACGATTTCTGGTTGCGGAGAAAATTGGAATTTTAATTTTGCGGTAAACGCAGTACGTTGTCCAATGTTATTCTTATGGGGAATACAAAAATTACTATTTCTCTCTTATTTACTGATCAATTTCATTCAAACTTGACATGCTTGTCAAGTTAGCATTGGCCAACAGAGGAAATTCGAAATATGTTGCCCCCTTAATAAACCTGGGGGGGAATAGGGGTCATTTCCCCTCTTAAAACCACGAGTGTAGCAATAGCAAGGATTTGGGTGGATGTTTTTGGAAACAACTTGTTTACAAGATTTTCTGTACATTCGACCGTGCTTTGTATTCTATATTTAGTAAATAAAAAGTAATTTATTCATTAAAGTTGGGCTGAAAGGGAGAAAGTATGTGTCAGTTACCTGATACCGTTTATTGTTGAAGAATTTGCACCTCTAATATAATATGATTTAATATACTTAAGAACGATTTATCCTATGACCTAAAATTAACAAAAATAAAAGTAGATATTTTCCTACAGAGTCCCCAGGGCTATTTATTTAATATTTTGTGTTGAAATTTTGGTTAGAACTTTCGTTAACGGCAGAAACTTTCATCTACCATTTCTGAGTTCGGTCATCCCATTACATGAATATTTGAGCGTACTCCTCAGTACATATTCCGTTGTGTATAAGTTATCTATCATCTATAGATTTTGGTATACCTCTTGAATAGAGCACACATAAATTTGACTTATTGGGGTTTGTTTGTGAAATATTTCCAAATCGTTTCTTCTATTGAGTAGCAGCTCAGGTATATAGGCTATTAATACCCAGTGTAGTCTAATATGTTTTCATTTTTTCCAGATACATTTAACCTACTCTGAAATGGAAGAGAACTATACAAATGACGTAAAAAACATAATACAATTTAACATAGGTGAGTTATCTTTAACAAAACTATAGTTAAAATCATAGGCGTGCGCAGAGTCCACCTAGGTGATTTATCTTTAACAAAACTATGTTTAAAATCATAGGCGTGCGCAGAGTCCGGTCAGCGTGGGTGCCGGAACCGAAAAATGCGCCCTCCCCCCAATCTCGCTGCTCTAAGAAATTATTTATCTGACAAATAATTATATATGTCAATTATTGCATTTAATCTAATAGTTTACTACTCCTTGACACAAATATGTGCTAATCTTATTCAATCCAATAAATATTGTGTCTGGATAGTTATATTTAGTTTTAAAAAAATCATAAAATTACTTATTTTGTATTATCTTCTGAACAAAGCTAGATTACGCTCAGGCCGGGCGGCTGCTAGTCACTCCAATTTCTCGGTAAAAGAGTGTATCTTAAAGTTTTTTAAACAATTTAACAATTAGCAATCAACTGGAATAAGATACCAAGCACTTTTTTAATAAGCTATAATACAAGAAGATATCACAAAGAGTTTATCTTTTCTCAGAAGGATAAATAGCATCAGTCAGGTAGGTATAGCACTTGGTTGTACTAGACCTAACTGATGATAGCGATGGAATGATTATTTATATTATATTTTGATTTATGGTGCACTCAAAGTGAAAAGTAAAGTTCAAATAAACTGAGATATTAAAGTCCTACTTCTATTTATACTCTAAATTATGACCATTATGACATTTAATTTTCCTCTAAATCTCCATCTCCGCCTAACAATGAAGGGCAAAGGGATATTGTACTGACATCCGGCACTCGGTTTCCAAGAAATCTGCCGATCGTCTCGGGCAAAAGACAGACGATTCAGTTCATGTTTTGGACTTCGATTTTAATTTTACTGGGTTAAATTACTCCTACTGGGTTACAATAATACTCCTAGCATCACTTACATGTTATTAAAATACAATTAAAGCAAAAACTTACATATTATTTTGTACTTACTTCTTACATTAAACTTAAATTTGTGTACATACTAACATAAAAACATTTATTTAATCATCTATTTTGGCGCTCTCAGCACCCACCTTGCACATGCCTATGGTTAAAATATAATTTTAAGGGTGCGCCCTGCCACAGACTGAAAGAGCTGCACAATGTTGATGTCGCCGCGCCACTAGGAGAGCTGTCAGGTAACAACAAGAGGGAAAGTAGCAAGATGGCGGTGGCGACAGTAGTGGCGAGTGATCATCGTTCGCCGTGTCGGTGTCACCTTACTCGCAAACAAACTCATAGTAGGCCTAATGCGTAAATTCACTAAGGAATTTTGTTTTTGGCCCACTACGTCGTTATTTCTCACCGATTTGGACAACAGATGTGTCATTTTAAACGTTTTACTCAGCAGGTTTGCAGAAAAATGTAAACCCCAAAATACCGCTTTAACTCTTAAAATATAGATGCTAACAAATTCTCATTGCTATTTAAATGGGAACACCTTTATGAAGGAACTATCCATTAGTTTGGGAAAACAAGCCAACATTGTTCCATGACAATGATATGTATTTGAAGCCCAAACATTCTGAAACTTCCCAAAAAATAATTACTACCACTTTATCCCTTTCAGGTTGTTAAATTAGGTATAGCCTCCAAAGTATAAAGCCCAAAAATGTTCCCATGTTATTCATATGGGAGAATTTTTGTCTTGAAACCATCCTTAGATTGAGAGAACCAGCCAACTTACCAAACTTAAACCTTATCATACTTTCAAAAAACTGTCAAATGTGTCATTTTAATCTTTTAAATACGTTAAATAATAGAAAATGTAAATATCTTTAACCCAGTCGCTTTGGTGCAATTTAGAATATTTTGTGTTTTCAAACAGCTGTTCTTAATGCAATAAAACCAAAACAAAGTGGAAGAGGGTAAGTTTCCAGTTGGAAGAGGTGGGGGAGCTGCCGACAGGTTTCTACGGTAGCCGCCTAGCCGCGCCATCAGGCAGGGCCATGAAGATTTATGCTTGTAGATATTTTTATCCTCCCAATCATTTTTGTAGACTTTTTTTGTAGAATTTTTCAGATCCGAATCCATGACTCTCTTGTTTATTTTTTTCTGTAATATTTGTTTTCTTCTGTTAGGAAGCTTAAGAAAAACAATTTGAATTTAAATCACGATTTTCAAAACTACAGGGTCTTAAAGATAAAATTTAGTGAATGAAATTACAACAAATTATTTTTAAATGGTTAATAATTGAGCCTACAGTGCGGGAGTTGCAAAACCCTTGCTTTAGCTTGCGGAAGACAGGTAGGGCGAGAGGAATCTATATTCCACCGATGCTAGGTGCTGGAAAAATCCCTCGTGTGTTGAAAAGCAGATTTAATTTATTTGTCAGCATCGATGGTAATACTTTCTGTATACCGTAGTCTTGATAAAATCATGATCGGATAGAATCTCCCAATGAGCCTGATGATGGCCAGTGTAACTGGTTGTAATCGATTGCATTGTACCATTCTTTATATACATTTACTGTCTTGTAATTAAGTTCAGTAGAAGTGTAAATATAATTTGTAGTGTTATGAGCCGTAGTTTGTTTTATCCTGATCAAAAATAAATAAATAATAACCTATTACTTTTTATGGATTTAAAATGGATATATTTTCCAACGTAAAATGAAAAAGATCTGAAATTAAGAAAGTGACTTAATTAACGAGGTAGAGTTAGGACTAGCAAGTCCTCTCTATCTTAATCTTTAACGAAACAACAAAATTATATCAAATAATTAAGTTAAAAAAAATTATTACTACTACGCTTAACTGAATAATGACTTTTAAATTGTCCGAAACTAAAGGATTTTTTTAACATTTTTCTTTTCTTATCATGCATTGCATACACACAAATACAAGTTCCCCAACAGCCCACCACACTAGCGCCACAGACCATCACTCATGCCCACCCCACAGTAGAAAGTCTGTTTTAAAGTTGGTTTAGTTATTAAGGTGTAAATAGGAGAGTTAAAAAGCAATGCATTTAGTTTATTCTGAATTAATCAATGCCAGCTTTTTAGTTGTTATTGAAAACAATTAATTAATATGATTTTTACAATGTAGTTTTAATTTGAAAGAAATCAAAATCAAAAGCAAATGTAGGTACAACAAGCAAAATAAAAGTTATTAACTTTATACCATTTTATTTTACTATTTGGCTTATCTGTATTTGGTTTGAGCTTTGAGTTGTTAACTGAGTAAACTCAAAGAACAAAGAAAGGCAGGGCAGCTTGGAATATTGTTAACAATGAAATTAATGAAAATAGAATAAAAGGAAAATTATGTTCCAATTATTTTAAATGCATTGAATCACAGCATTGTAAATGCTGCTTGTGTAAACGTAAAAGTATCTCAGTACACAGTTTTTTAATAGGTTACCCCCAACTGCAGCAACGATTCCAACTAATATATTTATTGAAAGTTGTCCTTGATTCATGGCTTAAATCCAAATCCTTTTATTCAGTTAATGATTTGTTATCCTTAGAGGTTATTGATATGCATTTTTAAAACAAAAATCAAAGAAACAATGTTATTGTGTAATTTTATTTTATTTTATACATTTTTGTGTAATTTCACTTTTCCCCATTTTCATTATATATTAGAATTAAGACTAAATATTTGTCAGAAGATGGACGGCCTGAAGAAAAAATGCAAAATGTTAGTATTAAGGTAATATGTATTATTGACAATGTCGATTGCTCACTTCCTTAAAGGCAATAAAGAGATTTTGATTTTGAATTGAACTAATAATGTAGTTAAAATTAAAATATCTAAATGATCCATATAACCAAAGTGTAATATTTTTATATAATTATTAAGGTTAAGCCATTTCTATACAATTTTAATTAGCTAATGTGATTTTTTGTAGTGCCAAAAATGGAACCAAATGATGGAGAGTTTGTCTTGTGTGGTGAATTTGTGGATAGCGTCCCTCCGGCCTCAACAACGCCACTTCTCCGCACTGAGGATTGCAAGTAATGTTGTTTAGCTGTTTAATAAACTTGGTAGTCTAGTAATTTCTAAAATACTGGCATAAATCATAAACTGCAAACAAGTTTATAAGATTAAATGTTACTTGTGATATTACTTTGTCATTTCAGTAGTAATTTTTTACATTTGTTCCTGGACTCATTTTCCTGGATTTCCTGGATTTTCCTGGATTTGTTAACCCATTCACTACGGCTGGTCCGTTGGCGGACTACAGGAGTTGCCGCTTGGTCGCCGGCGGGGCAGCGCGCCATTTCGTGTTTGTTTACTCAGTGTGGTTCAGCCACTCGGAGAGGAAGGTTTATCCGCTACCGCATTGTTCCTAGAGTGTGTGTGCATAATACAGTGCCGTTCATTCGCGTTTTGCGGGTGCGGCTTGGTCGCCGGTGGGACAGCGCGCTATTACGTATTTATGTATATAGTATGTACTCAATGTGGTTCACGTATATGGTGTAAATAGTTCATTTTTAGTCAATAGATTATAAATCAAACTAAACTGAGTCATTTGCAACATCGCGGACTGCGGTGCTGCAAAGGTGTGTGATAGTTTTTGTGCTGTTTTATTGTTCGCAGTGCTGAGGATCCGCCGGCGACCAATAAATATTTATGCCCAAAAACCATCTATAGGAGTCTTGAATATAGATTATAACACTTATTCCTGTCTTTTGAGCATAAAAGGAAATATTTTATGAAATAAAAATTGTCTGTCATCTATACATACAATTTTCCTGTTCTTTCCTCTTTTTGTAGTCTTTTATGTATGAATTTGAACAAATAGTGTTTTTGGCATCTGGGGGCCTCAAATGGAAAAGTTATCGTGGTCCCGGGCCTAGGTCTTACCATGCCACCTACGGTAATAGCTTTTTCCCTGTTGGGAAAATTCACTAAAAAAATGATAATAAGAATGTACAGTATAAATATTTAGTTTCATAATACAAGTATGTAAGATATTGTAGAATTACTTTTTGGAAAACCAATTTTTTTATCAAAGTGAGATAAATTATTTTCTTAGACCTAATTCTGTCAAATGAGCTACAGAATATGGTTCCTTGGCTATTACCCTACAAGAAAATATATAGTAATATATAATAACACAGAAACGCATAGTAAAAATAATCGCCAAACAAACGCTCATCAGTAGTAAAGTTGCAGTGCAACACAACACCGCGAGAGACTCACTTTCCTTTGCAAATACTTTCTGTTGGTGATCAAAGCTACCACTATGGCATGGCATAAAAATATTGTATCATCTTTCCTCTTTCATATGATCTAACAAACAACAAGCTATACGACTGTAAAATACATGTACTGACAGTTTAAAATATTTAAAATATTAATTATTCTCTATAAGAATAACATTGGGGAGGAGTTTCCTGAGGTTTCCTGATGAGGTTTGCTGCAACAAGGAACACAAAATAATGGGTTATGCAAATATCAATAGAACTCATCTGAGTGAAGTCACATACCAAGTTTCATCCATATACATTCATAAATAAGCGATATATAACATTTTAATTATTTTCCATAAGAATAACATCGGGACCAAGTACCTAGGTTTGCTGCTACGGGAACCATAGGTGAAACTTTTTTTGTGCAAAAAACAATGAACCACAACCAGATGAAGCCATATACCAAATTTCGTAAGTTTATGTTCATAAATAAGCGAGATATATAATTTACCTTTTTCTCCATAAGAATAACATTAGACAACGTACTGTGTTTAGCACTTTCAATATCTCAGTAACCAATTGACGTAGAGCAGTGATCAAAATACCATATTGTTTGTTTTTTATGCTGAATTCAATGGTGAAAATTAAAATTTGATTTAAATAAAAATTACATGTGGAAACCCCATAAAACCCATTTTTGGGGTACAAAACTCCCCAAAAACCCCCCTTCAGATGGTACGATTCATCTGGTTTTCGAACTCGTTCAAAAAAATGGTGCTTTCACATTTGTACCAAATTTCATTAAGATCGGACCTTTTTTACGAGAGTTAACGTGCTTACAGACACACACACACATATATATATATATATATATATATATATATATATATATATATATGACAATTTGAACGAATGGTGTTTTTGGCATCTGGGGACCTCAAAATGAAAAGTTATCATGGTCTCGGGCTTAAGTCTTACCATGAGACCTACGGTAATAGCTTCTTTCCTATAGGGGAAATTCGCTAAAAAATTTAAAAAATATGTAATAAATAAAGCATTGTATGCATTGAAAAGCTTTCCACCCCTCTCTAAATCTAAATCTAAATAACTTTGATTTGTATATTTATATGTTAATGATAAGATTCTTTCGTTTACGTAAATGAACTGTGACAGTATTTGAACTTCATGTGCAAAAAATGAATAAAGATTTATGCTGTTACTATAAAAACATTGACTTCTAAAACATTACTCAACGTAACTACACTTATTCAATTGTTTTAGAGCATTTACGGACATATTAAACCCAGTCAGCTAGTCTGAAACTTTTGTAAATGTTGGATTTTGTTTTCATGACAGTACATAACCTGTGTTTACTCAGTTGTTTATATGGTTATGTGACATTTGATGGGTTGAATGGAGCCACGGAGAAATAATACAAACATCAGAGCTATTTTTTACTCTGAGCTCAAGGGGCCCCAAAATAAAAATGAATATCATAGGATGTCACTATATTTAAAGAAATGTCACTAATTGACATTGTAGATTGTGTCAGTTAATATCGTATTGCAACATATCAGAAACAATATTATGTTCTTTGGGTCACCCTGAATCGACTTCAGTAATTGCAATATATGCGATGCATCGTTGTAAGATACGGGCCACTAATGATTTTCTCCAAGCCAGCTGATTAATTTTGCTTCAACCTATATCTATTTTGTCTGTTCCTAGTGTTTTAATAATCAGCTGGTTAGAGAAACTTAAAATATTGATAAAATATGTTTTAAAAGTTATTTTTTATATTCCAAACGAGATTTACTATATAAAACAAACTGTGGATAAAACGATTCAGTGGAAACCTCAAATGAACTGATTAAAGAGGTGCAAATTTGAAATTTTACCCCATGTTAAATTGCCATAATAAAACTTGTAATTTAAATTTTTAAGTAGTTATTGATTAGATACCAACATTTAAGGTAAAATGTACAAGTAACGGGGTTATTCCCTTTCATATGATCCCACCCGCGTGTAAATCCCTGTCCACTGGAAGTCTCACACGTTCTTCCGGAAAATTTTTAATTTTGTGTTTTAATATATATGATCTATTTTCTACTAGTCGCTTGAAGGGGTCATGGCCCCTAACCTTGCTCCTATTACTCTGCCTGATCAGATTTGTTGACTCATTACATGCTGAGGAAAGTTAAAAAATATAAGAAGAACACATGTCAGTTCGTAAACAAAGTAGATACTTAATCACATATCTTAATGTAAACAAAGCAGACGTTTTTAAATCCCTATGCTTTTCTGATGGGGGATGTTTTACGTTTTTTATCGTTTGTTGGCAAATTTTTAGAAATACTGCTATTTTTCCTGAGTCCCTGGGATCAAGACCTTAAATTTGAGCCCACAACTCCCTCAATTTTTACTTAAAAATTTTGGTTACAGAAATATATTTATTAAAATAAGAATAACATTGAACAGATTACGCAGGTCTGTTGTAACAAGGGCAACTAAAACTCATGGGATTTTATGCAAATATAAATATACTACCACCACTTGAAGGTACAAACTAAGTTTCACCAAATTATATTCATAAATAAGGGAGATATCAAATTTTAATTACTTCCTATAAGAATATCATGGGATTACACAATGTCCATATGTCCACATAGGACTGTGTATGCAGGTTTGCTGATCTGGGGGTATTTTATGTAGTTATTAATTGGTTATACCAAGTTTTATCATGTTACATATTGGATAATTTCTTACAAAATATCCTTGTTCACCACTCCTTTTCCTCAGTCTTAAATTACTTCTACTGCTGTTTAAACACAATTTCACTACTTAATAAAAGGTGTAACTGAATTTACTTTAAATCAAACTGATAACAGCAGAGGTCTGACGGAAGTGCGCTGGCCCAAAACACTCCGTGGGTCTCTGATAACTGTGGGTTGTATCGAATAAAAGTGAATTGTCAAAAATTGTATTTATTTGTATTTACACTGCTATATAGCATACAATGAAAGCAAATTAAATAGAGCTCAGAGATATTTGGAATTGTGTATTAATTATTTGTTGTTCCCTCAGACTGGTCACATTGTTTGACAAGCTTTATTTATTTTAATATTTTTTTGGTATTTTATATATACTAGAAAACCCGTTGCTCGAAATCGAGCAATATTTTGATGTGATGAGCATGAATTTTATAAATATTATCATCTGTATCCCTTATTCAATTCTTCTTGTCTCAGGCTATTAATAGATGGGTGTGTGGCAACTCCAAGTTTTTGGAATTCAGATTGTGTATAAATGTGCCAAATCTTTTCCAAATACATGACATCTCATTCTTTTCCTAAACTCATTGTTTAAATTTTTTAACTTGATTTTTTTTTTTTTTTTTTTTTTTACGTAGGAGGAACGCTTAATGCGCGAACCCAAAGGAACAGTGTGGGACTCCCTCTTACGAGGTATACCCACTAAACCTCCTACGGAGCCGCGGGGGAAAAACCAGGCCGGAACCCTTATCGGACAACTTCGGCACTGGCCCGCGTGTCTTGCGCCCAGACGGGTCACGTCACCGTTTCGGGAAACTTAGAGGTCACCTAAGCATCCCTCGTCTCGCTTTCCCCGAAGAACGGATTGCACGAAGAGCGCAACCGCTCTCCAGGAGTCTTCATTTCGAAGCATCGCCCCCACCACGACGTCCGGGGACAGATCGCCGACAGCAGAGACGAGCCTCCTCCTGTCTTCAGCGAAACGACTGCACCGGAAGAAAGTATGATGAGCATCATCCACCTCCTCCGGGCAGTAACTACACTGAGGTGACCTCACCTTCCCCATGCGGAAAAGGTATTCCCTGAAGTACCCGTGGCCCGTCAGGAATTGACACAAGAAAAAGTCAATTTCCCCAAATGCACGGCTCAACCACGGGCTTATGTCTCTGATGAGACGAAACGTCCATCGCCCTTCCAGTCCACCGTTCCAACGCTCTTGCCAAACTCGCAGAGTTTCGAGTCTGGCTTCCACAGCAGCTTGGTCTCTTCCGAGATCAGGAGCACGGCGAAAGATGTTCTGCCTCTCAGCGGCGAGCAGATCAAGGGGAAACACTCCAGCCACAACCATTACAGCCAGTCCAGACACAATGCGATACGCACAGGCAACCCTAAGAGCCGCCCTGCGCTGAACGGAGAGAATTCTCTTGCTGTGTTTTTTGACTCTCATGGCACCCGCCCACACTTCTGCGCCGTACAGGAGAGTGGCGTTGACGGTGGACATGAGAAGTCGCCTCTTGCTGGACCTCGGGCCTCCGACATTCCCCATCAATCTGCTGAGCGACAGAACAACCCTCGTCGCCTTGTTGCAAACCGCCTGGATGTGCTCCCACCATGTGAAGCGGCGGTCAAGCACCACTCCCAGATACTTCGCCGCAGTCTTCGTCTGGACCTCCACGTCACCAACAGTCATAGGGATTACTGTTTGGATCCTCCGTCGCGTGAGCATGACGATCTCGGTCTTGGCGACCGCCAGCTCAAGTCCATGACCGCTCATCCATCTGTTGACCCGAAACATCACCTGGTTGAGGCGAAGCTGGGCTAACTCCGGATTCCGAGCCGTGATGACTGCGGCTACATCATCTGCGTAGCCCACGAGATAGGCTTGTGGTGGCATCTCGAGGCGAAGCACTCCGTCATATGCCACGTTCCAAAGGTCAGGGCCAAGGATCGACCCTTGCGCCGCGCCGGCGGTGACCACTTTGGAACGGACCCCTGCTTCTGTGCTATATAGCAGCCTGCGCTCCTTCAGGTAGTCCTGTACCACGACCAAGAGATAGTCGGGTACCCGACTATCTCTTTAACTTGATATTGCTATAAATGGCAGTGTATCTATTTCAGCTTTACCAGTTGAACCAGTGCAACTTATTAGCGGCTAGTACAAAGCGAAAGGTTGGGAATAATTTTATAAAATTCACAAAACCTCCTAAACACACCACCTGACTACCAACCTTTATAACCTTCTAATCTCGCCGCAACAAATTATTTACTACATTAAATTTCAACCAGTGACTGCCATTAGCTGTGTACCTATGAATTATTTGTTGTTGAAACTAATTAAACTAATGACCGTCTATTTCCGTCATAAATAAGACCTAGTATTTTATTTGTCATTCCAAAAATAAAAAACCCACAATTGATACAACATGGAATACAAATATAATAGTTCAAACTTCAAAATTAATTTAAAATATAACAGCAATAAATCTCTATAAATTCAACAATGATAAATGACTTCTTTGTGACAATTACTTAGTGCATGTGAAATACCTCAGAAATATGACCAATATTATAACAATGAGAAATACAATTACTTAAAGATGCATGTTGGTTACATTTCACAAATCACTGAAGAAACTTAATTAATATACACTATCACTAACACGTTTACTGCTATTGCAATCAGCGCTTTCCCTTTATTAATATTACTTTATCCCCAATGATACCCAAAATAATTTACTTGCCACGTGGTCTAACCGTTGAATTTTGTCTTGCAGAATTTAGAAAAGTTTGCTTAGTTTAATTTAATTAATTTGATCGCAGATTCAAGTGTTTTCCGGGTATAATTTGTGAAATAGAGTACGTTGGGTGCACACCCTGTTAATGAGTCGACGAATTTAGGAATCAGAAAGAAAAACACGCGATTTTAATTTTGAAAAGGAGCGATGTAACTAGGCCAAATAAAGATGTAATAAATGTAACTTATACCGAGGAAAAGACGCCGAGTCGACACACGTCGCCGTATTTATGTCGACCCTTCATCACGTGACCACGTGAGGCTTACTTCCTGATTTGAACCTAGAATGACTGAGAATGTTCAGCGTTTTCGCATTCTCTTTCCTGTCTGTTTTGTTGGCTGCAAACTTGAAATGCTTGTTTGAATTTATGATTGTAACAATCGATATACGTCCTCAAATAAGATAAACAATGTTGCTTATTCTTCATAAGAATAACATTAGACATCATACTGTGTTTAACACTTTCAATATCTCGATAACCAATTGACGTAGAAAAATGATCAAATCACCATATTTTTTTATATTTTATTTTAAAGCTGAATCCAATGGTGCAAACTAAAATTTGATTTAAATAAAAAATGAATGTGAAAAAAAAAAACAAAAAAAAACTTGCCTACAATAATAGCTTCTTCACTATAGAACATTCGCTAAAATATAGTTTTTTATAGTTAATCATTCCTAAATTACAATTTGTCAACAGTGGAGGATCTAAGCTAAAAAGTTCTTTATTTAAACAATTTATTTCTAAAAAGAGATTATACTGCAAAAAATTATCATTCAGAACTAACATCATATTTTCTTTTGTTTAGGGATCCACTTTCTGAGGGAATCACCGCAGACAACCAATTTGGATTAAAAGTAAGTAAGATTTTTAAGGTGATTGTTTAATCATGACTAAAGGAAAATACTATATCAGAGGAGTTTCTTTTTAATTACGTACATAACATTTGAAGTAAGAAACCACAGTATTGTTGTGTAATCTACATCTTACAGAAAAGTGAAAACTGCTTCTGTACCTTTGTAGGATTTTTTTAAAGTTGAGCTCTAGTAAAATAGTTTACAATTATAAAATAACTACGTAATCAGTCTGGATTGTTTTTGATCACAGAGATAATTTTGGTATTTTTTTATATTGCATCACTTAAATCACTTTAAAGACGCCGACGCAACTAGGGCGTATTTTAAGGCAAATATGAATTAATGATGAGTGTAGAATGGTGTGAGATGCCTTGTGTAGTCTTGTTACTGACTAAGACCGACATGATAAGTTTCCAGGAAATATTAAGGTTTTATTGTTATGGTTTTAATGTAACAATAGAATGTCTTTTGTACCTTCACGACCTTCCCCTAGGTGGCCGGAATCCACCAATGCTTGCTGATTTTCTACTGAAATGCGGTTCAAGTTCAGCTGTTTCTGTGCTTTTTCATCTGTGAATTATAAACTTAAATTTGAATTAAAACTCTGTGAATTTGGTAGAACCCAATGAACTAATTTGGAAGCCTTGTTAGGATTATCCAGAAAAAAAATTTAACCTTGAAAATCCATTTAAATAATTTTAAATACGTTTATAGGTGAATTGTACAGTTGTATAATTAATTTAAGCTATATATCGTTCACTAAATAGTGCATGTGTGTATCGTACTGTGATACATTTGTTGCGCTTTGTTAGTGAAAAAGCTTTTTGCGAACAGGTTTATCGTTTTTTAGCGAATTTCCCCTATAGGGAAGAAGCTATTACCGTAGGTCTCATGGTAAGACTTAAGCCCGAGACCATGATAACTTTTCATTTTGAGGTCCCCAGATGCCAAAAACACCATTCGTTCAAATTTTTATATATGTATATATATATATATATATATATATATGTATGTTCGTAAGCACGATAACTCTCGTAAAAAAGGTCCGATCTTAATGAAATTTGGTACAAATGTGTAAAGCACCATTTATTTGAACGAGTTCGAAAACCAGACGAATCGCACAATCCGAAGGGGGGTTTTGTACCCCAAAAATGTGTTTTTGGGGTTTCCACGTGTAATTTTTATTTAAATCAAATTTTAATTTTTACCATTGAATTCAGAATAAAAAAATAAATAATTTGGTATTTTGATCATTGCTCTACATCAATTGGTTACTGAGATATTGAAAGTGCTAAACACAGTACGTTGTCTAATGTTATTCTTCTGGAGAAAAAGAAAAATTGTATATCTCGCTCATTTATGAACATAAACTGACGAAATTTGGTATATGGCTTCATCTGGTTGTGGTTCATGGTTGTTTGCACAAAAAAAAAAATTTCGCCCATGGTTCCCGTAGCAGCAAACCTAGGTACTTGGTCCCCATGTTATTCTTATGGAAAATAATTAAAATGTTATATATTGCTTATTTATGAATGTATATGGATGAAACTTGGTATGTGACTTCACTAAGATAAGTTCTATTGATATTTGCATCAAAACCCATTATTTTGTGTTCCTTGTTGCAGCAAACCTGCATACTCATCCCCAATGTTATTCTCATGGAGAATAATTAATATTTTTAATATCGCTTGCTTGTGATTATATTTCTTATGAATCCTGTTAAGTGTTTTAATGTATAATTTTATATATTCATTGGAAATTCGCTGAGTATGCAGGTTTGCTGCGACGGGGGTATTTTATTTTTCAGTCTATTTTCAACTAGGCTAAAAAAAAGACTAAGGTCATAAATCCCCTCACCCTTACTGCACGCCAGATGAGTCACTCGTGCCCTATGCCACTGATACCGCCGCCCATGGGTTATAACAAATTAAATGAACTGCTGTCTTTAACGTTCACAAGTAAACCTTTTGCAATTTTTTAACCTTTCACAGAGAAATTCCTTTTTATTTTGGCAATGTAACCTACGAGTATACCATTTTTAGGAGAGTAACATTTGAAAATCTTGTTTCACATCATTTTACAGTACTGCACACTATTTAAAAATGTTAATAAAACATTCTTTATGTAATTTTTGTACTTTAATTTTGTTTCTTTTATGTTTTAACGTATACATAAATACCCCTGTCGCAGAAAACCTGCATACTCAGCGAATGTCCAATGAATATATAACATAACACATTAAAACACTTAACAGGATTCATAAGAAATATATTCACAAACAAGCGATATTTGAAAGATTAATTATTCTCCATAAGAATGACATTGGGGATGAGGACACAGGTTTGCTGCAACAAGGCACACAAAACAATGGGTTTGTATGCAAATATCAATACAACTCATCCTAGACTCAATAAGACTTTATTAATGCCATTAAACATATAGTACAATGCAATAGGCACAGGTCACATTTATACATGATTAAATTTCAAGGTCAGTATGGGATGACAGTTACATTATTGGTCTATCTACAAAATCAAAATTAAAATATTCATCTACAGAGTAAAAAGACATTTGTTTAAGCCACATAGACACAACATTCTTAAACCTACTTGTACTTAACATTCTAACAGGTGTTGGTAACTTATTAAAAAGTTTTAACTGCAAATAAAAATGACTTTTCAAAGTTTTTGTCAATCTAACATGAGGAGTGATGAGATTTTCCCTTTGTCTGGTATTATAACTATGGTTAAAAGATTGTTGTTCAAATCCAGTGATATTATCTCTAACATGTAGTAAATTACTTAAAATAAACATGGACGGCAAGGTTAAAATTTTATGATTCTTAAAACTAGTTCGACAAGATTCACGGGGAGCCAAGTTATCCAATATTCTCAAGGCCTTTTTTTGCCATACAAACACTCTTTGACTATGAGAGGCATTACCCCATAATCTGACACCATACCTAATTACTGAGTGAAATAATCCATAATATACCGTAACAAGAACTTCAGTGCTGACACATGTTTTTAGTTTTCTCATTAAATAAATAACACGAGACAGTCTCCTAATTACAAATGATATGTGAGGTTCCCAACTTAGTTTACTATCAATATACATACCTAAAAGTTTTACATTAGTAAGGCTATCTTCATTGAAATGACCATTGTTCAGAGAAAAGCAGACTTGCTCAGTTTTTGATTCATTAATTAATAAGTTATTACTAGTAAACCATTGTTTAGATTCATTCATAGCAATAGTAAGCATGTTTTTTGTGTAGGCTAAGTCTCGATTAGAACACAATAAAGTTGTATCATCTGCATAAAGTACAGGAAAAGCAGAAACATTACAATATAGATCGTTAATAAATACCAAAAACAGGAAAGGGCCTAACACCGAACCTTGCGGTACACCAGCTATCGTGGTCAGGTACTCTGATGACAAGTTATTTAAAACTACCTTTTGTTTTCTATTACAAAGATAAGATTTTATTAAACTAAGTTCTAAATGTGTAACGCCATAAAATTCAAGTTTTCCACATAAGATATCATGAGAGATACAGTCAAAAGCTTTACATAAGTCAATTAAGTAGGCTCCAACCGTCAGCTTACTCTCAAAACAATTTATAACATATTCAACTATTGATTCAACCGCCATTGTAGTTGAGTGTAAAGGCCTAAAACTATACTGATAAGAATACAGAAGATTATTGACATTAAAATAATTGTAAAGTTGACTGAAAATGCAAGATTCAATTACTTTACTTAAAATTGGTACAACTGCAATAGGCCTAAAACATTCTGGTTGGTTTACATTTCCTTTTTTAAAAATGGGTGTAACCTTTGTGAGCTTCAGTCTATCAGGGAAAACTCCTTGCGCTAAACTCATGTTTATTAAAAAAGTCAATGGAGTCAGTATTTCATTGATGACATATTTTACAATATAATTGGAAAGACCATAAACATCAGGAGTACGTGATACATTCATTTGGGACACTGATTTAAACACATCCTCCTCACTAACCCAATTCCAATTAAAAACATTATCAAATGTTACAGGACAATTTGATTTTTTTAAATTATTAAGCAACTCAAAAGGTGAGACATCATCTGAGTTACGAGTTACCTTATAGCTAAGTGGGACGTTGACAAAGAAATCATTGAAATTTTCAGGTGATACAGTAGAACATGGATGACATTTTTTGTGAGAGAGGTTGGCCTCCTTTTTAACAATACTCCAAGCCGTTTTACATTTGTTCTTTGAATTCGTTATGTGAAAATCATTAGCGGCAATCTTTGCATCTTTAACAGCTTTTACATATAAGCTTTTAAAATTCTTAAACCTAACCTTATCTTCCACATTTAAAGAATATTTCCATTTATCATATAGTGCAAGCATCAAAAAACGCATATTTTTCAATTCATGAGAATACCAGGTATTTCGGTTGTGTTTAGGCTTAGGCCTATTCACAAAAGGCTTCACAGTAATAAGAGGACAAGCACAGTTAAAATGATACAGCAAAACATCCAAGAACATTGAGAAACTAACATTAACATCACTTATGCCTAAAACATATAAAAAAGACCAATCAACTGCAGATAGACAACATTTAAATTCATCAAGCCTATTAATCGAGGTCAAATGTTTTGATTGCAGACTCACACTTAGTCCTTCAAGAGGTTTAACAGATCTGTTCAAGTTATGGAAACTAACCCATACACCTGCATGGTCAGACAAAATGTGCTGTCCTAATAATGTGCAATTGCAATTAACCTTAATAATATTGGTAACTATATTGTCAATACAGGATAGGTCATGAGTGGGTGCAAAGTTTGTACAATACAAATCAAACCATCTCAGAGTATTCAAAAAATCTTGGGTCTCAGCCCTATTTTCTTTGAGTATATCAATATTAAAATCACCCACTACTGCAATGTAGTTAAAAGGTTTCTTATATAAAAACATAAGAACATTTTCAAGGATAGAAAGAAAAGTTAAGTAATCAGAATCTGGTGTTCTATAAACTGAAACTACAATAAAATTTAATTCCACTAACCTAACTGCTGTAATTTCACAAATAAAATTAGTTACAAAATTTGAGAGATCTATTACATCATATTTTAAGTCTTTCTTCACTAATATTTCTGCACCACCTCGGATAAGAGGGAGTTTTCTGCAAAACGAGCTTGCGTACACGAAACCATCAGGAACATAGAGCAGGGTTTCATCATCATGCAGCCAGTGTTCAGATATGCAAATCACATCTGCAGGTTTATGTAGTAGGTTAATTTCCAGGCGTTGCAGCCTAGTGAAGTCACATACCAAGTTCATCCATATACATTCATAAATAAGCTATATCTGACATTTCAAGTATTTTCCAAAAGAATAACATCGGGACCTAGTACCTAGGTTTGCTGCTACAGGAACCATAGGTGATAAATTTTGTTGTGCAAACAACAATAAACCAAAACCAGATCAAGCCATATACCAAATTTCACCAGTTTATGTTCATAAATAAGCGAGATATACAATTTTTCTTTTTCTCCAGAAGAATAACATTAGACAACGTACTGTGTTTAGCACTTTCAATATCTCAGTAACCAACTGACGTAGAGCAATGGTCAAAATACCAAATTGTTTGTCTTTTTAATCTGAATTCAATGGTATGGATTACAATTGGATTTAAATTAAAATTACATGTGAAAACCCCAAAAAACACATTTTTGGGGTTCAAAACCCCCCCAAAACCCCCCTTTGGGTGGTACGATTCATCTGGTTTTCGAACTCGTTCAAATAAATGGTACTTTACACATTTGTACCAAATTTCATTAAGATCGGATCTTTTTTACGAGAGTTATCGTGCTTACGGACACACATATATATATATACATATATAAAAATTTGAACGAATGGTGTTTTTGGCATCTGGGGACCTCAAAATGAAAAGTTATCATGGACTCGGGCTTAAGTCTTACCATGAGACCTACGGTAGTAGCTTCTTCCCTATAGGGGAAATTCGCTACAAATGTTGTTTATGACAAAAAAATTGTGTTCGGATCAAGTGGATTTTCGGTTTAGCGGGGTTGTAGTCTGTTAATAATTAAAGTTTCAGGTGAATGCTTGGTTTAGAATGAAATGTTGAGAATTGAGTGATCCACAGCTGAAGGGAAAAATGAAATTTGAGTTTAAAATTTACAGATGAACATTAAATACAGAGTAAGCTGAACTTCAACCACATATAACAGTGGCCAGTCAGCAAAAGTTTGCATATTCCAATCACCTAAGGGAAGGATGTGTAGGTACAAAATACCTTAATTACAGGTATTAAGAATTGTTTTCTTCAACATTATGCTACACAAAAATTGTCATAGATGTTTCAATAATTTCACCCTTGTATTTTCACTATTTTAAAACCATAATGGTGTTTGGTGTAAGAATTATTTATAGCCTAAAATTATAGAATTTAGAAATAACTAGCAATCTCTTGGCCACTTGGCCTGCTTAAATGACAAGGAAGACAGAATGTGTATACTAAAGAGCACAACAGTTGTTTGTGCCATATTCTGAGGTATTCTTATTAAATATCTTGCGAACACATATGAGTAGTTACGGTATTGTGATTACAATACATCTGATCCAATGAATACTTTTTTCACGTAAGTTAAACATTTGAACTTAAAATGCCAGACTAGCCAAGAACTGAACTTGGAGAAGGTTAGCAGAATTTTAAACTGCTTTTGTGCCGGACAAGGTAATGGGTTGGGGTGTGTTTTACACTACGGCAGGACTTTTGTTGCCTTCCTTCATGCTTGTGGGAGGTCATGGTGGGGGGGGGGAGGGAAGAAAGACATACTGCAACAGGATTTATTTATTTTTTGCTTATAACGAATGCCTGTCAAAGTGGCTGGGGATGGGAGCTAGGGGGAAGGTGTACGTGGGGTTTAGTGGTGGGGATGGTAAGGTGCAGGCTCTGGGGCGAGGCTCGCAAGGTGGTGGATTGTGAGGCTGGGGCAGTCCGTGTGTCGATGAAGGAGAATAGTACCAGGATTTAAAAGCCAGGATAGAGTTGAAAAACTATTTGGTGAACGCCTAGGAAAAGCAAACATTCGCTCATGCGGGGTGGCATTTGTTGCAGTGCACAACAGGGATCGAATAGCGTGGAGAGCATCTGGCAGAACATTTTCCCATCGAGTAATAGGTAGTCTTCCACCCAGTCCCATTAAAACATTCGACGTGTCCATTTCCCCGAGGATTATAAGGAGTTGTCCTGCTCGTCACCACGCCAAAGCCTGAGAGCCATGTTCTTAGTTCTTGGGACATAAATCCCAAGCTACAGTCTGAATGATTGAATGAAGGAGCACCGAACACTCCAAACAATTGTCGAAGTGATGAGATTATAGATGAAGCAGAAGTATCCCGACAAGGGAAAACAAATGGAAAACGTGAATACTCGTTGATCATAGTTAGGATATACTTTTATTGAGAACTAGAGGGAAGTGGTCCCTTAAAATCAACATTTAGCCGCTCAAAAGGTGCTGAAGCTTTAATGAGACTACCCTGATGTTTGTAGAAGTTAGGCTTTACTTCGATGCAAGTGTGGCATGCTGATATGATGGAATAAGGGAGGTTCTTGTAACGGATCCAGTGGTAAAGTCTTGAGACACCTGGATGGCACAGTGATTTATGGAGAGAAATCAAGTTAGCCTCTGTGGAAGTCATACTAGAGGATCCAAAACTGACTCAAAGAAGTGCATCTATTATTTAAAAAAAATGTTAAACCTTAACTGCCCGTCACTATAGGCTAGTGACCTGTGCGGTGAACTAAAGGCAGCGAGGTACCGTAACGGCATTAGTCACATGGGTAAGCCAGAGGTGACTGCTCATGATCTTACAGGAGTCGGCTGGGACCGGGATCGAACCGGCCATTTCTGACTTGCTAGTCAGGTACTTTTTCTCTGAGTCACCGCATCTGGTTGCTGCGTAATTGTCTCTTCCTGGACGATACACAATGTCATAAGAATAGCAAGAGAGGTCTAATCTCCACCTTTTAATCTTCTTGATTTTGCTCCCATGCTTCATGTCATCATAAATGCATTACAAGCATTACAATTTATTATTATTATTATTATTGAAAAATAACTCCACTGCAGTTTGTTTCAATAATTGTTGTTTTTTTACGAATTTGTAATATAAATGTTGTAAACATAATGCTTTTTAGGCCTACATTAATTTCTGCAACGGTTTCTTGGTCGCAAAAGCTCACTAATCATTGCAGTTTCATTCTGGCCACGCTTGTTTCGGTCCGGTCACCTCGTTTCAGTCCGGTCATGACCATTTCAGACCGGTGATGCCAACAAAGTCTATTATTTGTAAAACTTACGAAAATTAAAAGTAATATATTTTATATGAAATTCACTGCATACATTTGCTATTCGGCATAACTGGCCATTTTGATCCAAATTATTGTCATTTTATACAACTTTTCTACAACTTTTCATTGAAGTTATGTTTATATACTCTACAAATAAGAAGTTTTAATGCAAATATTGTTACTTAAAATAAAATTTAAAAGAAGAAATTACTTGTATATCGTCGTATGATGTTCAAAAACTTCCCTCTATCATAGTTTATCCTCTTTTCATCTTATGTATTTTTTTTAAGTTAATTTAGGTGTGACCGGAAAGTAAAATTGTAATGACTTCATTCTCAAAAAATGATTTTAAAAATAAAAAAAATAGCTCTGCTAGTTATATGGGTGATTATTTAACACTAGTGGCTTGAAGGAGCCATAGCCCCTAACCTTGCTCCAACACTCCGATCTCTTTACTTTTAAAATTCTGAGTAAAACAGTAAGTAGGAACACATGTCAGTTCGTAAACAAAGTAGTCACTTTATCACATGTTTTAATGAAAACAAAACAGACGATTTTAAATCCCCATGCTTTTCTTATGGAGGATGTTTTACGTTATTTCTCGTTTGCTGATAACATTTTGGAAATACTGCTATTTTTACCGAGTCCCTGGAATGAAGACCTTTAATTTGAGCCCTCTCCCATTATCCTGCGATTAACCAAACTCCCACAATTTTGACTTAAAAATGTCACTTACAGAATCTGCATATTAAAAAAATTCCTGCTTTTAGCGAATTCCCCCTATAGGGAAGAAGCTATTACCGTAGGTGGCATGGTAAGACTTAAGCCCGAGACCATAATAACTTTTTGTTTTGAGGTCTCTAGATGCCAAAAACACTATTCGTTCAAATTTATATATATATATATGTGTATATATATATATATATATATATATATATATATATATATGTCCGTTACTGCGATAACTTTTGAAAGAAGCGCCTGATTTTGATGAAATTTATCACAAATGTGGAGGGTAACATTTATGACTCTAAGTTCGAAAACCAGATCGATCGGTCTATGGGAAGGGGGTTTTATGGGGTATAAAATTTTCCAAAAATCTGTTTTTTGAACTTTTTACCCTAAAATTTAAAAAACACTAGATTTTGGTTATAGCAATTTTATAGAGCTTAAAAAAAAAACAATTTAGTATTCTGAATCACTAAGCTAGCTTTAGTGGTTGTGGAGAAAAGTAAAAAAAATGTGTCCATAAAATTTCCCATGTTAATCTTATGGGAATACGGTTTTTAGATTTTCCTCAGATAATTTCACTAAAAACTCCACATTTCTTTCTACCAATCAGTTTAGCTCTACAAAACAATCATTTTGGCGTTTTAATTGTTTTACGTCCAACCGTTGCAGTGTTATTCAAAGTGCTAAACACAGTACGTTGTCCAATGTTATCCTTATAGAGAATAAATAAAATGTTATTTTTTGATTATTTATGTATGTATATAGCTGAAACTTGGTATGTGGCTTCATCTAGTTGTGGTATATTGATATTAGCACAAAACAAGTTTTTTTTCCCCGGTAGCAGCAAACCTGCATACTCGGCCCCCATGTTATTCATATGGAGAATAAGTAAAGTTTTATATCTCCCTTAGTTGTGAACCTAAATTAATAAAACTTGGTATGTAGCTTCACCTGGTTGAGTATATTGATAATTGTAAAAAAACACATTTCTTATCTTTCTTGTTGCAGCAAACCTGCATACTCATTTATAATGTTATTTTTATAGATAATAAATAAAATGCTATATGTATTTTTATGAAACTTGGTAATTGGCTCTAGGTAGTAGTGATACCCTTATATATGCATTCGAAATTCGCTGAGTACGCAGATTTGCTGCGACGGGGGTATTTGTTCACTCACTTCCTGAAGTTAATACTTAACCGATTTTGATGATTCTTTTTTATTTAGAAGATAACTTCAAGTTCTAAGTCACTGTCGAGCCAGAATGTCGATGTAGGCCCCAGGGCTCTGCCCCATGGGACTTCTAAGTTCCTCTGTTATTCATATACAGGAGAGTTTTATTTGGTTTATGTCACATGTGTTTTTTCTTTATTCAGTAAACAGCTGTTACAAGGATTATATCCGCAAAATATTGTGGGGGAGCAGCTCGTTATATATAAAGATAATTATCTATCATATGCTGCAAGATCTATATTTTTAAAAATTGTAAAATATTTTTTGAAATCCTATCCAGAATTTGCACCTTTTGGTGACTTTAACCCATACGAGTAAAGGCAAATGTTGAAAATAAGATTGATGTTTCCTTTGGTACTTTTATGTAGCATTTTAATCATGTATTTCCATTTCCAAAGATGAAAACTATAATAAAAAGTATGAAGGATAATTGACAATTCGCTAAAAGAAGAAAGAAATGTTTACAATGTACTTAAAATAGCAAGGCAGATAAAAAATAAAATCTTAAATCATATAGCCAAACAGGAAAGTAAATACCTGAAATTAAACAAAAAAATTTTTAAAGAAAATATGTAAAAATTTCAAAGCTTGTATAGGAAAAACAACCTGGGGGATTATTAAGTCCGAGACAGGGAAATACGAGGAGAAAATAAATTAAAATACAATGACTTATCTTTGCTCTGAGGTCATTATAGGTCGTGATTTATTACAACTTCCCTCATCAGTTCACTTTGAGTTTGGAGGGGGTAGGTCTATAGACTTCATGTAAATTTTCTGTTTCCAGTTGCTTTTAGCGAATTTCCCCTATAGGGAAGAAGCTATTACCGGAGTCGGCATGGTAAGACCTAGGCCCAGGACCATGATAACTTTTCGTTTTGAGGTCCCCAGACCCCAAAAACACCATTTGTTAGAAACTATATATGTGTGTGTGTGTGTGTGTGTGTGTGTGTGTGTGTGTGTGTGTGTGTGTGTGTGTGTGTGTGTGTGTGTGTGTGTGTGTGTCCGTGAGCACGATAACTCTCGTAAAAATGATCCGATTTTGATGAAACTTGGTATAAACGTGTAAAGCAACATTTATGACTAAGTTCGAAAACCAGCCAGATCGCTCTATCCGAAGGGGTATTTTAGGGCGGTTTTGTACCCCAAAAATGGGTTTTTTTGAATTTTTTACTATCATTTTTGAAATGTCAAATTTTAGTTTTTACCATTGGATTCAGCTTAAAAAAACACACAATTTGGTATTTTGATCATTCCTCTACGTCAATTGGTTCCCGAGATATTGAAAGCGCTAAACACAGTACGTTGTCTAATGTTATTCTTATGGAGGAAAAGAAAAATTTTATATCTCGCCTATTTATGAACTTATACTGACGAAACTTGGTATACGGCTTCATCTGGTTGTGGTCTGTTGATATTTGCTCAAAATAATAATTTTTGCCAAAGGCTCCCTTAGCAGCAAACCTGCATACTCAGCCCCATGTTATTCTTATGGATAATGACTAAATGCTATGTTTCCCTTAATTATAAACATAAATGAATAAAAACTGGTATATGACTTCACCTAGTTGAGTTATATTGATATTAGTATAAAAACCCATTTTTTGTGTTCCTTGATGCAGCAAACCTGCGTACTCAGCTCCAATGTTATTCTTATGGAGAATAATTAAAATGGTATATATTGCTTCATTTGTGAATATATTTTTATGAAACTTGGTAAGTGGCTTTATGAAGTATTAAGATATTAATATCTCCATTAGAAATTCGCTGAGTATGCAGGTTTGCTGCGACGGGGGTATTTGAAAATTTGAAGGTTTTTAAATGAGAATTTCTGAGTGTACTTAATTTGTTCGCTATTACATTTTTTCCACAGCCATCTTCCACTGATAATTTTAAATTTTGTCCGTCATGGTCAGAGAGAGCAGTCATTTCTACTTAACAGTTATTTATGTTGGTAATAATGTTGTCACTACCAGTTCTACTATTTTCTGTCACACGTGTAGGAAAATTAACATAATATCTCAGTCCGTACCATTTTAAAACATTTGCAAATTATCTCTTAGATTTTCCATTTTCCAGGTTATTGATATTAAAATTACATAATTACATAATAAACTATGATAATTTGTTTTCAAGCTTGATGTTATTTTCAGGAATTTAAGGTCATAGTCAAAGGTTGTCTTCAAGAATTTGAAACAATCACAGCAGATATTAAAAATGAACCTGAAGAGAACAACTATGATGATTCATTTGCGTCTCAAGAAGTTAATGATCCATCCACTGAGGAGCAGATTGGCGAGCATCAGGTTACTTTCTTTTTATTTTACACCACTTGTTCAATGCTGGTGTGTCCACCATTGAGATGTGAATTGTATTGTACCATTATACCATTGTATTGTGATGTGAATTGCTTGATTGAATTACTGAAATAAATAAGTGCATGTAAAACATAAATTAAATATCTGTTGCAAACTGTATGCAAATAAAGTCAGCGTCACATCATTGTAAGCTTCGAGGCCAGTTACCTTTCCACTCCCCTCTACCTCCCTTCCTTGTGATGTTGATGTTTGGTGTATCCCTGCTTTCCGTATTAAAGTATTTGTTTATGGGGTTTGCTTCTCAACCGTAAGTTATCGAATTGGCACAAATTTGCAACATATGCGTAAAACTCAAGCTTGCAATGATATGACGCTTAGTGTAGTAACGTCCATAATACATCAACACTGTCTGATATTGTTTTTGTTTACATCATGTATTTGTTCTTATAATTAATTGACACTACAATCATATGATTTGGAGTCTGTATTTAAGGGAGATAGCTTTCAGTTCACAACAGATGGGTAGATCATTCGGTTAAATATCGACTATTGTATTATGAACTATCGATTATCGTAGTTAACTAATCAACTAGCGTCTAGAGGATCCACAGCGTTCACAGCTTGTTAAATTGTAACTTTCCCACTGATACACATCCTACGGTGGACCAATGGATACAGAATAGGACTCACGATCATGCGGTCCCTGGTTAAAATCTTACTTTTGTTCATTACTTGTTGGGATCTGCATTTGTTTTATTTTACGTTCATTTTTTCGGGTCCAAGTTTTTGCCGTTTACTTTTAAGATCTAGATTTGTTGTTAAAATTTATTTTGTACTTTTTTAAGTTCAAATTAATTTATCATGTTATTTTGTTCATTTTATTATGTTGCAACAAAGAGCCACCATACAGCGCTCTGCGGAGTTAGTTTAGGTTACTATAATCTTGTCGTGAACTCCAGCAAAAGTTGTTATTTATTACATGTAAATCCTTTTTATTATGTTACAAAACAAAGAGCTAGAATCGGTAGTTCATAATACGATAGTCGATATTCAACCGATTGGTCTACCCATCTTTTGTGAACTGAAGGCTATCCGTCTTTAAGTGATATTCTCAGGTTTTTTTGTTGGTAGTCCATATGCAATAATGAGTCAAAATGTTGAAGATTACCTTCATCGCTAAATGAAAAAAAAACAACAAACAATTCAAAATCATAAAAATTAACATTTAAAACATGATTCTCACATATTTATTTGTCATTACAACAAGTTCAATTGACTCGTATGTCTGACGCGGTAGCTCAGAGGTAAAGTGCCTGACTAGCAAGTCAGACGTGGCTAGTCAGCCTTTAATTGATTGGTTGTCCAAATATGGTATTAAATATATATATATATATTTTAATACAGCAAATTATGAATACAACTTTTAATCTCAATCTATAAATTAATTTAGAAGTAGATATATTATAGACTTTGGTTATTTATACTATTCTAGCTGATTAATATTATTATAAACACCATTTAGCCTAGATATTAGTCTAATATGCTATACAGTGTATTGTTGTAATTAATGCAAGTCAAATTAGGCTATTTTCTTTTGGATTGGCAAAAAGATGGAGAGTTTCCTAATGAGATTGGTTTATTCAAATACTTTTCTTTACAAGTTACTAGTTTTTTACAAATGGCTTTATCTGATTCCAATGGTTGCATTAGGCACTGAAAAATCGTGTTGGGCTTGCAGAAAGTTTTGGGATTTTACATATTCCGTTGCAGAAAGAATTAAAACATTCTGCCTTGGGGGACCCTTGTATATTGCCCAATCAGTAAAAAACGTAAAAGCCGACCAGATTGGTTATGTTCATATTCATTATGTCCAGGTTGCATCTTAAATATTTTTGAGTTTGATTTCTGCTCATCACCAAACCGGAGCAAGTTTTGTAACTTGAAAAGGGTTATCCGATCTGTGGCAGTGATAGTAGGAGGGTTTGAGTAAAAATTAACAGGCAGTTCACTTGTCTCTTGCACATATATTAAAACCTCTGTCGTAGCAAACCTGCGTACTCAGCGAATTTCCAATGCACAATATATGTCTTAGTATCACATAAAGCTGCATACCAAGTTTCATAAAAATATATTCACAAATAAGCGATATATACAATTTTAATTATTCTCTGTAAGAATAACATTGGGAATGAGTACGTAGGATGGCTGAAACAATGAACACAAACAATTGGTTTTAATGCAAATATAAATAGAATTCAACTAAGTGAAGCCACATACCTAGTTTTATCAATATTCATCCATAAATAAGCGATTATACAATTTTGATTATTCTCCATAAGAATAACATGGGGCTGAGTACGCAGGTTTGCTGCTACGAGACTCATCAGTAAAAAATGCTTTTTTGTGCAAATAACAATCGACCACAACCAGATAAAGCCGTATAATAAGTTTTATTAGTATACATTCAAAAATAAGCGTGATATAACATTTTTCTTATTCTCATGTATAAGAGACAACATAAGAATAACATTGGACAATGTACTGTGTTTAGCACTTTCAATATCCCTGTAACCAGCTGATGTAGAGAAATGATGAAAACACCAAATATTATACAGAGTTTTGGTTTTGTTAGTGATTTTTCTTCCAAGTGTCATTCTTTTTCACTATTTAAATTTGTTTACGATAGTTTAAATAAACGGTATCAGAAAACTGGCACATACTTTCTCCCTTTTAGCCCAACTGTAATGAATAAATTACTTTTTAGCGAATTTCCCCTATAGGGAAGAAGCTATTACCGTAGGTCTCATGGTAAGACTTAAGCCCGAGACCATGATAACTTTTTGTTTTGAGGTCCCCAGATGCCAAAAACACTATTCGTTCAAATTTATATATATGTATATATATATATATATATATATATATATATATATATGTGTGTGTGTGTGTGTGTCCGTTAACACGATAACTTGAGTAAAAAACGTCCGATTTTGATGAAATTTGGCTCAAATGTGTAAAATGACATTCATGGCTTTAAGTTCGAAAACCAGAAAAATCGGACCTTGGGTTTTAAATTTTCCAAAAATCAGTTTTTTGCATTTTTCACCCTAAATTTTTTAAAAAACTTAATTTTGGTTTTGACCATGTTATAGAGCTTAAAAAAACAAATAATTTAGTATTTTGAATTATTAACCTAGGTTAAGTGGTTGCGGAGAAAATCCAAAAAAACCTGCTCATAAAATCTCCCATGTTAATCTTATGGGAAAAAGGTTTTTGGCTTTTCCTCAGTTTATTTTAATGTAAACTTCACATTTGCTTTCACCAATCTGTTCAGTTCCACAAAACAATCATTTTGGTGTTTAAATTGTGATTCTACGCCCAACCATTGCAGAGATATTCAAAGTGCTAAACACAGTACGTTGGTTAATGTTATCCTTATGGAGAATAAATAAAATTTGATATCTCGATTATTTATTAATGTATGTTGATGAAACTTGGTATGTGGCTTCAAGTAGTACTGGTATATTGATATTTGCACAAAAAATTGATTTTTTGTTGATTATTCCCGTAGCAGCAAACCTGCGTACTCAGCCCCCATGTTATTCTTATGGAGAATAAGTAAAATGTACTGACTCCCTTAATTATGAACATAAATTAATAAAACTTGGTATGTAGCTTCACTTGGTTGAGTTATATTGATAATTATATAAAAACCCATTTTTCTGTTCCTTGTTGCAGCAAACCTGCTTTCTCAGCCCCCATGTTATTCTTATGGAGAATAACTAGGATGTCATATATCGCTTATTTATGATTGAATATCAATGAAACTTAGTATGTGGCTTCGCCTAGTTAAATTCTATTTATATTTGCATAAAAACCAATTGTTTCTGTTCCTGGTTTCAGCAAACCTACATACTCATTACCAATGTTATTCTTATGGAGAATAATTAAAATCGCTTATATGTGAATATATTTTTATGAAACTTGGTTTGCGGCTTTATGTGGAATTCAGACAAATATTATGCATTGGAAATTCGCTGAGTCCGCAGGTTTGCTGCGATGGGGGTATTATTTACTAAATATAGAATACAAAGCACAGTTTGAATGTACAGAAAATATTGTAAACAAGTTGTTTTCAAAAATATCTACCGAAATCTCTGTTGAAGAGGCACTGCAGAATCCATCACTGCACACGTGGTTTTAAGAGGGGAAATGCCCCCTATTACCCCCCTCAGAGTTATTAAGGGGCAACATATTTCGAATTTCTTCTGTTGGTCGATGCTAACTTGACAAGCATATCAAGTTTGAACAAAATTGATCAACAAATAACAGAAAAATAGTAATTTTTGTATTCCCTATAAGAATAACATTGGACATCGTACTGTGTTTACTGAAAAATGGAAATTTAAATTTTCTCCGCAACCAGTAATCGTAGAATAGTAATTCAAGATACCAAATTATTTAGTTTTTTGAGCTCTTTTTTATGGTGAATAGTAATATTTTTCACATTTATTTTTTTTATGAAAAATTCAAAAAACTGAATTTTTGATATTTTAAGTCTTGTAATTTCTGAACCCGAATTTTTACAGAAATGTGGGTGGTGTCATTTTGTTGGAAAATTAAAGTTCTACAAACGACTAAAGTTTAATCAAAATCGTTAGAGCCGTTTTTGATAAATCTAGATTTTTCATGTTTTTTGGTGGTTTTTGGGGGATAATTACCCTTAAAAATCAAAAATTCAAAAAATGAAAAAATACCTGGAGATATCGTGTATTAGTACCTACATACCAAATTTCATAAAAATCGAACCATTGGTTAGGGATCTAGCTCTGTACACATCCATACAGGCAGACAGACACACAGACATCACGTAAAAATCACTTTTTTGGGTTCAGGGAGCACCAAAACGAATATTTCCACTAACAACTAAAATTCAAAAATTTTTACGAAAACAATACTTTCTCCTTATACCATGTATAAGGGGGAGAAAGTAAAAATCCAAAAAGTGGTAAAAACATGATATTTTTACTCTTATGACGTTTGTAGTATGTTTGTACTATCTTGCGAAAGTCTGGAAAATTTTGGAAAAAGTCTTAAAAAGTCTGGAAAAAGTCTTGAATTTTGAGATCAAATATCACTAGACACCCTGGTTTTTTAAGCAGAATCCAATGGTGAAAACTAAAATTTGCCTTTTAAAAATGTTCATGAAAAAACTTTAAAAAACTCACTTTTGGGGTACAAACCCCCCCCCAAAAATACCACTTCGGATGGGTCAATCTGTCTGGTTTTCGAACTAAAGTCATAAATGTTGCTTTACACGTTTGTACAAAATTTCATCAAAATCGTACCTTTTTTCCGAGAGTTATCGTGCTCACGGACACACACATATATATATACATATATACAGTTTTGAACAGATGGTGTTTTTGGGGTCTGCGGACCTCAAAACTAAAAGTTATCATGGTCCCGGGCCTAGGTCTTACTATGGCGACTATGGTAATAGCTTCTTACCTCTAGGGGAAATTCGCTAAAAACAGATCTTTATTACCTCTGCATTTACTGTAATTTTGTACTGTCATTGCGGTACCTTAAAACAATTTATTATTTTTTGAAATAGGCTACTTCACACGTTCAGCCCGATGTGTACCACCGGTGGTACACGTCGGAATTTTTGAAATTATTAAAAATACGATCCAGCAAAAAGTAATCTGAACAAAAAGAAGAAGCATTATTTTTCAAGAACATAATTCTGACAAAAAAATTACCCGGCTGCCACCGGTGGCCACGGTGTGTCTGTATAAACCTAAACCACGAATACATAGTTTAAAAAAAACTCAGCAAAGCTCTGAATGCACTTTAAAAATGCATCAAATCAAATGGAAACAGTGCGCCATGGGTGGTACACGTCTGAGTTTTAGAAAGTTTGCCGTGCGCCACCCGTGGCGCCCATTGGGATTTTTGGGAAGTTCAAAAACTGCCTATCATTTTCCATCGGGCTGAACGTGTTAATTAAAATAAAAGTTAACCAATAAAACCATTATCCCACTTTTATTGCAAAATTACTAGATCAATGCTGAGTCCAGAACGAGTTGGATACACGCCTTAAAGAAGGCCCAACGTACAGAGAAGCTACAGAAGTTTGGATTGTCAACCAAAGGAAGCAGTCACGAACAGCGTAGACTCCTGTCCAAATTCATAAGAACAGGGAATTACCGACCCGCAGAGAGTAAAACTGCAGATCCTGGAACCTCAGCCACATCTGCTGCCGCACCAGAAGATCATAATTCGGTAAGATAGAATGCCCTATGTCCTGTTTTTGTTTGAAATACTGTTACAAAATGGAACCTAACATATGAGAGGGCTGAAGATGTCATGCCAAAGGGGAGAGCAATTTAGCAGTGAAATGAAGCATCATAAGATGACTCATGAAGTTTATTTTATTCAAAAGACGGAGTGAAAAAATGATTAAGAATTATAACTGAGAATGGAAAAGAAACAATAAAGAATAAATAATATTTTTCAAATAATTTATTAGCATGATACGTGTTGTTACAACTAAGCAGGATAAATAAAATACGTCTTACAACACTATAAGTATACTTTATAGTGTTGTTAAGCAGGATAAATAAAATACGTCTTACAACACTATAAATATACCTTATAGTGTTGTAAGACGTATTTTATTCATCCTGATTAATATTTTTCAATGATAAGATAGCAAATAACAAGTCATCACTTTAGTAAATAAAACAAAGTTCGTGGGATTTTGAATGAAGAAAAAATAAGATTAGGGACAATGGATAGGCAATGAGCTATAGAATCGTGTAATACCGGGTGTTTTGTCCCAAAGTGTTGGTAGTCCATATGCAATAATTTAGTCAAAATGTTGAATATTACATTCATCGCTAAATGTGAAAAATCAACAAACAATTCAAAACCGTAAAAATTAACATTTAAAACATATATTTATTTGTCCATGTACAACAAGTTCAATTGACTCGTATGTCTGACGCGGTAGCTCAGAGGTAAAGTGCCTGACTAGCAAGTCAGACGTGGCTGTTTCCCGGTCCTGGCCAACTCCTGTATAATCATGAGCGGTCACCTGTGGCTTGCCCATGTGAATAATGCCATTACGGTACCTCGCTGACTTTAGTTCACCGCACAAGTCAATCAACAGCTATGGTGACAGGCAATTGAGGTTTAACAAAAAATTTTAGTTTAACTTGAATCAATTCAATAGCATGTTTCATGGCTTGCTTAATTCATGGGAAGGACGCGGTAAAGTTGGGTGTAAACAATCATCAATCCTAACTGAAAAAGGCCACACAAAAATTAGTTATTTCAATTAACTAATTTGGTATAATAGGAAATTGGCCGATAATTAGCTGGGTTAGTTCTATTGCCTCTCTATACAGTTATAATTTTAGAAATTTGTAATTTGTTTTGAAAAATTCCTGACATAAGCGATAAGTTAATCATATGTGCCAAAGGTTTGATCAAGTAAATCCTAGCTTGCTTGATTACTGGCATTGGGATTTCGTCATATCCTATTAATTATTTATTTTGAAAAGTAATATGATTTATCTAATTCTTCTAAATTGTTGTTAATTATTTTCAAGTTGTTCATTTGCACTTTCAAATCCTTCATTCTGATCTTCAAAATCATTATCTAGCAATACCAAAAGTTATTGTCCATATTTCTATTCTCATATGCAGATGAATCTTCATGATCAAGTATAGTCATCGTGTCTGGTTTCATGTCTGATAGGAACTTCTATAATTTTGACCTCATTCATTACTTTCATTTCCATAACCGTTAAAGGTTACTTAATGAAGGAGTTCATAAACATTTTCCTCTTGAGTTTCTTCATAAATAATTTTTTTGACAAAACTTCGACATCTTGTGCAATTTTAATTTTACTTTGCTGTGAAATCCAAATTCTGAATGCTTATGAAGCATTCGCGTAACCGACAAAAATTCTTTGTTCAGCTGTAACAAGCTAAAAACTTCCCCCTCGTTGGTGCTTTGTCCAATACAAATTCTTTTACAAATATTTTCAAGTGACAAACAGATTGTTTCCTACCAACTCATTTTTCAAATGAAGTTGAATTACACGCTGTGCTAACAGCCTCAGCTCACAATGTACAATGGAATATGTGATGAGTGAAACTTCTAATATTTCAAGACTGGAGTTTTCCCAGTTGGAAATGGAGTTAATTTTCCCTTAACCCTTTTACTATCAACCATTTTTTTTATGACGTCACAAAAATGCCAGACCACTATTAATATTTACTTGCCAAGACTGCCAGGTTCAATTAGAGCAAATTTCACACTCACATTAAAAAATGTGTAACTTTTTTATTTTTCATGAGAAATTTATAATTTAGGTCTTGTTTTATTTGTATCGAGTTGTTTGTTTCAAATAAAATATATGTTTTGGTGTATGTAATAGTTTTTTAGTTACAAAAATATATACAAATAAAAAAATATATTTTTTTTTAGTTTGGACTATAAAAATTACCTCTAAAACTATACCTTGACCAATTTTAGACATATATGTTGTAAAACAGGCATTAGTAAACACACACCCAAATTTTCATGCCATTGCCTTGATAAATGCAGGAATTCTGATGTTTTTAGCGAATTTCCCCTATAGGGAAGAAGCTATTACCGTAGGTGGCATGGTAAGACTTAAGCCCGAGACCATGGTAACTTTTTGTTTTGAGGTCCCCAGATACCAAAAATTCGTTCAAATTTATATATATATATATATATATATATATACTAGCTAAAAAACCCGGCTTCGCCCGGGAGTTGATATGAGATGACGTGGTAGAGTCGAAATAAAAAAATAAACTATGACGTAAAAAGTAAAAAAAAAGTTTATTGAAAACGTTTTCTCATTATTTACAATACTTGTTTATAAACAACATTTTTCATTTTATTGTCCGGAGTATATATACATAAATTTTTCGGATTTCCTACTCTTGAGCAAGCTACATATAGCTGACCGTGAGAGAAGCAGGATTCTTTGAGGTTAATGCCACAATATTTTAAAGTTTGTCCTTGCGCTTTGTTAATTGTAAAACTAAAGGCTAATTTTATTGGAAACTGCAGTCTTTTAAATTCAAATGGCAATTCCGAAGAGATCAGAGGTATTCTAGGTATAAATACTGTCTGTCCTTTGCTCTTTCCAGAAATAAGTTCAGCTTCAATGATATTATTCGATACCTGTTTTACGATCATTCTAGTTCCATTACATAATTTTGGGGAGTTGAGATTTCTGAGTAGTATGATTGGAGTTCCAATTTTCAGACGAAGGCAGTGTAATGGCATTCCTGGTACTTGTAAAGAGTTTAGAAATTCAGTGGGGAAGTTAACACTTTCTTCAATGGATACCATCGTGTCGATCGATTTATATATTTTCTCTTCACCAGGTATTTTTTTTTAAATATTAAAATTGATATCGTCAACAATATTATTTTTAGTGCCCAAAATTGCTCTTTGAAATAACCACTCTGCATTAGTATAGTTCTGAATAATATTTGGATAAATTTTGTCGATTAGTTCGTCTTCAGTAGTGGCTATATTACAGAAATCACTATTAAGTTCAATGAGGCCGGTCGTTTGGTCAGTAGGATATGTACCTTCGCCGATTTGTAAAAGTATTTTAGCAAATTGTGCTGTTGTTTCATCTCTTGATAATTCAACTCTCATGTTTTTTGTTAATTGCAGTATTTGTACTTGTGGCCAGAGATGTGATTTTTTCAAGCATGCATTGATCTCGTCTGCTGATGTTGACTTGGGAATAACTGGAAGTGTTTGTCTAAAATCTCCTGAGAGTATGAGTAGAGCTCCTCCCATTATTTCTGAGTTTTTTCGCAATTCTTGTAATGTTCTGTCCATGGCTTCTATACATTTTTTATGGGCCATGGTGCATTCATCCCAGATGATAATTTTAGCTTGTTTTAGAATTTGACCACGTCCAGATTTTCCTGAAATTTTACATACCGGGAATTGTTGTTCGGCTATATTCAATGGTAGTTGTAAGGCAGAATGGGCAGTTCGTCCTCCTTCCATAAGTGTGGCTGCAATGCCAGATGATGCTAGTGCCAGTGCGATGAGTTTTTTAGCACGTATTTCCGCCAGTATTAGATTTATGAGAAACGTTTTACCAGTGCCTCCTGGTGCGTCCAAGTAAATAATTCCACCAATATTGTTATTTATCCGGCTCATTATAACGTCGTAAACTTTTTTTTGATTTTCATTGAGAAGTGGTTTGTTGTGAGCAATGTATTCAAGTAGTTCATTGATGTTGTAACTTTTTTCCTTCATAATTTCGTAGTTTAGCACACTAAAAGCATTTCTTTGTGGTGCTGGTATTCCAAGTTCTACTAAGGCCTGATTTTTTATTGCTAAACATTTATCTTCTAAGCGAATGAGTGTTTCATTGAAGATCTCGTCATTGAATTCTATAGTCAGTTCAGGATTAGCTTGTCGGACTTGGTACAATATATCATCACTCATACTCCTTTTGAAAGAGTCCCATAGCTGTTTTGGGTTTGATGGGTTACATGTTGTTAATATTATAGCGAATAACTCTCGAATTTGTTCAGCTGAAGCTGTGAGTGTGGCTTCTTGTAGTGTTAATTCCCAGTGGTTGTCGTTTTCCAATAATCCTAAGCGTTGACATGCTTCTCTGTAAGTCTGGCATAGGTAGCCATTAACGGTCCTGAGATCTGTAAAACTTGTTGGTCCCCGTATTTCGTGTAACAACATCCGGAGATAAAAACATTCGGCATTGTTTGGATGTACAGTGAATACTCGACCTATTGCGTTAGTTTTTATGATTTCTGGATGACCCTCCTCTGGCATTCCTTGTTTCCGACGTTGAAAAATTTTCCTTGTTTTGTCCCACGTATAATAAATAGGGACGTCGACGTACAATAACTTTCTGGCGAATGGATCTGTTTGACACAGTTGGAAGAAAGCTGTTAATGTTGTGTTCTGAGGTGGTTCGCTTGCAATTTTTCTAGCCGAGTCTTTTGTGAAGTAAACTCTCTGTCCATTCTCCAAATGTACTGCTAGATGTTGCACAGCTGGTTCGCGTTCATGTATGGGAAAACTAAAAATCCTCCACGCTGCTTCGTTACTGTTGATGTATCTTCCCATTTGGTACATGAGGATCTCATCATTTCTGTTATTTTGTTCGCTATTTTGGACTATTTGAAATACTGCCATATCACTACCTTTGTTTACGTACTTACATATATATTTAATAGATTTTACTGAATTGCAGTATTCAACGTTTATGTGTGCTTGGAACATTTTGGAAAGTAGTGGATTATACGGGACTACCCATTGATTATCTATTTCCAGTTCGTCTCTGCCTTGTATTCGTATTTTTGCTGTGAAGCCACCGTTTTTCGGTGATCGTCTTCTATATTTGGGATAGCCGTCATCTTCAGTTTTGGTATCGTCCAAGTACGGTTTTGGATATTTTTTCGTACATTTTCCATCACTCATGCATGGCGCATTGAAATTTAATGATCCACATGGTCCGTGAATCATGTTTTTCACTACTATGTTGTAAAGCTCCGGATCTTTTTGTGGATCAGGAAATTCAGCTCGGATGATTTTGTCGATATCCGTGGGATAAATTTTATCGTGTAGCCATATGAGATTGTGTGAGTGAGGTAATCCTCGTTTTTGCCACTCAATTGTATACATCCAGGAAATAACAGTTCCAAAGATGTGATATTTTTTGATGACTTCAATAAATCGTATTTGTTTTTGTCGAAAAACTCGGGCTATTATATCGTGTCGATCTATGGAGGTTTGTCCGTATTTTAGTTGTTCTTTGATCTCTGGCCATGATGAATTGCATGTAAATGTTATAAAGAGATCAGGTCGTCCATATTTTCTTACGTAGGTCATGGCATCTTGTGTATATTCGTGCATATGTCTTGGACTTCCTATGTATGATGAGGGTAAGATTACCATTGTTCCAATATCGTCAATATTGCCGTCATTCATGATCGCGTCTCGAAGGTGGATGTATTCTTCTGTGCGTAGTTTTTTCTGATTCAATCTTATGTAAAGCATCTGTTCTGCTTCTATTTTTGCGTACATATCTACCAGAAATTGTTGGAATAAACGGCGAGTGTTGAGTATGTGATTATATGTTTCATTGTCTCTGATCATTAAGCGGTAAGCATAGAACTCCTTAGAAGTGACTTTTTTGTTTGTTTCTATGCCTGTTTCAGGATGAATTTGTTTTATATTGAAATGGTATCCGTCCTCTCCGTGCAGAAATATTAACAGATATTGAAGAGCATCATATGAACGGTGTGTCTCTGCAATGCGTTGTAGTCCTTTTCTTCTTCTATGTACAATTATGTCACGGCTTGTATTTTCATTGTCCACAACTACAATGGCGACTTCATCTACCTGAGGTGCATTAAATCTGCGTTCGTGTTCTCCACGTGGTCTTTTATCGGCTCGAATTACAATTTTATAGTCATCAGAAATCATGCGGTCTAATGTTGTTTTGAATATATAAATCAGTTGATTATACTTGTGTAAGATCCTCTGTACATCTTGGATTATTTCGCGTCTCAGTCCATTAAAATTTGTGCATCGTTGATCAATTTCTTGTTCTTCATTTCCGATGAAATATACTTGTAGAAATTTATGGTCTTCGTTAGGCATTGGCAGTAACGATCCTATTTTGTGATAAATTTGCCCTTGAATTGAAAATACATATTCAAATTCATTTCTATTAGTGTTAGTCGAAGTAGCATCGAAAGAAGTCATTTGAAAGCAGGAGTTATATGATCTTATATTTTGAAGAAAGTGTTTTGATTCTAGTGTTTCCCCGAGCATGTAATGCAGAAATTCCTGCGGAGATGCTTCAATTGGTGGTAATCGAATTTTTCCATTCATGCAACAGAGACCTGGTGTTTCTTTACTGAATTTTTTTGCGTGGCAAAACTGGCAAACGTTATTCATTTTTCCAATAACAACGTATTTATGATTGTAATATTTTTTCGTCGGTTCGTAGTGGAATGCTTCCTTTGTTAGATTATCTTTTAAAATTCTCGACTCTTCAGTACTTTTATTTGCTGTTCTTTCTTCGCTTCTTCTGCTTCTCAGGTTACTCATTCTGGTCCGTTGATTCTGTAAACGTGCTTCGTGCTCTTCTTCCGTTTCATTTCTTCGAGATTCTTTTTGTTTCCGCCGTTTCGCTGCAGAACTGGCCAAATCTCCTCCTCTCTTACGTCTGGGCATTGTATTCTATAAAATATAAATTAAATAAACATTTTACAGATAATTATTTTGTAACGGAAACGTGGGGTACGTTGAGACAAAAAAAAATATATTTAACCTTCAAGCGGTCGAGCGATATTTTGTTTACGGCCAAAAGTATATAGAAGGCATCAATTCGACGCCGCGCGACTTTTTGAAGGTTAAGAAAATTACAATTTAAAGAAAAAAAACCATTAGAATTAATTAAACACTATTAAAAATACTCACATTTGAAATTTCACGATAAAAACCCACAAATAACTTTTTTCAATTTCGTTTCAAAATCGAGAGTTAATTAAACACACTATTAAAAATACTCACACGTGATACTTCTAAATAAAGGCTCACAGATAACTTCTCTTCTTTTCGTTTTGAAATCGCTCGTTTCGCTGTTCAAATTAAACTAACTCTGGTGAGCGACACCGGGCTCTTATATATTCAGAGAGCTAGGCTCTAGAATATTCGAGAAAATTTGAAAATATTTTCTCTCTCACACCTTCTAGAGTATTCTGGTCATTATCGTCCGCCATAATAAAAGGTTCTATAGCGGTAGCATTCGAGCGATATTTTGTTTACGGCCAAAAGTATATAGAAGGCATCAATTCGACGCCGCGCGACTTTTTGAAGGTTAAGAAAATTACAATTTAAAGAAAAAAAAAACAATAGAATTAATTAAACACTATGAAAAATACTCACATTTGAAATTTCACGATAAAAACCCACAAATAACTTTTTTCTATTTCGTTTCAAAATTGAGAGTTAATTAAACACACTATTAAAAATACTCACACGTGATACTTCTAAATAAAGGCTCACAGATAACTTCTCTTCTTTTCGTTTTGAAATCGCTCGTTTCGCTGTTCAAATTAAACTAACTCTGGTGAGCGACACCGGGCTCTTATATATTCAGAGAGCTAGGCTCTAGAATATTCGAGAAAATTTGAAAATATTTTCTCTCTCACACCTTCTAGAGTATTCTGGTCATTATCGTCCGCCATAATAAAAGGTTCTATAGCGGTAGCATTTGTAGTAAAAGCGATAACAGATGGCGCCAATGCACTTAATTTCCAAGTTGAAGGGTCGGAAAGTCCCTTATATCTTTAAAAACATGCCCTTTAGATTAAAACGGGAACTTTCTTGTTCGAGGGGGCATAAAGGGCTATCACACCACATAAGTCCCTTTATCGTGTCGGGACTCCTTTTTAAGTTTTATCGGCACGCACATTTTATCGACTTAGTTTTATTATATATAATGATATATATATATATGTATGTATGTCCGTTACCGCGATAACTTTTGAAAGAAGCGCCCGATTTTGATGAAATTTGGCACAAATGTGGAGAGAAACATTTATGACTTTAAGTTCGAAAATCAGATCGATCGGTCTATGGGAAGGGGGTTTTATTTGGGTTTAAAATTTTCCAAAAATCAGTTTTAGCGAATTTCCCCTATAGGGAAGAAGCTATTACCGTAGGTCTCATGGTAAGACTTAAGTCCGAGACAATGATAATTTTTTGTTTTGAGGTCCCCAGATGACAAAAACACTATTCATTCAAATTTATATATATATATGTGTATATATATATACATATATACATATATATATATGTACATATATATATATATATATATATATATATATATATATATATATGTGTCCGTGAATGCGATAACTTGGGTAAAAAACGTCAGATTTTTATGAAATTTGGCTCAAATCTGTAAAATGACATTCATGACTAAGTTCGAAAACCAGAAAATTCGGACCATGGGAAGGGGTTTTAAATTTTCCAAAAATCACATTTTTGCATTTTTCACCATACAATTTTTTTTAAACTTAATTTTGGTTTTGACCATGTTATAGAGCTTAAAAAAACAAATAATATAGTACTTTGAATTATTAACCTAGGTTTAGTGGTTGCGGAGAAAATCCAAAAAAACCTACTCATAAAATCTCCCATGTTAATCTTATGGGAAAAAGGTTTTTGGTATTTCCTCAGTTTATTTTAATTTAAACTTCACATTTTCTTTTAGAAATCTGTTCAGTTCCACGAAACAATCAATTTGGTGGTTAAATTGTGATTCTACGCCCAACCGTTGCTGAGATATTCAAAGTGCTAAACACAGTACGTTGTCCAATGTTATCCTCATGGAGAATAAATAAAATTTGATATCTCGATTATTTATGAATGTATGTTGATGAAACTTGGTAAGTGGCTTCACGTAGTACTGGTATATTGATATTTGCACAAAAAATTGATTTTTTGTTGGTTATTCCCGTAGCAGCATACCTGGGTACTCAGCCCCATATTATTCTTATGGAGAATAAGTAAAATGTAATGACTCCCTTAATTTTGAACATAAAATAAAATAATAAAACTTGGTATGTAGCTTCACTTGGTTGAGTTATATTGATAATTGCAAAAAAACACATTTATTATCTTCCTTGTTGCAGCAAACCTTCTTACGCAGCCCCCATGTTACTCTTACGGAGAATAACTAAAATGTTATATAGTGCTTATTTATGATTGAATATTGATGAAACTTGGTATGTGGCTTCGCCTAGTTAAGTTATATTTATATTAGCATAAAAACCAATTGTTTGTGTTCCTTGTTTCAGCAAACCTACGTACTCATTACCAATGTTATTCTTATGGAGAATAATTAAAAGCTTATATGTGAATATATTTTTATGAAACTTGGTACTCGGCTTTATGTGGAATTCAGACAAATATTATGCATTGGAAATTAGCTGAGTACGCAGGTTTGCTGCGACGGGGGTATTTTTTACTTTTTACCCAAAAATTTTAAAAACCCTAGATTTTGGTTATCGCCATTTTGTAGAGCTTAAACAAATTTAGTATTTTGAATCATTAAGTTAGGTTTAGTGGTTGTGGAGAAAAGTCAAAAAAAGTGTCCATAAAATTTCCCATGTTAATCTTATGGGAATACGGTTTTTGGATTTTCCTCAGATAATTTCACTAAAAACTCCATATTTCTTTCTATCAATCAGCTTAGCTCTGCAAAACAATCATTTTGGCGTTTTAATTGTTGTTTTATGTCCAACCGTTGCAGTGATATTCAAAGTGCTAAACATAGTACGTTGTCCAATATGTAAGGAGAATAAATAAAATGTTATATTTCGATTATTTATGTATGTACATTAATTAAACTTGGTGTGTGGCTTCAAATAGTTGTGGTATATTGATATTAGCATAAACAAAGTTTTTTGTTGATTTTTCCCGGTAGCAGCAAACCTGCATACTCGGCCCCCTGTTATTCATATGGTGAATAAGTAAAGTTTTATATCTCCCTTAGTTATGAACCTAAATTAATAAAACTTGGTATGTAGCTTCACCTGGTTGAGTTATATTGATAATTGCAAAAAAACACATTTATTATCTTCCTTGTTGCAGCAAACCTGCGTTCTCAATTGTAATGTTATTCTTATGGAGAATAAATAAAATGCTATATACCACTTATTAATGAATGTATTTTTGTGAAACCCATATATATGTTTTGGAAATTCGCTGAGTACGCAGGTTTGCTGCGACGGGGGTATATTAAAGGAATCCGCCACTATCTATTGGCTGATTTATTGTTTTTTTTTTACTTTTTTTCAAAAGTTATTTTTTTAATGCAAAAAATAATACCCCCGTACTCAGCGAATTTCCAGTGCATATATATGGGTATCACTACTAGCTAGAGCCACTTACCAAGTTTCACATAAATACATTAATAAATAAGTGATACATAGCATTTTATTTATTCTCCATAAGAATAACATTAGGGCTGAGTACGCAGGTTTGCTGCAACAAGGAAGATAAGATATGTGTTTTTTTGCAATTATCAATTTAACTCAACCAGGTGAAGCTACATACCAAGATTTATTAATTTAGGTTTATAACTAAGAAAGATATAAAACTACTTATTATCCATATGAATAACATGGGGGCCGAGTATGCAGGTTTGCTGCTACGGGGGCTATCAACAAAAAACTTGTTTTATTGTGTTAATATCAATATACCATAACTAGTTGAAGCCACATACCAAGTTTCATCAATATACATACATAAATAATCAAAATATAACATTTGATTCATTCTCCATAAGGATAACATTGGACAACGTACTGTGTTTAGCACTTTGAATATCACAGCAACGGCTGGACATAAAACAAAAATTAAAACGCCAAAATGATTGTTTTGTAGAGCTAAACTGATTGGTAGAAAGAAATGTGGAGTTTTTAGTGAAATTATCAGAGGAAAACCTAAAAACCATATTTCCATAAGATTAACATGGGAAATGTTATAGACACATTTTTTGACTTTTCTACAGAACCACTAAACCTAGCTTAATGATTCAAAATACTAAATTGTTTGTTTTTTAAGCTCTATAAAATGGTTCTAGTGTTTTTAACATTTTAGGGTAAAACTTAAAAAAACTGATTTTTGGAAAATTTTAAACCCACATAAAACCCCCTTCCCATAGACCGATCGATCTGGTTTTCGAACTTAAGATGCCCCCAGATGCCCCAGATGCCAAAAACACTATTCGTTCAAATTTATATATATATATATGTATATATATATATAAATTTGAACGAATAGTGTTTTTGGCATCTGGGGACCTCAAAGTCAAAACAAAAAGTTATCATGGTCTCGGGCTTAAGTCTTACCATGCCACCTACGGTAATAGCTTCTTCCCTATAGGGGAAATTCGCTAAAACTATTTTAATTACTAAATACCCCCGTCACAGCAAACCTGCGTACTCAGTGAATTTCCAATGCGTATATATGGGTATCACTACTACCAAGAGCCACTTACTTCATTAATAAATGATATATAGCATTTGATTTATTCTCCATAAGAGTAACATTATAATTGAGTACGCAGGTTTGTTGCAACAAGGAAGATAAGATATGTGTTTTTTTTGCAATTATCAATATAACTCAACCAGGTGAAGCTACATACCAATTTTTATTAATTTAGGTTCATAACTAAGGGAGATATAGAACTTTACTTCAACTATGGGTTGTAGCAAGACTGCGAACACAGAAAAAATAAGATTCTTTAACAGAAATAAATGTGCAGCGATAAAATCACCTTTCACTTTTTCTTCTGTACCAGAAAGTAAGGTAAAGGAGTTAATGAACAGTATCACAAGTACTGCATTTGGAGTGGATGGAATATCCATAAAAATGCTCAGAGGATTGCCCTTTCTGTATTGGAGCAGTTACTCACCTGATCAATGCATCACTGAACACTGGCAATTTTCCTTCTAGTTGGAAGCAGAGCGTGGTAGTTCCTCTCCCTAAAACCCTGAACCCTTCTTTGGTTTCTGACTTCCGACCTATTTCAATCCTCCCTGTCATCTCCAAAATACTGGAAAAGGTTGTGGCAGAGCAATTAGTCTCTCATTTAGAATCCGAAGGATTGCTTCCTGAAACACAGTCAGGATTTAGGCAGGGGTTTAGCACTTGCTCAGCACTCCTTAATGTTATTGACGAAATTATCACAGCAAAAGATAAGGGCTTAGAGAGTGTGATGACTTCTCTTGACTTCTCCCAGGCTTTTGATTCGGTGAATTTCGATTTGCTGCTTGCAAAGCTAAGGTTTTATCAGTTTGATGATATCTCAGTTAAGTGGTTTTCATCATACTTGACCGGACGTACTCAACGTACAAAAGTTAACGGGCAGTTCTCATCAGCACTTTCTAGGTTTGTCGGTGTTCCTCAAGGCAGTTGCTTGGGAGCGATTCTCTTCCTTATATACACAGCAGATTTGAAAGATCATTTGAGCCACTGTGCTTTACATTCTTATGCGGATGATTCTCAACTGCTAATTTCTGTTAAGCCCTCAGAAGCAGCTGAAGCTGTCCGTTGTATCAACACTGATTTAGAGAGTGTAAGTAGATGGTCGGACGATCATGGTTTTCTATTGAACTCCAGTAAATGTTCCGTCTTGTTAGTAGATAGGCCATCTTCTGGTGCTCAATCAACAAATAGTTGTGTTGAACAGTGTATCTTTGTTGACGGCCAACCATTGACTTCAAGTAATATTCTTAGGATTCTTGGTGTTACTCTTGATTCCCAACTTGATTTTTCTAAACATGTAAAAGCTATTTGTAAAACAGTAACAATCCGTTTGAAAACCCTTCACAGATTAAGCTCAATTTTGCCAGAACTTTCTAAGCTGGAAATTGTCCGTTCAACCATTTTTCCTGTAATATACTATGCTCTCCCTGCTTTTGCCTGTTGCCTTACTCAGGAAAATTTGACGATCCTTTCCCGGCTGCAGAACAGAGCGCTTAGATTTGTCTATAACCTGAAAAAATTTGATCACATTAGTGAGTACAGATTGAACTCCAAGGTGTTGTCAATTATGGGCTCCTCCGATATGCAAACTGTCAACTTGATTCACAAAGTTCTTCAGACTGTCAACTTGATTCAAAGTGCTCCACCTTAAAAGATTGCAGCTATGTTAGGTTTAAGGAATATGTAAAGGAAGTGTTCGTCTGACCTGGATATATACTTTTTACTTTTTTGTTTTTATAGAATGTTATTTTATTTTCTTTTCTTTTCTGACAAAAGTTGTAATGAAAAATACCCCCCCTGCAGCAAACCTGCGTACTCAGCGAATTTCCAATGCATAATATTTGTCTTAATACCACATAAAGCCGCATACCAAGTTTCATAAAAATATATTCACATATAAGCGATTTTAATTATTATCCATAAGAATAACATTGGTAATGAGTACGTAGGATTGCTGGGACAAGGAACATAAATAATTGGTTTTTATGAAAATATAAATATAATTTAACTAGGCGAAGCCACATACCAAGTTTCATCAATATTCAATCCAAGTTTTATCAACATACATTCATAAATAATCGAGATATCAAATTTTATTTATTCTCCATAAGGATAACATTGGACAACGTACTGTGTTTAGCACTTTGAATATCTCAGCAACAGTTGGGCGTAGAATCACAATTTAAACACCAAAATGATCGTTTTGTGGAACTGAACAGATTGGTAAAAGCAAATGTGAAGTTTACATTGAAGTAAACTGAGGAAAAGCCAAAAACCTTTTTCCCATAAGATTAACATGGGAGATTTTATGAGTAGGTTTTTTGGATTTTCTCCGCAACCACTTAACCTAGGTTAATAATTCAAAATACTGTATTATTTGTTTTTTTAAGCTCTATAACATGGTCAAAACCAAAATTAAGTTGTTCAAAAATTTTAGGGTGAAAAATGCAAAAAACTGATTTTTGAAAAATTTAAAACCCCCATAAACCCCCTTTCCCATGGTCCGATTTTTCTGGTTTTCGAAGTCATGAATGCCATTTTACACATTTGAGCCAAATTTCATCGAAATCGGACGTTTTTTACTCAAGTTATCGCATTCACGGACACATATATATATATATATATATATATATATATAGATATATATATATACATATATATAAATTTGAACGAATAGTGTTTTTGTCATCTGGGGACCTCAAAACAAAAAATTATCATGGTCTCGGGCTTAAGTCTTACTATGAGACCTACGGTAATAGCTTCTTCCCTATAGGGGAAATTCGCTAACAGAGTTTGCCATAAGGATAACATTGGACAACGTACTGTGTTTAGCACTTTGAATATCACAGCAACGGCTGGACATAAAACAAAAATTAAAACGCCAAAATAATTGTTTTGTAGAGTTAAACTGATTTGTAGACAGAAATGTGGAGTTTTTAGTAAAATTATTTGAGGAAAATCTAAAAACCGTATTCCCATAAGATTAACATAAGAAATTTTATGGACACATTTTTCGAATTTTCTCCACAACCACTAAACCTAGCTTAATGATTAAAAATACTAAATTGTTTTTTTTTTCAAGCTCTATAAAATGGCTATAACCAAAATCTAGTGTTTTTAAAATTTTAGGGTAAAAAGTTTAAAAAACTGATTTTTGGAAAAATTTAAACCCCCATAAAACCCCCTTCCCATAGACCGATCGATCTAGTTTTCGAACTTAAAGTCATAAATATTACTCTCCACATTTGTGCCAAATTTCATCAAAATCGGGGGCTTCTTTCAAAAGTTATCGCTGTAACGGACACACATATATATATATATATATATATATATATAAAATAATATATATATATATATATATACATATATATAAATTTGAACGAATAGTGTTTTTGGCATCTGGGGACCTCAAAACAAAAAGTTATCATGGTCTCGGGCTTAAGTCTTACCATGAGACCTACAGTAAAAGCTTCTTCCCTATAGGGGAAATTCGCTAATATATAAATGTGGGGGAATTCTGGAGGGAAAGCTTAGACGTTGAGAGCCGTTTTCTCAGAATTGTATATTTCAATATGCTCACCACATCATCGTTTTAGCGAATTTCCCCTATAGGGAAGAAGCTATTACCGTAGTTGGCATCTTAAGACTTAAGCCCGAGACCATAATAACTTTTTGTTTTGAGGTCCCCAGATGCCAAAAACACTATTCGTTCAAATTTATATATATATATATGTGTGTGTGTGTGTGTGTGTGTGTCCGTTACCGCGATAACTTTTGAAATAAGCGCCCGATTTCGATGAAATTTGATACAAATGTGAAGAGTATCATTTTATGACTTTGAGTTCGATAACCAGATCGATCGGTTTATGGGAAGGGGGTTTTATGGGGGTTTAAAATTTTCCAAAAATCAGTTTTTTAACTTTTTACCCTAAAATTTTCAAAACACTAGATTTTGGTTATAGCCATTTTATAGAGATTAAAAAAACAAACAATTTAGTATTTTGAATCATTAAGCTAGGTTTAGTGGTTCTGGAGAAAAGTCAAAAAATGTGTCTATAAAATTTCCCATGTTAATCTTATGGGAATACGGTTTTTAGGTTTTCCTCTGTTAATTTCACTAAAAACTCCACATTTCTTTCTACCAATCAGTTTAGCTCTACAAACCAATCATTTTGGCGTTTTAATTGTTGTTTTACGTCCAACTGTTGCAGTGATATTTAAAGTGCTAAACACAGTACGTTGTCCAATGTTATCCTTATGGAGAATAAATAAAATGTTATATTTTGATTATTTATGTATGTATATTGATGAAACTTGGTATGTGGCTTCAAATAGTTGTGGTATATTGATATTAGCACAAAAAAAGTTTTGTTTATTTTTCTCGGTAGCAGCAAACCTGCATACTCGGCCCCCATGTTATTCATATGGATAATAAGTAAAGTTTTATATCTCCCTTAGTTATGAACCTAAATTAATAAAATTTGGTATGTAGCTTCACCTGGTTGAGTTAAATTGATAATTGCAAAAAAACCCATTTATTATCTTCCTTGTTGCAGCAAACCTGCGTACTCAGCCCTAATGTTATTCTTATGGAGAATAAATAAAATGCTATGTATCACTTATTTATTAATGTATTTTTGTGAAACTTGGTAAGTGGCTCTAGCTAGTAGTGATACCCATATATATGCACTGGAAATTCGCTGAGTACGCAGGTTTGCTGCGAAGGGGGTATTTTTCAGTTACCATGGATTCTAAACAGCTTTTTAGTGAATTTATCCTATAGGGAAGAAGCTATTACCGTAGGTGGCATGGTAAGACTTAAGCCCGAGACCATGATAACTTTTCGTTTTGAGGTCCCCAGATGCCAAAAACACTATTCGTTTAAATTTATACATATGTATGTATATTTATATATATATATATATATATATATATATATATATATATGTGTCCGTTACCGCGATAACTTTTGAAAGAAACACCCAATTTTGATGAAATTTGGCTCAAATGTGAAGAGTAGCATTTATGACTTTAAGTTCGAAAACCAGATCGATCGCACAATGGGAAGGGGGTTTACAATTTTCCAAAAATCGGTTTTTTGCAAATTTGACCCCAAAATGTTAAAAACATTCAATTTTGGTTATAGCTATTTTATAGAGCTTAAAAAAAACAAATAATTTAGTACTATAAATCATTAACCTAGTTTAAGTGGTTGCAGAAAAAATCCAAAAAAACGTGTCCCACGTTAATCTTATGGGAAAAAGGTTTTTAGATTTTTCTCATATAGTTTTACTAAAAACTTCACATTTCTGTTTATTAATGTATTTAGCTCAACAAAACAAACATTTTGTTGTTTTAATCGTTGTTCTACGTCCAACCATTGCAGAGATATTCAAAGTGCTAAACACAGTACGTTGTCCAATGTTATCCTTATGGAGAATAAATTAAATTCCATACCTCGATTATTTATGAATGTATATTGATGCAACTTGGTATGTGGCTTCAACTAGTTGTGGTATATTGATATTAGCACAAAAAACAAGTTTTTTGTTGATAGTCCCCGTAGAAGCAAACCTGCATACTCGGCCCCCATGTTATTCATATGGAGAATAAGTAAAGTTGTATATCTCCCTTAATTATGAACCTACATTAAGAGAACTTGGTATGTAGCTTCATCTGGTTCAGTTGTATTGATAATTGAAAAAAAAATTACATATCTTCCTCGTTGCAGCAAACCTGCTTCCTCAACCCTAATGTTATTCTTATGGAGAATAAATAAAATGCTATATATCACTGGATGTATTTTTGTGAAACTTGGTAAATAGTTCTATGTAGTAGTGAGTCACATATATATTCATTGGAAATTCGCTGAGTACGCAGGTTTGCTGCGACGGGGGTATTTTCAGAATTTATTGATATTTTCAAATTTGAATAGTAGAAATCCAATTATCCGAACCCCAATTATCCGAATATCCAATTATCCGAATCGATTTTGAGTGAAATAATAGAAATATAAAAATAAAGAAAATGACAGCGGGAGCGCGTGTAGCGATAATGCGCCGTGAGCGCTAAAATAAAAACCTGCGCTGTTACCTTCCGGATGATATTTTCGCAGGGAACAATGAGTCATACCCCCTTCCCGCCCTGCTCATCATCAGTCGCTACTGTTCTTTCACCGAGATTATCGTTCGAAATGAGTACAAAACGTAAACGTGTTGTCCTTTCGCCAAGTGATAAACTCACTTTGCTCGAGATGTTCAAGTGAAATAACCAACATTGAACAGTGAAATATGTACAGTATGTAGGCCTATTGAAAAGAGCAACTGTATATACTGTATTCAATTTAACTCCTGTAATTTAATTTTTATGACGTATATTCTTGATACAGTTCGTTCACTTTCTGTTCACTACATTTATAATAACTTTGTCGATAAAATTCTGATTTGTTATGTATGGTGATGTTTTTTGCTTAATTCCCGAGGTATACCTGATTATCCGAATTTCTGCATATCCGAATTGGCCCGATCCCCAATTAATTCGGATAATTGGAGTTCTACTGTAGTTGCATTTACAATTGACACTATCAGTTTTTTCATAAAAACATGTACATTTGGCTTCTAAATTTCAAAATGTTATAAGGCACACAAAATAACACTAAAAACAGACTAAAATAATGAAACTAACAATGGCACAAATATTTACAATAGAAAAATGTCACAAAAAACCTTTCAACACCTGTGCTCACCGAAACTGGTTGGGTGAACCCCTATTTATGATTGTATTTTCACTTACTGGCGATCTACTCCGCTTGTCCATTTTCGTAATGACATCAAAACATCAAAACTTTACTCTCTAAACCACGGATAAATCCACAAACATAACCAACAAACCAACGCCAGTAAACATAAACAACAATCAAAAGTTGGACTGCAGACAACACTCACTACACACAGCAACTGTTGAGTATGCACAGACGGTAGGTGAAATCAATGAGTATAACTTTATAGGTTATACAAGTCACAGAGTATAAATTGTACTTTTCTGTGTTCCTCATAGTCTTGACAACGATTATCTCAAGTTTCATGGCATTTGGTAAACATTTAAGGTCAACAAGTTAGAAATATTAGACGTGCTTTACTGCGCACGTCTCGCACAATTAATGACGTGTGCATATGCGCACATCGACGTTTTTCGCACGATTCTCGACGTGTGCAAATGCGCAAGTCGGCAGTAAAAGGGTTAATACAAGTTGCACAGTCTTCAATATGGTCTTTTAGATTAAAACAGAACTTTTCCCAAGTGGCAATTGCTGGGCGAAGCCTTACTCAGTGCGCTATATATTTTTGTTGGGGTCAATAAATAAATTTTAGAATGTTTCTTTTAGCGAATTCCCCTATAGGGAAGAAGCTTTTACCGTAGTCGTCATGGTAAGACCTAGGCCCATATATATAGATATATGTGTGTCCGTGAGCACGATAACTCTCGTAAAATTTATCCGATTTTGATGAAATTTGGTATAAACGTGTAAAGCAACATTTATAACTTTAAGTTCGAAAACCAGCCAGATCGCTCTATCCAAAAGGGTATTTTGGGGGGGTTTTGTACCCCAAAAATGGGTTTTTCGTATTTTTTACATATAATTTTGGAAGTAGTCAAATTTTAGTTTTTACCATTGGATTCAGCTTAAAAAAACACACAATTTGGTATTTTGATCATTTCTCTACGTCAATTGGTTACCAAGATATTGAAAGTGCTAAACACAGTACGTTGTCTAACGTTATTCTTATGGAGGAAAATAAAAATTTTATATCTCGCTTATTTATGAACGTATACTGACGAAACTTGGTACACGACTTCATCTGGTTGTGAACCATTGATATTTGCTCAAAAAAATAATTGTTTACCAATGGCTCCCATAGCAGCAAACCTGCGTTCTCAGCCCCATGTTATTCTTATGGAGAATAAGTAACGTGTTATCTCCCTTCATTATGAAAATAAATTAATGAAATTTGGTATATGGCTTAACCTACATGAGTTATGTTGATATTTGTATAAAACCCCATTTGTTGTGCTCCTTGCTTCAGCAAACCTGCATACTCAGCCGCCATGTTATTCTTATGGAGAATAATTAAAATGTCATAAATCGTTTATTTATGAATGTATATTGATGAAACTTGGTATGTGGCTTTATGTGGTATTAATATACATATATATGCATTGGAAATTCGCTGAGTACGCAGGTTTGCTGCTACGGGGGTATTTTTACTTTTCTTAGTAAAGTAAATTATTTTCACTTTCATAATAAAAATAATTTTGTTTACAACTTTTATGGCCAAAATTAGCCAGTATATATATTATATATAGTCAGTCAATCATTCTGTTATTGTGTTTTTTCTTTAAATCACACAATCCAGTCCAATGCACAGAAAACATTTTGCAAAACATCATTAGCTTGTTCTTCACACAACAGCATATAAACAACTTATAACTATTATCGCTTGGGAAGTCAACGCTTGGGAAGGGTTAATCCATTTACATCTTCACTTTTCAAAGCTACTTTTTAGTCTGATTCATTTGAATTTGTGTTAATCTAAGATTTCAGACTGTTTTGAAAAGTTAGATTTTCCATCTTTCAAGATTGGTTTGGCATTTTTAACATAGTATAGACCTCCTTGTTTTTCTGCTACATGTCTTTAAACAGTAAGATTATTATTTGCTTAATTCAAGTGAAATTAATTTGGCACTTTTGCTGTTCATCCTTAAGATGCAAGATCCATCTGTAATTTTAATGTTTTTGAAGTGAGATTTGTACCACCAACATATGTGTGACAAACATCCACTATCAAGATACCATCAAAAGATTATAGATCAGAGGAAAAACATTCGGCCTCAACTTTAAAACCGGTCCCATTAGGTTTAGATCTGCAACTGTTAACTTAATTTCCTTATTTACCACATCTGTAGAAGTGTGTTACTACAATTTATTTATTTTTCAATACTTAAGTCAAACTATAGTTAACCATTGTCTCATTTTTATTGCAAATTGCCAGACCAATGCTCAGCCCAGAACGAGTTGGATATACGCCTTAAATAAGGCCAGACTTACGGAGGAGCTACGTAAGATTGGTTTGCCGACCAAAGGAAACTTTGAGGAACAGCGTAGACTCTTGAGCAACTTCATAAGAAAAGAGAATTACCAGCCTATAGAGAGTAAGACTCCATATCCTGTCTCAGCGGTAGATCCTAAGTCGGTAAGTCAGAATACCCTAGATCCTGTTTTGAATTACATTACAGTTAGAAAAAGGAATTTAATGTATGATAGGGATGAAGATGTCATGTTATTCTTACAGAGGCTTCATGAGTTGCAAGAGGCTTATAAAACTCCACCCGAGAAACTTTTTCATGCCCTTCCTGAATTCAATCAATCATAATCTTTATTCAGTACTTGTCCAAACATACAATGAGTAAAGTCACAGATTTAACTTATACAATTCTGTACAATACAATACTGTACATTCAAAATTATACTAAAATACTCTAACTTGTTTTAGAATCAATCAATCAATAATACTTTATTCATTAAGCACATAAAATACACAGAATGATGTCATTACATACATTGTTTAGGTGTATGCTGAAAACAAATAATAAAATACAATAATTCTTAATAAATAATAGTTCAAATTAAATAAAATCTTGGTTATAATTCTAACTTGCCAGGTTCACCACAATATTCCGTGAAAAAAGGCATCAATACTATACAGTGGTTTATTGATAAGATACAGCTTTACTTGATTTTTAAACTTTTTAAGATCTGCTATTCGTTTAAGATATTCTGGCAAAGAATTAAAAAATATTATTCCAATATATGAGGTTTTTTTTGTGAAAATGTCATACTGATGAAAAGAATTTAATTGTGGCAATTTATAAAAGTTTGATTTAATATGAATTGCTAACTAAAAAAAAACTGTCAAAATTTCTGTATTTTTGAAATATTCTTTTACAGAGTCCCCTGGATTCAATTTTAACATAATACAAATATCCACTAATAGTCCTGGATCTGACTATTGTTTCTAGTCTTATTTTCCATGTATTCCCTGTATATTCTTAAATATACAGGGAATACAAGGAAAATGTGATTGTTTTTGTGTTTCTGGGCTGTGTGATGTGTGACGTCTGTTGGCAATGACAGTAATATTGAGTTGGAATATTTTGCTCCAAAGGGCTACTCACTTGCACACTTCTATAGTAGAAAGTTGCATATATATGGAGAGGTTGCAATTTACCTCAAAGAAACCATTGACTTTAAGATTTGAGATTTAAGTAAATTTTGTACCTAATTCAACATTGTGGTGTCAGCCATTATGTTATTAGAATTTAAATGTTTGTTTATATTGATCTCCTAATGGCAGTCCAAACATATTTTGGATTAAAACAGAACTTTTCCCAAGTGGCAATTGCTGGGCGAAGGCTTACTCAGGGCGCTATATATTTTTGCTGGGCACAATAAATAAATTTTGGAATGTTTCTTTTTTTCACTTTTCTTAGTAAAGTAAATTATTTTCACTTTCATAATAAAAATAAATTTGTTTACAACTTTTATGGCCAAAATTAGCCAGTATATATATTATATATAGTCAGTCAATCATTCTGTTATTGTGTTTTTTCTTTAAATAACACAATCCAGTCCAATGCACAGAAAACATTTTGCAAAACATCATTAGCTTGTTCTTCACACAACAGCATATAAACAACTTATAACTATTATCGCTTGGGAAGTCCAACGCTTGGGAAGGGTTAATCCATTTACATCTTCACTTTTCAAAGCTACTTTTAAGTCTGATTCATTTGAATTTGTGTCAATCTAAGATTTCAGACTGTTTTGAAAAGTTAGATTTTCCATCTTTCAAGATTGGTTTGGCATTTTTAACATAGTATGGACCTCCTTGTTTTTCTGCTACATGTCTTTAAACAGTAAGAGTATTATTTGCTTAATTCAAGTGAAATTAATTTGGCACTTTTGCTGTTCATCCTTTAGATGCAAGATCCATCTGTAATTTTAATGTTTTTGAAGTGAGATTTGTACCACCAACATGTGTGTGACAAACATCCACTATCAAGATACCATCAAAAGATTATAGATCAGAGGAAAAACATTCGGCCTCAACTTTAAAACCGGTCCCATTAGGTTTAGATCTGCAACTGTTAACTTAATTTCCTTATTTACCACATCTGTAGAAGTGTGTTACTACAATTATTTATTTTTCAATACTTAAGTCAAACTAAAGTTAACCATTGTCTCATTTTTATTGCAAATTGCCAGACCAATGCTCAGCCCAGAACGAGTTGGATATACGCCTTAAATAAGGCCAGACTTACGGAGGAGCTATGTAAGATTGGTTTGCCGACCAAAGGAAACTTTGAGGAACAGCGTAGACTCTTGAGCAACTTCATAAGAAAAGAGAATTACCAGCCTATAGAGAGTAAGACTCCATATCCTGTCTCAGCGGTAGATCCTAAGTCGGTAAGTCAGAATACCCTAGATCCTGTTTTGAATTACATTACAGTTAGAAAAAGGAATTTAATGTATGATAGGGATGAAGATGTCATGTTATTCTTACAGAGGCTTCATGAGTTGCAAGAGGCTTATAAAACTCCACCCGAGAAACTTTTTCATGCCCTTCCTGAATTCAATCAATCATAATCTTTATTCAGTACTTGTCCAAACATACAATGAGTAAAGTCACAGATTTAACTTATACAATTCTGTACAATACAATACTGTACATGCAAAATTATACTAAAATAGTCTAACTTGTTTTAGAATCAATCAATCAATCAATAATACTTTATTCATTAAGCACTTAAAATACACAGAATGGTGTCATTACATACATTGTTTAGGTGTATGCTGAAAACAAATAATAAAATACAATAATTCTTAATAAATAATAGTTCAAATTAAATAAAATCTTGGTTATAATTCTAACTTGCCAGGTTCACCACAATATTCCATGAAAAAAGGCATCAATACTATACAGTGGCTTATTGATAAGATACAGCTTTACTTGATTTTTAAACTATTTAAGATCTGCTATTCGTTTAAGATATTCTGGCAAAGAATTAAAAAATATTCCAATATAAGAGGGGTTTTTTGTGAAAAATGTCATACTGATGAAAAGAATTTAATTGTGGCAATTTATGAAAGTTTGATTTAATATGAATTGCTAACTAAAAAATAAACTGTCAAAATTTCTGTATTTTTGAAATATTCTTTTACAGAGTCCCCTGGATTCAATTTTAACATAATACAAATATCCACTAATAGTCCTGGATCTGACTATTGTTTCTAGTCTTATTTTCCTTGTGTTCCCTGTATATTCTTAAATATACAGGTAATACAAGGAAAATATAATTGTATTGAAGAGTGTTTAAGCCAATTAAAATGTGATTGTTTTTGTGTTTCTGAGCATTGGTCTGTTGGCAATGACAGTAATATTGAGTTGGAATATTTTGCTCCAAAGGGCTACTCACTTGCACACTTCTATAGTAGAAAGTTGCATATATATGGAGAGGTTGCAATTTACCTCAAAGAAACCATTGACTTTAAGATTTTAGTTTTAAGTAAATTTTGTACCGAACTTAACATTGAGGTGTCAGCCATTATGTTATTAGAATTTAAATGTTTGTTTATATTGATCTCCTAATGGCAGTCCAAATATATTTCGGAACTTATTTCGGATTAAAACGGAACTTTTCCCAAGTGGCAATTGATGGGCAAAGCCTTACTCAGTGTGCTATATATTTTTGTTGGGCATAATAAATAAATTTTGGAATGTTTATTTTTTTCACTTTTCTTAGTTAAGTAAATTATTTTCACTTTCATAATAAAAATAATTTTGTTTACAACTTTCATGGCCAAAATTATCCAGTATATTTATTATATATAGTCAATCATTCATTCTGTGATCGTGTTTTTTTAAAATAAGCAACAAATACCACAATCCAGTCCACTGCACAGAAAACATTGTGCAAAACATCATTAGCTTGTACTTCAGACAACAACATATAAACAACTTATAAATATTATCGTTAGTGTCCAACGCTTGGGAAGGGTTAATCCATTTACATCTTCACTTTTCAAAGCTACTTTTAAGTCTGATTCATTTGAATTTGTGTCAATCTAAGATTTCAGACTGTTATAAAAAGTTAGATTTTACATCTTTCAAGATTGGTTTGGCATTTTTAACATAGTATAGACCTCCTTGTCTTTCTGCTACATGTCTTTAAACAGTAAGAGTATTATTTGCTTAATTCAAGTGAAATTAATTTGGCACTCTTGCTGTTCATCCTTTAGATGCAGGATCTAAACCCCCCCAACATGTCCTACCAACGTGTGTGACAAACAGCCACTATCAAAATACCATTAAAAGATTTTAGATCAGAGGAAAAACATTCGGCTTCAACTTTAAAACCATTAGGTTTAGATCTGCAACTGTTAACTTAATTTCCTTATTTACCACATCTGTAGAAGTGTGTTACTACAGTTTATTTATTTTTAAATACTTAAGTCAAAGTAAAGTTAACCATTGTCTCATTTTTATTGCAAATTGCCAGACCAATGCTCAGCCCAGAACGAGTTGGATATACGCCTTAAATAAGGCCGGACTTACGGAGGAGCTATGTAAGATTGGTTTGCCGACCAAAGGAAACACTGAGGAACAGCGTAGACTCTTGAGCAACTTCATAAGAAAAGAGATTTACCAACCTATAGAAAGTAAAACTCCATATCCTGTCTCAGCGGTAGATCCTAAGTCGGTAAGTCAGAATACCCTAGATTACATTACATTAGTATAATTTTGCATGTACAGTATTGTATTGTACAGAATTGTATAAGTTAAATCTGTGACTTTACTCATTGTATGTTTGGACAAGTACTGAATAAAGATTATGATTGAATTACATTGAATTACATTACAGTTAGAAAAAGGAATTTAATGTATGATAGGGATGAAGATGTCATGTTATTCTTACAGAGGCTTCATGAGTTGCAAGAGGCTTATAAAACTCCACCCGAGAAACTTTTTCATGCCCTTCCTGAATTCAATCAATCATAATCTTTATTCAGTACTTGTACAAACATACAACGAGTAAAGTTACAGATTTAACTATGTACAATTCTGTACAAGACAATACTCTACATGCAAAATTATACTAAAATACTCTTAACTTGTTTTAGAATCAATCTATCAATCAATAATACTTTATTCAGTAAGCACATAAAATGCACAGAATGGTGTCATTACATACACTGTTTAGGTGTATGCTGAAAACAAATAATAAAATACAATAATTCTTAATAAATAGTAGTTCAAATTAAATAAAATCTTGGTTATAATTCTAACTTGCCAGGTTCACCTCAATAATCCATGAAAAAAGGAATCAATACAGTGGCTTATTGATAAGATACAGCTTTACTTCAGCTTTACTTGATTTTTAAACTTTTTAAGATCTGCTATTCGTTTAAGATATTCTGGCAAAGAATTAAAAAATCTTATTCCAATATATGAGGTTTTTTTGTGAAAAATGAAGTATTATGCTTTCTGTATGCCAGTTGGTTACCTTTCCTTGTTTCATACTGATGAAAAGAATTTAATTGGGGTAATTTAATAACAGATATATTTGAAAATGATAACAACCAAATTAATTTTACAATATTTCATTGATGGACGTGAGGATGGCACAAGGCACTTTCGAAATTAATCTGTTTATGAACATCAGGGAATAAACTGTTGATCAGTAGTTCCGGTTATTCATCGATTGAACAGCGTGAAGGAGGGATGTTTATGAGACCACCTGTTTTCCAATGTCCAGTTCTCAACTTTTAGAAGGACCTAATACAAATCCTCAACCCTTTAGTCTTATCGAAAAATAATTTTTAAATTTAGTGTTAAGTTGAGACACTCAGTAGCTGGCTACATAAAATATCTATTTAGAGAGGCATAGATCTCGTCCCCTCATTACTCAAGCACACAAAGTGTCTGTATGAAATCTCTAGAGAGAACAACACTATGACTCCACATTATGGGCCTTGTTGTTGCTGATGTCCTTTAACCCTAGGAGTGGCCCAATGCTAAAGTGTGGAATGGCAGTCTAAATTTGTCGATTTTGGAGACATTTTTTTGAAAATTCCTATAAATTCAACCGTAGAAGTAAACCTAGCCAACCTCATATTCATTTTGATCAGAAAGAAATACTAAAATGATAAAGATCTAGAAGGGTACATTTTTCGGTAAAGTGAAAAAAAGAAAAACAATTAGAATTTTATTTTTGAAATTTCAAAAGTAGCCTCGGTGAAATTTTTTCTACTGATTTTTTATGGAAAATTCATTATATACATTTTGTAAACAATCTAATTCCCTACTTAGAAATATATAACATGGTATGGAAATAATTTGTTTTGTAAGTTTTAGGGGTGTAATATAATAATAAACGGAAACCCGAAATATATATAAACTGTACGGTGTTAGGTTGTGTTGTAAAGAAGTCATGTAATATATGTATATACTAATAATGATATTTACATATTTGAAAAGCTAATGAAGTAAGGAATCTAAAAAAGTCATAAAGTTGATGGTAAAAAAATTGTTATCACTTATAAATAAATGTAAATAAAAGAATGTTTTGCTATTTTTGTGTATTTGGAAAATAAATTTCACAGTATTTAGTATATAACTTTTTTGTCTAATATTTTGCCCCCAAAGCAATATAATCATGTTGTAGTACATTCAATTCCCTACATAGAAATATAGAACATGTTATACATAGAATACATAGGAGTATACATATAAATATATAACTCACCAATACCAGATAAATAATCCAATTAGCCTAGGCCTACGACGCAACATCAGAACCCCATCATCTCAATATCACTGCCTATATTACCCTCTAAATCGTCATCAACGTCACTAATACTTTATTCAAGAGCACCCCGAATGTCACTACAATCTATTTTTGCGTAAATTCGGCTAAATAAATAACTAAAACAATCTTACACAACTGACAGCGGTCAAACATAGCGCGCCATTTTGGACTGGGACTTCGACATTGCATATTTCAAGTGTCATGTCATATTGTCAACAAAAACACAACACATCGAGACAGATATAAGAAGAAAGCCTGAAATCTGCTGTTTACAATGATACCAAATACAATACAGTTTGGAGCGAACCAAACAAACTGACTGAGACTTCGTAAACAGCAAACAGCTGCGCAGTTGCCGATTAGGCAAAAATGTGACGTAATGAAACTATTCCTTGGTGATGATTTTCAGAATAAAACAGTGCTGCCAACGGCAAAACTAAATTACTCTACATTTCTTCCTCTTCAAAATAACATATTATTTGACTAGTAACTATAACTTACACTAGATATAAATCCGATTTTCCTGATGGCCCTTTTTCGGCCATCTGCCATTGTACAACAAAACAGAAAACACCTGTTTTCAAAAAATCATATGATCTGTCTAATCAATATTTCCTTCAAAACATCAATACTAAAATAAAGCGCATCTCTTTAGCAGTGCATTGGTACCAACCGCAACTTCCCACGACAAAAATTACCCGAGCTGGGTAATTTCAAAAAAGTAGTGTTTTGACATTTTCTTAGCATCGGCTGCTAGAATCGCATCGCGCCAAAAAATAATTTGATTTTTAATCGTTGTGACATTGTTGTATAGCTGATACAGGGTTTGTTTATGTAATAAAATGAAAGTTCAGAGTATTATCTTTCGAATGATATATATATATATTGTTCACTTTTGAGTTGATTATTAGTGGTTTTTTACGTTACAAAATTTTCGGTCCCGAATGGCCGATTCTCGGCCCCTGCCACAGTAGGCTGCACAAAATAGGGCCGAATCTCGGCCATTGGCCACTCCTAGGGTTAAAGTTCCAAATTTCAGCTGTATTGGTGAGAAGTTTGTGATTATTATATTAAAGGTGATTGGTGAATACTACAGGCAAATTAATCCACAAGAGTGAATAAAATAGACAATATCATATGATATATTTATTACAGATGTTTTTAATTTTAACATAACATGTAAATAAACAAATACAATTTTGTGTTGATCATACCAGTCATGTCTTGATTTTATTTCTTTTAGAATTATATATTTTAATTCAACTTCACGCATCATCCATTATTTTTGGTCCTTCGAGCCAGTAATTGAATTTCAGCAATGGAACAACAGTCCACTCTACTAATAAACTGATATATTATTAATCATTTTTTCAATTCTTTATTTCGTTATATTCACATATTACAATACCAGCAATTCAAAATGGCACCTCAAAGAACAGGAGACTTCAAACCAGAAACTTACAGAAGGTTGACGGCAATCCTGAAAACAAGACTCATCGCAATCAAAACGACAGTCGAAACTATACAAGCGCAAGGTGAAGAAATCAGTCCCATTCAGCGGAAAACATATTGAAGACCTACACGACAGAAGTTGAGAGGAAACGGGCGGACTTCGGGCAGAACTTCTAACTCGCAATATCACTTGCAGACGGAGATGCATTGCCCGACGAAATTCTTGCAGCCGACCAAAATGAAGTCGAAGACCTCTGCGTTCACAATTCATCAGTGATAGAGCTATTGCAATCTTCGGACGAGTCACAATCACATATAAGTGACAGTATGGTAACTCCAGGAACGTTTATCAATCCTACCCTTAGTACAGTACGTTTACCAAAATTTGAACTAAAAAAATTCAATGGTGATTTATCAAGTTGGACAACGTTCATTAACTTGTTTGATACTTCGATACACCTTAACCCTCTAGGTGCCGCCCGCCCGAATTCGGGCGGGCTTTTGTTTACGTACAAGTGCCACCCGCCCGAATTCGGGCGACTTTGCAGACGTTCAGTTACAACGGTCTGAATACACTCTAGTTGTACTGAACTGCATTGAATTTGGTATCACTGTAAACGGCAGATTTCAAGCTTTACTCCAATGTCTGTCTCGAGAGGTTCTACTCTATGTTGGAAAGAAAACATCTGTGCCAAGATCTGTTACGTCACTGTTGTTTTCTGCCTTCTGTTTACGTTTTCGTCATTTATTATTGCTTTTTAGGTTATATTCAATTGAAAATTTTGTTTATTATCATTAAAGTGCATTTATTATTGCCAAATAAAGTGTTTGAACAAGGTTATTAGTAAAAATATAAGCGATAAGTGATATTGTGTGTCTTGGTTGGTTTTACATGCATCTTTATGGGATTTAGGTTAGTACCATGGTGATCATATTTGGTTTTATCGTCATAGATATTTATCTTATGTATTTTACTAATAATGAGTATATATATTCTTGTCTCTAATTACATTTTGAACAAAATGTATATCTTAAATTTTGTACCTGGTGCACAACCTTTTTTGTACATACATGGATACATAAGGAAAGTAAATTTTATTTTGCAATTTCTGGATTTGGCCCTATACTGGATTTTTTTGTATAAAATAAGGACATAAAGGTATGTACTGTAAGACAGTCAATTTTATCTAGTTTACAAAAATGTATAACAGTATACCATTTAGTGATAATTTAAATTTTTTGTTAATTTTCAAATAAAACCCTGCAAGAGAGCTAAAAATCACGTGGCATTTAGACAATTATGACAGGGCACCTAGAGGGTTAACAACTCATTGTCAAATGTCATCAAGTTTCAGTACTTGTTGAAGTAGCTTAAAATCTTCTAACGTACATATAGAACACATAGAAACAAAGTTTCATCTAAATCAAATCACTCGTTTCCCTGGGAAAAGCAAACAATTACGATCAAAACCGCACGAAAACACGTTTTTGAGCGGAAGCCTTTTTTTTTAAAGGCTTAATGCAGTTTTAAGTAACCTAAAACCTTCTCACGAATGTATAAAACAAAGAAACAAAGATTTATCAGTGCACTCGTTTTCCCAAGAATAGCGAACAAAAACACTTTCTTGAGCGTTACTGAAGGACAGACAGACAGACAGAAATTGAGATAAGACTTTTTTTGGCTCCCCTGGGGTGTAAAACGTGAAAATATGCAAAAATGTCATAATTCCAAGCAATGTTCAGACAAAACTTAAATTTTAGCGAATTTCCCCTATAGGGAAGAAGCTATTACCGTAGGTCTCATGGTAAGACCATGATAAATTTTTGTTTTGAGGTCCCCAGATGCCTATTTGTTAAAATTTATATATATGTGTATATATATATATATATATATATATATATATATATATATATATATATATATATATATATATATATGTGTCCGTGAATGCGATAACTTGAGTAAAAAACGTTTGATTTCGATGAAATTTGGCTCAAATGTGTAAAGTGACATTCATGACTTTAAGTTCGAAAACCAGAAAAATCGGACCACGGGAAGGGGGGTTTTAAATTTCCCAAAAATCAGTTTTTAGCATTTTTCACCCTAAAATTTTGAAAAAAACTTAATTTTGGTTTTGACTATGTTATAGAGCTTAAAAAAAAAATAATATGGTATTTTGAATTATTAACCTAGGTTAAGTGGTTGCGGAGAAAATCCAAAAAAACCTGCTCATAAAATCTCCCATGTTAATCTTATGGGGAAAAGGTTTTTGGCTTTTCCTCAGTTAATTTCAATGTAAACTTCACATTTACTTTTACCAATCAGTTCAGCTCCACAAAACAATCATTTTGGTGTTTAAATTGTTATTCTACACCCCACCGTTGCAGAGATATTCAAAGTGCTAAACACAGTACGTTGTCCAATGTTATCCTTATGGAGAATAAATAAAATTTGATATCTCGATTATTTATAAATGTATATTGATGAAACTTGGTATGTGGCTTCACGTAGTTCTGGTATATTGATATTTGTACAAAAAATTATTTTTTGTTGATTATCCCCGTAGCAACAAACCTGCGTACTCAGCCCCCATGTTATTCTTATAGAGAATAAGTAATATGTAATGACTCACTTAATTATGAACATAAATTAATAAAACTTGATATGTGGCTTCAACTTGTTGAGTTATATTGATATGTGCATAAAACCCCATTTTTTTGTTCCTTGTCGCAGCAAACCTGCTTACTCATCCCCCATGTTTTTCTTATGGAGAATAATTAAAATGTTATACAGCGCTTATTTATGATTGAATATTGATAAAACTTAGTATGTCGCTTCGCCTAGTCAAATTCTATTTATATTTGCATAAAAACAATTGTTTGTGTTCCTTGTTTCAGCAAACCTACGTACTCATCACCAATGTTATTCTTATGGAGATTAATTAAAATTGTATATATCGCTTATATGTGAATATATTTTTATAAAACTTGGTATATGGCTTTATGTGGTATTAAGACATATATTATGCACTGGAAATTCGCTGAGTACGCAGGTTTGCTGCGACGGGGGTATTTTTATAGATATCATCTCTGTATACTTAAGTAATCTATCACCTATCTTCACTCAACGTTTTAAATAAGAACTACAACATATGTTTACAGAATAACTATTCTTAAGTCATCATCTGGTTTAATATAAGTAAATTATGGACAACATAAGAATAACTTAGGATCTTTATTAAAACCCCATGGGGCAGATTCCTAAGGTGATTTCCAAAAATCCAATTAACCTAAAACCTTCTAACGCACATATAGAACATAGAAAATATACCCCCTAGCAGCAAACCTGCGTACTCGCGCATTTCTAATGCATGTATATGTTTCTCACTACCACATAAAGCCACTCACAGTTTTATAAAAATACACGAATAAATAAGTGATAGGCCTATATAGCATTTTATTTATTCTCTATAAGAATAACATTGAAAGCTGAGTAAGCAGGTTTGCTGCAACAAGGAACATAAAATATGTATTTATGCAATTATCAATACAACTTATCCAGTCAAAGTTGCATACCAAGTGTTCATAATTAAGGGAGACATTACATTTAACTTATTCTCTATAAGAATACCATGGGGGCTGAGTGTGCAGGTTTGCTGCTGCGGGGAAGATTGGAAAAAAATTATTTTTTTTGTGAAAATATCAATAGATCAGTACTAGGTGAAGCCACATGTCAAGTTTCATCATTATACATCCATAAATAATTGAGATATCAAATTTTAATTATTCTCCATAAGGATAACATTGGACAACGTACTGTGTTTAGCACTTTGAATATCTCTGTAATGGTCGGACATAGAATGACAATTTAAACACCAAAATGATTTTTTTTGTAGAGCTGAACTGGATTGGTAAAAGTAAATGTGAAGTTTACATTAAAATGAACTGAGGAAAAGCTAAACATCTTTTTCCCATAAGATTAACATGGGAGATTTTATGAACACGTTTTTTGAATTTTCTCCGCAACCACTTAAACAAAGTTAATGATTCAAAATACTATATTATTTGTTTTTTTAACTCTGTAAAATTTTCACAATTAAAATTAAGTTTTTTTTTATTTTTAGGGTAAAAAATTCAAAAAACTTATTTTTGGAAAATTGTAAACCCCATAAACCCCCTTTTTATGGTCCGATTTTTCTGGTTTTCGAACTTTAAGTCATGAATGTCTCTTTACAGATTTGAGCCAAATTTAATCAAAATCAGACGTTTTTTACTCAAGTTATCATGTTAATGGACACATATATATGTATAAATTTGAACGAATAGTGTTTTTGGCATCTGGGGACCTCAAAACAAAAAGTTACTCAAGTCTGTAATGGATGATGTGTGAAGTTGAATTAAAATATATCATTCTAAAAGAAATAAAATCAAGACATGACTGGTATGATCAACACAAAATTTTATTTGTTTATTTACATGTTATGTTAACATTAAAAACATCTGTAATAAATACATATGATATTGTCATATGATATTGTCTATTTTATTCACTCTTGTGGATTAATTTGTCTGTAGTATTCACCAATCACCTTTAATACAATAATCACAAACTTCTCACCAATAGAGCTGAAATTTGGAACTTTAAAGGGCATCAGCAATAACAACATGGCCCATAATGTGGAGTCATGGTGTTGTTCTCTCTAGAGATTTCATACAGATACTTTGTGTGCTTGAGTAATGAGGGGACGAGATCTATGCCTCTCTAAATAGATATTTTATGTAGCCAACTACTGAGTGTCTCAACTTAACACTAAATTTGAAAATTATTTTTCGATAAGACCAAAGGGTTGAGGATTTGTATTAGGTCCTTCTAAAAGTTGAGAACTGGACATTGGAAAACAGGTGGTCTCATAAACATCCCTCCTTCACGCTGTTCAATCGATGAATAATCAGAACTACTGATCAACAGTTTTTTTCTCTGATGTTCATAAACAGAATTTCGAAAGTGCCTTGTGCCATCCTCACGTCCATCAATGAAATATTGTAAAATTAATTTGGTTGTTATCATTTTCAAATGTATCTGTTATTTAGACATAAAACCCGTTCGAAGGACGGGTACACAGCTAGTTTTCAATACGGACAAAGCCACAAAACACAAGGTCACCCATATAAGTATAGCAAATTGGACTTAATGTAAGTACAGTAAATACTTTTATGACATTATTTTCACAGGCAGAGCCATCTGATAACGGTTAGTAATATCTAAAAGTACAATTTTTTAACACTTTGAGTAGATGACACCGCTAAACATGGAAACATATGACATTTTCATGTTTAAACAAGTCAACTACAGTGAATGAATTATAGTGTTTAGTGTGTTTATAACTATTAATACCACTCATAAGCCTAATATATTAAGAACTAGCTGATGTACCCGCTCTTTGCACAGGTTTTTGCTTTACCCGCTCTATAGTCAATGCAATTTGCATTTTAGTTAACTTGAAACAGCTGTTCTTGCTTCAGCTCTTTAAGCTGTCAAATGGAAGTATCCACAGTTGTTCACATTACAGTTTTGGAATGTTAAATTTCTTCTGAAATGTAAACATTGAAACTCAGGACGTTCACGTAGCCCGAGAGGATTTTGAGGAAGTGAATAGGCCTATGTGTTGCACGGGTTCAACATCTACCTTTGTGTTAAGTTTCAGCCCAGTTGGTTCAGTAGTTTTGCGTTTACATGGAACAGCAGACAGACAGAAACCACCTCTTCTTTGTAATATTAATAGATAGAAAAGTCTTCGAATTGAAAATATATTTAAAATAACCCTTAAAGAACTTAAAATATTTTAAACCAATGATTCTATATTTAAGGTTTAAAATACTAACCATGGATGTTCTTGCACACTTCTGTTATACTGAAACATTTTTTTTCCACCTTCAACCCTTTTTTTCTTTTTTAATAGAAGTTCATCATATTATCATCACTCGTAAATCTTTTTATTATATTAATTATTTTAATCTTTTTAATGTTTAATGTTGTGTTTGAAAACTCAGACAGGGCTTTTCATAAAAATCACTTATACTTGGTCATTATTTTATGTAATGTTGAGAATATGGGCATGTATTAAGGTTGGGGCATTTAAAATTATCTTGAAAATTACTATTTTTTTAATCACCACTATCTTGGGAACTAATCATGATTTTCAAAACCGATTGTGGCGATGTATTTACCATAAAAAGGTTCTTCTGTATGATGGGTTACAACCCCACCTTTACATTTAAAAAAACATATTTCAATCCAATATGGCGGCCAAATTTATGAAGTAAGTCAAAATGAATTATAAGTTGGTCAACAATGATCAGCGGCAGTAGAGGCAATATGGGGAGTCTGGGACAGCTGAAAAATAATTGTTTTTAAATCAGAAGTGACGTTTGAGTGACGTGGTGATGACGTATGTGTGACGAGAGGGTGTGATGACGTCACGGCGATGACGTATTGGTGTGACGATACACATACGTCATTGGATGTGAGGTAATGTGAAAACGGGTGGATCTATATTCGTTCCGAAACTGTTAGAAATCGTGGGAGGGTTAGAAAATGAATTTTGCGATTTATGAGTGTCAAAGATTGAAAAATCTGGTAATTAAATTTGGCCAGTCTATTCAGTTGTCGCTACGAATGTTTAAGGTACCTGTTTTGCAGGAGCTTATTCGAGATATTTAGGACTTTGTCATTTAACCACCTTCATTTTAGTGGCCTTTATAAAGTCCGTTTTTAAACTTCTCAATTTTTAAACTTTCACGGTACGAAGCTAAATGCTTATTCAGTTGTTGTTAAAAATGTTGTAGGTGACTAACTAATTATAATTAATATTCTCCTAACATGTTCAAACGTGTTCAAGGCCATTTTAATACCTAAAAAAAGGGATCTTGACTGTGGAGGATTGCCCATGCCGACCAGTCAATGAAGGTCAGTTCATTCATGGCGGTTTGCCCAGCCGACCGATTGAACTGTTTAAGGTATGGATGGACCGCAGAACTCTACACTGCGCTAACCACCCGGTTTTTTTGGGGTTGTGATGGGAATCAGGTAAGAGACAGAGTTTAACTTGTACAATTCAACAAATTGTGTTAGTGTTAGTAGGAAACCAGCGAAGCCATGCAAGACAGAAAAGGAGAGTACAGACAAGAATAAGAGATCAGTGCTGATTTTAACGATTGACACAGGCCAGATCCATTTCCGACCGTACTGTTCACCCAACGGCCGGAGGCAGTGCTGACCACACAGGGGGACTTGTCTCAGGCCTTGTGTGACGCAGAAGGTGTTGACTTCCTCGGGGCCCGGCGGAGATCAGCGTAGAAAAGCCGGCCGATAGCAAGTGAGATCTACGTTTGTGGTGCTCGCTATATCACAGAAGTTCCAATCCCGGGGTACCACTTCAGGGATTGCGGTAATAGAAGACATCCGTGAACGTTCAGCTTATCTCCGATGATCTCCGCTGTGCCCCGCTGAATCTTCTCTGGAGCTGGTCCCGTGTCTGCACGCCAAATGATTCGAGTGGATCGAACATCCCGGCTTTATAACTTTTTCCGCCGAGTCAGCAGAAAAAGCTCGCCTCATTAGTTGATCTGTTTCGACCAATGAGAAGCCGGCTTGTGCTAATGAGTATACCGCTGTTGTTAGGTGTATCACTTCTGCTCAACCATTCTCAACGGACGCTTCATTTGTTGCTAAGAATGTTTTAGGTGACTTTAACTAATTATAATTAATATTCCCCTAACATGTTCAAACGTGATCAAGGTCATTTTAATACTTAAAAAAGGATCTTGACTGTGGCGGATTGCCCATGTCGACCAGTCAAGAAAGGTCAGTTCATTCGTGGCGGTTTGCCCAGCCGACCGATTGAACTGTTTAAGGTATGGATGGACCGCATAACTCTTCACTGCGTGAACCACCCGGGTTTTTTTTGGGGGGGGTTGTGATGGGAATCAGGTGAGGGACAGAGTTTAACTTGTACAATTCAACAAATTGTGTTAGTGTTAGTGGAAAACCAGCGAAGCCATGCAATGAAGAAAAGGATAGTACAGACAAGAATAAGAGATCAGCGCTGAGTATAACGATTGACACGGGCCAGATCCATTGCCCACCGTACTGTTCACCCAAGGCCGGAGGCAGTGCTGACCACGCAGGGGGACCGCCTCAGACCTTGTGTGACGCAGAAGGTGTTGACTTCCTCGGGACCCGACGAAGATCAGCGTAGAAAAGCCGGCCGATAGCAAGTGAGACCTACGTTTGTGGTGCTCGCTATATCACAGACGTTCCAAGCCCGGGGTACCACTACAGGGATTGCGGTACTTGGAGACTTCCGTGAATTTTCGGCAAATACTTTTATGACATTATTTTCACAGGCAGAGCCATCTGATAACGGTTAGTAATATCTAAAAGTACAATTTTTTAACACTTTGAGTAGATGACACCGCTAAACATGGAAACATATGACATTTTCATGTTTAAACAAGTCAACTACAGTGAATGAATTATAGTGTTTAGTGTGTTTATAACTATTAATACCACTCATAAGCCTAATATATTAAGAACTAGCTGATGTACCCGCTCTTTGCACAGGTTTTTGCTTTACCCGCTCTATAGTCAATGCAATTTGCATTTTAGTTAACTTGAAACAGCTGTTCTTGCTTCAGCTCTTTAAGCTGTCAAATGGAAGTATCCACAGTTGTTCACATTACAGTTTTGGAATGTTAAATTTCTTCTGAAATGTAAACATTGAAACTCAGGACGTTCACGTAGCCCGAGAGGATTTTGAGGAAGTGAATAGGCCTATGTGTTGCACGGGTTCAACATCTACCTTTGTGTTAAGTTTCAGCCCAGTTGGTTCAGTAGTTTTGCGTTTACATGGAACAGCAGACAGACAGAAACCACCTCTTCTTTGTAATATTAATAGATAGAAAAGTCTTCGAATTGAAAATATATTTAAAATAACCCTTAAAGAACTTAAAATATTTTAAACCAATGATTCTATATTTAAGGTTTAAAATACTAACCATGGATGTTCTTGCACACTTCTGTTATACTGAAACATTTTTTTTCCACCTTCAACCCTTTTTTTCTTTTTTAATAGAAGTTCATCATATTATCATCACTCGTAAATCTTTTTATTATATTAATTATTTTAATCTTTTTAATGTTTAATGTTGTGTTTGAAAACTCAGACAGGGCTTTTCATAAAAATCACTTATACTTGGTCATTATTTTATGTAATGTTGAGAATATGGGCATGTATTAAGGTTGGGGCATTTAAAATTATCTTGAAAATTACTATTTTTTTAATCACCACTATCTTGGGAACTAATCATGATTTTCAAAACCGATTGTGGCGATGTATTTACCATAAAAAGGTTCTTCTGTATGATGGGTTACAACCCCACCTTTACATTTAAAAAAACATATTTCAATCCAATATGGCGGCCAAATTTATGAAGTAAGTCAAAATGAATTATAAGTTGGTCAACAATGATCAGCGGCAGTAGAGGCAATATGGGGAGTCTGGGACAGCTGAAAAATAATTGTTTTTAAATCAGAAGTGACGTTTGAGTGACGTGGTGATGACGTATGTGTGACGAGAGGGTGTGATGACGTCACGGCGATGACGTATTGGTGTGACGATACACATACGTCATTGGATGTGAGGTAATGTGAAAACGGGTGGATCTATATTCGTTCCGAAACTGTTAGAAATCGTGGGAGGGTTAGAAAATGAATTTTGCGATTTATGAGTGTCAAAGATTGAAAAATCTGGTAATTAAATTTGGCCAGTCTATTCAGTTGTCGCTACGAATGTTTAAGGTAATGTTTTGCAGGAGCTTATTCGAGATATTTAGGACTTTGTCATTTAACCACCTTCATTTTAGTGGCCTTTATAAAGTCCGTTTTTAAACTTCTCAATTTTTAAACTTTCACGGTACGAAGCTAAATGCTTATTCAGTTGTTGTTAAAAATGTTGTAGGTGACTAACTAATTATAATTAATATTCTCCTAACATGTTCAAACGTGTTCAAGGCCATTTTAATACCTAAAAAAAGGGATCTTGACTGTGGAGGATTGCCCATGCCGACCAGTCAATAAAGGTCAGTTCATTCATGGCGGTTTGCCCAGCCGACCGATTGAACTGTTTAAGGTATGGATGGACCGCAGAACTCTACACTGCGCTAACCACCCGGTTTTTTTGGGGTTGTGATGGGAATCAGGTAAGAGACAGAGTTTAACTTGTACAATTCAACAAATTGTGTTAGTGTTAGTAGGAAACCAGCGAAGCCATGCAAGACAGAAAAGGAGAGTACAGACAAGAATAAGAGATCAGTGCTGATTTTAACGATTGACACAGGCCAGATCCATTTCCGACCGTACTGTTCACCCAACGGCCGGAGGCAGTGCTGACCACACAGGGGGACTTGTCTCAGGCCTTGTGTGACGCAGAAGGTGTTGACTTCCCCGGGGCCCGGCGGAGATCAGCGTAGAAAAGCCGGCCGATAGCAAGTGAGACCTACGTTTGTGGTGCTCGCTATATCACAGAAGTTCCATTCCCGGGGTACCACTTCAGGGATTGCGGTAATAGAAGACATCCGTGAACGTTCAGCTTATCTCCGATGATCTCCGCTGTGCCCCGCTGAATCTTCTCTGGAGCTGGTCCCGTGTCTGCACGCCAAATGATTCGAGTGGATCGAACATCCCGGCTTTATAACTTTTTCCGCCGAGTCAGCAGAAAAAGCTCGCCTCATTAGTTGATCTGTTTCGACCAATGAGAAGCCGGCTTGTGCTAATGAGTATACCGCTGTTGTTAGGTGTATCACTTCTGCTCAACCATTCTCAACGGACGCTTCATTTGTTGCTAAGAATGTTTTAGGTGACTTTAACTAATTATAATTAATATTCCCCTAACATGTTCAAACGTGATCAAGGTCATTTTAATACTTAAAAAAGGATCTTGACTGTGGCGGATTGCCCATGTTGACCAGTCAAGAAAGGTCAGTTCATTCGTGGCGGTTTGCCCAGCCGACCGATTGAACTGTTTAAGGTATGGATGGACCGCATAACTCTTCACTGCGTGAACCACCCGGGTTTTTTTTGGGGGGGGTTGTGATGGGAATCAGGTGAGGGACAGAGTTTAACTTGTACAATTCAACAAATTGTGTTAGTGTTAGTGGAAAACCAGCGAAGCCATGCAATGAAGAAAAGGATAGTACAGACAAGAATAAGAGATCAGCGCTGAGTATAACGATTGACACGGGCCAGATCCATTGCCCACCGTACTGTTCACCCAAGGCCGGAGGCAGTGCTGACCACGCAGGGGGACCGCCTCAGACCTTGTGTGACGCAGAAGGTGTTGACTTCCTCGGGACCCGACGAAGATCAGCGTAGAAAAGCCGGCCGATAGCAAGTGAGACCTACGTTTGTGGTGCTCGCTATATCACAGACGTTCCAAGCCCGGGGTACCACTACAGGGATTGCGGTACTTGGAGACTTCCGTGAACGTTCGGCTTCTCTAAAGTGATCTCCGCTGAGGCCCGCCGAATGAAGTAAGCAGTTGGTCCCGTGGCTACTAGACAAATGATTCGAGTGGACCAGTTCAAACAGTCACATATTATTACATTTGAGAGGCAACTTATTATATGATGATTTACAAATAAATAAGACAAAATAGCTCTTGTAAAAAAGTTTATGAATAATTGCACTTAGTTATTAAACCTCTTTTAATGATTAAAATCATGTAAATTTCTAATATTTAATTATATTACGCATTAATAGAAATAAAGACAGATATATTCTCAGTTAGGAATTCTTATGTCAAAGCTAGCGCTGGTGGCGGTGAAAGCAGAAGTTAACACCAGTGCTGCTATTAGTTCCCGTGGCGGCCACACTAAGTTTTGTAGCGCTAGTTTAGAAATTAATTTAATGCAGTGGACCAGTTAAAACGGTCACATATTATTACATTTGAGAGCCAACTTATTATATGATGATTTACAAATAAGTAAGATGAAATAGCTCTTGAAAGAAAGTTTATAAATAATTTCACTTAGTTATTGAACTTATTTTCATGAATAAAATAATTTAAAATTGCAACATTTAATTATATTACGCAACTTATTCTAAGTTATGAATTCTTATTCTTATTTCGCTAGGGAAGATGAAACGACAGTGGTGCTATTAGTTCCCGTGGCGGCCACACTAAGCTTGTAGCGCTAGTTTAGAAATCCATTTAATGCAAAGGACCAGTTAAAACAGTCACATATTATTACATTTGAGAGCCTACTTATTATATGATGATTTACAAATAAGTAAGATGAAATAGCTCTTGAAAGAAAGTTTATAAATAATTTCACTTAGTTATTGAACTTATTTTCATGAATAAAATAATTTAAAATTGCAACATTTAATTATATTACGCAACTTATTCTAAGTTAGGAATTCTTATGTCGCTAGGGAAGATGAAACGACAGTGGTGCTATTAGTTCCCGTGGCGGCCACACTAAGCTTGTAGCGCTAGTTTAGAAATCCATTTAATGCAGTGGACCAGTTAAAAGAGTCACATATTATTACATTTGAGAGCCAACTTATTATATGATGATTTACAAATAAGTAAGATGAAATAGCTCTTGAAAGAAAGTTTATAAATAATTTCACTTAGTTATTGAACTTATTTTCATGAATAAAATAATTTAAAATTGCAACATTTAATTATATTACGCAACTTATTCTAAGTTAGGAATTCTTATTCTTATTTCGCTAGGGAAGATGAAACGACAGTGGTGCTATTAGTTCCCGTGGCGGCCACACTAAGCTTGTAGCGCTAGTTTAGAAATCCATTTAATGCAGTGGACCAGTTAAAACAGTCACATATTATTACATTTGAGAGCCTACTTATTATATGATGATTTACAAATAAGTAAGATGAAATAGCTCTTGAAAGAAAGTTTATAAATAATTTCACTTAGTTATTGAACTTATTTTCATGAATAAAATAATTTAAAATTGCAACATTTAATTATATTACGCAACTTATTCTAAGTTAGGAATTCTTATGTCGCTAGGGAAGATGAAACGACAGTGGTGCTATTAGTTCCCGTGGCGGCCACACTAAGTTTTGAAGCGCTAGTTTAGAAATTAATTTAATGCAGTGGACCAGTTAAAACAGTCACATATTATTACATTTGAGAGCCAACTTATTATATGATGATTTACAAATAAGTAAGATGAAATAGCTCTTGAAAGAAAGTTTATAAATAATTTCACTTAGTTATTGAACTTATTTTCATGAATAAAATAATTTTAAATTGCAACATTTAATTATATTACGCAACTTAATCTAAGTTAGGAATTCTTATGTCGCTAGGGAAGATGAAACGACAGTGGTGCTATTAGTTCCCGTGGCGGGCGGCCACACTAAGCTTGTAGCGCTAGTTTAGAAATCCATTTAATGCAGTGGACCAGTTAAAACAGTCACATATTATTACATTTGAAAGCCAACTTAGTATATGATGATTTACAAATAAGTAAGATGAAATAGCTCTTGAAAGAAAGTTTATAAATAATTTCACTTAGTTATTGAACTTATTTTCATGAATAAAATAATTTAAAATTGCAACATTTAATTATATTACGCAACTTATTCTAAGTTAGGAATTCTTATTCTTATTTCGCTAGGGAAGATGAAACGACAGTGGTGCTATTAGTTCCCGTGGCGGCCACACTAAGCTTGTAGCGCTAGTTTAGAAATCCATTTAATGCAGTGGACCAGTTAAAACAGTCACATATTATTACATTTGAGAGCCTACTTATTATATGATGATTTACAAATAAGTAAGATGAAATAGCTCTTGAAAGAAAGTTTATAAATAATTTCACTTAGTTATTGAACTTATTTTCATGAATAAAATAATTTAAAATTGCAACATTTAATTATATTACGCAACTTATTCTAAGTTAGGAATTCTTATGTCGCTAGGGAAGATGAAACGACAGTGGTGCTATTAGTTCCCGTGGCGGCCACACTAAGCTTGTAGCGCTAGTTTAGAAATCCATTTAATGCAGTGGACCAGTTAAAAGAGTCACATATTATTACATTTGAGAGCCAACTTATTATATGATGATTTACAAATAAGTAAGATGAAATAGCTCTTGAAAGAAAGTTTATAAATAATTTCACTTAGTTATTGAACTTATTTTCATGAATAAAATAATTTAAAATTGCAACATTTAATTATATTACGCAACTTATTCTAAGTTAGGAATTCTTATGTCGCTAGGGAAGATGAAACGACAGTGGTGCTATTAGTTCCCGTGGCGGCCACACTAAGCTTGTAGCGCTAGTTTAGAAATCCATTTAATGCAGTGGACCAGTTAAAACAGTCACATATTATTACATTTGAGAGCCAACTTATTATATGATGATTTACAAATAAGTAAGATGAAATAGCTCTTGAAAGAAAGTTTATAAATAATTTCACTTAGTTATTGAACTTATTTTCATGAATAAAATAATTTAAAATTGCAACATTTAATTATATTACGCAACTTATTCTAAGTTAGGAATTCTTATTCTTATTTCGCTAGGGAAGATGAAACGACAGTGGTGCTATTAGTTCCCGTGGCGGCCACACTAAGCTTGTAGCGCTAGTTTAGAAATCCATTTAATGCAGTGGACCAGTTAAAACAGTCACATATTATTACATTTGAGAGCCTACTTATTATATGATGATTTACAAATAAGTAAGATGAAATAGCTCTTGAAAGAAAGTTTATAAATAATTTCACTTAGTTATTGAACTTATTTTCATGAATAAAATAATTTAAAATTGCAACATTTAATTATATTACGCAACTTATTCTAAGTTAGGAATTCTTATGTCGCTAGGGAAGATGAAACGACAGTGGTGCTATTAGTTCCCGTGGCGGCCACACTAAGTTTTGAAGCGCTAGTTTAGAAATTAATTTAATGCAGTGGACCAGTTAAAACAGTCACATATTATTACATTTGAGAGCCAACTTATTATATGATGATTTACAAATAAGTAAGATGAAATAGCTCTTGAAAGAAAGTTTATAAATAATTTCACTTAGTTATTGAACTTATTTTCATGAATAAAATAATTTTAAATTGCAACATTTAATTATATTACGCAACTTAATCTAAGTTAGGAATTCTTATGTCGCTAGGGAAGATGAAACGACAGTGGTGCTATTAGTTCCCGTGGCGGGCGGCCACACTAAGCTTGTAGCGCTAGTTAGAAATCCATTTAATGCAGTGGACCAGTTAAAACAGTCACATATTATTACATTTGAAAGCCAACTTAGTATATGATGATTTACAAATAAGTAAGATGAAATAGCTCTTGAAAGAAAGTTTATAAATAATTTCACTTAGTTATTGAACTTATTTTCATGAATAAAATAATTTAAAATTGCAACATTTAATTATATTACGCAACTTATTCTAAGTTAGGAATTCTTATTCTTATTTCGCTAGGGAAGATGAAACGACAGTGGTGCTATTAGTTCCCGTGGCGGCCACACTAAGCTTGTAGCGCTAGTTTAGAAATCCATTTAATGCAGTGGACCAGTTAAAACAGTCACATATTATTACATTTGAGAGCCTACTTATTATATGATGATTTACAAATAAGTAAGATGAAATAGCTCTTGAAAGAAAGTTTATAAATAATTTCACTTAGTTATTGAACTTATTTTCATGAATAAAATAATTTTAAATTGCAACATTTAATTATATTACGCAACTTAATCTAAGTTAGGAATTCTTATGTCGCTAGGGAAGATGAAACGACAGTGGTGCTATTAGTTCCCGTGGCGGGCGGCCACACTAAGCTTGTAGCGCTAGTTTAGAAATCCATTTAATGCAGTGGACCAGTTAAAACAGTCACATATTATTACATTTGAGAGCCTACTTATTATATGATGATTTACAAATAAGTAAGATGAAATAGCTCTTGAAAGAAAGTTTATAAATAATTTCACTTAGTTATTGAACTTATTTTCATGAATAAAATAATTTAAAATTGCAACATTTAATTATATTACGCAACTTATTCTAAGTTAGGAATTCTTATGTCGCTAGGGAAGATGAAACGACAGTGGTGCTATTAGTTCCCGTGGCGGCCACACTAAGCTTGTAGCGCTAGTTTAGAAATCCATTTAATGCAGTGGACCAGTTAAAAGAGTCACATATTATTACATTTGAGAGCCAACTTATTATATGATGATTTACAAATAAGTAAGATGAAATAGCTCTTGAAAGAAAGTTTATAAATAATTTCACTTAGTTATTGAACTTATTTTCATGAATAAAATAATTTAAAATTGCAACATTTAATTATATTACGCAACTTATTCTAAGTTAGGAATTCTTATGTCGCTAGGGAAGATGAAACGACAGTGGTGCTATTAGTTCCCGTGGCGGCCACACTAAGCTTGTAGCGCTAGTTTAGAAATCCATTTAATGCAGTGGACCAGTTAAAACAGTCACATATTATTACATTTGAGAGCCAACTTATTATATGATGATTTACAAATAAGTAAGATGAAATAGCTCTTGAAAGAAAGTTTATAAATAATTTCACTTAGTTATTGAACTTATTTTCATGAATAAAATAATTTAAAATTGCAACATTTAATTATATTACGCAACTTATTCTAAGTTAGGAATTCTTATTCTTATTTCGCTAGGGAAGATGAAACGACAGTGGTGCTATTAGTTCCCGTGGCGGCCACACTAAGCTTGTAGCGCTAGTTTAGAAATCCATTTAATGCAGTGGACCAGTTAAAAGAGTCACATATTATTACATTTGAGAGCCAACTTATTATATGATGATTTACAAATAAGTAAGATGAAATAGCTCTTGAAAGAAAGTTTATAAATAATTTCACTTAGTTATTGAACTTATTTTCATGAATAAAATAATTTAAAATTGCAACATTTAATTATATTACGCAACTTATTCTAAGTTAGGAATTCTTATGTCGCTAGGGAAGATGAAACGACAGTGGTGCTATTAGTTCCCGTGGCGGCCACACTAAGTTTTGAAGCGCTAGTTTAGAAATTAATTTAATGCAGTGGACCAGTTAAAACAGTCACATATTATTACATTTGAGAGCCAACTTATTATATGATGATTTACAAATAAGTAAGATGAAATAGCTCTTGAAAGAAAGTTTATAAATAATTTCACTTAGTTATTGAACTTATTTTCATGAATAAAATAATTTTAAATTGCAACATTTAATTATATTACGCAACTTAATCTAAGTTAGGAATTCTTATGTCGCTAGGGAAGATGAAACGACAGTGGTGCTATTAGTTCCCGTGGCGGGCGGCCACACTAAGCTTGTAGCGCTAGTTTAGAAATCCATTTAATGCAGTGGACCAGTTAAAACAGTCACATATTATTACATTTGAAAGCCAACTTAGTATATGATGATTTACAAATAAGTAAGATGAAATAGCTCTTGAAAGAAAGTTTATAAATAATTTCACTTAGTTATTGAACTTATTTTCATGAATAAAATAATTTAAAATTGCAACATTTAATTATATTACGCAACTTATTCTAAGTTAGGAATTCTTATTCTTATTTCGCTAGGGAAGATGAAACGACAGTGGTGCTATTAGTTCCCGTGGCGGCCACACTAAGCTTGTAGCGCTAGTTTAGAAATCCATTTAATGCAGTGGACCAGTTAAAACAGTCACATATTATTACATTTGAGAGCCAACTTATTATATGATGATTTACAAATAAGTAAGATGAAATAGCTCTTGAAAGAAAGTTTATAAATAATTTCACTTAGTTATTGAACTTATTTTCATGAATAAAATAATTTTAAATTGCAACATTTAATTATATTACGCAACTTAATCTAAGTTAGGAATTCTTATGTCGCTAGGGAAGATGAAACGACAGTGGTGCTATTAGTTCCCGTGGCGGGCGGCCACACTAAGCTTGTAGCGCTAGTTTAGAAATCCATTTAATGCAGTGGACCAGTTAAAACAGTCACATATTATTACATTTGAAAGCCAACTTAGTATATGATGATTTACAAATAAGTAAGATGAAATAGCTCTTGAAAGAAAGTTTATAAATAATTTCACTTAGTTATTGAACTTATTTTCATGACTAAAAGTAAATTTGCAATATTTAATTATTTTACGCATTAATAGAATTAAAGTTGCATGTATTCTAAGTTAGGAATTCTTATGTCGCTAGGGAAGATGAAATGAGCAGTTCTGCTATTAGTTCCCTTGGCGGCCACACTAATCTTGTAGCGCTAGTTTTGCATTCCATTTAATGTGGCTGTATCGTGATGTTATCAAGCAACCTTGCACTTAAATTACAATTTTTTTTTAATTTGTTTAAATCATTTTCCTAATAAATAATTAAATTACTTTTAATTTAATCTTTGCAAAGACATTTTCAAATTTACCCCTCAAGAAATAATATAATTAAAGCTTTAACCACTAAACAAAAGTAAAGTTCAGTAGTGATTGTAATTCCTGTTACTTTATAGTTACGATGAAAACAGTGATTGGTTACTAGGGTTCCCTGTGATTTTTAACTATGATTTACAGTGATTCGTTATTTTACGTAAAACTAGGAGCGCTGAAACTGTATTGTCCGTGATTCTCCACTACCTAAACAGTGATTCACCGTGATTTCACTCTTGTCGTTCTTACTGTAATTTCACTCTTGTCGTTCTTACCGTGATTTAACTTTTTCCGCTTTTACCGTGAATTGTACAGGGTCGGATTTACTAGGTGTAATTAAGATCTTTAAGAATAAAAGTATCTAAAAATAGGTATATTTGTTATAAATTCGTGTCTTGGTTTTAGTCTAATTTGTTTCAGTTTTAACACAAGTGTATAATTTTTCGACCATCAGTTCTTACTCTTTGTGGATTACTTTTAATGCAGTGGACCAGTTAAAACAGTCACATATTATTACATTTGAGAGGCAACTTATTATATGATGATTTACAAATAAATAAGACAAAATAGCTCTTGTAAAAAAGTTTATGAATAATTGCACTTAGTTATTAAACCTCTTTTAATGATTAAAATCATGTAAATTTCTAATATTTAATTATATTACGCATTAATAGAAATAAAGACAGATATATTCTCAGTTAGGAATTCTTATGTCAAAGCTAGCGCTGGTGGCGGTGAAAGCAGAAGTTAACACCAGTGCTGCTATTAGTTCCCGTGGCGGCCACACTAAGTTTTGTAGCGCTAGTTTAGAAATTAATTTAATGCAGTGGACCAGTTAAAACGGTCACATATTATTACATTTGAGAGCCAACTTATTATATGATGATTTACAAATAAGTAAGATGAAATAGCTCTTGAAAGAAAGTTTATAAATAATTTCACTTAGTTATTGAACTTATTTTCATGAATAAAATAATTTAAAATTGCAACATTTAATTATATTACGCAACTTATTCTAAGTTAGGAATTCTTATTCTTATTTCGCTAGGGAAGATGAAACGACAGTGGTGCTATTAGTTCCCGTGGCGGCCACACTAAGCTTGTAGCGCTAGTTTAGAAATCCATTTAATGCAGTGGACCAGTTAAAACAGTCACATATTATTACATTTGAGAGCCTACTTATTATATGATGATTTACAAATAAGTAAGATGAAATAGCTCTTGAAAGAAAGTTTATAAATAATTTCACTTAGTTATTGAACTTATTTTCATGAATAAAATAATTTAAAATTGCAACATTTAATTATATTACGCAACTTATTCTAAGTTAGGAATTCTTATGTCGCTAGGGAAGATGAAACGACAGTGGTGCTATTAGTTCCCGTGGCGGCCACACTAAGCTTGTAGCGCTAGTTTAGAAATCCATTTAATGCAGTGGACCAGTTAAAAGAGTCACATATTATTACATTTGAGAGCCAACTTATTATATGATGATTTACAAATAAGTAAGATGAAATAGCTCTTGAAAGAAAGTTTATAAATAATTTCACTTAGTTATTGAACTTATTTTCATGAATAAAATAATTTAAAATTTCAACATTTAATTATATTACGCAACTTATTCTAAGTTAGGAATTCTTATGTCGCTAGGGAAGATGAAACGACAGTGGTGCTATTAGTTCCCGTGGCGGCCACACTAAGCTTGTAGCGCTAGTTTAGATATCCATTTAATGCAGTGGACCAGTTAAAACAGTCACATATTATTACATTTGAGAGCCAACTTATTATATGATGATTTACAAATAAGTAAAATGAAATAGCTCTTGAAAGAAAGTTTACAAACAATTGGACTTTGTTATTGAACCGCTTTTTCATGACTAAAATAAAGTAAATCTGCAATATATAATTGTATTACGCTTTAATAGAATTAAAGTCAAAGGCATTTAAGTTAGGAATTCTTATTATGTTGCTATTGACGAGGAAAGGAGTAGTGCTGCCATTAGTTCCCGTGGCGGCCACACTAAGTTTTTAGCGCTAGTTTAGAAATTCATTTGAATACGTTTTTTTTTATAAGCAATTTAGTTTCAATTAAGACTTGACCTTTTGGCCTCTTATCCCTTGGTAACCAGATTCTTTAAAAACCGAAAATACAGTTATCAAAATTCTTAAATATTAATAATATTCATTAAACATATATGCGCATATTTTAATTAGATTAGTCCAAATATTTGTTATTATCCTACATAACAGTCTAACTTCTCTTTTAAAAGGTGTTATTTAGATTACTAAACAAATAAATAAATTAATGTATTAAAACGTAAATAAAAAAATACAATGTTCGAAACCCTGAACCTTTACTGTTTGTTATGCTAAGCTCTAACAATTAAAACTATCTGGTAAAATACCATGTAATAGCACTTCAGGCACATCCACAAGGATGGTGGTGGGGGGGAGAGCTTTGTAGCGTTACGTTTTGTGATGTGGGAGGGAAGAAGAGTATTAACCAGCGTTAAAGCATGCATACAATTTTCTTATTATGCACTAAGGGGCCATACACTTATTAAAAACTTAAACCAATCTGAATGGGTATATAGTAGTTGTTACGGTGCTCACCTCACACTCCGAGGATCATCAGATCAATCAAGATCAAAGTCTGTAATTTTTGTGTAAGTGTTATACTGAAGTCAACTGTCATCTGTCTTTTGGTTATTTATTAATTATGCTTTCTAGGGACAGGTTGACCTTAGATAGTAACAATACCACGGTGTGGACCATTCTCTATCAAAAGCTTTGAGAAATATTGTGGAACTTGGATAAATTGAACTTCTATAATTCAAAATATTCTTTGGTCCTAATTTTTGCTTAGTCCCTAGTACTGGTTCGTTACATTTTTTATACCAGCCCAATATTCTAATTATACAAGTTCCACTGTACTTGATGAGTGGAACTGTACTTCCTAGAGACTACCAAACATTGCCGATGTGAACGGTATTTTACATAACCATGGCGAGTGTATATGCAACCTAGAGATTATAACTATCACTGTAATTATAAGTCAAACTTCATTGGTTACAATATATCAGTGCCCAAATATTTCATAATGTTCCAGTCAGGGAGTTTATATTCTGTTGAGGCCTTTTATGCAAAGTTTTCTGTAGACCTATGAGTTTTAAACTATAAAATAACTGCATAGTTTACCGATTTTCAGATACGTAATATAACCTTACGTATCGTATTAAGTAAGCAACGTACTTTGAAACCTGGTGGCGCGGCGGATTGGAAGCAATTCTAATGGTCACATTTTATCACATTTGAGAGCTAGCCGCTATATATTTACTCGACATATATTTGATGCTGAGTTAGTTGTCGCGATGTTTACTAGATATATATTTATAAAAAGCAGCCACGGAATCGTCCATTACGTTGCCAGTCTGTAATGTTTGATCATCTAGTGATAGTAAAATGCATGGCTGCTATGTCAGCATCAAATATATGTCGAGTAAATATATAGCGGCTAGCTCTCAAATGTGATAAAATGTGACCATTAGAATTGCTTCCAATCCGCCGCGCCACCAGGTTTCAAAGTACGTTGCTTACTTAATACGATACGTAAGGTTATATTACGTATCTGAAAATCGGTAAACTATGCAGTTATTTTATAGTTTAAAACTCATAGGTCTACAGAAAACTTTGCATAAAAGGCCTCAACAGAATATAAACTCCCTGACTGGAACATTATGAAATATTTGGGCACTGATATATTGTAACCAATGAAGTTTGACTTATAATTACAGTGATAGTTATAATCTCTAGGTTGCATATACACTCGCCATGGTTATGTAAAATACCGTTCACATCGGCAATGTTTGGTAGTCTCTAGGAAGTACAGTTCCACTCATCAAGTACAGTGGAACTTGTATAATTAGAATATTGGGCTGGTATAAAAAATGTAACGAACCAGTACTAGGGACTAAGCAAAAATTAGGACCAAAGAATATTTTGAATTATAGAAGTTCAATTTATCCAAGTTCCACAATATTTCTCAAAGCTTTTGATAGAGAATGGTCCACACCGTGGTATTGTTACTATCTAAGGTCAACCTGTCCCTAGAAAGCATAATTAATAAATAACCAAAAGACAGATGACAGTTGACTTCAGTATAACACTTACACAAAAATTACAGACTTTGATCTTGATTGATCTGATGATCCTCGGAGTGTGAGGTGAGCACCGTAACAACTACTATATACCCATTCAGATTGGTTTAAGTTTTTAATAAGTGTATGGCCCCTTAGTGCATAATAAGAAAATTGTATGCATGCTTTAACGCTGGTTAATACTCTTCTTCCCTCCCACATCACAAAACGTAACGCTACAAAGCTCTCCCCCCCACCACCATCCTTGTGGATGTGCCTGAAGTGCTATTACATGGTATTTTACCAGATAGTTTTAATTGTTAGAGCTTAGCATAACAAACAGTAAAGGTTCAGGGTTTCGAACATTGTATTTTTTTATTTACGTTTTAATACATTAATTTATTTATTTGTTTAGTAATCTAAATAACACCTTTTAAAAGAGAAGTTAGACTGTTATGTAGGATAATAACAAATATTTGGACTAATCTAATTAAAATATGCGCATATATGTTTAATGAATATTATTAATATTTAAGAATTTTGATAACTGTATTTTCGGTTTTTAAAGAATCTGGTTACCAAGGGATAAGAGGCCAAAAGGTCAAGTCTTAATTGAAACTAAATTGCTTATAAAAAAAAACGTATTCAAATGAATTTCTAAACTAGCGCTAAAAACTTAGTGTGGCCGCCACGGGAACTAATGGCAGCACTACTCCTTTCCTCGTCAATAGCAACATAATAAGAATTCCTAACTTAAATGCCTTTGACTTTAATTCTATTAAAGCGTAATACAATTATATATTGCAGATTTACTTTATTTTAGTCATGAAAAAGAGGTTCAATAACAAAGTCCAATTGTTTGTAAACTTTCTTTCAAGAGCTATTTCATTTTACTTATTTGTAAATCATCATATAATAAGTTGGCTCTCAAATGTAATAATATGTGACTGTTTTAACTGGTCCACTGCATTAAATGGATATCTAAACTAGCGCTACAAGCTTAGTGTGGCCGCCACGGGAACTAATAGCACCACTGTCGTTTCATCTTCCCTAGCGACATATGAATTCCTAACTTAGAATAAGTTGCGTAATATAATTAAATGTTGCAATTTTAAATTATTTTATTCATGAAAATAAGTTCAATAACTAAGTGAAATTATTTATAAACTTTCTTTCAAGAGCTATTTCATCTTACTTATTTGTAAATCATCATATAATAAGTTGGCTCTCAAATGTAATAATATGTGACCGTTTTAACTGGTCCACTGCATTAAATTAATTTCTAAACTAGCGCTACAAAACTTAGTGTGGCCGCCACGGGAACTAATAGCAGCACTGGTGTTAACTTCTGCTTTCACCGCCACCAGCGCTAGCTTTGACATAAGAATTCCTAACTGAGAATATATCTGTCTTTATTTCTATTAATGCGTAATATAATTAAATATTAGAAATTTACATGATTTTAATCATTAAAAGAGGTTTAATAACTAAGTGCAATTATTCATAAACTTTTTTACAAGAGCTATTTTGTCTTATTTATTTGTAAATCATCATATAATAAGTTGCCTCTCAAATGTAATAATATGTGACTGTTTTAACTGGTCCACTGCATTAAATTAATTTCTAAACTAGCGCTACAAAACTTAGTGTGGCCGCCACGGGAACTAATAGCAGCACTGGTGTTAACTTCTGCTTTCACCGCCACCAGCGCTAGCTTTGACATAAGAATTCCTAACTGAGAATATATCTGTCTTTATTTCTATTAATGCGTAATATAATTAAATATTAGAAATTTACATGATTTTAATCATTAAAAGAGGTTTAATAACTAAGTGCAATTATTCATAAACTTTTTTACAAGAGCTATTTTGTCTTATTTATTTGTAAATCATCATATAATAAGTTGCCTCTCAAATGTAATAATATGTTTGTTAATATGTTTGAACTGGTCCACTCGAATCATTTGTCTAGTAGCCACGGGACCAACTGCTTACTTCATTCGGCGGGCCTCAGCGGAGATCACTTTAGAGAAGCCGAACGTTCACGGAAGTCTCCAAGTACCGCAATCCCTGTAGTGGTACCCCGGGCTTGGAACGTCTGTGATATAGCGAGCACCACAAACGTAGGTCTCACTTGCTATCGGCCGGCTTTTCTACGCTGATCTTCGTCGGGTCCCGAGGAAGTCAACACCTTCTGCGTCACACAAGGTCTGAGGCGGTCCCCCTGCGTGGTCAGCACTGCCTCCGGCCTTGGGTGAACAGTACGGTGGGCAATGGATCTGGCCCGTGTCAATCGTTATACTCAGCGCTGATCTCTTATTCTTGTCTGTACTATCCTTTTCTTCATTGCATGGCTTCGCTGGTTTTCCACTAACACTAACACAATTTGTTGAATTGTACAAGTTAAACTCTGTCCCTCACCTGATTCCCATCACAACCCCCAAAAAACCCGGGTGGTTCACGCAGTGAAGAGTTCTGTGGTCCATCCATACCTTAAACAGTTCAATCGACCGGCTGGGCAAACCGCCACGAATGAACTGACCTTTCTTGACTGGTCGGCATGGGCAATCCGCCACAGTCAAGATCCTTTTTTAAAGTATTAAAATGACCTTGATCACGTTTGAACATGTTAGGGGGTAGAAAAGTACATTTTTAAAATGTATCTGCAACGATCTAATTAAAAGCAATTTAAAAATTTTTGAATATATCACTCTAATTATTAATTACATGATTCTAAAATTCTGTTTATTTATTTAACAAAAACAAATAGTAATTTATGTGAAAGGTTATTTGATAAAATCAAATTACAGCCACATTACGTGGGTTACCAACACTAGCGCTCACAGCTTGATGTGGCGGCCACGGAAATTATGAGCAGCACTGCTGTTAATTGTAGTTTGTGAAACCTTCACCTAGCTTTGACGTAGGTATTCCTAACTATACTCATGTTTGTCTGACGATTACGCTTGTAAAATATACTATCACAGTAAAAAATAATAATTTACGATGGGCTAAAATAAGTATTAAAATTCTAAAACGTGTATATTTTAAATTGTTAGAAACATTTCACTATATGATATAAATTTTTTCAAAAGATATTTTAGAATCGCTTCAACTCTGAGAACAGACCTTGACCAGAAGGTTATCCGAACTTTAGTGATGTGCCCCAAAATCACGAACTGTGATTTTATAACGGTGATTTTAAAATCACGGGTGGACCTGTGATCACGACTTCTAAAGGAACAGTGATTTACAGTGATTCGTGATTCGCCGTGCTTCTCGTTATAGTTAGTACCTGACATCGCCTAGAAGCTTACCTGCTAACTTTAATTCTGTTTTATTGATTACAACGTGGGAATGCTTATCGCACACCCCCGCTTCCGCTGGGGTAGTGTTCTTTATCTGTCCCCACCTTCGGATTTCTTTCCTAGGCATTATGTCGTGATTGAATTTTTTATAATTTAAAATGTCAAAGTCTCAATGAAGTCCCCTTTAGAGATTTTTCACTGCAACCAGTGATAGTTTTGCTGTAATAGCAATAGACTGTAATACTGTTGGTTTCAGAATTGAGTTGAGTCAAATTTGATCTTATATATATATATATATATATATATATATATATATATATATACTAGCTGATGTACCCGTCCTTCGTACGGGTTGTATATACAAAATCACGTTTTTGAGCGGCCGCCATTATTTTCAAAAAGGCGTATGCCAGTTTATAATGACCTAAAACCTTCTCACGCATATATAGAACAAAGAAACAAAGTTTCATTAATGTCAGTGCACCCGTTTTCCAGTGAAAAGCGAACAAAACCCCGTCTTTGAGCGTTACCGGTAGACAGGCAGACACAAATTGAGATAAGATTTGTTTTGTTTTCCCTAGGGTGTAAAACATGAAAATTGAGATAAGATTTGTTTTGTTTTCCCTAGGGTGTAAAACATGAAAATATGCCAACATTTCATAATTCCAAGCAATGTACAGACAAAACTCTAATTTTATTTATATATATTAATTATACGGTATATTGAAATAAATATATATAAACTTGATGTACACGTTCTTCGCACAGGGGTTTTCCTTACCCGTTCTATAGTCAATGCAAATTTCATTTTAGTTAGCTTGAAACAGCTGTTGTTCTTGCTTCTGCTCTTTAATCTGTCAAATGTAAGTGCCCTCAGCTGTTCGCATTACAGTTTCTGAATGTTTACTTTCTTATGAAATGTAAACATTGAAACTTAGAACGTTCACGGGGCGTAGCCCGAAAGGATTTTAAAGAAGTGGATAGACCTATGTGTTGCATGGGTTCAAGATCTACCTTTGTGTAAAGTTTCAGCCCCTTCGGTTAAGTAGTTTTTGCGTTCACCCGGAACATCAGACAAACAGACAGAAACCACCTCTTCTTTATAATATTATAGATAGATTAGGCCAATTGGATAAAATATAACTAGTGGTAGGAAATGAAACTACATTTTGATGGAACAATTAATATTTTTTATAAAAGTTGGAAGAAACAAACATGTTTTTAAGTATTTTCTGGTGTAAGTTTATTATTTATACAATATATTACAATAGTATATTTCGCACCAAGGGCCGAAAGTGGGGTTTTGCTGACCCGAGATCGTGTTTTATGACCGAGACGAAGTCGAGGTCATAAATCGTTCGAGGACTATGCAAAACCCTTTCGGCAGAGGTGCGAACGCTATTTTTCACCATACTACAGTTATTAACGGGGGCTAAATGTGATCGGTCATAAAACACGATCGGCCTCATGCAATCTTGGACTAAAAACAGTTAACCAATAAACAAATCATCGATAGTACAATGTTTTGAATTTTATTGTTATTTGTTCCAGTGTTTCAACCAAAGAACACGAAATAATATGCAGGTATTAACCAGGTAACGTTGTGTACAATTGAAAACAAGTTGGCAACACTGAGTAAGTAGACCAGCTGACTTTCGGCCCTAGGGCCGACAATTTTCGGCCCTTGGGCGGAAAAACACTACTTTAGGTATTAAAATGACGTTCCGAAAACAGGTGATTACAGCGTAGTGAGGTGAAACATTCTTTTAATTTTAGGGCAGTAACATTTTGTAATATCACAAAGTTCGAATAGGTTTTATTCAATTTTGGTTTAGGTTTAGTTTTGGTTTGTAATTAAAAGTAATCCACAAAGAGTAAGAACTGATGGTCGAAAAATTATACACTTGTGTTAAAACTGAAACAAATTAGACTAAAACCAAGACACGAATTTATAACAAATATACCTATTTTTAGATACTTTTATTCTTAAAGATCTTAATTACACCTAGTAAATCCGACCCTGTACAATTCAAGGTAAAAGCGGAAAAAGTTAAATCACGGTAAGAACGACAAGAGTGAAATTACAGTAAGAACGACAAGAGTGAAATCACGGTGAATCACTGTTTAGGTAGTGGAGAATCACGGACAATACAGTTTCAGCGCTCCTAGTTTTACGTAAAATAACGAATCACTGTAAATCATAGTTAAAAATCACAGGGAACCCTAGTAACCAATCACTGTTTTCATCGTAACTATAAAGTAACAGGAATTACAATCACTACTGAACTTTACTTTTGTTTAGTGGTTAAAGCTTTAATTATATTATTTCTTGAGGGGTAAATTTGAAAATGTCTTTGCAAAGATTAAATTAAAAGTAATTTAATTATTTATTAGGAAAATGATTTAAACAAATTAAAAAAAAATTGTAATTTAAGTGCAAGGTTGCTTGATAACATCACGATACAGCCACATTAAATGGAATGCAAAACTAGCGCTACAAGATTAGTGTGGCCGCCAAGGGAACTAATAGCAGAACTGCTCATTTCATCTTCCCTAGCGACATAAGAATTCCTAACTTAGAATACATGCAACTTTAATTCTATTAATGCGTAAAATAATTAAATATTGCAAATTTACTTTTAGTCATGAAAATAAGTTCAATAACTAAGTGAAATTATTTATAAACTTTCTTTCAAGAGCTATTTCATCTTACTTATTTGTAAATCATCATATACTAAGTTGGCTTTCAAATGTAATAATATGTGACTGTTTTAACTGGTCCACTGCATTAAATGGATTTCTAAACTAGCGCTACAAGCTTAGTGTGGCCGCCCGCCACGGGAACTAATAGCACCACTGTCGTTTCATCTTCCCTAGCGACATAAGAATTCCTAACTTAGAATAAGTTGCGTAATATAATTAAATGTTGCAATTTTAAATTATTTTATTCATGAAAATAAGTTCAATAACTAAGTGAAATTATTTATAAACTTTCTTTCAAGAGCTATTTCATCTTACTTATTTGTAAATCATCATATAATAAGTTGGCTCTCAAATGTAATAATATGTGACTGTTTTAACTGGTCCATTGCATTAAATTAATTTCTAAACTAGCGCTTCAAAACTTAGTGTGGCCGCCACGGGAACTAATAGCACCACTGTCGTTTCATCTTCCCTAGCGACATAAGAATTCCTAACTTAGAATAAGTTGCGTAATATAATTAAATGTTGCAATTTTAAATTATTTTATTCATGAAAATAAGTTCAATAACTAAGTGAAATTATTTATAAACTTTCTTTCAAGAGCTATTTCATCTTACTTATTTGTAAATCATCATATAATAAGTAGGCTCTCAAATGTAATAATATGTGACTGTTTTAACTGGTCCACTGCATTAAATGGATTTCTAAACTAGCGCTACAAGCTTAGTGTGGCCGCCACGGGAACTAATAGCACCACTGTCGTTTCATCTTCCCTAGCGAAATAAGAATAAGAATTCCTAACTTAGAATAAGTTGCGTAATATAATTAAATGTTGCAATTTTAAATTATTTTATTCATGAAAATAAGTTCAATAACTAAGTGAAATTATTTATAAACTTTCTTTCAAGAGCTATTTCATCTTACTTATTTGTAAATCATCATATAATAAGTTGGCTCTCAAATGTAATAATATGTGACTGTTTTAACTGGTCCACTGCATTAAATGGATTTCTAAACTAGCGCTACAAGCTTAGTGTGGCCGCCACGGGAACTAATAGCACCACTGTCGTTTCATCTTCCCTAGCGACATAAGAATTCCTAACTTAGAATAAGTTGCGTAATATAATTAAATGTTGAAATTTTAAATTATTTTATTCATGAAAATAAGTTCAATAACTAAGTGAAATTATTTATAAACTTTCTTTCAAGAGCTATTTCATCTTACTTATTTGTAAATCATCATATAATAAGTTGGCTCTCAAATGTAATAATATGTGACTCTTTTAACTGGTCCACTGCATTAAATGGATTTCTAAACTAGCGCTACAAGCTTAGTGTGGCCGCCACGGGAACTAATAGCACCACTGTCGTTTCATCTTCCCTAGCGACATAAGAATTCCTAACTTAGAATAAGTTGCGTAATATAATTAAATGTTGCAATTTTAAATTATTTTATTCATGAAAATAAGTTCAATAACTAAGTGAAATTATTTATAAACTTTCTTTCAAGAGCTATTTCATCTTACTTATTTGTAAATCATCATATAATAAGTAGGCTCTCAAATGTAATAATATGTGACTGTTTTAACTGGTCCACTGCATTAAATGGATTTCTAAACTAGCGCTACAAGCTTAGTGTGGCCGCCACGGGAACTAATAGCACCACTGTCGTTTCATCTTCCCTAGCGAAATAAGAATAAGAATTCCTAACTTAGAATAAGTTGCGTAATATAATTAAATGTTGCAATTTTAAATTATTTTATTCATGAAAATAAGTTCAATAACTAAGTGAAATTATTTATAAACTTTCTTTCAAGAGCTATTTCATCTTACTTATTTGTAAATCATCATATAATAAGTTGGCTCTCAAATGTAATAATATGTGACCGTTTTAACTGGTCCACTGCATTAAATTAATTTCTAAACTAGCGCTACAAAACTTAGTGTGGCCGCCACGGGAACTAATAGCAGCACTGGTGTTAACTTCTGCTTTCACCGCCACCAGCGCTAGCTTTGACATAAGAATTCCTAACTGAGAATATATCTGTCTTTATTTCTATTAATGCGTAATATAATTAAATATTAGAAATTTACATGATTTTAATCATTAAAAGAGGTTTAATAACTAAGTGCAATTATTCATAAACTTTTTTACAAGAGCTATTTTGTCTTATTTATTTGTAAATCATCATATAATAAGTTGCCTCTCAAATGTAATAATATGTGACTGTTTGAACTGGTCCACTCGAATCATTTGTCTAGTAGCCACGGGACCAACTGCTTACTTCATTCGGCGGGCCTCAGCGGAGATCACTTTAGAGAAGCCGAACGTTCACGGAAGTCTCCAAGTACCGCAATCCCTGTAGTGGTACCCCGGGCTTGGAACGTCTGTGATATAGCGAGCACCACAAACGTAGGTCTCACTTGCTATCGGCCGGCTTTTCTACGCTGATCTTCGTCGGGTCCCGAGGAAGTCAACACCTTCTGCGTCACACAAGGTCTGAGGCGGTCCCCCTGCGTGGTCAGCACTGCCTCCGGCCTTGGGTGAACAGTACGGTGGGCAATGGATCTGGCCCGTGTCAATCGTTATACTCAGCGCTGATCTCTTATTCTTGTCTGTACTATCCTTTTCTTCATTGCATGGCTTCGCTGGTTTTCCACTAACACTAACACAATTTGTTGAATTGTACAAGTTAAACTCTGTCCCTCACCTGATTCCCATCACAACCCCCCCCAAAAAAAACCCGGGTGGTTCACGCAGTGAAGAGTTATGCGGTCCATCCATACCTTAAACAGTTCAATCGGTCGGCTGGGCAAACCGCCACGAATGAACTGACCTTTCTTGACTGGTCGACATGGGCAATCCGCCACAGTCAAGATCCTTTTTTAAGTATTAAAATGACCTTGATCACGTTTGAACATGTTAGGGGAATATTAATTATAATTAGTTAAAGTCACCTAAAACATTCTTAGCAACAAATGAAGCGTCCGTTGAGAATGGTTGAGCAGAAGTGATACACCTAACAACAGCGGTATACTCATTAGCACAAGCCGGCTTCTCATTGGTCGAAACAGATCAACTAATGAGGCGAGCTTTTTCTGCTGACTCGGCGGAAAAAGTTATAAAGCCGGGATGTTCGATCCACTCGAATCATTTGGCGTGCAGACACGGGACCAGCTCCAGAGAAGATTCAGCGGGGCACAGCGGAGATCATCGGAGATAAGCTGAACGTTCACGGATGTCTTCTATTACCGCAATCCCTGAAGTGGTACCCCGGGATTGGAACTTCTGTGATATAGCGAGCACCACAAACGTAGGTCTCACTTGCTATCGGCCGGCTTTTCTACGCTGATCTCCGCCGGGCCCCGAGGAAGTCAACACCTTCTGCGTCACACAAGGCCTGAGACAAGTCCCCCTGTGTGGTCAGCACTGCCTCCGGCCGTTGGGTGAACAGTACGGTCGGAAATGGATCTGGCCTGTGTCAATCGTTAAAATCAGCACTGATCTCTTATTCTTGTCTGTACTCTCCTTTTCTGTCTTGCATGGCTTCGCTGGTTTCCTACTAACACTAACACAATTTGTTGAATTGTACAAGTTAAACTCTGTCTCTTACCTGATTCCCATCACAACCCCAAAAAAACCGGGTGGTTCGCGCAGTGTAGAGTTCTGCGGTCCATCCATACCTTAAACAGTTCAATCGGTCGGCTGGGCAAACCGCCATGAATGAACTGACCTTTATTGACTGGTCGGCATGGGCAATCCTCCACAGTCAAGATCCCTTTTTTTAGGTATTAAAATGGCCTTGAACACGTTTGAACATGTTAGGAGAATATTAATTATAATTAGTTAGTCACCTACAACATTTTTAACAACAACTGAATAAGCATTTAGCTTCGTACCGTGAAAGTTTAAAAATTGAGAAGTTTAAAAACGGACTTTATAAAGGCCACTAAAATGAAGGTGGTTAAATGACAAAGTCCTAAATATCTCGAATAAGCTCCTGCAAAACAGGTACCTTAAACATTCGTAGCGACAACTGAATAGACTGGCCAAATTTAATTACCAGATTTTTCAATCTTTGACACTCATAAATCGCAAAATTCATTTTCTAACCCTCCCACGATTTCTAAATTCATTTTGACTTACTTCATAAATTTGGCCGCCATATTGGATTGAAATATGTTTTTTTAAATGTAAAGGTGGGGTTGTAACCCATCATACAGAAGAACCTTTTTATGGTAAATACATCGCCACAATCGGTTTTGAAAATCATGATTAGTTCCCAAGATAGTGGTGATTAAAAAAATAATAATTTTCAAGATAATTTTAAATGCCCCAACCTTAATACATGCCCATATTCTCAACATTACATAAAATAATGACCAAGTATAAGTGATTTTTATGAAAAGCCCTGTCTGAGTTTTCAAACACAACATTAAACATTAAAAAGATTAAAATAATTAATATAATAAAAAGATTTACGAGTGATGATAATATGATGAACTTCTATTAAAAAAGAAAAAAAGGGTTGAAGGTGGAAAAAAAATGTTTCAGTATAACAGAAGTGTGCAAGAACATCCATGGTTAGTATTTTAAACCTTAAATATAGAATCGCCGTGACGTCATCACACCCTCTCGTCACACATACGTCATCACCACGTCACTCAAACGTCACTTCTGATTAAAAAACAATTATTTTTCAGCTGTCCCAGACTCCCCATATTGCCTCTACTAGCGGCGGTTCGGAGTCGATATCTTAAAAAATGTAGAAACGTGTAGGGAAGGGACTCATTTAAAACTAAACCTGTATACATACAATTTCTGCAAATTTATTTTATCATGTAAACTTTATCTTTAAACAATGTTTAATTTCTAACTCTTAATACACAACACTAAACAAACCTTTTTTTGGTCTATAACCGTGTATTTGGGTTAAAAAATCATAACATAAGACGTTAACTGTTTCTGGTACATTTGCCAAGCCTTAAACAGTAATATTAATACATATTATATTCATTTTTTACTGTTACGAATTATATACAAATTTAAACAATTCTACAGAGTTATAGTGTTTTTAATAATTCATTAGCAAAGAGGAATAAGCTAATTTGAATTTATTTTTTTAGGCAGAGGTGGATGGTGTCTTGTGGTCTTGTTGTGACATGCAGTTTGAACTATTTAGCGCTTATAACAACCATAAAGCGCAAGTGCACTTAATTGAGGAATTAAAATGTTCAGTTTGCATAGACCAATCATTTTCATCAATTGAAGAGATTGAAAAACATTATTTGGATGTCCATACCGATTCGTCGTGGACATCTTTTCACTGTTTAGACTGCAGATTGGTTTTTGGCGTAAAGTCATCTTTTTTTGACCATAAAGCAAAGTGTTGTGAATTTCAGAGTGTTTGTTCTGGAATCCTTGACTCAATACTTGATTGTGTAGCTGCAAAAAAAAAATCAAAAAATCCCAAGGTAAGACTAATGTATAAAATTGTTTATGTATGTAATTCATTATGCTCATCGGCCCTTCTGCTCTTTTGAGGCAAGTTTTTTTTCAGTTAAATGCCTTTCTCTTGATGATAAAATAATTTGCTTTGCTCTCTGTGAACTACTTAAAATAAAATGTGCTTTGATCTACAATAATATGGTTGACTTTTCTTTTAAAGTTGCACTTAACTCCATTCCTTGTTTATGGTGTAATCTGCTACAAAGCGGAGGTTCTTAAGGGAAGTAAAGTAACCCTTTCTCTCACAGTTAATTCGCAACTTCTTTTGGATATTATTATTTGATTAATGCTATTGTATAGAATAAGAGTTAAATTTACTATTTTCTTTAATGTTTTTCACTATCATAATATTAATAGGCCAGCACAAATATTGTGGTAGGTACGCTTTGCTCAGCGTGTATGCATCATAAGAGTTATTCATGTATTCCGTTAGAAAGTTATTGTCCTGTAGATTTGCAGAAATCCCTTACACTTTGCATCAGTTCTCAAGGCTACATTCAATAAGCCATTAAAATTGTGTAATGTAAATATTATAGAAGAACAGGGTATTTAAAATGCAAAAAAGAGCGATTACATTAATTGCCGGAGTAAGAGGTAGAGATTCTTGTAGGCCCTGGTTTGAACGGCTTGAGATCTTGGCACTCATATGTACAGTGTGTAAAAAAAGTCCGCCCCCCCCCCCTTTAATTTTGTTGTTTGTTAAAACAAACAAATCACCTTTGGGTAACGATACTAACTTAAGCCAGAGTATCTTTAGACGTTATCGGAAATTTTGAGTGTCCCCCAAAAATGGGGGATTTTAGGGGCAACTCAAACTTTTCTAATGTAAACCCCTTTTTAGTGACCCCTCATTTTAAAGAGCTTTTTAAACCTAGTTGAAGGTTGACAGTTCAAAGTAAATTTTTTACTATTAAAAGCATTACACTATTAGGTGTTCCAAATTACGTTAATGTTTTCAAAATTGTTATTATTTTAATTTTACTTGTTAGAAGGTACATTTATGGTAATTTATTGTTTAGTGACATAAAACTATTACTGACGGTCCAGTTGTGTCGTGAAAACATCTGTACATGGCTACAAGGAAATAATTAAAAACTCACCATCCCTCTACGACTAAAAAGCTCTTTCAATTAAGGGGTCACTCAAATGGGGTTTACATTAGGAAATTTTTAGTTGCCCCCGAAATCCCCCATTTTTGTGGGTTCTCAAAATTTTAAATATCACCAAAAGAGACCACTTCTTAATTTAATAGAATTTCTTCAAGAGTCGTTTCAGTTTTAAGTCACAAGTTTGTCTTAACAAACAAACCAACTTAAAGGGGGGGGGACGGACTTTTTTTACATACTGTATATGAGCTAATGCTGTTTTTCAGAACAAATCAACATAACCAGCATGCTCATGAGTACAATACTAGGAACTGAGATATGCTCCTGGCCATACACAGACGACCTCTCTTAGAAAGCTATTACATAGGGCTAAAAGTTTAAAATAAGTTACCTGAGACCATATGATAAAACCGATTAACAAGCTAAAACAAACTTTAAAAGTAATTCTTGTGAAAAAGGTTTACTTCAAATTAAAGGAATTTTTTGGTTGATGTTACGTAACTGTTACGGTAACTTTAGGTAACTGTTACGTAATATTATTAGTGCAACCATTGACCTGTTATGTAGTTTTCACTTTATTTTGTTTCAACAATACAAGTGATATGTCAGGTATTTACTTTTGTAAATTGTAATTAGGGGTGTGAGAGTAGTGATTTTTGGATGGAGTCGAGTCGAGTAGTGCCAATTATTTTTGAGTTTAGTGTATTTTCGATTGAGTATTTGCCATCAGTTGGTAGTTTCAAATAGTGTAATGGGATTTGGATACCACTCCAGATTTGATAAAATCTAAACATGGTTTCTAACTAGTACATGAGGAGCAATAAAAATGTTGGCCAGTACAATGAAACTGGATTATGTATTGACAAACAAAACACGATTTGACAGCCGTTTCTGGCCGATAAAACACGGTTTTACAGTCATTTCGGGTATGGTACGGTTGTGACCAATATCACTTGGTCCGGACATCACTTATAATCAACATTAGATGACGAAATCGTTATTTACGGCCGATATTAAGTAGCCCAGGTCGCAATTTTTTCCGATATTGCGTTTTCCGTCGTCATTTACGGTCGATATTGCGCGATAAGGATTTTTGTATGATATTCTGTGTTGCATCTTCAATTACAGCCAAAGTTACGTAGTCCAATCGTCATTTACACATGATTTTTTTTATGACCATGTTTCTAGTTGTCATTTTCAGTCGACTCTATGCCTTTTGCGCTGTTACTTCACGATTTGGCTGGTCGCAATCGTTAGCGATCTTACTGAAATTGGCGGGAAATACCGGCACTTTCGAGTATTTTTCAAAACTTCGAACCGAGTCCGAGTATTGAAATTACATGTAAAAAAATATCCAGAGTAAATGATTTAATAAGGAAATTCAAAGATTTTGTCAGCAATGAATATTTAAGGATGACTTACTTTGGTTTCTTTCAATCCCACATTTCTTATAGAATACCTAATGCTTTGGGGACATTCCCCTCATACTGAAAATATTCTTTCACTAGCTGTTACTAGCCCGTCAAAAATGACGGGCTTAAACAAACTAAAAAAAGTATTGTGCACTCTTTATAATAGTTATTTGTGTATTAAGGGAGGGAGTAAAAAGTGCAACTTTGTCTCCCTGAGGAAAATTGGTGGCGCCCGACGCCGTAGGCGAGGGCGACAATTTTCTCGAGGGAGACAATGCACTTTACTATGAATTTGAATATAAAGTTTGTGTTTTTAAATGGATTAATGGTTTTATTTCATTAAAATACTGTTTTCATCCAGTTTTAAGAGTCACATTGGCACACACACAGTATAGTATAGACATAAGTAAAAAGTAGCAAAATCAGTGTTGACCATGTGAAACTCACAAAGAATTAACCGATCCCGTTAACTTCCAAGCAAGCCTGCCACTGTTTATTTTACTTGGGCCTTCCCACCAACATTACCACAGATAACTTATTGAGAGTTGCACGACTGGTCAGTTTTGGTAGTGATCCGGAATCTAACCCACAAACTTTGTAACTTGACCAAGGTGTTTCCACTATTTAGCCTACACGACCACTGGCCTAGCGGCATCATCATCATCATCGGAAGGGGCAGACATGAGTTCCGAGGCACATCAGCCGCATTGGACTTATTGCGCACCCCCGAAAAGAATTGAGAGAGGTTTCAGAACTCCTCCAGATTCAAGAGCCTGATGAACTGCATCATCCTATCGACGAGCTCCTCAGGAGGCAGGTCCCCCCATAATTCCCAGAGTTGAAGCCCTTACCTCCCTAAGCTCATCACAATCAAATACTGCCCACATTTCCTGCATGCAGGGTTACCATTGTAGATGCCCTTGCGCAAGAGGTGTTTCCTTAAGTGACCATGGCCCGTAATCATACCTGTGATGCGCTTGATTTCCAGCCTGCTGAGACACAGGAGCGCCTAGCGCCATTGAATAGGTTTAACTTATAGTAAGTCCGTGCCCCTATCGGCGAGAACTGTATTTTCCCGCAGTCAGTTACAGATTTTGCTACTAGAGTGCAGCACCAAGCAGATCCCATTGTAGACTATAGCGAATAGAACAAAATTACTTCTTTAATGGGTTAAATAAACAATTTAAGTTTATTTATTCTTTAATTATTGTATTATTGATATTTGGAATTGATTACTATTGTTATTATTTATCCGGTGTGAATTCTTTCAGGTCAATGAAGAGACTGCTTTTAGATTGAGTTGCTGTGAGAACATCATTGAGAACTTTGATGACTTTGTCCTTCACAAGTCTTTAGACCACAACATATCGCTACTGACATGTGGACTGTGTTTGTGTGTGAAAAATACTATTACACAGTTAAAAAATCACTATCACAAATTTCATTTTTCTAAATTCTGGAAAAGAATAGAATTTAAAAATCGTGCTAACCACAAAAAAGGCACTGCATCATCAGTATCTTCTAGCATTCAAATTGGAGACATTTTAATCAAAGCGGTAAGTTGTTGTTTACCTCTGTTATAAAGTTTAAAGTTCAAAGCAGCAGTTCTCAAAATATTTAGACCTTCAAGCCTTATTCACTTTATTCATCTGCAAACTGGAAGACTCAATTCATTTACAGCAGAAGTTTAAAAGCTGAGTTTTTAAATTAGTACAATTTTACATTGTTAAATTTCTGATTGATTTAAAAGTTTGAGAATTGCTGTTGGTGGAGGGACAGAAGTAGTTTTTGCTCAACAATAATAGTTGTAGCAGTAGTGCAGTCTGGCTTGTCTTAAGTTGCATGTTTTCTGAAGTTATTATATTTGTGGAATGTTTCTCTTAAAAGTTTTGATTAATTTATAATACATTATTATTGACCAAATCATAACTATAAAAACGAGTTTGCACGCAGCATGCTGACATGAGGGAAGTGAATTTCCACATACAAAATTGTTAAAACTCAAAACCAGTGTAAAAACATACATTTAATCTAATTTTATTGAAATCTGAAAACATTGATTTTTTGGCTGTTATGGACAATGACTTTGGTTTGAGCTGATGAAAATTCAATCAGCTGATCATGATTCGTAGTAGTTCCACGGGTTAACCACAGAATGCAGCACACACCACAGGTTTTATTCCCAGGTGAAATTGGATACAGTGGCAGCTAGTATAAAAATTAATGATTGTACAGGGTGTCTATAAAAGAACTCCGGGGTTTTAAGACAAAATATTTTAATACAGTAAAAAACGTACATACATGTTTTATACATGATTAGAAAGCTTACATTTTCAAGATTTTTTAACAACTTAGTAAAGTTCAATGTGAGCTCCGTTAGTGGCACGGCACACGTCGAAACGGTATTCTACCTCTTCCTATGTCCTGGCGAGCATGTCTGGGGGAACGGACGCCACGCAATTCACTATTCGTTCCCTGAGATGGCGAACATTTCGAATTTTCTCCGCATACACAAGATTCTTGATATGCCCCCAGAAGAAAAAGTCCAACGGAGTCATATCAGGGCTCCTTGGTGGCCATGGAATAGGTCCTTCCCTTCCAATCCACCTGTTGCCGAAACGATCGTCCAGTGACTCACGCACACGCAAACTGAAGTGTGGCGGCGCCCCATCTTGTTGGAAGTAAACTAAACCTTTCTCCGCCTCAATGTCATTCAACTGAGGATAAACATACTCCTCTAACATGTCCAATAGACATCACCATTGATATTCCTTTCGACAAAAATGAAGGGACCTATGACTCTGTCATGCATAAGAGCACACCAAACATTCACTTTGGGCGTGTCACGTTCGTACTCAATAAACTCATGGGGCGGCTGTGAACCCCAAATTCTGCAATTATGCCTGTTTACAGTTCCGTTCACATGAAAAGTAGCTTCATCGCTAAAAACCACACTTTAAAAAAAATCATTATCTTCATCAATTTTATCCAGCATGGAAACAGAAAAGTTGAATCTCTTAACCTTGTCTGCCGGTTTGATATGGTGTAAAAGTTGAATCTTGTAGGCAGTTAAACGAAGTCTTTTATGAATTACCTTATGGACTGTTGATCTTGGTAACCCCAACTCCAGACTGCGTCTTGTTAACGATTTCTTAGGGCTTCGAGTGCATGAAGCTCGGATTCTGTCCACATTCTCTTGAGACACACGCGGCCTACCCGGCGACTTTTGCTTCAAAACACTTCCTGTTTCCTTGAACGCAGTTAACCACTGACGAATTGTTTTGTCTCTAGGCGGGTCAACACCATAGCTACGTCGAAAGTTTCTTTGTACAGTAACAACAGAATTAGTTTCTATGAGCCAAATGACACATTGAGCCTTTTGTTGAGGCGTCGCCATAGCACGGCAGTCCAGACGACACTGACTGCCTGCCGCAGCCACTACGTCATTTCAAGGTCAACGCTCCGCAGCGCTGCCAACTGTTGAGAGAAACATTCCCAATTGGTGTGAGTAAAACTCTTTGAGCTGCTTGTTTCAAAGGAATTGATCAAGTTTTGCTATCTTTTATAGTTTAAAAAATATTAATTTTTTAAACCCCGGAGTTCTTTTATAGACACCCTGTATTATATATGTATATACAGGGTGATAATTAAGTCTGGCACCTCTTTTAGCGAATTCCCCTTTAGGGAAGAATTAGCGAATTTCCCCTTTAGGGAAGAAGCTATTACCGTAGTCGGAATGGTGAGACCTAGACCCGGGACCATGATAACTTTTCGTTTTGAGGTCCCCAGGCCCCAAAAACACCATTCGTTCGAAACTGTATATATATATATATGTGTGTGTCCGTGAGCACGACAACTCTCGTAAAAATAATTCGATTTTGATGAAATTTGGTATAAACGTGTAAAACAGCATTTATGACTTTAAGTTCGAAAACCAGACAGATCGACCTATCCAAAGGGGTATTTTGGGGGGGTTTTGTACCCCAAAAATGGGTTTTTTGAGTTTTTTATATATACATTTGGAAAAAGTCAAATTTAATTTTTTTCCAATGGAATCAGCTTAAAAAGACGCACAATTTTGTGTTTTAATCAATTCATGGTGTTTTTTCTCTAAGTCAATTGGATACTGAGATATTGAAAGTGCTAAACACAGTACATTGTCCAATGTTATTCGTATGGAGGATAAGAAAAATTGTATATCTCGCTTATTTATCAACTTATCCTGACGAAACTTGGTATATGGCTTCATTTCATTATGGTCTATTGATATTTGCACACAAACCCATTTTTTGGCCAATAGTTCCCGTAGCAGCAAACCTGCATACTCAGCCCCCATTTTATTCTTATGGAGAATAAGTAACATGTTATCTCCCTTAATTATGAGCATAAATTAATAAGACTTGGTATGTGGCTTTACCTAGTTGAGTTATATTGATATTTGTATAAAAACACATTTTTAGTCTTCCTTATTTCAGCAAACCTACATACTCAGCCGCCATGTTATTCTTATGGAGCATAATTAAAATGTTATTAATCGTTTATTTATGTATATTGATGAAACTTGGTATGTGGCTTTATGTGGTATTAAGATAAATTTATATGCATTGGAAATTCACTGAGTATGCAGAATTGCTGCTAAGGGGGTATTTTAACTTTAAAACCATAACACAGAAAAATACCAAAGTTAAAATATCATTACTGGTGACGGTAACTTACATATCTGTGGAATTACCGACCAGATGACCCCTTTGTAGGGTCCACAAGGAGTCAGAAGAAAATATTTAATGAGAGCATATGTTGAGTTGTACATAAATTGAAAGGCCTTGTTTTACTGAAAACAATGCCACAAACCGGACTTCAAAAGGTTAATTCAATCAGTAGTTATTGCTGTTTGAATTTTAAAACTATTGAACAATGTAAAATATCAAGTATTTCAAGCAAAAAAACAGTTTTTAATTACCTGTGGTCAAAGTAAGTGTTCAAATGGTCCCCTCCCAAACCACCGCTTAGGACATTGTCAGACGATGGGAGGGGACCATTTTGAACACTTACTTTGACCACAGGTAATTTAAAATTGGTTTTTACTTGTAATTCTTAATGTTTTACATTGTTCAATATTTATAAAATTCAAACAGCAATAACTACTGATTGAATCAACCTTTTGAAGTCCGGTTTGCTGACCTGTTTTCAGTAAAACAAGGCCTTTCAATTGATGTACAACTCAACATAGGCAAAGATTTTCTTCTGACTCCTTGTGGACCGACCCCCAAAGGAGTCATCAGGTATTTTAATTCCACAGATATTTAGGTTACTGTCACCAGTAATGATGTGTGAACTTTGGTCTTTTAGCGAATTTCCCCTATAGGGAAGAAGCTATTACCGTAGGTCTCATGGTAAGACTTAAGCCCGAGACCATAATAACCTTTTGTTTTGAGGTTCCCAGATGCCAAAAACACTATTCGTTCAAATTTATATATATATACATACGTATATATACATATATATATATATATATACACATGTGTGTCCATGAATGCGATAACTTGAGTAAAAAACGTCCGATTTTGATGAAATTTGGCTAGATTGTAAAGTGACATTCATGACTTTAAGTTCGAAAACCAGAAAAATCGGACCATCGGAAAGGGGGTGTATGGGGTTTCAAAATTTTCCAAAAATCAGTTTTTTGCACTTTTCACCCTGAAATTTTTAAAACACACATTTTTTGTTATAACCATTTTATAGAGCTTAAAAAACAAATAATATAGTATTTTGAGTCATTAACCTAGGTTAAGTGGTTGCGCAGAAAATCCAAAAAACGTGTTCATAAAATCTCCCATGTTAATCTTATGGGAAAATGGTTTTATAGCTTTTCCTTAATTAATTTTACTGTAAACTTCACATTTGCTTTTACCAATCAGTTTAGCTCTACAAAACAATCATTTTGAAGTTTAAATTGTTATTCTACCTCCAACTGTTGCCGAGATATTCAAAGTGCTAAACACAGTACGTTGCCCAATGTTATCCTTATGGAGAATATTTAAAATTTGATATCTCGATTATTTATGAACGAATATTGATGAAACTTGGTATGTGGCTTCACCTAGTACTGGTATATTGATATTTGCACAACAAATTGATTTTTTGTTGACTATCTTCTTAGCAGCAAACGTGCATACTCATCCCTAATGTTATTCTTATGGAGAATATGTAAAGCTTTATATCTCCCTTAGTTATGAACATAAATTATTCAAACTTGGTATGTAGTTATATATATATAGTTTTATATATATATACAGTTTCGCTTTTCTTAGTACTTTTCTGATTTATGTATATACGAGGGCCATCCAAAAAGTAAAGAACGTTTTCTTACTGCACCTAGCGCAGCTCCCCCATCACCGCCATTGCATGTGTGGCAGTCCACTCACCTCCTCACCAAAGTATGAGCCGAGCCTCGTTGCTGTGCGGTCACACGTTTTATTTCTACAGTGATTTAAATTAGCGGCGGTAAACGAAAATCCCGCCAAATATGAGATACGCAGTGTTATTCTATTTCTGAGTTAAAAAATGCCCAGACCTAGACAGTTTTTGAAACCAAAGAATTTTTATGGTGAAAGAGCAAAAAAACAAGATCTTAAATTGATGTAATGTGCTAAGATTTTAGCAGCTGTTTTCCTCAAATTTTCCTCCAAGTCTTTCTTTCAAATCATCTTTAACGAGCAATGACCTGCCACGCCGATCCTCATCGTTGACGATGGATTTTCTTTCATTAAACCGGTTGCATCATTGTTTCCCCTGAATATTCGACTTGAAGACTTGTTTGCACTTTCACAATAAACTTTCTTTGGTGTTTTTCTAAAAAAATTATATATTCCTGTTTGCACTTTCACGATAAACTTTCTTTGGTGTTTTTCTAAAAAAATTATATATTCCCGAACATTTTTAAATTCGGAAACTGAATAATACTGCGTATTTTATATTTGGCGGGATTTTCGATTGCAGCCTCCATTTTGAATAGCTGTAGAAATAAGACAGGTGACCGCATAGCAACGAGACTCGGCTCATACTTTGGTGGGGAGGTGAGTGGACTGCCACACATGCAATGGCGGTGATGGGGGAGCTGCGCTAGGTGCAGTAAGCAAACGTTCTTTATTTTCTGGATGACCTTCGTAATATATATATATATGTGTGTGTGTCCGTGGGTGCGATAACTCTCGTAAAAATGGTCCGATTTTGATAAAATTTTGTACAAACGTGTAAAGCATTGTTTATGACTTAAGTTCGAAAACCAGACAGATCGACCCATCCGAAGTGGTATTTTTGGGGGGTTTTGTACCCCAAAAATGGGTTTTTTGAAGTTTTTACATGTAATATTAAAAAAAGTCAAATTTTAGTTTTCACCATTGGATTCAGCTTTAAAAACACACAATTTGGTGTTTTGATCATTTCTATACGTTAATTGGTTACAGAGATATTGAAAGTGCTAAACCCAGTACGTTGTCCAATGCTATTCTTATTGAGAATAAGAACAAAAAATTATAGCTCACTTATTTATGAACTTATACTAACGAAACTTGGTATTCGGCTTCATCTGGTTTTGGTCTATTGTTATTTGCACAAAAATACAATTTTTACTGATAATTCCCGTAGCAGCAAACCTGCGTTCTCAGCCCCCATGTTATTCTTATGGAGAATAAGTAAAATGTAATGTATCCCTTAATTATGAAAATAAATTAATGAAATTTAGTATGTTGGTTCAACTAGTTGAGTTCTATTGATATTTGCATAAAAAACAATTTGTTGTGTTCCTTGTTGCAGCAAACCTGCGTACTCATCCCCTATGTTATTCTTATGGAGAATAATCAAAATGGTATATATCGCTTATTTATGAATTTATATTGATGAAACTTGGTATGTGGCTTCACCTAGTTGAGTAATATTGATATTTACATGAAACCCCATATTTGTTGTTTCTTGTTGCAGCAAACCTGCGTAATAATACCCAAGTTAATCTCATGGAGAATAATTCAAATTTGATATATCACATATTTGTGAATATATTTTTATGAATCTTGGTATGCGGCTTTATGTGGTATTAAGACATATATTTTGCATTGGAAATTCGCTGAGTATGCAGGTTTGCTGCGACGGGGGTATTATTATTATTATTATTATTATTATTATTATTATTATTATTATTAATTAACGATCCCAACAAATACTTTATTTTTTTCCGAGAAGTGTAATTTTGGATAACTTTTCTTTCATGTATCGATTTGTCTCATTCACAATTTCTTCAAACAATTTCAAAGTAAAAAAATATTAAAACAATTGCAAAAGTCTGGTAGGCATAGGCTGATTTTGTGGAGGAATGAACCCACCATTTTAGCTGGAAAACTCATTCAATTGAAAATTTGGGGTCTCATTGTCCCAAACCTTCAATACATACATGGTAGTGCAACTAGAGGTGATTAACTTGTCTATGCTTAGACCCAGTACGTCCTAGATCTGGATCATCTACCATTATTTCCTCTTCAAGCTCATTTTTGACGATGATTTCATTTTTACCTTCTTCATGCTCACTATTGTGATAGCTGCTTTCCCCCTCTTGTTGGATTTTAAAAATAGAGATCAATGTCCTCTTCATAAAGGTAGTCTCCATCACCACCACAACTTTTTAACCAGTGTCTTTCAATAAACTAAAAACAGTAATTAAAACGCTATAAACATAACCAACAACGCTGCATTTGGTTAAATGACAAACACTATTGTGTTGCTAGACAGTGAAACAGCACAGGTGCCGAACAATTAGTCAGCTACATAGACACAATGTAAAACAGGATAAAATAAAACTGCGTCTTACAACACTGCACAATATATTTACACTTATACTGTACTTACATACAAGACGGTAAATATACAAAAAGATGGTACAAGGCGATCAATTTCAACCAGTCACACCGGTCATCATCAGGCCCAATCAGCGAATGACAGAAAGAAGATGGCGCACAGCTTATATACTATTGGCTACCGGAATTTTCGGAAACAAGTTGCGAAAAGTACCACCAGAGTCAAAGTTGACATGTTCATTAATCAATTTATTACTATCCGTACATTTTTCATTAAAAATAAAAAAATTCTTCCCATGCATTCATTACCCTTCTTACAAATGGGGAGAATACTTAAATTGTCTTCTGTTGTTCACAATATGTGGCCAACCTGAAATATGTGTAACCTGAAAAATTTCCCTAAAAGCCTACCTTATATATAAAATACCCCCGCCGCAGAAAAACCTGTGTACTCAGCGAATTTCCAATGCACAATATATGTCTTAATACCACATAAAGCCGCATACCAAGTTTCATGAAAATATATTCACATATAAGAGATTTTAATTATTCTCCTTAAGAATAACACTGGTAATGAGTACGTAGGTTTGCTGAAACAAGGATCACAAACAATTGTTTTTTATGCAAATATAAATAGAATTTAACTAGGCGAAGCCACATACCAAGTTTCACCAATATTCAATCATAAATAAGCGCTATATAACATTCTAGTTATTCTCCATAAGAATAACGTAGGGGCTGAGAAAGCAGGTTTGTTGCAACAAGGAACAAATAAATTCATTTTGATATAATTATCAATATAACTCAACCAAGTGAAGCTACATACCGAGTTTTATTAATTTATGTTCATAATTAAGGGAGTCATTACATTTTACTTATTCTCCATAAGAATAACATGGGGCTGAGTACGCAGGTTTGCTGCTGTGGGACTAATTTAAAAAAATCAATTTTTTGTGCAAATATCAATATACCAGTACTACGTGAAGCCACATGTGAAGTTTCATCAACATACATCCATAAATAATCGAGATATCAAATTTTATTTATTCTCCATAAGGATAACATTGGACAACGTACTGCGTTTAGAACTTTGAATATCTCTGCAACGGTTGGGCATAGAATCACAATTTAAATACCAAAATGATTGTTTTGTGGAGCTGAACAGATTGGTGAAAGCAAATGTGAAGTTTACAGTAAAATGAACTGAGGAAAAACCAAATACCCCCGTAGCAGCAAACCTGCATACTCAGCGAATTTCCAATGCATATTAATTTATCTTAATACCACATAAAGCCACATACCAAGTTTCATCAATATACATTCATAAATAAACGATTTATGACATTTTAATTATTCTCCATAAAAATAACATGGCGGCTGAGTATGCAGGTTTGCTGAAATAAGGAACACTAAAAATGGGCTTTTATACAAATATCAATATAACTCAACTAGGTAAAGCCACATACTAAGTTCTATTAATTTATGTTCATAATTAAAGGAGATAACACGTTAATTATTCTCCATAAGAATAACATGGGGCTGAGTATGCAGGCTTGCTGCTACGGGAAATATCGGCCAAAAACTGGGTTTTTGTGCAAATATCAATAGACCACAATGAAATGAAGCAATATACCAAGTTTCGTCAGGATAAGTTGATAAATAAGCGAGATATACAATTTTTCTTATCCTCCATAAAGCCGGGTTTACACGATGCCAGTAGGTGAGACAATTGTCAGAAGACAACCGACTGGCATGAAATTATTGGCTTCATGTAAACACTTCAGGCCAACTGCCCTCACAATTGCCCTGAAATTCAGTTGTCTCCGGGAGTAGACTGAGGACAACGAGCTGCGCCCAGCGAGGCCCCCCACCACTCGAAAATGTAGTTGTCAAGACAATTGGCGCCGTGTGAACGGTGTAGGACAGTAGCGCTGTCTTGTTTTTTGTCAGTTCCCTAGTTCCCTTGTGTCTGTCGAAGCAGACAGGTGTGTTGTGTTGTTTACGTTCGGTTATTCGTTAGCAAAAATGGCACCAAAGTGGAGTGACGAAATGAATTTAAAATTCGTTGAACTTTACAAAGAACACAGGTGTCTGTGGGACCAGCGAGACAACTTGTACAAGGATAAAAACGCTCGCGAAACGGCACTCGCTGCAATTGCCGAAAACTCAAACGTCCAAGGATTCGGTGTAGCTGAGGTTAAAGCAAAAATCAAGGCTTCACACCTCAGGAATGAAGTTTGATATTGCCGGATTTGATGCTCGGAAAAAATGCTGTAGGCTCCTGTAGCTATTTCCTGTAGCAAGGAATGAAAGCGTCTTTCCAATTTTAGCTTGGGGGGCAATGCTTTTCTCATTAAAGTATCCTCTTTGGATATTTTACTTTCAACCATCTGTAAAAGTTCATCAAAACACTCAGATCTCATCCTTAAACACGCTTTATATTCCGACGGATCTTCCATACGCAGTTCCCTTATCAATTGAGATGACGCACCGTGACTGTCTCTTTAAAAGCCATCTCCTTGTCCACTCCCTCTTCTTATTTAACTCTTCTTCTAGCACGTTGCAAGACACACTAATAAATTCCCGGCACAGAGCATTAAACATTAGTTTTAAGTCCTCGCGGGACACGATGGACGACGAGCACTCAGCCATGTTTCGCTGTCTACTGCCATGGCAATAGTTGGCCCCGTGTAAACAGGTTCACGTTCAACTTGACTGGCCTGCGACAGTCCTGCAATCACGTGATGACAATTGGCCAAGACAACTGTCTCACCAACTGGCATCGTGTAAACCCGGCTTAAGAATAACATTGGACAACGTACTGTGTTTAGCACTTTAAATATATCAGTAACCAACTGACGTAGAGTAATGATTAAAACATCAAATTGTGCGTCTTTTTAAGCCGATTCCAATGGGAAAAAATAAAATTTTACTTTTTCAAAAATTGTATGTAAAAAACTCAAAAAACCCATTTGTGGGGTACAAAACCCCCCCAAAATACCCCTTCGGATAGCTCGATCCATCTGGTTTTCGAACTTTAAGTCATGAATGCTGGTTTACACGTTTGTACCAAATTTCATCAAAATCGGATCTTTTTTACAAGAGTTATCGTACCCACGGACACATATATATATATATATATATATATATATATATACAGTTTCAAACGAATGGTGTTTTTGGGGTCTGGGGACCTCAAAACGAAAAGTTATCATGGTCCCGGACCTAGGTCTTACCATGCTGACTACGGTAATAGCTTCTTCCCTATAGGGGAAATTCGCTAAAACCTTTTTCCCATAAGATTAACATGGGAGATTTTATGAGTAGGCTTTTTTGGATTTTCTCCGCAACCACTCAACCTAGGTTGATAATTCAAAAAACTATATGATTTGTTTTTTAAGCTCTAAAATATGGTCAAAACCAAAATTAAGTTTTTTAAAAATTGTAGGGTAAAAAATGCAAAAAACTGATTTTTGGAAAATTTAAAACCCCCCTTCCCATAGTCCGATTTTTCTGGTTTTTGATCTTAAAGTCATGAATGTAATTTTACACAACTGAGCCAAATTTCATCAAAATCGGACGTTTTTTACTCAAGTTATCGTGTTAACGGACACATATATATATATATATATATATAAATTTGAACGAATAGTGTTTTTGGCATCTGGGGACCTCAAAACAAAAAGTTATCATGGTCTCGGGCTTAAGTCTTACCATGAGGCCTACGGTAATAGCTTCTTCCCTATAACTTAAGGGAAATTCACTAAAAGGAAGGAAAGAAAAAGCTACAACTCAACCGTCAAAGGGACCTATGCTTCTAAAATGTGAATCTTTAAAACTAAACATGGCATACATAAACCATACATGAGGCAAAATAAGGCTCAGAAACTCTACGAGGCAGGTGGCACAATTTGTTTAATATGAATCACCTCAATCACTAGGCTACCATCAATATTACCATTACTATCACTGCACTATCACTGTAAATGGAAATTGAAAAAAATTCAAAAACAAAATAAAATTTAGCAAACTTGAAACTAATCGGAATTAAGTAAAAAAAATAAAAATAGGCTATGAGTCTGGGCTAGGACAAATTAATGTCCCTGCCACAACCTACCTTTGGACTCGGCCTAATTGTTATAAGCTAATTTAATTAAATTACATCTCACTTGCTAGAGGTTTAATGTTTATAATTTAATTCACCCTCTTCAATCCATGCTGCTGTCCAAAAAGAAGCTTGCTGGAACTGAAAAGGAACCAAAACAATATGCATCCTAACTAAACCATAGGCCTGTGTCGGTTTGAGTCCAAAAGGGATTGAGTTGATTTGCAAAATTCAAAAAAGGGACCTCGAGATATTAAACTAGGTCCTGACCACATAACCTAAAAACTTGTAACCTGCAGGCTTGAGATAGATACTGCTGATAAAGAAGGCTAAATTTTAAAGTTGTTCCACAAAAATAAATAATTTAGAAAAAAAAAAAAATTCCTGAAGTCAACAACTAGGCTAGAACTAGATTTTGCTAGGAAATAAAAACCTGTGCTAGGCCTAGGCCCTACTTATGCTGACAGCAAGGGTGACTATGCCCAAAATAGGCTAAGATGAATATGCAAAGGACAAATGTTAAAGACTGACTCCAGAAACAAAGTTACTCTAGGCTAAGTTTAATGCCTGCTACCACTTGTAGCGTAAAGGGTGTTATACGCGGGTTATATTGATAGGGGGTGGCTATACATGAAACAATGAGAACAATATGGATAACAAGTTGACTGGCTGGCTAAGGTTGGTGAACTTAAGAAAGTAAAATCTGTGAAATTTAAATAATTACTGCTACCAAAAATTTGTAGGAAGGTGCTGTAGTTACCCAAAGGTCGGATCGTACTTAACCAGAGCAATATTACACTCTGTGATATTAGGTTAAGTCTCTCTTCCTTCTATTCTTCTTCTTACCCCAGCAGCGCCCGAGCGACCTGTGAGTCTAAAATCTCGCCTTCCTCGGATGGGTGGTTGTACACAATGGCTCTCTTGTATGCTGCTGGGTCAATTAAACTATTCCCTCCCTTATTTCATCTTCAGTGCACCTGAGATGCACCCTGCTGAGTTATTTTCTTTTTAAGTGAGTTAATTTAAATTTCACCTTACTGTGAGAGCAAAATTTTATATTTATATATTTTTTTTCTCTCACTGTAAGGGGCTCAGTTGGAGGCATCCCACGGTCAGCCGGTTATTCTAGAGAACCCGTTGAGCACAAGGAGATCTTTAAATTTAAATACATTGTTTTTTTCCTTTCACCCTATTTCAACTCTCTCTACAGCCTCCTGTGCCATGCCACAGTCACTAGTTTGTAGCAAGTAATTCAGTCATTCAATAAGAAACCTTATGTTAAGCCATCATACAGGTAAAAGGTACAGTAGGACCTTGCTTAACCGAGTTAATTGGGACTGAGGCCACCTCGGATACGTCAATCCTCGGATAACACGGAATGTAACCTAAAAATCATAATTGGGGTTATAAATAGCTCAAGATATGTTTAAACCATGAAATAAAACAATGATTTGAGTTTTGTTTAGTTTATTAGTACAAGAAATATCGTAACATTGCATTTAGTTTCGAGTCTAAAGACACGACACGTTTGCGCTTAGCACTCATCTCTCTAATTAACACGCACACGCTAAGTTAACAGCGATAAACAGAACAGTAAACAAATCACGTCAACACGAAATGACGGCTTCGGCAGACTAACAACGACAGTCCCGAATTGCACTGTCGCTACGCACGAACTTTGCCGAACAACCCCGACAACTGCCGATGTTTACTGTAGTTGAATGCAAACACAATACAGTTCAGCGTGTGTATTGCGGTTGCGGTAAGTGAAGGTGCGCGCTGTCACTTGCTATTTGAGCGTGTTACTTTCTCTTTGAAATTTAAAATACTGTACACATATTAGGACCGCCTCGGTTAACCCGGAATCTCGGATAAGCGAGGCTCGGTAAACTGAGGTGTCTACTGTATTCACAAAGTCAGAAATTACTGGACAGTAGCCTATTATGTTTAGAACAACCAATTTAGCCATAAGTTAGATTGCTAGTATGCAACGTAATGCAAAGGACAAACAACCAGGAAATTTTGGAACCATAAGTTCCCCCTTTTTGCATGCTTATTGCATGTTTCCTGCTGATTCAAGCTCAACAAATGATTTTGCATGCTTAAATATATTGAAAGTTCAAAAAAAACCTACCCACCCTTTCAACCCTGAAATCATTCATCTCTATTTAGTTTTGTCTTAGCATTAACCAGCTGTTATTCCAATGTAGCCCAAGTTCAAATGCCTCCACTCTCATCTAGGTCAGGTTCCATGAGCACCGGGTATGGGTACACCGAGTCCCATGCTGGTCAGTTCTGCCTAACTGATCACCCACTGGTAATACCTGTATTGCAAATCACCCTTTTCTCTCAATCTTATAAGTCCTTCTATGAGTGGTGTTTTTTTCACTGGATTGTACTCAACGATCGGAACTCTTACAACGAAGCTTGCAATATTGATTTTCCCCTCGCGTGCCGATTTCTCTGCCACACCAGTCCCTTCTTTCCAACGATATATAGCGTCGTTATCTTCAGCTCGTTTAAATACCAGTTAAAATCCACCTTTATACATCGGATATATCAGGCTGTCGAAGAACCGTTTCCCCAAGTGGGACAACGTACCGAGAGCTTCAAACTTACCTCCACCTTTATCAAATTTTGATTTGAATCCGCTGCTCTCTTATGTATGCTATACGTTGTCAAGCCTTTAATAGTGCTAGTAATACCGAATTCATCAACGGCGTCAATCAACTGGTTATGTTTTTTTAATTAAATTCTCTTAAATTAAGTTATTTACTAGTCTAATGTGGTCAGCGGTAGCGTAAGCAGTATCTTCAGCTTTTTTAACAACTTTACCCTGTATGTGAAATAGCTTTCGCCTATCGTAAACCCATCTCCGTGATGTAGTTTGAACACTATAACCTTGTTTGGTGAGTTGAAATTCAAATCTGATTCCGGTAATACCATATTGTACTCACACCTCTCGATTTTATCAGACGCTTCATCATAGTACCTGTCCATGTCTGGATGTATTTTAAGGTTTTCAGTTTATAATAAAACATACAAAACGCGACGTGATAAACATGTTACTTGGAAGGCTGGATCAAAAATATAAAACTCGGAGTGACAACTAAATATTGAAACAACACTCACGTTTGATTAAACAAATATATATTATTTCTTCCTCTCTGACACCAGTCCCAGATTAGTTCTCCAGAACCCATGTTTGACGTACCCACCTTAAATATCCTTTTCCGGCACTGCTAAACATTTATTTATATATTGATACCGTCCGGACTAGTGATTAGTTTTTCCATCCTATTGTTTATGAATTTCCTATGGGTCTTTTTGGTGTGGTATGTAAAATGTGTAACTTTATTTTAGCAATTTTTAGTTTAATCAACAAAATGTCATCTAGTTTTAGGTTATTTTTAGTTTGTTTTATTAATTTCTAACGGGACTTATGAATCTAGTGGAGTCGTTTATTTTGTTTTCACATTTTTTTAATGAGTATGGGAACTTTTATTTAATGAACCAAAACATACAAAGCTTGAGAGAAAACTTAGTTTCTCTCTATTATTTTCTTAGTTCATTAAACGTAAAACCTCACATTATAATGCTGACGGAGATTTAGATTAAGTATCTCAGCTGTTCAATTCATTGCAGATTAGAATAACCATGGTAACCGCTGATGTAACCAAGGTTATTGTTGACATTGGTTCTCTCTCTCTGCCATCGCTGTCTATCGCTTTCACTTCCGCACGGCCCGATTTTATTGTTAAACTAAACAATGTCTTATCTAAATAAACAGATCAAAATTGAATCTTGACCGGCAATATAAATATTTGTCGATTGAAATCCTCAGGTATTGTATTTGATTATCAGAGTTTGGTAGCTAGTTATGGTTTTGAACAATTAATTAATTCTCCTACAAGAAAATATGGAAATTTGTTATCATGTTTGGATGCATATTCTTTAGAAATAGAGATAACTTACTCGTGGAATCAACGGTTATTGATTCGGGATGAAGTGATCATGATATTTCTGTTTGTTCAATAGTAACCAATAATGATGTTATGAAGACGCCAAATTATAATGATAAACTTGAAGTCAAGAAAATTGATTATGTTTTACTACAAAATTTATTGAGTATTTGAGACTGGTTTCATTAATTTAGTTTAAATGACGTCTCCTTGCCGTTTGATAGTTTTTTATACATTTTCAAAAATAATATTGAAGAAGCAAGTTTTACTCAATCACAGCATAATTCTAAGTTTAAGTTGTTGAAACCTTGGATGACATTAAATTTTTTGCAAACGTCTTAGTAACAGGAGTTTACTATATAAGAAAGTAAAAAAGAAGCCTTCTAATAAAAAACTTAACACTATTTTTACAAATTTTGTTTAAAACTAAAAGAGGATATTAAAAAAAGGAAAGAATTTTATTATTTAAATATTAAAAAAAACAGAGATTTTACATTAAGAAGCAATGGAGGGTAATAAACAATGTTCTTGGCAGGGAAACAATGAAACGGATAGCCAGCAAAATTCAGTCACAGTGCAAACCGGGAGAATTACTAACTAACAGTTACGATATAGCTAATGAGTTTAATACTTTTTTTGTAGATGTAGTAAAAAAGTTGGGGACAAACACTGTAGTACCTGATAGTTTTAAAACATTGCCATATGTGAATTCACTTCCTAAATTAATAAGTAATCACTCCAAGTTTTTTGCACCATGTGATTCAGCAGAAGTCGATAAAATTAGAAAAACTTTAAACCCAAATAAATCCTCAGATATTTCTGGTATTTCTGCATTTACTCTTAAGCAAGTTCGTGATGTAATATCTCCAGTTATAGCTTTTCTTATAAATCCAAGTATGGAATCGGGGATATTTTCTGATAGTTTAAAGGTCGCTGTAGTTCTCCCACTGTTTAAAAAAGGTTCTGATCAGGATATTAATAATTATAGACCTATTTACTGTTGAAATACAAATAAAACATGAGAAAATAAAACATAGTTGTGTTGTGACAGTGGCAAATGAATTTAATGAGTTTTTTGTCAGCATTTCAGATATTGCAAATCAGTTTAAAGATGAGGAAAAGCAGTTAATTTTCTTACGTAAAAACATACTATTAATTTCAGTACCGAGACAACTACATCAATTTTATAATTCAAATTCAAAAAATTGTCTGAAGCAGATATGAGATATGAGAAAAAATATAAGTTCTCTTAGTAATTCTATTGCATCTGGATGGGATGAAATCCCTCTCTTCCTAATAAAAAAGTTTTAAATCTTATTGAGCTCCACTTTGCCAGAATAGTAACATAACACATTAAAACACTTAACAGGATTCATAAGAAATATATTCACAAACAAGAAATATTTAAAATATTAATTTTTCTTCATAAGAATAACATTGGGGATGAGTACGCAGTTTTGCTGCAACAAGGAACACAAAATAATGGGTTTTTATGCAAATATCAATAGAACTCATCTTAGTGAAGTCACATACCAAGTTTCATCCATATACATTGATAAATAAGCGATATATAACATTTTAATTATTTTCCATAAGAATAACATGGGGACCAAGTACCTAGGTTTGCTGCAACAGGAACCATAGGCGAAAATCTTTTTTGTGCAAACAACAATAAACCACAAGCAGATGAAGCCATATAACAAATTTTGTCACTTTATGTTCATAAATAAGCGAGATGTACAGTATTTCTTTTTCTCCATAAGAATAACATTAGACAACGTACTGTGTTAAGCACTTTCAATATCTCAGTAACCAATTGACGTAGAGCAATGATCAAAATACCAAATTGTTTGTTTTTTATGCTGAATTCAATGGTAAAAATTAAAACTTGATTTAAATAAAAATTTCATGTGGAAACCCCAAAAAATCCATTTTTTGGGTACAAAACCCCCCTTCGGATGGTGTGATTCGTCTGGTTTTCGAACTCGTTCAAATAAATGGTACTTTACACATGTGTACCAAATTTCATTAAGATCGGACCTTTTTTACGAGAGTTACCGTGCTTACGGACATATATATATATATACATATATAAAAATTTGAACAAATGGTGTTTTTGGCATCTGGGGACCTCAAAATGAAAAGTTATCATGGTCTCGGGCTTAAGTCTTACCATGAGACCTACGGTAATAGCTTCTTCCCTATAGGGGAAATTCGCTAAAAACATCCGATTTCGATGTAATTTGGCACAAACATGTAAAGCAATATTTATGACTAAGTTCGAAAACCAGAAAGATCGGACCATGGTTTATAGGGTTTCAAAATTTTCCAAAAATCGGTTTTTTGCATTTTTCACAATAAAATTATTTGTAAAATACTTAATTTTTGTTTTTACCATTTTATAGAGCTTAGAACAACAAATAATATGGTATTTTTAATCATTAACCTAGGTTAAGTGGTTGCAGAGAAAATCCAAAAATGCGTTAATAAAATCTCCCATGTTAATCTTATAGGAAAAAGGTTTTTAGCTTTCCTTTAGTTAATTTTACTGTAAACCTCAACATTTGCTTCTACCAAACAGTTCAGCTCTAAAAAACAATAATTTTGGTGTTTAAATTGTGATTCTACGACCAACCAGTGCAGAGATATTCAAAATACGTTGTCCAATGTTATCCTTATGGAGAATAATTAAAATTTCATATCTTGATTATTTATGAATGTATATTTATGAAACTTGGCATGTGGCTTCACCTAGTACTGTTATATTGATATTTGCACAAAAAAATTGTTTGCCGATTGTCCCTGTAGCAGCAAACCCACATACTCAGCTCTAATGTTATTCTTATGGAGAATAAGTAATGTTTTATATCTCCCTTAATTATGAACATAAATTAATAAAACTTAGTTTTGTATGTAGCTTTACCAGGTTAAGTTATATTAATAATTGTATAAAAACACATTTCTTATCTTTCTTGTTGCAGCAAACCTGCGTACTCACCCTTCAATGTAAAGGAGAATAAATAAAACGCTATATGTCACTTGTTTAATCATGTGTTTTTATGAAACTTGGTGAGTGGCTTTATGAGGTAGTGAGAAACATATACAATGCATTGGAAATTCACTGAGTATACAGGGTTGCTGCGATGGGGGTATTTGAATATAGGCTTAACTTCTGCAAACTTCAGTGTTTCTGGGAAAATTCCCTGCTCCAAGGACTGATCTACTATTCTGGCAAAGTGGAGCTCAATAAGATTTAAAACTTTGTTATTAGGAAGAGAGGGATTTCATCCCATCCAGATGCAATAAGGAACAACAAGGAACAACTTGTTGCATAAGCTGCAACAAGGAACACAAAATAATGGGTTACTATGCAAATATCAATAGAACTCATCTAAGTGAAATCACATACCAAGTTCCATTCATATACATTCATAAATAAGTGATATATAACATTTGAATTATTTTCCATAAGAATAACATGGGGACCAAGTACCCAGGTTTGCTGCTACAGGATTCATCGTCAAACAATTGGTTTTCTGTGCAAACAACAATAAATCACAACCAGATGAAGCCATATACCAAGTTTCGTCAGTGTTTGTTCATAAGTAAGCGATAAAACAATTTTTTTTCTCTATAAGAATAACATTAGACAATGTACTGTGTTTAGCACTTTTAACCCTCCGCCTGGCATTCGTCTAGAATAGACGAATGCAAAGTGTTTTCTGTACTGGCAATCGTCTATTTTAGACGATTTGGGTTATTTTTTTTAACTGCTCAAAAAGCATTGAACAAGTGCCTTGAATCGGATAATTGTTATACCATTCGAAAGATAAAATTCTGAACTTTCATTTTATTACATAAATGAACCTTATAGCAGCAGTTGATCAATGTAATCGTGAGTTACATTTGAACAAAAATTACGCGCAAAGTCAATTCCGCCTTGTATGTGTTGAGAAATCTCCAAACACGTTAAGTTACAAAAAATCATAGCGAGGTTATTTTTGTTTCTAGCCAGAAACGAGTGGCACCACTGGAGCCTGGGTGGAATTCCCGTTCTGGTGGTATGCAGTATAATGCCGAGTTATATTCAGACAGACTTGTGGAAAAATTATAAACTCGTCATATTTTACGTCTTCGTCGACTGGCAACATCGTCTGTTTCAGACGAATAGCAAAACACATGTAACAACATATACAATTCAATATTACATGTATGTTCTTATATCACTGTTATGAGGAAAGAACACAGAATTTCGTTCTATAAGTTGGCAGCCTGTATCGCCTAACAAAAGCGCGTATGACTCATATGAACTCTATGTTTGTGGTTCAACAAATCTCTATTTCTGTGCGGTTCGCGTGTTTAGCTCCACATTGTAAGTCAATTATTATCCGATTGCATCCGTATTATTTGCTCTAAATCAAGTTGTTAGTTATGAAATGTGTGTAGTGTAGTGTTGTATGTGTGTGAATTAGTTATATTTATCGCATTATTTATGCGATAAATATTACTAAAAGTGGTTGCGCATGTAAAACATAGGCCAGGCCTCATTTGCATATGGATAAACACATAGAATTGCTGCTCCAAGAAGAAATGGAGGATGATCCAGGCATATTGAGCGAACTAGGAACATTTTCTGATGATGATTATGATGAACCCTATAAAACTCCGGTTCATATGAACATTCCCAGTGACGGTCCCTCCCGGCCCCATAAAGATTTTGAAAATAGACCCACAAATGAAGAACTGATCTCTGATGATGAACATGAACTTGAAATTCCCCATATAGCTACTCCCCCTAAGGAGCCTATACTCCCTAAGGAGCCCCCTTGTGCAGTGCTCTCCCCTAAAGTGACAAACCCCAGTGATCCAGGACCAAGTTGGCGGGATGATTGGCAAACGGTCACCCCTCAACAAAAACGGCCCCGAATACAAGTGCTCCGCCTGTCAACAGCCCTGAAGCAGCAAGTTGACGATGAGTCAGACCTCTCAGCAGAGGAGGATCTGCTTGACTTCTCTTCCGGCAGCGAGGAAGAATATATCCCGAACGTAGACGATCTGGACACATCGGACCGGGAAGACATTCCAGCATATTTTATAAACGTTCAGGACAGTATGAACTGTGAACCAATGTTTCCTGGAGACTCGCCCCCACCGAGGCCTCTCTCACCGCTGTTCCTTGAGTCACTCCCACCAAATAGGAAAAAGTCTCTGAAAAAAAAGCGCAGGTGCCCCCTGCTGCACCTCGGCCTGCTGCACGTCGGCCTGCTGCACCTCGGTCTAGTGCGGCGCCTGTGGACAATGACGACCCCTTAGTTCCTCGCCCTATATTGCAAGAGGTTGGGCTTCCCCCACAGCCTATGCCTCAGCAACAACAGCCCTGCGAGCCTGAACCCCAACAACCTCCACGGGAGGGAGGACCGCCCCGCAGGGAGATTCCAGCTGGATCGCCATGGGTGATGGTTTATCCACCGGAGCCACCAATGGAGGTAAATTCAAAATTTTTGATAGACAATCCTGGGCCAAGGTGTGAAGAATCAGTCAGTCCCATTTTCTATTTTTTCCTCTTTTTCACAGAGGCAATGTGAAACTTGTTTGTAACAGAAACAAACAAGAATGCCCACGCCAAAATCGCCGAATTACGCAGGTCGGGAATGTTATCCCCGCAATCCCGGGTGCGCTCATGGGTTGATGTCTCTGTGCAAGAGATGAAAAAATACATCGGCCTTCTATTGTCAATGGGACTAACCCGTCGTAAAGACGTCTCTAGGTACTGGACTACTGACCCGGTATTCCATATACCTTTTTATTCCCAAACAATGTCTTTCCGACGTTTTCAGTTAATCACAGCTATGTTACATCTTTCATCTCGCGTATCGCCACCCAGGGACCAACCAGGGTATGATCCTTGGGTGAAAATATGTGAGTTCTTAGACATGATGAACAATAGTTTCAAGTCTTACTTTGTTCCAAAACAAGAGGTGTGTATTGACGAGAGTATGGTCGGAATGAAAAACCGAACAGCCTTTATTCAGTACATGCCTAATAAGAGGCATTCCCGTTTCGGAATAAAAAAGTTTGAACTTTGCGACAGTGCGGCTGGTTATGTCCTACAGTCAGTCCTGTATTGTGGTAGATATTTCTTGTCCGGGGGGTCCGATCCATTCACCCACAAAGTTGTTGAATATCTTCTTAACAAGGTGGATTTACTGCACAAAGGCTACCACCTTTTCACTCACAACTTCTACACGAAGATTCCTTTAGCCCGCTTCTTGTTGCGTCGTAACACCTTCATGACAGGGACAATCAATAAGCGGAGTAAGGAAATCTCAACAGCTGTTCTGAACGCAAACCTAGAAGTTGGTCAAGCCCTGTATTTTAGAAGGAGAATTGATGCTTCGGGATCAGTTTTGCTTGTAAAATTCAAGGAATGTGAAACCAGGAAACCGGTTCACATGATCTCAACTACTTCGTATGCCAAAGACACTCCAGTTGCCAGTAGAAGTGGGCGGCCTAGCGTAAAGCCTGTTGTTATACAGATGTACAATAAGCACATGGGGGGCGTGGATTCGAAGGACAAGTCTGTGTACCACGTCTCGTGTACACGCACTACTACAAAGTATTGGCGGAAAATAGTTTACAATTTTCTCGACATGTCTATTTCAAATTCGTATGTATTGTACAAATCACATAACCCCAATGGAATGACCAGGTTCAAGTTTATTCGAGACATAATTGTACAACTGTGTTCCGCTGAGATCCCCCTACCCCCTGCTATGCCCATTGGTGGTCCCGCTGGAGATGCCGGTGGCCCGCGCCATGCTCATCAGATTGAGCACCTCCAAGGAAACAAACAGCGCCTGTGTGTTGTGTGAAAGAGCAGAGGGGAAAACAGCAGATGGATGTACTGGTGTTCTCAGTGCAACGTAGGACTGCACCAGCGATGCGCACCTAACTTCCAGCACACTGGTCCCGGACTACGGAAGGGACGACGACCACAACACCAATAACGCAGTCAATGGGGATTTGGGGAGGGGGTGAGTTACATGTCATTTGTTATATTTGTTGTGCATGAGGTTTATAATTGTTATAATTGTTTATGTTACTATGTCTATAAATGCTGTGCCACAAATACAACCTGTCTAAAAAACTAGATAAAAATGAATTTCTAAACTATATTTTATACAAAACTATATATTTTCTTGTAGGGAAATAGATTCTACATAGCTTGTATATATTTATGATTTCTTACAAAATTCGTCATATATATAATTATATTTTACTTTTGAAATTTCACAAAACTTTTTTTTATTTATTAGCTATTATTTTGAGAATTAGCCTACCGCAAATGGTATCTTTTACCATTTCTGAGATCTCCGTTTTCTTACGAGTAAAACTAATATAAGGTTCAGTAGGATTAAATTATTTATAGCTTTGCAGTGAATTGTTCAAAACACCCCTGAAAATCTGGTGAAACCCATCAATCGGACTGGACTTTTTACCTGACAAAAAATGTTTCTTTCTCATAAAGTACGCGATATCAATGTTATTTCAATGTGTTTTTATACAAAACTATATATTTTCTTCTAGGGAAATAGAGGGAAATAGCTTGTATATATTTATGATTTCTTACAAAATTCGTCATATATATAATTATATTTTACTTTTGAAATTTCACAAAACAATTTTTTTTTATTTATTAGCTATTATTTTGAGAATTAGCCGCAAATGACTTTTACCATTTCTGAGATCTCCGTTTTCTTACGAGTAAAACTAATATAACGTTCAGTAGGATTAAATTATTTATTGCTTTGCAGTGAATTGTTCAAAACACCCCTGCAAATCTGGTGAAACCCATCAATTGGACTGGACTTTTTACCTGACAAACAAAATGTTTCTTTCTCATAAAGTACGCGATATCAATGTTATTTCAATGTGTTTTATACAAAACTATATATTTTCTTGTAGGGAAATAACTACTGAATCATATTACATAGCTTGATTGAGTGAATTAGGTGTTATAAAAACATTATCTCACTTTGAATAAACAAATTTTTTTTCTACAAACAATTTTTCCAATTTCGTATTATAATAAAGTTTTGAAAAACAATTTTTAGACTAGTTATTCTTATATTATTGTCTTTATAAGTTTAAAAAATAAACTTATAATAAAATAAGGTTTATTTTATTATAAAATAAACCTTATTTAAATAAAATAAGGTTTTATTATATTTATATATTGTCAGAGGTTTTCTTTTGGCATACAAAACTGGTCCCGGACAAATAGCCATTTTGTACTTTTGCACTTTTCCCAAACCGTTCAATGTAATTCATACATTTATTTATTTATTCTATGACATTTATACATTTCTACGTAGGGAATTAGATAAGCAACATTTGATACATTTATCATTTTTACCTAAAAAAATTGGTTTGCTTACAGCAAGGTTTTACTTTCAAAATTTATAAAATAAATTTCAATTTTTTTTCAAAATTTTCATTTTATCTTGAATCCACCTTTATAAATTTATCTTATTATACCATTTCCAAATTCTCCTTTCTTTTGTGAACAAAACGAATATGCATATTGGTATGTTTACTTCAAAATTGAATTTTATATGGTTTTCTGAAAAATAGTCTGCAAAATCGCCAAAATTACCCTGCCACTACAGAAAACACTGACAAAAAATGGGTTGCCAGGCGGAGGGTTAATATCTTGGTAACCAATTGACGTAGAGCACCGTTTTTGGGGCACAAACCCCCTCCCCCCCTAAAAAAATACCCCTTCGGATGGTCCGATCCATCTGGATTCGGAACTCGTTCAAATAAATGCTACTTTACACGTCTGTACCAAATTTCATCAAGATCAGACCTTTTTTACGAGAGTTATCGTGCTTACTACACATATATTTAAATAAATATATATATATTTATACATATAAACAAAATTTGAACGAATGCAGTTTTTGGCATCTGGGGGCCTCAAAATGAAAAGTTGTCATAGTCTCGGGCTTAAGTCTTACCATGCCACCTACGGTAATAGCTTCTTCCCTGTGGAGGAAATTCGCTAAAATAAATATTTTAAAATCCATTTTTTTACCCCGCCCAAAAAATACATAACGCACACAGTAGGGTTATGTAAATGTAAAATCGCTTTGTAGTCCCTGCTTGGGAAGGGTTGATAACAGTAAAACTAAAAATAAATATAAATAGTGTTTTGAGTAATTTCTGTATTGCTTTTACATCTATGTCTTGTTTTGGTTTAGAGTGTAAACTCATGACTGCAGTACATATTGCGCAGTGCTCTGATTGTAACCAATTTAGATGCATGGTTGCTTCGCTTTAGTAGAATAAAGTTGGTTTGTGCTTTGTGTTTGCACACCTAGCTTGGTAGAGACCAAGGTTGTGCACTTTGTTTTTTTTATTTAACACACTAAATAGATTTTAGATTTTTAATACTGAATGTTTGACAATTGTCCAGTGTAACATGTGTCTTTCTTCAAGTGGCAGCCATGCAAATACTACTCTGCCCTGCAGTAGTGGCAGGCATAATTAAAAAAATCTTGTTTTCATTATTCATGTCCCGTTGCACACACACAATCATGCACTCACTCACGCACATGCAACACACCACTGTAAGCGGAGCCATAAGTTCCTTATTTTAGTCTCAGACATTAAAATCTCTCTCGCACAAGTTATCAAAAATGATCACGGTTGGAGCAGTCCTACCTAAGGAAACTGAACAGTATAATGGTTTAAGTAAGACTGCATTTTTTAAATGAATTTAGTTTTGTAGTTTGTCACATAATATGATAAATCCATTCAAATTAGTTTATTTTTTGTAGGATGATGGCCCCAGTGATAGTCACAATGTGGAAGCAAAGCCAGTCCAGTGTTCGGCTCTGCAGGATGGCATTCTGTGTCAGTGTTGCGACTGTACAAAACTAGTGGAAGGAACACAATCATTAAATACTATTGCCATTGGGGATTCAAATGAACATAACTATCCTTTCCAATGTGAACCATGTAATCTTCGATTTATTTATAAAAGCAGATTAAATAAACATCTAAGAACTCATGAAGGTGTTAAACGATTTCCTTGTGATATATGTGGAACTGCATTTACACGAAGAAATACTTTAGAAAAACACAAATTGTACAAGCATTCATCAAATCTAATCAAGGAGATCTGCAGTATTTGTGACAAAGTATTACAATCAAAGAAGAGTCTAAAGGAGCACATGGATAAATTACATATGTGTGTGTACAAGAAGAAAATTAAGGTTAAGTGTGAACACTGTGAAAAGGTTTTCACCGGGCGTAGTGGTTATTTGACTCACATTCGTAGGAGTCATAATGTAGGTGAAGAATTCATATGTGACCACTGTAGTAACATTTTCTATGATAAAGATTCGTTGGCTAGGCACATGCAACGTATGCATCTTCCAAACGAAAAACATGACTGCCAAAAATGTGATCGTTCCTTCAAATCAAATCGCAGATTACGAGCCCATTACTATAAAAATCATTCAGATAGACGATTCAGCTGTGAAGTGTGTGGCAAAATGTTTTCAACTAATGATTACTTAGAGCGACATATGAGCGTTCACTCTGATGACAAACCATTTATTTGTGAAACTTGTGGTAAGAGATTCAAACGTGATGTGAATTTGAAACAGCACCAATACACACACTCAGATAGCAGACCTATTGTTTGTAACATTTGTGGCCTGAAGTTCAGACTGAGAACTCATGTCAAACAACACATGGCCGTGCATGGAATCATAAAAAACCACAAGTGCCCCATCTGTGAAAAAACATTTGCAAAGAAAGTGGAATTGAAGTGTCACCTCTCAACCCATGGAATCTGATTTTAGGTCAGGTGAATGATGGAAATTGAATAATAATAAAAAAAAGTTAGGAGATATGTTTTTGCTCCAAAATGTTCCTCAATCCAAAGTAGTTGTATGCAGCTCATTCCTGTTACCTGTACTAGAGTACAAATTGGAACACAATTCTTTGTCGTTAATTCATTTCAGAAAGAAATACAATGCTCTACCAAACATAAACTTACTTCAATTTTCCTTCACATCACTTTTTAATTCATTGAAAGTCCTGACCACTCTTAAAAGAGATTAAAATGCCCACTGTTAATGGACACTGCAGGTTCTCCTTCCGGTATGGCAGAATTGGCAAATCATCTTGTAATATACCACTGCAAATAGTATGACTTTAGCATGACTTTTATGGTAATAATAGTAGTAAATAAACGGTATCAGAAAACTTACACATACTTTCTCCCTTTTAGCCCAACTTTAAGGAATAAATTACTTTTTATTTACTAAATATAGAATATAAAGCACAGTCGAATGTACAGAAAATCTTGTAAACAAGTTGTTTTCAAAAACATCCACCCAAATCCCTGTTTTGGAGGCACTATAGAATCCATTGCTACACACGTGGTTTTAAGAGGGGAAATGCCCCCTATTCTCACCCCAGGGTTGTTAAGGGGCAACATATTTCAAATTTCCTCTGTTGGTCAATGCTAACTTGACAAGCATTCCAAGTTTGAACTAAATTGATCAATAAATAAGAGAGAAATAGTAATTTTTGTATTCCCCATAAGAATAACATTGGTCATACTGCGTTTACCGCAGAATAAAAATTTAAATTTTCTCCGCAACCAGCAATCGTAGAATAGTAATTAAAAATACTAAATTATTTAGTTTTTTGAGCTCTTTTTAATGGTGAATAGTAATATTTTTTTATTTTTATGTTTTTTATGTAAAATCAAAAAAAAAATAATTTTTGATATTTTAAGTCTTGTAATTTCTGAACCCGAATTTTTACAGAAATGCGAGTGATATCATTTTGTTGGAAAACTAAAGTTCTACAAACTACGAAAGTTTAACCAAAATCGTTTGAGCCGTTTTTGAGAAATCTTGATTTTTCATGTTTTTTGGCAGTTTTTGGGGGACAATTACCCTTAAAAATAAAAAAATTTTAAAAAATGCTTGGAGATATCGTGAATTAGTACCTGCATACCAAGTGTCATCAAAATTGGATCATTGGTTAGGGCTCTAGCTCTGTACACATCCATACAGACAGATACACAGACATCACGTAAAAATCACTTTTTTGGGTTCAGGGAGCACCAAAACAAGTATTTCCAATAACAACTCAAATTTGAAAATTTTGACGAAAACAATACTTTCTCCATATACTAAGTATAAGGGGAGAAAGTAAAAAGTGTGTAAATTAATGATAAGTATAAGTATGAGTATGATGATAAGTATTTGTACATCTAAGCAATAAAAAAACAATGCAATATAAGACAAATAAAACCGTTTTATCCTAAGTAAGTGTTGGATTCTATGTAGTCTTAGCTCTGTACACTGTTTGAAACTATATTTGTTTAAGTATCTGTGATTTTTGGGGAGAGGCTTCAGCCAAAGCCCCACCAACTTAAATCTTTAAATCTGCCACTTTTCCCTATAAATATTTGCTCAATTGGTCTAATAGTTTGTGTGTTTCTGTGTGACGGACATACACACAGCTTTATAATGTATGTCCACTCGGTATGCTTCTGTTATTTATTACCAATAATTACTTAGTGCTTTATTTAAGCACTAGAAGACCCGTCGTGGTTTCACTTGCGTAAACTATGTCAGTTGTGTGAGCTGCATTCTGTGGTTAGCCCATGGAACTACTACGAATCAAGATCAGCTATTTGAATTTAAATTTCCATAAGGAATACATGGTAACTTTGAAGCCCCGTTGGACTTATATAATGAATCGGTATGAAAACACTATAACTTTCCTAAAGAATCAATGCACCAAATTTCACCACTCTAACGTGCCGGGAAGTTGGAGGTTTATTGATTATGAGTGAGTGAGGGCTTTGGCTTTTATATATTACTAGCTGCTATCTTACCTGGTTTCACCCGGGAATACAACAGTTGTGTGTGCTGTATTCTGTGGTTAACCCGTGGAACTACTACGAAACATGGTCAGCTGTTCTCATCAGCTCAAACTAAAGTGAATGTCCATAAGAATAACACAGGATTGGAACTTTGACTCCCCGTGGGGCGAAGCCATAAGGGAATTTCTTAAAATTCTTTCTTGGTAGTTACCTACGTTATGGAAAGAGTAGACATGCCAAATTTTGCAGTTGTAGGAGTTAGAGGTTTGGCCTGGGGGATGATAGGTTTTTCGTATTTATAAATTTTCTATAAGAATTTATACCTAACTTACCGCATGCTGACAGGTAATTACAGTTATATCATACAATTAGGTATGATAACAATTCCTAAATTAAAAATTAATTTAATTTAATTCAAACGATTTTAAAAGGATTTTTAATTTTCTACAAGAAAAATAACTGGTAATGGCATGATTGCAACTTTGACTCCTGTGGTGCGGAGCCCTATGGGAATTTCTTAAAATCCTTTCTTAGTGGTTACCTATGTTATGCACTGAGAGAAATGTAGTCCTTACATACGTGAGAGGCTTACGTAAATAAGGGTTTGCGGGGTTCCTCAATGCCTCATGTAAAAGCAGGAAAGTCTGCTAGCTACTAGTGACATCACGGGCTCTGACGTCATAACAGCCAGTGGCAAATCCTGCCTAGCATGGGTTTGCTCTCTTGATTGCAGGGTTTTGACTCTGCATTCCCTACCTTACATTTTGCATTTACTCTTGCTATTTACCGAATTTACCCTTCTACTCACTGCATTTACCTCTTTATTCACTGCATTTACTCTCTTTTCTACTGTATCTGACTGTAGTTACCCCTCTACTCCCTGTATTTTCTAAGAATCTCATGTAATCTGCACAATGATTGGTATTTTAAGTGAGTTTGTTGTGAAATGTATTGCATTTTCCCTGCATTTACAGAGGGCAACACAGTGAAAATATGTTCATTGTACAGTATTACTTGGAACAAGTTTTGTAATTACATATTCTCGTTCAATATTTTAATAGTAAATAGTCTGCAAATAATACACTAACCTGTATAAAATACCCGACTTTTAATTTTACTAGAATTTAATAAGCAAATCCAGGATTTTTTTAGTGTTTTACTCTTCTTCCACATAAGCAGTAATTAAAATTACAGTGATGGGTTATGAAAATACCTTTATTTGCCTTCAAAGTCTATTATACCTATCTGTTATACCTATACACAGTTTAATGTTTCTTTTAATATATATCCTTATTTAATTACCTATACAATATACCATTAATTTATTTTAGTATTCAACCACCCCAACAAATAAAGGATAGTTTCCTTTTCTCCCTCTTACACCAAAGCAAGAATGTTATTAAAAGTGCCCTGATCACTGATTGGTTGTGAAAATACCTTAATTTTCCCTACAAGCCCTGATACTGCAGACTTATCATTATTATTAATAAACGAGTTCGCACGCAGCACGCTGACGTGAGGGAAGTGAATTTCCACATAAAAAACTGTAAAAACTCAAAATCAGTTAAAAACATACAATTATTCAAATTTTTATTCAAATCTGAAAATATTGATTTTTTGGCTGTTTTGATGCTTCTGGTTCTATTTACCTGCAATGCTAGAAATACAATTTTGCGCATTATAAGGTTAGGAGAAGGTCCAGTCAGGCTTTAAAGTAGGCGTGAGATGGTTGGGGATGAGAAAAGTACACCAACAAATGAATAACAGGCTTTTCTGAAGTAAAACCCCTATAAGACAACGTACTGTGTTTGGTCAATACACATTTTCTTTAATAACTCGGTAAATGTATATGCTAGAATGACGAGAGAGGGCTTAAAAGTTTTGCCACACTAATTCCCACCATTTTCCATCCGTTAATTTTACATCAGAGGCTTTTCTGACCCTTTTTGGGCCCAAAAACTCAAATTTCTAAATTTAAAATCTCCAAAAAAGGGGGTTCGAGTTTTCCGATTGTTTTGTCCAACGAACTTGTCCAACTGATTACAAAAAGGAATGTTCCTACCAAATTTGAAGTAAATCGGACAAAAAATGTGACCGCTAGAGTGCATAAACACACATATATATATATACAATTTTTAACGAACCCCCAAAACGTGTTCAGGGGGTCACATTAGGAACTTCTATGGTGGTCCCGGGCTTAAGTTTCACCGTGCGGGTCATGCTACTAGTTCACTTTCCATAGGAAATTCACTACAGTACAAATAAAAATTGTACTACACAATTTAAAGTACAGTAGCAAGTTTTTGTACCTAAGGCTGCAAGTCAAGCAAGCAACTTGAGAAAAATAATAATTGCAAGGAAAAGAGAGAAAACAGAAACTGTTACTGACCTACACTGATGCATACATGGTTTGCCTTTAAGACACAGTGTACTAAATATATGTTTCTTTAGATTGTATTTTTTGTTGTTGTTAATTTAGTTTAGCCCATGTATGCATGGTCTTAGTTTCATTTATTTATTTGTCATTAAATTTTACAATGATTTAGTTTTCCGTACAGATGATTTCGGAGGATATATACTGAGTTTTTAAGGATATTCAACACTATTACTTTGTCTGTCGATTTTGCAATTTTGAACTTTTAACTGAAAGTGATATATGATTTTGTATAGGATTTTTGTTTGGACCTGGCTCCAAATAATAATTAGATAGATAATTGGTAATTTAAAATAATATAGCTCAGAAACAGAATGATTAAAATCCACTTACATCAGGGGACTCCAGTAATATTTTTTAGTTTCTACATTTTTGCTCCTAAAGACCAATGTTAAATTTTTGGTTACTTAACGAATATTCAAAATCATGTAAAATACATTCAAAAAACATCATTAAAAATAATTAATAGACCCAATAAGTTCACCAACCCAGATAAGAGTTTTAATAACATAAGTTGTTTTATTCTTTAAACAATTTGCTGTTGTTGAATATTATCAAATTTGATAGAACTATTTTTTTCTTGTGACTTTCTATATTTAAAAAAATGTTTTTAATGTTAATGGCAGTTACTCGTTTTGCTTTAGGCTTATTGTTTTAAATTGTCTGATAAAAATAACACAATATTTGTATAATCATATTGACTTCAATAATGGTTTTTGTGATTTATACATTTCTTTTAGTTAACTAAAGTAGCAAACCCATTAGGATGTTAGTATTAAAATTAAATATGTACAGAATTTTTGTAACATGATTAATCCAATCAGTTGTGTAGTTTTTGATTGAAAGTGAACTAATTTTAAGTGGTGAAATGAAACAAAACACCAAAACAAAGTTCTTTTACACCTCTTCTGACTCTTAAACATGACATAAAAGAAATATTTTTTAATTCCGAAACTGTATTTAGTATTTTTTGCAGCATCCTCGGGAGTGAAATAAGAAAAAAGGCTTATTATAATTTTTTTTTTGTCGATTTTATTTCCAAAATTATTTTTGACATATCACTAGTTTACTAAAATATTCTAAGAATTCAAAAAATCCAAAAGTTTTTATGTTTTGAGAAAGGACATAACAAAGTAACCGTGTTAATACATGTAACCGTGTAATACATGACATACATACAAAAATGACGTGTAATACATCCAAAACACAGGAGACTATGCATTCACTAACACAAACGCCTCAAAACTTTTGTAAGGGAACAGTTAACTTCTCAAACTAGGGAACTAAAACTAAAACTAGTCAAATCACAACTGCGATCAAGAGCTGACGAGTCTGAACTGGTTATTTTATAGCATTTGACTAATCTATGAGCGCTTCTGAAAGGTGGAATAAATGTGAACTAAATTAGGGAACAGTCTGACTGCAGTCACCAATCCTTCACCGGATTTTCTAACAACCATGACGTCACATGCATACTTTCAGTAAAATAATGGTAAACACTCTGACATTTGAGCAACTCCGTCGGGTGGAGTGTAATTGCAGTGGAAAAGTATGTAAAGAAGGACGGTGAGTCCTGCGTACGTACGTACTAAGGTCTATTAATCTGCACTATCTTTGAGCTAGGTCCAGACACAAACCTCTAGTACGTGAGCCAAGTCCTTCTTTACGTACTGTGAGTACGTATTCTGACCTTAGGGTAAAAATTATGCTTTTCCGCTATGAGATTTTTCTCAGTGTGGAAAGAGTACACATGCCAAATCTCGTGGTTGTAGGTGTAGAGGTTTGGCCTGGGGGATGACCGGTTGTACACATTTATTAATTGTCCATAAAAATAACACAGGATTGGAAATTTGACTTCCCGTAGGGCGGAGCCCTATGGGAATTTCTTAAAATCCTTTGTTAGTGGTTACCTATGTTATGGAAACAGTATACGTGCCAAATTTCATAATTGTAGGTGTAGAGGAATGGCCTGGGGAATGATCGGTTTTTGCATTTATAGATATAGAGACTAGCTTCTATGCCCGTGCTTCGCAATAGGGTAAAATTTCAGAGTAGAAACATTGTAAACAAAACAATGGCAGTCTGTACCATAAAAGGGGGTGAATAGAAACAGCAGGGTGAATTGAAACAAAACTTCAAGGAATAAATCAAAGTTTTTCAACTGGGTTTTATATTGATACTATATAAGGGCATTATTTTTTCCCATTATGAACATATCCTGTCTACCTGGGGAAAATTATTTCAGCATGTTAGTAGCACTGCTTTTGGTTGTTTTAGCAAATTTACCCTTTAGGGAAGAAGCTATTACCGTAGGTGGCATGGTAAGAGTTAAGCCCGATACCATGATAACTTTTTGTTTTGAGGTCCCCATATGCCAAAAACACTATTTGTTCAAATTTATATATATGTATGTACAAGGTGAGTCAGACCACCCGTCCAGCATGTACGAGGGTCATCCAGAAAGTAAAGAACGTTTGCTTACTGCACCTAGCACAGCTCCCCCATCACCGCGATTGCATGTGTGCCAGTCCACTCACCTCCCCACCAAAGTATGAGCCGAGTCTCATTGCTGTGCGGTCACGCATCTTAATTCTACAGTGATTCAAAATGGCGGCGGCAATCAAAAATCCTGCCAAATATACGGAATGTTGTTCAGTTTCTGAGTTAAATAATGTCCAGACCTTAGACATTATTTGAAAATCACCAATTAAAGTTTAAGGTAAAAGTGCAAACTAGTCTTCAATTTGCGTCTTAAGGGGAAAAATAGTGTGCAACAGGTTCAATGAGAGAAAAACCATTGTGCACGACGAGGATCGGAGTGGCAGGTGGCTCGCTAAAGATGATTTGAAAGAAAGACTTGAGAGAAAATTTGAGGAAAACAGCTGCTAAAATCTTAGTACAATACATAAATTTTAAAATCTTGTTTTTTGTACTTTCACCATAAACGTTCTTTGGTGTTTAAAAAAAAAATTGTATTGCCTGCTCATTTGTTAACTCAGAAACCTAATAACACTGCGTATTTCATATTTGGCGGGATTTATTATTGACACCGCCATTTTGAATCGCTGTATAAATAAGACGCGTGACCCCGCACAGCAACGAGATTCGGCTTAAACTTTGGTGGGGAGGAGAGTGGAATGCCATTCAGGCAATCGCGGTGATGGGGGAGCTGCGCTAAGTGCAGTAAGTAAACGTTCTTTACTTTATGGATGACCCTCGTATAACAGGAGAACGGTTTGGTCTAAAGTTGTCAAACAAAATTCCTCCCCACTAAAACACATATGGGCTATCTATTAAAAATACTTTCATCAAAATCTATATACAGAATGTTCCAAAACTGAAGGTCACGGGCTCGAATCTCAAAATTTTCTTATATAAACTTAGGGAATATTATATATCATTTTAAAGGTCTCGTTAAAATAAACATTTTGGCGAAAACAGAATTCACTTATCTTTATTTGTTTCAAAATGGCGACCATTTTTATGTAAAATATTGACATTTACGGAATACCCAGTATTTTTAAACCACTACTCGTATCTTTTTCCCGACATAAATTTCTTACTCATGATAAACTCAGCTTTACTCTGGTAAGCTACATGACAGGCTTTTTGAGAAAATCTATATTTCAAAAAAAATTTATTTTGAAAATACCCATTTGCCCAAAATTCAAAAAAAGTCAAATGGTAGCGTATGTCAAAAAGCGTACCATTGAAAAGATCTTGTAAATCCTAGCAACTTTCTAATTTACACCAACCTTGTATCGCTAACCTTGAATCCCTTTTCGTTTTTCTGGAATCAGGAAAAAACATTATTTTCTCTTATGAAATGCATGTTAATTTGCATAACACTTGCATCTATTCTGTTTCCACATTCGTTTTATGTGTTTTGTACAATTAACATGCACTTCAACTAACCTTCTGTCAAAGTGTCAAACTAAGAATAAAGCAGGTGTGGCGACGGAAAACGGCGTGGGGGACTAAAATTCCCTCTAGCCAATTTATCACCACACTTCCAATATTATTAAAAACAATATGAGCCCCTATGGCGTGGCGCCCTAGGCTGCAGCCTAGTCAGCCTAATGGTTGAGACCCTGGGGATGTCATATTAAAAATGTTGTTGGTTCCCTACAACGTGGTATGATGTGTTAATAGTTTTGAGGAGCCTTTTTCGCAATCAACTGGAGTAATACTTTATTAGTATAGATCTTTTCTCTATAAGAATAACATTACAACGTTGAAGCCAGTTTGACGGAGCGCTAGGTCATCGTTATAAAAAAGTCTTCTAATTTTATGAAAAAATTAGAAATTGCTAAAATCACCATAATATGGAAAGAATAACATGGCAACTTTGCCAGTGGGGCAGAGCTTTAAGCACTCGGTGAACCTATTTACTTTGGGAGCATTTTTAAAGAGATGCGGCTTTATTAAACAAACCCAAAGAACCATCACACGTCACAACTGGATGTCGGGAAGTGATAGAAGAAGCCAGTGGGGTGGAACCCTGATGTCGGGAAAAAAGTATCATATAACTTTTAGTCCCACAACAACGGGGTGTGGTTGGGGAGCATAATTTAGGAACCGTTTTCAAGCCATTTAGTAAAAAAATTTTCTACTAAAAGAGCAATTCTATGAGAAAGAAACGCTATTCTTAAATAACGTGGCAACTTTTGGTGCCAGTGCAGTGGAGTTTAACAAGAAAAATCTAAAATTTTGTGGCCCCTTACAATTTGGTATGGTCCCGGAGCAGCTTTGAGTAGTGATGTAAAATACCCGGATATTTAAAACTCGGGGTAAATACCCAAAATTCATAAATACCCGGGTATTTTGGGTATTTATGATATTGTACATAAAAACGCCAATGTAATTTATATCCACCCTTACTACCCTTGTTTTTATCAATGTATAACATTTGAGATATTTTATTGATTACATTTATTAATTATTTTACCAATAAATAGATAATAACATGGCAATATTTGTAAAAATACCTGTCAATTGTATAAACCACAATACTGCCAAACTATGAAAGAACTGGTTAGATTCAAGAGATTGTACACAAATTTAAAAATATAAAATTTTATAATTGGACCAATACAGAACAAAAGTACAATGTAATTGAATTTCAATTCTTTTCCTCCAAAACTTTAAATGTATTAAACACTCAAAAAGATCGTCACAGTAGTAAATACCCAGTCCTGGGTATTTATCTTGATCTCGTTCAGAAGTTAAGTGCTTGTGGTAACCATGTTATACTCTTCAAAACAGTTTTTGTGATCATTTTATAATCCTTACAGCATGAGCATAGTACAGTCAATTGTTCCGATGTCACGTCGTAATGCTTTACTTTGCCGCTTCAAACGTCTGCTTTTGTAGATCAGTTGATAGCGCTAGATTATGTGTATAAAATATGAGTTAATTTCACTGATTGTTGAATCCATTTTTTCTTCATAACATTTGCTACAAGAAAAATAATTGGAAGGAAATAGCAGTTTAAAAAGTAAATTTTATACATGTTTTGCACCATCTGCCTAGCGCTCCACTCACCACGAATGGAGCTGTATCCGTCGAGTATCAACGGGCAACAACTAGTTAAATATAAAGATTCGAAGACGTAACAGCTGTCAGTTACACTGGGAAACACATTTTTTCAGCCAGAATAAGCTGGATATAAATAAAAACTTCAATTAATTGTAAATCATCTTTTGATTTTTCTCACCATTGTAACATTAACAACATTTCATAAGAAAACCACAAATTTAAAATTAGAAAAATAACTCCGAAATTTAAACAATCTATATACAGGGTGACTGAAAAGTAACTTGCACCCCCCCTTAACTTTTTAACTATTTGAGATATTTGAAATCGGTTTGCGGCAACCTTCTTGGATATGAGGGGCTACAATAATTATGGTTAGTTTTAAAATTTTTACCCTTAGGGGTAGTGGGGGTAGCTCAAAATTTTCAAATGGGAAGTATGGTCGACTTTCATATCATTTTATAGGTCTTGATAAAACAAAAAAATTGACATAAAGAAAATAAAAATCGGACCACTAATAACAAAATGGTGCCCTTAAGGGTGTTTGGTCAAAAAATTAATCTGTAATATATTATTTTTTTCACATCAGGATAAAAATTAGGAAACAAAATGGATATATATTAAATAATTCGCATTGCTATTAAGTGAGTTATGGGTCTTAAAAGTAGAGATTTTGACAAATGTTGGGAGAAGGTCAGTAAGAAAACCGTTGGTCCGATTTCAATGAAAATTTGCAGTTGTGTGGGATAAATTCAGGTTATTATTACTAATATAATTTCATTTCAAAATATAAAAAATCAGAAATATATTTTTACTTTAGTACTCTATTAAAAATATATTAATACAATTGTGTGGTATAAATAATAGATTAAGTTGTGCGGGTCAGTATGATATACATGTTAGAATTTATTTGAAGTTTATATCTTTTTTCGTTTGGTCTATGACCTGCTCCTTTGGTTCTTGGAAATTGCCTTCCGGGGCAGAGTAGGCCAGCCGCACTACACCTCACTAACACAAACTCACACGCACAGCGCCACCACGCGCGCACCCCACGCACGAGCGCGTAGTCCAAGGTCGCGTCGCCCCCTACACTCCCTCCAGCCACACCCTCCACGAATCTCGCCACTCGCTCAACACGAGTACCGCGTGTCCGCGTTTTTCAGTTTTCAGAGTATTATGGTATTACTGCAACCGTAGAAATTAATGCCTTGTAAGAAATATAGGCATACAAGAAATAGAAAAGCAATAGCGAGTAAAACATTGTTGTGTGAAACAAGTTATAGGCCAGGGTCTACCTGTTATGTAAATGAAGATCCAGCTTCTTTTGAAGATGTATTTAACTAAGTGATAGGAAAGTGTAAATTTACGATTTAATTCAAATTTCGTGGAGACATTCTTTTCTATAATCAGTTGGACAAGTTAATTTTGCAAAGCAATCAGAAAGACCCTAACTTCCATTTTTGGAGGATATAAAAATTACAAATGTTGTTTTTTTAGCTCCTAAAAACGGTAAAAAGAAATCGGGATGTAAAGTTAATGCATATTACATTATATGACATAAAAGCCAGAAAATGTAGGCCTAAACCCACTCCCATAATTTTAGCACAAATATTTATAGCCAGATATTTAATTTAATACATAATTCTACAGTATTCAGTTATGAGAGTATTGTTCAGCTTTGACACTCGGCTTCTAAATTGTGGATAAAGATTTGCTTGTGTAGCCAGGTAGTGGAGTGGTTACACAAGCCCACCACCACTTGTTTTATGAATTTCCTATCGAAAGTGAACTATTAGCATGACCCGCACGGTGAAACTTAAGCCCGGGATCAGCATAGAACTTCCTAACGTGACCTCCTGTAGGGACGTTCCTTTCTATAAACAGTTGGACAAGTTTGTTGGGCAAAACAATCGGAAAACTCTAAACCCCTTTTTAGGGAATTATTCTTTCAAATTTCGAGTTTTTGGGCCCAAAAAGGGTCAGACAAGCCCCGGTCGTAAAAGTAATGCATGTATTAAGATGGAAATTAGTGAAGCGAAAGTTTTAAGCCCTCTCTCGTCATTCTAGCATAAATATTTACCGAGTTATTAAAGAAAATGTATATCGGCTAAACACAGTACGTTGTCTTATGGGTTTTTTATATTAGAAAGCATGTTATTCATTTGTTGGTGTATCTGTATCATCCCCAGCAACATGGCGCCTACTTTAAAGCCCGACTAGACCTTATCCCAACCTTATAATGCGCAAAATTGTATTCCTAGCATTGCAGGTAAATCAAACCAGGAACATCAGAACAGACAAAAAATCAATGTTTTCAGATTTCAATAAAATTTGAATAAATGTATTTTTTACACTGGTTTTGAGTTTTAAAAGTTTTGTATGTGGAAATTCCCTTCCCTCACGTCAGCGTGCTGCGTGCGAACTCGTTTTGTATTGCTATAAGTAGGCCTAAGCATTTCCAACTCCATCTCAATTTAGTTTGGAGTAAACAAAGATAAAATATGAGGATTTTTCACTGAAAATGTACTATATTCAAATCTATTAATCAACCAAATTAATAACAGAGAAGACTTGAATAGACATAGTAAATACTTTAACTACTGATATTGAAACATATTTCCTGAAGCCTTACTGATAACTTTTTAATATTTTTTATAAATAAATAAAGAGAACCATACAATCCATTTATTTTCCAAGCATTGTATATTTTTGATTTGAGTATATATGTTTTTAAATCAGTAAATAGTAAAAATAGGCGCTCATTGGTGATAGAACGGGGTCGAATCGCCGATTGTATTCGTAAAATCTACGTTCCGGTAGTCCTTCGGGCCTATAAAACGGGATTGGGCTTCATTTTTTGCTGGGAAAATGTGGTCCGATTGTCAATTGTTACGATTAATCACAGTTAGATTGTGAATGTTGGCATATATTGAGGCTCTGTCATCATTTTCTGTTAATAAACACCACGTTGTGGCCGTCGATTTCGGACTTAAGAATGCGAGGAACGGTTGTTTTCGGCAAATATAATGCTGTGAAATTGCCTATTTTGTTTTGCTATTTCCGTGGATAATCCGCTTGCCGCTTCAGGCGAATAAAACGTGGTCTACTATACCAAAAAATTCAGTCATTTCGGTGTTTTTGAACACCATGTTGCGGCAAAATTTATGTTTTTACCGATAAAACACGGCCTAAAATGCGTTTCGGACGTCGGTTTTGGTATATTAAACACGACCCGGCTTTAATCGGACCGAGAAAATGCGGTCCGATTGCCGTTTTTGAGCGATTAAGTACATTTCCGGCATAAAATACGGTTTGTACTCAATTTTTGGCCAATAACAAAATTTGTGGTCGTATTTATGACTCATGTATATAGTCAATGGTAATATGCTGTAGAATGACCGCAAAAATTACCGATTTTGGCTGATAACTACACATGCCCGGTAGGTAAGTTTCTCTAAAAACCCAGTTTGACCGTTTTCAGGCTAAAATGTGGCTCGATTGACGTTTTAGACGGCAAAATGAGAATATATTGCTATTTTAGGCCGATAAAATGTGTTTCGATCTTAGTTTTGGTAAAATCTTCGACTTCGAAAATTACATACTTTGGTACTTCCACTGGCGTGTTAGCCTTTAAGACGGCCACACACTACCGGACTTTTTCCCGAACAAAACATTGGACCGAGCAGGATTTGGGGTCGAAGGGAGAAAATCCTGTAGTTAGTGGGGCCTCCGAACCGGACATCGAACAACACTTCGGACCAGACATCAGACCGAGCGCTCTCGAGGCGGTTTTTGAGGAAAGATCAAAGAAATATCGGTCCGATGTCTTGTTGAGGGTCTGGTTCGGGGTTCGGTAGTGTGTGGTCCGAGCTGCTCCATACGCTGCTCCGAGCGCCGTCACGAGCCCCGCCGCTAGCGATACGACGACGGTGAGGGTTGCGGTCTTGACTGTTGTCATTTTAGTTTCCAGTTCACTAGTTTATGTAAAGTAGTCTGCACGATGGAGTGGTCTGAGGAAAAAACTTTGATGTTTATTTCCGAGTACAACAATAGGCAAGTTTTGTGGGACTTGACCCATCCTTCTCTACCACAAAGTGAAGAGGAATGGCGCTTGGAGAGAAGTGGGTGAAATCGTGGGGAGGTGGGTGACATGGGTGAAGTGGGTGAAATCAACAGACAAGTACACTGCTGACTTGCACAACGGCAACTAAAGTCGTCCCCACCGTTTTTACCTCGCTCGGTGGTTTTCGCGCTCAGTCTGTCCGATCCGATGTCTTGTTCGGGGTCTTGATCGGGAAGAAGTTTGGAGTTAATTTAGCTACCTTCGTGCCTTGCTCCCTGCTCGATCCGATGTCTTATTCGGGCAAAGGTCCGGTAGTGTGTGGCCGCCTTTAAAGTACGGTTTGGGTATAAACTATTGCGGTTTTCCTTGGCCGATAAACAACGTTTAGGCCTACTTGTCGTTTTCGGTTTAAAAGTTACTGCGAGCATGAATTGCGGTCAAATTGCAATTTTTTATCCGTAAAAAACCGGTCAAATTGCTGATTTTGGTCCATGAATTCAAGACAGTCGTCTTTTTAGGCCGATAACACACATATTGGTCAATAAACCGCGTTCGGCTATTCTTTACGGCCGATCAAATTATTATTGATATGGAATTTTTATGAAATTTCCGGGGGAGGACTCCCGGACCCCTCACCCCTGAGGGGTATTCTATACACCCCCTCCCCAAAAAAACCCCGGGCATTTCCCCCCACCTAATGTGACTCCCTGGATCCGCCCCTGATCGTGCCTGAATTTTACTTTGTAACAGTAAGTAACAAATTCTTCTTTAGCTTTAACAACAAACGGATTCTAAATTACAACAATAGCGAAAACTTACATATAACAAAGGTTAGGATGTTCGTGATTGGAGTAAAATATCCCACAATTGTATATTTATGGAAAAATTTGTATGGTATAGTTCGGGGACACCTGTACATTTATTTAATACAGTATTTTAAGAAATTAATGAGATCAATGTATTAAGATTAAATATATTTGTTCAATTGTAATTCTTAAAATTAAAACACATTTTATATTTATAATTAATGTTTATATAATAATAATGTTATTTGTTTTTAATACAGTAAAGCTATCCTAGCTTATTTGGGCCTAGATAATTCTAACCTCTAAAATTAAAATTCAATTTTTTGGATAGTTTGAATTTTATTACCGCGGTCCCTTGAGATTCGAACTATCCGAGTTCCACTGTATTTAAATTTGCTCACAACTATGTCAAACACTTTAATGATAAAATCTGTATAGGCTACAAGAAATGTACTCATCAAAACTATAAAGTGAACGCTCAAAATAAACATATATTTAACATGATGAGTTGTCGGCGACATTGAAAGGCACACCAGTGGAAAATAGTAAGCAACCCAAGCCTAGTCAACCAGTCGAGCCGCGGGCCGTGCGCCCCGGACCGACGAAGAACGAGTAGACGGAAAGACAGTGCTGCGTGGTGGGAGGGGGAGAAATGGGGAGAACGCGCTCCTCTCTCCCCCCAGCCAGATCACACACACTCACAGCACTGCCCGAGTTGTCTTCCTAGCGGCGCGCGGTGGCGACTTGTAGAACTACTGCTCCTCACCGCCAGACTAGCCTAGCGGCCAAACACCCTTAACACGTTCGCTGCGCAGTACGGGTATACCCGTAGTTGCGGTTGTTCCCCCGGAGCGCGCTACGGGTATGCCCGTACAGTTGCCATGCAAACTTTACAGGCTTCAGTGTGCACCAGTGTGGCGTGAGGGGTAAACAACTTGTTGCCAGCGTGTAGCTTAGAATGCGAGCTTTATTTTGGTGTAGGTTGGTAGTAAATTTCCCCCAGTATCCCGGCCGTCACGGGACTTCCCCGCAGTAGTTTTCGTCCGACTTATTCCCTGTACATGGCAACCCTGGTTGTCTACTGCTATCTGGATTGTTCTGCTACCTGGTGGCGTTTTGTAGAACTACGTCCAGTGGTGTTGTAACGCAGTACTGCACCGCACAGTGTTTATTGTCATTCGTTAGCCGGGAATTCAAAATGTGACCGCGCCTTCCGGAACAGTTGCCGCATGGCGGGAACACGCCCATAGGCCTGCCCCGCAGCGAACGTGTTAAATGATTCAAATCTAATCAACCAGGACAACAATAAAAACCATGACAACATTAATTAACAAATCTTAACCAACACACAACAATCAAAAAGTAACTAGGTGGACAGTATGGTCATAGCTATCTTTAAAATCAGCTGTTATTCTCAGCTGGGAAAATCCAAACAGCTGTTCCAAGTACTGCTGAACTTTCACCCAGAGATAAGAACTGATTACAAGGAAAAAGTCAGAGATTACTGATAACAATATGGGGAGTTGGGGATTTTCCAGGCACTATTTACTAACCATTCAGATCTTATTAGCAATGATCTGAACAAAAAATGTTGCATTGATACAAATTAAAAATTAATAAAATAATAATTATTATTTTTTTGACTACCACAATAAATGCTGTTTAAGACGCGGGTTGTTAAAGGTAATTTTTAGTTGCCATTTCGTTATTAGTGGTCCGATTTTTATTTTCTATATGTCAATTTTTTTGTTTTATCAAGACCTATAAAATGATATGAAAGTCGACCATACTTCCCATTTGAAAATTTTGAGCTACCCCTTACCCCCACTACCCCTAAGGGTAAAAATTTTAAAACTAACCATAATTATTGTAGCCCCTCATACCCAAGAAGGTTGCCGCAAACCGATTTCAAATATCTCAAATAGTTAAAAAGTTAAGGGGGGATGCAAGTTACTTTTCAGTCACCCTGTAGATAATAAACTTATAACCAAATCCTTCCAGGATAAAAAACCTATTCAAGTAATACAGTATTACAAATTGAATACAAAAAACTTCTTAAACTTATGAGGGAGCGCCTTTTCCCTGGAGATTGTCCATTACCCTCAAACCCCCTGGGACATTAGGCTTCTGCCGTAAAGCTGATCTGAACAGTTTGGACTGATCTGAGAAGTAACATCTTATACTGTATATGCGACTAGCGGTTCCCGGTGCACATTCGTGATGAAAAATCTTCACACATAATATTTAAATTAAAGCTCGCTACCTAAACTAGAGTACACTCAAATGCGTAATTAGTGCTGTTAACATAAGTTCTAACCGAAATTGAATCTCAAAATATTAAGTAAATAGTCTTAATCCTGGGAACTCTGTAGGAAAATATATACTTTTATTTTGATTAATTTATCGTCATAGGATAAATCGTTCTTAAATATATAAAATTATATTATACTAGAGGTGCAAATTCTTCAACAAAACACAGTAAGTTGTCTATGCAGTGAGGTATGCGTCTATTTATTTTATTGGAAATTAGCTGAATACGCAGGTTTGCTATGGTGGGGTTATTTAAATATCATAAACTAACAAAAAAAACACAGCTGACAGAAGTGAATACGAAATAAATGGCTGCTGTAATCTAGCGGATGAACTATTAACTTACATTCCTCACTTTATAGAACAACGTTATCTTTATTTCTAAAAACTGGTATTTGTTTTTTAATTTAAAATGTTCAAAACGTTTGATATATTGAATTAACTTATGTTAAACGGAGAGTACTACAATGATTTAATCATAAAACATATAAATAAGATAATTTTTAAGTATTTTCTGGTCATTACAAAACAATATTTTATTAGCATCTTGTATTTTGAAGGTTTAATTCGAGAAAAACCACAACAGCACACCACCGAAAATCTGGACATATTGTTGATTGTTCTGTATAAAAAATTCAACTAAGTAATAATTTTCGGTGACTTTAATATAGACGTTTTTAAAAGATATGATAAATATAACAAATTTGTAAATATTGTAACCACTTATGACATGAAGTATATGGTAAATTTTCCCACTCGAGTAACTGAACACTCAAAAACAGCTATTGCCAACTTTATCACTAATATAGAACCTAACAAGTTAAGGGTAACTGGTGGTGCAATCACTCTTGTGTCTGACCAAGATGGTCAACTGATGGAGTTGATAGATGTTGATATATTTGATATATTTGATATATATAAAAGATATATTTGATAAGGAAACAGGTGAGAAAATTTGATCATTGAAACATCATGTAAAGACTTAAGTTCTGAGTCTTGGTTTCAGGTTTTCCAGTCCACTGTCAGTCTTAAATATAGCAATTTTTATAGTATTTTCAAGCATTATTTTGATGTTAATTTTCCAAAATTGTAAACAACCGAAAAACTATATAAATCAAATCAATGGATTGATGCAATATTGAAAAAGAAACAGTCAGAAATTATAAACTTAGAGTATCAATTCAGAATCCTCAAGGATGATAATTTAAAGTTATTGATTAAAAGTAAGAACATGGTACTCAAACAAAATGTAATAAACAATAAAAAAATTTACTTTGAGGAAAAAGTGATGAGCCCAGAAAATAAGATAAAAACCACTTGGAACTTAATTAATTCAGAAAAAGGGAAACAATCCAAGTCAAATACTAATATTAAATTATCCCACCTGGGTAAATACTTAACGGATCCAATTGTTATCTGCAATACTTTCAATCAATTTGTTGTGAATGCAGTTAAAGATTTAATCATTCCAAAAATTACCACAGAACCTTCAACAATCTGTAACTATCCAATGGACATACAGATAACTTATTTCAATTTTAAACTATAACTGAAAATGATGTTGAAAAATAGTATTATCTTTTGACAATAAGTATTCAACAGCATATGATGAAATTCCTATTTTAGTAATAAAAACCACATTGCCTTGCATCTGTATACCGCTAACTCATATAATCAACCATTCGCTAATCTCAGGCATATTTCCAGAACAACTTAGTAGCTAGGGTCATTCCAGTTTTTAAAAAGGTAGATCGAGAAGATGTAAAATGTTATTGCTACTTCCAGTATTTTCAAAAATTTTAGAAAAAATAGTTTTTAATCAATTTTCATACTATTTGGAACGAAACGAGTTACTAGACAGACAACAACACGGTTTTAGTTGTAACAAGTCTACTACAACTGCTGGTATTGAGTTTATTGAGTCTATCATTGACTCTATTGACAAGGGCGAAAACGTTATTGGTATTTTCTTAGATTTGCCAAGAGCCTTCGATAGTGTAGAGCATACTAAATTGGTGGAAGTGCTTTTCACTCTTGGAGTTTGGAATACAGAATTGTCCTGGTTTAAATCTTATCTTCTGGAAAGAAAACAATTTGTAGAAGTAAATCATTCAAAAAATATGTATAAAGAAACATATGCCTCCCAATATTTAACAGTAAAGTATGGAGTCCCCCAGGGATCAATTCTAGGCCCATAGCTTTTTCTCTGCTGGATGGGTCGATCCGACTGGTTTTCAAACTTAAAGTCATAAATGTTGCTTTACACGTTTGTACAAAATTGTATTGAAATCAGACCTTCATGCAAGAGGTATCGCACCCAAGGACACAAATATATATATATATATATATATCTATATATATATATATGTGTGTGTGTGTGTGTGTGTGTGTGTGTGTGTATTTACAGTTTTGAACAAATGGTGATTTTGGGGTTTGGGGACCTCAAAACGAAAAGTTATCATGATCGCGGGCCTAGGTCTTACCATGCCAACTACGGTAATAGCTTCTTCTCTATTGGGGAAATTCGCTAAAAGGTGCGACTTCCCCAACACAACTAGCAGAACATTTAAAGGTGAAACAATTAAATAACAAATGATGATTTTGTAATGGTTTTTTTTTAGTTATGTGACTTTTGGAGATTATATATTACTAGCGTAAGAAAGGTTACAAAATTAACAAAAAAACCCTCATGGTTTATGAAATTGGCCTTGTTTTATCCAAAGTAGGCTTGAACGCTACAACAATTCAAGAATGTAACTCTCCATAATGTTACTTTTTTAAATTTAGTTTTATTTAATTTATTTTTAAACAAAATTGTTGTATATATATTAAATCTTAAGACAAAAAATTAAACACAAATCTCTGCATTAATAATGTCTAGGAACTTTTGGTTTTAAAAACAGTATTTTCTTAAATAGTACAAAATATCCTCGAGCATCACTTTATTCAAATCTTTGGTTGATCAAATAAATATTCTAAGCATTATTTTTATATAATCTTTCCATAGTGTATCAGTAAATTTTTAACTCACATTTTTAAGTTTCTATAAACATTTTAAACGAACGCCATTTTCCAAGATCAAACGTGAAACTAAATCAACCAGCGAACCAGCATTTCAACTTTATCTTTTATCATCTGAACGAAAAGGTGTGTGCCCTGGACAACGCGTTGAAACTTGTACAGTATCATAATCAATAATTCCTGAGTGACATTCCTTTACCATAGGTTTCCCCCCACTTTAGTGGTATAAATGTCTTACACGAAGAGGTTAGCTATTAATTCAATCAGCGACAGTAGCAGCAGCAGCACTTCGACCTACAGCTACATTATTTACTCGCATTGGACATGAGCAATTTGAAAGGACGTCTCAACAACTGTGCCCCAGCTCCAGCCCAGCTTGGGGTGGTTGTGTAACGCTCCAGCTCAGTGCCCCATACGAGATTACCAATTCTGCAATAATTCACGCTACCGCGAGGCTGTCAGCGCAAACGTGAAAGGAATAGAAGGCGACGACATAATCTTGAACTTCTATCTACTATGACGATTCCTCACCATCCTCATAGAAGCTACCATCGAGAGTTACAACCACCAGAGAGGTAGATGCCACCAGGATGTCTCTACTGTATTGGGGCAATGGTAGAGAAATAGAATTTGATTTAAGAAGAATAAAATTTTGTAAATAGTTCTAGTACACGTTGTATCAATACATGTTTTGGTTTGTAATTTATTCTATTTCTTATTTTTTCCCTTTGACAGCATAGTTTAAGATTGATTTACACGAGGCTCAATTTGTGTATAATCAGTTTAACTGGAGAAACATACATTAGATCAGTGATACAACTGACGAAGATTTGGTATAGCAACTAAGTAATAAAACGCTTTGGGGGTCATATCTATTGGACGAGTAGTGACAGGTCCAAACAAGTTAAAACAGGACCGATGAAACTGATAAGAGTACAATAACACTATCTAAAAGGTAAGATTTCCACCGTGGAGAGAAATCCCTTCATAATACAGATAGTTTTATTTCAGTCTGTTATCATACACCTGGTTGTACTCTAACAGAAAATAGAGAGCTGTTAAAATAAATAAATATATATATATATATATATATATATATATATATAGTACCTGGGGGCCGAGCTTTGCTCGGGGGAAGGCCAGTCAGTTTGTTTAGATGACTTGGAGTAATATTTCACCACTTCCCCCTACTCATAATCAAATTTGTATAACTTGGTTGCCTCTTCTCTACATTTCTAAGGTCACTCCAGTTGCTATTTATAGCTCAGTGTCCCTTTGATTTATTTTACTACTCTATATATGTAGCCTAATCTTCACTCAAATCTTTTAATCTCTGCTCTCAGGAAACCACATGTTAATAATCATAAACAACATGAGTATTACTTTGACAGTTTCCTGATTGATTATGAACAGCTGATACAATTCTTTTGGTTTGATTTTTAACTCCATAAGCCCAATGTTAATTTTGTTAACTTTTCAATTTCGTTTTTTAACATTATTTGATTTTTACTGGGGATGAGACCTGTCTAGAACATATTTTTATACCAAAATTTAGTTATTACCAAAATTTGAAGCAAATCCTTTGAGCCGTTTTCGAGATAATTGTGCAACCAACTAATCAAGCAAACATTGCTCATATAAGAATATAGGATAAACTACACATTATATTTGAAGTTACAGAAAAAGTAGGTTAGGGGTTCGGAGACCCATCATAATAAAAGAGCCTGAATTATTAAGATGACTGAAGGCCAAAAATGGGTATGTGTGGAGTGGAGGGGCGCAGACAGGTAATAACCGGTCGATGTCGTATGAGCAGGTCGGGTGGGGGTAGAGGGGAGGGAAAACGAAAGTATTGTAACGTAAGTTAGGGTGACGTAATTGTAGTGTGAAGTAAAGCATACAAACAAACAACAGTGAAATCCAATTTAGTGTTACGAAATAAATATATACATATAACAACACAGCATAGTTTAGCCTGACGTAATATTGCACAAAGAAAATAAAGTAGGCAACTCTGCACAAAAATAGTTTGGAGAAAAAAGATTGTAGGACGGGTGAGGGGAGGGTTGGGTGGAGAAGGTTCATGACGTCAGGGGTCAGAGGTCGAGGTGGGCTGGATTAGCCCCGTAGTAGTGATATTTTAGCCAGTTAGGCTGGAGCCCTAAGTTTGCAATTAATATAAAAGGTAACCAAATGTTATAGTCTATAGATCAATGACAACTGGCTAGAATCATACAAAAAGTGGAAATAATAACATGGCAACTAAGCCAGGGGGGCGGAGCCCTAAGGTTGCTAGGGGGAGACATATCAAACGCTGGGGCTTCATTCAAGAGATGTGGTTTTTTAAACTAATCCAAAGAATCATCACATGTCAAAATTAGAGGTCGTGAAGTAATAAAAGAAGCCAGTGAGGCGGAGCCCTGAGGTCGGGAAAAAAGTATCCGAAGCCTTTTTCCCCCCAAAAATCTTGTATGGTTTGGGAACAGATTTGAGGAGCCTTTTAGCAATCACGCAATGGAGTACTCTTTTCTCCACTTGGCAATGTTTTAGCCAATGGGGCAGACTCCTAAGTTAAGGGATGTAACAAATGTATCAAAATGTTACAAATCAATTAAAACTAAAAATCAATTAAAATTATGCAAAAAACGGAAAGAATAACATGGCAATTTGTCCAGAGGGGCCGTGCCTTAAGTTTGGTGGGGGGCACGAATCCAACATTGGGGCAACATTTACTTCAGGGATTTGGTTTTGTAAAAGAAATTCAAAGAACCACCACCCATCAAAATTGGACGTAGGGAAGTGATAGGAGAAGCCAGTGGGGTGGAGCCCTGAAGTCAGGAAAAAATTATCCAAAGAGTTTTGATACCCCAACAACGTGGTAAGGTCAGGGAGCAGTTTTGAGGAGCCCTTTTCGAAATCACCTGGAACACATACGTTATTACATAACTACTTTATTACAGTCCTGTTCTTAGTGTTTGGCAGTAGGTTTGCACATGCGCAGTAACGCTTTTCCCCCTCGACGAGTCTTAGTACAGTCAGCCTACCAATATGCATCTTTCTGTCAAAACATGAGTTTTGACTATTTTGGTCACCATTTACATTTGTGCTGTTCATCGAGTCCCCGGACTCAGGAGAGCGATATGCGGCGAAGCGGCAATTCATTTAACAATGTAGGCTATAATCAGCTTGAATAACACGAGCGGATGCCTTTTTAATTGATTGTACGCAACAATTTAAGGGGAATAGGGGTGGGAGGTATTCACTATCCCTCTCGCAATATCTCCCCTACGTGCAGAGCACTGTGACCAGACCTGTAGTATGGATAATAAATTAATAAGCTTGGCCAAAATAGTAAATTGTATTGCATACATAGATTTTGTGGTAATTTTATTGATCAATTTATTTGTTAGCGAATTTCCCCTATAGGGAAGAAGCTATTACCGTAGGTCTCATGGTAAGACTTAAGCCCGAGACCATGATAACTTTTTGTTTTGAGGTCCCCAGATGCCAAAAACATTTCGTTCAAATTTATATATATGTATATATATATATATATGTGTGTCCGTGAATGCGATAACTTGAGTAAAAAACGTCCGATTTCGATGAAATTTGGCCCAAATGCGACATTCATGACTTTAAGTTCGAAAACCAGAAAAATCAGACCATGGGAAAGGGGGTTTATGGGGTTTTAAAATTTTCCTAAAATCAGTTTTTGGCACTTTTCACCCTGAAGTTTTTAAAACACACAATTTTTGTTTTAACCATTTTATAGAGCTTAAAAAAACAAATAATATAGTATTTTGAATCATTAACCAAGGTTAAGTGGTTGCGGAGAAAATCCAAAAAATGTGTTCATAAAATCTCCCATGTTAATCTTATGGGAAAATGGTTTTTATCTTTTCCTTAATTAATTTTGCTGTACACTTCAAATTTGCTTTTACCAATCAGTTTAGCTCTACAAAACAATCATTTTGGTGTTTAAATTGTGATTCTACGTCCAACAGTACGTTGTCCAATGTTATCCTTATGGAGAATATTTAAAAATTTATATCTCGATTATTTATGAACGTATATTGATGAAACTTGGTATGTGGCTTCACCTAGTACTGGTATATGGATATTTGCGCAAAAAATTGATTTTTTTTTATTATCCTCTTAGCAGCAAACCTGCATACTCATCCCTAATGTTATTCTCATGGAGAATGCGTAAAGCTTTGTATCTCCCTTAATTATGAACATAAATCATTAAAACTTGGTATGTAGCTTCACCTGGTTGAGTTATATTGATAATTGTAAAAAAAAACCACATTTTTATCTTCCTCGTTGCAGCAAACCTGCGTTCTCAGCCTTAATGTTATTCTTATGGAGAATAAATAAAATGCTATACATCACTTATTTATTTAAGTATTTTTATGAAACTTGGTAAGTGGCTTTATGTGGTAGTAAGAAATATATTCATGCATAGGAAATTCGCTGAGTACGCAGGTTTGCTGCGACGGGGGTATTTAATAAATACGGCAGCTATGAATACTTTCTTTGTAAAGGCTGGCATGTTTTGAGCTCATGACCTGGCTAGTATTATTAGTGAATTTCCTTTGGAAAGTGAACTATTAGCATGACCCGCACGGTGAAACTTAAGCCCGGGACCACCATAGAAGTTCCTAACGTGACCCCCTGAACAAGTTTTGGGGGGTCGTTCAAAATTTTATATATATATATATGTGTGTGTGTGTGTTTGCACTCTAGCGGTCACATTTTTTGTCCGATTTACTTCAAATTTGGTAGGGACATTCCTTTCTGTAATCAGTTAGACAAGTTCGTTGGGCAAAACAATCGGACAACTCTAAACCCCTTTTTTGGGGATTAATCTTTCAAATTTTGAGTTTTTGGGCCCAAAAAGGGTCAGAAATGCCCTGTATGTAAAATTAATGCATGAAACAAGATGGGAATTAGTGAGGCAAAAGTTTTAAGCCCTCTCTCGTCATTCTAGCATACATATTTACTGAGTTATTAAAGAAAATGTGTATCGACTAAACACAGTACGTTGTCTTATAGGGATTTGACACTAGAAAAGCCTGTTATTCCTTTGTTAGAGTACTTTTATCATCCCCAGCAACCTCACGCCTACTTTCAAGCCTGTCTGGACCTTCTCCTAACATTATAATGCACAAAATTGTATTCCCAGCTTTGCAGGTAAATGAAACCAGGAGCATCAGAACAGCCAAAAAATCACTGTTTTCAGATTTCAATAAAAATTGGAATAAATGTATGTTATTACTCTGATTTGGAGTTTTAAAAGTTTTTATGTGGAAATTCACTTCCCTCACGTCAGCGTACTGCGTGCGAACTCGTTTGATGTTGGTATTGTTTGGTACTTAATTAAAGCTATACAATGTAGCCCAAAATACACATTTAATCTCAGGACTCTAACCAATTTAGTTGCTTGGTTGCTTCGCTGCTTTAATTTACTAGAATAAAGTTGGTTTGTGCTTTGTATTTGCACACCTAGCGTGGTAGATATCAAGGTTGTGCACTTTGTTTTTATATCTAACACACTAAATAGATTTTAGATTTTTGTCAGCTTGGGCAACAATTAAACACTGTATGTTTGACAATTGTCCAGTGTAACATGTGCCTTTCTCCAAGTGACAGCCATGTAGTCTCCAAGTGACTACTCTGTCCTGCAGTAGTGGCAGGCATAATTAAAAATCTTGTTTTCATTATTCATGTCCCGTTGCACACACACAATCATGCACTCACTCACGCACATGCAACACACCACTGTAAGGGGAGTCATAAGTTACTTATTTTAGTCTCAGACATTAAAGTCTCTGTAACATTTCATGGATTTGTTGTTAAATAATACCAATCGCAACGTTCATATAAGCCATCATAAATAAGATGTACTATGTAATTCTTGTAAAATTGTTATTTCCCCAATAAATACACATATAGGCTAATAATAGATATAATATCCTTCCATAAAGATCGTATCACAAATTGAACCCTTCATAAAGTAAGTTATTATATTATATTTCATCATTCAACACCATGAGAAACATATGTGTATATTTCTACTTATATTTAATTTGTAATATAATTAAAATAATGGGTATTGAATAATATTGTAAAGCTGCTTCAAATATTTAATTAATGATACTAATTTTTAAAAATTGATCTCACTTCCCCATTTTATTTTATATAGTGCAGTGTTAAAAAAAATAGATCATCATGTGGAAGAAATTTGTGAAGAAACATATGGCAGTGTGCTTTGTTGTATAGCTGGATTTTGAATATGACCAGAGAAAAATAAAACAAACGGAAGATGGCCCAGTGTTAATTGTATTTTTTTTATGAGTCTCAACTCAAATTAAATAACATCCCTAATAAAAGTGTAGTAGGCCATAAAGAACCTACTCTTTTAGTAGAATGAAGAGCCACAGATAATTATTTCCCATATTTTTAAGGCCGCCAAGAGGAATCTGTGGTGAAGAACATTGGTGAGGAAATTCCATGTCATTATAACTTAGTCTAAGAAGAAACTACATGTTGAGCAACAGATGCATTATTTGATTTAACCAAGACTAAATAAGTTCAAATACCTGAAAGGAACTTAACTCAACTCCAATTCATTGGTTAAATATCCCTAAAGACTCTAGTTGAACTTTGTAAAGAACATTTATTTCATTTTATAGCAGCCTACATTCCAAGGCCTACTACCTCAAGATTTTCATAGTAGCCATTTTTTTTTTGAGCTGAACAGTTTGGACTTATTACCTCATTCAGAACATCTGAGATCATAATTGGCCTATTTACATATTTAATTAAATTCAAATTCTGATTTATTAAGTATTTATAAGTATTTAAAACATTTCAATCAATATAATATAGAACAAATATCCAGATCCGGCACACTACCCCACCCGAGATTTAAGAGATACTCTCATTTATTAATGAAAATTTGAGCCTAATTTTGTCTTATATTTATTATGTAAACAAAAGTTAGAATTTCCCAGATATTGTAAAACATTCTTTGTACCCTTATTTTGATTGAAAACCCATGACATTGTAACTTAATCATAATAAAACCACAAGTTTGTTAATTGTATAAAACTTTATTTCTTGACTAAGGTAAAGGAAAACATTAATTATAAGTTTACCAGAGAGAAATGCATCCAACGAAAAACAGCTGTTTATAATTTTAGGTCACAGTAAGCCAGGGCTAGATTTACATAGTATATCAAAGATAGAATCAGCAGTTAATAGTTAAAGGATAAAGAGTGAGAGTAAACAAATAATTAAGAGTAAATAAACAACAACAACAACAGGAGCAGTTTTTCAATTGGCGCCTGCAACGTACGGCTTCTGGATATTTGTTCTTAAATTTGAAGCAGTTAATTTAAGTAGGCATATATGTTTAGAATAAGGAAAAATCAAGTAGGCTACTAAGAATTATTGTAAAGATAAGATTTATTCCCATACTCCTTTTCCCCCTCCCCACTACAATTGACAAACTTTATAATGAAATAAGATTATGCCCAAACATTACAACTTAAGGCCTTATGTCAACCCACCCCGTCGTCTAATCGAGTCACCAACAACAACAACTATGAGTTCCCCAAGTAACGAATCTACGGCATCACAGACGTCCGAAACACTTACTGCTTCTGACATTACGACATTACACGAAGAACACACTCCTACAATAAACATTCCCATGCAATTTAACTTCAGCGACGACACAAACACGCCATTCCTTGGTTTCGACTTGAGTAATGACACAGACAACGTAAACAGTACAGACACCTTGCTCGACAGTCCTGCCATGAGCGCCATGACACCCGGACCAACAGGTGATACCCTCACTCCCGCCGTTCCCATGACGACCGCCGTTCCCATGACAACCACCCCTCCCCACCCCTCCATGTCATCACTACGACTACAATCCCAGCTCGCAACTATACCAAACCCGCTCAGCCCGCAGTCGACAACTATTATAAATCCCGCTGACATGTTGTCCCAAATCAGTATTATGTTTCAACAATTAGACATTAAGCTAAACACAGTCCAAACTGAAATAAAATCCGAGTTAGACATTAAGCTAAACACAGTCCAAACCGAAATAGACATTAAACTAAATACCGTTGACGCTAAACTAAACGCCGTTGACGATAAACTAAACACCGCTGACGCTAAACTCGACACAAAATTCAATGCTGTTCATGCTGAATTACATAACCTAGGCCGCGCTCAAGCTAAATTTCAAGACGAAATAAACCAAATCCGACAAAAACAGAGTGAACAATCCATTAGAATCGAAGGAATTGAAACCAAATTATCCGCTGAGATCACCAAACAAACATCTGATTTAAAAGAAAATTTCAAAGCCGAATTTGAACAACAAAGAAACGAGACTAACAACCTAATCTATTCTACTAACAACCAAATCCGCACCGAACTAATCACTAAAATTAACGAAGACGTAGATGACGTAAACCACCAAATCAAAGAACGTAAAGATGAGACACTACAACGAATAGACAACACCATGGACTGTCACACCAAAACTACTCAAGACGTGTTTCTACCACTAATCCAACAAAATCAAATCAAAATCGAGCAGACCAAAAACGAATTTAGCCAATTAAACGAAATTGTAAACACAGAAATTAAACTCCTGAAAAGCGAAATCGTACAGAAATCAGCTATCGTCCCCTCAACCATCAATGTTGTCTGCGGAAACAATGGCAATGCTGTCGACCAAACCATACCTAAATTTTATGGACGCACCACACACAACCCTCAAGAATATCTAGTTAAATTAAAAAAATATTACGAACGAAATATTAATAGAAACAATTGTACTGATCTGAGAGAAAATTTGATTGACATAATTGAGGCCAGCTTCGAAGGTCATGCATCGCGTTGGTTCTCTTTGATAAAAGACGACATCAAAGATTGGAATGAGTTTGAAAATGCATTTTTGGCTAAGTTTTGGAATCGTTCGGTTCAGAGGGGAATCCGCCAAAAATTGGAGGTAGAAAAATTCCGGACGAATGGTAAACTGTCACGCTCCGAGTACTTTATAGAACGTGTCATCACACTGAGGTCTTTAACACCACCATTAAGCGACGATGAAATCGTATCCTGTCTCGCTGAACACTTTAGCGAAATAGTACAAGACGCAAGAAGAGTCCAAAATGCTAACACTATTCACGAATTCGAGTCACTATTACAAAGAGAGGACCTAAAAGACGCACAGAAGAGAGACAGACACAGTAATTTAGCGCATAACAACCGACCGACTTCACCCCAAAATCAACGCCAACCAAATTATCAAAACAATCAGAACGACAGAAGACCAAACAACAACAACAACTTCCAATACAACAACGGACATCAACATGGTAACCAATACCGAAATCACAACGTAAACCCACACGCTTACCAACCTAGAGATAACCGTGCACAGTATCACCCCTACAACAACAGTTACAGAAACAACAACTACAACAACAACAACAGTCACTACTATCAATCTCAACAACATGACAGGAATCCCCCCAACAACAACAACACACACAATTACCATTCCCCATCCCCCCGACAAGGAATATCAAGTAATGAAAGAAAATATCCATCACGTGAACAACATAACGTCTGTACGACAATCCTAGAGAGGACTGACCCTAACCAAAAAACCCCATCGCCCAACCCCACTGATACAGCGCTACCTTTAAACGGGTAAGCACTGAAGCAATTGAAGGCTGTCTTACGGATTTGTCACTTCCCCCCCGTTTGATGATGTCTTCAGTGCCCACACAACATATCGGACATAACAGGCCTAATAATACTAATGATACTAATATTACACATAATCCCATCAATAACGAGTACACTGTAAGTACGATCTGCTGCGACAGAGAATTCTTAATGAGAGAAGAATCTGATGTAAACAATAAATCCACTGATAAACAAAATTTTAACTGTCCAGAACTTAAAGTCAAAATTAACAATCTATATGTAAATGCGTTAATTGATACTGGCTCTAACATCACATGCATGTCAGAAAAATGGTTTGAAGAGAATAAACATAAGTTTAACAAATTTGAAGAACTGCCCGTAACCAATACATTCATTAAGACTGCAACAGGCGAACGATCGAAACGTATAGCGAAAATAATATTATTATCCATACAGATAGAGAAGCAACAAACTAATGTACAAGTTTTATTGGTTCCCAACCTAGTTAGACCATTTATTATAGGGATTGATTTGTTAAGTTACTGGGAGATGGAAATAAACTTTGAACATGAAACGATTATGTTGAAAATAAACAATAATGTTATCAATTTGAAGTTTGGAGAAGCGTATATTGAAGGTATATCATGTTACATCGTAAGAGACGAAAGCCACAGGCAAAATAATATTAACAATAATACTCATATAAATAATCATACTAATCAGTCTAATTATGATACCAATAATCCTGCAACTTGTAGTATCTCTTATAATATCGTTCAGCAATCACTAAATAACAATGAATTATTAAACCATCAACAACAGGAGCAGCTAACCAATTTCTTAATAAGTTACCAGGATGTATTCTCTGATGATCCCGGAACATGTAACAGTATAAATTCGGACCATACTACATTAACACATTGAAAAAGTATATTAGCAGACCGTTGAACACCTGAACACATCATCATCGTGAATCCCACCAATTTCCTTCCCCTTGTTGTATTATAAATAGTCATGTTAGCATATAATATTCATTATGTTGTCATTTCAAAGTGATGTAATTTCCCCTATCAAGTGTTTTCCCCATTTAATGTATGTGTTTTCCCACTGTGTGTATATAACCCTTTGCAAGTGTCTCCCTCCCCCTCCTTCCTCCCCAAGACTCCCAAGTGACAAACCCGTTAGGATATGGACCAGAATAACAATTTCCCCCCCCCTTAAATAAATAATTGGAATTAGATGTCTTTCATTATGTTAGTTATTAAGAAATGTTAATGTTAGGTAATAATCTCGCAATCAACCCCATAATGGACAGAGATAATGACCGAATAATCCCCTTGAATAATTTGTGCAATAACATTTCCATGTTTGTGTTTTTAGTATTCCATATGAATTAGTCAATTTCAACGTTATGTTATCCAGGGTTATAATTTGATGTTTTTCAGTGTTGTAATTTGTTATGTGTCAATGTAAACATTCGTTAGAAATAATCACCATTAATCATATTGTTATGATAATTTAATTGTTATTATTCATAATCATTTAATGTCAAATCCACTCATGTTATATCGAAGTTTCAGATTCATTTCATTCACTTCAACTTCTGCGGGGATCATTGTAACATTTCATGGATTTGTTGTTAAATAATACCAATCGCAACGTTCATATAAGCCATCATAAATAAGATGTACTATGTAATTCTTGTAAAATTGTTATTTCCCCAATAAATACACATATAGGCTAATAATAGATATAATATCCTTCCATAAAGATCGTATCACAAATTGAACCCTTCATAAAGTAAGTTATTATATTATATTTCATCATTCAACACCATGAGAAACATATGTGTATATTTCTACTTATATTTAATTTGTAATATAATTAAAATAATGGGTATTGAATAATATTGTAAAGCTGCTTCAAATATTTAATTAATGATACTAATTTTTAAAAATTGATCTCACTTCCCCATTTTATTTTATATAGTGCAGTGTTAAAAAAAATAGATCATCATGTGGAAGAAATTTGTGAAGAACATATGGCAGTGTGCTTTGTTGTATAGCTGGATTTTGAATATGACCAGAGAAAAATAAAACAAACGGAAGATGGCCCAGTGTTAATTGTATTTTTTTATGAGTCTCAACTCAAATTAAATAACATCCCTAATAAAAGTGTAGTAGGCCATAAAGAACCTACTCTTTTAGTAGAATGAAGAGCCACAGATAATTATTTCCCATATTTTTAAGGCCGCCAAGAGGAATCTGTGGTGAAGAACATTGGTGAGGAAATTCCATGTCATTATAACTTAGTCTAAGAAGAAACTACATGTTGAGCAACAGATGCATTATTTGATTTAACCAAGACTAAATAAGTTCAAATACCTGAAAGGAACTTAACTCAACTCCAATTCATTGGTTAAATATCCCTAAAGACTCTAGTTGAACTTTGTAAAGAACATTTATTTCATTTTATAGCAGCCTACATTCCAAGGCCTACTACCTCAAGATTTTCATAGTAGCCATTTTTTTTTTGAGCTGAACAGTTTGGACTTATTACCTCATTCAGAACATCTGAGATCATAATTGGCCTATTTACATATTTAATTAAATTCAAATTCTGATTTATTAAGTATTTATAAGTATTTAAAACATTTCAATCAATACTAGGGGCAAAAGCCCCTAAAAAACCAAAATACATAAATTTTTTATCAACCTTCATTGGTCATTTATAAATTAGCACTGATTTTCTAGCATTATAATATAGTTTACAACATCTTCGACGTCATGATGTGGTTGTTCATTCCTTTCCTCATTATAAATTTCTCGCCTACGCTGTCGTCTGTCATGCTGATTTCGAAAGCCAACACCTCGGCGACGTGGCCTTCCTCCGTTGTTCATTACTATTAAGGTAGAAAAGAAGAAATACGATAATATATAACTATAGATCACCATAACTAAAAATTATACATTGCTGTAGTTTAAAAGTAAACAAACTGAATAAGTACAGCTGGTATCAATATCAAAGGCTAATTTAACTCTGTGGCACAGCTGTTTTAATTTCAAAAGATGTAAACAAATTAAACCCCATGTTGTTTTAATGGGAAAAGTTTTATTCTGTTGCGAATTTATGGTAAAAAAATAAGAAAAATGAATAGTTTTCCCTCAAAATTCACGTCAAGACCTTTAAAATGATACCCCTCCCATCCTTCTACGGCCATCCAGTCACTCACAATTTCTTTACAAAAATTTGACTTACGGAATTATATTATAAGATAATATAGAACAAATATCCAGATCCGGCACACTACCCCACCCGAGATTTAAGAGATACTCTCATTTATTAATCAAAATTTGAGCCTAATTTTGTCTTATATTTATTATGTAAACAAAAGTTAGAATTTCCCAGATATTGTAAAACATTCTTTGTACCCTTATTTTGATTGAAAACCCATGACATTGTAACTTAATCATAATAAAACCACAAGTTTGTTAATTGTATAAAACTTTATTTCTTGACTAAGGTAAAGGAAAACATTAATTATAAGTTTACCAGAGAGAAATGCATCCAACGAAAAACAGCTGTTTATAATTTTAGGTCACAGTAAGCCAGGGCTAGATTTACATAGTATATCAAAGATAGAATCAGCAGTTAATAGTTAAAGGATAAAGAGTGAGAGTAAACAAATAATTAAGAGTAAATAAATAAAACAAAACGTGAGTAGTTTTTCATCTCTCGCACAAGTTATCAAAAATGATCATGGTTGGAGCAGTCCTACCTAAGGAAACTGAACAATATAATGGTTTAAGTAAGGCTGCATTTTTTAAATGAATGTAGTTATGTAAATTGTTTGACACATAATATGATAAATCCATTCAAATTAGTTTATTTTTTGTAGGATGATGCCCCCGGTGATAGTCACAATGTGGGAGCAAAGCCAGTCCAGTGTTCGGCTCTGCTGGAGGGGATTCTGTGTCAGTGTTGCGACTGCACAAAACATTTGGAAGAAACACAATCATTAAATACTATTGCCATTGGGGATTCAAAAGAACTTAACTATCCTTTCCAATGTGAACCATGTAATCTTCGATTTACTTTTAAAAGCAGATTAAATAAACATCTAAGAACTCATGAAGGTGTTAAACGATTTCCTTGTGATATATGTGGAACTGCATTTACACAAAGAAATACTTTAGAAAAACACAAATTGCACAAACATTCATCAAATCTAATCAAGGAGATCTGCAGTATTTGTGACAAAGTATTACAATCAAAGAAGAGTCTAAAGGAGCACATGGATAAATTACATATGTGTGTGTACAAGAAGAAAATTAAGGTTAAGTGTGAACACTGTGAAAAGGTTTTCGCCAGGCGTAGTGGTTGTTTGACTCACATTCGTAGGATTCATAATGTAGGTGAAGAATTCATATGTGACCACTGTAGTAAAATTTTCTATGATAAAGAATTGCTAGTTATTCACATGCAACGTATGCATCTTCCAAACGAAAAACATGACTGCCTAAAATGTGAACTTTCCTTCAAATCAATTTACAGTTTACAAAGCCATAACTATCGAAAACATTCAGATAGACGGTTCAACTGTGAAGTATGTGGCAAAATGTTCACAACTAAAGTTCAGTTAGACCGTCATATGAGCGTTCACTCTGATGACAAACCATTTATTTGTCAAACTTGTGGCAAGAGATTCAAATGTGATGTAAACTTGCTACAGCACCAATACACACACTCAGATAGCAGACTTCATGTTTGTAACATTTGTGGCCAGACGTTCAGACTGAGAACTCATGTGAAACAACACATGGCCGTGCATGGAATCTTCAAAAACCACAAGTGTTTCATCTGTGAAAAAACATTTGTAAAGAAAGCGGAATTGACGTGTCATCTCTCAACCCATGGAATTTGATTTTAGGTCAGGTGAATGATGGCAAGAAATTGCATAATAATAAAAAAGATTTGAGCAGAAATGTTTTTGTTCTAAAACGTTCCTCAATCCAAAGTTCTTGTAGTCTAGTACAGGTAACAGAAATGAATGGTGTACGAGGTGGAGTAGCAGCTGGCCCATCGTCCAGTTTGGAGGCAACCATGCAGTAAAACGTATTATTAAGTAGCCTACATTCCATTCCCTCCTATTAACTTTTTTCAATGAAAAAAAAACATGTAAATAGGAGGGGATGGAATATAGGCTACTTAATTATACGTTTTAGTATTTTAAGTATAATTAAGTAAGGTGACGTTATAATGGCAGGTGTTTCCCTGCCTTCTGAAACGTAGTGTAGTTTCAACTCCTCCCAATCATTTTACATATACCGGGTGTCCCATAAAGGCCCCCCTCTTAATTTTTTAAACGACTGTACATTTTCAGACAATCTTTGTTAAATGTTACTAAAAAAGGGGGAAAAAACAAATGCCACAAACTAGACCTCTCTATGTTTATTTAATCTAATTTTATGACCAGCAAATTATTTATTTATTTGCATGCTATAATACAGGTTGAACCCCAATTACATTACACAGCAGTTCATGATTGTATACATTAAAAAACACATGAGGAAGAACAAATACATCACCACAAAATGTCCAATTTCTTCAAAACAAGTCCAAGTTCATAACATAGCCTATAACTGATCATGATGAATTTAACAATACAATAAATTATTTAAAAAAAGTGCTTATAAATATAAAGCCGGATATAACATACAATCAACAACTAACAAAATAAATAGTAAATAAAAATTTGAAAATACAACAATTAACATCAGTAGTACCAGAACGAGGAAAATAAACGGTATCAGGAAACTGACACATACTTTCTCCCTTTTAGCCCAACTTTAATGAATAAATTACTTTTTATTTACTAAATATAGAATATAAAGCACGGTCCAATGTACAGAAAATCTTGTAAACAAGTTGTTTTAAAAAACATCCACCCAAATCCCTGCTTTGGAGGCACTACAGAATCCATTGCTGGACTCGTGGTTTTAAGAGGGGAAATGCCCCCTATTCCCCCCCAGGGTTATTAAGGGAAAACATATTTTGAATTTCCTCTATTGGTCAATACTAACTTGGCAAGCATATCAAATTTGAATGAAATTGATCAGTAAATAAGAGAGAAATAGTAATTTTTGTATTCCCCATAAGAATAACATGGGTACAACGTACTGCGTTTACCGCAAAATGAAAATTTCAATTTTCTCCGAAACCAGCAATCGTAGAATAGTAATTCAAAATACTAAATTATTTAGTTTTTTGAGCTCTTTTTAATGGTGAATAGTAATATTTTTTTATATTTATGTATTTTTATGAAAAATCAAAAAAACTGAATTTTTGATGTTTTAAGTCCTGTAATTTCTGAACCCGAATTTTTACAGGAATGCGGGTGGTGCCATTTTGTTGGAAAACTAAAGTTCTACAAACGAATAAAGTTTAATCAAAATCGTTAGAGCCTTTTTTGAGAAATTTGGATTTTTCATTTTTTTGGCGGTTTTGGGGGGATAAATTACCCTTAAAAATAAAAAATTCAGAAAAATGAAAAAAAACGCCTGGAGATATCGTGGATTAGTACCTACATGCCATATTTCATAAAAATCGGCCCATTGATTAAGGCTTTAGCTATGTACACATCCACACACACACACACACACACACAGACAGACATCATGTAAAAACCACTTTTTTGGGTTCAGGGAGCACCAAAATGAATATTTCCACTAACAATTCAAATTAAAAAATGTTTACGAAAACATTACTTTCTCCATATACTATGTATAAGGGGAGAAAGTAAAAGCCACAATGTTAAAATTAATATATAACTCTTTTGTAAAATTCCCTATATTTAGAATAACTATTAAAAAATATGTCAACATCTTCAAATAGCCTCATCATTGAATTTAAGGGTGAAGTGAAATGAGATCTAGTTTGGGAAATCTAACGTCAAATAGTCTAAGTGATCTGTTGTGAAAGTTAGGAATATATAAGTTAATCTTCAACAAGTAAAAATAATCATCTATTCACCTCTAACCAGCTTATAAAGAAAACACAAACGAGCCAATTTGCGTCTCTTCTCTGTACGCTATCAATTTCAAATATACTTAACAATTCATTGTAGGGACATTGTAGGAAAAAATTCCAGTTAATTTAAAATACAAGAAACGCAAAAACTGTTTCTGTACTCTTTCAATTAAACCGATATATTTGAGAAAATTCAGACTTCATATTGAGCTGTAAAATTCTAAGTTTGATCTAACTAATGTAAAATAAAGTAATTTAAAGGTTGATATAGAATTGAAATTTCCATATTGTCTTATTAAGAATCCTAAATTTATGTAAGCCTTATTTACAACTGAAACAATATGTTGCTCAAAACTCAATGCAGGGTCAAGCAAATTACCCAAGTCCCTAAATTCATTGACATGCTTAATGTTATTAATTGTGTAATTAATGATGACTGGACTTTTTTCCTTGTAAATTACATTACCATACATTTATCAATATTAATCAACCATTTATTACTATGGCACCGGGCAAAAACATCATTCTGAAGGGAATTACAGTCAGTATGGTTCTTAATTTCTCTAAAACGTTTCATGTCTTCACAATATAAATAATATTCTAGAGCTTTTAACACAATCCACAACATCATTAATAAATAAATTAAAAAGACAGGGCCTTAAGTTTGAGCCTTGAGGGTCTCCTGAGGTTTCAATGTACTTTGCGGAACTTAGACCATTAAACGAAACCTATTGAAATCTATTTAAAAGTAAGAATAAAAAAGATTCACTAATTTTGATGAAAACCCTAATCTTTTCAAAAAGTATTTTATGGTCCACTTTATCTAAGGCTTCGGAAACATCCGTGAATATGACATCTACCTGAGAGTTTTTATCCAAGTTAGAAGAGTCAAAGTCAGTAAAATTTAACATGTTAGTCATGATTGACTTTTTCGGGCGAAACCCATGCTTCCTTTCAGACAAAATAGGCTTAAGCTAAAGATAAATTTGTCTGCATGATAAAATCTCAAACACCTTTGCAGGAGCTGAAAGAATTGTCACTGGACAATCATTTTGTATTGAATTAGCGGCTCCACTTTTGAAAATAGATGTCACCCTAGTTAGTTTAAATGCATCAGGAAAAACATCATGTTTTAAACATAAATTATAAATAATACTTAACGGTTTAACAACTACATCACCACACCCTTTCAAAATATACATGGTAATACAATCAGGTCCTGCTGACCTTTTATTTTTAAGATGCTTAATAGATATCAGAATCAGAAATCTTTATTGCCATTGACCAATACAATGATTGAAATAGGCATTGTCAGGTTCTTAAATATAAATGTAAAATGCAATTAACCCAGTCTAACAGTCAGGTAATTTCAATCTCAGACTCAACAAATTCTTTAAGGCTATAAAGCGGATTGCATACCAGCCATGTGTGTACCTTGGACTTAAAGCTATTAAGGCTGGTAGCATGCAGAGATTCAGGCAGCTTATTGTAAAATTTCACACAATTTAACTTAAAAGAATTACCTATAATGGCCAGCCTGTGGTGTGGTATGTCCAAATGTCCTTTTTTCCTTGTATGGTGTGTGTGATAATCTTGCCTGGTGTGAAATGCATGTATGTTAGTTTTGGTGTAGATTAAGACATTGTAAATGTAAAGATTGATAATGGTACATATGTTTAGACGGACAAAAAGTGGTTTGCAGGGCTCCACAGGGCCAGCCCCATTATTCGGATTACCTTTTTCTGCAGCAAAAGAATCTCATGAACATGAGAGGAATGACCCCAAGTTAGAATTCCATATTGAATATGGGACTGAAACAGTCCATAGTAAGCAAGTTTTAAATGATCAGTACTAACAAGGGGTTTCAATTTCCAAAATAAAAAAGTGACTCTTGAGAGTTTTTTACTTAAATGATTAATATGATATTTCCAGTTTAATTTATTATCAAGATGAATTCCTAAAAGTTTAACTGAATGATCCAAATGCTTTTGTGTGAGAGAGAATTCTATGTTTTGAGTCTTTGATTGGTTACATATTAATTTATTTGCAGAAAACCAGTTCAAAACAACATCCTGTGAATCACGTATTATTTGAGATAGCCTATTTAGGTCTTTATCACTTGCAAAAATTGTTGTGTCGTCTGCGTAAATTACACAGTCAACAGGTACATTATGTGACAGATCATTTATTGCAACAACAAAAACGAATGGGCCAAGGACTGACCCCTGCGGAACACCTGCTTTAATTGTGGATAGCGAAGAATTCTTGCCCCTAACACTAACAAATTGCCTCCTGTTAGTTAGATATGATTGTAGGATTTCTATTGAGCTGTTATTCAGACCATAAAACTTGAGTTTTTCCAATAAAATATCAAAAGGTATACAGTCAAAAGCTTTAGTTAAGTCAAAAAGGAGCATGGAGACAGATTCCTTGTTTTCAAAAGCTTTAATTATCGAGTCAGAGATATGTGAGATGGCCATTGTAGTTGACCTACCAGCTCTGAATCCATACTGTATTGGGAATCAGATAGTAGATTATTAGAGTCAAAAAAATTATTAAGTTGCTTTAATATGAGTGCTTCAAATATTTTGGAAAAGATAGGGACTATAGAGATCGGTCGGTAATTTTGACACAAGGCCTTGTCACCTTTTTTGTAAACTGGGATCATTTTTGAAATTTTAAGTTGCTCAGGAAAATAACCCTGAAAGAGGCATTTGTTAAATACATTGGCAAGTGGTGTACAAATCAGGTGTATAATGTTTTTTATTATGAAATTTGAAAGCCAAAAGTGATCCAGGGATTTTGAATTTGACAATAATAAAACATCAGTTTCATATTCACAATTAAAAAATAGTGAACTGGCCTGCAGACCTGTGCCAGGGTCATCAACAATATTAGTCAAGGAGGATGGAGAAAATGTTGATACAAAATGATTAGCAAATTCTTCAGCAATTAGTTTATCACCCTTAATAACATCACCATTGGTCATATCGATCACTACTTGCCTTATTATGTTTTTTACAAAATCCCAAAATTTACAAGGATTTTTGTTTACACTAATTTCTACACCTACTAAATAATTGGCATAGTTTACTTTTATTTGAGCTTTAACTAATTTTCAAAATCTCTTAAATTCAGCCAGATCACATCGTTACTCCTAATTTTATACTTCTGTCTAAACCTATCTTTCAACCTGATATTTTTAATTAACACTTTACTAAACCAAAATGGATATTCAAGTCTTATTAAGAATTCAAGTCTCCCTAAGAATTTCTTAGGGAAGCAAAAGGTAAAATATTTCATAAACTAAACTAATTTTTTTATTTTATTTCTTTATTTATTTGGACTTTACCTATCGCTTCTAGTGTTTAAAACTACACTACGTTTCGGGAGGTAAGGAAACTCCTCCCGTTATCAAGTGAACCCTACTTACATCTAATATCAAATTATTACACCTAACTAACCTACATTTTTTTGATTTTAAAATCTTTTTTTACATTTTAATTTACACTAACACAAAGATAACAAATATATATACAAAATACCCCCGTTGCAGCAAACCTGCGTACTCAGCGAATTTCCAATGCATAATATATGTCTTAATACCATATAAAGCCGTATACCAAGTTTCATAAAAATATATTCATATATAAGAGATATATACAATTTTAATTATTCTCTATAAGAATAGCATTGGTGATGATTACATAGGTTTGCTGAAACAAGGAACACCAAACAATTGGTTTTTATGCAAATATAAATATAATTTAACTAGGTGAAGCCACATACCAAGTTTAATCAATATTCAATCATAAGTAAGCACTATATAACATTTTAATTATTCTCCATAAGAATAACATGGGAGATGAGGTTTGCTGCAACAAGAAACTAAAAAATGGGTTTTTATGCAAATATCAATATAACTCAACAAGGTGAAGCCACATACCAAGTTTTATTAATTTATGTTCATAATTAAGGGAGTCATTACATTTTATTTATTCTCCATAAGAATAACATGGGGGCTGAGTACGCAGGTTCGCTGCTACGGGGATAATCAACAAAAACCCCCGTAGCAGCAAACCTGCGTACTTAGCGAATTTCCAATGCATATATATTAATCTTAATCCCACATAAAGCTACATACCAATTTTCATCAATATACATTCATAAATAAACAATTTATGACATTTTAATTATTCTCCATAAGAATAACATGGCGGCTGAGTATGCAGGTTTGCTGAAGCAAGGAACACGAAAAAATGGGGTTTTATGCTAATATCAATATAACTCAACTAGGTGAAGTTACTTACCAAATTTCATTAATTTATTTTCATAATTAAGGGAGATAACACGTTACTTATTCTCCATAAGAATAACATGGGGCTGAGTACGCAGGTTTGCTGCTACGGGAGCCTTTGTCAAAAAATTGGTTTTTTGAGGAAATATCAATGGTCCACAACCAGATAAAGCCGTATACCAAGTTTCGTCAGTATATGTTCATAAATAAGCGAGATATAAAATTTTTATTTTCCTCCATAAGAATAACATTAGACAACGTACTGTGTTTAGCATTTTCAATATCTCGGTAACCAATTGACGTAGAGAAATGATCAAAATACCAAATTGTGTGTTTTTTTAAGCTGAATCCAATGGGAAAAAATAAAATTTGACTTTTTCCAAAATTATATGTAAAAAATTCAAAAAACCAATTTTTGGGGTACAAAACCCCCCCAAAATACCCCTTCGGATATAGCGATCTAGCTGGTTTTCGAACTTAGTCATAAATGTTGCTTTACACGTTTATACCAAATTTCATCAAAATCGGATAATTTTTACGAGAGTTATCGTGCTCACGGACATATATATATATATATATATATATACAGTTTCGAACGAATGGTGTTTTTGGGGTCTGGGGACCTCAAAACGAAAAGTTATCATGGTCCCGGGCCTAGGTCTTACCATGCCGACTACGGTAATAGCTTCTTCCCTATAGGGGAAATTCGCTAAAAATCAATTTTTTGTGCAAATATCAATATACCAGTACTACGTGACCCCACGTGCCAAGTTTCATCAATATACATTCATTAATAATGGAGATATCAAATTTTATTTATTCTCCATAAGGATAACATTGGACAACGTACTGTGTTTAGCACTTTGAATATCTCTGCAACGGTTGGACGTAGAATCACAATTCAAACACCGAAATGACTGTTTTGTGGAGCTGAGTTTATTGGTAAAAGCAAATGGAAGTTTACATTAAAATTAACTTAGGAAAAGCCAAAAACCTTTTTCCCATAAGATTAACATGGGAGATTTTATGAGCAGGTTTTTTTGGATTTTCTCCGCAACCACTTAACCTAGCTTAATAATTCAAAACACCATATTATTTGTTTTTTAAGCTCTATAACATGGTCTAAACCAAAATTAAGTGATTTAAAAATTTTAGGGTAAAAAATGCAAAAAACTGATTTTTGGACAATTTAAAACCCCCATAAACCCCCCTTCCCATGGCCCGATTTTTCTGGTTTTCGAACTTAGTCATAAATGTCACTTTACACATTTGAGCCAAATTTAATCGAAATCGGACGTTTTTTACTCGTTAGTTATCGCATTCACGGACACATATATATAAATTTGAACGAATAGTGTTTTAGTCATCTGGGGACCTGAAAAAAAATTTGTCATGGTCTCGGGCTTAAATCTTACCATGAGACCTACGGTAATAGCTTCTTCCCTATAGGGGAAATTCGCTAAAAATCAAATACAATACACTAACAAAAATAAATTAATGAAATTTGGTATGTGGCTTTACCTACATGAGTTATATTGATATTTGTATAAAACCCAATTTTTTGTGTTCCTTGCTTCAGCAAACCTGCATACTCAGCTGCCATGTTATTCTTATGGAGAATAATTAAAATGTCTTAAATCGTTTATTTATGAATGTATACTGATGAAACTTGGTATGTGGCTTTATGTGGTATTAAGATACATATATATGCATTGGAAATTCGCTGAGTACGCAGGTTTGCTGCTACGGGGGTATTTTTATTAGCATGATATGTTTTGTAAAACTTAATAGGATAAATAAACGACGTCTCACAACACACTAAAAAGTATATTTACACTTATACTGTACTTATATACAAGACAAATAAAATAAAAAATATACAGACACAAAATATGGTACAAGGCCAGTTACACCAGTCAACCAGTTACACCGGTCATCATCAGGACCAATCAGAGAATGTCAGAAACAAAATGGCGAACAGCTTAAATATACTATTGGCTACCGGAAGTTCCGGAAACAAGTTGCCATAAGTACCACCAGAGTCAAAGTTAACATGTTCATTAATCAACTATCTTCACATTTTTCCTTGAAAATAAACAACTCTTCCCATGCATTCATTAGATTTTCTTTCTTACAAATATGGAGAATATTTACATTTTCTTCAATTTGTTCCCAAAGTGTGGTCATTTTCCAGGAGGTGTTTAGCGACATTCTATCTTTCCGGGTTTCGGTTCTTCCATGCTGAAACATTATTCTTGTATCGTTTTACAAAATTAACAGTTTGACCAACGTAAAATTTATCACAATCATTACAACTGATTTTATATACACTGAACTTATCAAACTTATCAAAATCTTCTATTTTATCATTATCTTCTAGGTATTGAAGTAATATTTGAAATTCGCTAAGTATTCAGCTTTACTGCAACGGAGGTATTTTTTTTGTGTTTTGTTTTTGTTCATTGTGTTTCAAAGTTGTTAGTAGGGTCTATCGGCCGGTTCTGTGGGAGGCGGGTGTCAAATTTGCATAATTCCTCCCCCTCGAATTTTTAAAATTACCCTAATTGATATTCATAACTCTAATTACCCTAATTAATATTCATAACTCTAATTACCCTAATTAATATTCATAACTGCAATTGACCTAATTACTATTCATTAATAAATAATTAGATCAATTGTGCATAATTTAATGTAATTATACATCACTTGCATAATAACCCCCGGCAGCCATCTCGACCATGACAGTGATTGATGATAACGACCTTGTGACAAATGGCCATCCATCCGCATTCCCAGACAGAGGGTGACTTTTATTACCCGGCGGCAATCACCATTAAAAGACCCTTCTCCGAATTTCATTATAGGAGGGTAGTTTTTCGGTTTTTACCGCTGAGTGGAAACACTGAATCAACACTCAACTGAATCTTTGTTTATAAATCACACAAATGTAAACATTGTTTCAACTATGGAGTAGGTTATGTTTCTTCCATCAATTTTGTTATTTTGAAATAGTTTAAAATGTGAGTGTTATGAAAATTAATGGTGTTTTGTCGTGTTTAAAACAATACTTCTATCAATTTAAACGTATTATTAGTTTATTTTTTACTGGACAACTTTTATGTAAAAGATAAGTGTTAGGACTAGTGATGATAAATTAATACAATAAGTTTTGGAATTTTTAAATTACTGGGACAGTATAACTCCGTAACACGGCTGACTGTGATTGATAATCAAGAGTGTTGTAGATCTATAGCAGTTTATTTTCATTGTGAACAAATTACTCGATGGCAGACTAACTAAACGATCATACGTGCAAACTATCTTTATTACTTGTAATGCACCAAATAAGCCCCACTGTCACCTAATGACATGGGATTCAAGTTTTGTAATTTACCGGTCAGTAAAATATTCTGGTTTCAGTTTATATTTGTTTGCATTTTCTGTGGTTAATATTAATTTTCATAAACAATCAAGATGTACAAAACAAAACTCCATAATCCCAACCGTCTACATTGTTCAACTAATTACGTTTTAGACAGATTGACCTCCTGAAAAATTGTCAATAATGTAGATGTTGGTTTTTGCTTTTCAACCTCTCTGCGATTTCAGTAACTTGTGTGTTTTAATTCGAACTAACACATATTAATGATTTAAACATTTTTAAATTTAAGGTATGAAGTTTATAAGGTACTGTTATATAAATAAATCATTGAACACCTCTTTTTACATGCAATGGGTTTAAAACAAATATATTTCTGTATGTTTAACCTCCTGATTTTGGAACTGGAAATTAATAGGTCTAATAATAATAATTGGCAACTTTTCCCTCAGGTGATGTATTTAAAACTCGTCAAAAACCATCCGGAGCCAAAAATATATTAAAGTCATTGGCCGAGTCATAAAAAATCCGTGAACAGGACTAATGGAAATAGCTAGGACCTGTGACCAAATAAAATAAATCACTTTAATCTAATTTGCTAAGGTACACACAGTGGTTTTAAGAGGTTAATTGCTCCACCTCCCCCTCCAGGGTTTGATGGAAACATATTCCGAATATTCTCTATTCATTGTTGCTGGATTAGGAAACCCCAGCATAGCTGCTATCGGCACGTCTTCCACAAGCGAGAATTTTGCGAAGGTTACCGGAAGGTTAGGATATTGCAGGAAAGGAAAGGGTGGGATGGGACAGGCAGCCAAATTGGCCTTTCAGAGTACCAACTCCCGTGCTCCTGTGACAGCTGTGATCAGGCTCAAACAGGCGGACCCGCTCTACCCTCCAACTGGCCAACTCAACGGATATGGTATCGATGTACAACAGCCAGGAACCATATATTCTCAGGTTGGGGACCAAACCCTGAGTTTCCGCCCGCAGCCGCTGCAAGTGGATGGACCAAAGGTGAAAGGGAAGTTTGTCATAATGGACAGCCAAAAAACTTAACATATGTAATGGCAACTTCATTTGCTGTACCCAATGTCAGCCTCAAAACTGGTATAGGCCAGTTTTAAGGTCGAATATTATCTATTGGTCAATGCTAACACACCACGTTTTAATAAAATTAATCAGTATATAAGAGAGATATGTTCTTTTTAGCGAATTTCCCCTATAGGGAAGAAGCTATTACCGTAGTCGGCATGGTAATACCTAGGCCCAGGACCATGATAACTTTTCGTTTTGAGGTCCCCAGACCCCAAAAACACCATTCGTTCGAAACTATATATATATATATATATATGTGTGTGTCTGTGAGCACGATAACTCTCGTAAAAATGATCCTATTTTGATGAAATTTGGTATAAACGTGGAAAGCAACATTTATGACTTTAAGTTCGAAAACCAGCCAGATCGCTCTACCCGAAGGGGTATTTTGGGGGGGTTTTGTACCCCAAAAATTTTTTTTTAATTTTTCACATATAATTTTGGAAATATTCAAATTTTAGTTTTCACCTTTGGATTCAGCTTAAAAAATCACACAATTTGGTATTTTGATCATTTCTCTACGTCAATTGGTTACCGAGATATTGAAAGTGCTAAACAGAGTATGTTGTCTAATGTTATTCTTATGGAGGAAAAGAAACATTTTATATCTCGCTTATTTATGAAAGTATACTGACGAAACTTGGTATATGGCTTCATCTGGTTGTGGTCAATTGATATTTGCTAAAAAAATATTTTTTTTCCAAAGGATCCCGTAGCAGCAAGCCTGCGTACTCATCCCCATGTCATTCTTATGGATAATAATTAAATGCTATGTCTCCCTTAATTATGAACATAAATTAATAATACCCCCGTAGCAGCAAACCTGCATACTCAGCGAATTTCCAATGAATATATACGTATCTTAATACCACATAAAGCCACATACCAATTTTCATCAATATACATTCATAAATAAACGATTTATGACATTTTAATTATTCTCCATAAGAATAACATGGCGGCTGAGTATGCAGGTTTGCTGAAGGAAGGAAAACAAAAAATGGGGTTTTATACAAATATCAATACAACTCATTTAGGTAAAGTCACATACCAAATTTCATTAATTTATTTTCATAATTAAGGGAGATAACACGTTGTTTATTCTCCATAATAATAACATGGGGCTGAGTACGCAGGTTTGCTGCTACGGGAGCCTTTGGCAAAAAATGTTTTTTTTGAGGAAATATCAGTGGTCCACAACCGGATGAAGCCGTATACCAAGTTTCGTCAGTATACGTTCATAAATAAGCGAGATGTAAAATTTTTCTTTTCCTCCATAAGAATAACATTAGACAACGTACTGTGTTTAGCACTTTCAATATCTCGGTAACCAATTGACGTAGAGAAATGATCAAAATACCAAATTGTGTGTTTTTTTAAGCTGAATCCAATGGTAAAAACTAAAATTTGACTATTTCAAAAATTATATGTAAAAAATTCAAAAAACCCATTTTTGGGGTACAAAACCCCCCCAAAATACCCCTTCGGATAAAGCGATCTGGCTGGTTTTCGAACTTAAAGTCATAAATGTTGCTTTACACGTTTATACCAAATTTCATCAAAATCGGATAATTTTTACGAGAGTTATCGTGCTCACGGACACACATATATATATATATATATATATATATATATATATATATATATATATACAGTTTCGAACGAATGGTGTTTTTGGGGTCTGGGGACCTCAAAACGAAAAGTTATCATGGTCCCGGGCCTAGGTCTTACCATGCCGACTACGGTAATAGCTTCTTCCCTATAGGGGAAATTCGCTAAAAACTGGTATATGACTTCACCTACTTCAGTTATATTGATATTAGCATAAAAACCCATTTTTTGTGTTCCTTGTTGCAGCAAACCTGCGTACTCAGCCCCAATGTTATTCTTATGGAGAATAATTAAAATTGTATATATCGCTTATTTGTGAATATATTTTTATGAAACTTGATAAGTGGCTTGATGTAGTATTAAGACATTTATATCTCCATTGGAAATTCGCTTACTATGCAGGTTTGCCGTGATGGGGGCATTTATTTCTTATAAGAATAACATCGGACAATATACTTAGTTTACCGCAGAATGGAAATTGAAATATTCTCTACAACCATTAGCCGAATAGCCTACTAACGAAATACTAATTCAACCGTGTGTGGATTGGAGTACTAATTTTTCAGCTTTTTGTGCTTTTTGTGGCAATGAGTTAAAACTGTTGAAACCTGTTACAAATATTTAAAGTTTATGGTATTAAGAAAGGTAAGAAAACTAAATTTTGGGACTTCTTAAGCCCCGTAATTTCTGAACCCGAATTTGTATAAAAAATCAGGTGGTATATTTTATTAGAAACCTAATATAAACCACCAAATAAAAATCCAAAGATTGCGAAAGTGGCTTCTCAAAACTCCTCCAGACCTATATATTACGTTTTTGGGAACCAAAATATTTTGGATATATCTTTGTTCTTACCTCAGTATATCTTCTGCCTTTACTATCACTCCCAGACGATCAATTTTAACGTATGATTATCCGTTGGATTTCTTTTGTTATAGCAGCATCTTCTGAAAGATGTTCCCACGTTTGATACGCCGCCCTCCTCAACCATAGACCTCCACCACACCGGCAAATTGTCTATGTTATTATTTACGCCTTTTTTTGTAATTTTAGAAAATGTTCAATTATACAACAAATTTTTGTTCCCATAAGGATAATATGTAAACTTTGAAAGCCAAAAGGGCATAGCCCTACACACCCAAATACAAAACTATTTACGTCACATCTCCTAATAGTACTTAATAAGTGTGCCAAGTTTTATAATTTTACGATGCCGCACATCCGAGAAATCGGTACCACAAAAATTTCCTTAGCCGATTAATATATAGATCTATATGCAACAGGTACAACGTTACAAACGGTGAAAAATATCATGGGAATCACTTTACTCAGTTTTATAAAACAACGGGAAATATACATTAAATACCTAACATATTTTAACAAAACATTTGAATAATCAAAATCTATACAAACTTGTATTTGCGAATTCGCTGTAATTTCCATGAGTAAATAAAAACAAACATTTATTTTCTTCTAGCAGACACCTCAAAATATGGTGGGCAGTAAACAAAAAACAAACTGGCACTTTAGGCCACATGTGTTTGGTTGCTATGGTTATGTTTGGTCAAAGCTGCCCCGTCATTGGCCAGGCAAGGCGCTGCTGCTCTATGTGTTTCCACACAGTCTACTATACACAGTCGCGCAGCTCAGTTGCGAAAGTTGTCCGCCTGGCCGCGGCGAGCGATGCGAGCGCCCCTAGCGGCTCGCAAGCTCAAGCGCTAGTTCACTCTATTGGCTTATATGGCAACAAACCGTTCTTCTTGTTTAATTTAATAAAAATGTTTGTTAAATAATATTGCTGCGTTAATGTAACATTATTCGTCGTCCTCTTATGATATTATAAAAGTATTTCATCAGTTAATAATAATAAATAGACTAAATTTAGACGCAGGGAATAGTTTAATGCATCTTACGACAATCTGTCAACAATAATTATTTGTTATAAATCATTGTGCAATTTACAGTTTGACACCTTAGATGTTTAATTGTAAGATATATTATTTATTTAGTTAATTTCCTTTGGAAAGTGAACTATTAGCATAACCTGCACGGTGAAACTTAAGCCCGGGACCACCATAGAAGTTCCTAACGTGACCCCCTGAACACGTTTTGGGGGGTCGTTCAAAATGTTATATATATATATATGTTTTTGCACTTTAGCGGTCGCATTTTTTGTCCGATTTACTTCAAATTTGGTAGGGACGTTCCTTTCTGTAATCAGTTGGGCAAGTTCGTTGGGAAAAACAATCGGAAAACTCTAAACCCTTTTTTTGGAGATTAATATTTCAAATTTAAATTTTTTGGACCCAAAAAGGGTCATAAAAGCCTCAGATGTAAAACCAATGCATGTAAGATGATGGGAATTATTGAGGCGAAAGTTTTAAGCCCTCTCTCGTCATTCTAGCATAAATATTTACCGACTTATTAAAGAAAATGTGTATCGACTAAACACAGTACGTTGTCTTATGTGGGTTTTACACTAGAAAAGCCTGTTATTCCTTTGTTAGAGTACTTTTATCATCCCTAGCAACCTCACGCCTACTTTCAAGCCTGTTTGGACCTTCTCCTAACCTTATAATGCACAAAATTGTATTCCCAGCTTTGCAAGTAAATGAAACCAGGAGTATCAGAACAGCCAAAAAATCAATGTTTTCAGATTTCAATAAAAATTGGACAAATGTATGTTTTTACACTTATTTTTAGTTTTACAAGTTGTTATGTGGAAATTCACTTCCCTCACGTCAGCGTGCTGCGTGCGAACTCGTTTGAATGCAAAGTTTAATTTGTAAATTTGTATCTTGTATCTGAAATAAATTCGTATTTTCCCTAAGAGATTTTACAAGACACAACGTTGGACAACGTCTGAGACAGAAAAGACAGAGTTATCCATTCGATTTTTAAGTTGCTAATTCTTAAGATTCTAAAAATTTCTTTGAAGTGCATAAATGTTAACCATGCAAATCTTCTTTGGTAGAAGAAAATTACAGTGTTAATGATGAAAGTATAACAAATTGTACATAATATTGTACACACAATTGTTTTGCGTCGACGTCACATCTTGATTACTAATTTGTAAACGTTGAATTTTTAATTTTCTTTCCTGTTGTAAGGATATGAATTTGTGTCTTATTAAACTTGTTTTGAAACTCAAATTTTGTTACACCTTAAAATTTACAAATGAACCTTTGCGTTTAAAGAAAATAAAATGCAATAATATCTTAAATTTAAACATTTAGGGTGTTAACATGCACATTGTACAATTATTTTTAACAAATGAAAGACAGAATGTCAGAATGTCGTAATTCATTAAAACTATTCCCAGCGTCTAAATTTAGTATCTTTTGTATTACCAACTTATGCGATAATATGCGAACTTATAATACTTTAAAATCTTCATCATCTCATAATAGGACGGCAAACAAGTTACATTAATATGGCGATATTAATTAATAAACATTTTTATTAAAATAAAACCAGAAGAACTCTTTGTTGCCATTGAAGGCAATAGGGTAAAATAGCGCTTGAGCTTGCGAGCCGCTTGGAGCGCTAGGGTCGCTCGCGCGGACATCTCGACACACGAGTAAGCTGCGGGACTGTGTATAGTAGACTGTGGTTTCCACTAGACCCAACAGGTGTCACTAGAGTTAATCCTAAAGCTACTTCAATTCGACTATAGTATAACCATACTGTAGTTAGTCTATGGTATAGCCATAGACTAACTACTGTAGTTAGTCTATGGTATAACTATATCGTTACCCGTCGCGGCTTCCACGCCCAATACATAGTAAGATATATGTTAGCCGACTAAGAGTCGCGTCAAGGCAGCAATTTCAAAGACGCCCTACGTATTTCTGGTGATCGTTTGCTACCTTTGGACATATACCTTACAGCAGTAGCTCGTGTGCGAGCTTCAGCTTCCTCAATAGTTTCTGTAGATCACTGCTCTGCCATAGTGCCATTTCAGTTACTCTCAAATTGAGCTTGCTCTTCACGTCGAAGTTTCTGTTCTTCTGGTGTTTTTTTTTCAGTGTGCTGCCTACCGTAAAGCTTTCGATTTGTGTTTTAAGTTCGAAGTGACTACGTACACGTCCAATGTAAGGGCAAATTCACTTCGCTACCGCTTAGGTTAGGTTATGTTACATTACGTTAGGTTAGGTTATGTTACGTTACGTTAGATTAGGTTAGGAGGTTTTCTGGCTCTCAATTTGTTTGAAAAATCACAGGAAAATTAACGTACGGTGCATAATTTGGAACTGACGTGAACAGTAACGGCTCACGTCGGACGTGTACGTAGCCTCTGTCTTTATTGAAGATTGTCTCTATTTTGACACATATTTCTATGAAGGACTAAATTGTATTTTATGCCTGTAAAATCCTCATTGGTGAGTCAAGCGAGTGCACATAAAAACATCACAACAAGGTAAAACATGTGTAAATTTGTGTGATGTGGAGTATTGCAATGAAACCTATTGACCTAATCAAAGAGTAATAAGATTACTAACGTATTCTCTGGGCATTATTATTTAGAAAAATAACATTAACACATTTGGACTACTGAAATATAATAATAAGTTTATAAAACAATAAAGTACTCCCAACAACTGATAATAACATGTATCAGCAAGTTTCTATTATCAGCGATACCAGCACATTATAAGTATAGCGCTGAATAAAAATATTATAGCACAATTTTTATTTGAATATTTTAATACATATTTCGTTTTATGTGTGATATAGGGCCAAAGACGAGTATTAAATGCTATGTGACCTTTCTTTTTAAGCCTTAATCATGCATAAAACCAATCACGAGTGTATTTTAAGCTTCAGAGAAGAAAATCAACTCTTAGGGCAATTTTAGGGTAATTTAAAATAGGTTTAGGGTAATTTAGAGTAATTTTATCACACGTTTAGGGTAAAATTTAATCTATCTGGTGGCAACACTGATGCTGAGACACTGGCTGAGAGCTCACTCAGCTCAGTAGTGAGCAGCGTTGTCAATTGGGTGGTAATTACCCCATTTGGTGGTAATTCTAGGCCCTGGTGGTATTTTTGGCGGTAATCACTACTTGGTGGTAATTTGGTTATCTATTAACCTGATTAAAATAACAGTATTTTTACTGTTTTCTTCTATAAATAAGTATAATTTTTTAAGTAAATTTTTAACGAGCATTTAATTTCAATACAAGTTATTATATAAGCTTGAAATCCTTTATTTTCTGTAACAATAACATAAAACAATATACCTGAGGTTTGCTTCACTAATCCATATATATATTCATTTACTTTCTGTTTTAATTTACAGAATGACGACATGCATATTTTGCAGATACTTTTTTCAAATTGATTATAATTTATATCTTGTTATTTATTACCTCCCCCTTCTCTTGAAACCAGAGGATTTCTGAATTAGCTGCGTCACTTTTCTAAAATACTTGAAAAAAACGAATATTTACAACTATATTAAACATGTAACTTCCGAGGATGGAAATAACTTCCGTGGATATTCATATATTATCATTAACTGTTGTACATTTTATACTAACTTCACTAATATTAATAATGTAATAATTATGTGTCAATAACAACAGATTTGAAAATTACCGCGCTCTTTTCTAGTACTTTTGAAGAACGAAGTGACTACGTACACGTCCAATGTAAGGGCAAATTCACTTCGCTACCGCTTAGGTTAGGTTAGGTTAGGTTACATTACATTACGTTAGGTTAGGTTACGTTAGATTAGGTTAGGAGGTTTTCTGGCTCTCAATTTGTTTTAAAAATCACAGGAAAAGTAACGTACGGTGCATAATTTGGAACAGACGTGAACAGTAGCGGCTCACGTCGGACGTGTACGTAGCCTCTGCCTTTGAAGAAGGGTGGTAAAAGGTGGTAATATTTGCAGGAGCTGGTGGTAATTTCCATAAATTGGATTGGCAACACTGGTGGTGATTAGTGCTATGCTCAGGGTTGCCAAAGCGTGGGTAATTCTAAGGGCCGTGGGTAAAATGGTGGGTAATCGCTGAAAGTGATTGTTTTCGTCCTATTTGAGGGGTCGGAGGCAAGTGGTTGAAATACCTTTCATTGATTCAGAGATTATGAGATATTGCCACTCTGACGTACAAATTGTTAATGCGGGGGTTCCGCAAGGCTCAAATATGTGAATGATCTGAAGAGCTGTGTGGGAGGTGCTGAGTGTTGTGTTTGTTTGCTGATGATAGTCAATAATTGTGGATGGCATATGTTGTGAGATCATGGAGGTCAATAGCTTTGTTGAGTCAAATATGATTGTCCAGTGGTTTCGGGAAAATGGTTTGGCTATTAATGCTAACAAAACTTCTGTAATTGATTTCTCAATTTTGGCCAAGCGTAATGATAATCTGACTATCTTGGTCGATGAAGCAGAAGTCTGCTCCATTGACAATGTTAGGTTTTTGGGGTTAAATGTTGATAGACATCTTAGATTTTCTGCTCATGTTAGCGATGTCGCACGAAAGTTATGTTCTGGGAGTTTTGTACTTTGTAGACTAGCTTTCTTTACAAATACTGAGGTTCTTCTTACTTCGTATTACGCGTTGATTTTTCCATATATTTCATATGCTGTCGCAATCTGATGGGGTTCAGAACGATCTACTATAACCAAACCCATTTTTGTCCTCCAAAAGAGGGCAGTGCGAATTGTTGCTGGTCTTCGAAGGAGGGAATCATGCAAGACCGTTTTCAGGGAACTAAAACTTCTCACGTTCCCTAGTATTTATATTTATCAAACTTTGATTTTTTTAAGCAGAACCACAGTAGTGGGGGTTTGCGGGTGCTGGCTCACTTGATTTATGGCTTCCGGTCACGTGACCGGAAGCGCTGAGTGATAAAATACGTTATCTGAGGCTGAGCCAGTGACGTAGGCGGTTTTGTGACGAAATGAGTTAAAGTTCAAAGTTCAAGGTTACGGGGAGGTAATTTTAAAAAAGTACTACCTCGCACGCGAAAAATCCGATTGTGATTCGATAGTTTTAATTCGATAAAATATCGAATGAAAATTATCGAATGAAGCAATCGAATGATACGAGTGCGAGGTAGAACAATTACAAATATTACTTTATTTACAATAATTCATATTACAAATATTACTTTATTTACAATAATTCATGTTTACAATAGTTCCCCGTTGTTGGTTGTCATCGATGTTGTTGATCCGGACGAGTTGCGGCCATCACTTTGTTTTCTGAAGAAAGACGGTAGATACTTCGATCCCTGCGCAGAGTCCATGTTGTTTTTTGATGCGTAAAGTTTCAAAGATAAATCGTAACCGGACGCAATGAGAAGTCTTAACTCTTCATTAAAAACCTCGAGGTCTTGGAAAGTCGCCAGATGAATAGAGTCATAATGAATACACCTAATTTTAATGGACATTTTAATACAATGTTTTACGTTTGTGAAGAGCACTCGATGTTCACCAGTCGAGAGCCGGAGGTGTACTGACTATTCGCTAGCTAGCGTTCTGGTATCAAACAAAATGGTGGGGGTAAAAGTGTGGTGGGGCGGAGAAGATGGCGGACAGCAGATGGCAGGCGGCAGGTGGCAGCTGGTTGCTACTACATTCGCCGCCACAGTAATGCAATCCTTCGGCGTAATTCTTGTAGTTTATCTTGTCGGTTCATTTGATACGTTTTACATCTACATATGCAATAGCTGAAACACTTGCACTTACGACAAGCTTTCCCGTCAACTTGATCGCCTGGTATTTTAAAACATTGTAACTCGCAACAATATGTCTTCAAATTGTTATCGAAAAATAAATTTTTCATAGGTGACACCGACATGTTAGCTGCAGCGTGTGTTAGACAAGACTGAGACTAACTTCACTGCTCCCTCTCTTTTATACCTCTTCATAAGTTAACCCTGAATGAAAGTTCAAGGTCATCCATTTGAATTTTAAAAAAAGCAACACAGCAGTATATAAAATAATATACTGCTGTGTTGCTGTTTTTATTTATTTTTTTTTTTTTTATATTTTCTTTATTAAACAAACATCTTACAATACAATAAGCTTAAGTCTAACATTGATGCCTAGAAATACAAACAGAAAAATACAAACAAAGACATTATGTACAAGGATGCGTGATGTGCAGAGTGAGTTCCGTCGAGTTGTTGCCGCTTACACCGTGTGATACCAAATACAACGTCCCCGGTTGAATATCTCGCAAATCTTCATTTTGTAGCAGTTGAACAAATCGTTTTGGAAGAAATACTTGAAACTTCGGCTCATCTCCTGGAGTGAAAGGTCCTTCGCTCAATGAAACTAGAATTGCTTCTCCATGTGTGGTTTCCACTTTCTTGATGTTATGAATAATGTAGTGTTTTTGTTCTTTTAGTTCTGAACACTTTTTAGTTAGCAGAAGGTCGGATTTTGAATGAGTGTTGAATTGATCAACCAGTGTTTGTAGAAACTGTTGTGATGTCATCTTCGTCAGTGGTGGTTGTGGTGTTGCCTCTTCGGAGTCTCGAATAATACTCGTGCTGGAGCGGTGCTGCCTCCTCGTATTTATAGGCCCCACTACCCCCACCACATTTCTGTTCTCCGCTACCCCCACCACATTCCTGCGTTTGTTTCAAATAAGCAGCCAAACGATATGCGTTGTACAATGCACAGTTTGTTTGACCGTGTTTAAGATCTTTTGCAGCGACACAAATATTACCGAGATTAATGTTAAAGTCCTTACTGATAGTTATATCGAAAACATCACCGTGCGTGTACTTTTGTATCCAGTTCTTTTTTTCTAATCCTCTTGTGTATATATGTGAATATTGTTTGCAAAAGTTAAACATAATACTGTGCAGATTACTGTAGCTTATAAATCCTTCATACCAATGTATGTGATGAAAGTAGTTTGTTATCCATTTGTTTGTACTTTTCGCTTTGGTGTTAAGTTTGTTAAAAGAAAAAGGAGCTTCAAACGTGAATGGGTAGGCTACAAATGTAAGCAAGTCTAAAATTACTAATTCCTTGATAATAAACCTATCATCATTATTTCGAAATGCTTGAAATTCTATTACACAAGGCTTTACACTCACTTCTTCATCCCCTCCGCTCATCATGGCACCTAGCGATCAACTAAACTGTTTTCCACACCACGGTAGGTTAAATACCAGGCCGTACAGTTGCAGGCGCGTTGGTGTATATTTAACGTGGGCACCGTCCCCAATAGGCCTACCCCACGTGTGTTCTTCTTTACAAAGTCAAACTTTAGTCTTTTTTAACTTCTTCTTCTTCTTGTGTTTCGTTTTCTTCTTCTTCTTGTTTCTCCGTTTCTTCTTCCTGTGTTGTTTCTTCTGTAGCTTCTGTAGCGATTTCTACAAGTGGTTCAAAATCCTTTAACTTTCTCCACATGCAAACTTCATGAGGTATTCTATTAAAAATAGATGTATCCACAGGTCCGTACACGATGGTGCTATCAGGTTGTTTTTCTAAAGTATCGACCAAATATTCTTTAATAATAGCGCTTGCAAATACCAACTGTCTCATGTACCTTGTAATAGGTTCTGTTGCGTAGTTTAAAACGTAGAATTCTTCACGTGACAGTAGAATCTTATTTTCATGTTGAGTCAAGTCTCTAATTCGCACTTGTAGTTGTCCACGATGTTTAACAATATCGATTTCATTGTCACAATCCAAAAGTCGAATATGTGTTTTCCTTCCACACAAACTGTTAGTTAAATAACATTCTATTAAATGTACATGTTTCAAAAATGACTCCCAAGCATTTTGCGAAAATAAAACCTTTTTTGTTCCATGGTGTAGTATTACTGTAGGGGAATAATCCAATGATTTCATCAATCCAACTGATACACTTTTACTGATGCATGCTGAGATGGGGTAAAAGATTCGCAGAAAAACTTCAGTTAAAATGTGAGGAGGAATATTCTCTTCAACTTTCTTCTTCCTCTTTGGTACTACCTTTGATGGGTCTGCATTAATTTCCTCCTCTCTATCTCTTTTACCAAACTTTAAAAATGCAGTTATTTCCTTGATGATTTCTGTTTCACTAGTATTATCACGTTCCAATAACGGTGCTACCTCTGCATCACCTTGTACAACAGATGGAGAACTCATTTTGTAGAAGATGTTACCCATGCGACGATAGACGATCAACTGAAGACCTGCATTGTTGCTCCGCTATTTATAGGTTAGCGACAGTGGCGGTGCCGGTGGTGGTACAACGTTTTACAATACTGTCTTTACAATACCGGTCAACGGTGTGTATGTAACAATTTTATCGTGCAAAATTAAACAATACGCAGATGTATTTGCAGGTACGTTTTCTTGAAATTCCATTTCTATTTTTATATCAACACTAGACGATTTTACAGATTCATTTTGTTTGGAACAATCAATTACAACAATCGGAGCTTTCGATTCAAACTGTACGGGAGATAGTAGAGGTGTATTTGTTTTGCCGTAGTATGAATTTTGGAACCTAGCGTACATGTCGTATAAAACACTGTATCTTTTTTTATCAAAAGAAATATTAAAGTTGTCGTAGGGAAAGAATTGTGAATTCAGGAACACTTTACAGTTTGTTAATTTACAATGGTCAAATTCACCAGCATTTTCAGTTATTATACTTTTCTTCTTCGTTTGTAATCCAAATATTACATATCTCGCTTTTTCCAAATGAGTAGAAGTTTTTACAGTCCATGTATGCCGTTGTGTTGTAGGTAAAACGGGGTATTCATGAAACTCCCAGCTTCTGAATGGCATTACAATGTCTCGATCTGATTTTAACTTTCTTAATAATGTAATCCTGTGTTCATCATTTAGTCGCACATGTGGTACTCTCCAAACAATCTTGTCTAATGTTAATTTCCAGTCTAAATTGGCATCAGTTGTTCCAGCAGCTGCTTTAATAATATCATTATCGTTTGATGATCTTAATAAAACTAGTTCTTGTTTTACATTTATTATTATTCTTCTGTAGTCTTCAGCAAATCCTAGGAGTAATCTTAAAGGTACGTAGAAATCAAAGTTTCCCGAAGAGTCAGGAGCGAATGTACTTTTGTCTGGTGCAACCCATCCTGCAACAGCTAACAGATTCTTCTCATTTGGTGTTAAAGACGCTAATCCTTTCAATGTACTGGAAATTCCAACCTTTTTTGTTGAATCGACTGTAACTCCCGAAATTTCATATCTAATCTCGTCAAACAAAAATGCCATAGGATTATTTATGAACGGAACAGTGGTTCCAGCAGTACCATCAGTTTTTGTTACTTTTCCTTCAATATATAAATAACTTTCGCATGGAAGAGTATAAATGTCTTGTTGTTGTATAGGAATCCTAATTTCATCGTTATTGTTTAATTTGGACGAAGCGTAAGGGTTGTGCGTGTGATATTCCTTTTCCCATAAGGTCTCGTCGAATGTTGGACCCTGCGCTATATCCAGTATATCCATTGTTAATGACCTTTAATCCAATTTCTTCTAGAAAACGAATGTTGTCACTTGTTAATCCTTCTACAGCTGATGAGCTACTGACCTCTTTGCTGGATGGCTCTCTCTTTTTAAATGATAACCCCATTGTCTAAGCGGATGATTTTATATGTATTCTTACAGTAATAGCTTCTCCTCTAAAGTCAATAAGGTTTCCGTCTTGATCCACTATGTTCAGCACGATGTCTGAAATGAAACTGGTGTTTAACGGTAGGTACACAAGGTTTTGAGGCTTTTCTACTATCTTGAAACCTGGTGCAACTGATGGGTAGAATGTGTGTAATATATGACGATTTTCTCCATCTCTGTAGGATCCTTGTATAATGTTACATGTAATGTCTATGCTATTAACTTTGATGATCGTCACAGTTTTATTCCCAGAATGAGTTTTATTAGGTTCTAAAACTTTTGTTTCCTTAGAAAACCCCAATAAACTACCAATTGAATGTTCTTGACTAAAATCAATATAATACTTAGACGTAATTTCGGCTTTCATTGTATTGTTATTGCCTTTTATCGTTATATTTTCTTTTCCCATATGTTTTTGTATAACTTCATTTATATTATCAATTTCATAAGCTCCTGTTGGTAAACTGAATTCTTCCAAAGCTGAATACTTTCCTTTATCATCTTTTGTCTTGTAATAATGTATTTTGTTATTAATTCCTTCACTAACGTTTGGAATAGAGTTATATGTTGTTAAATCCAATAATGCGGCTTCCCATAGTCTTCCTTTTTGCAAACGTAGCGCTGGAAACAGAATACTGCGCAAAGTACATGAGTTACCGGTTAATGACACTGTATACGAAGACATCTTAAAGTTGACTAACACTTTTAGCTAAAAAGTCTAAACATAAATGACCGCAAATGGATGTATCATCAGGTTGTTTTCTTGTATGATTGTAAAAAACGTTTTCTGCCGCACGAAAGTATTGTTGAAGTTCTTTCGGTGGTGGAAGGTCTCCAAAACTGTCGAAATAATAAATGGTTTTACCAAGTTTCTTGTAACACACCCAATGAGTGCCTAATCCTTCACTATTATCCAAATTTACAATACCAGTCTCATTTTTCCACATTTTAACCGGTAATTCATCTTTCATAAATACTCCTCTAAAAAATGGGATTTTCAAACAAGAAGCATATGTAATCAGTTCTGCATTGGTCAATTCTTTGTTTTTAATTATTAATTGCTCTTTCTTATTTAATACACACGATACGGCCTTAGGTATAATCCTCCTCCCTTTTTTATCATTGACCATATTGTTGGTTTCTTTTTAGCTTTACCACTGGTAGATCGACGTTTTCTTCTGATATTACCTCCTTGTTTCTTAGCGGGTTTTTTCCCACGCCTTCTTCTCTTTCCTCCTCCAAACGTAGTTTTTGCTTTCATTGCTGCTGTTACTGCTAAAGACGCTGCTTTTTCACCAATACCTGCGTCACTAGATTTTACTCTTTGCCAAGCTTTCTCAGCAAGTGCTTTATCCGCTATTGATCTATTTTTAGTATCACCAAATTTGGAATACGCTATATCGTGCTGTTTACAAGCCTGATCGAGCTTATTTATTCCAGGATCTCCTCTAGCAAGTCGTTTCTTTAATTTGGTTCCAGGACCACAATATTGATATCCTCCAGGTAAATGTAATTCCACAGGTAATAAATCAATCGCCTTGTTAACTATAGCTCCAACCGGTTTACTCAATAGAGAAAATGCTGTTGATGCTATTCCCCTTCCTCTCCGTAATCTCTCTCGATTATGACTGATGCGTTTAACCCTCGACATGACTATTTATAGCAAAACCTACAATCAGTAGGTGCACTCTATAAATATTTCACAATGAATGTAATATCAGTTTTGGTTTCTTGTATTATATACTGTTTAAAATCCATTTATTATATAGAAATGGATTTATTAATTAAATGTATACATATTAAATAAAAGTAGTAAAAATGGAAATAAGGTGTAAATGAAGATGTTCCAGATGTTTCTCCGCTGGTGATGGTATCGTTGTCTTCGGTAAAATGAATAAACTTTAAATAGTTGTCATGTTCCCTTAGAAACTTGCCGCTTAATCGTTGGTAATTGAATAACACATCCCAGTCTAGTTTATCTTTAAAATTGTCAATGTAATTCTCAGAGAGATTTTGATATTTACTTATTACTTCCCAACAGTTATTAAAATTTGATGTCATCTCTACGAGGAAGTCTTCTGAAAACTGTTGTCTTTGTAAAATATGGATCCAGTTAACTCTGTGAAAATAAATTCTTAACATAGTCATTGTAAAGAGGTAGTGTATGGAAAGTTGTTCCCAATCCATATATCTATCAAACCGTTGAACAAAACCATCTGTCAACACTCCTTGGGGAAATCTCGGCTCTTGAGATATTAAACTCCACGCAGTAATATTGGATTCCATCATCCTCTCTGTATCATCTCTCGAATATGACTGATGCTTTGTCCCTTATCATGGGTATTTTAAATTCTTTTTTCTCTTATGTAATCTTCATTGTTTTCTGTTGGTTCATTAATCACATTCACTTTATCATCCTTTCCTAATGTCTTGACTTTAGAAGGCTCAGACGGTTTATCTCGTTGATTAGGTTTCTCTGGATTGTGTATATTTTTCCAGTCTAAATAATTGTAGCTGTCAACATCTGAAGCTGCAGCTCTTCCTGAAGCCCGATGGATATAATGAAATAGAGCTGCACCAAACCTTTCCAAATGTTTTTCATATTCCGTAGTCCATTTCTTGTGTACAATATCAAACATTTTCTTATTTACAGCGTCTCCATCCTGCTCACAATCACCTACATTTGATAATTTTAATTTTTTTACATCATAGCTTGTGTCAGTTTCATTCCTTTGGTAAATCGTTAACAATTTTAGAGTAGCTAAATTTACTGCTTCGCCATCATAAACGGGATGTTGTATATTACTTAACCTTTTACCGGAAAACCCCCAATGATCTTCGTGTACAGTTGGGGTTCTTTTATCCATGTATTGTACCGTAACCGCATCAGAAGACAAAAGCGGATCACCAACATTTTGAATTACTTTTCCTTCAAAATTATAATTACCATCAGGTGTTAATGGAAACCCAGCTCTTTTTTCACTATATCCAGATTTTACTCCAAACTCGGAATACCGTCCGAACTTGTCCACACTCATGATGTAACTGAATCGCTATCGTTTAGGTTCTTACTATATATATATATATATATATATATACGTCTACTGAACAATTATTTCTCGTTTTCGCAGTTCATCAACCAAAGCTACCCATTCGTTTTCTAAACCAGTGTGCCCGGCTTCCATAGCTTCATGTAATAACCTCATTCGATCAACTAACTTATTTATATCGTTGTAATATATTATATTGGTTTTATACAAATTTTTTAATAATCCCCTTCCAGATGTAGTAGGATCAGTTGTTTTTCTTTTTTTATGCAAAACATTTAATTCAGCAGAAGATAAAGCTCTTCTTTTAATTGAAGCTTTATTTGATTTCGAGGGGAAAAGACTAGATATAATGTTTGTGTATTTTATTGATCTGTTTCTATGAATAGGTTTTTCTTTGGAATATTTTTTTCTATGTGCATTTGTATACTCTAGTATATTTTTAAACAATTGTAAATCCTTTTTAGTATATTTACCAGGATTATTTTTAAAGATGAGTTCAAACAAACCTGTTGTACCTTTATATTTCTTATCACCAATAACTATATCATCATTTTCGTTTATATCTAACTTTCTATCTCCAATCATTAATCCTTTATCCTCTATTCTAGCTCCATATGTATGATAATTTCGATTAGCATGTGTGCCATGTAACATTTTTAATGTATATTTTCTTCCAAGTGTTCCTTTAAACATAATATCTGTGCCTAATTTGCTTAAGTTGGATGGGTTGATATCCTCTTCTTCTGCTCTTGTATCTTCCGCACTTGTATCTTCTGTACTTGTATCTCCTGCAATGTTCTTTTCCCTTAAATCTCCTATATCTCCACTTTCTTCATACTCGTCGCTTTCTTCAGATGTTTGTAACTGGTCAAAACTTTCATCATTCTGAAATTCTTCTTCATATTTGGAAATTGGTAGCATTTTGTCTCCTTCGAAGCGAATTGAAGGTTTTTCCATATTTTGTGCTAATCGCTTTAAAGGTTCAGTAACAGGTTTGAATGTTGTTTCTAAAAATTGCTCTCTTTCATTTATACCTGATTTTAAAGCTCGGTTTTTTTGTCTAATAGAATCACTAAGTGATTTTATTTCTTTTAGTAGCTTTTCCTGGTTAACCATCTTCACACCTTGACGACTTGTATAGTAATACTGCTAATCAGTGTAGTAAAACAAATTTATCAAAACCTATTCTATAACGGCCGTCTTTTATAGCTTGATCTTTCATAATAACCAGAAATCCATACTTTTCCGCCCATGCTTTTCCGCAAAGCTCTTTAAACTTTTCAAATGCCATATCAGCATTCACATGATCGTTATATATATGTTTTAGGTTAGTATCATCTTGTTTAAATACAATTAAAACATTTGCATTATCTCTGATAAGTTGTTTCGGGATTTTGCTATAAGTTTGTCCTATATATATGCTATCGATGTTATTATGTCTTCCCATGGCAAAGTAGTTTCTAATAGTATCCTGATTTTCACAAGATACATCGTCAAATATAAATACAGAATACGGTATCGCTTCGTTTGGTTGTATAATGCTATCACTAGCGTTAAATTTGTAAAAATTAACATCGGGCACATCAGATAGGATTTTATCTAGCAATTGATACTTTGGTTGTTGTAGGGACTTTGAAAAAATATATAGGTTATTAAACCTTAATCCCTGCGGATTAGTGATCAAATTAAAGACAACATTGGTTTTTCCACAGTTTGAGGGTCCACTTACTATACATCGAACAGTGTTTGGAAGTAAACTACCGTGTTTACCATTGTTGATTTTAACGTTATCCACAGTTAAATCATCTATGTTATTAATATTGAATCGATCTTTATGGTGAATAATCTCCATCCTGCTCAAAGGTTAACGATGAAATGAGTTGCTTGCATTAAATCAAATCTTTTATAGGTATCCATGAATCCTCAGTTTTGTTAAACCCTAACCACCGCACTTTAACTGCGTCCTTTTTTCTTTGTAACACTTTTTCAACAAGATATACATCACCTACTGTTGACTTTAACATTTCATGTCCATAAAATGCACCTTGCAACAAATCTCCTTTGTTATCTTTTAAGATATACGTTTCAGGTACAGTCGGTTGCACTTTATACACTGTAAAAACTTCATTCGTCCAATTGGGAAGGTATTTCTTGGTAAACACTCCCTTATATTTACTAATCCGTACTTTATCACTTACATTAAATTTTCTTGGCTGCATTTTTTCTACTTTTGGCTTTGTATTTTTCTTTATGCGTTTTAATACATCTTTTGCATTTCTTCTATTTACTTTGTTAGGTTTCATACCAATAGTTCTATGAAACCTGTTATTATATTCATTTATTAATTGTGGTAAAACATCATACCATACGTAAGAACCTCTTTTTGAAAATTGTTTATATAGTGCTCCTTTTAAGGTTCTATTGAATCTTTCTACAATAGCTGCTTTTTTCTCTGAATTTGTAGAATAATGATTTATTTTATATTTATTCATTAACTGTGCAAAGTTTGTATTAAAGTATTCTGTTCCATCATCAGTTTGTAAATGTTTAATTTTGTTTTTATCTCTTTTTATGGCTATTTCCATGGCTTCTGTTACGCTTTTACCAGTCTTGTCCTTTAGAGGTAAAGCGTCTGCAACTTTTGTAAAACAATTAATAATAGTGAGTATATATTTAAATCCTTTGTTTATTCTGCTATGCGGTCGCATTTCAATTAAATCCGCTTGATATAGATCATTTATCCCTTTTATAACAGTATTTCTTCTTGGAAACTTTATTCTTGCAGGTTTGTGTAGTTCATTAATAATCTTCTCCTTCAGGTCTGACATGATGGTTTCACGAAGGCAGCTGATATGGTATTAAATATTCTTTGGTATAAATCTCCTTATAAATATATATATATATACACACATATAGTTCAAGGTCATTCAAACCTTGTGTAAAAAAGGGGAAACACAGCTTAACATTGCTGTGTTTCCCCTTTTTTACGGAAAGGAAAAGGATAAAGGATCTAGGACGATGAAAAGGTTACTCGTCAATAGGGTTGAGGGAGTAGTGGCCGAATGGTAAAGTGTGGATGTTGTCTGGAAGAATGTGTCGTTTATCGTCATTGGAAGAAAGTGCTTTTTTAACTTCTGTTAGGCTGTATATCTGATGGTTAAAACTTCTAATTGTATTGAATTTAGCTGTAATGACTTTATCTTCAAATAAACATTGCTTGTATTGATCAAAAATAACTTTCTTTTCTAAATATAATTTCTTTACACCTTTAGCTTTTTTAATATAGCTATTCTTCTCGTCTTCTTTTTCATCATATAGTTTCAAAGAATACAGTTTTGACATAAGTGCAACAATCTCTTCAAGTAGAACTCCATTTGCTTCATCTTTAAATTTGCCCAGTACTTTTTTGTTTTTGTCTTGATCGTAGTTAGGATGGGTTTTTGGGTAGTCAGAAAAATCGAATTCATTTTTGTGAACAAATGTACGAAGATCTTGATACATATCATTTGTAATAATCCAATACACAAAAGCGTCTGTATCCATGTAGCTAATGCCGATGTTCTCTCTTCCATAGAAGGCAACCATTTTGTTATAATGAAAATCGTACATGTGTGTTTTTGAGATGTCCAAGATTGACATGCCTATATATAAAGGACGATCCATCTTCACACTCGTCTTCTTCATAGACACTGCTACAAGTCTTTCATTAATAATTATAGATGATCCAAAGTTTGGCTGCTGTACGAGTTTCTGTAGCTTTTTTGCGTCAGTAACAAGTTTAACATTTTTGTGTCTTCTTTTGTTTTCCAATGTTTTTCCAAATATCGCATTATTCATTAATTTAAAAAAGTCTTTTTGAAATTCTGATGTAGCGGCTGCTCTTCTGGTGGTGTTTGAATCAATGTAAGGTTTTAACCAACATGACTGAGAAAATTCCAAAACTCTATTAATTTTTGTAATACGTAGTCCTAATTCGATGGCTTGTTGGACTACCCAAAAGTGAGCCACGTAGCGTTGTTTATTATTTAGAGTCATCATTAATTTAGGGTGTTTTCCAGTTGGAGAAACTTCTGTTTTAGCGAGGAGTGGGAGGTCGTAATGGAGATCGTGTAAATGCTCCGGGTATTCAAAATCGCAATCTAAAATATATCCAGTGTCACCATGTTTTGGAATTTGTGAAATATCGTCAATAGAGTCGGGGTTAATCCATTTGAAATTATCATATGGAAGTGGGTTTGACATAGCCCATCCGTATAAGTTGTTTGCATCGAAATATCCCAAATAGGTTGTTGGTTTAGTTTCGTCGTAATTAGGAAGGTATTTGTTGTTGGCTTTAACATGCCTGGTAACACTTTGAACCAATCCACCTCTTACACCTGCTTCAATCATTAAAACCATGTCAATATCTGTTAAAAGTTGGAGTTTGCATTTTGTTTCTTTTAACATGGCTTGCCAAGCTAATCCTGGAGAAGTATACGAATGTAAAGGGTCCAATCCATATGCGACAAAACAGGTGTTTCGAAATTCTTCAATCACATCACAAAGAAGGGTCACATCTAGTTTGACATAAAAGTCTGAGTAATCCCCTAAGGTCTCCATATTCATCTCGTTCCATACTCGAAGTGCATGTTGATAATCTTCAGGTTTTATTTCTTCATCATTAAGTTTGTTTTTGAATTTATCTGGTGTAGGAAGTGATGTTTCATCAAATCTATGCAGTCCGTCAATGTAATCATAGGGGAAGACTCCTTTTCGAAGAGCTAAATCCATTTTATCATTAGGCACAATTTTGCTTGTTTCAATCAAATCTTGTCTTCTTAAATTTTTAGTTAATTTTGCAAGGCTAAAAGGCATAAATCTGAATGAATCAACAAATCTTAGTTTTATTTTACCAACTTTTTTAGAGAAGCTTATAAATTTTTCCATGGTTGTTGCCAATACATCTATTTCTCCATTATCTCTGCCCAATTCTGGGATTATAAAGTGGGAGTCGTATCCACTAAGATTATGTAAAACAACGGGGATAAAGTTTGGAAGTTTGTAGTTTAGATTGCAAGAGTTACAGGCTGCACCTCTGTAAGCTCCTGTTAGATGGTCATGGTCTCGCACTTTACTGTTGGTCAGTGTAAAAGTGTTAATACACAAATAACATGTTGTTGCTGAGTCGTGTCGTTGAATTTCATTTTCATTCATAGGAATCATCGGTACCACATTTCTGTACATTTCTTCAACTTTCGCAGCTATGGTATATAAGTCATCGACGAAGTTTCGAGCTGCTTCTTCACCGCGATATATCTTCGGTGTTGTGGTTAATTCATATCTTCGCAAATGTTCTTCAGACAGTGTTGATTTTATCATCAAACAGTAGCTGTTTGGTGTGTGCTGCTGGTATTTGCTTCTTCTTGTTACGTTTTCTTCTTGATGTTCGAGCGGAAGTAAAGACGCCTCAAAATCAGCATACACAACAACAGGTAAACGATATTGTTGTATTACTTTATCAAATTTTATCTGTGCTCTGCTAGGATGCGGCAATTTAATTCTTACTTCATAGTTTCCATTACATAGCCGTTGGTGTTCTACTAGCCAATCTGACCCTCCCCTTCTTAGTTCTTTGTTCACGTGACAAAAACATCTTTTGCAAATTGTCATCTTTCTTTTATGCTTAGATAATTGATTAGAAACAAGACTTTCAAATTTTTTGATATACACAAAGTGTGAAATATCACCTTTAGTAATTAATAACAAATCGGTATGATCTCTGCGCTCATTTGGTGTTATACGCAAGGGGTACACATTGTTTGACGAATCCAATCCGAATAGGTTGACAGAAGCTGAAGGATTTTGTTTTTCAAATTTCAAAACGTCTGTTATAGCAACAGGGTAAGTCATCCTTTGAAAATTATATCTATGTTGTACTTCTTCATATTTGTGACTTGGTCTTATCGGATTGTCTGTTACATATTTGACCAACATAGCATATTTAAAACATTCAGTATCTTGATTTTGCACATTGATGCAGGATTTGGTATCACTAATCTTTTTTGGTAAAGGAATATAGCTACTGCCACGAATTCCATAACCGTGTTTGTGTACTCTTAAGTCTAGCCCTGTGATGCTTAACAAACTCCATCCAGATCCTCTTCCTTCGTGTTCTTGTATTTTTGTCATTAGCTCTTCGAAACATTCAGATACGATTGAATCAATATCTGAGGAAAACATAATAGTTCGGTTTTTTGTTAAGAAACCTCTCGGTGAGGTTTCATTTTGAATGTTTGTAAATAAAGCATCCAGTAATAGTCCAAATTTAATAAAATTTAATCTTTTTAATTCATTTTTCAGAGTTTTGCTAACCAATCCTTTTGCGTTGTTTAAAAATTCTTCAAGTTTCAATTTTGTATTGTCAATTTTAAAGTGGGTTACAACATTACCCGGAAGTGCTCGGGCGTGTAGTTCCACATTTACTGATGGTCCAGGCGCATAATGAATGACACTTGGTCTTGAAACTTCTTTTTCTTCATTTTCTTCTTTTTCTTCGTTGTGTTTTTCTTCATTTTGTTCTTCTTGATGTTTTGCTAATTGTTGGTTGATTGAATCTAATTCTTCTTCATTTGGTTCTTCAGTATTTGTATTGGTGTTATGTTTCAATTCTTTATGAATGGTTAAAAGCCATTCATCTCTGAAAGAAGCTTTACAAATATCGCAGCGATTCATAATGTAGGCGTGCTCTTCACAAGGGTCAACGCAATAATGAAAAAACACTGCAAATGCACCTCTATTTATACCCTAGAAAAAGTGGTGGGGGTACGTTTTAGGTTAAGTTTAAGTTTGTAGCTGGAGGCTACAAAATTCTGTATTTGGGTCAAGGACATTGAGCATATTTTCCAAAACGGGGAATAGAGCAGTAAATGATTTCATTTTAAACCATAAACTGATCTATTCCCCGCTCTGTATTTAACTAAGACAATTTTCTCCAACAAAAACATTTGATAAATTTTAAACTCGGATGTGAAGTTGGATTGTACACATTGCATCTTGATCAACTAAAAATTTCATAAAACAATAGGGATCTTCAGTTGTAGATTCATCTTTAACATATTCAATAGTCAACATTGCCGAACGAAGATCTTGTGGAATTACGTCGACTTTTATGAGTCGCCTTTCGAGTTCAAACCGTTTTGTTATTGATGTAAGTTTTATCACATCATCGATATCGATGAGGGGAAAGCTGTAGCAAACGGAGTTTCCTGGTGGGTTCATCATGCCTATATGATAAATATACACTGTTGCATCGTCTTTAAATAGACGTTCCCCCACCATTAAATGTATAAGTTACCCCACTTTTTTAATCATGTAAATGGGTCAAGGTTATACAACGATATTATCAAAACGGGGAATAGAGCAGTAAGTGATTCTCACTATAACCACAAACTGATCTATTCCCCGCTTTGTATTTAAAGTAAACTATTTGAAGACAACAAAAACTTATTCAGATTCTTCCGATGATAATGATGATGATGAGCTCGTATCACTAAATAAGCGACGACGAACACAAAAGTTCCCTGTGACTGGATCTAGAACTACATCATCGATATTAATACTGCTTGGAGGGGTTTCACTATCAACAAGGTCCATTTCCTCCAAGCAAAGCAACTGATGATAAAATTCCGGTTCATTATTATCGACATCGTCGTCGTCAGTCAACAGCTCCATCTCTCCAAGATATGGTTCACTGCTAGCAAACTCACTCAGTAGTTCAAGATCACTAAATAGTTCACCTTCACTAAATAGTTCACCTTCCATCTCTGAATCGTCTTCGTCTTCATCTTCGTTTAAATTTAATGGAATATTTTTAATCAATTCTAGTATAGTCTTCTTAGAAGGGAAAATGTTATCTCTGGGCGACATGATTCCAAGTAGCAGACTGATTTACTACTAATACGAAACCACCTTTTATACCTGATTTCGGTGGTGGTGGGGGTAAGTGTTGAAAGTGCAAGTGGTAGGGAAAAGTGATAGGGAAGAGGTATTATTGTAACACAAATGATTAAGTCCTGTAAGTGGGTCAAGGTCACCTTATCCTATTACCAGAACGGGGAATAGAGCAGTAAGAGATTCTTATTCAAACCTCAAACTGATCTATTCCCCGTTCTGTATTCCCCCCCCCCTTTGGCGTTTTATTTAGTTTATGAGGTTGTGTAATAAAGGCACAGTGTGTAGCCTTCTTGTAATAATTGGTCAATTTTTTTCTTCAAAGGGATTGGTTTTACATCTATTTTTACTTCTTCTGTTCCACGAATACCCAATCCTTTGACCTGAACATGATGGTACTCCGTTAACAGTTGGTAAACACGCTGGATAAAAGTATCCGCTTTAGCAGTAGAGTCAATATAGTGGAGGTATACCATGGTAGGTGCTCTCTTGACGCAATTCAGAACCAAAGTGATAATTGTCTCTGTAACATCGGGCTTATATACCCATCGTTTTTTTTTGTTTTTTGCTTTAATTACAGGTTTGGAACAATATAAAATGTTATATTAATGTTCCATCCATTATTGACTAACCTTACCATATTACCAAAGATTTTATATAACTTTCTACTGTAGTTTATTTCAAATGCTTCATTTTCACTACTATAAACTTCACCTGTTGGTCTCCACATGCACAATTGACAACTAACCTCTATATCAAGATACCGTAGCAGTAATCTCCTTACAGCAAGCAACTGATCAATGTTTTCGACCCGTCTGCTAACTATTATAGTTGCTGCAGAGATAGAAGTAGTGGATGCATTCATTTTCAGCAGAGTACTAATTTTTACCAGCGATGGAGAACCTCCTTTATACTTAGTTTAGGTAGTGGTGGGGGTTAGGAAAAGATATTGTTGTTGTGAGAAATAAGAAGATCTTTCATTATTTTTTATCAAACGAATATTTTCTAAGTCCCAAGGTCATTTACACCAGTTGCCAAAACGGGGAATAGAGCAATAAGAGGTTCTCACTTTGACCTCAAACTGATCTATTCCCCGCTTTGTATTTCAAAGGACTTTAGTTTTTTTAAGATAGTTACTCGTCCTGATCTTCATCCATGAGGAAGATTTGTTTGTAAGCTGAAGGTTCTTCAGCGAAGAAATGTTGGTCCGCTAACTCATCCTCTTTAAGAAAAACAGCTTCAAAAGGTGGAGGGTTGTGTAAATCTTCTTTGTGAATTAAGGACGGTTCTTGAAGCTGCGACTGAAGGTTTGAAATGTATTTTATTGACTTTTGTATAGTGGTTAATTTAGAATCATACGGATTGGAAGATGGTAATATGCGTCTTAATACTTTATAACAATCAGCGATCCTTGTTCTCATTTTTCGAGAACTAGCATTGTTTCTCTCGGTTTTGAGAGATCTCGAGTTTAAGTTTGGCGAAGTATTACTAGTCTCTGGAAAAATGTTGGATAGAATCATAGCCTGGACAAGTATCGATGGGGCAGCAGAAGATGAAACAGTACAAGAAGAGGCGTCAGAAGTTGGTTTTCTGATGTGCTCCATGGTGTCTGAGGTGGGCGAATACAAGCAGCAGACTAATTTTACCATCGATAAGGTGTCTCTTTTATACCCAATGGAAGTGGTGGGAGTGCAAGTTTTAGGGAGGGGATGTTTTTGTAAGAAATATATATTTCAATATTTTTTTTTTTTTTACCAAACAAAATTTTCTAAGTCCCAAGGTCATCTGAACAAATTGCCAAAACGGGGAATAGAGCAGTAAGTGGTTCTCACTTGGACCTCAAACTGATCTATTCCCCGCTCTGTATTTCTTAAAGTAAACAATAAATCTTCACACTATTGAGCAGCCTTTGCTCTTTGAAGCTCAAGTTCTAAGTCTGCAACCAGGCGAAAGTCTGCATCGTGCTCCTCCCATTGTTCAGGAGAACGCGGTTGTCCACACCACTTTGTAAAGGCGTACCTCATTGCCTCATTATAATCCTCCAGGATAACATGATAGGGTCTTGGTTGCTGCGTTGTAGACCGCATCGATGATGTAGTTTGTTGCGGTTGTGACTGGGCATCATTCTCCGCAACCTTATCAATCTTAGAAACCTCGGTAATTTCAGCAGCCTCAGCAATCGCGTACAACTCCTCTTCGCTAATTTCCTTTCCCCATGTGTTGCTGTTGACGCTCATGATGATACAACTAATAATTATATTCCGAATCGCTTGCTTAAATACCCGCTTACCCCCTCCCTTCTTCACTGTTGAATAATATCTTTAGTATAATATTTCTCCTTTTTCCTTTTACGTTTATCTTTGTCTTAGTGTAAAATATCTAAGTCCGTTATCTAGGTCAAGGTCGTTGTAACATTGTAAAAAAAAGTGTGGACAACCTATTTACACTTTGCAGCATATGCTACAATTTGTAAATAGGTTGTCCACACTTTTTTTTTTTTTAATTTGGAAAAACTTTATTTAATTTGGAAAGAATGTTTTTTTTTTTTTTTTTTTTTTTTTTTACAATTTATTCCACACAGTGGTTCCTGAATCGGCTCGGATTAGATAGTGCTTTTTTGTAGGGTTTTTGGGATGACGCATGCCTTTAGGTAATCTTAAAATGTAAAGGCGGTCTTCACATTTTAACATGACCTTCAGGAATCCCATTATTTTTACAAAGACGTATTGTTTGTTTTTAGCTAGCCTATTAATCCGAGTCTTAGCCGGTTTCACTGTTGGATGTGGTGAAGAAGGAGAAGCGGTATTTTTTAAATGAAGATTGCACAGTTCTTCATTTAAAGTACACTGTTTTGCACAGCGTTCGCCTTTCTTTGCACCTTTTTTGAAGATATAATTACATAGTTGTGCAGGACGTATGCACCTTCTATGCAATGACTTTAATTGATTAAATTTCTCTGAAGGAGATTGAATATTTGTGCAAATTACTGAAGGTCTGGTTGAACTAGTGGAAGGTGAAATTTCAATTGGGGGTTTTGTAGATATTTTAGAGCTTGATCTCGAGGTGGAGCTTGATCTTGAGGTGGATGATGAGGAGCTCGAAGAAGACCTTGATCTCGAGGTAGATGATGAGGAGGAGGAGCTCGACGAAAACCTTGATCTCGAGGATGATGGTGAAGGAGAAGTTGGTCGATCCATAATGGGTGGTGAAGTTGTCTTCTCAGGGATGATAAGAGACATTAAAAGAGCCTGACGAAGAATTGAACCAGCAGCCGAAGTCAAGGGTGATGCAGAAGTCGAGGGTGATGCAGAAGTCGAGGGTGATGCAGAAGTCGAGGGTGATGTAGAAGTAGAGGGTGATGCAGAAGTCGGTAGTGATATCGGGTGTGACTCCATAGTTCTGAGTTGAGCAAGCACAAGCAGCAGAATAATCTTACCAGTAATGGGAAGCCTCTTTTATACCCAATATAAGTGGAAGGGGAAAGGGGAAAGGGGAAGGGGGATAGGCTATGGTTTAAAATATTAATTTTCCTATATGTAACCAGACAGAGGTTTTATAAGTCCTGTCAGTGGGTCAAGGTCATCTGAACTTGTTGCCAAAGCGGGGAATAGAGCACAAATTGGTGCTCTATTCCCCGCTCTGTATTAGGGGACAGGGAATTACAAGCAATGATTTTAATAACAAAAAATAAAGAAAAAAAAACCCCCAAAAAAAAAGGAAAATCACAACAGTTTCTCAGGCTAAGAAAGGTAATGTCAACCGGTTTACATGGCCGTATTGACAAGTCCGGTAGAGCACAAATTGGTGCTCTATTCCCCGCTCTGTATTAGGGGACAGGGAATTACAAGCAATGATTTTAATAACAAAAAATAAAGAAAAAAAACCCCCAAAAAAAAAGGAAAATCACAACAGTTTCTCAGGCTAAGAAAGGTAATGTCAACCGGTTTACATGGCCGTATTGACAAGTCCGGTTTTCAGGGCCGAAACTTATTGTCAGGGGGTTAGGAAAGGGATGAGAAACAAATTACATTACTTTGAAACAAACTGGTCAGTTAGAGTTAACGTTAATTTTACAAAGAACAATCAGTATCACTGAAACCCGGACGGACGTAGATCACGAACGGGCGTCAGGATACTGCGGTCAGTTTAACAAGGTCACAACAGCAACACTGAAACCCGGACGGACGTAGATCAACGAACGGGCGTCAGGCTACTGCGAACCAATGTTTTGACCAAGGTAGTTTACAAAGACCGGCATTTAAATTACTTTGATAACAAACCCCACGGATATAAAGACTTTACCCAAGGATAAGGATCTGTAAGAAAGGTACATATTTCATCATTAAATATTTACAAAGACCGGCATTTAAATTACTTTGATAACAAACCCCACGGATATAAAGACTTTACCCAAGGATAAGGATCTGTAAGAAAGGTACATATTTCATCATTAAATATTTACAAAGACCGGCATTTAAATTACTTTGATAACAAACCCCACGGATATAAAGACTTTACCCAGGGATAAGGATCTGTAAGAAAGGTACATATTTCATCATTAAATAAAACACTTAAAACCAACACCAACATTCATTAAACTAACTACATTAATTAGCAGCAATCTACAAGCAATAATCTAACAAACAAACTACCATGCTTAACAAACTACCATGCACATGCAAAGGCGCGGATCTCTTAATTGCGCGTCGGGCCCAACGCACACTTAAAAGACCTACGCTGCAGCAGAATGCAACCCGGACGGACGTAGATCACGAACGGGCGGCAGCCTACTGCGAAGAGACTGCGGACTGCTCCCGCTTATAAAGGCGGCGGTCAGTGGTGGGAGGTGACTCCGCCCCGTGACGTCAGGGGGGGGGGATGACCCAAATGGGGGGGGGGACATGACCCAAATGGGGGGGGGGACATGACCCAAATTGGGGGGGGGGGACATGACCCAAATGGGGGGGGGACATGACCCAAATGGGGGGGGGGGGACATGAAGGGAAGGGGAACCGGTTCTTAGCTTTCTACCCGTATATGGAAGTGTCAAGGTTACACTTGGCAAGCCGCCAAAAACCTAATCAACGAGATAAACCGTCTGACCCTTCAAAAGTCAAGACATTAGGACTCATTCCAGCTTTGTCTCTCGAACTAAAACTACGTGCCGATCAGCAGCGCTACGATGACTTCCCCTGTGAACCTTGAGAAACTGCGACGTCTGAAGGAATCCCTGAAGGAGACGGTTGAGAGAAGAAGTGGTTTTAAGAGACCAACTTCTTTCAAGGCCACAATAAGAAGAAATTTTAAGAACCATCCGCTCTACTTCAACCAACATCCGTCATCTGAGCATCGACCTTCGACTTCGACTACAAGTCAGCCTCGACCTTCAACTCCACCTCTCACCGTGGATGAGGTGATGGAGCGGACGAGGGTGTTGAAGGAAGAAGAATTAGTCACTCCTCTAAACTTCAAATCACTTAAATTTAGAAAACTAAAAACAAATATCAAATACAAGTTTGTGGCAAGGCTCAGCGGAAACAGCTATATTTTACAACATGAAGATTTTCACTTCAAGGTCCAACTGCCTCATTCCCTGCCGCAACCGCCTAGAATCCCATCCAAAAAGGAACTGTTTTTCGTCAGACAAGAGGGCAAGGCGCATTGGTTAATTAAATAAATTGTCACAGCCCTTGTCCATTTCCTCCACCTCGACTAACCGCAACTCCTTCAGGACTCCTCTTCATGGCATCAAAAACGGTCCTTTTCAGGACCACCCTAAGCATTTCAAGTTAGGGACTTGGTCTGTATATAGGCAGGAGACTGTTAGTCTTATGTTTGTGTGCAGCCCACTTTGTAAAAATTTCGAAGTCCCAAGGTCCTTGACCTTGACCATGACCATGACCCAAGGGGGGGGGGGTATAAAGTTTGTGCAAAGTATGTCATGTGGGTACTCAAATTACGCGGATTGATCGGACGAACAAGTTGGTGCAAACAGAATTCAGATCCGACAAAGGGTATAGAAGCAACAGCGAAAAAACTACTATTTTCAAGGATAAACCTAAATAACTTCTTTATTTACGGTTTAAAGTATATTAAGTGGGTACTCAAATTACGCGGATTGATCAGACGAACAAGTTGGTGCAAACAGAATTCAGATCCGACAACGGGTATAGCAGCAACAGCGAAAAAACACCTATTTTCAAGGACAAACCTAAATAACTTCTTTGTTTTTGGTTCAAAGTATAACATGTGGATACTTCAATTACGCGGCTTGCCAAGACAAACAAGAAGGTGCAATTTAAATTTAAATCTAACCAACAGTATAGCATCTGTAGCGTAAAAACGATGGTTTGAAGGACAAGGTAACGTTGTGGTGGGGGTTAGGTGCCTATCATACATGATAACGCTCCATCATTATTCTTCCAGCTCTTGACGGATGAACATCTACCTAGAGAGTCTGAAAAATGTCGCAGTTTTACAGGAACATGAGGAAGGTGACCTTCAGTAGTCCCCTTGACACTACTTTCTACTTCCCTGACAATGAAGACAGAAGGTCTACACTTTTAGTGGACAATGAGCGGTTTCGTCGAAGAATAATCGAGGTTGAAACACTTTTAGCTAGTTGTTTGCTTCGCAAAAAGAACCATATGAATACATGCACCGGTTTAGATCATAGTAGCTGTTATACTTATACAGCGTTGAAGCGCAAACATTATTGAAGTTTTTAGTTACGGAGCTAAGGTCTTGACAGTCTAAGAGCTAAACCCTAACTAACACATGTAAACTAGTTATTGTGCGATGTAAAACTCGGTGGGGAGACTGGTGTAGTGGGGGACTGGTGTAGTGGGGGGGGGGACTACCATCTGCCGCACACTTGCCACCTGCCGCCTGCCACCTGCCACCAACCATCTGCTTCGTTCTACTACACTTTTACCCCCACCATTTTGTTTGATACCAGAACGCTAGCTAGCGAATAGTCAGTACACCTCCGGCTCTCGACTGGTGAACATCGAGCTCTCCGAGACGCTCTTCACAAAATAACAATATCATTTCACTCAAGGTCTGATAGATGTTTCTATTTCATTGCCGTCACGTATTATTTCCTCCTGACAGCAATGAAATGCAAACACCTAACAGAACAGATAGGTGTCAAAAACACAACATGGACTCTGCGCAGGGATCGAAGTATCTACCGTCTTTCTTCAGAAAACAAAGTGATGGCCGCAACTCGTCCGGATCAACAACATCGATGACAACCAACAACGGGGAACTATTGTAAACATGAATTATTGTAAATAAAGTAATATTTGTAATATGAATTATTGTAAATAAAATAAAGTAATATTTGTAATTGTTCTACCTCGCACTCGTATCATTCGATTGCTTCATTCGATAATTTTCATTCGATATTTTATCGAATTAAAACTATCGAATCACAATCGGATTTTTCGCGTGCGAGGTAGTACTTTTTTAAAATTACCTCCCCGTAACCTTGAACTTTGAACTTTAACTCATTTCGTCACAAAACCGCCTACGTCACTGGCTCAGCCTCAGATAACGTATTTTATCACTCAGCGCTTCCGGTCACGTGACCGGAAGCCATAAATCAAGTGAGCCAGCACCCGCAAACCCCCACTACAAGAGTATTTTCAATTCCCTTGTCCCTCAATCTAACTATGGCCTCAGAAAAAGAAACAATCTAAATATTCCTTATCACAGTACTTCCTTCTTTAAAATCCATACATACTATAATGCAACAGTATTATTTAATGCTCTACCTGATGTCCTTAAAACTGAATCGGATGACATTCAGTTTAAAAGAAAGCTTAAGTCCTTTTTGTTGGAGAAGTGTTTTTATTCTGTAGATGACTACATTAGTGGTAGATATGATACTTCCTGATTCGAGTACTTCCTTGTATGGTCCTTACATTGTTATTGTATTCTTACTGTAATTATCTTTGTGTGACGCAAGCCAATGCATGTTATTGTGTTTCTATGGCAATAAAGAATATTTTGATTTGATTTGATTTGAAAGTGGGTAATTGTGGGTAATTTACTCTAACGACCTAATCAAGTTTTATTTTGAAAAAAACTTTAATTTTATTTGGCCTTTTAGCGAATTTCCCCTATAGGGAAGAAGCTATTACCGTAGGCCTCATGGTAAGACTTAAGCCCGAGACCATGATAACTTTTCATTTTGAGGTCCCCAGATGCCAAAAACACCATTCGTTCAAATTTGTATATATGTATATATATATATATATTTATATATATATATATTTATATGTGTCCGTAAGCACGATAACTCTCGTAAAAAAGGTCCGATCTTAATGAAATTTGGTACAAATGTGTAAAGTACCATTTATTTGAACAAGTTCGAAAACCAGATGAATCGCACAATCCGAAGGGGGGTTTTTGGGGGGTTTTGTACCCCAAAAATGTGTTTTAGCGAATTTCCCCTATAGGGAAGAAGCTATTACCGTAGTCAGCATGGTAAGACCTAGGCCCGGGACCATGATAACTTTTCGTTTTGAGGTCCCCAGACCCCAAAAATACCATTCGTTCGAAACTGTATATATATATATATATATATATATATATATATATATATATATATATATATATATATATATATATAGATATGTGTCCGTGAGCACGATAACTCTCGTAAAAATTATCCGATTTTGATGAAATTTGGTATAAACGTGTAAAGCAACATTTATGACTTTAAGTTCGAAAACCAGCCAGATCGCTCTATCCGAAGGGGTATTTTGGGGGGGTTTTGTACCCCAAAAATGGGTTTTTCGAATTTTTTACATATAATTTTGGAAATAGTCAGATTTTATTTTTTTCCATTGGATTCAGCTTAAAAAAACACACAATTTGGTATTTTGATCATTTCTCTACGTCAATTGGTTACCGAGATATTGAAAGTGCTAAACACAGTACGTTGTCTAATGTTATTCTTATGGAGGAAAATAAAAATTTTATATCTCGCTTATTTATGAACATATACTGACGAAACTTGGTATACGGCTTTATCTGGTTGTGGACCATTGATATTTCCTCAAAAAAACAATTTTTTGACAAAGGCTCACATAGCAGCAAACCTGCGTACTCAGCCCCAATGTTATCCTTATGGAGAATAAGTAACGTGTTATCTCCCTTAATTATGAAAATAAATTAATGAAATTTGGTAAGTGACTTCGCCTAGTTGAGTTATATTGATATAAGCATAAAACCCCATTTTTTTGTGTTCCTTGCTTCAGCAAACCTGCATACTCAGCCGCCATGTTATTCTTATGGAGAATAATTAAAATGTCATAAATTGTTTATTTATGAATGTATATTGATGAAACTTGGTATGTAGCTTTATGTGGCATTAAGATAAATATATATGCATTGGAAATTCGCTAAGTATGCAGGTTTGCTGCTACGGGGGTATTTTGGGGTTTTCACATGTAATTTTAATTTAAATCAAATTTTAATTTACACCATTGAATTCAGCTTAAAAAAACAAACAATTTGGTATTTTGATCATTGCTCTACGTCAATTGGTTACCGGGATATTGAAAGTGCTAAACACAGTACGTTGTCTAATGTTATTCTTATGGAGAAAAAGAAAAATTGTATATCTCGCTTATTTATGAACATAAACTGGCAAAATTTGGTATATGGCTTGATCTGGTTATGGTTTATTGTTGTTTGCACAAAAAAACAATTTTTCGCCTATGGTTCCTGTAGCAGCAAACCTAGTTACTTGGCCTCCATGTTATTCTTATGGAAAATACTTAAAATGTTATATATCGCTTATTTATGAATGTATATGGATGAAACTTGGTATGTGACTTCACTAAGATGAGTTCTATTGATATTTGCATAAAAACCCATTATTTTGTGTGCCTTGTTGCAGCAAACCTGCGTACTCATCCCCAATGTTATTCTTATGGAGAATAATTAATATTTTAAATATCGCTTGTTTGTGAATACATTTCTTATGAATCCTGTTAAGTGTTATGTTATATATTCATTGGAAATTCGCTGAGTATGCAGGTTTGCTTCGACGGGTGTATTTGGGTCATGCTAACGATCTGAAAATTGGTTTTTGGTATGGTGCTATACCTCTACTACAATAATACTACTATTTAATATTGTTGGACGTTCGGTTTTAATTTGTTTAGAGCTGTTTTATGATATCTTACTCTATGGACGTGAAACCATAGATTAAGCATACTCCCTTAATCTATGGTGAAACTTAGTTTCGGTTGAATTTGCTCATTGCTAAAGGCGGTCCCACACTTCTCGGGAACACGTCCGAACATTCGGCCGAACTCCGGATGTTGGGGTATTCGCGAGAAGTGTGAGAGCTACACGAACTTTTGAATACATGGGGGAACATACGGGACGGAATGTTCATTGAACATTTGGGAGAATGTTCGGCCGAATGTTCAGTCCTGTTTGCGAGAAGTGTGGGACCTCCTTAATAATTTCCATATAGTAATCCCTAGGCCTACCAATAATTAATTGCTTTCTAAATTGATACTTAGCCTTTACAAATAATGAATAATCATATTGGTTTTAATTTGTTTGGCCGAAATTAATTAATAATAACAATAATATTATTATTAGTACTTGCGCAAATATCAATATAAACGTGCACAATTTTGCGTATATTTGTAGGTTAAACCAAGTGGTGGGTAATGGTGGGTAATTTTTTCAGGGACGGTTGATAATGGTGGGTAATTTTTTCATGGACAGTGGGTAAAAGACTCAAACCGGATTGGCAACACTGGCTATGCTATCGCCCCGTTGCCCCGTTATCGTGTTATGGCTGCCAATTCACTAATAATGCAATTCAATTGCAAATGCACTCTGCACTAGTCTTGTGTAGTCTATATGGAATATGGAACAGGTCTAAAACTTCACGGTCGTGTCTGGCATATGTGTTGTGTCTGTCTGTGTGTTTCGTTTTGGGTGTAGTGTCAGTGTCACCCAAAATTATTAATGTGTGTAATCGGAATTTTGTAAAGGTTTTCATTTGTTTTATCAAATGCGTAAATGTTGTATGATAGATTTCAGATATCTGAAGTGATTGTGACCAAGAGGTAATGTCTTTGATTAGGTCTACACGCATGATTAGTTGATTTAGGCAAAATGGTCCGAGTCCAGTCCATCTCATATTAGGCTATATTTATTTGAATTTTTTTGGTCATGCGACTTGTGTTCCGGTAGCGTTTGTAATGTTAAAACGAGCCTGAAATGTTTATCTAGAATAGGCAATTGTACAGTGAAACTTAACATGCAACCATTGCTAAAGTATATTATAGGCTAGGCTGTACAAAATCTGTTGCAGTTTCATTGAGGCCTGTAGTACAACTACGGGTATTTTGTAGTACCGTATTGTAGTACAACTCAGTAAAAATATATAGTTAAAATATGTTAATTTACCAAATAAATGATCTATACTACATATATATACTTGTATGGTAACAGCTGCCATTCAAGGTGCTTGTATGGCCTGCAGTTTCCGCGCTTGGACTAACTTAACTTATTAGCTTTTGTTTAAAGAACCATCATCAGCAACTTAAATCCATTAGGGCCTAAGTCGGGTCATTCCATACCAAATCAACCACACAAAAATGATTTTACACCCATCAGAATTTGATGAAGCTTAGTACATTTGTTCCTTTAGTACAGATAAACAATCATACCAAGTTGTATTGACTTCTCTGTAACGGTTTCCATTTTATAGCCCTTTAAAGTTTTTATTAATATGCCGGCCGCCGACCATCTGAGGCCACGAACGCACTCTGTCGTATGTCAGAAAAAAATTCATATCTTCAATATTTATCCATTGACCTTCATGAAAATTTGGATTTTAACTAATTGTACTATGGTTCAGAACAAATGTTTGAACCCTCTAAGTCATTTTAGTTAATAAACCTCTGAGTTCTTTGAATGGTATAAGTATCATTTTGTGGTTCACCGTACTTTCCGAGATATGAGCAACAATATTAGTGGTTAAATACATTGTGTCCACAGCCTATGTTCAGTAGAGTAAGCATCAAAATAATTTATTTTCATATGTGAGGACTTTATTGGATAGTTTAACATAAAATATATCTTTATGAAACATATTCACTGTACAGTAAATGTACGTCCATGGTATAACATGGTTTTGTTGAAATTCAAAACGATGCGAGAAAGGGTTTGAATAGGTCTTACTTTATTGGACAGTTTAACATTATACCTTTTATGATATTTTAACAGTCTATTTATTTATGTAGGCTGTAGGTTATATTAGCAACAAAAAATAGTTTCATTACCTACCTATTATAATAGGTACAAAAATTATTTGCCCAGAAACAAACTAGGGTTTCTCTCTTGTTGTGTATAATGCTGTGAAATATTATAAGAATATACCGTAGCCTATTGTATACCGGTAGGCCTAAATTAAGTTGCTATGTTAAGTTCACAAATGTAACCTTACCTGAGTACTGTAGATGGAATACTTTGTAATTTTGTGGTTCCTTGTGCTTTCCGAGATCTGAGCATAAATGTTAGTGGTAAAATACAATGTGTCCGCAGCCATTGTTGTTCAGTACCTAGAGTAAGCATACAAATAATTTATTTTCACATTTTATGATTTTATTGGAAAAAATAATATCTAAATAATATCAAAATTTAATATAACAAATATTTTAATAAATATTTTCACTGTATCTTGTATCACAATTGTTTAACATCGATGTGAAACTGGCAATAGAATATCCAAATTTTTTTTAAACACAAAGATAGGGTATTTAAACTGTGACATCACTAACCCCCGATTGAACAGGGTATTTAATCTATGACGTCACAAGCCCAGCTGTTAGAGTAACAAAAATGGCTGCCACATTGTGTTTAACATAGTTTAGTTTAAATTAAGAAACAATTTGAGAAAGTTGAATGATAGCCAATACCAGGAATTGCTAGTTATAGACTAAATTGTAGACTTACTTCCTGACAATCACAGCAATCCAGTTCAGATTTTTTAAAATATGTACGCGTTTCACAGCACAATAGGCTGCATCATCAGCAGAGATTAGGTTATGCTACATCTATTTGATCCATGAAGATCTCGTCAGTTGTTTGTAAAATTCAGTTAAAACATTCATTTGACACATAAAACATACACGAACATGAACTATACTTAAACCGATGGTTATTTTCCGGAATGAAATTGAAATTTTCCGGAATGAAATTGAAATTTTCATTCCGGAAAATGGCCATCAGTTTAAGTACAGTTCATGTTCATGTATGTTTTATGTGTCAAATGAATGTTTTAACTGAATTTTACAAACTACTGACGAGATCTTCATGGATCAAGTAGATGTGGCATAACCTCATCTCTGCTGATGATGCAGCCTATTGTGCTGTGAAACGCTTACAGATAAATAAATCTGAACTGGATTGCTGTGATTGACGGTGAGTAAGTCTAAAAATTTAATTCGAGAAAGGGTCACACACGATCCTTCAAATAAATTGTTATACTTAATCACTCATTTTCTAATGAGATATGTGCAGAGGTATTTTAACTCCCCACAATTTACTCTTTTCCAACAAATAAATATCCAACTCAGAATAATTTTAAATACCTTCATCTTTGGGAATTCCATAAATTAACTATTTTTGTATGGTTCACTAAGACATACATATCCAAAAAACACTGCATTATTGATTCAATTTTAAAATTAACTTCCTTATTCAAGTATATTGTCTCTGTTTAAGTAAAAGATTTAATTTTGAAAAATTATATTAAAAAAAAATACTATGTTAAATTTATGAACTTTTCATAGCAAATTAGCCTAATTTATACAACAGGCTATATTCTATATTTTCACAGATTTATACACATCAAGAGAGAAACCATAGTTTGTTTCTAGAAGGATAAAATAAAACTACGTCTCACAATACTACAACAAATATTTACACTTATACTGTACTTTCATACAAGACGGAAAATATACAAAAAATATGGCACAAGGCAATCGATTTTAACCAGTCACACCAGTCATCACCAGGCCCAATCAGCAATGCCCAGGCGTACCAATAATACCCAGGCATTCGCTCATTGGTCCTGATGATGACCGGTGTGACTGGTTGAAATCGATCGCCTTGTACAATCTTTTTTGTATATTTTCCATCTTGTTTGTAAGTACAGTATAATTGTAAATATATTTTCTAGTGTTGTGAGACGTAGTTTTATTTTATCCTGTTAATTGTGACAACACCATATTATGCTACTCAAGAAACTATTTGTTTCTAGGGAAAGAATTTTTGTACCTATTGTAAGGTATTGAAACTATTTTTTGTTACTAATATTTAACTATAAATAAATAAATAGACTGTTAAAATATTATGATAACAGGTATGATGGCTAACTGTTCAATAAAGCACTTAACCCTAGGAGTGGCGCCATGTTAACGCGTAGTGTGGCTAGCTAAATTTGGCGATTTTGCAGACCTTTTTTTAAAAATCCATATAAATTCAACCGTTAGAGTAAACAAGTTAACTTTATATTCATTTTGTTCAGAAAGAACAGGAGATTCTAGAAATAGTAAAATAATAAAGATTTAGACATTTTTTTCCGGTAAGTGAAAAGAATAAGAAAATTTTGATTTTTTTTTGAAATTTCAAACGCAGCCAGGGTAACATTTTTTCCACAGATTTTTTATGGAAAATTCATTATATACATTTTGTAGACAATCTAATTCCCTACATATAAATATATAACATGTTGGGGAAAGAATTTTTTTATAAGTTTTTTGGGGCATAATGTAATAATAAACGGAAACCCGAAAAATGCGTAAACTGTACATTGTTAGTTTGTGATGTAAATAAGTAATGTAATATATATGTATACTAATAATGATATATATATATTTGTAGAGCTAATGAAGTAAGGAATCCAAAAAAGTCATAGGTTTATGGTAAAAAATTATTGTCACTTATAAATACATGTAAATAAAATAACGTTTTGGAATTTTTGCGTATTTGGAAAAAAAAAATTTCACAGTTTTTAGTATATAACTTTTTGACCAAATATTTTACCCTCAAACCAATATAACCATGCTGTAGTACATTCAATTACCTACATAAAAATGTATAACACTTAGGGTAAATTATTGTTTTTATATGTGTTATGTAGCACTAAACAGTCGCGGATTTGGCAAATTTCACTAGGCCTATGTAGGAGTAAACACAACACTTTATAAACACTATTTGTCACACTTCAGTAATATTTATGCATAATATAATGCATAAAGATTACTGTTATATACACACAAACACTTCACTTACACTAAAAACTCCGTAATAATAAATTATTTAGTAATAACTCACTGATAATAGTTATAAAACACGAAAATATCAAACACGATTTCTCGAATGGAAAATATTGGCAGTGGCTACGTACACGTTCGACGTGAGCCGCTACTGTTCACGTCCGTTCCAAATTATGCACCGTACGTTACTTTTCCTGTGATTTTTAAAACAAATTGAGAGCCAGAAAACCTCCTAACCTAATCTAACGTAATCTAACATATCCTAACCTAACGAAACATAACGTAACGTAACCTAACCCAACATAACCTAAGCGGTAGCGAAGTGAATTTGCCCTTATATTGGACGTGTACGCAGTCACTTCGGAAAATATTTTTATTAGAAATAGCCTTGTAATAATTATTAACTCATAGCAGCTGACGGTGGAGTCAGTGCTGCCAATCGCACAACACCAAATTATTCGTCATTCTTTCTTCTTTCAAATAAGATATTATATGTCATGCAAATATAACATTACACTGGATATATATTCGATTTTGCAATCCGCCGGTTTCCGGCGGATCGCCATTTTACAGAAGAACAAAAATCATCTGTGTTTATAAAATCATATGATCTGTCAAATCAATATATCAATCTAAAACTCCATACCAAAATGAAATATAACTCCTTGGCTGTGCATTGGTACTTCCCGCAACATCGTGCGACGAAAATTACCCGAGGTGGGTAATTTCAAAAAAGTCATGTTTTGACATTTCCCAAGTGTCAGCTGCAAGTATCGTGTCGCGCCTAAAATTCATTTGATTTCTAATCGCGGTGACATTGTTATATACCTGCTACAGGGTTTGTTTATGTAATAAAATGAAAGTTCAGAATATTATCTTTCGAATGATATATATATTATTCACTTTTGAGTTGATTAATAGAGGTTTATTTACGTTGCAAAATTTTCGGTCAAAATCCGCCGGAAACCGGCGGTCGCCACAATAGGCGACACAAAAATCCGCCGGAAACCGGCGGATCGCCACTCCTAGGGTTAAACTATATTTCTCCCATTGTTTTGTAATTGTAACAAAACCATGTTATTTCACGGTTGTACACCTACTTCACAGTATAAATGTTTCATAAAGATATATTTTATGTTAAAATATCCAATAAAGTACCTAATCAAATGTGGAAATAAATTATTTTGATGCTTACTGTACTGAGCAACATCGGCTGCGGACACATTTTATTTTACCACTAACATTCATGTTCATATCTCGGAAAGTACGCTGAACCACAAAATGATACTTATACCATCCAAAGTACTCAAGTTAGGTAAGTTAACACAAAAAAAATCAACCTTTGGTCTGGTCTCCCTTTTTAGATATTAAACTCCAAAATCGCTCAATTTTGAAAAATTTCCATTTTTGACTTCAAATATTATTGAGAAGGAAATCAAATCTTAATGATGTTATGTATTTTTATTAAAGACTGCTTTGTGGAGCTTCTATAGACAAAAAATCAATTTGTGGTCTCATTTGATGGAAATAGCAAGAGTTTAGTGGGATAATAAGAAAGACATGATACTAATAGAACACAATAATAATCACCCTTTATTCCAACATCAACATAAACACAAACACATGATAGTATGACACTTCATATTTAACACATGATTTATAGACATACAAGTAGCAAGCTATATGAAAGTCAAATACTATCTTCAACATCCTCCCAACTTGCATATTCCTTGCTCTTGAATGCATTTAATAAGTTTGTCTTTGTCCAGTGCTTTGGTTAAAGAATCTGCAACCATACTTGCCGTTGGAGTATAGCGAAACTTGATCTTTTTACCCTGCACTTTTTCTCGTATAAAATGATGGCGCACATCAATGTGTTTAGTTCGTGGTTGGTATGCACCATTTAGTGCGAGATTGTTAGCATCCTGATTGTCCTCGAATATTGAGATTGGATCTGAATGTGGAGTGATCTCGCTCGCCAACCCCTTCAGCCACAGAGCTTCTTGGGTTGCCGCAGACATTGCCATGTACTCAGCCTCGGTGGTTGTCAGTGCCACTGTGGGCTGCTTTTTTGTACACCATGATATAGCACCATTGCACTTGACAAAAATGTAGCCTGTCATAGACCTTCTATCATCTGCATCACTTGCCCAGTCCGAGTCGCTGTAACCAATGATGCCAGCAAACTTTTTACTATCAAAGGTTAGAACTTTGTCCAACGTCCCCTTCATGTACCTGAGTGTGCGTTTGACTGCTCCCCAATGTGCTGCACCCGGATTATTGTTAAATCTGCTCATACAGCTGTTAATATCTGGTCGCGACACTTGGGCGGCAAACAACAGACTGCCTACTGCTTCCTGATATGGTACATTTTCCATCTTTTCAGCATCTTCTTTATTCCTTGGTGACTGATCCTTGGAAAGCTTCTCATTCGGAGACATTGGAGTAGATATTGGGTTGCATTCGTCCATGTTAAATCGTTTTAGAACCTTTTCGATGTAAGATCGCTGACTGATGTGCAACTTCTTGTTTGTCCTGTCTCTTGTTATCTGGAATCCCAGAGCAAATTTAGCTTCTCCCATATCTTTCATCTTTAAATCTCTCATCAGCTGCTGTTTTAGGATTTATTTCAGATGTTTATCATTTTGAAAAATCAACAGATCATCCACCCAGACTGCAGTGATCAAAATCCTCCTATTTTTCATCATGTGATACACACGGGAATCAAAGTTTGACTGTCTCAACCCTATTTTGTGAGACATGCATGTAATTTGTGGTTCCAGACACGGCTGGCTTGTTTGAGACCATAAATACTTTTCCATAGTCTGCACACTTTGTTCGGTTCATGATGGGATCCTTCTGGTTGATTCATAGCCTATATATTTCTTCGGAGAGATCACCTTGAAGAAATAAGAATAAGAATAGAATAAGAATAAGAATAATTTATTTTCTCCAAAAAAATATTACATTTTTGTACACTTTCAAATTTTGCACATAAAAAATAATAGTCTAAAAAAATGCCCATTCTTTTAGCAAAAAAATTAAAATCCACAAAATGTCTGTATTCAGAATGACTTAAAAATACAACAATACAGATTAATGAATAATAATTAAGACTAAATGCAGATATAGCGTCCATTTGGTCTATATCTAAATCCTTTTCAGCAGCCAAAGCTAATAGATAACGTTCAGAGCTGTAACGCACCACTGGTGAATATATCTCGTCCTTTTCGCTGTGCACAACCTTTTACTACCAGTCTAGCTTTGTGACAAACAATGTTTCCCTCAGCATCTTTCTTGGTTTTGAACACCATTTTGAGTTTAATGGTTTCTTTCCTGGTGGAAGATTTACAAGTTCCCAACTATGGTTTTCCATCTGTGGTGAAAGCTCTTCATTCATTGCTTGAAGCCAGAGTTCCCTGTCAGGTCTTTCCATTGCTTCCTTAACAGTCAAAGGATCAGTGGGTTCACCACTATCAGCATAATAAGTTACAAAATCCTTCAGAGCATTATGAGGTTTACGTTCCCTCTGAGGTCGGCCACAGGATACTTGAGGACTCAGCTCCATAGAGGAAGATTCATCCTGCTCCACATCATCAGTGTCAGCGGAATCATACTCAAATTCCTCGTTTTCAGAAGATACAAGGTTGGGCTCTGCATCAAGGTATGGTTCTGCAGGTTCTTCTGCTGCAAGATTCAGTTCTGGATCATCCGGAGGAATGTAAAACAAGCAGTCCTCTTGATCTTTGTCCTTTATCAACATGACACTACCTTTTTCATTCTCAGAAAAAAACACATCTCTGGAAGTGAACACAATCTTTGTTCTAGGCTCATAAAGACAGTAGCCTTTTGTAGTCGAACAATATCTTACTAAGACATGATTTTGACCTGGTATCCAGCTTTTTACGTTTCTCGGCTGGAACATGAGCAAAAGCTTTATAACCGAACGTCTTTAGGTGAGAAAGAGACGGTTTACGAGCTGACCACATTTCTTCAGGGGTCAGAGGAACGGTCTTACAGGGTGAGCGATTAAGCAAATAAGCATCTACGTTAACTGCTTCAGCCCAGAACGTTTTTGGCAGTTCAGACTCCAGCAACAAACATCGGGCGCGATCCAAGAGAGCGATTTAGTCGCTCGGCTTTCCCGTTTTGCTGTGGCGAGTAGCTACAGCTTGTTTGATGCACAATACCTGCATTGTTGCATATTTCAGAAAACTATGTGTTACAATATTCCCCACCTCCGTCTGTCCTCAGTGTTTTGATACTTTTCCCGACTGATTTTCCACCAGATTTTTAAAGGTTTTGAAGGTCTCCCGCACTTGATCCTTCATATTTAAGAAATAAACAAATGTTTTATGGCTAAAATCATCTAAGAAAGTCAAAATATATATAGAACCGGCTAGAGAGTTTACTTCCATTGGTCCAACTAAGAGTGCACTAATTCCAGTAGTTCACTACTTCTACTATCGCTTAACTGGAAAAACGGTGGCTTTTACCAAGCAGACATGTTTCACAAGGAGTATCAGGCACCTTGTGTGAAATATTACCACCATGTACCATTCCATTGGATAATTTCTTCAGACAATCAAAGTTAAGATGGGCTATACGTTTGTGCCAGAGAATGTGATCATTGCACCTGACTGTCATAGCTGTGCCATCGGAAGATGAAACATCTAATCTAAACAAATTGTTAAGCAGAGAAGCTGTAGCAATAACTTCATTGTTGCTATTGTAAACTCGAGCTCCTTTGTTATCAAATATTACAGTGTGTCCTTTAGTGACAATCTGACTGACAAACAATAGATTTACTTTTAACTGAGGTACGTAGTAAACATTACTTACATGGACATCTGATGAAGTACCAGAAACATTTACAGAAAGGTCAATATCTCCAATTGTGTCAGTTACCATATTGTTATTGTTAGCCGTGGTAATATTCAAATCTGGAGACTTCCTTTTATTGTCAAGTACACCACTGTCCACACATAAATGAGCACTAGCTCCCGAGTCTAAATACCAGTCTTTACTTTCATTTGTTTGCACTGAAAAAGCAGCAAAGAGAGAAGTATTCGACTTAGACTTGCTTATATTCTTATTGTCGTCATTGTTGTTCTTGCGGTGTTTGTTACAATCGCGCGACATGTGTCCATAACCATTACACTGAAAACGGCGAGGACCTTTATAGCTCTTATTGTCTTGAGGTTTCTTTGAACTAGAGAGTTTCTTCTCACTTGAATGATAGTTCTCATTGCTGTTCTTAGAACACGGTCTTTGATTTTGCCCACGACCATAACCATACATCACCATGCATTTTGAAGGTTCATTTTCCACTGATACATCTTGAAGTAGTTTCGTTTTAATTGAATCAGCTGTAATCTTGACACCAGAACTCTCAATTCCGATAATCATTGGTTAGAATTTATCTGGGAGTCCGGCTAGAAGAATGGTACCTATCCACTCATCATCAACCTTCAGACCAATATTCGTGAGCTTGAATGCGGTTGTCAATATTCTGTTGACATAGTCTTCATTTGAATTACAGGTCTCCAATTTCGTGGTTATCAGTAAACGCAACAAACCAACTCGACGAGTTAAGCCTCTATCTGAAAAAGCTTGTTCTAACCACGCTTCTTTTGCAGTTCCTGTAGATTGAACATGTACATAATTTACAGAATCAACAAGTAAAATTATCTTTGATTTACAGTTGGTAATCTTCTTTCTGTCTTCTTCGGTTCCCAGAATACAGTCCAAGGGTTCACAGTCTTCCAGATAAGCCTGAACGGCGACTTTCCATGTATCATAGTTCTCACAGCCTTTCAACTTCTCTATTGAAGGTTGTTGGAACATGATATAAGTCGAGACACAAAAGATAACTTGTACAAATAATAAAATACAGGCCTTCTGGGTCCATAACCTGATGGAAATAGCAAAAGTTTAGTGGGATAATAAGAAAGACATGATACTAATAGAACACAATAATAATCACCCTTTATTCCAACATCAACGTAAACATAAACTCAAACACATGATAGTATGACACTTAATATTTAACACATGATTTATAGACATACAAGTAGCAAGCTATATGAAAGTCAAATAGTATCTTCAACATCATTCCCTTTTTGATCATACATTTTTTTAAATGGCCGCTCGGCTCATTGAAAACATATTTTTTATAATTAATTTACTACCATACAAATTTTTTTTAAAGTAACTTGAGTTACTTGAGTTATATTTTGAAGGTCATAATCCTACCTTCAAAACCAAATAACCAGAACAAAAATATCTTAAAAATCCATAGAAGCTATGATTTTTAGCGCAAACCCTTGAAAATGCTAAAAATGACTCCTCAGCAACTTTAAGTAAGCAAAATCCTGAACCGCGTAAGATAAAAATTTAAAAAATTTGGTTTATTCATCTGAGAAGTATTATGGTGAGAAAATAAAAAATGTCTAAAATGGTCATGCAACCATTAATTCTAAAATTAGGTGATTTCATGTGGAATGACCCATTTAGTGACTGGACCTTTTATGTAGATCGTTAACTAGGCAATCAAACAAACAAAGAAATATGGAGCTGCAATACATATTAATGGAGATATGAGCATTTTTGTAAATGCTTATAGGAAGGGGAGCTAGAGGGGTTTAAAGGGGGGCTATGAGATAAGCACCAGGGGGAATTTAGGGGACTTTTGAGTTTTTGTATCTCTAGGTGGGTACTATCGACTGGTACCTATATGTTTCAGCCCGTTGCTAATCTCTTCCGACATTTTTCTTTCATTGCCTGTGCTATTGGTTTAGGTCCACCCAATAGAACTAACTTTATTTATACACCTGGAACACTGACGCAGTGGAGTCTTGGAAGCAAAAAACTGTCCTTCCCCCTCCACTATCATGTCAACTTCGACAACTGAGTGATTTCTGCCAGAAAATATTTTAATGCATGCTTTCATTAACACGCTCCTCCATTGTACATGTAATGAAACTTATATATTTCTTAACTGGAAAAGTTGAGGATTCCAACGGAGTAAATAACATACAGATCAGTCAGTAACCAGATTTATAATAATACAAAGTATAGTCAGCTAAGAAAAATGGAACATGAAAAAGGTACTGAGCATAAACTTTTTTCATTTTTGGAGTACCTAGAAACAAACTTCAAGCGAGAAAAATGTTGGAAATGAGTTGAGTAGAAAAGTTTACTTAAAAACTTTTTATACAGTGTTTGGTTATCTCACATTTAAAGATTAAACGTGCGCTTCCGATATCACCACCATGGCCACCGCCGCTGCACAGGGTGTTATTGCTAAGATCTTTGGGAACAAAATTAATATACCGTACGCTACTGTATTACGGTACTGTGATTTGTGTAAGTTTAGTTTCATTAAAAAAAGTCTACCAAACTATGATTAAATGTTGGATGATTTATTTTTCAGTGAAATTAACAATTTTATAAGAATGTAAAACTTAAAATAATACATTTTATGAGGAATATAACTGTTTATATAAATAATAGCATCTTTAAACCACTAAATGTTGGGTAACAACAATGTTAGTTTTTTTTTAAATTTTGATTTAAAAATAATGGTGAACTGCATAGTTTTAAATCACCTCAATATTGATATATTTAATTCAGTAGTTAAATATATAATTAATCACATATAAAACAGATAAGGGACTGACACTTTCATGAATATCTATATAAATAGTACCCCCGTCGCAGCAAACCTGCATACTCAGTGAATTTCCAATGGAGATATAAATGTCTTATTACTACATAAAGTCACTTACCAAGTTTCATAAAGATATATTCACAAATAAGCAATATAAACAATTTTAATTATTCCCCATAAGAATAACATTGGGGCTGAGTACGCAGGTTTGCTGCATCAAGGAACACAAAAAATGGAGTTTTATGCTAATATTAATATGACTCAACTAGGTGAAGTCATATACCAGTTTTTATTAATTTATGTTCATAATTAAGGGAGACATAGCATTTAATTATTATCCATAAGAATAACATGGGGCTGAGTACGCAGGTTTGCTGCTACAAGAGCCTTTCACAAAAAATTGTTTTTTTGAGCAAATACCAATGCACCACAACTAGATGAAGCCGTACACAAAGTTTCATCGGTGTACGTTCATAAATAAGCGAGATATACAATTTTTCTTTTCCTCCATAAGAATAACATTAGACAACGTACTGTGTTTAGCACTTTCAATATATCGGTAACCAATTAACGTAGAGGAATGATCAAAATACCAAATTGTGTGTTTTTTTAAGCTGAATACAATGGTAAAAACTAAAATTTTACTATTTCCAAAATTATATGAAAAAAATCTAAAAAAACCATTTTTGGGGTACAAAACCCTCCAAAAATACCTCTTCGGATAAAGCGATCTGGCTGGTTTTCGAACTTAAAGTCATAAATGTTGCTTTACATGTTTATACCAAATTTCATCAAAATTTACATGTTTATACCGAATTTCATCAAAATCGGATAATTTTTATGAGAGTTATCGTGCTCACGGACACACACACATATATATATATATATATATATATATATATATCTACAGTTTTGAACGAATGGTGTTTTTGGGGTCTGGGGACCTCAAAACGAAAAGTTATCATGGTCCCGGGCCTAGGTCTTACCATGCCGACTACGGTAATAGCTTCTTCCCTATAGGGGAAATTCGCTAAAATTAGAGTTTTGTCTGTACATTGCTTGGAATTATGAAAGTGTTGCATATTTTCACGTTTTACACCTTAGGGAAGCCAAAACAAGTCTTATCTCAATTTCTGTCTGTCTGTCTGTCTGTCTGTCGGTAGGCCTAATGCTCTAGGACGGGTTTTTGTTCGCTTTTCACGGGAAACGGGTGCACTGACTGATGAAACTTTTTTCTATGTTCTAAACATGCGTGAGAAGGTTTTAGGTGTCTTAAAACTGGCAGACACCTTTTGGAAAAAGAAAGGCAGCCACTCAAAAACGTGATTTCGTGTGGTTTTTGTCATGTTTTGTTCGCTTTTCACAGGGAAACGGGTACACTGATTTCGATGAATCTTTTTTTCTATGTTCTTTATTTGCGTTAGAAGGTTCTAGCATTGAGTCAATGGTTCTAGGCTAATTGGATTTTTTGACATCACCTTAGGACTCTGCCCCACAGGGTTTTACAGATCCTGTGTTATTCTTATGGATAATTATTTATTTATATTAAATCAGATGATGACTTAAGAATATTTATTTTACAATCAGCTGTTGCAGTTGTTATTTAAAACGTTGAATGAGGATTGGTAATAAATAACATAAGTATACAGAGTAGATATATATGATCATAAACAGTTTAATTTGGCAAGTGTTTGGCTCTGTGAATGTGCCATCCTCACGTCACCAATGAACAAGCAACGGAGATCAACACAAAGGTATTTCTTCAAAAGCGAGGGGGACCACTAACCGACAGAGTTCCTCGACTTAGTAACAGTACTCAAACTATCTGCCAGTATATTTCGTTAACTTTGATTTAGTTGTACATTAAACATATTAAACATGTAAAGTGTAATAATTTAAATATTGTAAAATTATTTGGGTTGTTATTTTCTTAAATAATCTGTTATACAAACAACCCGTACGAAGGATGGGTACACAACTAGAAAAACCTAAAATTAACAAAAATGGCATTTTCAAAAAGTTAAGCAGATGTTTCTTTGTAACACTTTTTCTTTTGATAACACTTTTAAACCGATTATCATACCTTTAATATTTAATTTAAATCACCGTCGTGTCCATCGCGCGTCGCTGGCCTGCGCTGAAAAGAAAATTTATTCCATGATATCCGTTCCTATTCTTGGAAGTTCCGGGATATTTTTATACTTATTTCTCAGATAGAATTATATTTTATCTATGATATTTCTCTATCACAGATCACTTCCTGCCTGTAAAATAATAATAAGTCATATTTTAGCTTTGTAATATAATTAAGTTAATACTATATAACAATGCATCGCTTCAGTTTGCTGATCTGAGTAGTATTGCGCAAATTGCTTGAGTGCGGGAAACGTTGTTACCATCTTTATTTACCATCAGGACAAATAAAATATTTTATAGAACAATGTTTGGGATAAAAATTGTAGTATTTATAACTTTTCCGCTGGAAGTTTGTTCCTAACTAAAAAATAAAAAAATTACGCTTAGTGACTTTTTTGTGTCACACTTTTAAACCACTACATATTTGTCATTACTATAATTCAAATAAATTACCAAAATACAACAGGGTTATACAGTTATATTCTGTAGTTCATGCAGATAAATAATACATAAGTTTCATTCTAATTAAATAAGTCTGGTGAGGCGCATAAGCGTGTAAATGATATGGCGCACAATGCTGAAATCTGCTGTGCGGCCGTGAATGACATGATAGGAGTGGGGGTAAAGAACGTTTTCTTGAACACAGCCCGAGTGTTACAGGTGTATTAATAGAGTTCTATGGGTCCACCTCACCACATCATTTCACTTTCAATAAGTGATGGACTAAGGGCTAAGGGGATGTGTGTTAATGGTTTTCTGAGGTAAATGTATATTAATAGCCCACCTATAATATGTTTTAATATTTTTTTCAGGTACATGTAGCCTATACTGAAATGGAAGGAAGCTTTAGAAATGACTTGCATAACATGATACAATTTAATCTAGGTGAGGAACCTTTGACAAAACTATGGTTTAAATATGATTTGAACATGTTCATGGTGACGGTGACGGGTGCTGGGAGAGATCTCTCCAATGTTGACAACCAGATTTAGTTTATTTGTTTGCGAATTTCCTATGGAATAGTGAGCTGTTAGCACGACTCGCATTGTGAGAGTTAAATACGGAACCACAATAAAAGTTTGTATCATGACCACCTGAAGACGTTTTGGGGGATTGTTTATCATATGGTCTTCGAAAATGACCTTATGGAATCCAAACATGTAAGACAAAATAACATAAGACATAAGAAAAAAATTCCTGAGTACCTTTTTTATCAAATTTTTATTTCACGACACGTTTTGGGCTACCATGCCATTTACCAAGTGTATAAAAATTGTGTGTTTTCACTCTAGCGGTCACATTTATTGTCTGATCTACTTCAAATTTGGTAGAGAGAGAGAGAGAGAGACATTCTATGTTCGGTAATCAGGTGGAAAAGTTCGTTGGGCAAAATAATTAGAAAACCCTATATTTGTTTTTGTGCTAAAAAATAGTCGAAAAAGCCCCAGATGTTAAATTATTGTCTATTGAACGACAGAACATAGTAAACAAAAAATCTTAAGCCCTCCCTCATCATTCTAGCACAAATATTTACCAAGTTATCAAAGAAAACAAAATTTGATTAAGCACAGTGTGTTGTCTTATGGGGATTTTAATTGGAAAAAGCTTTTTTCACACTTTGGCATAGTTTGATCCTTCCTAGTACCACCATACCTGACCGGACCTTAACTCCTGGCTGGTCCTCCTCCTAACCTTATAGTGTACAACATTGCTATCCCAACATTGCAGATAAATAGAACAAGTAGCATTAGGACAGTCTAAAAATAACATGGTTTCCAATTTTCAAATCAACTGGCATAAGTGTTTGTTTCAACACTTGATTTTAAATTTGTTTAGTTTTTACTGTGGAAATTTGCTCCCCTTATTTCAGCATGCTGCGTGCAAACTCGTTTAGAATTTATGGCAGCACTTTCTGTATAGTCTTGATAAAATTATCTGAAGCTAACAAGTTTTTTGAAGATTGTTTTTATCATGCATTGCATGCACACACAAATAAAAGTTCCCCAATAGCCCACCACACTAGCGCCAGCGCCATAGACCATCACTAGTGCCCACCCCACAGTAGAAAGTCTGTTTCTAAGTTTGTTGAGACATTAAGATGTTAAGAGCCAGAGTTGAAAGACAATATACATAGTAAATTGATCAGTACTCGCTTTAAAATAATTAGTAAATAAGACAAACTATTATTTGTTGGGTACCACTCTAACTTAATATTTTAGCTTAACATTTACATAGAAATAATAGCAGTTTGTAGATAGGCATTTATTCACATTTACATAAAAAACATAAACAATAAACATTAAAAATATAATGCATGATTACAAAAACCAAATGATAATTATAAAAAGCAGATAACAATACAATATTAATCATAATATTTCCTCCCCGTTTTTTTTTTTAAAGGTAAGTTTATTAGGTGGTCTCCTGTGTCGCTGTGATTCTCTTCTTGGGACAACTACCCTCCATTCTTCACCACTGTCTGATCCTTCATTCGCATTGTTATATTCTGAAGATGGGATTCTTTCTTCTTGCTCTGATCTGGAATTAGTGGCTCTGCTCTGAGTTCCTCCCTCAATTCTTCTATTTCTACTATGCACATTACTCAGTCGGTCTAAATATTCATTATAGAATAATAGCAAGTTAGACTGACTTGACTGAGTTTCCTGTAGATTAATCACAGCTTTCCGAAATTGATCCTTATGACGTTTTACTATTTCACCATCCACGTTCACATGGTAGTGTACATTCCTTTCTTTTTTAACCCTTTGCGATCGGAAGGCCAGCAGGAGTGGCCACAACGCAGTCGGCAGCCAGTCGGAATTCTTTCCTTACTAACTTGGTTCCAACGGTCGGGCGGCCAGCTGTACTGGCCACGTCCCACTACGCGTCACCTCGGCAATTATCATGGCGGCTCGCTCCCCGCAACTCGGAATTATTTTCACTGAAAACCTTCAATGTTAGCATAGGGGATTTAAATTTTAATAAAACGTCTCTCAATTCGTCTTATCTTTAACGATCGTTTATTATTACTTAGTTAAATATACGGGGGGAAAAAAACATAACCCCATTCTTACTAATAAATGTTTATACGGGATAAAACAATCTTATTGTAGGCCTAATTATAATATAAGTGTAGGCCTATACGTAAACCTACAAGTATTCTTATAATCATGTACATTAAAACTTAAAACTTAATTAAAAATACAAATAAACACAAATCTCTCGAGAAAATCACCAAAACACAGTTAAAATCATATAAAACTGAACCAAAACAATGATGATTATGACAGCACTTGTGCCAGAACAACAGGTGTTTATTTTAGTTGTTTAAACCACAATTCTTACGATATAATGTTGAAATGTTGCAAGCCTGCTGATCGTTTAGTTTAACAATTCCTCACTAGGTTGCAGCACTCTACAAGCATTATACCACAGTTGGAATATTACAAACGAAAACATTGTTGTCGGCCAGTCCTGCTGGACGCCCGAGCGTTCGTTGGATTTCATGTTGGCCAGCACCGCTGGCCGTCCGATCGCAAAGGACAACTGCTGTGGAAAAAAATCCGACTTCCGCGCGCTAATGGCGGCGGCCAGTAGAGCTGGCCGCGCGACCGCTGAGGAATAGCGGCAGATATGCATTCCGATCGCAAAGGGTTAAATATCCTTCCAAATCTCCATCTTGTATCTCTAACACCATAAAATCTAACTTGCACATTATCGTCTACTTTAAATTGTCTTTGTTTTAGCACATGTTCATTATCTTCCTTCCTTGTATTGCTTCTTTTTTCTCCAAGGACAGTAAGTCGAGTTCTCATCAGGCGATTAAAGAGAATTTTATAAGGGCTCAATCCAGTTTCAGTATGGCGGTTCGCCGGTACTGAATTAAAAATGTGCACAATTTCAAATGTCTTATCTTCCTGCTCAGATGCCAGACATTTCAATGACTTTTACAACGTTTGCACGTAACGTTCTACTTGACCATTGGACTGTGGATGGTATGGTGCTGTGTGATGGAAAACACAATTTTGCTGCAAAAAGTGTTGAAATTCTGAACTGGTGAAACAGCTTTGGTTGTCACTTACTAGAACATTGGGCATGCCATTCATAGTGAATATCTCTCCCACAGTCGGATAACCCAAGCACTGGTCATATGTTCCGTCATCACAACTTCTATCTATCTGCTAAATGCATCTACAATCAGGAAGTAGTAGACTCCTCCTACAAGTCCTGCAAAATCAACATGCACTCTTTGCCAGGGCTGTTCCGGAGGTAGCCATGGATGTGACTCGCATTTAGGAGGATTTTTCTGTGCCTCACAACATATATTGCAGCTTTTTACCATGTTTTATATGTCTTTGCTCATACCCTTCCACCAGCAATGTGTTCTTGCTAGATTCTTCATGCGTGTTATCCCAATGTGAGCTGCATACAATTACTCAAGTACTTCCGATCACAATGACTTAGGAATTTGATAACAGTTACAATTAGGTTACCTCTGAATATAACATCACCCTCAAGTGTGTACTCAGCTGGGTCCATATCAAGATTATCCCTTCATTCAGTGCTGCCAAAATTATCTTAAGGTCATTGTCTCTTAACGTCTCTTGACCAATAATCTTTCTGGTGATGGGCATTTCATTAATGAGTTTCAGTTGCATTGTACTTACCACATTTTCTTTTTCCACATCTCTTACTTGTAGAGGAAATCTTGAAAAGTAGTCTGCATTACCGTGAAATTTACTTCATCGGTAAACAATGTCATAATCAAACTCAGATAAAAAGTGTGAGTAATGAAACATGCGTGTTGCGGCTAAAGTTGGAAGCACGTTATTGGGATGAAAAATTGTCACAAGTGGTTTGTGATCTGTAACCAGAGTAAACTTTCTCCCTTAAAGGTATTGGACAAATTTCTTTACGCCTCAAAATATTGCAGTCGCCTCCTTATCTATTTAACTGTAACGAGTTTCAGTCTTAGTTAGTGTTAGTGTTAGGGTGTTAGTGTGTTAGTGTTAGTGTGTTAGTGTGTTAGTGTTAGTGTGCATAGGCGATAGGCTGTTCTTAACCGTCTCTTAATTTGTGAGATAATACTGCTCCGAGCCTGACTGGAGAAGCATCGGTAGCTAACACTAATGGAAAATCAGGGTCGTAGGTCATTAAAAGTTTGTCACTTGCCATAATTCTTTTGACTTCTAAGAAACAGTTTTCACAATATTTTATCCAAATCCATCTCTGATATTTACGGGTTAGTTTATTGAGGGAATTTTTAATGGTAGCCATATTTGGAACAATTCAATGGTAGTAATTGACCAATCCTAAAAACATACGTAGTTCTGACAGGTTTCTTGGTTTTTCAGCTTCTAAGAATTTCATGATAATCTATAATGAACCCTAAAAAGTTAATTGATTTCTGGAAAAATGCATTTCTCTTTGTTAAATGTTACACCGTATTGTTGTAGATTATCCAATACCATACACAATCTCCTGTAAAGTTCGTTGTAATCTTGACCCTGGACCTTAATGCCATCGAAGAAGTATGATAACCCTCCAAACCATTTAACATTTGGTACATAAAATGATTCCACTTTTCTGGTGCATTTTTTACTCCAAACATAAGTCGATTAACCTTGTATACATCCTTGGATGTGCTAATTGCTTGTAACATTGAGCATTATTCATCCATTTCCATTTGTAGATATACTTTTTGGATATCCAAAGTACAAAAAAAACTTTCCTCCTTTCATTATAGCCAAAATTTCATCTACTTTAGGAATAGGAAATTTGTCATCCTTGAGGTATTTGTTAATGGTAACATTGTAATCAGCACATACTCGTACCTCTCCAGATGGCTTTGGAACCAAAACTATAGGGGAAGCCCACTGGGCGTAAGAAATTTTAGAAATAATGCCATCCTTTTCCAATTTATCAAGTTCTTTTTCAACCTTCTCTACCAAAGAATAAGGTATTTCGTGGAGGTACAAAAAAGGGTTTGGAGCCCTCTACTACCTCTAATGAAGCAGCTTTTAAATTCTTCATTTTCCCAACTTATCGCTGAAAACATCCGCATATTTCTTAAACAGTTCATAAAAATCAAATTTATGGCCAACAGACACACTTTTGATTTCATGCCAATTTAAATTTACAGCTCTTAACCACTTTCTCTCAAATATTGGATCAACTGTCTTATCAAGCAAATATAACATACCCATGAATTGTTGATTTTTATATTGAACAGTAACATGAAAAGCTCCTACAGGATTTATTATTTCTCCAGTGTACGTTTTTAACAACAAACTAGGTTTTCTTATTTCAGCTTTAGGGGCAATTCTTTTGAAATCAAATAAAGACATAGTACTTACTACCGCACTGGTATCCAACTCCATGTCTGATTGTTTTCCCTCAATACGCAGCTTCAATATTATTTTCTCCTGATCCCCTTTTTCAAAGTTTCCAAATTTGTAAATTTAATCTGAACCTGTTTCTTGTACCGCGTCTTGTAGTTGATGGGTTTTACGCTGCTCTTCAGCTTGCAAACTTCTGACTTCTTCTAGCTTGCAAACATACTTTTGTAAGATGTCCTCTTTTATGACAATTATGGCAAACTGCTCCAATGAATTTACATTCATTTGCAAGATGGTAGAATTACCACATCTGAAGCAGCGCAGTGAATTCTTCGTCAACATTGAATTGCTTTTTCAATTTGCTGCTGCTAATCTTGTTTAATCCTGCAGAATCTTCTCTACCATTAAGTTTACTGTCTATTTTTGCACTTTGCATGGTCATCGCACTATCTATAAGTTCTTTAAAAGTAAATTTTCTTGTCTTTTGCAGCAAACATGTTCTTATCTCAAAATCCGTAAGTCCACGTACAAACTGCGCTTTTAAATGAATCTCTGCCGTGGACTTATGGCAGTGGGGACAGTTGTAGTTGTATCCAATTGCAAGATCTCTTGAGTTTGGTTGCAAAATCTTGAATAGATTCTCCTTCTTCCTGAAATGTGTTCAGGAATTTATGTTGTTCTGCCAATTCATCAGGCTGAGGTTCAATATGTTTCTTAAGTATATCAACAAGGTTTTCATATCTCTTTGTTGTCGGTTTCTCTGGTGTACATAAAGTTTTCATAAGTTTAAAACTCTTCGGATTCAGGTAATGTAAAAAGGTTTAGTTTTCTTCTCATCTTCACATATTCCACTTAAGTCAAAATAATTCTCCTCTCTATATAAATAATCTGCACAATTTTCTGACTCGGAGTCATATGGTTGAATTTTATGAATATCCATGTATTAAATTTTACCCTTGCAGTATGTAGGATGCAGTATGTAGATAAGCATTTATTCATACTTACTTCAAAAATTCAACTCACAAAAACATAAACAATAAACATTCAAAATATAACACATGATTACAAAAACCAAATGATAATTATAAAAAATAGATCACAATAATACAATATTAATTAAAACACTTAATATATCTGTTGGCAATTAATTGGAATCTTTAATTCAAAAAATTCAAAATCAAATACAGATGTACAAAATGTAATAGAAACTTTATTAACTTATTAACTTTATTAAAATATTTGTACTGTTTGGTCTATCCGGATTAGATGTTTTTGGTTGCATATTAATTGAACTAACTTAATTTGAATTAAAAATGAAAATATCTTATTAAAATTAAAGTTCCGCATATTTCTCCATTGAATGACAGTAATTGTTAAGGTTATTTACTGCAATTTATATCAAATTTGACTTGACTTTATAAAATGTGATTTTTTTGTAGTGCCAAAGGTGGAACCAAATGAAGGAGAGATTGTCTTGTGTGGTGAATTTGTGGATAGCGTCCCTCCGGCCTCAACAACGCCATTTCTCCGCACTGAGGATTGCAAGTAATGTTGTTTAGCTGTTTAATAAACTCGGTAGTCTTGTAATTTCTAAAATAAACTCTAAATATGTTCATAAGATTAAATGTTACTTGAGATATTGTGTTGCCATTCCAGTATTCAGTGTATTTAAACAATGCTTGGACCATTAGTTAGTCTTGTTGTTGTGCTGTATTTGGTTCATGTTAGGCTGGCCATACACTGAGGGAGCAAACAGTCTAAAGCAGTGAGGGAGCTAATGGTCTGAGGCAGTCTTGCTTGAAGCAAAATGTTGTTTTTATCCCTCAGTGTGCGTTCGGAATGGGACAGGATGGAGAACTCATAGTGGGAACAAGGGTTGTGCCTAGTTTTGCTCCATTATATTTTCTGGCTATGCAGTAAAATAGGTTGTCCGCACATTGAGGGAGCGACCACCCTAGGATGTCTTACAATGCCGAGCGGCAGTTAGAGCATTTGTGAACCCCTGCTGACCCAATCTCAGCAGTCCATCACTGTGTCAGAAGCACTTGACGATATGTATGCTCCCTTGTTCTGCACACTCACTTGCGTAGACTTGTAGAACATAAGTTTTATTATCTTTTCCTACAGTTACCTAACAATGTACATGTTCTCTCACTGATTTGAGAAAGCAAAGTGGCCAATTCGCTCATCAGTGAGACAATGTTAACATTGTCTCACTCTAATTACTTTGTCTCACTCCAGATTTGCAACGTGAAGGCACGAAATAGTGAGCGCATAACATGCAGACAAGGTCGTATGCGCGCGAAATACGTTGGCAGCACTGGCTGTAAATCAGCTGGTCAGCTGTTGTACTGTTGTATTTGTCACAACACTTCCGGTCACGGCAGAAGCCACCATTTCATTGATTTGCCATTTGTAAACATTGAAGGTGGTTTTGCTGTCGCAAAATGGACGTTAATGACGATTTTAGTAATAATAGTTCACCAGAAGAATCTTGTACTCCAGAAGAATTAAAAAATGTGGCGAGGAATGTGTCTCTAAATCTTCTTCCAGAGAAATCAAAACATAAATATGAAAAAAGGTATGAATTGTTTACTTCCTGGTGTGAAAGTAAGAATGTAAAAAGCCCAACGGAAAATGTACTTTTAGCATATTTTGCTGAAAATTCAAAAGTTATGAAATCTTCTACTCTTTGGGGCGTTTATTCAATGCTTAAATCCACAATTCAAATCAAACATAACATTAACATTGGCAGTTACAAAAAACTTATAGCTTTCTTGAAAAAAACGTCCGTAGGGTATGAACCTAAAAAATCAAAGATTTTGTCTAAAGATGAGGTTGAAACATTTCTTAAGACTGCTCCCGATGACATTTATTCAATGAAGAAAGTAGTTTTAATATTTGGGATAGCTGGTGCCTGTAGATGTGATGAATTGACCAAACTGCAAGTAAACAACATAGAAGACAAAGGCAGCCTGTTGATTGTTAAAATACCAGACACAAAAACTAACAAAAGCCGCACGTTCATTGTTACTAATGACGATGGCATAGATTATTTGGATATTATTAGAAAATACATGAAATTAAGACCTCCAGGCTTATCCACTGGTCGATTGTTTTTAAAGTACTGCAAAGGTGTTTGTATTAAACAAAACATTGGTCTTAATACCATTGCCAAGGTACCAAAAGACATAGCTACATTTTTGAAATTGCCTGATCCCCTAATGTACACAGGCCACTGCTTTCGATGTACTTCAGCTACACTTTTAGTTGAGGCTGGAGGTGACATTTTGCAATTGAAGCGGCATGGGGGTTGGAAAAGTTCAACCGTTGCGGAGGGATATATTGACGATTCTATTAGCGGAAAAGTAGCAACTGGCCAGTTGATTTTAGGCCAGTCGTCGACACAAGCGACAGCATCAGTTGTTCATTCAAGCAACAAGTTCCAAGAATCTTCCTCTTCAGGGATTGTGATAAGTAGTTGTGAGAACTGTACATTTAACATTAATGTTACAAACCAAAAGTGACTTTTTTTTTAACTGTTTGCTTGTGTTATTTGTCTTTCTATAAGTAATTCTTTGGTTAACAATTCTTTTAGGGTGTTTGTGTTCATTTTTAAGGAGATTATTTTTTGTTTTATAATTTTGTTTCTGATTTATTAATGTTACTTTCACATTAAATGTCATATTAAAAGTTCACTTCTGTGTAAAAATATGTTACATTTCTTTACCAATTTATTTGTTTTATGGTAACTGTAGGAAAAATATAATGTGCAACTCGAGTGCAAAGTGCAATCGCCTCACTCGAGAAACCATTCCTCACTCGCCTACGGCTCGTGAGTAAGGATTTCTCTCTGGGATTTCTCTCGTGAGTAAGGGATGATAAAAGTACTCTGACAAAGGAATAACAGGCTTTTCTAGAGTAAAACCCCCATAAGACAACGTACTGTGTTAAGTCGATATACATTTTCTTTGATAACTCGGTAAATATTAATGCTAGAATGACGAGAGAGGGCTTAAAACTTTTGCCTCACTAATTCCTATCCTTTTTTTTTACATGCATTGATTTTACATCTGGGGCTTTTATGACCCTTTTTGGGCCCAAAAATTCAAAATTTGAAAGATTAATTCCCAAAAAAGGGTTTAGAGTTTTCCGATTGATTTGCCCAACGAACTTGTCCAACTGATTACAGAAAGGAACGTCCCTACCAAATTTGAAGTAAATCGGACAAAAAATGTGACCGCTAGAGTGCAAACACACACATATATATATATATATATATATATATATATATATATATACATATATATATATATACATATATATATATATATAAAATTTTGAACGACCCCCCAAAACGTGTTCAGGGGGTCACGTTAGGAACTTCTATGGTGGTCCCGGGCTTAAGTTTCACCGTGCGGGTCATGCTAATAGTTCACTTTCCAAAGGAAATTCACTAATAATTCTTAATACTGTTATCCCAATGTAATTCATCAGGTTTTGAGACCAACATTTTAAAACTGCAACGTTTATCTATTCTTCGACATTCATGACTACGGTGAACTGCAAAACTGTTGTGGTGTATTTTGCCGTAATGCCCCATGGGTGATACTTTGGAGCTACAGAATATAAATAATAGTTCACTCAAAACTGTTGTGATGTACACTTTATTAAAGAAAATTAACATGACTGGAGTTTTGATTATAATGAAGTAATACTTTTTAAGGCAAATAAAAATACACTAGACTCTCAGAAATCCGGACTATTGTGGCGGACGGCCGGTCCGGATTTGGAAAAATCAGGATTTCTCTAAAGATGGGCACGAATACCGTAATCAGTTCTGCCTTTATAGTGAAACATTATGACAAAATAAGCGTTTGCGTTTATGGGCTAATATAAGAGTGAGCTTCAAGAATAAAGCTATAAATACTTCGTAATACAGAATAACCTTGTTAATCCGTCACCAACAGGACCGAGAGTGTGGTCAGAACATAAAAAAGGTCGGAATATCAGAGGAACATATGTTTTATTATATGAAAACGTGAAAACCATAGTTTAAAACAGAAAATATTGAAATGTATGCACATTTGTGAAGATCTAATGTAACAATGTAAAATCATAAAAATGTATACTGTAATAAAAACTGTCACCGGCCTGATGATTTACATCGTCAATGATGAGTCATCGACAGGAGAAGACCTGAACAGAGCAGCACACCGGATACGTAAGCAATAACAAACACCGATAACGGCGCGGTTGGGCGCCTGACAAACTACATGACATTTGGTTAATTCGGGATAATCGCTTGAAAACTGAAGGCGCTAAGTTAAATCTTGGAAGTGTTTTCATTTTTAATTTTCTACAACAAAATTTAAAAATGAAAATCATTGGTCCGGATAACCGGGAGTCCGGATAAGTGTGATCCAGATATCTAAGAGCCTACTGTACTAGTATTATTACTTGCTTTCGATTGTTAATAAGTTAGTATCGCTCAGTAGAAATAATTTTTATGGTAAATATAAATTACAAATCTTCAGTAGTGGAGGACCTAAAGCACATAAGCGTTAAAATGGTACCTTATTTATCAAATTTGGTTATGTATGAAGGGAAGGAAGAAAATGGCACTGCAAATTAACTTAATTTAAAATAAAAATATTATTATTAGTTAAGAACCACTATCTTACTTGATATTTTCTTTTTTTTAGGGATCCACTTTCTGGGGTAATCACTGGAGACAACCCATTTGGGTTAAAAGTAAGTAAGATGTTTTTAATATATGACTTTATAGGTGTTTGTATAAAAAAAAAACATTCTATTTAATGAGTTTATGAAAACAAGTTACTAACATCTATTAAGATTTTTTTAGTTTTAAGTTAAAGATTATAATTATATTAATCTTTTGTTGTGCGTTTTCATTTAATTTATTGCTGTATAACAATCCATATGTAACAGACGTTACGTTTTATTACAAACTGAGGATTAACTAAGAAAAATATTATTTTTTAGGGTTTTTGTAGATCTTTTTATATAGAGTGGTTGAATTCATTTTACACGTTTAATTTAAAGTCATAAATATAGTTTGAGTCACTCATCTTGAAGATGTCAGTAAGTGAAATACAGGAGGTTTTAATAAACAAAAGCTATTTCTTAACGAATTCAGCAATAATTAAAAGTAATACAATTAATTGTACTGATAACTTAATAGTTACAATGTAAAACACCCCCGTCGCAGCAAACCTGCATTCTCAGCTGCATACATTCTGGAAACATTGCGATTATTATTGCATTGCACTATTTTTACACTGTGTTTAGGATTGCAAACTGTTCTATGATATGATTATGACACTAGACATTGCTCACAGTAGAAAATCATAATTTAGAATTTTTCAAGAAAAAACTTGATACCGGTACATGGGCCCTAAAATTATGAAATATATTACTGCAAAAATAAAAAAAGATTAATAATGAAAGAAAATTTAAGATTGCTCTAAAGTCTTGCCTTATAAGTAGGCCAGTATATTCTATGGATGAGTTTTTTTGTTTAGATATATCTATGCCTTAAAATATATGATAAGTCAACAAGAATAATTGTATATAGTATAACCTGGTGATAAATAATTTTGTATTTTACTTGATGTTTTAGATTTGTTTTCTCTTTGTTTAACTTAATTAATTTTAGTTACTGGTATAAAATATACCTTTTTGACACTATTCTGTCTGTATGTTTGTGCAGCATTTTTTTAAATAAAGATATTTGAATTGAATTGATTTGAATTGAAAGTAGCGACTTAGGCAACTATTGATTCCCCACAAGACTTACAGTTTTCTCTGCTACGGGCTCAACAAACAATCCTATTGTGTGCACCTGAGCTGCTAGTCGTGTTGGCTATGTGATTATGTTCGTAGGTTGTCTTTCAATGCCTCCCCACGACCAAAACTGACCAGGCTGTTCAACTTGCTACCCCGCCCCTCATTTGTTTGTAACCTGTGGCAGCGCTATGATGAAAGGCCCACCATGACTCATTTATTTTAAAACTTTTTTATGAGTCAATAAATCCATTTTCAGTTAAATAGTTATATTCCAATTCACATTTTTTTAAGTAATTGTAACATAACACATGGCACATCAAACCACACCGAAGGGTTAAGGTGAGTATTATAGCAATAACCTTCAGTACACAAAATATTCTATATGTTGTTTATAAACATTAGATTTATAACATATTAAAAACAAACAACGTTAAAGTTATTAGCAAATTTCCTAAGGAAAAGTGAGCATGACCCGCACGATGAAACCCAAGCCCGCGACACCACTATAGAATTTCACCTGAACATGTTTTGGGGCGTCGTTAAAAGTTATATATGTATATATGTGTGTGTTTACAACCTAGCGGACACATTTTTGGCCAGATTTCCTTCAAATTTGGTCGGGACATTCCTTTTTATAATCAGTTGGAGAAGTTTGTTGGGCAAAACAATCAGAAAACTCTAACCCCCTTTTTTGGTGATTTTAATTTTTTAAATTTTCATTTTTGTAAAATGATGGAGATTAGTAAGGCGAAAGTTTTAAGCCCTCTCTCATAATTCTAGCACAAATAGTTACAGAGTTATTAAAGAAAATGTATATCGACTAAACACAGTACGTTGTCTTATGAGGATTTTACATAAGAAAAGCCTATAGGCTACATATTATTTTTGTGTAGTTTTATTATGCCCAGTATCCCCCACACCTACTTTCAATCCTGACTGGACCTTCCCCTAACCTTATAAATAGAAATAAATAGAACCAGAAGCATCAGAACAGCCAAATTTTTTGTTGAATTCCTCAAAAATTGGAATAAATGTACATTTTAATACTGATTTTGATTTTTTAAAGTTTGTTATATGGAAATTCACTTCCCTTACGTCAGCGTGTGCTGCGTGCGAACTCGTTTTAACTTGGAGCACGATGAGGGGAAGTGAGAGCAGGGAGTATTCATTGGCAGCTGATCGTTGCAAGTAGGAGGAGCGGATAAGTGGTCTCAATGTTACCACTTGGCCCTCATCCTCCTATCCACCACATGCTTTTCTCCTAACTACCTTCAAAGTTAAGAAAACTACAAAAAAATCTGGAAGGCTATAAGTAGACACAGATCCATAGATAATGTTAAACTGTGCCAGGAATAAATGCAACTGTATAAAATAGCAAACTTTCTTTAAAAGAAAACCTTAACTGCCCACTGTCAAGGGCCAATAGGCCTGTGCGGTGATCTTAAGAAAGCGAGGTACCATAACGACACACAGACAAGCCAGTCAGCCAGAATTGAACCTACCCTTGACCATTACTGACGTGCCAGGCCACATCTGAGAGCAGCATCAGAGCATCAATGCATCTGTGAGCATTGTTTCACTTCTGAGCTACAACTTTCTCTGCTTCACAAACATCACTTGTGTTATAGTTTTAGGTGTGTTGAATGTTAGGCTGTGAAATTTGTTTCTCAATAAGCCTAATGAAAAAAAAATAAACTGATTACCCAATTTGATTTTAAAATATATTGGGAAACTGTACTTTCATGTTAAGCATATTGCATATTTGCCAATAATACAATTTTTCAGCTGTTGGGATCAGGACAGTGCTTGGATGAATTGAGGGTTCACTGTATTACACAATATGTTATAATAATTATTTGTCAAACTTTATGTTATTTTCAGGAATTGAAGATTATAGCCAAAGATTGTTTGCAAGAATTAACAACCATCAAGGCAGATATTAAAGATGAACCTGAAGAGAACATATACGATGATTCACTTGCGTCTCAAGAAGTTGATGATCCATCCACTAATGAGCAGATTGCCGAGCATCAGGTTACTATATTTGTTTTTGTCACTAGCCACTAGCAATTTGACAAGTTTAATTTAACTTGAATCAATCTTATAGCATGTTGCCATGCTTGCTCACTTTATGGTGAGGATGTAGTATGGTGAGTGGAAGCAATAATCTCTTCACTAAAAATAGGTTGATACTAAATTAATTATAGTAATTGTTAACCTAAATTAATTAAATGACAAATTAACTATCAATAACCAACGTCATTTTTTTTATTTTTTTTTGCGGGGTCTTCAAAAATGGATTATAAATCTTACAAAGACCCCACATAGATCAATCTCCCAGTATAGTCTGTGCCTAGTCATTTTGACGAGTTTGAACAATTTAAAAGCAAAAATTTTATGGGTTGACGATATGGGGAGGAAAAAGAGAGCGAGAAAAAGCTCAATCATTGGAAATTGACTTCCACATATTCGCTGCAGGCCATGCCCGGGGGCGTGTTCCTGCCACTTTGCAACTGTTCTGGTCACATTTTGAATTCCCGGCTAATGAATGGCAAAAACACTACGGCGCTGTACTGCTTCACAACACAACTGGACATAGTTCTACAAAACGCCAGCAGGTGGCAATACGATCCAGATAGCCGAAGTCAACCAGGGTTGTCATCCAGAGGGACTAAGTTGGACGAAAATGAATGCGGGGATGTCCTGTGACAGCTGGGATATTGGGGAAATTTACTACCAACCTACACCATATTAAAGCTCGCATTCTTAGCTAAAGCTGGCATAAAAATACCCATTATTACTAGTGTGTTGCTGCACAGGAACTGAATGGAAAGTACGTGACGCCGGCACTCACCGTTCAGCGTGGCGGAAAGAAACTAGAGCACTCACCGGTGAGTGCCCCGCTTCGACGTGTTAACAACTGACAGATTCCAACGGAGCTATCAAAGAAGACCTGGTTATTCATGATCACCGACCGGCGACCAGTGCTAACAATTCATGTTTGATTGGAGAAAGTATTGATTTCATCCTAATGTTAGGATTTGAGTCGGTGGAAACATTCGTTTTGGTGCTCCCTGAACACAGAACGTGTTTTGAAGTAATGTAGCATAAAAATATATTCACATATAAGCGATATACAATTTTAATTATTCTCCATAAGAATAACATTGGTGATGAGTATGTAACAAACATACAACACACGTTATGTGTGTTATGTGTGTGTGGTTATTGATTATTGGTGATGAGCTGAAACAAGGAACACAAACAATTGTTTTTTATGCAAATACAAATAGAATTTAACTAGGCGAAACCACATACCAAGTTTCATTAATATTCAATCATAAATAAGCGCTATATAACATTTTAATTATAAGAAAAACATGGGGCTGTAAGCAGGTTTGCTGCAACAAGGAACAAAAAATTGATTTTATGCACATATCTATATAACTCAACGAGGTAAAGCCACATACCAAGTTTTATTAATTTATGTTCATAATTAAGGGAGTCACATTTGACCTATTCTCCATAAGAATAACATGGGGGTTTAGTATGCAGGTTTGCTGCTACAGGGATAATCAACAAAAAATAACGTTTTTGTGCAAATATCAATAGACCAGAACTACGTGAAGCCACATACCAAGTTTCATCAATATACATTCATAAATAATCGAGATATCAAATTTTATTTATTCTCTATAAGGATAACATTGGACAACGTACTGTGTTTAGCACTTTGAATATCTCTGCAACGGTTAGGCGTAGAATCACAAACACCTAAATGATTGTTTTGTGGAGCTAAACAGATTGGTAAAAGCAAATGTGAAGATTACATTGAAATGAACTGATGAAGAACTAAAAACCTTTTTCCCATAAGATTAACATGGGAGATTTTATGAGTAGGATTTTTGGATTTTCTCCGCAACCACTCAACCTAGGTTAATAATTCAAAAAAACTATATTATTTGTTTTTTCAAGCTATATAACATGGTCAAAACCAAAATTAAGTTTTTTAAAAATTTTAGGGTGAAAAATGCAAAAACTGATTTTTGGAAAATTTAAAACCCCCATAAACACCCCTTCCCATAGTCCGATTTTTCTGGTTTTCAAACTTAAAGTCATAAATGTCACTTTACACACATTTGAGCCAAATTTCATCGAAATCGGACTTTTTACTCAAGTTATCGCATTCACGGACACACACATATATACATATATATAAATTTGAACGAATAGTGTTTTTGCCATCTGGGAACCTCAAAACAAAACGTTATCATGGTCTCGGGCTTAAGTCCTACCATGAGACCTACGGTAATAGCTTCTTCCTTATAGGGGAAATTCGCTAATAAATTTTAATTGACTAGGCCTTTCGATATCAAAGACCTGACGATGGTATCTTTGATATGAAAAGGCCTAGTCAATTACAATTTATTAGTGCCTGGGGGCCGAGCTTTGCTCGGGGGAAGGCCAGTCAGTTTATTTAGATGACTTGGAGTAATATTTCACCACTTCCTCCACTGATAATCAGATTTGTATAACTCATTTGCCTCTTTTTAAGGTCACTCCAGTTGTTATTTATAGCTAATTTTGATTTATTTTACTACTCTATAGATGCAATCTTCTCTCAAATCTTTTAATCTCTGCTCTCAGGAAACCACATGTTAATAATCATAAACAACATGAGTATTACTTTGACAGTTCCCTGGTTGATTATGAACAGCTGATACAAATCTTTTGTTTTGATTTTTAACTCCATAAGCCCAATGTTAATTTTTACTTTCTCCCCCTTATACATAGTATATGGAGAAAGTATTGTTAAAATTCAAATTTTTTCAATTTGAGTTGTTAGTGGAAATATTTGTTTTGGTGCTCCTTGAACCCAAAAAAGTGATTTTTACGTGATGTCTGTGAGTCTGTCTGTCTGACTGTTTGACTGTCTGTCTGTCTGTCTGTCTGTCTGTCTGTCTGTCTGTCTGTCTGTATGGATGTGTACAGAGCTACAGCCCTAACCAATGGTCCGATTTTTTTGAAATTTGGTATGTAGGTACTAATCCACAATATCTCCAGTTTTTTATTTTTTGAATTTTTGATTTTTAAAGGTAATTATCCCCTAAAAACCGCCAAAAAACATGAAAAATCAATATTTCTCAAAAACGGCTCAAACAATTTTGATTAAACTTTAGACGTTTGTAGAACTTTAGTTTTCCAACAAAATGACACCACCCGCATTTATGTAAATATTCGGGTTGAGAAATTACAAGACTTAAAATATAAAAAATTCAGTTTTTGATTTTTTATAAAAAACACATAATTATAAAAAATATTACTATACTCACCATAAAAAAGAGCTTAAAAAACTAAATAATTTAGTATTTTGAATTACTATTCTACGATAACTGGTTGCGGAGAAAATTGAAATTTTAATTTTGCGGTAAACGCAGTACGTTGTCCAATGTTATTCTTATGGGGAATACAAAAAATAATATTTCTCTATTATTTATTGATCAATTTCGTTCAAATTTGATATGCTTGTCAAGATAGCATTGACCAACAGAGAAAATTCAAAATATGTTTCCCCTTAATAACCCTGAGGAGGAAATAGGGGGCAATTCCCCTTTTTAAACCACGTGTTTAGCGATGGATTCTGTAATGCCTCCTAAACAGGGATTTGGGTGGATATTTTTGAAAACAACTTGTTTACAGTATTTTCTGTACATTCGACTGTGCATTGTATCCTATATTTAGTATAAATAAAAAGTAATTTATTCATTAAAGTTGGCTAAAAAGAAGAAAGTATGTGTCAGTTTCCTGAAACCGTTGGTTTCAACAATATTTTAACTTTTCAATTTCGTTTTTTAACATTAGTTGATTTTTACTGGGGATGAGACCTGTCTAGAACATATTTTTATACCAGAACTTAGTTATTTCCAAAATTTGAAGGAAATCCTCGGAGCCGTTTTCGAGATAATTAACCAACCAATCAACCAATCAAGAAAACTTTGCTCATATAAGAGTATAGGATTATTGAAATTTTTATGATTACATTTCACAGTTTAAAATTTATTGCTCAATTGTTTTTTTTTATGATGAATACAAATTAATATTTAGTAAAAATTAGTATATATGACGGTACATTGTACCGTCCTGAATTTGTACCAAGGACCGAGCTACTTAATCTACTGAACCAATCCGAAATGTTTGGTACCGCAGGCCCCTAGTTTGCATTTAGCTGGTCCAGGATGTCTCTTGAAATTTGCAAGTTTGATTCCTATCCACAAACAAACCTTATCAAGTTTTGCAACTTGCAAACATTTTACCGGTCTGTGGCAGTGATAGTATGAGGGTTTAAGTAAAATAATCATGTATGGTTTAAATTTGATAGTTGCAAACAAAAATTGCTATTTTTTACCTCCACATTTACTGTATTTGTGTGCTGTACGCTACTACAATTTATATATATTTCAATACTTTACTAAACAAAAATTACCAATAAATCCATCAACCCACTTTTATTGCAAATTACCAGACCAAGGCTGAGCCCAAAACGGGATGGATATACACCTTAAGAAAGGGCCAAGTTACGGAGGAGCTACGGAAGTTTGGATTGCCAACCAAAGGAGCTGGTTATGATCAGTGTAGACTGTTGTCCAACTTCATAAGAACAGGGTGTTACCGACCCACAGAGAGTAAGACTACAGAACCTGGAACCTCAGCCACATCTGCTGCCGCACCAGAAGGTCCCAAGTCGGTAAGACAGAACATTATTAATGCTGTTTCTACTTCTAATACAGTTGGAGAATGAAACTTAACATATGACAGGGATGAAGATGTCATGCTGTTCTAATGGGCTTCATGAGTTGCAAGAGCCTTAAACACTCCATCCCAGCAATGTGTCATGCCCTTTCTGAATTTTGTTAGAAGGAGAGGATTAGCTTTGGTACTGAAATCTTAAATATTTTTATATAACACCTGGGATAGTTTCATTACATGTCTTGAAACCTACTTCTCCTTAAAGACTACAGAGAAAAGTTAGACTTGCAATACATAGAAGAACTTAGAACGTGAATGATGAATTAAAACGTTGATAAGAATACATGGCAGAAGTAAAAAACAACAACGAAAACTACGGTTTCACAATGATAATGCTTCCTGAGACCTTTACTAAGAAGCTAAGTCTAGACTCTACATTAGGCCTGGTAGCACAAAGTATTGAGTTATTTTTAGACTAATTATCTCACATATATTGTATGTGTTGTTAGATGTCTGTGTATCTCCCTCGTAGGTGTTAGTTATTGAGTTGTGAATATATTTTATAGGTACTGTAGAGGAGAAAGTTTTTGACGTCTAGTACTGTTTTTATTGTACAACTTGAACATTTTTGGGTTTAGCTCCTGAACTGGAATTGAACTTAAAATATGGTTTTACAATAACTGTTCTGTCTAGTTCATATGAATTAATCATAAGATTACTGCAGTTTCGACAATAATATGTTATCATCAGATCTTCATGAATACAGCTCATTTTCAATAAAAACGTTGTCAAAATGTTAAATTTTACAAATACAAAACAACTAACACATAATAATAAATTTAAACATAAAAAACACACATAATTTAGACATGGACAAGGACACTTCTTGCATGCTGGCCAGCAGGTAACAGACTGATTATTTTTCCCTTGTCATGTGTCCAGAGTCTAATTAACCATTAGGTTGACTAGGTTGTAGCCTAGGGCGCCAGTCAGCCAAGGGGCGCAATTTTTTAAAAATAATCTTGGAAGTGCGATGATTAATTTGGCAAAGGGGATTTTAGATCCGCGCGCCCTTTTCCATCACCCGTCAGATTTATTTGACCTCGGGATTGTTTCGGGACCGGATATTATATCCTCAAAACGGTTATCTGTGGTGCAATCGTCTTTTACGGCTGATATAACGTAGTTCAGTTATAATTTTTGGTCTGTATCACGTGGTGCGATCGTCAATTATGGCCATGATTACGCGATGGGGTCGTCATTTACGGCCAATATTTCGTGGTCCGGTCGTCGTGTTTCGGTGGATAGCGGCGTCATCGTCATTATTTCTTTTAAAAGTGTGGTGCGATAGTCATTTATGGCCGATATTACCCGATCTGGCCGTCTTTTACGATAAGACTGAAACCATGAGATATAGGACCCTTTAGATAAGAAAATTTGCTTTAAAGGGATGCCAGCGGTGCCCCTGAGTTTTGGCAACCATTCATTGGTTAGAAAGAGATATGGAGCTCTACGTTCAAAAGTGTCAAAGATACCTGACGCTGGTATCCCCTTAACGCATAGAGCCTCCACAAAATGAAGCTTTGTCAGGCCGTGTACAGATGACACTCGTTCATCGAGTCTTTGCGACACACATCCCCCTTCAATATTCGAGGGTGGGGGGAGGGGGAGCGCCAAATCAACTCAAGCCCGTGGGCGCCACACCTCTTAATTAGGCCCTGCACGTGTCCTCCAAATGAACTTTGAGCTCTTATCACTGAAGTCTGGTACCATTGTTTCCTTGGCTATTCTTGATAATTGTATTAAATAAAGAATGAGAACTGAATTTTAGTTTTTCATTTAGTGTCCTTGTCCATGTCTAAATTTTGTTTAAGAAGTGTCCTTGTCCATGTCTAAATTTTGTTTGTTTTTTATTGCAAAATCTCCTTTTATTTACCCTTATAATTTCCATGTTAATTTCCCTTTTTTAATTTAAAATATATTTTCTGTGTTACAAGTTATAATAAAGTTTAGGTAGGAAAATTACATCATATTTCCCCACCAGAAACAGTTTAGATAGGCCTATCATATTATGTAAATCATCATATATAAATGTTAATTAGCCTGGTAAATAATTTTAAGATAATTCATAATGTAACAAAATTGCTCCAAAACCTTATATTAATTTATTCCGTATTATTAAGTTTTCTTCAAAATCCAAATTAAGCTGGCCATAACAGTTAATATAGTGTAACCAGTGAAGTGAGCTTCAAGAGCTGAAGAATGATTAAGTATGCTATGCCAGATGTGAATTATTGTAACAATGCTCCAGACTCTCTCTCTGAAAATAGCCGGCCTAGTGATAGCTACCCCTAAAATTTGATCTATTTTTAAAATGTGATTTTACCCCATAAATTAGTATTTTGGGTACCAAAAACCCAAATTTTATTAGAAGTAGAGCCACAGGCATTATTTTTAACCTTTTGTTACGGCCGTGAAGAAATATAAGCCTGTGGTGAAGATAGAATAGGCTGGTGAGTCCAACCCATATTCTCCGTTGTGTAGCCAGTGAACTTTCATTAACCACCAAATTGTATTAAAATATCAATCTACCAGACTTTGAACAATCAATAAATTAATAAAGAGAACCTTTTCAATCTTCTAAATTACATATTCAAGGACTATTTTCAAAATTTAAATTCATTTGAAAAGTTTTAAAATCAATAAACAGTAGCCTAAAAATCACGTTGTCAAGCAGCATTGTTGGATGACTGCATAGCATTTCGAAGTGAACATTACTTACTTACCTTCCAACTGTTATTGAGCAAACCTTTAATATTTACTACTTTTCAGAGACTTTAACAAAATTATCTTACATTATATTAGTAGCATATGAGTATAATTGATGATTTAAGTCGTAAGATTATATTCAACGCCAGCACGATCACCCCTTGCCTGAGAAATAATCTTGTGACCCTGAGCCTAAAGACTATCATTAGAAATAATCAAATAACTATAAGTTATAAAACACCTCCCCCTCTTTATAAACAATTATTGTAAATCCCTTTTTCACATTTCAAGATATCATTTTGTATTTTAACGAAATAAAGTTAGGTCTATCTTTGTACATTGTGTTTGATTCAGTCAGAGGTAATGACGATACGAGTTTGTAACATATTGTAGTCAATCAGCAGTTAGGTACCCATATTGAGCAGACAGTTGCCAGAGCAAAATAATAGAAAGGCAGAGATTTATTTATTTATTGTTTGTTAGTTTAAGTAAGAAAGAAAAGAGTATAGATAGAGACATAAAAATATATTTAGCGAGTGTATTTACATTATGTTTAAATTTATTATGTGTCAGTTGTTTTGTATTTGTAAAATTTAACATTTTGACAACATATTTATTGAAAATGAGCTGTGTTTTATACATGAAGATCTGATGATGACATGTTATTGTCGAAACTGAAGTAATCTTATGATTAATTCATATGAACTGGATAGAACAGGTATTGTAAAACTATGTTTTAAGTTTAATGTACGGTTGTCACATTTCCCTGGTTATATTAGAAATCAAAATTTACTGTCATATGTTTTAGCGCATTTCCCCTAAGGTGAAGAGGGGTAATTGGGATCATGGGGCTATTAGAGTCGTAAAATATAACTTCTTTATTTATAATATAAAAAATGTTCAGATGCTATTCAATAACAATTTTTAGTTTTTTCTTCATACTTACAAATAAAAACATCAAATAAAACAAATTTAACTATTTTTTTATATTTTTATGAATTTTGTTTGCAATTCATCTTTTTCCGCCAATTGAATGGTACTTTTTCTATCTATTTTAGATCGTTTCCAAGAAACAGAAGAAACAAATGAGAATTTCCAATTTGCTAATTTTAATGTGGAGAATCCAAAAATACAATTTATTTGGTGATAGGGGCATGGACAAATATTTTACAGCCATGATTCCAATTGCCCCGTGAAAATACTTACTGGGGTGATTGGAATCATGAATGATGGGGCAACTGGGATCACTAAGATCCCAATTGCCCCACCATAGTAAAATCTTAATTTTGTTTCAGTTTCAGTAAAATATCAGTTTAAAGTGATTGCCTTGTGACTATAGTGACTACAAACAATTAGTGGTTGTATTCTATGAACTTTATTTTCAATCCTAAAAAAAGCGATACACTTTGTAAGAAAAAATAGAACCGATTCTAGGACGCCGAGAGGAACATGGGGAGTTTAACAATGCCTGGGGTTAGATCCCCTAAGGTTAGATCGGGACACATTTTATCAGGCCTGATCAAGACAGTCGATCAAGTTTGATTAAACTGACTTGTTTAGCTTGCTTGATCAGAGTATCCAAAGTTAATCAAATCTGTTTTGATTTGATATTTTTTAATAATGTTTGATCAAGTATGAGGACATTTTTTTCCAAATCCGTACCATTCGGTGTTAACACAATTTGCACCTTTGTTTATTAGCATGAGAATTATAAACTTGTTTTGGTATCTCAAAGCGATCAGATAACCAATAAACAAACTAGTTTTACTATTTACTTACAATTATTGAGTTATATTCAAATTTTACGCTCATTACTCATGAAAATACTCGTTGAAAATATTTTAGCATTTAAATGCACCTTATGCATATCAAGACATCCATATCATATAAATGGATGTCGTAGTAAACCCCCGTCATACCAAACCTGGAAACTCACCGAATTACAAATGCATATATATATGTGTCTTAATACTACATAAAGTCACATAAAAAGTTTCATCAATATGCATTCATAAATAAGCGATTTATAACATTTATACGCAAGTTTGCTGAAACAAGGAACACAAACAAGGGGTTTTTATACAAATATTAATATAGCTCAACTAGGTAAAGTCACACAGCAAGTTTTATTAATTTATGTTAATAATTAAGGGAGAGAAAATTTGACTTATTCTCCATAACAATAACATGGGGCTGAGTACACAGGTTTGCTGCTACGAGAACTATCGGCAACAAAACTGCTTTTGTGAAAAATTATCAAAATAGCAATTTGTTTTTTTTAAGCTGAATTAAATAGTCAAAACTAAAATGTTATGTATAAAAAACTAAAAAAAACATTTATGGGGTACAAATCCCCTCCCTCCCCAAATACCCCTTTGGATGGAGCGATCTTTCTGGTTTTCAAACTTAAAGTCATAAATGTTGCTTTAAATGTTCGTATCAAATTTCGTAAACATCGGACAATTTTTTTAGAATTATCGTACCCACGTACACACATAAATATATTTTTGAACAAACGATTTTTTTGGTATCTGGGAACCTCAAAACGAAAAGTTATCATGGTCCCGGGCCTAGATCTTACCATGCCGACTTCGGTAGTAACTTCTTTCCTATAGGGGAAATTCGCTAAAATAAGTACCGAATACTAATAACAATATAAAAGTTCTACAATGATTTTAATTATTAAATAATATAATATATACCATACTATATTAACTAGTTTTAGGGCCTACTGTTCAATTTACGTAAAAATGGGTTTCTATTTTAAATCAGAGATAATTTAACATACAGTGATTTCAACAATATATTATGATATACAACATGTAGCCCAATTATCAAAAAGCATCAATAGAGCATTAAAACCGAACATCTGAGCCAACAAAGATCACGGAGTGGAGGCAAGTTACCCAGTCACCAAGCTGGCCGCCGCGACGCGCGCCGCCGCACCGGCACGAACTGGCAACAGCGCTGGGGTGACGTGGTGGGGAGTACACACCAAAGTTGGAGTTTGCACGATTGTGGCACGTTGCTACAATTGTTTTCTAGTGTGTAAGGGCTAAAATCGGTGTGTATCGGGAAAGTGAGTTGTGGAACATACTGTCCACAGTATTGTCGATAACGCAGTATCTTTCGTCTTAAAGATGCTACAATTGGGTGTTTTCCACAATTGAGCGAATACGTGTGTGTGTGTGTGTGTGTGTGTGTGTGTGTGTGTGTGTGTGTGTGTGTGTGTGTGTGTGTGTGTGTGTGTGTGTGTGTGTGTGTGTGTGTGTGTGTGTGTGTGTGTGTGTGTGTGTGTGTGTGTGTGTGTGTGTGTGTGTGTGTGTGTGTGTGTGTGTGTGTGTGTGTGTGTGTGTGTGTGTGTGTGTGTGTGTGTGTGTGTGTGTGTGTGTGTGTGTGTGTGTGTGTGTGTGTGTGTGTGTGTGTGTTCAAGTTCAAGTTCAAGTTCAAGTTCAAGTTCAAGCAATTTTATTCATGAAAAATTATTGTTTATTACAAAATCCCATGTGTCACATAGGACACGCGCGGGACAGAAAAATATACATTTTCTTTAATACATTATTTCTTTACTGACAGCTGTACAGTTCTTTTACACTTCCGTCAAATTCTCAGGAACAGTTCATACATGATGATGACAAATTTCAGAATTTTTTTAAATCACAGACAACGGCCACCACTTTCATTAATCATGCTCCGGTAACAAAATTCACCAGTATAAATATGTTACGTATATTCAATAATTTAAAACAAAAATACTAAACTCTAAAACAAATTCATAACAAGAAATAGACTATATTAGATACAACATTATCAGGCTTCCATAACAATTCATGCAAACTTATAATGCTAGCAAGTGAAAGATGAAATGACTAGATTCATTAAGTAATCAAATATTCAGGCAGAAAACTAAATTAACAACAACAAAATAAACAAAAATATTTTTTAAAAATATTGACAACTTCACTCAATATGATACTGCATTGAATATTGCATGGCTTTAGATTTAACTACAGACAGAGTTTTATACTGAATTTCATTTCCAAAATATTTTACAAAATCATTAAAACATTTAGGGCCAAGACAGCAAAATTGGTGTTTACTCATTTCTTTCCTAAAAAAGCCTTCTTCAATCAATGTATATTGGGCAGATCGTGTCATTCTGTTTACAATCGTGTCATTCTGTTTACAGGTTTTATTCTAAACAAACTCTTGTATTTATAAATAAACATTATCATACAATAAACATGCAACTGATCAAACGTAAGAATTTTATTCTCTGCAAAAAGGTAAGAAACTCTATCATTTCTTTTTAAATTAAATATTGTACGGAGGGCATTTCTTTGACACACAACTACCGGTTTTAGAACAGTGGAATATGTTCCTCCATAATGTACGATTCCATATCTCAAAACACTCTCAAACCAAGAAATGTACACTTTTTGTAAATACTGACTCTTAACATTATCTCTCAAATGATACAGTGCATAATTTATTGTTCTTAGCTTACTCGATAAGTGATTGACTTGCTGCTCCCATTTCAAGAATTGATCCACATACAATCCAAGATACTTTACACTTTCTACTACATCTATGTAACTACATGAGCACTTATACAGACAACAATGTTTATGACACAATAACTTGAACTCATTCTTTAATTCCTCTTTCTGTTTGCTGCAATCGAAAAACATCAAACATTTGGACTTTGAACAATTGATTAATAATTTATTAATGATCAGCCAATTTGATATTTTATCTAAATCTCTACTTATTTTTAATTGTAATGATTCTCTATTATAAGCTGAGCAGACTAGAGCAGTGTCATCGGCATAGGCAAATATATCAGAATTCAATCTAAGTTCAAGTAAATCATTAATATAAATCAAAAATACGATAGGGCCCAACACCCTATGTGTGTGTGTGTGTGTGTGTGTGTGTGTGTGTGTGTGTGTGTGTGTGTGTGTGTGTGTGTGTGTGTGTGTGTGTGTGTGTGTGTGTGTGTGTGTGTGTGTGTGTGTGTGTGTGTGTGTGTGTGTGTGTGTGTGTGTGTGTGTGTGTGTGTGTGTGTGTGTGTGTGTGTGTGTGTGTGTGTGTGTGTGTGTGTGTGTGTGTGTGTGTGTGTGTGTGTGTGTGTGTGTGTGTGTGTGTGTGTGTGTGTGTGTGTGTGTGTGTGTGTGTGTGTGTGTGTGTTGTGTGTGTGTGTGTTGTGTGTGTGTGTGTGTGTGTGTGTGTGTGTGTGTGTGTGTGTGTGTGTGTGTGTTTACTCAATTGTAGCATCATGGACATGCACACAACCACACTGTGGCATCGTGATCCAATTGTAGCATCATGGACATGCACACAACCACACTGTGGCATCGTGATCCAATTGTGGCATCTTACACACGATGCTACAATTTTTATCGATAATTTTGAGGTTAAAATGTCAAAATAAGTCAAACTAACTCAAGTTGCCACTTTTGAGTTTCCATCATGTGTGTAAGAAACACCGAAATTCGCTGGATTGTGGCATTTCGCCGGCTTACCGTTCACTAGCGATCCTAGCGGAGCAGCGTATAACTAGTGGCAAGGTCGTGCGGGGTTGCCGCTACGTTATTTCATGTTCACGGCGTCCGTTGCTGGTTGGTTTTTACTGTTAGAAGACTCTGCTTATATTGTTTTTTTGTCATATTACTTTACTGTTGTATCACCCTAATTATGTATGTCAGGCCACACAACAGTAAACTGAAAGATTTGTTTTAATAGAACGATATTATTGCAATTAATTGGGGCATAATTATTTACTACCTTTGTTTGCAGGATTTTGCAAACATCACCTGTGTTTTACAAATACAATTATTATACTTTATTTGTTTTTATTTTACATATAGGTATATACTATTACATATATATATATATATATATACAAAAGGGAATTGGCTAACTCAAACTTGTCTACTTAAAATTAATTTTTAATCAATTTTGTTCTCTACTCCCTAAGCATTAAAAGCCAAGTTATAGTTGAGGCATGAATTATTAGAAGTTATTTATCTAAGTACGCTGTTGATCAAAATCTTGATTTTTTCAGTGGAGCATGAGTTATTTATGACACAAGCTGCCATCCGAAGAATAAAGTCCTAACAAATAAATAAATTATTACTCGGAGCGCTCTGACTGAAACCTTTAATTCGCTTCAGCGCACCTAAGGTTGAAATGAGGGTGGTTTATTGTATAACTGGAGGTAACACTGATGAACAAACCTGCGAGCCGTTCTTTCCAAATTTGGGTGAAGCAAAGAACTATACTCACTGAAATCGGACGAGTCGACAAAGTGAATCAAACAAGTACCTATCCATGATTTTAAACACAATATACTTGTATTTGTTTATTTCCTCGTAATACATTATGTTTCACGGAAAGATTAGATACATAAATCAAACGAAAATATGAATTTACTTCAACTCTTATTACTTTTATTCCAATGATTTTCATGAGTAGATTCACTTATTGGAATAAAACAACCAATCAGGATAGTTCAAAGAACGGATACATTTACCTCACCAAGTGTACCAATCTGAAAAAATCACCGGCTCGCGTTTTTGACCAAAATCGTTAAGCAGTGTTACCTCGAGTTATACAATAAACCTCCCTGGTTGAAATTAATAAGTTACGCCACTGAATCACTCTGCACATAGAGTACATATCATCCTGGTCATTAAAATAAACTAGTCTTTGTATATAAATATTATAATATATAAAACTAGACGGGTTCACTCATTCACTGACATAAACTATGAGGCACTTCCCGTAATCTAACCTCCCTCAACATCATACTTGAGTTAAAGCTCTTGACGAGAAACTGACAGAAATTTTGCTAAAGGTTTTTGAGTTTTTAAGGCATTTATGGGGCGGGGAAAATTCCACTTTTTCAATTTTTCCACTTTGAGTGCGTTTTGTACGGAAACGGTAAGAGATGGCAAAAAATGTTAAATACAAAAGTTGTATACAATTTAATTTCCAACTAACGATATTTCGTCAGATTTAAGATCCGATCATCTGTTTAGCCGCAATTTATCGTAGAAGGAGGAATTTTGAGTATTTTGGCCCATTTAAATGTGTACAGTTTTGGAAAACTGTTTAAATGAAAGAACACTACCTTTGGCTAATACCACATGTTTGTATCAGCTGATTTAAATAAACAATAGCTGATTTATTTAGTAGTGTAGGCGATACTAATTTGCTCACATGAGGTGTATATAAATCAGCTGTTACAAAATATGGTAAGCACATTACACAGGAGGTTCAGTATCGCGAATATCGTTTGTTGCGAGAATGGAAAATGTAATCAAACCGATTCTACCGGTTCTATGGAATGAATTTAGCCCAATAGCCCAGTGGATATGTTGTCAGATGATTCAAGATCAGTGGTCACGGGTTTGAATCCTACTTTTGATGCTTACTTTTTGAGGTCTGCAATTTATGTTTATTTGACTTTATTTTGTTTTTACAAATTCATTTATTTGTAATTATGTTGCTCAGCGATCAGCTATCGTACAGCGCTCTGTGGAGTTAGGTTAGGTTAGGTTACTATCATTTTGTCGTGAACTGAAGTCTAATTTGTTGTTATCTTTTACACGTAAATCCATTTGTAGAACTCCAATTTAACATTGTAACCACAACTTTTGATTTATATCCGATTGACTATGATTGAGTGAGTACTTTTTTTTGCTTTTATACACCTCGAAACAACCATCGTAATCGGGAGTTCATTCGATAAAACGAACAAGCAGCCGGTTGATAAAATGTTTCGATACCAAAACGATACGGGAGCGCCGGTGTAGGTGCTCACCAAAGGTCATTGTTTTGTAGTTTTTCTTTGGTTAATGAACTACGAGTTTGATTTAAACTTGAGTTGACTGAGGAATGCAAGTGAGCGAAGCGAACTCCGAGAGGGGGTTTGGGAGCAAAGCCTCCAACGGCGATAAGCCTAGTTATATATAATTCTGTATGCGAAATATTTTACCTAAAAATTGTGGGAATTTGGAAAATCGAAGGATGATGGGAGACGGTTCAAATTAAAGGTCTTGATCCCAGAGACTCGGGAAAAACAGCTGTATTTCCAAACATTTAGGAGCAAACGATAAATAACGTAAAACACCCTCCATAAGAAAATTATGGGAATTTAAATCGTCTGCTTTGTTTACAATAACACATGTGATTGAGTGTCTACTTTGTTTACAATCTGACATGTGTTCCTACTTGGAGCAAGGTTTGGGGCTATCGCCCCTTCAAGCCACTAGTTTTAACCTATATAAAGCAAATATTTCATCAGACACGTGTTCCGCTAAAGATATATAATTTCTACATTCAATAATCTATATTATTAAAAGAATATCTTGACTTTTGTTAGGCGATTTTCAACCCTTAAAAATATTATTTCATATACATATTTCGTATTAATCGAAAGCTCTTACTCTCTAGATGTGTCTTGTAGGGTTTCCATACACTCTCGACCACGGGGCTTCGCCCCACGAGCTTTCATAGTTCGTTTTTATCCCATAAGATTAACATGAGGAATATTTTGATTTGAATTGCAGCTGTTAGTACATTATGGACAGGTTATTAGAAAACCCGATTATACAAGTAAGGAATTAATTTATCTATATAAATTAAATAAGTTATTTTTCTACATCGTATTGAGCAGTGAAATGTTGTATGCTACGGAGATATTTAATTTGTTTTAAACATTTGTTTATCCGTCTGTCAGTTTATAAGCCAGATTTTTTCTGCGCTTCAAAAAAAAATTTACTCAATGAAATTAAATAACTTGCCTGTTTTCGTATAGAGGAGGAATTCTTTTGGCTGTTTTAAATCATGGTAAGTAATTAGGGTTACGCCCCTTTGACCGGCACTGCTACAAAGTCGATCCTAGGGGTACAGGTTACTTAATATTTCACTACAGCTTGCACCGTATTTGTTATAATCAGCATTTAGTCAGCTAATTATATTTTATCACGGAATGAAAAAAACAAGAATGGATATTTTACTACTCTACATAGGTATACTAAATCATTTAAAATAACGGCATGGTAATAAATCATTGGCTATACAGAACACGTAAGCTTTACATGGTATTTATTAAAGCTCAGTTTGTCTAAGTAGCCATTGTGATTATAATATCGAATATTTTATGTTTTTAAGCCCACTTTCAATAAGTTTAACAAACTACAGGAGTTATTGAGCAGATATTTGGAAGAAGACGGGTTCATCCCAAAAAGATTGGGCTAATTCCCGTTCCAATGAGGCTAGGCCCTAACACCCTTCAACATTTCCATGTTAATTATGTACTTACTAGACAGATTGAGCGTATATTTTGTAGAAAAACAGCAGGCAATGCACTTTAGTCAGAAACAGGCCTATAATTTCATCCAGGATGCCCTTTGGGACTTATCTGCTCTGTCGGCTTTTAAAATTGTAATTTATTCATCACTAATGTAAGTAGTTAACTAAACCGATTGAACATATATTTGTTAGGAGAATAGTTAATATATCAGAATAAAACCTTTGCCTACTCCTGCTCCAAAATATCTTTACCAAATGTTAAAACTATCAAATTTATGGGTTAATAAATGGGTTCTAATTAGATCTCATCCATAGAAAAATATAGTATTGTATAGAAGTATATTAAAAAACTAACATTGGAGTTATGGTTAAGATTTGTAAATAAAAATAAAAGAATCATACCAGCTGTTCAAAATCAACCATTCAATTGTAAAAATAACAATCACTTGGTAAAGTATCATGTGGTTTTTGTGGGAATAGAGATCAGAACCAATGAGTACATAACTTTAAATATACATGATTAGGTTATTTATAAATTGTGAGCATTATTCAAACTGAAGATTTAATATAAAACGGACATGCTCAAAATGAAAAGAAACGAGCAATACGCAATAAGCAAAGCAAATACGCACGCCTTGCAGAGGAATCGTGAATATAAGTACTCTAGGCATTTTTAACAAACTGACTGGCTTTTCGAACAAACCTGGGTCCTCCAGGTGCTTTAACAAATGGAACTGACATCTAAAACATAACACTGTACTGCGATTGCGAGCGAAGCCGCGACGGGCTACTAGTTTATTAAACAATAGTTTTCAAGGCTACAAGATGTGAACTTCTCTATCCATCAGTTATTTTCATTTAAAATTAAGATTATCAAAGAACTAGGCACATGAACAGGTGTATGCTGTGCTGTATTCTATCGTTAACATAATGAACAACTCCAAAGATGTAATATTTCTTACGCTATTAAGTAGTCAATTAACATGAATGTCCGTAAGAATAACTTTTAAAATTTGACAATCGATAGGGTGCAGCACTATGGAAATTTCTTGAAATCATTAGTGCTCATGTATATTGAGTAAAGTACATGTGTGCTACAGTTCAGTCATCAAGAACCACCGTTTTAGGCTCTGCTTTGACTGACAGCCACTGGTAGGAGATAATTATTGATTAGATTCTCACGTTCTCTTTAGTTTAGTTAATGTTATTTTTATTTAACTTTCGAGTTTTATTTGGCTTTTATTTCATGTTAGCTATTTTATTATTGACTAGTGGTAACTGGCGTACGCTGCTGTATTTCTTATGAGATTTACAAAAAATGCTTGTTGTATTATATTTTTTATTAAATTTTTAATAAACTTTCCAGGAACCATCCCGACCCAATGCTACATTAATAATGAAAATGTCATTAAATTCAGTTGAGTGGCTTCATAGTCCACAGGGAACATAGATTCAATTTTATATATTAAGATAGCATGGACATAACAGTATGTGGATTGGGGGACAATTCAAGGACACGAACATAGTCGCGTCTAAACTAAATAAATTGAATCAGGAAACTAACACATACTTAATTTCTAACTCGTTTTTACAGTTCCTAATTTTCATTTACTAGTAAGTGATTGAAAATGTCTGCAATAACTCCTGAAATAACATGACCTCGCCATCACCAACAATGAATTAATTACAATGAATTAGTTTTAGAATGAGTCAGTGTGTATGTATCAGTTCTATCTCCGTCCCAAGTTTCAGCTCAATTGGTTCAGTAATCCTTAATTTGATAATTTCCAAAGGTAGTGTGGCGGAGCCCAAAAGGGCACTTAGGTCATGAGCGGATTTGTGTGAGTATGATTATTCTAACACCAATCTCCCTCCAGAATTGCAACCCAATTGGTTCAGTAGTTCCTAATTTGAGAACTTTTAAACCAGTGGGGCGGAGCCCTAAAGAGTACTTAAATTGTGAGTAATTATATGTCATTCATAACTGTACTACTTACCTCCCTCCCAATATGTCATCTCAATGACCTCAGTAATAACTAATCTTCAAAGGCAATGGGAGAAGTCCTAAAAGATTTTTTTTTAGATATTTTGAAGGTTTATGTCAGTAATAATAGCAACTACTAATCAACTAACAAATTTTAGCTTAAACAGTTGAGTAAACATTAATATCCATAAGTTTAGCTTGGGGACCATGCTCATCCCATGATCACCCGTGAGGCAGAGCGCCCTAAAGGCGAAAACAAAATCAAAATCCCGTAGTTATCCTGTTTTGTACTGTTTTTTTATTGACATCCGTTTACATATCCAATTTAATTGATTTCTATTATACAGTTAGAATAACATGGGGAGTTTAACAATGCCTGGGGTTAGATCCCCTAAGGTTAGATCGGGACACATTTTATCAGGCCTGATCAAGACAGTCGATCAAGTTTGATTAGACTGATTTGTTTAGAGTATGCTTGCTTGATCAGAGTTTCCAAAGTTAATCAAATCTGTTTTAATTTGATATTTTTTAATAATGTTTGATCAAGTATGAGGAATTTTTTTTTCCAAATCCGTACCATTCGGTGTTAACACATTTTGCACCTTTGTTTATTGGCATGAGAATTATAAACTTGTTTTGGTATCTCAAAGCGATCAGATAACCAATCAACAAACTAGTTTTACTATTTACTTACAATTATTGAGTTATATTCAAATTTTACGCTCATTACTCATGAAAATACTCATTGAAAATATTTTAGCACTTAAATGCACCTTATGCATATCAAGACATCCATATCATGTAAATGGATGTCGTAGCAAACCCCCGTCATACCAAACCTGGAAACTCAGCGAATTACAAATGCATATATATATGTGTCTTAATACTACATAAAGTCACATAAAAAGTTTCATTAATATAAATTCATAAATAAGCGATTTATAACATTATACGCAAGTTTGCTGAAACAAGGAACACAAACAAGGGGTTTTTATACAAATATTAATATAGCTCAACTAGGTAAAGTCACACAGCAAGTTTTATTAATTTATGTTAATAATTAAGGGAGAGAAAATTTGACTTATTCTCCATAACAATAACATGGGGGCTGAGTACGCAGGTTTGCTGCTACGAGAACTATCGGCAACAAAACTACTTTTGTGAAAAATTATTAAAATAGCAATTTGTTTTTTTAAGCTGAATTAAATAGTCAAAACTAAAATGTTATGTATAAAAAACTAAAAAAAAACATTTATGGGGTACAAATCCCCTCCCTCCCCAAATACCCCTTTGGATGGAGCGATCTTTCTGGTTTTCAAACTTAAAGTCATAAATGTTGCTTTAACTGTTCGTATCAAATTTCGTAAAAATCGGACAATTTTTTTAGAATTATCGTACCCACGTACACACATAAATATATTTTTGAACAAACGATTTTTTTGGTATCTGGGAACCTCAAAACGAAAAGTTATCATGGTCCCGGGCCTAGATCTTACCATGCCGACTTCGGTAGTAACTTCTTTCCCATAGGGGAAATTCGCTAAAATAAGTACCGAATACTAATAACAATATAAAAGATCTACAATGATTTTAATTATTAAATAATATAATATATACCATACTATATTAACTAGTTTTAGGGCCTACTGTTCAATTTACGTAAAAATGGGTTTCTATTTTAAATCAGAGATAATTTAACATACAGTGATTTCAACAATATATTATGATATACAACATGTAGCCCAAATATCAAAAAGCATTAAAAATCAATAGAGCATTAAAAACGAACATCTGAGCCAACAAAGATCACGGAGTGGAGGCAAGTTAGTTACCCAGTCACCAAGCTGACCGCCGCGCCGCGCCCCGCCGCACCGGCACGAACTGGCAACAGCGCTGGGGTGACGTGGTGGGGAGTACACACCAGAGTTGGAGTTTGCACGATTGTGGCACGTTGCTACAATTGTTTTCTAGTGTGTAAGGGCTAAAATCGGTGTGTATCGGGAAAGTGAGTTGTGGAACATACTGTCCACACTATTGTCGATAACGCAGTATCTTTCGTCTTAAAGATGCTACAGTTGGGTGTTTTCCACAATTGAGCGAATACATGTGTGTGTGTGTGTGTGTGTGTGTGTGTGTGTGTGTGTGTGTGTGTGTGTGTGTGTGTGTGTGTGTGTGTGTGTGTGTGTGTGTGTGTGTGTGTGTGTGTGTGTGTGTGTGTGTGTGTGTGTGTGTGTGTGTGTGTGTGTGTGTGTGTGTGTGTGTGTGTGTGTGTGTGTGTGTGTGTGTGTGTGTGTGTGTGTGTGTGTGTGTGTGTGTGTGTGTGTTTTTGTGTGTGTGTGTGTTTGTGTGTGTGTGTGTTTGTGTGTGTGTTGTTTACAGAGCTACAGCCCTAACCAATGGGCCGATTTTTATGAAATTTGGTATGTAGGTACTATAGTATTACATGTCATTCATTCATTATTTAGTGATAATTTTCCTATTATCTGTTATTTTATATTTAAGTTTACCTATCAATGTGTTAATTAATTAATTTCCCCTAAATGTGTTATTTGTATTAATTGCCCTATGTTTATGCCTAATAATAATCACCGTATCATCACTCCTCAGAAAAACCATTCCCCTCTATGTATTTAATGTTCATTTATCTGTGCAATTGTAAAAATAATATGTATTTCATTAATTAATCACCAATAATTATTCACAGCCTATCCACATATAATAGCCTACTCACTTAATTTAATATGTTTGTTAATAATAATATTATTTTAGATATAAGTTATGTGAGAGGATTGCAATAGAATTAAAATTTAATATAATATACTTTTCAAAAATAGCCCTTAAGGAATCTAAATTACAGTGACCAGTGTTAACAATTGTGTGACCATGTGCTTCTCAACAATGGACCATGCTTCCAGACCTCATCTCTACTAGATCTTCCTTCTTGTTCCAGATGCCATAGTGTTAAGACCTAAAATCTGTGAAGGACACAGTTCCTATTTTAAATTTACCCAGTATGGCCTAAGTTTTGCATTGCTTAGTGCTCGTTTTATTAGGGACTTACTGCTCAACAATCTTTAAACTCACTCCCTTTTATTTGCTTATCCCCCAAAACTGGTATTTGAGCGAAGAACATTTGTGAGCAGATTGGTAAACTACTTCCATTGTATTCTTTTAGGGACTGGAAAGAATACAGACATTTAAATAGAACAAGTCTAATGTTCTGAAAGTTAAATTAACCTTAAGAGAATATTTTTACATTGAACTATCTTTCTAAATTTAATTTTGATATTTTAACCATTAATAAATTCAGTGAAACCATTGGACTCTCCTTTTGGACAACACCAAAATTTCCCATTGTTGCAATTTGTAAACACATCAATCTAATTGGACTAAATATTCTTTCAAATATCATTTAAACGTTATTCAAGTCAGCACGATACTTTCCCCCTGAGAACAAGAGCCCTCATTTGTAAAAGAACCCATTTAGAACCAAAATATAAACATTTAGTCTTAGGCCTACAAATATTATTGTCATTAACCTTCTAGCCTAGGCCACCCATTGTAACTGTTTCCCCTGAGTTGTATATTATTGTAAATCCCTTTGATTGAGAACCTTTTTAAAGCATAATTGTACTATTAGATAAATAAATATTGTATTGTTCATCTGTAACTTTGTATTTCATTCAAATAGTTAAAGAAATTCTAAAAATTGTACACCTACCTTTTGTTGCCATCCAGAGTAAATACAAAACACATTCTACTCACTACAATAAAGTAAGGAAGACCACAAGTATAAATATATTTATTGAGAAATCAAATAAGATCATTTGTGAGCTATATTTAAATAGCCTAGGGAATTTTGTAAGTAACAACACTCATTTTTGTAAAGACAAGCTAGGCTTAGCACATGGTAGCCATTGCCCACAGGTTAGGTAGCGTCACTTTTTATATCCACATTTCCCGAGCACATCCGAGCAGATAATTAATTAAAAGTTAGCAATTTAGAATTATAATTAAGTAAGTAATAAGAAAATCAATAAGAGTTAGTACTCTTATTGATTTTCTTATTACTTACTTAATTATAATTCTAAATTGCTAACTTTTAATTAATTATCTGCTCGGATGTGCTCGGGAAATGTGGATATAAAAAGTGACGCTACCTAACCTGTGGGCAATGGCTACCATGTGCTAAGCCTAGCTTGTCTTTACAAAAATGAGTGTTGTTACTTACAAAATTCCCTAGGCTATTTAAATATAGCTCACAAATGATCTTATTTGATTTCTCAATAAATATATTTATACTTGTGGTCTTCCTTACTTTATTGTAGTGAGTAGAATGTGTTTTGTCCACGATATCTCCAGGCGTTTTTTTCATTTTTTTTAATTTTTGATTTTTAAGGGTAATTATCCCCCAAAAATCGCCAAAAAACATGAAAAATTCAAATTTCTCAAAAACGGCTCTATTGATTTTGATTTAACTTTAGTCGTTTGTAGAACTTTAGTTTTCAAACAAAATGACACCACCCGCATTCCTGTAAAAATTCGGGTTCAGAAATTACAGGACTTAAAACATCAAAAATTCATTTTTTTGGATTTTTCATAAAAATACATAAATATAAAAAAATATTACTATTCACCATTAAAAAGAGCTCAAAAAACTAAATAATTTAGTATTTTGAATTACTATTTTACGACTGCTGGTTTCGGAGAAAATTGAAATTTTCATTTAGCGGTAAACGCAGTACGTTGTCCAATGTTATTCTTATGGGGAATACAAAAATTACTATTTCTCTCTTATTTACTGATCTATTTCATTCAAACTTGATATGCTTCTCAATTCAGCATTGACCAACAGATTTAATTCAAAATATGTTGCCCCTTAATATCCCTGGGGGGGGGGGAATAGAGGGCATTTCCCCTCTTAAAACCACGAGTGTAGCAATGGATCCTTTAGTGCCTCCAAAACAGGGATTTGGGTGGATGTTTTTTAAAACAACTTGTTTACAAGATTTTCTGTACATTCGACCGTGCTTTGTATTCTATATTTAGTAAATAAAAAGTAATTTATTCATTAAAGTTGGGCTAAAAGGGAGAAAGTATGTGTCAGTTTCCTGATACCGTTTATTAACATGTAAATTCCTCCTCATACAACATCCAATAGAAAAATGACTTGGATAATAAGCTGTCCATCGTGTAAATATGAAACATAAAGGTTTCAATGTAACAAGTTAATTATTTAAATATTTTTGTAAAGGAAAACAAGTTCTTTTAAGTAATAAAAACGATAATAATACTTAAGGAAAACAGTCTTTATCAAAAAACATTCTTAACACCACCTGGAGTTTATTTAAACCAGTTTGGAAGGTAAAATAAAAATAATATTTCTAAGCATTTTAACGATCCAAGATTTCTTGCCACATAAAAAAGTTTGTATCTCAAAAACTATAAGGGATATTCAGTTCTGTAAAAAGCGTTAGAAAGCTCTAAAAACGTTCTATATGCTGTAGCCCCAGAATATTCCTACTGCGCCTATTATAGGAGATTGCCCCCACTAAATGCCGGGGCAAGTGCGCACACTCGGTAGAGAAAACTTTAAAAATTTTTTGAACACGAAGAATTTATTGTATTTTTATGAGAATTTTAGGGTCAATAAAGAAAACATCCTTGAAATTGCATCATACAAATATTAAGATTGAACTGTTAAAAATTATGTGCTCAGACTTGGTCAAAGTTACACTATCGATTTTACGTAGTGCTTCCCACCTCATCCTACCAGAGAAAATATTGTTATCTGCAAAGAAAAGGAAAAAGATAGCCTACAATTATGAAGTAAGGCAGATTGAAGATATTTAGTAGAAGTAAGTGAACTACTGTGTCACAACCTAGATACTTCAGACATATTTTATGTGAAAATAAGGTTAAAATAAGTGGTAAAGGAGCAATGACATACTTAAAAGTCTTATATATTGGTACCTGGTCAGCAATTATTTAAAAAATGAAATTGCAAGTTTTCTTTTGGCAATTTAAAATGGGGTAAAATTTCAACTTTGCACTGGTCAGTTCACTTGAGGTGTCCACTGAACTGTTTTACACGCGGTTTGTTTTAAATGAAAGATCAATCACTGTATATTTTCACAATCTACTGGCATTTTTGAAATAATTTAATTTAGAATATCAAAAAAGAACTTTTTAAAACCTATTTTATCACTATTTTAACTTTCTCTAACCCGCTGATTTTAAATCACGTATATTGTGAATCTAAGAACAGACAAGTATCAAATGGAATCAGTTGGCTTAGAGAAAATAATTAGTGGCCAGTATCTTTTAACGATACATATATTGCAATTACTGAAGTCGATTCAGGCTGACCAAGAGAAGAAGATAATATTTTTTCTCATGTTGCAATTATTTTGGTATTAACTGACACAATCATTCAATGTATACATAACCCTTTAAGTAATGAATCCCTTTTATTCATTTTTAGTTTCGCTACTTGAGCTGAGAGTAAACAATAGCACTGATGTTCGTAGGCCTATTATTCTCCGTGGCTCCATGAAGGGCTTCATTCAACCCATCAAATAAATGTCAAAACAACGTTTGTTTTGTAAAGAATACATGAAAAACAAATACAACAATTGGCAAAAGTTACAGACCAGCCGACTGGGTTTAATATGACCGTAAACGCTTTAAAACGATCCATTAATCATGATTTGATGATGACTTTGTACAAGTCTTCAGTCGACGATAATTATCTATGATCGTGGCTCTAGCATGTTTGGAGTGTGCAAAGAAAACACCTTCAAATTTGGCACGTGGATTTTTCATTTGATTATATATATTTCTAATCTAGCGTTTTAAATATAGATCAGCAAATTCAGCTGGTCAAATTCAAGCTATTTTTCCCCCATTTTGGGAACATCCAGCTCATGTACCTTCTTTTTAGTTTACATTGAGATGCCATTCCAGAAGTTTTCTTAAAACAGCTGATCTTTCTTATGTACTGTTAGTATCAACAGCTGTTCTTCAATGTAAAATTACATTTATTTCTATTTTTCCATAAGATTTAAATTGGAACTTTGAAAGCCCAGGGGTCAAAGCCCTGAAGGTGGATGTCTTCTAAATCCCCAAAAGGCACATCTAGACACTAAGGGCTTTCAAATAACACATCAACTATAATTTTAAACATAATAGTTTCGCCGGTACGAAAATCGCCTTATTTTTAGTTACATTTTTTAAACAGATTTTTGACAAAGGATTAAAATTCCATATGCTAGAATGCTGCAATCAATGAGGGTAATCGTGAACTACCCTACAAACTTGTTTGCATTGTATAGATAAACGAATAAGTAGGGATACGTTTATGGAAAAACTATTTATTGTGATATCTCCGCCCCCCAAACACAGATAGAGTCACAAATCACATATTTGACTCTATTCAGACCGGATTTAAGTGTTTACGGAAAATGTTAATTGTTAAAATTCTAACCGATGGCTGAAATATATTGGCAGGAATTTGTTATTTATTACTTTGTTTACAAACAAACATACTCATTTTGACGTTTTAAAGGTAAACAGTAGTGCACGCGACGGGACCAAGGTGAATTACCATCGAATACAAGGGTACCATCAAATACTCACCCTTAATATTGTATCTGTCAAATATCAACGGGTTCCCACTAGTTGTATTAATATAGGCAGCAAAAAACTGTCCTTTCTTTTTTGCAAGTGTTTGTGTATTGTAGGAGAAATTCACGCCTACCATTAACAAGGTATTGAGGAATTGTCGAGTAGATGTGCAGAAACCGCTCATAATTTATATTGGCCCTCTCCGGGCTTTGCCCCACAGGCTTTTAAAGTTCCAATGTTAATCGTATGGAAGAACAGTAATTGATTGAATTGTATATTTGACAGCTGTTGGTCTATCTAATGCCAGCAAAACAGCTAGAGCAGATGTTTCAGGCGTAATGTAAATAAAAAGCATACTGACTGCTAAAGTGGTCACGCCCTTCTATTATCGGATTTAACTCCACATTAAACAAATTACAGAGAGAAAGTAATAGGACCCACGATATATTAAACTAATTTATTTAGTTTTTTGTGAAGTTAAGCATTTTGGCATTAGTTCAAATGATTTTGTTTAACTGCTAATGCTGGATTATGTGATAAAACCGTCACGCAAATAGCCATTAATCTTAAAAAAAATTTGGTCGAATTTCGACTTTTGGGCGGTTGCTAGTTATAATAAAACCAAAAGGTTTTAGGCTTTAATTTTGTTTTGGCAATGTTGAATCATGGTAGTAAGGAACTCGTATACAGTAAACTATAAATCCTTCAACCCATTTTTATTGCAAATTACCAGACCAAGGCTGAGCCCAAAACGGGATGGATATACACCTTAAGAAAGGAACAAGTTACGGAGGAGCTACGGAAGTTTGGATTGCCAACCAAAGGAGACGGTTATGATCAGTGTAGACTGCTGTCCAACTTCATAAGAACAGGGTGTTACCAACCCACAGAGAGTAAGACTACAGAACATAGAACCTCAGCCACATCTGCTGCCGCACCAGAAGGTCCCAAGTCGGTAAGACAGAACATTATTAATGCTGTTTCTACTTCTAATACAGTTGGAGAATGAAACTTAACATATGACAGGGGTTCAAATTCAAATTCAAATTCAAATATATCTTTATTCACCAATATACATATTGTACATTGAATAGCGTCACAATATACTTCATGGCACAAATTATAATTCTAAAGAAATACAAAAAGAATCTCTTCACGAGGCCTGCTCTAATAATTGTTTATATATTAATGATAAAAAGAGAACAAAAACAATTAATACTAGCAAAACAATTAAAATCTAGAGTACAAGAAAAATTAGTGATGATTATTCAACAACAACAAAATCTTCAAAAGAGTATAAGTTTAAAGTTAGTAGGTAATTTTTTAAAAGTCTTTTAAATTTTTCTAAATTTTGTTCCTCAAAAATATTTTTTGATAAATGAAATAAAAATCTTTTGCCCATGAAACAAGTCTTCTTTTCAAAAAATTTTAGTTTGTGATTTTCAACATATCAATTATTTCTAGTATTGTAATTATGATTATTGGGATTTTTGGTTGAAATATTCATTTTTTTAACATATAATACTGTTTCGTAAATATATAGGTCATATACTGTCAAAATCCTAGTTGAGAGAAAAGAGGTTTAGCGGATTGATTCTTTTTAATATTAAAAATTATTCTCAACGCTCTTTTTTGCTGTAGAAGAATTCTGTCCAAGTTTTTCTTTGTAGTAGCTCCATAAATAGCTATGCCATAAGACATGTGTGAATTTATTAAAGAGTAATAAATAGTTTTTAATGCATTAATATTACAACTTTTAGACATTTGACGTAAAGCATATAATCCAGAAGACATTTTTTAACTACATAATTAACGTGCTCATCCCAACACAAATTTTGGTCCAGTATTAATCCAAGAAATTTTGTCTTTTCAACTTGTTGCAATTTTGAATTTTCTAGAAAGATTTCTGGTTCTAAATTAGATCTGGTTTGTTTAGTACAAATGGATATAAAATTTGATTTATTTAAGTTTAATGTAAGATTTTTGCTATTTGAAAATTCTTTAACTGATAGAAGACTTAGAAAAGATTTTAATTCAATGCCATCTTTAGTTGTATCTGATATTGTGATATTGGCATCGTCAGCATAGAGGCACATAGAGCCTCCTGCCTCCACCAAATTTGGTAACCCATTTATGTAACATAAAAATAATAAAGGGCCCAATAATGACCCTTGAGGGACGCCTCGTTTAATAGTTTGAAAATTAGAGATTAGGTTTTGAAAACCTAATCTCCACATTAAATTAGAGATTAGGGTGAAGTTACACATGCTGTTCTTAGAGGCTTCATGAGTTTTAAGAGCCTTAAACACTCCATCCCAGCAATGTGTCATGCCCTTTCTGAATTGTTAGAAGGAGAGGATTAGCTTTGGTACTGAAATATTAAATATTTTTAAGACGCCTAGGATAGTTTCATTACATGTCTTGAAACTCACTTCTCCTTAAAGACTACAGAGAAAAGTTAAAGCTTACAATACATAGAAGAACTTAGAACGTGAATGATGAATTAAGACATTGGTAAGAATACGTGGCAGAAGTAAAAATCAACAACGAAAACTATGATTTCATAATGATAATGCTTCCTAAGTACACCTTTACTGACTTAGAAGCTTTATTACAAAGCCTAAGACACCCTAAAAAAACAAAAACAAAAAAAAACCCTTACTCCTTTAGGCCTTGTGGCCTTTTTTTTGGTTTATTAGGCTTGGTAGCACAAAGTTTTAAGTTATTTTTAGACTTATTATCTCACTTAAATTGAATGTTTTGTATATGTCTGAGTATCTCCCTTGTAGGTGTTAGTTATTGAGTTGCGAATATATTTTGTAGGTTAGAGTAGTGTTGCCAACCGTCCGGTTTTCGTCCAGACAGTTAAGTTTTACTCGTATATGTCCAGTGCCCGGTTGGATCGTCCAACCGGACGGCAACTGTCCGGTTTTGTTGCTACGGGAATATCCAACAAAAAATCAATTTTCTGTGCAAATATCAATATACCAGTACTACGTGAAGCCACATACCAAGTTTCATCAACATACATTCATAAATAATCGAGATATCAAATTTTATTTATTCTCCATAAGGATAACATTGGACAACGTACTGTGTTTAGCACTTTGAATATCTCAGCAACGGTTGGGCGTAGAATCACAATTTAAACACCAAAATGATTGTTTTGTGGAACTGAACAGATTTCTAAAAGCAAATATGAAGTTTAAATTAAAACAAACTGAGGAAATGCCAAAAACCTTTTTCCCATAAGATTAACATGGGAGATTTTATGAGTAGGTTTTTTTGGATTTTCTCCGCAACCACTTAACCTAGGTTAATAATTCAAGATACTATATTATTTGTTTTTTTAAGCTCTATAACATGGTCAAAACTAAGATTAAGTTTTTAAAAAATTGTAGGGTGAAAAATGCAAAAAACTGATTTTTGGAAAATTTAAAACCCCCATAAACCCCCCTTCCCATGGTCCGATTTTTCTGGTTTTCGAACTTAAAGTCATTAATGTCATTTTACACATTTGAGCCAAATTTCATTGAAATCGGATGTTTTTTACTCAAGTTATCGCATTCACGGACACATATATATATATATATATATATATATATATATAGATATATATATACATAAATATAAATTTGAACGAATAGTGTTTTTGTCATCTGGGGACCTCAAAACAAAAAATTATCATGGTCTCGGACTTAAGTCTTACCATGAGACCTACGGTAATAGCTTCTTCCCTATAGGGGAAATTCGCTAAAATTAAAATTTATACTTCCGTTTTAGTTAATAAATGACTAGGGCCTATGTATAGATTGTATCCACCTGCCGTGGTTAACTTAATACACATTTTAATCTATTACACATTACCAATTTAAACAACAGCTCATCAGAAAATCAACTTTATTTTCTGGGTAGAAAGGTGTTGTTAGCAGCCAAAGAGGCTTAATTTGGTTACTTTAAGGTTCAAATTCTTCAACATATTCCCGGGGGGAGGGGGAAGAGGGGTCCTCTACTGGGGGGAGCCCCAGTGGGGCTCGTGTCTGGTTTTGGCCAAACGAAATATTGGCAACACTAGGTAAGAGTAGAAAGTTGTTGACACCTATGTCTAGTACTATTTTTATTGCGCAGTTGTCACATCTTTCCCAGTTATATTAGGAACCAAAATTAATTGTTATATGTTTTTTAACATAGATTCAACATAGTTTTTACATAATTAAATTTTAATTTCTTTTTAGAATAGGAATTTTTAGCGAATTTCCCCTAAAGGGAAGAAGCTATTACCGTAGGTCTCATGGTAAGACTTAAGCCCGAGACCATGATAACTTTTCATTTTGAGGTCCCCAGAAGCCAAAAACACCATTTGTTCAAATATGTATAAATGTATATATATATATATATATATATATTTATATTTATATATATATGTGTCTGTAAGCACGATAACTCTCGTAAAAAAGGTCCGATCTTAATGAAATTTTGGTACAAATGTGTAAAGTACCATTTATTTGAACGAGTTCGAAAACCAGACGAATCGCACCATCCAAAGGGGGGTTTTTGAGGGTTTTCACATGTAATTTTTATTTAAATCAAATTTTAATTTTTACTATTTAATTCAGCATAAGAAACAAACAATTTGGTATTTTGATCATTGCTCTACGTCAATTGGTTACTGAGATATTGAAAGTGATAACACAGTACGTTGTCTAATGTTTTTCTCATGGAGAAAAAGAAAAATTGTATATCTTGCTTATTTACGAACATAAACTGAAGAAATTTGGTATATGGCTTCATCTGGTTGTGGTTTATTGTTGTTTGCACCAAAAAAAAAAACAATTTTTCACCTATGGTTCCCGTAGCAGCAAACCTAGGTACTCGGTCCCCATGTTATTCTTATAGAAAATAATTAAAATTATATATATCGCTTATTTATGGATGTATATGGATGAAACTTGGTATGTGACTTCACTTAGATGAGTTGTATTGATATTTGCATAAAAAACCATTATTTTGTATTCCTTGTTGCAGCAAACCTGGGTACTTATCTCCAATGTGATTCTTATGGAGAATAATTAATATTTTAAATATCTCTTGTTTGTGAATACATTTCTTATGAATCCTGTTAGGTGTTAATGTTTTATGTTACATATTCATTGGAAATTCGCTGAGTATGTAGGTTTGGTATTTGAATTAGTTTTGATTATTGAGCTGTTTTACTCAAATTATGGGCTGAAGTAACCATTTTGATATTTTAATTTATGTCTTGGACTTTGGTTCAAGGGATCACGGGTTAAAATCCCGGGATTTCCACAACAGTTTGATGGGTTTGACCGTTTTCCTTTAAAAGCGTTTGTAATACACTCTTAAAAAAACCACTAGTTTTGAAATAAAAAAAAAATTATTTTGTAACTTGTGATCATTTTGATCATGTTAGTTTCATTTAAACTGCAACATAAAAACAACTGTGATACAAACTAATTTTCTTAAATTTTAGTAAGGTACATTTGAACTGTTCAAAAGTAGCATATGTATTTTATTTTCAGCCAGTCAGTGTTTCATCAAATAGAAACAAGAGAGTACTACAGATTCCTGAAAGTAGCTCAGCACAACTTCCAGAGAAAATATTGTCACCTGCAAAGAAAAGGAAAAAGAGATCCTACAACTATGAAGTAAGACATATTGAAGATATTTAGTAGAAGTAGAAGTAAATGAAATACTGTGTCACCACCAAGATACTTCAGACTCATTTTATGTGAAAATAAGGTTAAAATAAGTGGTAAAGGAGCAGCAATGACATACTTACAAGTCTTATAAGTCTCGTATAATTTTAGCTTCTGATGTTTCATATAAAAATAGGATTTATTCATTATATTATTATAGGCAGCACAAAACTGTCCCTTCTTTTTTCTCAGCCTTTGTGTATCGTAGGAAAAATTTACGCATAACGTTAGAAAGGTATTTTGTCGCATAGAGGTGCAGAAACCCCTTATAATTTACATCGGCCCTCAGGGCTTTGCCCCACAGGCTTTTAAAGTTTCAATTTTAATCTTATGGAAGAACAGTAATTGATTGAATTGTATATTTGACAGCTGTTGGTCTATCAAATGCCAGCTAAACAGCAAGAGCAGATGTTTCAGGCATAATGTAAATAAAAAAGAATACTGACTGCTAAAGTGGTAGCGCCCTTCTATCATCGGATTTAACTCCACATTAAAAAAATTAGAGAGAGAGAGTGTAACAGGACCCACAAGGTATTAAACTAATCTATGCAACAGTTCATAATTGATGTCAGTAAATATTCAATAATAATAGATAAATGGGAACTTCATGTGTGACTACATTGTTGGTGGGAAAATTCAACTCTCCTCCTTCTTCTAAATTGAACTGGCCTAGGTGTTAGATGTTGAAAAGTGAGCCTTGTCTCAAAATTAACTAAATTCCCTTTAAATAAGTGCATTGGACACTAAAAGTCCAATCTTTTAATAGGAGAAGAGCTAAAACCATATAGATTATACCCTTTGTTTATTATTAGGCCAAGAAGAAATGGTTTTAGCGAAGAAATGATGCAGCTCTGGTAAACCAAACCCAAACTTATCTCGAACCTACAGACTAAATCACATCAGAGTTAGGGTGGATTGAGCAGCCTTAACTACTGATACTGTCCAAAAACATTCGTTAACAAGACAATTTTAGTCCAAAGTTAGTAGGAAGAAAACTTGTTTAGTCAAATTTGGTAACATCAGTGAAATCGGAACAGAACCTTTTAGGCCTAGAAACATTTATTCAAAATCATGGCCGCCATCTCCGGGTGACGCCAAGCCAAAATTAACTTCTTGAACATTTCAAATAATTCCGTATCTCATAATCAATAATCAGATTTGGAATTTTATCACCAAGAAAATCAAATTCAAAATTTAAAAGCAGAATCTAGAAAAGGAAGAGAGCCACCACTGCGAATCCATTATAACGCCCTGAGATTAAGATTTTAATACTACCCACAGAACGACGCCGAGGCTTATTTCACAATTGTATAAAGTAAATCATATTTATTTCCCCTACCTTTGTAACACCAATTGTCAACCCCTCACAATTTAAGAATGTTGAAATGTCAATTTTGTAAATAAATAGTTTTTCTTGTTAATTGTAATTTTGTCCGACTTTATTCATTTGAGGCAGATATCGCCATCTTGTTTTATGTTACCTAGCAACCTTAAGTTTAGAACTAGGAGTCTTATTTACCACATAGAGTAAACATAAACAAATATATTTATAGAAGTGTTTTTCATCTATTTAGTTATTCATGAAGTTAAGCATTATGGCACTAGTTCAAATGATTTTGTTTAACTCCTAATGCTGGATAATGTGATAGCGTGCGTGCGTGCCATTAATGTGAACAGTCATTAATCATCAAAAAATATTTGGTAGAATTTTGACCCTTGTTTGGTTGCTAGTTAAACCAAAATGTCTTTGGCTTGAATTTTTGTTTTAACAATGTTGAATCATGGTAGTAATGGAGCACTTATACAGTAAACTCCCTCTAGTCTTGCTTGGAAGGTTCGGCTGGTTTTATAAGTGACTTGCCTGAAGGTGAGTTACCTATGGTGGAAATTTACAAGATGCAACTTATTAATTGTTATCATTTATAATGTAGTCAACAAAATATCTTCGTTCAGTTGACAGGAGATTTGGTTTCTAAGCAACGAGCCTTCCAACGAGCATACTTGATCCTTATCTTTGATTACAATATTATGTTATTGTTAACTAGCTGTTACCCACAGGCTTCGCCCCGCAAATGATTTTTAAAAACGATGACAGTTCAGATTCAATATTCTTTATTCATTATGATACAGCAATGCATACATTGAATAGTGTCAAAGTGCTTATCTAGTATGAGGTTGAAGTATAAAAAACAAACAGATAAAAACATGTTTTATAATAAAAATAAAACATACACTTTATTAAATATACACAGTTTATATAGGAGATAAAAAATAATCTGTCATATATAACTAAGTCTGTAAAATATTCGTTCAACCTCTTTCTGAATTTTGAAGAATTAATTAAATTTTTTATAGAATCTGGAATTTTTTTAAATCGTTTACTGACATATGTGGTTTTCCTTTTAAATATTTCTAAATGATGGTGGGGGAGGGGTTAAATTTTGTTTCTAGTATTATAGGGGTGCACTGGAACTAACACAGTGTCATGATTAAGACCTTTGACATACATTATAGTATCAAAAATAAACGGTTATAATTTTCAGGTGTTTAAAGTATTCTCTAGCAGATTCTGTATAATGTAACTTCAAAATGGTCTGAATTGCTTTATTTTTATTTTGAATATCTCACATAGATTTTCCATTTTTGTTGAACCATATACACATAGCCCATAGACAATAAAGCTATGTATGAGAGCAAAGTATATGGTACGCAAAACATCGCTATTCCATAATTTTGTCATCTTTCTGATTGCAAATAAACCAGAGTTGGCTTTACTTCAAATGTACTTATATGGTCATCCCAAGATACATTACTGTCAACCACAATGCCAAAAAAATTTTGGTTGTTCAATTAATTCTACCTGTTTATTTTTTACTATAATTAAGGGGCTGATACAATTCTTACTTTGTTTTGTTTTAAAACTGATACATTTGGTTTTCTTAGGATTTATACTTAAATTATTATTCTTAAAAAAAACTTCTAAACTACTTAATTCGATTTTTGACAGGATTTCTAAGTCCTCCTGTGATTTACCAGGTATTTTTAAGTTAGAGTCATCGGAAAAAAGACATAGGCTGGAGGACGGAAAACAATTAAAGATTTCCCTATATTGTTTAAATAACATATAAAAAGAAGAGGGCCCAAATTAGACTCTTGAGGGACACCATTTTTAACTTTATTTAAATGAGATCCGAATTTTTGAATTTGATCAAGTTTATTGATTCGAGTTATTTCTACAAATTGCTGTCTATTAAAAAGATAGGATTTAAACCATTCAAGTGCAACCCCTTTATACCTAATTCTTGTGCTCTGTTATACCTAATTCTTGTTGTTTAAAAATTGATATTGAATAAAAAACACTATCAAAAGCCTTTAGAGGTGAACAAATGCTAACTATTTTTTCATCTCTGTCTGTTGAATTTATTATTGTCTCAATGAAACTGACTGCTGCTGTCTGCGTGTGTTGACTTGTTTTTCCAAAAGCTATGCTGAATATGTTCTAATTTGTTATTATTTTCTAAAACCAATACCAACCTATGATAAGCTATTTTCTCAAATATTTTAGCTGTGGATTGTAATAAAGAAACAGGTCTATAGTTGGTAACTTTTTGGGTCATCTTTTTTGTAGATAGGTATGACTTTTGATAAACGAAAGTTGTTTGTACTGGTTTGAAAAATGCAGTTGTGTGTGCTGCATTCTGTGGTTAGCCCGAGGAGCTACTACGAATGAAAATCAGCTGTTTGTATTTTCAACAGCTCAAACAAAATGAATGGGAACTTTGTCGGGGTCTCTGGCGGAGCCCTAAGGTCAGATCAGGATGACAACCATTTAGTTTTTCTATTCATGCCTAAAGAATCAGTGTACAAAATGTCAACTGTAAGTAAATGGGAAGTAGAAGAAGTTGTGATGAGTGAGTAAGGGCTTTGCCTTTTATAGGTATAAGATGGATACTTTTCCTGTGAGTTTTTAATCTTGTTCTTTGTTAGTATTGTAGGGCCTACTTAACGACTTTTTAAATCACTTTGAAAATGAGTTCAAAAAGTGAATTGTCAAATGGTAACATTGTAAATAAAAATTTGTTTGATAATTTTTTCCTAAAATATCAATTTCTCAGTTAATTGTCATTTGAATTCAAAATTTATATACCATTATATTTGGGACAAAAATATATAGATTATGGTTTTATTTTTTTCTTAAGTTAATGGTTTTTAAGATAAAAAAAATCCAAATTTTTGTAAAACAAAAAATTTCACCATTTTGAATCGGTGAAGACTAATTTAAAAACAGCATTTACGAATATTTAACACTTACAAAATGTCAAATAAATATCTTTATCAGTTGTGAGGATTATTTAGTTAGTTAATATGACACATAGATAGACTGAAGCTAAACTTAGTGGAATAAAAAAATCTATAATTTTTGTTCCATTTTATAACTTGGTAGAATCCGAAAACGTGCAGGCCGTGCACCCTGTAATTGTGTCAGCTAATGCGTACAGGAACAAAATGAAACCTTTAAATACGATGCAGGTTGTCACTAATTTTCCTAATCGTAAAAACAATATGTCTATGCATTTAAGTTAAATATGTATTTGTTCTAGGATACCAGTTCTTCCGAAAGTGATCAAGATGCAACTTATAACCCAAACGAAAGATTTGGAATTTCAGCCTCAAGGAAAAAAACCTCAACAGTGAAAAAAGGAAAATCAAGTGAAGGCAAAAAAACATCTGTAGATCCGATAGATGCAGATAATGAGAAGGTAAGAAATAATTTGTGTATGAATTAAGTAAATCTGATTATCTGATTACTTATATCAGGATGATAGCGATTGAAATATGTAAGTTTGAGTGTTTGTAATATGTAAGAAAAAATCAATAAATTTGCAAGTTAATTTAAAAATGGCTGCAAAGTTAATGTTTGTATTCAGCTTATCATTTATTCAACTTTAACAAAAATTGTCTTCTTAATATTTAATTACTGGTACACGTAGTTGGTGTCCATACAAATTCGTCAGTACCCTAGCTGTAGGAAAAAATCAGTTGTTGAGCGTGGATGTTGTTGAGGCTGACCACCAAGTCGTAATGGTAGAAAGCGCTGGCTGATGTACAGAAAACCAGGAGTGACCAGTGACTCACTCCCCATCATTTTGATCATTCTCTCCTGCTATAATGTATTCATACTTTCTGAAGGGAATTAAGATGAATTATCATATTCAAAAGGCAGTTCAGGAAACCCTCTTCATCAGATATTGTTAATGAATATCTGACTTGTCAGAAAGTTGTTGAGGGTGCGACTGTATATGGTCTGATTACAAAGGATATGTATTATGGTAAATCAGAAAATAGTTCATACAACATGGTTTTTATTAAATGAACAGAAGATTTCAAAAAGCCTAAACTAAAAAAGCTCATCTGCTCACTCATAGTGGTGCGTTACAGACAAAATTTCTCTGAATCATTTCGCCAATAATATAGTAAAGTTTCAACAGTCATCTGTGAATGTAATTGCATACCAGAAAGATCTGCAAGACCTCTTTGGAGTGGACTAACATTTCCAGGCTTTTTAAAGGGACTAAAATCTGATATATCCAAAGCTGAGCTGACAATTCAGAAATTTCAAAAACCTAATAATCTAAAGCCTGCAGTAAAACCAATTATTTATTTACATAATATGAATGCATTCCCCCCCCCTTTCTCCAATTAACTATTCAATCAGTAAATGCAGAGTACAAAGTAGCATTACACGAAGAGAAGTTGAGATTACAGCTTCATGTATTGAAGTAGCTACACCACTTAAAAATAGCACTGCTCCAGGAGCACCCATCGGTAACTCCACAATACCCGTAGCAACGACAGGGACACAATCGAGTTCCAGTACCGTCACTGCATCAGCAGACTCGCCATGCTTCAATGGTTGGGGAACTCCTGACATTAAAAAACACACTAAAAAATATGAAGGCCTCAGCAAATTCCTGAAACACTATCATCCAACTTTCAAAAACGACGACCTATCACAATGCAATCATCTGGACCCTGAATCAACTCACTGTTTACTGCCTTCTGCTCCCCACCCTCCTCTGAGACGCTCAAAAATAACTCTTGGTAAACACAGACTCAACGAAACAATAGATTTAAAAACTTCTGATAAGTTATCAAATGTATGTCAAAATAGTGATGAGATGGTATGTAATGCTGATGGTTTTTAGGCCGAACTTAGGTACTATAATGCAAAGAAAATGTAATTTTGGGGTTGAGAAAAACAAAGAATATTTTAAACATAAAAGTCTGGTATTTACAGTTGCTCACATTAATATTCAAGCTGTAAGGAAAAAATCAGCCAATTAGAACTAATATTGAATAAATTTAAATGTGACATTATTTCTCTTAATGTACATTGGCTTTATGATGCAGAAAAAAACTTGTTATATACCCAATGGATTTTGTTTAGCTTCAATTTACTGCAGAAAACCACCTCTAATAAATGGTGGCTGTGCAATTTCTTAAAAAGTAATATTAAGTTCATGGCCAATAACTTGGAAAACTACTCAAATGATCTGTTTTTGAAACTGCAACTGCTGTTTTGATCTGTTGCTGCAACTCATCTCAACCTCATTGTTGTCTCAGTTTACCGTACTCCAAACTCTAGCTTTAATCAGTTTATTTTTTCATCTAGAAAAGTAAATTACATTTATCAATAAAAAATATCCTAACAAATAATTGGCAGTCTACGGGGACTTCAATGTAGACATATTAAAATATGATTCTGAGACAACAACATTTTTAAATTAGGGGCGTGCGAGTACTCGAAACTTAAGAGTTTTCGGCCGAGTATTTTAGTACTGAAACTCGACTTGAAGTTTTGAAAAATACTCAAAAGTTCGAGCGAGTATTTCCCGCCGATTTCCAGACGATGGCTAACGATTGCGACCGGCGATTGCATCACGTAAAATCGCCCGAAAATGACGATCGGACTGCGTAATTTCGGCCGTAAATGATGACAGAAAACATAATATCGGCCAAAAATTACGACTGGATCATGTACTAAAGGCTGAAAATGATGACGGTATACATAATATCTGCAAAAGTGGCGACCGGGCCACTTAATATTAGCTTTAATTAATGATTTTGTCATCTAATATTGATTATAAACGATGTTTGGACCAGATGATATTGGCCAAATGACAACCGGACTGTGTTTTATTGGCCGGAAACGAATGTCAAACCGTGTTTTGTTTGGCAATACCTAATCCAGTTTGACTTTACTGGCCAAAACTTTGTATTACTACTCATGTATTGATTAGAAACCATAATTAGATTATCAAATCTAGAATGGTATCCAAATCCCATTACACTATTTTTAGCTACCAACTGATGGCAAATACTCGCTCAAAAACTCGAAACTCGAAAATAATTGGCACTACTTCAAAAAATCCCTACATGCACATCCCTATTTTAAATACATTAAGATCACTTAATTTGTATTGTGTTAACAATAGCCCAACCAGATTTGAAGCCTGTCTAGATAATGTAGCTATACAAATGGGTAAATTTGTTGAAAACACTACTTTGCTCCCACAAAACATTATATCTGACCATGCCATGCATCTGTTCCCTATGGGTAACTTTAAAACTACCGAGCAAAGTACCTTTGGATACTGTTATTGATGTTAGAGAAAAACCTGAGACTAGAATTATAACTGAGAATAGGATGATCAACTTTTTAACTAGTTTAAGTCTTGTCGATTGGTCAGATATATATGAAATATGTGATATAGAATTAGCTTTCTCTAGCTCATTTTCCAACTGTTTTCAAGACAACTGTCCCGTTAAATTAATCAAAGCAAATAAGGTTCTGTCAAAAAAGTGGTTTAATGAGGAGCTGAAAGAAATGTGTACATTTATGTTGGCACTGTATGACAAATACAAAGTAAGCAAAAAAAGCTGAGGATTTCAGTAATTTTAAAAAATTTAAAAAATGTATACGTTGGCGATTAAAAATGCAAAAATAAATGCAAATAGTAGATTCATACAAAATTTAGCAATAAATGTAGGGCAGGATGGAAAGTAATCAAATCAGAAACCGGCCTGACGAACTGCAATAAAGGTGAACATCATATTTCAGTAGATGAATTCAACGATAATTTTCTAAATGTGGCATTACAAACAGTCTTTCGCAGTAAAGACTGTATAACTTCAAATCAAAATAAAAACTCGCAACCGTTCGAAAATTAAAAAAAATATAAAATATTTTAATGAATTAGGTCTTGCTTTAATTGGTCTAAAATTGATCCCCTGACAATAAAAAATAGTGTAAGTAGTCTGAGCAATTCAAGAAGTGAAGATATTTATGGAATATCAAATATGGTCCTGAAACAAGCAATAGATTTTATTTTGGCTCCACTGACCACAACTTGATTCTAAGGCAAGGAGTTTTCCCAAAATGCCTAAAGATCAATAAAGTAATGCCTATTTTTAAACAAGGTGACAATGCGAACCCTTTTAACTATCAACCAATAGCTGTTGTTCCTATTCTAAGTAAAGTGTTTGAATCATGCATTCTGTCTTAGATGTACACCTTTTTTTCAAAACAACAGTCTATTGTACAGACATCAGTATGTGTTCAGACCAAACCATTCTACAACATTAGCTATAGATAATATTGTTAGTTTTATAATTAAAGGTTTTGAAGAGGGGGAGACATCAGGGCGGACTCTTGTGGATATAAGCAAGGCGTTTGACTGCCTCTCTCACTCTGTATTATGCAAAAAATTACAGTATTATGGTTTTAAAGGAACAGAATTAGATCTGTTAGAATGCTAACTAGAACACAGAATAGTGAAAATAAATAGTAAAACTTCCAAATCAAAACTAGTTTCTGCAAGGATTCCACAGGGGTTCCTTTCTCTTCTTATTGTATATTGATGATCTAGATTATAATATTCAGTCAACATGTATTCTTTATGCTGATGACACACGTTTATTATAAAGCTCTCACAGAGATCTGGAAACAGTCAAATTCCATCTAGAAGAATCACTAATCTGCGCTAAAAAATGGTTCTTTGAAAATAACCTCTGTGTCAATGACTCCAAGACAGAAACAATATATTTTTCTTTGAATAATCAAACTGGTAAATTTTGTAATACACATAACGTAAAATTGCTCGGAATTCATTTAGATAATAAAATTACATGGGAAGTCCACATTCAGAATTTTGCAAAAAGTTATCTAGAATTTTATACTTGCTTAGAAAATTAAAAACGTGTAACTCGTTCTGCTCTTCTTACTTCTTATTATGTATTTGTCATTCTCTACTTTCATACGGTGTCCGTCTGTGGGGAGGAGCTTCATCATCATCCATCGCATTTATATGGCAAAAAAAATCTGTAAGAGTAATTAATAATCTAAATTATCTTCCAAGTTGCAGGGAAAGTTTTAAGAATTGAAAATTATGACATTACCTTCTCTTTTTATATAAACAAACTTACTATACGTAAAAGAACATGAAAACTGTTTTCAAGACAGAACAGCAGTTCATCACCACAATACCAGAAATAAGCATTGTTTAAATTTTCCTCAGGTCAGACTTAGCAAAACAATTAAAAGCCATTATTTTCAACAAATAAAATTTTTTAATAAACTTGCAGATCCTGTGAGAGGATTAAATTTAATAAAATCCAAAAGGTTCTTAAAGATTTTTTACGTGATAATGTATTTTAATCCAGTAATGAATTTATGAATTTTGATTTTTCCAGTTTTAAGTTTAGTTAGATGTTTGACAGCCATCTTAGAGTTTCATACCATACAGTATGTTGATTTGTTTTATTTTATTTACTGAGATAAATGTGTTATTTTAATTTTAAGATGTCTGTATTTTATTTTCTGAACACTATTGTATGATAATGTAATACTGTATACTATGGCATGGCCTATTGTATGATTGTATACTTAATGGCTCAATAAATGACTATTATTGACTATTATGAATACTGCTCAAGTAATCTTTTACTTTCAAAAGGTGACTCAGGGAAGGTGGTAACAGAGCAATATTCTCTGGAATACGAGCCGACTGCCAAGTCACAGCTTTATTTTTTCATGTCCAAGGAAATGTCACAACGCTAATGATTTGGTAGCAGCAGATTATTTTTAATTTTGTAATCTGTTAGACTCCTGGTTAAGCTGTGTGTGGCCTTAGGTTGTGCCTAATTAAAATAAAAATTATCACTGGTATTCTTTTACTATGGTCCTTTTTGTGCTTAATTGCAACACATTCTAGTCTATTGTGGTGGTGTCATTAGTTTCCTCTATAGTGTCTTGCATCACACTTGATGATGTATTTTTCCTTAGTTAGCAGAAAATGTAAAATGTACAAAAGCTTAGGGCTCACTTCCATGTTTAACGGCAGTTGCGTTTAAAACGGTTAGTTTGGTCAACGGCTGCTTTGAATGCTGGTGGCAATAGGTCGCTCGGGGAGCATTCACTCTGGTACACCCGCTAGCATCCCTAGCGGCGACCTGACTTATTCCCCACTGCACCTGCTACTTCCCCTCCCAGCGACCCGACTCGTGTCGCTGCCACGGGAGGGCAACCCTTGTTTTTATCATACAGATTTACATTAACACCAGGGATACCCAAGTAGATCCCACGGTCCTCCCTGTATTGATAAATCACTCTCTCCCATTTCCATATGAACTAATTTTATTTTCCTCCGATTTATTTTTAAATACTACTTAATGTAAATGTTTGATTTCTAGCTCACAAATGATTCACCTCGTAGAAATGAAAATGCACTGAAGACTCCTCAAAGCGACTCATTGTCACTACAAGAAAAAGCTTCGTTGCCAATTAAGAATAAGGATTCTGATAATGATGAGGTAACCTTTCGACACAAATTACAGAATGTAATACTTAATTTTTTTGCATGTCGATACTAAAGTGACCTTAACATCCATGGTCATACACAATGTACCTTTTTCACCATTAGTGTAAACATTCTCAACTGTTAATATTCAACTCTGAATGAGGGACGCGTAATTGTATTTCCATTTAATAGGGGACATAGTCAATTTTAGTTACAAACTCATATCCATGAACTAAAACTTTGGCAAACTGAATGCTATAAATGCTATATAATATATGGAAACGAATCTAGTTGCTTTCTCTTTCTGTTTTATACTTGTATAAATCTGTAAGCAGAATTTAAATAGTAGATAAATTGTTGAAGTGTTTAAAGTTTGCTATTAAATAAACAAGAGTGTCTTGAATAACTGGTAGGTTAAGTTTTATTAATTCATTTATCAAACCTGACTTAACTTTTTCAAAAGTATTCATGACAATAATTAATTATGAATAAAAGCCTGAAGTTGTAGTTAGAGCAAGTGACTTTGGTCTGCAAGGTCTCGGGTCCGATCCCCGCCAATGGCTTTTAGCCATGTAATAATGTCGCTGCTCGGTGGTTCGGGTCCCACCTTAGCCTACAATTCCAGCTACCTTGCTACTCCATGGTTCAGGTCCCACCTTAGCCTACAATTCCACCTACTTCGTTACTCGGTGGTTCGGGTCCTACCTTAGCCTACAATTCTACCTACCTTGCAACTCGGTGGTTTGGGTCCCACCTTAACACAATTCCACCTACTTCGTTACTCGGTGGTTCGGGTCCCACCTTAGCCTACTATTCCACCAACCTCGCAACTCGGTGGTTTGGGTCCCACCTTAACACAATTCCACCTACTTCGTTACTCGTGGTTCGGGTCCCACCTTAGCCTACAATTCCACCTACCTCGCTACTCGGTGGTTCCGGTTCCACCTTAGCCTACAATTCCACTTTCCTCGCCACTCGGTGGCTCGTGTCCCACCTTAGCCTACTATTCCACCAACCTCGCAACTCGGTGGTTTGGGTCCCACCTTAACAAAATTCCACCTACTTCGCTACTCGGTGGTTCGGGTCCCACCTTAGCCTACAATTCCACCTACCTCGCTACTCCGTGGTTCGGGTCCCACCTTAGCCTACAATTTCACCTACCTCGCCACTCGGTGGTTCGTGTCCCACCCTAGCCTACAATTCCACCTACCTAGATAATAAAAATAGATACTTCTCAGAAGCGGGGAGAACTGTCTCTTCACTTAAACTATAACTTGAACTTCCAGAATATTTTGATGTAATTAAGATAATAGACTGGGAATATTGTTATGAAATAAAATTTTAAGCCATATAGATTCTTAAATATTTCAGATCTTATATTTAAGCAACACATGCAAAAAAAATGAGATGGGCAGGAGGTACGATATTTTTACCACAGTCACAAATTGGACTGTTGACTACATTTACCTATATTTACCTAATGCCAATAGATGCTATACTTATACCATTGACTATAGACTTCTCATTGCCATTATCAAATCTATCCCTAGTTGTGTGTGTGCCAGGATTCAAAGAGCACGCACTTCTTACTAATCATCAACACAGTATACTACTGCCGACATCTATTACTTTTCCTCTAAAGGAGGGAATAATACAACAGTTGTTGTGTCAGGAAGCAAACATAAGTTGATTATCACTTCCTTTCTGGGGTGGAGATATTTTAAGAGTTAACATAAATGAGTAAAATAGATAGTTGACAGCAGCATCTGTTGGTGAACTAATCAGACTACATGAACACTTAAAATTCTGGCAAACCCTAAAAGTAGGACAGCTGGGCCATATAGATGGGAAACTTATACCATAAGGTAACTTAAATGTGAATGAATTAATGCAAGTAAATATATTTTAAGCTCTCTATATCACTATGGTTTGTCATATGCCTGAAGGCAAAGATACCACTTGATGTTTTACTAATAATAAGATCTACATGATTATCCCACTAAAAATTTTCATCAAGCCAAGAAATTTTGTGTTTTAAACTTGTTATATCTCCTCATCATCGTCAATGAAAATTATTGAAAATAGCTTACTCCTTGCCTGTTTTGTAAAAAAATTATAAAAGATTTGCTTTGGTACTGAAGTCCTAGACTCTTTGAAGTACCTAGGATAGTTTCATTTAATGTCTTGAAACCCATTTCTCCCCAAATGCTTCAGTGAAAAGATGAACTTATCATTTCATCGCTAGATGTCAGAAAGAGACATATGAGGGTAATTTTGTATCAACCTCAGATAGGCCACAAATAAAAGACAAGTGTATATAACAGATTGATTTTATTACCAGGTACACTTATGCTTACTTTTCGACATGTCACCGTAATAATTGAGGCGTTTTTCGTACCGTTGTACTAGCTCTTCAATACCCTCTTCAACGAATGTTTACCCTCTTCAACGAATGTTTCCGCTAATGATTTTAAGGCTGTCATGACGTTGTCTGAATGATCGCAGAGTGTAAAGGCCCTGCAAGCAGTAGGTAACTAATGTTTACATGATGGAACAGCGCATCCCCCCCCATCAAACGCTCTGTCACTTCCAGGTTTAGATCGGGTGTCGAAAATTTAAAGATGTACTTGATGAAAGGGTTCAACGACGCAAATTTATCGCTACAGAATACCTTGTTTAACGAGTTGATGAAGTAGTTGGAGAAAACCGTAGGTTCACCCTAATTGCCCTTGCAATATGCTAATATTTCAAGGTAATCTCTGTACTCTTGCGTTACGGAACAATTAGGCTACAACAAATTGTGTTCTGGCTGGGTCCCGAAGATGTTAGAAGACCATGAAACTCACTGAATGGACGCTGCTCTGACTTTCCTTATTCCCTTTCATCATTCACATTAGTACGGCCATCTTTAAATCGTTGACACCATTCACGCACAACCTCTAATTAACTGATCTTTAGGTAATAAAATAATTTGCCAAAATACTCTTTCATTAATGGGCCTATTAGAGGTTGATAAAAAACGACCCTCATACATTGGTAAATCAGTAAAAAACTGTAAAAGCCGACCAGATTGGTTATGTTTGTATTCATTATGTCCAGGTTGCATCTTAAATATTTTTGAGTTTGATTTCTGCTCATCACAAACCGGAGCAAGTTTTGCAACTTGGAAAGGGTTATCCGATCTGTGGCAGTGATAGTAGGAGGGTTTGAGTAAAATTAACAGGCAGTTCACTTGTCTCTTGCGCATATAGTAAAATCAGATCTTGATTACCTCTACATTTACTGTAATTTTGTACTGTTATCGTGGTACCTTAAAACAGTTTTTTTTAAATACTTAATTAAAACAAAAGTTAACCAATAAAACCATTATCCCATGTTTATTGCAAAATTACCAGATGAAGGCTGAGTCCAGAAGGAGTTGGATATACGCCTTAAAAAAAGCCCAGCTTACGAAGGAGCTACAGAAGTTTGGATTACCAACCAAAGGAAGCAGAGACGACCAGCGTAGACTCCTGTCCGATTTCGTAAAAACAGGGAATTACCGACCCACAGCGAGTAAGACTGCAGATCCTGGAACCTCAGCCACATCTGCTGCCGCACCAGAAGATCATAATTCGGTAAGTTAGAATGCCCTATGTCCTGTTTTTGTTTGAAACACTGTTAAAAAATAGAACTTAACATATGGCAGTGATAAAGATGTCATGCCAAAGGGGAGAGCAATTTAGCAGTGACATAAAACATCATGAGATGACTCATGAAGTTTATTTTATTCAAAAGTTGGAGAGAAAAAAAAATAGAAACATCACAAACAATCACCCTTCCTGCCGCTGTTCGCCCTTAGCGACGGTCAGTCAGATCGGACGACTAAAAATAGAAAAATCTCAAAACAATCACCCTTCCCGCTGTTAATCACCCTCATGGGGTTTTTCCCCCAGTGCGGAATTAATTAGGATTCTGTTAGGTGTTCAGAGATTTTTAACCTATTAAATATCATTCGGCGTTTTGGATAGTATTATAAATCTGCTAATGTGGTTGATGGAATAAATGAATAACTCTTGTTACAAGTACAAATAACCTTGTATATTAAAATGAGTATTATTTTACATCTAGATAAAAATTGTTACTTTTCAACATTAAGCAAATGAGTGTCTCTTATCTCAGGGTTCAAAATCGTCAGTTCATAAGCATCTGGCTCGTCAATAATAATGAAATTTGTTTAAATTAATATTTAAAATCGTTAATTAAAATCAAATAGAGAATCAAATTTAGAATAAAGTTTGAAATCTTCAAAAAACTATGTAAAACACAATAATCTTCTTCAATTAAATTAAATCTTTTATTCTTGATGTGAATTTAAATTTGTATTGATATTAAATGCCCCTAAATATCAATATATTGCAAAAGTTCTTCAATTTGTAATGCTGAAAGAAGGTTAGTGGAAGTAAAGATTGGTCTCACCAAACTGTCCTAAAAAAATGCCTAATTTACGGATAAATGAAATATTTAAGGGATGCTGCTGGGCTATACAGCTGGGGGATTCAATAAAAAATACTTTTATCATGCACTAAGAATCAAAATCTTCCTGTTTTATAATTATTTCCTCCTGGGATTGAGCAACATGGACCTTGCTCACTCAGATCCCCTCAGTGGCTTTCTTGGGACTGGACGGCGTCACCACGCTCAAAATGGTGAAGAACCAGGAAATTGGTCATCACAACCAATTATGTTCACTTTTAACAATATTCTGACTCATACGTTGGTCAATCAGTAAAAAACTGTAAAAGCCGACCAGATTGGTTATGTTTGTATTCATTATGTCCAGGTTGTATCTTAAATATTTTTGAGTTTGATTTCTGCTCTTCACCAAACCGGAGCAAGTTTTTCAACTTGGAAAGGGTTATTCGATCTGTGGCAGTGATGGTAGGAGGGTTTGAGTAAAATTAACAGGCAGTTCACTTGTCTCTTGCACATATAGTAAAATCAGATCTTGATTACCTCTACATTTACTGTAATTTTGTACTGTTATTGCGGTACCTTAAAACAATTTTTTTTAAATACTTAATTTAAAAAAAGTTAACCAATAAAACCATTATCCCATGTTTATTGGAAAATTACCAGATGAAGGCTGAGCCCAGAAGGGGTTGGATATACGCCTTGAAAAAAGCCCAGCTTACGGAGGAGCTACAGAAGTTTGGATTACCAACCAAAGGAAGCAGAGACGACCAGCGTAGACTCCTGTCCGATTTCGTAAAAACAGGGAATTACCGACCCACAGAGAGTAAGACTGCAGATCCTGGAACCTCAGCCACATCTGCTGCCACACCAGAAGATCATAATTCGGTAAGTTAGAATGCCCTATGTCCTGTTTTTGTTTGAAACACTGTTAAAAAATAGAACTTAACATATGGCAGTGATAAAGATGTCATGCCAAAGGGGAGAGCAATTTAGCAGTGACATAAAACATCATGAGTTTATTACTCATGAAGTTTATTTTATTCAAAAGTTGGAGAGAAAAAAAAATAGAAACATCACAAACAATCACCCTTCCTGCCACTGTTCGCCCTTAGCGACGGTCAGTCAGATCGGACGACTAAAAATAGAAAAATCTCAAAACAATCACCCTTCCCGCTGTTAATCACCCTCATGGGGTTTTTCCCCCAGTGCGGAATTAATTAGGATTCTGTTAGGTGTTCAGAGATTTTTAACCTATTAAATATCATTCGGCGTTTTGGATAGTATTATAAATCTGCTAATGTGATTGATGGAATAAATGAATTTCTCTTGTTACAAGTAAAAATAACCTTGGTATATTAAAATGAGTATTATTTTACATCTAGATAAAAATTGTTACTTTACAACATTAAGCAAATGAGTGTCTCTTATCTCAGGGTTCAAAATCGTCGGTCCATAAGCATCAGGCAATAATAATGAAATTTATTTAAATTAATATTTAAAATCGTTAATTAAAATCAAATAGAGAATCAAATTTAGAATAAAGTTTGAAATATTCAAAAACTGTAAAACACAATAATCTTCTTAAATTAAATTAAATCTTTTAATCTTGATGTGAATTTAAATTTGTATTGATATTAAATGTCCCTAAATATCAATATATTGCAAAAGTTCTTCAATTGTAATGCTGAAAGAAGGTTAGTGGAAGTAAAGATGGACCTCACCAATCTGTCCTAAAATAATGCCTAATTTACGGATAAAAGAAATATTTAAGGGATGCTGCTAGGCTATACAGCTGGGGGATTCAATAAAAAATAATTGTTTAGCACTAAGAATCAAAATCTTCCTGTTTTATAATTATTTCCTCCTGGGATTGAACCACATGGACCTTGCACACACTGGTCCACTCAGTGGCTTCCTTGGGACTGGACGGCGTCATCACGCTCAAATTGGTGAAGAACCTAGAATTGGTGAAAAATTCTAAGTAAATGTATAAAATCAGCAAAGTATCATACAATAGAAATAAGATTAAACCATCTTCTAATAAAACTAAAACAGCTTGGCAGATTGTAAAATACCCCTGTCACAAAAAACCTGCATACTCAGCGAATTTCCAATGAATATGTAACATAACACATTAAAACACTTAACAGGATTCATAAGAAATGTATTCACAAACAAATATTAATTATTTTCTATAAGAATAACATTGGGGATGAGTATGCAGGTTTGCTGCAGCAAGGCACACAAAATAATGGGGTTTTATGCAAATATCAATAGAACTCATCTTAGTGAAGTCACATACCAAGTTTCATCCATATAAATTCATAAATAAGCGATATAAAACATTTTAAGTATTTTCCATAAGAATAACATGGGGACCAAGTACCTAGGTTTGCTGCTACAGGAACCATAGGCGAAAAATTGTTTTTTTGTGCAAACAACAATAAACCACAACCAGATCAAGCCATATACCAAATTTCGCCAGTTTATGTTCATAAATAAGCGAGATATACAATTTTTCTTTTTCTCCATAAGAATAACATTAGACAACGTACTGTGTTTAGAACTTTCAATATCTCAGTAACCAATTGACGTAGAGCAATGATCAAAATACCAAATTGTTTGTTTTTTTAAGCTGAATTCAATGGTATAAATTAAAATTTGATTTAAATAAAAATTACATGTGAAAACCCCAAAAAATACATTGTTGGGGTACAAAACCCCCCAAAAACCCCCCTTCGGATGGTGCGATTCATCTGGTTTTCGAACTCGCTCAAATAAATGGTACTTTGCACATTTGTACCAAATTTCATTAAGATCGGACCTTTTACTTTCTCCCTCTATACATAGTATATGGAGAAAGAATTGTTTTCGTAAAAATTTTCGAATTTGAGTTGTTAGTGGAAATATTCGTTTTGGTGCTCCCTGAACCCAAAAAAGTGGTTTTTGCGTGATGTCTGTCTGTGTGTGTGTCCGTGTGTGTGTCCGTGTGTGTGTGTGTGTGTGTGTGTGTGTGTGTGTGTGTGTGTGTGTGTGTGTTTGTGTGTGTGTGTGTGTGTGTGTGTGTGTGTGTGTGTGTCTGTGTGGATGTGTACAGAGCTAGAGCCCTAACCAATGGGCCGATTTTTATGAAATTTGGTATGTAGGTACTAATCCACGATATCTCCAGGGTTTTTTTCATTTTTTTTAATTTTTGATTTTTAAGGGTAATTATCCCCCAAAAACCGCCAAAAAACATGAAAAATCCAAATTTCTCAAAAACGGCTCTAACGATTTTGATTAAACTTTAGTCGTTTGTAGAACTTTAGTTTTCCAACAAAATGACACCACCCGCATTCCTGTAAAAATTCGGGTTCAGAAATTACAGGACTTAAAACATCAAAAATTCAGTTTTTTGGATTTTTCATAAAAATATATAAATATAAAAAAAATACTATTCACCATTAAAACGAGCCAAAAAAACTAAATAATTTAGTGTTTTGAATTACTATTCTACGGTTGCTGGTTTCAGAGAAAATTGAAATTTTCATTTTGCGGTAAACACAGTACGTTGTACCCATGTTATTCTTATGGGGAATAAAAAAATTACTGTTTCTCTCTTATTTACTGATCAATTTCATTCAAACTTGATATGCTTGTCAAGTTAGCATTGACCAACAGAGGAAATTCGAAATATGTCGCCCCTTAATAACCCTGGGGGGGGAATAGGGGTCATTTCCCCTCTTAAAACCACGAGTGTAGCAATGGATTCTGTAGTGCCTCCAAAGCAGGGATTTGGGTGGATGTTTTTTAAAACAACTTGTTTACAAGATTTTTTGTACATTCGACCGTGCTTTGTTTTCTATATTTAGTAAATAAAAAGTAATTTATTCATTAAAGTTGGGCTAAAAGGGAGAAAGTATGTGTCAGATTCCTGATACCGTTTATTTTACGAGAGTTATCGTGCTTACGGACACACACATATATATATATATAAATATATATACACATATATAAAAATTTGAACGAATGGTGTTTTTGGCATCTGGGGACCTCAAAATGAAAAGTTATCATGGTCTTGGGCTTAAGTCTTACCATGAGACCTACGGTAATAGCTTCTTCCCTATAGGGGAAATTCGCTAAAAGAAACGAACATAGCTGTAAGTAATAAAGACAGTTTTCCATTTTTGTCATACTCTCAGAACATCCAGGAACAGTTGAATGAAATAAATAAATTTTTCACTGATACGTGTAAACTTTTAAATGTTAGTTCAGATACTGAAGAGGCTATTAATGTTTTACAATAGGGAGACAATCCTGAGTCCATACTGGTCTCATTTAAATCCGTAGGACCTCAAGAAGTACAACAAATAATTAATGAGTTAAAGCCATCTAAATCATCTGGATGGGGTGAAATATCATCTTTTATCTTAAAATTATTAGAGGTGTGCGAATATCCGAAAAGCCGGTTAAGTTTCGGATTGGTTCGGATATCTGAATCCGATCCGAAGGCTTTATCAATATCCGATAAGGTCTAGTACATATCCGACTTATGCGGATAGACTGTATATCTGGGGATAAAAAGGTAGAAACGAAACAATAAATATACCATTAATAAACGTTTTGCCTCTTGACGTCGTTCAAGGCAACATGACGCAATTCCTGTCGCTTTGAATGTTTTCGGTACGTAACTTGTATCAATTCATCAATACGATATTTGTGTAATCATGTATCGTATCGCAATACACGTCCAGATCGTACATCATTTTAGCAAACAATACGGTCTATAAAGAGAAATGAAAACAACTGAAAATTTATACAATATTGTAACTCGATGTCGATTCACGATTCACGGGATAAACGCTGACAATGAGACAATAGTAGTGGATTACTGGCGAATAAGTCGATAATTTTTAGTCGATAGTCGATTTCCGATAGTTTCACTTTCTTACGAGTGCAACGAGCAAGCTCTCATAGAGTATTCAAAAGTTGCATAATGAAACGGAAATGTTAGTGTATGAAATTTAAAATTGCTGCTACTGATATTTTCCTTCTATTCAATGCAATTAAAAAACTCTTGAGCAAAGTATTGTTATAAAATTGCTGCTACTGATATTTTCCTTCCATTCAATGCAATTAAAAAACTCTGAGTAAAGTATTGCTAACTTGCGCAAAACGAGTTGCATAGCTTTCTCTACGGTGAAGTTTCCCGCTATGATCAACGAGCTTAATCTAGCTGGAGCTCTCATACTCCAAGAAAAGACTTCACTTGTTTACCCCCGGACGAGACCTTTAGATATATTAAGCTCGTCGAGTATCTTTACGACGACGCAACCTTTAAATTAAAGCAGCGACGACCTCAACGACGGATTCAAGAAGGCATCGCTTAGTTATCTCTATTCATTTATACAGATTTTATCGTTTAAATATTATTTTATTTTGTTAAATTAATGTAATTAAAATGGAACCGAAAAGGAAGAAAAGCATGATATGTAAATTATTAAAAAAGAACGAAACCGATAGTTTGAAATGCAAGCTGACGCTGACACTTTGTAGTCTGTTTACATTCCAGTGACAAACTAGGTTAAACAAAGTTTCTAATTTGTATCAAGCAAAATAAACTCGAACTCGGCCTAATTAGTAAATTTATAAAACAAAGGAAATTGTTTGGTTATGGAAGTTTTTGGTTAGCTCTTACAGAGTTGAAGCCCTAATTTATACTGATTCATTGTTTCAGTAGTGTATGATTGCCTTTGTCGTGCTAAGCCTTTAGCGATTTGTGTTGTGATGTCTGCTTTGCTATCAACATCGGTGATTGCGGTCTTTGAAATAGGCTGTAATCATATTAAAATGTTTCCTTGTTGATTCTCTTGCCTGACCATATGTTTATGTTTGTTTGTTTACCAGGCCTACACCCAGATAGGCTAAGGTGTTATACCATAATGACAAGGATTAATGATAGTCAAGGTGACATTACATGATTTGAGTAGCCTAATCTAGGCCTACTGTTATTAAATAACCTATACTTTTATATTATACCTATACAACCAGTAAACATATTTATTGTATTTTTCACTGAGTATGTACGGAGGTTGGTATATTGCTCCTCTAATTAGACATGCTGATTTCTGATGAGGTTATGTGTAGCACAGTCTTAAATTACTCAGAAAGATACATTTGTAAAAATAATAACCACTTGTTGAATTTTGAATAAAATTTGCTTAAATATTGTATATTTATATCTTGCAAGAAAAATGAAAATGTTAAGTTCCAACCTGAAAATATGGTTGTTTTAGAGATCGGGGTTAAGTAGGCTAAATATCCGAATCCGAAAATTATCTGATTCGAAACCCTTACTATCCGATCCGTATCCGATCCGAACCTAAGCTATCCGAACCGAAACCGATCCGAACTAAAAATTCACTTTTCGCACACCACTAAAAATTATGTTCACCTTTTATCTCAACTCCAATTGCCCCCATTTAATAAATACTTCTCTTTATACAGGTGTTTTTCCTGAACTATTGAAATTATCTAATACCATACCAGTTCTAAAAAGAGTCGATCCCAAAGAAATAACTAACTACAGGCCTATTTCATTGCTGTCAACATTCTCTAAAATATTCGAAAAGGTTGTTTTTTACAGGCTATGTGACCATTTTGAAAAATGTCAGCTATTTGATGGAAATCAGTATGGATTCAGGAAGGGTAAGAGCACCACTGATGCCATATTTAACTTTGTATCTGAGGTTTCGGATGCTCTTGACGGGTCGCAGAATGTAATTGGTCTCTTCTGTGACCTGTCAAGAGCGTTTAACTGTGTCAACCATGATATTTTAATCAGGAAGTTGCAGTTTTATGGAGTGTTGGGCAGGGCTATTAAATGGGTGGTTTCATTTTTATCCAACAGAAAACAGTGTATAAGTTGGCAGTCCTTAAATCTTAAATCCGATTATAAACTGATTACAGAAGGTGTGCCTCAAGGGTCAATCCTTGGACCTTTGCTCTTTCTGGTGTATGTAAATGATATGCCGAGAACGTTAAATTCAAAATTAGTTATGTTTGCTGATGACACTCTGCTATTTTTACTCATCCTGATAAATTAATGCTGTCACAGGCAATAGAACATGATTTTCATAACCTGGAAAGATGGTTTGAGGTCAATGGGCTTTTGTTAAATCAAGACAAGTCTGTTTTTGTAAACTTCCAAAAAAATTACCAGAATCCACATTCATCATGCAACCAAAATACTAATCTGCCATGTAGCTGTACTAATTTTACAAAATTTCTGGGAGTAACAATTGATCATAAATTAACCTGGAAAATTCATATTACATAAGTTATTAAAAAATTGAATAGAGCTCATTTTTTAATTCTTATTTTGTCTAAATCAGTTGACGTTGCCACTCTCATGATGGTTTACTATGGATATGTCTATCCTGTTCTTAACCACGGCATATTTTTTTTGGGCCATTCTGATAAGAGGAACTAAGTTTTTAAATTGCAAAAGAATCATCAAGATAGTATATCATCTCAAAACAAGGGATTCATGTCAAAATACTTTCAAAAGTGGTAATATCCTGTAAAGTAGTTACATTTCCCAGTATATACATTTATAATTTAATTATATTTATCAAACAAAATATTTCAATTTTTTTCAATTAATTCAGACTACCACAATTATAACACAAGACACAAGGGTAGTCTTGCATATACAAGACATAAATCTTCTGGTTATGAATTCTCACCACATTATTCTGGAATTAAATTATATAATTGCCTGCCCGACTCTATAAAGCGTGCAAATTCCCTGAGGTTATTTAAAAAAGGTTAATTAAGTTTTTATGTAATAAATGTTACTATAAGGTAAATGATTTTTTCAGCTAGTATATCTTAAATGTTTAGATTGTAGTAGTATTAACTTAAGTGACACTATTCATGTATGAAATGTACAAAACGATGTTCTGATTCTGATTTCTCTATTTAATTTAATTTATAAAAACGTAAATATTGGTTAAAAACACATTAAAATAATAATTCCAATTGTTAAAGTTAATAAAATATGTTAAATTTAGTTTAAATCACTCATAATTGCATCTTAATCTAAACCTTCTACAAACGGCTGTTTTGGTAAACAAAATAATATTTGCATTAAATTATTGATTATTTAAATTATATACATATTTCTATTATTTATGCGTTGCTAAATGTTTCAGATTATTTATTATTAATTTATAATAATATTGGTATTTATTCAAAATATTACATTTAATTAAAAAGCATAAATAAAGAGTCTAGGTCCAGCTCATAATGAATGGAATTGCGATCTTAGTTGCGTTGGCGGTCTATAGATTTCAGCACTAGACGATGAATGTTAGAATTGGCTCTTACGCAGGCGCGAGTTTGTTGGGACACCTGATCTTGGCTGTCTGCATAGAGACGAGGAGGACGGGAAATATTCAAAATGGTCGCCACTTGTCCTAACGGCTTTACGTTAGTTTAACCTTGTTTTGTTTTTCACAAAGTTTATACTTAAATTACATTTTGAGTTTACTTAAATGCTATTAAAATGTTTTGCTTAATCCAGGGAATGTTTACATATAATCATTTTTATCTAGTCTATGGTGTTTGATTACAAATTCATTGGTTTTAGGTACGGTGCTCTAGTGAAATTATAGTGTTTAATACCTAGCGCTTTTATATTCAATTAAATAAGTTTTATAGTTGGTGTGTACAATACGGGTGAGTAATAAACATCTTATATACAAAATTATTATTGTTCTGACACGCAAATTTATATGTGTCGGAGCCAATTCGATAAATATATCATATTTTCACAAAATTGTCTTTTGGTGAGCTAGGCCTAGTTCATAAGATTTGGATTACCTATTTCTCCGTGTGTACCTAGGTTAAATGTGTTACAATACTTAAAATTACATGTAGGGAACTTATCTAAACTTAATTATAACTAAACATATGCACCTAAAATATACAGTTAATTTTATAATGGGCTATTATTGTTGCTTGAATAGGCTGTAGTGTCTCTGATTGCTATATTGTCCTTTTCACTTTAGGCCTAACCTATTTAATTTTATTATTATTAAACGGTAGTGATGTCCTTGTTTACTAAACAATATATAAAATACAGTTATAGTATTTACTGCTATCAACCATTGCTAATATTAACTATTATTATTTTGATTGTTTATAAATGTTATCACAATTTAAAGATTTTCAAAAGTATTTAATTTACATAAATATATCTTAAATGACATTAAAACACAATATTATAGTATAAAATTATTGATAAACCTTTATTATACTCGTAATATTCAATTTAGTGAATCCCTTTGTTTTAACTGTGGTTTTGGGTTATCCGTGACCCTCCAACCGGTCATTACCCCGGATAATCGGGAGTCGACTGTAATATTTTTCAACGATAAGGTAGCAAATAACAATTCATCAAATGTTTACAGCAGGTCATGAGTGGGTATTGAAATTAGATGACTTAATGCGGGGCCTGCGGTAACCAACAGGCCTGCATACATTTTTGGCCACGTGACTGCGCGGCCAACTTTCAGCTGCTAATCCCATTTAAAAGCACTATGAAAGTCTGACCTTTTGTCCACCTTTTTGATAGGCTAAACGAATATTTGAATATATAAGTTTGTATATTGTTCTAATCTGCAGTGAAATATGAAGACAGCAGTAGCAAAATTGTTCTTAAAATAGTCTTTGCACGTTTATAATAAACTTTTTCTTCTACTTCTGTGATACACACAAAATCAATTTTTGTAAAGTACTTCTCCAACATTTCTGAACTATTATGTTATGTTTTGGGTATTCTTGGATTACTATGATTTGTATCTTTAGATAAAGTTTTATTCTTCTCAAAAATCTGTTTTATTAATCTTGATACTGTACATGATGGCAGAGGTGTATTATTTAATTAGCATTATATCAGATATTCAGAGTATGACTAAAAGGCACTGACGGATATTTTAAGGAATACAACAGAGTCAACCAAATGTAGGTACCAGTATTAGTGTTGATCTGAAATCTCCTGAGCCTTTTGTTATACGCCAACCCTCAAATAAATGGTCTCAATGGCTGCATAGATTCGAAGTTATGACAGTGAGGAATATTTATTTACAGCTGTACATAGTTGCGCTCTTTGTCTGTATTACTCTTGTGTTTTATACTTTTGTAAGCAGAAAGTAAATAGTAGAGTAGTGTGGAAGTGTTTTAAATTTGTTTGTTGCTTTTCTACAATAGAGAAGAGAAGCCAACCACAAGAGCAAAAAATTAAGAGACAACCATTTATCAAACTTTACTTAAAATTGATTAATGATAATCATTATGAATGAAATTGTCGTACTGCCTGAAGTTGTAGTTGAGAGAGTGACTTTGGTACGCAAGTCTCTGGTCCGATCCCTACCAATGGCTTTAAGCCATGTAATAATGTCACTATTCAGTGGTTCAGGTCCCACCTTACCCTATAATTCCAACTACCTCGATACTCAGAGGTTCAGGTCCCACCTTAGCCTACAATTCCACCTACCTCGCCACTCGGTTGTTCGGGTCCCACCTTAGCCTACAATTCCACCTACCTCGCCATTCGGTGGTTCGTGTCCCACCCTAGCCTACAATTCCACCTACCTCGCCACTCGGTTGTTCGGGTCCCACCTTAGCCTATAATTCCACCTACCTCGCCACTCGGTGGTTCGTGTCCCACCCTAGCCTACAATTCCACCTACCTCGCCACTCGGTTGTTCGGGTCCCACCTTAGCCTACAATACCACCTACCTCGCCACTCGGTGGTTCGTGTCCCACCCTAGCCTACAATTCCACCTACCTCGCCACTCGGTTGTTCGGGTCCCACCTTAGCCTACAATTCCACCTACCTCGCCACTCGGTGGTTCGTGTCCCACCCTAGCCTACAATTCCACCTACCTCGCCACTCGGTTGTTCGGGTCCCACCTTAGCCTACAATTCCACCTACCTCGCCACTCGGTGGTTCGTGTTCCACCCTAGCCTACAATTCCACCTACCTCGCCACTCGGTTGTTCGGGTCCCACCTTAGCCTACAATTCCACCTACCTCGCCACTCGGTGGTTCGTGTCCCACCCTAGCCTACAATTCCACCTACCTCGCCACTCGGTTGTTCGGGTCCCACCTTAGCCTACAATTCCACCTACCTCGCCACTCGGTTGTTCGGGTCCCACCTTAGCCTACAATTCCACCTACCTCGCCACTCGGTGGTTCGTGTCCCACCCTAGCCTACAATTCCACCTACCTCGCCACTCGGTGGTTCGTGTCCCACCTTAGCCTACAATTCCACCTACCTCGCCACTCGGTGGTTCGGGTCCCACCTTAGCCTACAATTCCACCTACCTCGCCACTCGGTTGTTCGGGTCCCACCTTAGCCTACAATTCCACCTACCTCGCCACTCGGTGGTTCGTGTCCCACCCTAGCCTACAATTCCACCTACCTCGCCACTAGGTTGTTCGGGTCCCACCTTAGCCTACAATTCCACCTACCTCGCCACTCGGTTGTTCGGGTCCCACCTTAGCCTACAATTCCACCTACCTCGCCACTCGGTGGTTCGTGTCCCACTCTAGCCTACAATTCCACCTACCTCGCCACTCGGTGGTTCGTGTCCCACCTTAGCCTACAATTCCACCTACCTCGCCACTCGGTGGATCGGGTCCCACCTTAGCCTACAATTCCACCTACCTCGCCACTCGGTTGTTCGGGTCCCACCTTAGCCTACAATTCCACCTACCTCGCCACTCGGTGGTTCGTGTCCCACCCTAGCCTACAATTCCACCTACCTAGATAGTAAAAATGTATACTTCTCAGAGGCGGGGAGAACTGTCTCTTCACTTAAAATAAAACTTGAACTTCCAGAATATTTTGATGTAATTAAGGTAATAGACTGGGAATATTGTTTGGAAATAAAATTTTAATCCATATAGATTCTTAAATATTTTAGATCTTATATTTAAGCAACACATGCAAAAAAAATGAGATGGGCAGGAGATACGATATTTTTACCACAGTCACAAATTGGACTGTTGACTACATTTACCTATATTTACCTAATGCCAATAGATGCTCACAGTAATATTTTAGGTCATTTATCAATCAATTTAAAGTTAATATAAATCTTCTGGCTTTATAAAAATGAAAAACCCCAAGGAGATTGGGAAGATTCGAGTTGGAATACTTTCTTTCATTTCACTCTTGAATCAAATTACACTCAGGTATGATTACACTGTCTCCTTCAAAGATAAAGTCCCTTGGAGATTTTACATGAACTTTAGCTGGTTTCAGAGGGAAGGGAGAGCTCAAATGAAAAGTCAGGAGTGTTCCTTAGGTACTAAAAAAATAGTATTTTTGCACGCAAGCAAGTACTAAAATAAGAACAAATTGTTCCCAATAGAAAACTATTGGTATTCTAATACGTCTGCTTGTTAGTGAATTTCCTGTGGAAAAGTGAACTATTAGCATGACCCGCACAGTGAAACTTAAGCCCGGGACCACCATAGAAGTTCCTAATGTGTTAATGTGTCCCCCAGAACACGTTTTGGGGGTTGTTCAAAATTATATTATGTGTGTTTATACTTTAGCGGTCGCAGTTTTTCCGATTTTCTTTAAATTTGGCAGGGACATTCCTTTCTATTATCAGTTGGACAAGTTTGTTGGGCAAAACAGTTGGAAAACTCTAACCCCCTTTCTTTTAGCATTTTAATTTTTCAAATTTTGAGTTTTTGGGCCAAAAATGGTTAGATAAGCCCCGAATGTAAAATAAATAATGCACATTAAAGTATAGGACTTAAAAAGCCGAGAATGTTAAGCCCTCCACCATCATTCTAGCACAAATAGTTACAGAGTTATTAAAGAATATGTAAATTGACTAAACACAGTACATTGTCTTATGGTGATTTTACATTAGAAAGGCTGTTATTCATATCTTGGTGTACTTTTATCATCCCCACTATCTCCACGCCTACTTTCAATCCTGACTGGACTTTCTCCTAACCTTATAATGTGCAACATGGTTTACCCAGCATTGCAGGTAAATAGAACCAGGAGCATCAGAACAGCCAACAAATTAAATGTTTTCAGATTTCCTTATAAATTGGGAAAGTCCTTGTTTTATCACAGTTTTTGATTTTTTAAAGCTTTTTTATGTGAAAATTCCTCACGTCAGCCTGCTGCATGCAAACTCGTTTTTACAGTTACATGTTTCTAGCTTCTTTGCTATGTAAATAACCACAATTTTTAAAAAAGGTAGTAAGAACTATTTTTTTTTAAAACCTCTGCTTTGAACTGTTTAAAGCAACCGATTCATTTTATTTTTCAGGCAGTCAAAGTCTCACCAAGTTTGATACCAACCACCAGTGTTTCCGAGGGAGAACTACGGAGTCCTCAAAGTAATTCGACATCAATACCTGAAACCACATTGTCACCTACAAAGAAAAAGAAAAAGCATTCCAATTACAAGGTGCGCTCACTGAACTTACACGTGCAGCTTACTAAACCTACAAGACATTATTTTCCTTCTGATATGTCAATATAATATTGCCTCACTAAGTAAATTATTCTGTTAAACAGTGGCAGCTAATGGTCTTAATTGTCTATAAGACCTTACCATGTCTTAAATGCATAGAAACCATCCAATGTCAGCAATTTTCAGCTAATGGTCTTAACTGTCTAAAAGGTCTTACCATGCCTCAAATGCTTAAAAACCATTCAATTTGTCAGAAATTTTCAGCTGATGGTCTTAACTGTATAAAAGGTCTTCCTATGCCTCAAATGCTTAAAAAACCATTCAGTGTCAATAATTTTCAGCTAATGGTCTTAACTGTCTAAAATGTCTTCCTATGCCTCAAATGCACCGGCATGAAGCTGGCCCCGCCACATTCTCCACAAACTTTTAAAAACCACATAGAGATTTATTGCTTAATTTGTGCTTCTCTATGGTACATATAACGAAATTTATGCTCAACCGGAACAGATTAAAATTAGCATTAATCTAGTGCTTGGCCAGCATCACGCTTAGCCCGCCACCATCACAGATAATTTGTATGTATACCTAAATATTTAGTGCTGAATTTGTGCTCTCAGAATATACAGGGTTGGTGAAAAGTCCCGGGACGGCTTAATATTTTTTTACCGTTACAGATGGAGCTATACAAGTTGGTACACTGTTACTGGGCATAAAACACTATTTTACTACAATGTCAATGAGCCGCTACCACCTCAGGGGGACGGCCCACAAGGAGTCGGAAGAAAATCTTAAATAGAAGCATAGGTTGATATGCACATCACATCAAAGGTCTTTATTATTAGAATACAATGCCCCAAATCTGACTTTAAACGAACAACCGAGCACAAAATGACAGCTATTAAAAGATGGCTTGAATTTGAAATGTTGATAAGTAGCTGTGCGTAATCTAATGTAATACATTTAAATTTTACATTAAAATGTAAAATTACATTAATGTAATACATTTAAATTTAATATGCACAAATTTACTCTCCTAGCTAATAAATTACTAAACCGATTCAAAACTTCAGCACATAAAAATTTCAAATTCAAGCTATCTTTGAATAGCTGCCATTTTTGGCTCGGTTGTCCGTTTAAAGTCGGATTTGCGGCATTGTATTCTACTAATAAAGACCTTTAATTTGATGTGAATATCAACCTATGCTTCTATTTAAGATTTTCTTCCGACTCCTTGTGGGCCGTCCCCCTGAGGTGGTAGCGGCTCATTGAAATTGTAGTAAAATAGTGTTTTATGCCCAGTAACAGTCTACCAACTTGTATAGCTCCATCTGTAACGGTTAAAAAAATATTAAGCCGTCCCGGGACTTTTCACCAACCCTGTATAAGTTTTATAATTTGTGCTCATCGAAAACCCGCCCAAAAACATAATTATTTATTGTGGTGATGACATCACCTGGCCCGCCACCTTACCGGAATAAATGAAAACCGGTGTCAATATTTAGTGCTTAATGTGTGCTCTCAGAATACATTAGTTTTATAATTTGTTCCCATCAAAAACTCGTCCAGAAGCGGTAATTATTTGTTATAGCGATGGCGTCATCCAGCCCGCCACCTCAAAGAAATCAGTGAAAACCGGTGTCAATATTTAGTGCTTGATTTGTGCTCTCAGAATATATAAGTTTTATAATTTGTGCCCATCAAAAGTCGTCCAAAAGCGGTAATTATTTGTTATAGTGATGACGTCATCCAGCCCTCCACCTCAAAGAAATCAGTGAAAACCGGTGTCAATATTTAGTGCATAATTTGTGCTCTCAGGATATATAAGGACCATGGACGGATTTATCTAGTCTAATATTTCTTTGTTGTGGTATATATCCGTCATGTTTTATAACGTATAACCTTACTAGTTAAACACAATCTAACAAATCCTCATAAGTTAATTAATAACCTCTGAAAATAATATGATGATTTTCGGGAGCCCCTTCTGGCGTAGAAAATTATACTGCTTTAGATTTGTAACAGATGTAAAGGAAGAGCTGTGGCCGTCGGTTTTAAGGCGTTTGCCAAGCTGCAACATACGACGATTTCTTTGACGGCTTTTGTCTTAACTGTTTAAAAGGTCTTACCATGCCTCAAATGCTTAAAAACCATTCAATTTGTCAGCAGTTTTCAGCTAATGGTCTTAACCGTCTAAAAGGTCTTACCCTGTCTCAAATGCTTAAAAACCCATCAAATTTGTCAGCAATTCAGGTTGTCAGCAATTTTCTTAGTGTTCAAAAATTACATCTGTGCATTTAAAACAAGTACTGAATATGAATTTGGTTACCTCTAGGAGACAAGTTCTTCCAAAAGTGACCATGATGAAAGTTATAACCCAAAAAGGGGTTTTAGGATTTCTGCCTCAGGTAAAAAAACTTCAACAGTGAAAAAAGGAAAATCAAATGAATGCAATAAACCACATGTAAAGACAGTGTCAGATAAGGAAAAGGTAACAATTATTTTTGTATGAATTAATTAGATCACATTACGTATATCAGGTAATTGTGATTGAAATATGTGTCAGTATTTTGTATATGTAAGTAAAATAATTGGTATTAGAAATCCGACACATACGTTAGCTAAAATCTGGTAGGCAGATAGCAGTTACTCTAAAGGCAGGTGATGACTTTCCTACGATTAGGATGATATTTTTTGTATGAAGGTTAGGTATTACACCACACTCAATCATAGCTTGCTCCTGTTTCTTTCTTCTTTGTACCATTTCAAAATGGCGACTATTTTTGTTTTTCAAAGCTAAATATCTTAAAACCCGTAATATTTAGGAACAAACTATAGAATTGATAAAAGTTGTGTCTTTTTGTCTTGCCTGTCTTACCCAGAATCGATAATCAAAAGCCCAAATCGGAATCAAATAATTCTGGAATCGACTCATCACTAGTTTTTGTACTAAGTCCAACTGAATTTTGAAATATCTTACATATTATAATTTTTACCCTGCATTTTCCCAGAAATGCAGGTAGTATTTTGAAGCACTATAAATTACCAAATTTGAATCAAAACTTTTAGAGCCGAAATTGAACAATTTAGATTCTTTATGTTTTTTAGCAGTCTTGGGGGATAATAACCCTTTAAATAAAAAATTAAAATAAAATCTGGAAGTACTGTGCTTAAGTATCTACTAGGGGTGTGCGAGTACTTGCAAATTTGAGTATTTCGGACAAGAAACATGATCATGAAAATTAATTATGCCGAAAGTTTCTCAAAAATAGCAAATTAGCGATACGCAACCACTTACTTGTTGCCTCAATTTTTTAAAATTAGAGTAATTAAACTTAGACAATACTTAGCAGTTTAATAAAACGTCCATAAAGTTGTATAATCTGTATACAGTAACTTGGCGTCTGGACCCTTGGCTACCTGCAAGCGGCCCAGACCGTTCGCCTGTCGCTCGCTTTCTCACCCAGCTGTTTCAGTGATGAGTCCTCTACTAGCATTAACACTGCAGTGTTTAACATTTTTATGGGACACACATTTTTGAATTAGTTTCAGCGTATTTAAACAGTTCAGGAAAAAATAAGAAAATTGATACCAAACACGACACTATTACGTTTGTAAAAGCCATTACTGTATTGTCACATATTTAGTCAACCCAAAAACCCATATTTTGTCTTATCAGTGTTTTTATGTAACAAAAAATAATTGTTATTGTATTATATTTAATTTTCTGTTTAAAATGTACAGTATTTTCATAAAGAAAATACCTTATTATTTAGATTCAAACCAATATTGATTCAATACAATTTTATAACAATGTGAATACGTGATTGAAGTATTAAAATTAAAATTGGGTAAATAGAATTATAACCTAGGTACTTTGAATAACTAATGCATGTAAACAGTAAGAGTAAGTATATAAACATGTAAATAATAAGTATGTAATTAATTAAATAGTACCTGTGTAATAAAGTAAACAGAAGTATGTTAACATGTAAATATTTACGGTGTGTACCCTATTGTGTGTATAGCTTAATTTATGTGTTTTAATAATATATATCAACTAAAAAGCCTTTTGTAATTTTTCACAGTTTGCACTACTATATTAAATATGTAAACAAATCTAAGGAACAGTGAGCTATTACGCTTCCAGTTACCATCTTTTGTCAGATGCACATATTCAGTATTTGAGAGGTTGTTGCTATGAGAGCTAGAATACATAATACTGTAAAACAAGTTTTCAAGTTGAAAAGTATCAGTTTGTACAAACAAATTAAAGGCATAATACATGCTTAACAACATTGTTGTTTTTATTTAATTTCCTGAAAAGGTTAAGTAGTAGAAGTGAAGTATTGAATAAACACATGGCTGTATAAAAGGCTTTTACAAACGTAGTAGTGTAATTTTTTGTATCAATTTTCTTATTTTTTCCTGAGCTGTTTAAATATGCTGAAACAAATTTAAAAATGTGTGTCCCATAAGAAAGTTAAACAGTGCAGTGTTAACACTAATAGGTAGCATCACTGAAACAGCTGGGTGAGGAAGCGAGCGTCAGGGCCACTCGCAGGTAGCCAAGGGTCCAGGCGCCAAGTTACTGTATACAGATAATAAGGAAGTGTCCTTAAATGTACGGAAATTGTTAGGGAACATTTTGTGAGGTATCAAGTAGACACTTTGATAGTCTTTATAATGCCTCTTTCTGGAGTTGAATGTGAATTACAAGGTACAAAATACATAAATTTCTTATTAATTGAACAATCGCAGAGGCTTTCTCTAGATAAATCTTGTTTCCCTTCTACTAAATAATTGAACTAATAAACTAATTTTCCTCAGACTTATTTTGAAATAAATTTCTAAAGTAAATGTTTTATTTCTAGCTCACAAGTGATTCACCACATATAAATGACGGTGCACTCGAGAATCCTCAAACACACTTCAAAGACTCAATGTCACGCCCAGAAAAAGCTTCATTGCCTGATGGTGATAAGGTAACTATTTAGTAGGGTGTCCACAGACCGGGAATTTCGGGAAAATCTGGAACTATACAGGAATGTTCTCTTACCGAGGTAATGCGGGGACTATACTGGGAAATATATGAGAATTTTGGCAACAATCCGGGAATTTAGTTTAAAATGCTTTTTTTTGGTTGTTTCTGATCTAGCTCATGTTTTAGAAGTGTGCTTGAGCCGCTAAATATTGCTCAGAAATCAGTTTTGAAGGTAGGTTTTAGTAATTGTAAACGATAACCGACTGACGATACTGACTGTTCAAAGAAACGTCCGTGCTTACTATTCGCCAACTTTATATTAAAAGCCTGCTAATTAACATTTATAAAAATTACAATAACATTTTTCAAGAAATTTCTCATTCTCCTAATAGAAGTTACTCTTCTAGGATCGGGATTACTACATTGCAATTAAATAATACATTTTCCACAACAATTCTTTCTATATTTCTCATGTTATTTTTCGCAATATATGTAAACATTTTACTGACTTAAATTTTAGTTGAATCTAACTCTTTGGACATATTTAAAACTGGTGTAAAAGAGTGGTTACTCAAATTGAATGTGGACGAGGCCGACCTTATCATCCGGCAGGTTACCGGCGCGCCAGACCCGACCCTTGACCTGACCACTGATTACTCTCTCCGGTTTTTCCCCTACCGAGTTTGTCCAGCTAATATGAAACTTTCTTAAATCACGCGCTGTCACCATTAAATCAAAAGCTTTGTCAAAATTAATTACTCCAAATTTATTTTAAAAAACATTTCTTACTTTATTTTTTTCTCCCATTCATTTTGTTTACTCATTTTAAAACAAAATTATTTCAAATTTAATAAATTACAAATTTAAACAGTGAGAAGGTCAATAATTTATTATTTCACAGCAACGCAGCAGATGCACATGCCTTTGTTGCCTATGTCTGCTGATTCCCATGACAATTTTTTTTATTTTTTTATTGCGACAGCTTATTTTAAATTTTATATTATTGTTTTTACAGTAGTATAGAATTTGGTAATAATTGTATTATATAAGTGAAATTGTACAAGCTGTAACTTTGTTGGAATAAAGGTTTTGTTCATTCATTTTATATAAAAATTCTCACCAATAAAACATATTCTTTGCCACCGATTTTATCTTGATAGTTTTAAAAAGAGTAAAATATTGTTCATTGGTTCTTCTTCTACTAAAAATAGTAGGTTTTATGGCCTACTACACTATTTTAAGGGGTAATGAACTCATTTTGGGACCCACGAAAATTATAACTAACCACAGACCGTGTTCAAATCGAAAAGTTTCAGGCTAGCTTCACAACAAAGGGTTCCACTGCCATATGATCTTCTATCTTCTCCCACTGTTTTACACTTTGCACTATAAGGAAGTGGGAAAATGAATTCAATTTTAAATTTTAATAAAATGGAATAAACATTTGAAGTAGTTTCACAGGTTATATTAAATAATGCTTTTGTAATTAGATGGAAATAAATATATGATAATATTCCTATGGGTTTCTTAAGGTAATAAATTATTAAATACTGTATGTTACATTATTTTATGGAGGTTTTTATACAAGTTGGGTTATTTTATGGAAATATTGATATTTATTACCTAGACTATAGGTGTATTTATTAGAAGGTCATTAATTTTACTGCAATTACCTAACAAAATTAATATATACTAGCCTATATGAGAAATATATTATGAGCATTTATTTACAAAATACATGATATATTTCAACCAATAATGAATAGACATAAAATAAATTGATTCACTATTAATTATCTTTAAATTAGTTTTGAAGATTTTTAAGACTTTGATCACCCCCCCCTCCATTTACTCCTATTCTAGTTTATGACCAAATTTAAATTTAGGATCATTTGAGATGCCAGAGTATTACAGTCTTTTATACTTATGTTATTTTATGTGTACCGTAGCTAATTTGAGTTTGTTTTTTTTAGGAAGAGGTGGATGGTGTATTGTGGTCTTGTTGTGACATGCAGTTTGAACTATTTAGCGCTTACAACTACCATAAATCACAAGTGCACTTAATTGAAGAATTAAAATGTTCAGTTTGCATAGACCAATCATTTTCATCAATTGAAGAGATTGAAAAACATTATTTGGATGTCCATACTGATTCCTCGTGGACATCTTTTCACTGTTTAGACTGCAGATTGGTTTTTGGTGTAAAGTCTTCTTTTTTTGACCATAAAGCAAAGTGCTCTGAATCACGGAATGTTTGTTCTGGAATCCTTGATTCAATACTTGATTTTGCTGTTACAAGAAAAAAGTCAAAAAAAGTCAAGGTGAGTTTAGTTTAGAGAATGGTTAAGTATGTTAATCCACATTGCTTATTTGCCCTTCTGTTCTTGTGAGGTAGAATTGCTTCGCTTATGTGCCTTTCTCTTGATGATAAAAGAATTTTCTTTGCTCTCTGTGAACTATTAAAATAAAATTTTGCTTATGTTTACAATGACTTGGTAGACTATTCTTCTACAAAGTTGTATTTAACTCCATCCCTTAGTTGTGGAGGCATTCGCTGCAAAGTGTAGATTTTTAAGGGGTTTATCACCTTCCCAACCCTCTAGGAGTTTTAAGTCGCAAGTTATTTTCCATAATCTCAAGGGATCAATGCAAATTCAACCTGTAATAATGAATAAATTTGAATTTACATTGCGTCAAACAGTTCACAACTTTTTAACAGGTGTTGTATTTGTGTCGGCATTACAATTCCATCTTCGGACACAATACTGATAACAATTTGAATTGTATTTTTTATTCAACAGTCCATATTACAAATTCGTTATATTTTTAAAACTGAAAAAAATTAAAACACAAAACTCATACATATTTTACAAAAGAATAAGAGAGCAAATTTTTAACAAAATGAACAAAATTTAGCAATCAATCAACTTGTCTCTAATGATAAAAAATTCATGGTAGGTTAAGCTTCCGGTGAAATTTCCTGGAAGTCTCACCACAATTCATAAATTCTCAGGAATTTATGAATTAAAAAACAACAATTAAGGGGCAGTGGTGCGTTAAAACCCTGTTACGGATCAGTAGTCAGTATACTGGGTACGTATTTATAAAGTAGGCCTACCAAATTTCAGAAAAATATATAACTGGTTAAAATTGTCGAAGTGTTGCAGAAGCAAAATAAAATAATTATTTTTCAAAATGAGTTAGCCAACCTTGACCCATTAAGATAGAAATTTTATTATATTCGCTACAACGGGGTCCGATTGGTGCTGCACTCTTGTTGCAAAATATGTAGGCCTAACTAATGATTACGGACAACTACGGTTGTTAAGTCTTGGTCTCCAGACGTCTTAATCGAGACTGAATGAACAGCTGACAAATTTGTTTACATATGTTTTATATTATAAATATTTACAGTTCACTTTTTGTTTTAAAGAACTACCTACAAATTTAACAAAATGGATTAATTTATTTAATTTTAATTTATTACGGATTTTCAACTTGTTATTCAATTACATCAACACCAAACAACGGTTCTCTCTGTTAGGGGGGCTGACTGACTATAAACCTATTTAACACCTCTAGGCGACTCGTCGTGATAGCCGAATGAGCTAAATCGAGGAAGGTGTTCTTAAGAAGTTTGGTTTGATTTCCGCTCACGACCAAAATTGACCAGTCGTGCACCTCTCAATGATAACCGATCTGTGGCAACGTTGGTGGGAGGGCCCAAGTAAAGTAAAAGGTGGGAGACTTGCTTGGAAGTTGACAGGATTGGTTAATTCTTTGTGAGTTGCACATGGTCAACATTGATTTTGCTACTTTTTACTTATGTTTACTGTGAGTGTGCCACTGCGACTCCTTAAACTGAAAGAAAATAATATTGCAATTAAAATAGGCCACAATTAATAGATTTAAAAAACACAAATTTTCTATTTAAGTTTATAGGTTTAGAAAAGGTCTACGCCAATGGGTTAATGTTTTATCTTTTTGTGTACTTGTGGTTTTTTTCTAAATTTTGTATCAACCTTTTTAACTTATAGACATTTAAGGGTACCACCTTGGTTCATTACTGTATCGGAATAAGATGTGCTTGAACCTTTATTATTGTTTACACTTTATTTATCCTTTTGAAAAACATATTAACTACAATCATGTTACCTCATTAACGATAAATAAATGTGCAAGTAAATATGAAATACAAAATTAAAGTTGATTTGATTTGACTAATGTATATTATTAATATTATAAATTAATTAGCTGTGTTTTTATCTGGCATGAATTTCTTTCAGGGGAATGGAAACACTGCTTTTAGATTGAGTTGCTGTGAGAATATCATTGAGAACTTTGAAGACTTTTTCTTTCATAAGTTTTCTGACCACGACATCTCCCTACTGACATGTGGACTGTGTTTATGTGTGAAAGAAACCGAAACTCAGTTGAGAAGTCATTATCGAAAATTTCATTTTTCAAAATTTTGGAAAAGACTGGAACTTAAAAAATGTGGTGACAATGAAGAAGGTCCAGCATCAACAGTGTCGTCAAGCACTCAAAATGACGACGTTTTGAATGAATCAGTAAGTTTTTTACCTCTTATTTTTAAATTTCTAAGTTCAAACAGCAGTTCTCAAAATGTTTAGACCGTCAAGCTTTTTCCCTTTCAAACTGTAAAATCTGATTCATCTACAGCAGAATTATAAAAACTGCGGTGTTTTAAAAACTGGTAAAACCTTGTTATATTTCCGATAGATTTTTACAAGTTTGAGAACTGCTGTCGGTGGAGGGACAGAAGTAGTCTTTGCTGAACAGAAATAGTTATAGCAGTAGTGCAGTCTGGCTTATCTGTGGTCACATATTATCTGAAGTTATTTTATTTGTTTTGAAATGCTTGCCATAAAACTTACTTACAGTGTCTTCATTGCTTACTTATGGCGTCGTCATCGCCTTGACCTTTTCCAGGCAAAAAGATACGTCACACAATAATTCCTCCCCTGACCTCTCATGTTGGGGGAAAGCTATAATAGCAACGGCCGGTCGAGAATTCTCTATTCTTAACTTAATTTTGGATGTAATTTATTTCTTGTATTGTGGATAGCAAAGCTTTGAATAATTTACATCCTATATATTTCTTGTATTGTGGATAGCAAAGCTTTGAACCCTATATAAGATGGTTTAGTTTTAAACAGTTTGAGTCTTAAGTCGAACCGCGGTATTGTTATATATGTAGTATGGCTTATATAGCTGCCTTCTATTTTGGAGTTTACAAACAAAAACTTCCGTATGCTCTACCTGCGTCAGTAAGTTCAGAAAATAAATAAAGGATCTCCCATCACAGAGCTAAAGCCAGAGTACGAAACCATTGAGTCCAGCCTCGCTTGTTCCATGCAGGCTGGCCAACCCTTCAGAGAAAGTGTTAGGAGGTCCATTGTTTGACGCTCCGCCCCAGTCACAAGACTGATTGTGTGTCATACTCATACCCCATTTAAATTTCCCTCCCAGCTTTAATAATGCACCTTCCTACCCATTATGAAGCGATTGAGTGAAATCCACTGCTTCTGAGGAAGGTTCATTCCACCTACCACTGAAGTAGGGTCAGATATAAGGAAGCTATTCCGACCGTTGAAAGATTCCCAGGAGGAAATCCAGTCAACTTGCGGACAAAAGTTTGTTGTCCTCAACTGGGAGGCTGTTCTTTGGGGTATTGTTTAAGAAATAAGTTAGGATGTAGGGAACAATCAGGACACAGCCGCACATAGATAGTCAGAATGTATTGCTTAGGTCAGGGATTCGAATCCCGTCTCAGTCGGTGGTTTTTATATGCAACTTCTTGAAAGTTCACCTGTCTGTAGACTGGGGAGGGGGAGGGCAGACCTTGAGCAAACAGTAGATGGCACGGGTCCAAGCTTTTGAGAGTGAATCTTTTGAGAGTTGCACATCTGATCAAGTGTTTTATTACTTTTTCCCTATCCATACTGTGTGTGTATCTACCGGAAGCATGTTCTTTTATCATTCAGGCGTTCAGGAATGCAAATTAAAACTAAATAAATAAAAAAGATCAAGATTGAACCACTCATTCACATGCTTTGGGTCTCAAAGGGTTAAATATAAAATAAGTGGGTGAGTGTATTCTATAAACAGTATTCTGTAGGTTTTAAAATTAGTGTGGAATCTACCTTGTAATCAGAAAAGCCTACTTCTTGGTTTTCTTTACATCTGTTTTTTCTACGTGGACCAAAAACTAGAACTCAGCTCAGCCCAAATTTATGATTTGCCTTCGACATTTTGTGTACGGAGATTATGTCGTCTGATTCTGAGGTTTAGTGTCCCGGTCGAGTTGTCATGTCACAGTGGTCGATGTTCTTTGGTGTGCACTATCATTATGGGACCATGAGTCTCTAAAAAATTGCACCTACAGCAATCCTGAAAGTCTAACTAAGACAAACATTTTATACAGATCGGAGGCCAATGATAATGAACCAGGCAAGCAAATTATCTAGAACACTGTTAAATCTTTTGTTTAATTTGGAGTTACGCTTCTTATTGGGTCAATCCATATGAAGTGATCCAATGACGGTTACTTGACCATTTTAAGTAATTCTTATTCTTTCTGAATTAAATTTTCATCACTTTCCATAGTAAATTAAATACTAAAGTTGAAATTTTTACTGTAGTTTCCTCTTATACCGGTGGACACTCTGTAAAAAAATAGATTTCTATTCCATGTCCCACAAGATATCATGCTTTAAACTTTGCAAACAATTTTCAATAGGCCTAAAAAAATCATAAATATTGCAGGACACAGTTAAAAGTAAGGCTTTTTATGTTGAGACAAAAAATTAAAGAAGAGGAAATCCTGAATAAAATGGTCTTTGTATATAGTGTTCCAGCGTAATCCAGTCTTAAGACGAATGAGTTTGCGTTAATGTCTGGAAACTCCCCATTTGATGCGCACTGCAAAACTAAAATGGCCGCATCAAACAAACGGGCTGGCATCAACATTTAATCAAATCAATGTTGTACTTCCAGTACATATGACAATAAAATCAAAATATATAAATATTATTTTAAATGGTCAAGTAACCAAAAATATTTTTTACTGGATCACTTCATATGGATTGATTTTATTTTATATGAAATACAGTTTAAACTCATGCAACAGCCTCTAAAAAAAGATAATTCATCAATAGGGTGTTGTTATTGGCACATGCACTTTAAGTGTATCTGTTATAGCCAAACTAACCATAAGTGTTTGGAACTTGGAACTTTATTACAATATTTAGCCAATCTAAATCTATAACACTCAGAATAATAAGGATTTTAGATATTTTTAATGACTATAGATTGGTATTTTTCATGATTATTTAATCTCACATTGGAGTTTAACTTCTTTAAAACAAACGTGAGTGTGCATTTATCAATTTTAACAAACACTTAGAAGTGTAATTAATTCCAACACAAAATTGTAACTATAATCAGTCTCTATTATGAGAGTTTTACCACGGTTTAAATTCAATCCGTGATTCAAAACGGCTGATACAGTTCATGGAGAACAAATTTTTTATAAAACTATTGAAACCATCTGATGACTACTCGTAAATAAAAACTGAGCTGTTCCCTCCAATAAGCTCCTTTTGGAGCTTATAATGTAAAAATCATGCACATTCATAGCATGATTTTACAAGGGTGTTTTGTTGGCAATGAGTGTATCTGGAATAGTATGGTGCGGCAATATTAATCCCTGCCATCTTGTGTTACTCCAAATGCTTATAACCTAGAGTTGTGATTTTTCACAACTCTGTATTTCTTATCTGTTTTCAACAGCTCTGTATTTCTTTCTTATGTACATTATGTGGAAGGAAATATCTGCTTTTGTTATATTCATGACCATTGAACTTTTATAACCGATGCTCACCATCGGTCCAAGTTCGAATGTTATTAGGCTTGCTGTTCTTGATAGCGAATTTCTTATAGAAAAATGCTATTAGCATGACGGGGAGATAACCATCGAAGTTTCCAACGTAACCCCCTGATCACATTTTGGAGGTGGTTAAACAATTTAAATATTTAATTTGTTGACATTGAAGATGGGCTAAAGTCTCGAAACATGTCTGTAAAACAAAGAAATTCCTTCTCTATAAAAGGGCATTCAGTTCAAATAATGTTTAATTTTATTATTATATTTGTAACCCTAACAAATGAATGTAATGGAGACAATATGTGTCTGTGTTTTCACACACTAGTGGTCACGTTTTTTATCTGGTTTGCTTCAAATTTGGTATTAACTAACTTCAAATTCCTTCCTTCCAACAAACAGTTGGACGAGTCTTTTGTGATAAACAATCGGTAAACTCAAACCCCCTTTTTGTGGTTTAAATCAATTTGAAATTTTAGTTTTGGGCCGAAAAAGGGTCAAATATATCTCAGATTTAAATTTTATTTATGTAAAATAATAGAAGACAAATAGTCATCAGCATTGTAGCCCAAACCGAACCTAATAACGTTAAAGAAACAACGTAGTACATTGTCTTATGGGGATTTAACATAGGAAAAAAAACTGTTATTCTTAACTTTGTGAAGTTTTATCATTCCCAGTTCTCCGATAACTATTTTCATACCTGACGGGACATCCTCCTAACCGGTTTCAACCCATTCCAATACTATCATATCATTGCAGAGAGACAGAACCGGGTGCATCAGAACCCCAAAGAAATTTTTCCAATTTTCACAAACATGGCAACATTTTTGAAGATTTAAGCATGGGAATCCACTACTCTCATACCAGCATGCTGTATGGAAATTCATTGTTCATTATTGCTCAAGTCTAATCAGAATACTAAACAAAAAGTTTGATTGAAAATTATTTGTTAGCATGATTTTGACTGTTTTTATCCATTGAAGACTTGCTTGCCAATCTCAGTTGCTACTTATATGTTTCAGTGAGGTAGTTCACTACAGTGGTTAGCGTGTTCGCTTCATAATCTGAAGTTTGCCAGATCGATCCTGAGCAAAATTCTGAGAAAATTTTGTGAAGGTTCGATACTGGATCTAGCTGCCATTGGTCATTGGGCTATTAATTAATGATCCTGGCTAAAAAACAGTCGGTCTTAGTCAGTAACAAGGCTACACAAGGCATCTGACCCATTCTACACTCATTCATTCATATTTATTTGCCAGTTAAAATACGCCCTAGGTGCGTCGGCATCTTAGACAATCATGTAATAATTTACTTATTCTGTGTTTTGGATAGTGAGAGTGTGTTAGACTGCTTGAATGTTAAACCCCATTTATTTGGAAAATCCCTGAATAAAGACAAGTAGTGAAAAAGCTATAATAGAATACTAATCGCTATAAGTCAAACCTATAAGTCAAATTGTTTATTCCTTTGATGTATTGGGTATTTCCCGTTAAAATAAATAAATAATCAATCTGATTTCAATTGTCATTTAGTGTTATGGGAATGAATTCATCTGAATAACTAGTAGTAATTGTTCTTGTATGATATGTGAAAGACTTCATCATCCACATAAGAAATAATTTTAAAAGTTTTAAATGTGATTTCTTATGTTCAATAGTAATACTAAGATTGTTCTGTAGTTGCATTGCAACAGTAATGTTAATCTTTCTAACTAAAAATTAATGTTGATAGTATTCATAAACACAGACTTCAAAGCATGAGTAACCAAGACTATGTTTGAAAAAGTTCTCTAAAGGTTTTGTGAGCAGTCTACACTACGTGTAAAATTGCTTAGTCTCGACCTGATGCTTGAAAGTGCTCTCGTAGCACCACATCCAGTTAATTTGTACGCCGGCTTGAGTACTGCTAGAATACCGCACCAGTGAGTTTAGTTGAAAACGTTCTTCTTGTGTGGGATTGTTTAATCTGCTCACACCTGTGGCTCGAGCACTTCAAACGTGGCACTGACTTTTCGAAGAGTCGCCAACTTATGTTGATGGAAGTGGAATATAGTGTAACTAAAGGTAATTATTTTACTCATTTTGTTTGTTTTGTTTTTATTGCCCCTGAACTGGTAGAACTATTAAATTGTTTTAAATGACCTTTCCGTCACCAGTTCGAAGTAGTTTCCTACAACCTCAGGTTTCGATGCGGTTGCGTCATGTTCACGTAGGTTGCAGTTCAATTGTTTTCAAGCTGCATTTCGGTCTAGAAGACGTCGTCAAAGTTTTTTTTCACAGTGTCCTAGCGTCGCCACCGCCCAGTAGTTTTATTTACATGTTTAAATGTGTCACTGTCTGTGTCTCGTGTTTTTAAAAAAACTTTGACGACGGCGTCTTCTAGACTGAAATGCAGTTTTAGCTTGAAAACAATTGACCTGCACTACGTGAACATGACGCAACCGCGTCGAATCCTGAGGTTGTAGGAAACTACAAAAAATTCAAACTGGTGACGGAAAGGTAATTTAAAACCACTATAAAGCTAACCACATAATGTGTTTCTTCTCGCAACACTAAAATAACCATAACTGACAAGTAGTTTTTTTAGGTTACATATTTAGGTTAAAATTATGTTCTTGATTTTTATGCATGACTGGCCATATTTTAGAAATACCTGTTGACTTTGGTTGTACCCAAAAATAATTGGTTTCTTTGATTTGAAATGGTATTCTCTCTCATGGAGAGCATTGGAAAACATCGAGGGTGAATGGGGGAACAATATACGCATGAAGTTTCGGCACTAATTATTTATTAGTATAACAATATAACTAGGTACTTGTACATAATCAGAGGCATAATGGGTCAGCTGTTTAAGGTTGTGAATATGCCTCAGTTGCGTTTGTGTGTGTGATTTAATAAATTATTCTAAGCGAAATGTCAATAAAAACAAGTTTTAGAATAGAATAGAATATTTGATTCAGTCAAACAATATTACATTCTAATACATTGGTACGTCAACAAGAAAGAACTGGCTTAGTTTTTAAATGTCAAAGTCCAAAGCAGTCCATTTTCCTATTAGGTACTCTTCCAAGGTATAAAAGGCCTTTCTCAGAAGGAACTCTTCAAGTTTTAATTTTAAAATCTTGTCACTTAGTTGTCTGAGGGCATTGTTGTTGTACATTTTGGATGCCATAATCAATGATGGCCCTTTGTTGACTTACTTAACCTAACCTGAGGCAGGTTTACATATGGCTAAACCTGGTATCATGGCTATGGATAGCTTCTTGGTAGTGAAATTGGTCCTGATTCGAACACAAAAAAACATTGTGCACTGCAATATACAGGGTGTCACAAAAATGCTTAGCGTGCTATGCAGAACCGTATTCTACATAAAAAAATAAGTCGAAAATGTAAAGTAACACTTTTTTGATTTCGGCTTAGTTTAGCCGTAATCCGCCATTTTGTATTTTTTTGAAAATAATTAATAATTTAAAAACCCTTGAAGATATTTTGATGAAACTTGGTGTAAACTTTAAGTTTGTTGATATTAAAATTTTACAAACATATTTTTTATCAAACTTATCAAATTTCAAAATGGCGGCCATTTAAAAATTTCAAAGTCAAATTCCATCAAAACCAGCTACAAAACCAAAGTTTTACTACACATCAAATTTAAAGCCCTTTCTAATCCCTATTTAATGACACTTTGATTGAAAAATTTGGTTAAAAAATAAATAAGTTTTGGTAATTTTTAATAATCAATTTAAAAATGGCGGCCAATTAAAAATTTCAAAGTCAAATTCCATCAAAACCAGGTACAAAACCAAATTTTACAAGACATCAAATTTAAAGCCTTATGACAGGCCTTATGAGAATTATGACAGGTTATACTGAAATAAATTACGTAAGGATATTTACTGACGTAAAATTACTATTTAAATATTCTTGAAAACTATAAAGGCATTCAAAAAGATACGTGGCAAGTTATTAACGAAATAACAATACAACAAATCTATGTTCTAGTGATGATCAAAACCAGAAATTTTGAATCTCGAAACTCAAATCGCGAAACCCTATTTACTTGCCTGGGTATGGTTATGAAAAATAAATCCGGAAAAAATAATTAAAACTAATTATATATTTTGGTTAGAGTTGATCTTTCAGAAATAAAAAATCAATAATCCAAAAAAGGTGAAGGTAGACGACCGATGACAGTAGGCTTTTGACCTTTGCATCATTGATCGAAACACGAGCGTGATTTCTGTTAAAAAAACAACAATAAAGACACAAAAAATCTCAGCAGTTTTGAGTTTTGATTCTCGAAACTCACCGATCGAATCTCGAAACCGAAACTTTTCCAAAGTTTTGGTGGTTTTGAGATTCAAGTTTTGGTTTTGACACATCACTACTATGTTCATAGTACCTATAATATAAATAGTAGGTGATATAATTATTTCTGATCAACTAGTAAATACTTGTCGTAACGATGGTGATGACAAAACTAAACTTCATAGTGCTAATAAATATTTCTGTTCCCAATCCTAAAAATCCTCACCTTGCAAAAAAAACCCATTCTTGGCGACTTTAATCAGTTAATCAGTTTCGGAAGAAATAAAAAATGAGGATAAGATGAAAATTTGCTGAAAAGGCTTAGATGTTGGCTTCTTTAACAGATTGATAAAGAGCAGTATTTTATATAATGGTTGGCCTATACAATTATATTTTTCTTCAATTTGTTCCGTTTATTCATTTATCTTTCTGCTAGCCGAAAGCCATGCGAAAACCAGTTTCTGGGTTAGAGTCCGAAAGAGTAAAGGAGGTTTGTTAGTGAATAAACTATATCTGGTAGGAGTACAGGCTGCACACTACAGAGCTGTCTGCATAAAAAATTGTTGTTGCCTCTTCCTAACAAAATCGGCTAAAAAATTAATCTATACAGTAGTCTCTATAATCCGACCGTTCAATTCTCCAGCGCGTCCCCTGTAATCCAGTGCTGTGTTGACACTGACGAGTAGGTAGTTTTTCATGTTTCGACTTGTCAATATAGCGCTATGAATATAAAAAATAATTTTAAAAAAAATATTCTATTGCAGTTTAATAGCTTTCAGCAGATCATTCTGAAAACAGCTGTAGCGCCCTGCAAGTTAAATTAGCTGTAGCTGGAACTGGTTTTGGAAGCAGTTCTGCTGGCTCTGTGGAACTAGCTGCAGCTGTTTCGCGTGATTAGCAGCTCGGCACATCTCAAACCTTGATAAAAATATAGCACATCTCACATCTCAGTCCCTGACGTTCGAGGCTAATGTACACCCCAACCCATTTGTGATCCATCCCTGTTGTTTAGAAGTAGTGTGTGACTTTTTACACCTACCCAAAAGTGCAAGTTGTTCAATAAACTATTTTTTTAACACTTTAGCTGCCGTGCCCAAAATATCACATTCCTCCCACATTTCCACACGGAACTAATTCCCAAAATCTTTTCAAAAACATTTAAAATATAGTCCATAATATGTACCTTGTCAACAGATTTTACATGTAAATACTCAACAAAATCTTTGGTCTGGTCAGACCAAAGTGCAGATTTACGGTGTTTTTTCCCCTTGTATATTTTCACTTTGGCCCGTACGAACCTAAGGTACTTTGCGCCAATTATTGTAAATTTAACTACTTTTTTCTTAGATATCACAACAACAATGGCGTTGCGTAAGCGATTTACAATAAAATAGAATTTCATATTCGTTGGTTAAGTCAAATAATAGACTACCAAGAGTGTATTATCCAGTTTTAAATATCAAATCATTTTAATGGTTACATTAGACAACTAGCTCTGTTTGTTTACCTCAAAAGTTCAGTCGACGAGCGTCCCTATATTTTTTGTCTCATTCTTAATGGCTGGTCTATTGTTCGACATCAGGCGAGGATCGCTGTAATTTATTCTAGAGATAAGGTTTGTCCTATTACAAAATGCTAAAACTGAAACTAATGGCCATACAAAGACAAATTATGGCAAATTTTTGTCGTCTATCACAAATGAAATAAAATGTTAATCAAAGTTGTGGGATGTTCCATTTAAGGGATACGAATAGTACAGTCTCTGTTAAAGTTTTATTAATTTTCCCGATTATTCCAAATTTTCAATGTTGATCTCCTCTTTCCTGGACATTTTATTAATTTCCATTCAAATTCTCGACTTTCCCAACTTTTTCTACTGCTAGGCACCCTGAAATTTATTTGTAATCAATTTCGGAAGAGCTACACAAGTAATTTATAAATAAGGCAATATTCCTTACAATTACCTATGTATAATCTTTTTTAATGGTAATTACTCATTTATATTTTTCTTACTTCAACTATGCAATATATTTCTCTTTTTTTTACCATTTGTACCTATTATATTTTAACTATTCTTGACTCAAAACTTTTATTAAGCCAGTAATTTGATACTCTGTTTTTATAATTTTATAATTTAAAATAAACTTATAACATTATTACTTATAAATGCAGTGTTTACTTTTTACACACCACCATTCCTTATATTTTGAGAATTACTCATTAGGTCTGAACGGACCTAATAAATTGTAAATATTTTCTTCTACTTTGTGTCGACAGTTAGCAGCCCTGGTTGAATCAACGAACCAAACCAATGAACGGTTAGTAGGCGTGGTCTATTTAGAATGCTGGGAGTTCATAGTTTTGCCGCTAGGTCGCTCTGGTGACTTGCTGGGAGTTTATAGTCTTGCCACTAGGTCGCTCTGGTGACTTGAATCATTTTACTAAAACCTTGCATTTGCAACTTCTTAGGTCCAAACAGACCTAAGTGTCACTCGAAACGTATCCTTTGTTTAGGTCCGGTCGGACCTAGGTGGCAGCTAATGTGTTAATGACACTTTTTCTCTGGAAATGGGAATTATGAAGGTTTTAAGTCTTATTTGAGCAACTTCTTTAATTTGAGTTTTTTGATCGGTCCCGTGAGATTAAAATTATTCAAGTCCCACTGTAGTTGAATGCAGTGTGACTGTTACGAGTGAGTTAGGTGAAGGCGTATGGTGAGTAGAATACAAAAGTTCAGTGCGATGTCTCAAAACCACAAACAATCATTGTCAATAGCTTTCGTAAGCACATATATGTAGTTTTATCGTTATTGCTTCATTTTCTAAAGTACGCCCACTAATCTAGCGTTTTCAGTAATCCGGCACTACCAATGGGGTCGGTTCCCGATATGGGGCTGGATTAATCCATACCATACCATCAATCGTTGTTGTGATGCTGTGACCCCTCCAGCTTTACTTTAAATGCCATGTATCAAACCGATAACACCAGCATACTTGCGTGAAATCGAATTTCCCTTATCGGGAATAAGCTATTACCATAGGTGTCATTGTAAGACTTAAGCCCGAGACCATGATAACTTTTTGTTTTGAGGCCCCCAGATTCCAAAAACACCATTCGTTCAAATTCATATATATATTTATATATGTATACAGTAGACTCCCTTTACCCCGGCCACCACGGGACCGGACCCTTGGTCAGATTACAATATGGCCGTTAATTGTAAATGTCAAATACCTATCTAAAATAACATACCAGTTGATAAAAAATCTACTTTTAAGATGGTCTAAGCAATTAAAATAAACGGTATCAGGAAACTGACACATACTTTCTCCCTTTTAGCCCAACTTTAATGAATAAATTACTTTTTATTTACTAAATATAGAAAACAAAGCACGGTCGAATGTCCAGAAAATCTTGTAAACAAGTTGTTTTCAAAAACATCCAACCAAACCCCTGTTTTGGCGGCACTACAGAATCCATTGCTACACACGTGGTTTTAAGAGGGGGAAACGCCCCCTATTCCCCCCCCAGGGGAACATATTAAGGGGCAACATATTTCAAATTTCCTCTGTTTGTCAGTAAATAAGAGAGAAATAGTATTTTTTGTATTCCCCATATAAGAATAACATTGAACAACGTACTGCGTTTACTGCAAAATGAAAATTTAAATCTTCTCCGCAACCAGCAATCGTAGAATAGTAATTCAAAATACTAAATTATTTAGTTTTTTGAGCTCTTTTTAATGGTGAATAGTAATATTTTTTTATATTTAGGTTTTTTTATGAAAAACCCAAAAAACTTAAGTTTTGATGTTTTTAGTCCTGTAACTTCTGAACCCGAATTTTTACAGAAATGCGGGTGGTGTCATTTTCTTGGAAACCTAAAGCTCTACAAATGACCAAAGTTTAATTAAAATCGTTAGAGCCGTTTTTGAGGAATTAGGATTTTTTAGGTTTTTTAGCGGTTTTTTGGGGGATAATTACCCTTAAAGACAGACAGACACACAGACATCACGTAAAAATCACTTTTTTGGATTCAGGGAGTACCAAAAGGAATATTTCCATTATCAACTCAAATTTGGACATTTTGACAAAAACAATACTTTCTCCATATACTATGAATAAGAGGGAGAAAGTAAAAATAAACAAACAAATTGACTTAGGTCGATATCTGTTGTGGGAAACCCTCCCACGGGCGGTTATCTCATTTCCATGAAGCCGGCTGGATCATGCTATGGCCGAACCAACCGAGGCCGGACCAAAGGGAGTCTACTGTATATATGAATGTGTCCGTAGGCACGATAACTTTTATAAAAAAAGTCCGATCTTGTCTAGAATAAACATGTAATGCAGCACCTATTTTCTTGAGTTCGAAAAACAGAGAGATCACACCGTTATAAGGGGGTTTTGGGGTGGGGGGGTTTCGTACTCCAAAATTTTTTTTTACTTTTTACATATAATTATTTTTTAAGCCAAACTTGAGTTTACACTATTAGATTCGCTTAAAAAACAAAAAAATTGGTATTTTGATCATTGTTCTACGTCAATTGGTTACTGAGATAGTGAAAGTGCTAAACACAGTATGTTGTCCAGTTACTCTTATGGAGAATAAGTAAAATTTTATATCCCACTTATTAATGAAACTTGGTATGTGGCTTTATATGGTTGGGGTTTACCGATATTTGCATGCAAAACCCATTTTTTTGTGGTCGCCATGGCAGCAAACCTGCCTACTCAGTAGCTATAATGCTATTGTTATGGAAACATGTTATATCTTGCTTGTTTATGAACATGAATTGGTAAAACTTAATGTTGCTTCATCTAGTGGTGAACTGTTGGTATTTGCATAAAAGCCAGATTTTTGTGGTCCCCATGGCAAGGGCAAACCTGCATACTCAATCCTAATGTTTTTCTTGTGAAGAATAAATAAAATGTTATATTTCGCTTATTAATGAATATGCTTTGATGGAAGTTGGTAAGTGGCTTCATGACGAAGTGAAGTACCATTTAAAATTTTCTGACAATGCAGGTTTGCTGCAATGGGGGTATTTAATAATAAATGCTGGCAATTGAAGTTAGTGTTTGTGACATTTTATCCATACAACTCAGTAAAAGAAAAGGCCCTCCATGGATCCATCTTTGAACTAAGTATTTACATTTTTGTACATGAAACTTAATGTTATGTAAGTTATTGTTGTGAAAGCATACAAGATCAACATACCGCCAGCAACCCCCTAGATAAGACTTGGGCCATTGCAGTTTTGCACAAAATAGATCCACAAATAATTTATGACGTAAATTTTCATGAACATACTGTCAGAGGGCTGAGTCAGATCTAAAAAGCCACAAACAACCAACTCAGAACTGCCTAGAGAGTCAGCAGTTTAAATATAAAATATACTTTGATCACACAGAGAATTTCCAATATAATTTAGATTTATAGTAGATTTTGTTGGGCAATTTTTAAATATTTTTTCTTTGCAACTATCTTAGTTAATGGTTCAAAATACTAGATTACCATCATCATCATCATACATCCTCATATCCTACACTCAAATGTGAGCAAGGTGTGCTTGCTTGGTTGGTTGGTTGGTTGTTTGTTGATTGGTTGATTAATTGCAACTCTGATCTAAAATACAGCTCCAGTGATTTATTTCAGAAGTTGCAATTAACCGATTTCTAAGTTAAGAATAATTTCTAAATGATTTAACTTATATCTGATTGACTTTGAGTTGAGTGAGCACTTTTTGCTTGTATACACCTCGAAACAACTATCGTAGTCGGGAGTTCATTCGATAAAACAAACAAGCAGCCAGTTAGTAAAATGTTTCGATATCAAACCGATATTGGACCACCTTTGTAGGCTATAATGTGCTCACCAAAGTCATTGTTGTGTAGATTTTCTTTGGTTAACGAACTACAAAGAGTTTGATTTAAACTTGTCTTAACTGAGGAGTGCAAGTGAGCGAAGCGAACTCCAAAAGGGGGTTTGGGTGCGAAGCCTCCAACGGCGATAAGCCTAGTAAGTTCCAAACGTGTCTTATCCCCATCAAAGTACAACAATTTACATGCTTATGGAGTTAAAAATCAAAAGAATTATAACTGTTCATAATCAACCAATACTCATGTTCTGAATGTCAACATGTGATGATTTCCTGACGAAAACCATTGAATGAAAATTGCATGTACCATAGAATTAATTAATTAATAGTCAATTGAAAAGAATAGTAATTTTATTATAATATTAAACTAGTAGGTGCCTGCCAAAATTTGACGAATACAATGCATTAAGTTAACACGTTTGCTACCGACTCCAAATTTGGACTTTCAATATAGACCGACATCACGTATTTGTGACACTCCGGTTTTCACTATAGACCGACGTCACATATTATGTGTGATGCGTGGAGCGTTAACCACAGCCCGACGTCACGTATTTGTGACTCGAGCCTATTGTTACTAAATACGCTTTGGCTGCCTGTCAGTGTATTTGATCGTCTTTTTAACTGCATATCGGGCTATAGAAATGTCTGTCACACATAAGGGTCGCTTGGTATGAGGGTGGGATATTTAGTTTTGACTACAGGGGTGTGTTGGCCAACCGGTTGTTTACATTACGCTGAACCACGGTTAAGATGCATGCACTTCTAACCCTCGTGTTGTTAGTTTGTTTATGTTATAATAAACTGCTGTTTCTGTGCTGTTGAGTGATGGATGAAGAAGGTAAAATGTGAAAAGTAAGGAAGAGGAGAAATGTCATGACTTTATATGAAATGATCGTGTGATAGAAGGTGATTTTAGTGAGGGGGCTTTATTTAGTTCTGAATAAACATAAGTTTTTTAACTGAAGAGTGTTTCTTTATTTTCTTACCAATACAATTTGATAAAATTATCTTTGAGTCAAACATGTGTGACAGTTGGTCAGCAGTACAATTCATATATATTTTATCAGTAAAACAATGCTAAAGACCAACGTCACATATACGTGTCACAAAATAAAAATCTATAAAAATGTACAATTGTTTTTTATAAATGAGTCAGATGTTGTTTGTTGGTACTTTGAACCATAATAACAGTTGAAACTTACATCAGAAACTGGTCCGGAGGTATGTTTTTTTTTATTTTGTCATTTGTCTATTCTGGAAGTATATCATTTACAGTTGGTACGCTACGAACACCCATGCGTCACACATACGTGATGCTCGGTAGCGAATGTGTTAATTTGACGGTAACCTGTAGGAAGAATCAACAACAATGAAATACCTAGGACTGAAAATATGGCAAATTATGAAATTCACTTACAGCTACATAACAGCTAACAAGTCACAAAATCACAAAATTAAAACAAACACTTAAAAAATAAGTAACTTTTTAAAGTTTATATTTTATCAGGGGTACCCATCCCCCCCAAAAGGTCCTTTACTACCCCCTCCTCCCCGAGGATAGAGTCGTTGCCCTTAAAAAAATGAAGGATTATTTATTAATGGTTTGTGTAAATAAATAATATGTTAACTAAATAGGTCTATAACTAACTACTCTTGTCACAGGACTTATTTTTAATCAATTTGTTAATAATGACTATAATCTTTTTGCAATTGACATGATATTAGCCAACCGGGGTTTGTTGAAGTGTCACTGGCTCATTCAGGAATACGAATTCTAGACCACATGTTAGAATTGTAACATGGACATGGACTAAAAGAGCTAGAATTTTAAAATTTGGCGGGCACTTTTGAAACCCCCGGTAAAATTGCCAAAACTAATGGTTTAAATTGTTTAACCGCTAAAAAATTCAAAATTGTGACATTTTTGGACTTTTAAAAAATTGTGTCTTTTATTTTAGCTCTAGCGGCCAAACAAATGGTCATATCAAAAACGGAGACCACCACGTGGTCGAGGCGAGATATGGCAATAAGTCATAGGACCAAGGTTGTAGATTGTCTCAAATCACGTGATTTGAGACAATCTACTACCTTGGTCCTATGACTTATTGCCATATCTCGCCTCGACCTTCACCCTTAGGAAGCGCTTGATTTTTCAAGATTTCTTTGCGGTTTTTAGTTTTCTGTCATTCTAATATAGTACCTAGGGGCTTAATATTTGTGACGCAGTGTGTTTAAATCGCTCAGTATGTAGCTGCATTCATACATCCAGTTTTGACCACATAAACCTCTCAAAACATTTAAATATTTTAATTTGTGTAGATTTGTTTCTGATTTTTAGGAATTCTTTCATGTTGGACTCCCACCTTGGGTAAAATACCTTAGAAATTTATGTTATATGTGATGAAAGAGGCTTTTAGTCATCCAAAGACATCGTCATTTTGGTTTTTAATGGGGGTTTAAATCCTTAGGAAATTGAAAATTTGTATTTTTACTAATAACTTCTAAAATATATAATACAGTTTTTAATTTTTTCTAAGCACTTTGATACTATCTGGAAGCCTATAAGTTTTACACACCACTTCTCTATACCAAGTAGTATTTAAAAGGTATATGACCGGTTGTGACTATTTAGACCCTTCAAAAAAATTGATTGCTTTCAATTTCTTAAAAGAGTTTATGTCTTAAATATAACTGGGCCCAAGATAAATCCTTAAGGGACTCCATATTTAGTTTCTGGACGAGTTGATTAATAATATTTAATTTAGACTTATTCCTGGTTTTATGTTTGATTTCTATACAAGGGCAAATTGACGGGGCCTGGGGCGAAGCGAAGCGAGTACAATATTATACAATAGTACACAGAAAATAAAATGCAAAGCCATCTTAATATTTTAAATAACAACACAAATCTCAGTAAATGAAATAAAACAAATTATTATGCTGTTTGGTACGTGTAACTACAAAGATAGCCAAAACACAAAACTGGAAAAATCAAAATTAATAAATTCATTGCTGGAGTAAAATACATTATCGTGGAAAAAATCTTTAAGAACCCTCAATAATTGTATTAAATTTAAAGCTCTCACAACAAAATGATTTGTTGAAAATAATGGAAATTGGTTGGTTTACTAAGTCCGACCTGAGGTAAATTATAAATTTTGCTTATTTTGGGTATTGTGGTGATGAATTGCTGTTCTGTCTTGAAAAGAGTGTTTGTTTTCTTTTACGTATAGTCAGCCTGTGTAAATAAACAATGAAGTAATGACATCATATGTATTTCTTTAAAACGTTATCTGCAACTTTGAAGTTGATTACGATTATTAATTACTCTTGCATATTTTTTTGCCATATATTTGCAATAGGCCGAAATACTCAATTTTCAAGTACTCGCACACCCCTAATATTTTTTAATTCTCTACTTCATACAGTATCCATCTATTTCGGTAGTACTCGACTCGACTGGAAGTATTGAAAAATACTTGAAAGTTGGAACATATCCCTCCAATCTCCAAACGATCTTGACCTGCCAAAGCGTAGTAACGGCCCCAAAAACAACAGAAAATAATTGGCACTAACTGACTTGATTCGACTTGATCCAAATAATCTCTACTCGCACACCCCTAAATTCATCATTATAAGAAGTAAGAAGAACTGAATGAGTTGTACGTTTTAAATTTTCTAAGCAAATATAAAATTCTGGAAAACTTTTTGCATAGATTCTGAATGTGGACTTCCCATGTCATTTTATTATCTAAATGGACATTCTCATATAAAGGAACATTGAGTTTTAGTAACAATGGAGTGACATTAAACATGCAGAAAAGAGGCAAATAAGAGAAGCAAATCTGCTCGACATGAGGGGGCTGTGTGAAAATTACTCTAGGCCTATTAAACAAACTGACTGGCCTTCCCTGAGCCAGGCTCAGTCCCCCAGGTTATAATATGCTTATGCAATTTTTGTAAACAGAACTCCTCCATTATTTCTGAACTGATTAAAAATATTAAGGTATCAGACAAATTTCCTTGATTTGGCTAAGTGGTTTTCGATTTTCTATACTCTCATTCTGAAGGGCACTGGCCACCCTCAAAGTTTTTTTTTTTGCCCTAAAGGGTAATGTGATCTCTTAGCCAAATTTAATCACATTCTCAAACACAGTTATGCAATAAAACATTAGTTTACAGAATTAACATCTTAAGATCTAAAACTAAGTATTAAAACAACTGATGCAGGAACTCAATGTGTATAGTGCCTGCTATACAACGGGAACATTTTGGACTATTGACGGAAGTAAGAAACCTATTTCACTTACATAGCTTATAACTTATATTGGCTACCAAGTTCTGAACGATAAGTACCACCTAAGTAAGAAGCTGACTTAATCAGTTCATCCCTTTCCTTCCATTTTCCTTGGAAAAAAACTCTTCCCAAGCATTCACTACAGTACAGCTTTTATGTATATTTAACTTATTTTATGTAAGTTCAGTGGTGTTCAGTGGTGAGTGTAATTTGTTACATCCTATTTATTTTTTAACTGACCATATTTAAAGCTTTTTCAGTCTCAAAATAATGCCAATGATAAATCCTTACGGATTGGTTTATTTTTATTTTGTAGGATGATGGGCCCAGTGGTAGTGACGAAGTAAGAGCCAAACCAGTCCAGTGTTCGGCTCTGCAGGATGGCATTCTGTGTCAGTGTTGCGACTGCATTAAACTTGTGGAAGGAACACAAACATTAGATGCTGTAACCGTTAATAATTTAGATGATCGTAACAAACCGTTCCAATGTAAACCGTGCAATCTTCGATTTCGTTATAAAAGCAGATTAGACAGACATTTAATAACTCATGAAGGTACTAAACCATTTCCTTGTGATATATGTGGAAGTGCATTTACTAAAAGGCGAAGTTTAAAAAATCACAAATTGTACAAACATTCAACAAATCCATTCCAGCAGACCTGCAGTATTTGTGACAAGGTGTTAGTTTCAAAGAGTACTCTAAAGAAGCACATTGCTAATGTACATCTGCATGCGAATAAGAATCTTCAGTTTACGTGTGAACACTGTGGAAAGATTTATTTTAGTCGAAGCAGTTATTCAAAACATATTCATAGTTTTCATACTAAAGGTAGAGACTTCATATGTGACCACTGTAGTAAAGTTTTCTATGATAAACGTTTGTTAATTTCTCACATGCAAATAATGCATCTTCCGAATGAAAATTATGAATGCCAAAAATGTGATCGTACCTTCAAAACTGAAACTTATTTACATGCCCATAACATGAAAGTTCATTCAGATAGACAATTCTACTGTGAACTGTGTGGCAAAATGTTCAGAACCAACGAAAGGTTCAAGTTGCACATAGTTGGACACTCTGATGACAAGCCATTCATCTGTCAAACTTGTGGCAAAGGATTTAAGCGTTACTGTAACTTGCAACAGCACCAATACACACACTCAGAGAGCAGACCTCACGTTTGTAACATTTGTGGCCAGACGTTCAGGCTGAGAACTCATGTCAAACAACACATGTCCGTGCATGGAATCATCAAAAACCACAAGTGTCCCATCTGTGAAAAGGCTTTTTCAAGAAAATCAGAATTGAAATGTCATCTCCCAACCCATAGAATATGATTTCTAGTCAGGTTAATCAGAAAAATTTAAAAAAAATTAGCTAAATATTTTGATAAAAAAAATTCCTTGAAAACCTTTTTTTTCTAGTCCTAAGTTCTCTACATTAGAAGATGTTAGATTCCACTGCTAAACTGAGGATTTTCTTCAATGGAAGTTTAATTTTTCTGATTATAATTATTCATCAAAAATATAAATGTCTTACAATTTTTGTAAAATGTAGAAATCATTTGTAAAACTGGATTGTCTGGTCATTGGTACAGAATACTGATTTGTAAGTTCTATCAGGAATGTACCATAGCCAAGGGAGAAGAATATATATTGCCTAAAAATAAAGTAAATTTGTAAACATTATTACGGAGTAATGTTATTTATCCTGGAGTTCCAAGTATGTTTGATAGTAATAATTAATGATGTTTTAAAGTACGGTACTAGTTATTTAATATTTAAATAAGAAAACAGATACAAATGTAAGAAGTAGATTTTACAATGTGACCATTAAACTCGACCACAATCTCAAACAATACATTCTGACGATTGAATGTCAGGTCAGAAAACAAAAATATTTTTCATCACACTGTACCGAAAGTAGCTATTTTCGGTATCAGCTTTGTTTACCCCCACCTAGATCCGAAAAAACAGCAGAGATTTTTCCCGCAGTGTTATTACTTTTGCATTCTGACACTAGTAGCCTGGTTCTTCTATATTAATAGAAGTGATGCATTCAAAATCAGCAGTTCTTATTTATTTGGTTAGCAGTAGGCCTATATAAACATAAATGTATTGTGTGCATTAAAAATCAGCTGTTCTTATAAATCTAGTTAGCAGATAAACGTAAAAACAATGTAAACACTATTGATTTATTTATGCTGTAAGAAATATTTCTTAGTAAACCTGATACAAATTTCTGAAAAAAGATGTTTCATAATTATTATTTACAGTGTAACAAAAAGAATTAATCATAACTTGCACCTGAAGTTTTATTCCAGTCATTTATCGAAAATACGATCACGTACTGGAAAATATCACTTTCAGTATCAGTGAGAAATATACTATTCCAGACTGCTTGGAATTTCCCACTGTCATGGGAATTAATAGTAATTATTTTAATTATTTTGAGCACATAACTAAGATTTTTGTAAACTTTCCCACATGAAAATTGGAAAAACTGAGATATTGAAGAACACGCTATTCCTAACTTGAACAGTTTAAAACACAATATTTGAATACTTTATGATGTTTTAATAGATTTAGAAAAAAACCAAAGTTATGATTTTTTTAAACAAAACATCATAGGATTACAACTGAACTGTATATATTGGTGAACAATGTGTTTAGATAAAGATTTGTCTTCGGATATTCATATTAATTTCTTAACAAACCTTATATATTCAGGATTATATAGAGGGCCCATCAGTAGATCGACATGTTTGTTGGTCGCAGGGACAGTTGGTACGGTTTTAAAAAATAAATATTAATAATTAAATAAATTACTGAAACCCACTGACACTGACTGAACATTAGTTGCTCGCAGGGACAGTTGGTAGGATTTTAGAAAATAAGTATAAATAATTAAATTCTGAAGTTCTGAAACCCACTGATCGACATGGATAGTTGGTCGATAAATAAATGTAATAACAGATGGGCTACTTGCTCGATGTACCAGTTGCTCGTGCCCCTCAACTCCTTATCTCGAAGAGAGGGGAGAGGGGGATATACACGCGGAATTACAGGAACATTCCACTTCCGTTCATAGATGTAGGCATGTCCTAGTAGCGGAGTAACTTAGTGTGGAGCTGGTCGTCACTGAGCAGAGATACCAACACTTACAACCAAAATTTCCCGTATGATAACAATTTATCTGTTAATGTGACTGTATTTATATGACACTAAATAAAAATAGGAATGAAATAGTTTAATATCATATCATAATATGTTATTATTATTTCAAATATTATGTATATCTTCTATATAAGTTAAGGACTATTTTGATAGACAATGCCTCCTTTATTTATGAATATATTATAACGATTGAGCTATCAAAATGTTTGCCCTGATTCGTAGCCACGGCCGGATTTAGGCATGCTACCTAGACAATTGCTGATTGGCTCGATCCACAAGGTGGCCCCCGTCACATTAACACACATTAACCATAAATACCCCCGTCACAGCAAACCTGCGTACTCAGCGAATTTCCAATGTCTTAATACCACATAAAGCCGCATACCAAGTTTCATAAAAATATATTCAAAAATAAGCGATAAATACAATTTTAATTATTCTCTATAAGAATAACATTGGGGATGAGTACGCAGGTTTGCTGCAACAAGGAACACAAAATAATAGTTTTTGTGCAAATATCAATAGAACTCATCTAAGTAAAGTCACATACCAAGTTTCATTCATATACATTTATAAATAAGCGATATATAACATTTTAATTATTCCCATAAGAATAATATGGGGACTGAGTACTTAGGTTTGCTGCTACGGGAACCATACGTGAAAATTTTATTTTTTGTGCAAACAACAACAAACCCACAACCAGATGAAGCCATAAACCAAGTTTCGTCAGTTTATATTCATAAATAAGAGAGAAATAAAATTTTTCTTTTTCTCCAAAAGAATAGCATTAGACAACGTACTGTGTTTAGCACTTCCAATATCTCAGTAACCAATTTACGTAGAGCAATGAACAAAATACCAAATTGTTTGTTTTTTTAAGCTGAATTCATGGTAGCAAAAACAGGGCAAGTAGGTGGACAAGTACCAAAAACTATACGATTTAGGACATATGTTCATAGGAATTTTATATGTACAGGGTGAGTCAGACCACCTGTCCAGCATGTATAACGGGAGAACGGTTTGGTCTAAAGCTCGGATTAATTATAAATGGATAGCGCCTTGCAATGCTTAGTAGAGCCGAAAACCGTGTCGTCAGAAAGCCCGCTTGGTGGCAAAAGAGGAGTGGAAGTACTTGGAATGAATGAACGATCTAGACTATGAAATTCAATTAGTGTAGTGCTATTTATTTATAGATTTTATTGTTCCCCTCCACTATTACAATTAGGCTACTTAATTTGTAATCAAACAAATAATGTATTTGATATATTACAACCAATTTACATGAGCGGCAACTGCCAAAACGGTTTAACTATCGGCAAGGTAATATCGCACTTGTTTCACTCATTATATTATTTTAGTTTAATTCAACTGTTTTATCAGTTAGCAGGTGAGCAAGTGGTTAGACAAAATGAAAGCGAATGTCCATAAAAATTGAACCAATTTCAATAATGCACGTAAAGAACTACTAGTGTTTACTTTTATGTTTTTAACGTCACTATTTTTGCGACAAAACTATGTTTTTTTTAAATTTTAAATAATGGCCGGCAGGAATTTTTTATTTGTACCATCCATTTATATAGGTTTTAATCAATCATAATGTTAGCAGTTGGTCACAGCTACTAGTAACAGAAGTCACATTGCGGTCTCGATTGCAGTGCCCAAACTCCAACTTCTATTGTTTTGATTTTATTTCAATAATCATATTTACATTATTAGATTCTTTAGACCTTAATATTTCCATTCGTCTAAGTATAACCGACTTAAGTACCAATAGTCGCTCACAGTGAGACTTAATTAAAGTAATGTCACAGCGTGTGACATCCTAAATTAGTTTAAGGAAAAATCAATGTTTTAATTTAATTTAAGCAATAATATTTATACTATTAGATTCTGTAGTATGTAATCTTTCCATTCACCTAGCTTTTAATATATTAGAGTGTTTGTATAGAGTCACAGTGAGGCATAACTTAAGTTAGTTTTACATGGTGCGGAGGCAGGCTCGGGCCTTTTTGCCACCCAGCGGCCTCGGGGACCGGCACGGTTTTCGTACATTGAGAGCGCTATCCAGTTATACTTCATCCGAGGTCTAAAGTCATGAAACAAAATTCTTCCCCACTAAAACGCATATGGGCTATGTATTACAAATATTTTCATCAAAATCTATACACAGGATTTTCCAAAACTGAAGGTCACGGGTTCGAATCTCAAAATGTTCATATGTAAACATAGGGACAATTATACATAATTTTAAAGGTCTCGTTAAAAGAAATATTTTGGCAAAAACATAATTTACTTATCTTTATCCATTTCAAAAAGGCGGACATTTTGGTGGAAAATATTGATATTTACAGAATACCCTGTATTGTTTAAACCATTACTCGTATCTTTTTTCCGACTCAAATTTCATACTCGTGATAAACTTACCTTTACTTTGGTATGCTACACGACAGGTTTCTTTGAGAAATCTATTTAAAAAAAATATTAATTTTGAAAATGCCTATATGCCCAAAGTTTAAAAAAGTCAAATGTTAGCGTATATCAAAAAGCATACCATTGAAAAGATCTTGTAAATTCTAGCAACTTTCTAACTTACACCGTGTTACACCAACCTTGTATCTCTTTTAGTTTTTCTGCAATCAGAAAAAAACATTATTTCCTCTTATAAAATGCATGTTAATTTTACATAAAACTAATGTGGACACTGAATACATGCAAGTGATATGCAAATTAACATGCATTTCATATGGGAAAGTAATGCTTTTTGCTGATTGCAGAAAAACTAAAAGAAATACAAGTTTGGTGTAAATTAGAAAGTTGCTAGGATTTACAAGACCTTTTCAATGGTATACTTTTTTATATATGCTACCATTTGAATTTTTTAATTTTGGGCATATAGGCATTTTAAAAATTAATATTTTTTGGAATATAGATTTCCCAAAGAAGCCTAGTCGGAAAAAAGATACGAGTAGTAGATTAGACAATACAGGTTATTCCGTAAATGTCAATTTTTTCACAAAAATGGCTGCCATTTTGAAACGAATAAAGATAAGTGAATTATGTTTTTGCCAAAATGTTTTTTTTTAACGAGACCTTTAAAATGATTTATAATTGTCCCTATGTTTACATAAGAAAATTTTGAGATTCGAACCCGTGACCTTCAGTTTTGGAACATCATGTACATAGATTTTCATGAAGACATTTTTAATCGATAGCCCAGATGCGTTTTAGTAGGGAAGAATTTTGTTTCATGACTTTAGAACAAACTGTTCTCCCGTTCTACATGCTGGACGGGTGGTCTGACTCACCCTGTATATATATATATATATATATATATATATATATATATAATAAATAAATACAAATTGGAACAAATGGGGTTTATGGAATCTGGGACCCCCAAACAAAAAGTTATCATGGTCTCAGGCTTAAATCTTATCATGCCACATCTAGTAACAGCATTGTAATAGTTTCTCCCCTTAAGGGGAAATTCACTACAAAGAAAAAAAATAAAAATACCTATGTTAAGAATTGGAAAGCAATTAAATAGTCTTAGTGACAAAGATGAACCTTGTAGATTTATAAATGATGTATTTCTCTGTGACAAGGCATATAAATTTAATCAGCTCAATTTTTAGGCTAAAGCATTTAAATTAAATATTTAAACTTTTGAACTTAGGCAGAAGAAGTTATCAAAAAGTATGAAACTCAAAGTAGTTAACTAAAGGCAGAAAATGTAATCCTAAATAAAGAACTAGGAGACTATAGATTTTGTTATGAAAGAAATGAGAAATTTAACCACTATCTTAAAAATTTGGAAAAACATTAAGAAGATGTACAGTCATTACATGATAACTAGTAGCCTGTCACGGCTTCGCTCACGATCACAATGTAAATTATACTGAAATTCCCATATAAATATTGTGTTACCGTTCCAAAACCAACATGGCCTGCTGGTTAACTGTGTTTACTCTATCCAGCTGATTGCTTAAAATTTATAGTTATTTCCCAATGCTAAGCTTATAGGACAAAAATCAACTTTAAGGGGCCCCAGAGCCTCACTCACAAATTAATTCTCTATAAAAAAAGTTTCCTGTACAACTTCACGTTAGGCTCTTTCCAATGACACCAAAAATTAATTATCGGTTCAGTAGTTTAAAAGGAGTACCTGCTCGCCTATTAAATAAGTATTGATTACTTTACAACATTGCTGACTTACAAGATTAAATAAAATATAAGAGTGAGCTATTGACATCTTGAAAAAATAACTCAATTCTGAGGGGTCACAACAACCTGAAAATAATTTTCATCTTCTCAAAAGCTATGCAAAGTGTGTTACATTATCTGGTCCAACCAGTACTAACACTACAAACAGGTTTAGCGAGATAATGCAACAGACCTATGCAATTTAAATTCTAACATTGACCCATCTGATATCAAATAAAAAGAACAGTCCTTCAAGTTTTTCTTGGATAAAAGATATTCAAGAAACAGTGACATCAATGGATCTCAAAACCCAAGAGGACTCTCCATAAACAAAGATGATGAAAAAACACAACACAAACTTAAATAGTTATGGGCGGAACTTGTATCCCCAACTCGCTGAAAAGGTTGCTGCGACAAGTATCAGTTGTATTTTTAAGTCTTATGTTGTTAAGGTGATCCAACTTAGGAAAGTTATCATTATAATGTTGGATTGCAACCTTAAAACAAAATTACATGCAGTCTGTTAGTTCTTACTTAACAAAATAAACATAAGGCCTCGATACAAGCGACGAGCGACTTCAACCGAAATCGCTGAGCGATTTGGCTGGCTACGATACCAGTGAAATACTAAGCGACACACCATACTGAACGCATGGAGGTGTGGTAGGAACGCAAAGGATGATGTCCGACGAAGAGGTTGTTATACAAACTCATTGGGCCAAAAGGAAGAAAGTTTATGTCAGTTTCCTCTGATCCTACTACTTTTTTTATCTGAAATTTATCTTGTTACGTATTTAAATGACACATTCTTTATAGCATTATCCGTAGTAGGATTCTAGATAATTTAGAAACGAGTAATCTAGACCGAACTATATTGTCACACAAAATAATTAAAACAATATGGCTAGTTACCTGACAGGTCAACAGTGGCTCCAACTTTGGGATAAAGCTTCTTTGATATTGTAGAATTTTTGTAACTATTGTGGAGTCCATTCCACAAACATGGTCTCTTCTGTATCTCGCTATAATTAAAATTTCACTTAAAACAGTATCCGTTAATTTGCGCTTTCCTCATGGTTTCTTCACTTATCCAACAGTAGACATACGCATCACTACAGTGCCCGGCAGCAGAGAAGTCCGTTGGAGGCGGAGCCTGCAGTCGACGTGACCTTGAATAAACCAATACGCATCACACGTAGTTGCCAAGCTGTTTCCCCGCTCTAACAGCGCTTGACACCGAATCATTGTACTAGTTACATTAAATCAAGGCGCTCGGGTAAAACATGTCAAACTGCAACAAATCTTGTAACACTGTGTTAAAGAACAATAAATTACGAATATTTTAAAAAAGTTTAGGGCGATAGCTTTTTTCCTTTTATATTAAAAACTAATTTGATTAGATTCTTTGATTGTAAGGCTAGCAAATTGAGTTCTTGGATGTTATTTTGATTTTGTTTGATTTACTAAACGTCTGAACTCTAAAATATCTACAAATCTAGTAAAGTTCTAGTAAAGTAAAGTTCAAATAAACAGCGATATAAAAGTACTATTTCTCGTTATAATCCAAATTTAAACCATTGAGGCAATTACTTTCCCTATAAATCTCTGAACAATGAATAAAAGTAGGGCGAAGGGGTATTGTACTTATATCCGGCATTCGGTTTCCAAGAAATCTACCGATCGTCACGGGAATAAGTCAGATGACAGTTCATGTTTTGGACGTCGATTTTAATTTAATTTGCATTTGTACAAACTGTGTTACAATAGTCATATAATGCTTTAAGATCAGTTCTACGTTTTAGTTAATATTGAGTGTTATATGGTAGTTGTGTTTTTGTTTTTTATTTCTTAGTATTTGTGTTATTACCATGGAACAACCGTCTACAAGCGGTAAAAAAAGGGAAACGGTGCATAGTCGTGAGCGCAAAATTGTGTACAATGTTTATTGTTTGTTTGATTTGTGTAAAACAAAACTATTACAATAAATCACACAGGAGGATATCGGAACCTTTTAAGGTATTTTTGTACATTGTCATTCATATATATATTAACAATATTTATATTATTTAATAGTACAGCAATTTGCAAATTATACTAATATTACATTCATTATTTATATGTATTCTCATTAATCATTTAAAGAGAATAAATTAAATCGCCCTCAGTATTAACAGTTCATGCCACACCGGAGCTGCTACAGAGCTTAGTTGTGTCTGTAGCCTCGAGCGGCTTTTAGCAGGGTGCCGGGACTGTGCGAGGCTACTGTACACTTGTCAACGCCGCGCTCTCGTCCTATTGGCTGCAGCCCAACGGACTTCTTTGCTGCCGGGCACTGTAGACATACTGCACTAAATTGAAAGGGGAGTCTTGAGCGACTTCAGCGACAATAACAAATTTACTAGGGGGTTCTGCGATTAGAGCGACGCAGAGCGATAATCACAAAAATCGCATATCGCTTGTCGCTTACATTGTAGCCATCTGCTCTCAATTTACTTGGTATCTTATACAGCTAGAAAAGTGACCGATGTCGCTCAAGACGCTCGTCGCTCTTATCGTAGCTGAGGCCTAACTAGTGGGCGCCCGTCGAAATTCGACGCCTACAATATTAAAGTTGAGTAATATCACGGTACCATGTAGAAGCAATTACCTACAATGAAATACTTGTAGTTTTTAATATATAACAAAAGAAAATATTACAAATTATAAAACTGTGACTATATGTGGCACAATACAGTTAAAAAGTCACAATATCACAAAACTAAAAATTAACACTTCAAAAACTAGTTACTTTTTAAAGATTACATTTGTTATATTTATGTTAATGTTTGCTGCTGACGAAAATAAATCAAAAGCTTGATGAGCTGATCAGCTGTCTAATGAAAATCACAGAGTAAGGATTATAATTAGCTATTTGTTGTAAACAAAACATACTGTAAATCCCACCAAAACGGTTTGTAGACATTTACATTTTGTATCATTTAACAAACTTAAAGGGAGAAAATAATAAATCTGACAGTTTTGGGGAGTGTGTTTCAGCTTCAAATTGTTATACATCCAGTCTTACTGTTATTTATGGGGATTTATGGGACCACACGTTACCTAGATTTCTCAAACTAAGGCCGAGTTCCTGGCCAAAATTTCCCTCATAAGAATAACATGGAGAAATCTGAGGACTTTATACTTTATATCATTAAAAAAAAACTTAAAGGGAGAAAATGATAAATCTGTCAATTTTGGCAGTATCAGAATGTTTCAGCTTCAAATTGGTGTAAATCCCATGACCACACGTTACCTGGATTTCTCAAACTAAGGCCGAGTTCCTCAAAATCCTAGATACAAATTCTCACATATGACTAACAGAGAAACTTTAGGACTTTTTACCTTGTATTATTTAACAAACTTAAAGGGAGAAAATGATAAATCTGACAATTTCGGGGAGTATCGGAATGTTTAAGCTTCAAATTGGTACAAATTAAATGCCCATACGTTGCCTGGTATTCTCAAACTAAGGCCGAGTTCCTTAAAAAATATTCTCCCATTTAAATAACATGTAGCAATTTTTTAAATGTAAATATTTTAACATCTAAAGTGTATTTTTGAGTTTTACATTTTTCTGTTATTCTGCAGTGTAAAAGCTTTAAAATGACACATTGATTGTCCAAATCAGCTGAAAAATGACGACCTAGAGGGCCGACAACAAAATTCCTTAGCGAATTAATATTATAAGATGTCATTGTAAAATGACTGCAGTTTTATAAATTGTTTGACACATAGTATGGATAAATTCTTACAGATTGGTTAATTTTTTTGTAGGATGATGGCCCCACTGATAGTGACAATGTGGGAGCAAAGCAAGTCCAGTGTTCGGCTCTGCAGGATGGGATTCTGTGTCAGTGTTGCGACTGCACAAAATTAGTGAAAGGAACACAATCATTAAATACTATTGCCATTCCACTTAAAAAACCTTTCCAGTGTAAACCATGTAATCTTCGATTTAGCTGTAAAGGCAGATTAGACAAACATTTAATAACTCATGAAGGTATTAGACCATTTCCTTGTGATATATGTGGGAGTGCATTTGCAAGCAGGACAGGTTTACAAAATCACAAACTGTACAAGCACTCATTAAATCCATTCCAGCAGTCCTGCAGTATTTGTGACAAAGTGTTAGTTTCAAAAAGTTCTCTAAATAAGCATATTGCTAGTGTTCATTTGCATGTGAAAAAGAATGTTCAGTTTAAATGTGAGTACTGTGAAAAGATGTTTATAAATCGAACCAGTTATTTGCGACATGTTCGTCTCTTTCACACTATATTAAAAAAATTCATATGTGATCACTGTAATAACATTTTTTATGATAAACGTTTGTTGATTTCTCATATGCGAGGCATGCATCTTCCAAATGAAAAATTTGAATGCCAAAAATGTGATCGTTCATTCAAATCAAAAGACACTTTACAAGTACATAACTATAGAAATCATTCAGATAGACAATTCAACTGTGAAGTGTGTGGAAAAATATTCAGAGCCAAGGTAAACTTAGAGATACATAAGAGTGTACACTCAGATGACAAACCTTTTATTTGTCAAACTTGTGGTAAGAGATTTAAACGTTATGTGAACTTGTATCAGCACCAATACACACACTCAGATAGCAGACCTCTTGTTTGTGATATTTGTGGCCAGACGTTCAGACTGAGAACTCATGTCAAACAACACATGGCCGTGCATGGAATCATCAAAAACCACAAGTGCCCCATCTGTGAAAAGGCTTTTGCAAGAAAATCGGATTTGAAATGTCATTTCTCAACCCATGACATTTGATGTATTAACCAGGCCAGGTTTATCAGGGAAAATAATATTTAATAAATGGTGTCAGAAAATTTACACATACTCTCTTCCTTTTATCCTCTTTTAATCAATACATTCCATGTATTTAGGCAGTTTCATATTATAAAGTGTGTTGGAGACTACACATGGTGTCTCAAACAGATTACAGATGGAAGATTACAGATTACTTGACTTGGAAGGATAAAACAAAATTATTCCCTACTAAATTGATACTAAAGAATAGGGCGAAAATATTGTTTACTTTTTAAATGCAGGCGTTCCAATAACTGAGGATCACTCACTAGTATGCATCTTTGAATTTTCAAATGTAAACATATGTTTCATGTTGTACATAATGTTAGAGCCCCATGTACAAACATTTTGGGGAAACAGAACTCGCTTATCCTAATTTGTTTCAAAATTGTGACCATTTATGTAAAATATTAATACAACTAGAGTACTGCCGTGCAGAGCATAGCGCCGCTTGCTTGCTTTGCTCATAATAAGGAGGACTTCATATTGAATTTATTAGTTTTTAATAAATCTGAAGATTATGAAAGATTAGTGAAGGGAGATTGGGATCAACATATTTTTTAGTATGGCTAAATTATCAGCTGATATTTAAAAGTATGCCATATTAACCTTCAAAACAATAATCAGCTGATAATAACTATCAGGCGGTTTAAATATAATTTTATGAAAACATTATGTTAATTTCTCTATTTTGAATACACTATACAAAATAAAAATTGTAATGATAGTATTTCTAATGTTTTAAAATTTAATCAAAAAGAGAAAATCAGATATTATTTTTTTCAATGTCTGATGACACATATAGAGGTAGTTACAAATAAAATAAGACATATATAAGCTAAATTGGTCCATTAGTATGGTCAGGCTCGCTGTCATAAACTTTTGGCCCGTGTGTACTTGGTCATTGTAATAATTATATATATATCTAGTCACCCCCAAAGAAGTTAACCATAATTGCCTCAAAATGAATCTATACACATATTTCTGAACAAAATGAGCCATGTGGGAATAAAATCGGTTAGGTAAATCTGCCAGAATTACTGTTTTTGTTCTTTTTCTAAAAAATTGGCAAAAACAATAAATTAAGCGTAACGAAAAGCCAAGTGAACAAAATCTTTTTTCAATGTCTGATGACACATCTAGAGGTAGTTACAAAATACCCCCGTCGCAGCAAACCTGCGTACTCAGCAAATTTCCTATGCATGAATATATTTCTTACTACCACATAAAGCCACTTACTAAGTTTCATAAAAATACTTAAATAAATAACTGATATATAGCATTTTATTTATTCTCCATAAGAATAACATTAGGACTGAGAACGCAGGTTTGCTGCAACAAGGACGAAAAAATATGGTTTTTTTGCAGTTATCAATATAACTCAACCAGGTGAAGCTACATACCAAGTTTTAATGATTTATGTTCATAATTAAGGGAGATATAAAGCTTTACTTATTCTCCATAAGAATAACATTAGGGATGAGTATGCAGGTTTGCTGCTAAGAAGATAATCAACAAAAATTCAATTTTTTGTGCAAATATCAATATACCAGTACTAGGTGAAGCCACATACCAAGTTTCATTAATATACATTCATAAAAAATCGAGATATCAAATTTTATTTATTCTCCATAAGGATAACATAGGACAACGTACTGTGTTTAGCACTTTGAATATCTCGGCAACGGTAGGACGTAGAATCATAATTTAAACACTAAAATGATTGTTTTGTAGAGCTAAACTGATTGGTAAAAGCAAATGTGAAGTTTACATTGAAATGAACTGAGGAAAAGCCAAAAACCTTTTTCCCATAAGATTAACATGGGAGATTTTAGGAGCAGGTTTTTTTGGATTTTCTCCGCAACCACTTAACCTAGGTTAATAATTCAAAATACCATATTATTTGTTTTTTTTAAGCTCTATAACATGGTCAAAACCAAAATTAAGTGTTTTAAAAATTTTAGGGTGAAAAATGCAAAAAACTGATTTTTGGAAAATTTAAAACCCCCATAAACCCCCCTTCCCGTGGTCCGATATTTCTGGTTTCCGAACTCAAAGTCATGAATGTCACTTTACACATTTGAGCCAAATTTCATCGAAATCGGACGTTTTTTACTCAAGTTATCGCATTCACGGACACATATATATATACATATATATACATATATATACATATATATAAATTTGAACGAATAGTTTTTTTGGCATCTGGGGACCTCAAAACAAAAATTTATCATGGTCTCGGGCTTAAGTCTTACCATGAGACCTACGGTAATAGCTTCTTCCCTATAGGGGAAATTCGCTATAAATGAGACATTTATCAAGTAAATCGGTCCAATAGGACGGTCAGGGTGGCTGTCCTTAGTTTTGGCAAAAGTTTTTAATATATAAGAAAGATGATACTAAGAAAAATACAAACACCTGTAGATAGGAGAAAAAGAAAGGAGTTGTATTTGTTGCTGCATTATTCTTTGACAAACCAAATGAACCCACTTACTTAATGAACATATGTTTTAAGTAATCATCTGATGTAAACAAACTTCCTCCATAAGATTAACATGGGATGGGGAAATTTAAGAGCCACTGGGGCAAAACCCATTGACATGTTAGTTTGGATGGGTGATGACATATCTAGACATAATTACCTGTAATTTAAAAAATAATCATGCAAATTGACCCAGTAGAACGGTCAGGGTTGCTGTCTTTAGTTTTGACAAAAGTTGTTTAATATATAGGATTGCCTGTATTTTCTAAACCACTAGACAGCTCTTTTTGCTATGAAAGCTGATAATCAAACATTTAAGAACTCATTAGGATATCAAACCATTGCCTTGAATGTGGAAGGACATTTACAAACTGACCCCTATTTGTTTCTAATCCTAAGTTTCCTACAATGTCAAATGTGTAATTTTGCTGGGGTCCTGGGTATGTTCCTGTGACCTACGTAAGGCTTTTGTTGTCAGCATCACAAAATCTTTATAAGATATTTACTATTGTATGCTCCATACTTCACTGACCACAGAATATACATTCACAAATAAGCACTGTATAATATTTTAATTATTATCCATAAGAATAACATGCGGGCTGAGTACGCAGTTTTGCTGCAAAAAGGGATAGAATTATTGGTTTTTTGCACATATTAATGTAAATCGACTTGGTGAAGCCATATATACCAAGTTTTATAAATACACGACCATTTAAATATAACATGGTTTATATATGATTCATAATAAGTCATGTATGCGATTTTTATTATTCTCCATAAGAATAACATGGGGGCTGATTACGCAGGTTTGCTGCTGCGAGAACAATCGGTAAAAATTCTGTTTTGAGAAATAACAATAGGCCACAACCAAAGAAAGCTTTATGTCAAGTCTGGTCGGGATACGTTCATAAATAAGTAAGATATAAAATTATTCTTATTCTCCATAAGAATAACATTGGACAACGTGCTGTGTTAAGCACTTTCAATATCTATGTAACCAATTGACGTAGAGCAATTATCAAAACACCAATTTGTGTGTTTCTTATGCTGAATCCGATTGTGAAAACTAAAATTTGACTTTTTATAATATTTCATGTATTTTTTATAATAATACAAAAAACCCATTTTTGGGGTAAAAATTCCTCCCAAAATACCCTTTCCGATGGATCAATCTTTTTGATTTTCGAACTTAAAGTCATAAATGTTACTGTACATGTTTGTTTATACTAAATTTCAACAAAATCGGACAATTTTACGAGACTTATTGTGCTCACGGGCATATATATATCTACAGTTTTGAACGAATGTTTTTGGCATCTGGGGACCTCAAAACAAAAAGTTATCATGGTCCCGGGCCATGGGCCATGGTCTTACAATCCCAACTACGGTAATAGCTTCTTTCCTGTAGGGGAAATTCGCTAAAAACAATATAACGTAAAAAAACAACTATTTTAAGCCCTTCCTCATTATTATAACACAACTAACAATAGACAATAGTTTATTTCACATTACGTTTACATACACCAGCAATGCTGGAGAAACAGGTAAAATTGTTAGGCTAAAATATACAAAACTAATTTACTGTACATGGGGCGTCAAATTAATTGTGCTTACATGGAGTCAAACTAAAATATTACTTAAATAAGTATTAACACTATAATAGGCTTTATTTATTAAGAACTTTGAGGATTCTCTATTAGTGTTTTCAATTGATTTTAAAGAATCAGGCAATCTATTATAACATTTTTTTCCTAGGTACCGTGGCAGTTTTTCTAATGAAGTAAGTCTGTGGATGGGCAGCTGGAAATTTCCTCAATGTCTTGTTAAATAGTAATGCTGATAGTTTTCATTCATGAAAGAATTTATATTTCTTTTTATGATCATTAAACTGTGCAAAATGTATAGTGATGGCATTGTTAATATTTGAAATTCTTTAAATAATGTATTAACAAATTATTGCTCAAGAACAAGATAATCTATTTTAATGTTTTACTCAGCAAAATAAGATGCTCTACAATAGCGTCAGTAGTTACGTTTCAAATCTTACCTGGCCTATTCCTGCTACTAGATTAGGGCAAATTTATCAAAGCCGCACACGGTATTCAAATTTATAATCATTAGTGAATGACTTTGGGTTTGAGTCTTAGTTTGAACGTACACCCTTTACAACTTGAAATTATTTGTATTATTCTCAGTTTAGAAATAAACAACTTTCTGAGACAAATTAAAATACTGCCTCGTGAGGCCCCCTTAGTGGCCTGGGGGCCCCCTCGCCCCGTGCGCCCTTAGGGAAATACGGCCCTGAACACAGTGCCTTGTCTTTTGAGGATTTTACATTGGAAAAGGCTGGTTTTCATACCTTGATGTAGTTTTATCACCACAAATACCACCATATCTACTTTCACTCCTAACCTTATAATGGACACCATTTAGAAAAATTCACTTTGAGCCAGTAAGCACTATGAAAATGTGTAGTATAATCTTCTCTTTCCAAAATAAATGTTCTTCAGGGATTGTCGAAGTTCCTATTATTGTCCTTAAAAGGACAAATAAATATATTGTAACCCCCTAGCACATCTTATTAATTCTTCTTTAATATCAGGTATATTTCCCGATCAATTAAAAATAGCTAAAATATTACCAATTTATAAAAAAGGTAATGGAACTCAGCCTGAGAGCTATAGACCAGTGTCACTCTTAACTTCACCCTCTAAAATTTATGAACGAGTGGTTTGTGAACAGCTAACTAACTTTTTAGAACTAAATAATATATTGGATGGCCAGCAACATGGATCAATTACATCAATGAATGACTTTATTCCAAATATATTTTATGAAGTTGATATTGGCAGAAATCCAATAGGCATTTATATGGACTTAACATGTGCATTTGATAGGGTTAATCACTGTCCACTTTTTGATATATTGCATAGTTTTGGTATCCAAAATAAAGAACTCACGTGGTTTCAGTCTTTTTTGAGCAGTCATCAGTAGTATGTAAATATTACAACAGAAAGGGAAATGTTTTGAACGATTTACATCCCAATTAGAAACAATTCGCTACGGAGTACCCCAAGGCTCAATTGTGGGACCACTGCTTTTCATCTGCTACCTAACTGGCTTACCAAATGTAACGGACGATGAATTTAACAAGATTTTTGTATATGCTGATGATACGAATTTGATCGTCTCACGTTCTCGTAAAGAGTTTATCGAAAAGTCATCAAATAACAGTTTAAATAATTTAAATTTGTTCTTCAATAGTAGAAATTTGTTACTCACTCCGGATGAAACCAGTTTAATTGCATTTAAAACAAAACGATCAAGTTCCAATGTTGAACCAAATATTTAGATTAGTAATCATAAACTTAACTATGCAAACTATTCAAAATTTCTTGGTTTAACGATCGACCAGCATTTAAGTTGGGACTTGCATGTAGAGTTGGTGCTGGACAAAATGACAACTGGTCTGTTTGCTTTGAGGAAAATGGCTAAAAAAAATGCCGCCTGGAAACTTTAAAAAAACATTTATTTCTCGTCAGTTAAACTTTTACTATGGAATAAATACGTTTATGGATCAACCAAAAAAAGTAATTTGGACAACATTTTAAAGCTTATAAAAAGCTAAAAGAATAATGTAAAAGTGGAAAGATTCAATGAAGTATCTGTTTTCTGAACTTAACATTTTAACGGTTCACAATATTTACATTCTGGAAACATTGCCATTATTATTGCATTGCGTTATTTTTACACTGTGTTTAGGATTGAAAACTGTTTTATGTCATGATTATGACACTAGACATTGTCTCACAGTAGAAAAACATAATTTAGAATTTTTAAAGAAAAAACTTCATACATGGGCTCTAAACTTATGAAATGTATTCCTGCAAAAATTAAAAGGATTAATAATGAAAGAAAATTTAAGAATGCTCTAAAGGCTTACCTTATAAGTAGGGCAGTATATTCCATGGATGAGTTTTTGCTTATATAACTACGCCTTAAAATATGATCACTGGATAAGAATAATTGTATCCAGTATAACCTGGAGGTAAATATATTTGTGTTATACTTGACGTTTTAGAATTTTATTTTTCATCGTATAACTTCATTTTTTATATTTGTTTAGATTTATAATTTTAGTTACTGGTGTAAAATATACCTTTCTGACACTATCCTGTCTGTATATTTGTGCAGCATTTTTTTGAATAAAGATATTTGAATTGAATAAATTGAATTGAATTCTTAATCCAACAATGCAGATAAATAGAATCAAGAGCATAAGAACAATAAAAAAATTAACAATTTCCAAAATGAATTGTCACTAGTATCGGGAGCACCAAATTAAGTGGGGGGTATTTTGCGTTGTTGCCATATGTGGAACTGGCATAAAATGATTGGGTTGAAAATATTTTGTTTTAGGCTCAAACTGGCAACGCTGACACATTTTGAACACTGGCAATGTTGCCACATCTTAAATCTCTAATGACCAAATGTTTACATTTATAAAGTCATATGTATTGATCATTGTTTATTTTTTTGTTTTGAGAGCAAGTAAACATAGATGTTTTGATGATTCTGTGATCATTATTTGAAATGACAAATAATACAATTGTAAATGATTACTAATAAAAACTAATACTAATATACTAATATAATAATAATAATAATTTTATACTAATATAATTGTTTAACTAATGTAATATTGTTCTTTTAACTATTCTCTATATTATCATTTGCTTAAATTCTTGATATTGTGATTCTTATTTTTTCCTTGATTGTGCTTAACTTTAGTCAAATATGTTGGGTTTAAAATGTAGTCTGACAAAATTCAATCTGGAGCATTCATGTTTTTTGTAGTTAACCTGTTATTTATAAATTCTATAAATACTTAATCTTAATTGTCAAGTCAAATGCACAAACGTGAAGACACTACAGCACAAGCGTTCAGGGCGGGTGTTCAGGCGAGACTGACGTTGTGGTGGGGGTCCAGGTCATGGGACCTGACGGGACACTCAGTGACGCAGTGATGGCAACCTGAAACGGAATAAATGTGCCAAAGGTATTTTAAAAATGGCTGTTTACATAGAATGACATCTTTATCACTAACAGGGGGTAAACATTTTCAGGGAAAATATAACATCATTTTTGTTTATTAATTGTAAAAACTAGCTTGGTCACCTCATACTACAGATGGTAATAGCTTCTTCCCTGTACGGGAAATTCGCTAAAAATAAATTTTTAACTGGAATTACTACCTGTAAATACAATATAGAACCATGTAATACATTATTTTAGTATGGAAAATTCCATTGTGAATATCTTGATATGGTTATAGTCACTCCAAATGGTATAGTTATTAACTTAATTTGTTTTAAGTGAACGCTTACATAACTCGATACTTTTCCCAAGGTGAGACTGTTTTGGAACTCTGAAGAAATTATGAGGGATATGTCAGAAACACATCAGTATCCTTTAACTAATTTGTTCCTGGGGTTTAAAGTTTTTTTTTTTTTTTTTTTTTTGCTTAACTGTTCTGTACTATTTATCTTTTGAACCGTTAAAGGTACTGATTTGAAACCTGGCATACATTAAATCTATATCAGACACTATTTTGGTATTGTATTTGAAGTTTCTACTTTTCAACTTTTAAAAATGGCAGCTATTTTTGTTTTTTAAAGCTAAATATCTTTCAAACCATAATATTTAAGGAAAAAGAAAAAGAATTCAAAATGTTGTGTCTTTTTGTTTAAAAATAATGTTATGAAAGATTTTAACTATGCGATGATACTACAGTAACCTGAATCTGATGAGTAACTGAGAAAGTGTGATTTTTATCATTTGAAACATAAGGTTTTGGTCTAGAAATATCAAAAAAGGACGATTTAACTTATAAATATCATAATTCATCAGTTATTTACCATCCCATAGTTAAAACTTTCATAACATTTTTTAGGGCAAAAATTTTTGAATTCTTAATTGTCCCTTAATATTACGGTTTTAAAGATATTTAGCATTGAAAAACAAAAAAGTCTGCCATTTTGACACGGGAAGAGGTAGTAACTTCAATTACAGTACCAAAATGCATAACAATACCTTTTACTTATTATTGTTTCAATGTCTCAATTATAGCCCTTTGTGAATTTCCAACTTTAGGTATGGACTTAATGTATATGCACTCTAATTTTGTTATTTGTTAAAATAAACAAATATCCTTTGAGTAATGATAGAATCTTAAGGTGTAGTATATTTTGACATTATTGAAATTGTTTAGTATTCCCCGAAAACGGTTTTTTTTTAGGACAACTCAAAATTGTTACATGTAAACCCCCTTTGAGTGACCCCAAAAAGCACTCCAACCTAATTTTAAGAGATCTAACAAAAGGTACGAAATGTGAAAACTAGAGATCGCCATCTCTTCCCTGACGAAAATGGTGGCCAGTCAAAATCATGTTAAAAGGTCACCAGGAACCATGAGCCTAAGAGAAGAAAGAATGAACACAATTAAAATGTTCAAATTTCATGTTTACATTTAAAGTTTTTTCTCCAATGCTAGAAATAAAATATTGGTTTAAAATATTTTTCATTATATTGATATGAATTATGACATGTTCTAGGTCAATATTCACGGTTCCAGGTTAACTTTTTAACTAACTTTGACTGGCCACTATTTACATTAGGGAAGAGATAGTGATTACTAATTTCACTTTCCGTCTATTTTCGTAAAGCTCTTTAAAATGAGGGGTCACTCAAAAATCTAAACTGTGTCAAAATATACTATACCTTCAGGTACTATTCAGAGGATATTTGTTTATTTTAACAACAATATCCCTGTCACAGCAAACCTGCGTACTCAGTGAATTTCCAATGCACAGATATGTCTCTCACTACCAAGCCACTTACCAAGTTTCATAAATTATATACACTCATAAATAAGTGATCTATAACATTTGATGTATTCTTCATAAGAATAACATTGGGGCTGAGTACGCAGGTTTGCTGCTTCGGGAACCGTCTGAAAAAATTGTTTTTTGTGCAAATATGAATGGACCACAACAGGGTAAAGCCATTTACCTAGTTTCATCAATATACAATCATAAATACGAGATATATAACGTTAGAATTATTCTTTATAAGAATAACATGGGAGCTGAGTATGCAGGTTGCTGCTATGGGAACTATCGAGACAAATTTTTTTGGTGCAAATAACAATAGACCACAACCAGATGAAGCCGTATACCAAGTTTTGTAAGTGTATGTTCATAAATAAGCGAGATATAAAATTGCTCTCAATCTCCATAAGAATAACATTGGACAACATACTGTATTCAATAACTCAGTAACCAATTGACTTAGAGAAATGATTAAAACACCAAATTGTTTTTATTTTGAAGCTTAACCTAATGGGTAACTGAACTTTGATTTTGTAAAGGGATATGTGTAAACAACTCAAAAAACCTATTTTTGGAGTACAAACCCCCCCAAAAATACCCCTTCGGATGGGTCAATATGTCTGCTCGGATGAGTCAAACTTAATCATGAGTGTTGTTTTACACGATTGTACCAAATTTCATCAAAATTGGACCATTTTTACGAGAGTTATCGCACCCACGGACATATATAATATATATATATATATATATATATATATATATATATATATATATATATATATATATTATTTTTAAAATCATTATTAACGAGTACCCTTTTTTTGAAACATTTTTATTTTGACTGACTAGTTTCAACCATAACGGCCATCTTCAGAGTCACATAACCTCAACAAATTTTCTTTTATATTAATTACAAACATATGTTAAAAATAAATAATATATGATCACTAATTCTAAAATTGTGTATATAAATATAAAGGTAAAAATAAAATAAAATATTAATTTGTATACACTATATAAATTTACTTTCTCTGAGTTCTAATTTCATCAATTTTTTATATATACAGTATATATACAGTTTTGAACGAATGGTGTTTTTGGCATCTGGGGACCTCAAAACAAAACTCACGTGGTCCCAGTCATGCCAATACGGTAATAGCTTCTTCCCTGTGGGGGAAATTCGCTAAAATGAAGAGGGGGCGGCGCGGGCACCCGGACTTTTTTCACCCTTTATATACTGCTCTTACCTATAATAGTAGCAATTTAAAGTGAATTTAACAATTTCATATATATTATACTACTAATTTGAACAAATGGTGTTTTTTGCATCAGGGGACCTCAAAACAAAAAGGTATTGTCATAGAAAAATAAAACAGGTAAATTTGGTTTATTTTTCTATGGTATTGTGGTCCTGGGCCTAGGTCTTCTCATGCCGACTATGGAATAAATTCTTTCCTATAGGGAAATTTGCTAAAAAAGGAGATTTATATTGTACTTGGGCCATGCCTGAGCTTCGCAACGGGATGAAAATTCAGAGTAGACAAATTGTAAACAAAACAATGACAGTTTGTATTTAGGTACAATCCTTACAACAGCTGTTTATTTAAATGAATTGAATTAATAAAAAAACAACAAAACCCAATAAAACTCTCCTCCATATGAATAACTTGGGGACTTGGAAGTCCCGTGGGGCAGTGCCCTGAAGAATTTTTTAAACGGCAACAGGCCTATGGCACTCCTGGTTACATAGACTATATTTGTGCAAAACATCAGCAGAATTGATCCAGTGGTTTAGGCGTGATGGAACAATAGACAGACAGACAGACAGATACCACCTAATTTTTATAATAGTAGTGATTTAAGTAGCTCATGCTTGTAGTCATTGTTACAGCTTCATTGAGCCTTTTTTTCCTTTTTTGTAACTATGCCTGTGGCATTTTGTTGGAGAAATTACAAAATGATTTTTTAGAATTGGTCCAAACCTAAACAATAGTTGAGAATCAATCCCTTACATCTTGAACCAAAGTTGAAGACGAACCGTTAAGCTAGCAAAATGCCTAACTACTGACATTTATTGATTTGAACTTTATTATAGCTGCTTGTTACGGCCTTGCCCACATAAACTAATACATAGGATTACTAATAACACCTAATGTTTACTATATATCCTTTGTTTATAAGTCATCCTCACTCAACTACTTCATATTCTACGGTCAAATTTTTACAGCTGTTTGTTTACACTACATCTTTATTTAAAACACTAGTTTTGGAATGCATGAAGTCAAGTGGGAAATCCACATATACTGTAAATAACATGGAAAACCCTTACAATTCATAAATTAAGTTTACATGTCTGGCGTACGTATTCGTCATTCGCTTGCAAGATTCAAATTGATGCTTATATATATGTCCAACGTTTGAAAATGAATATTATCATTACCGTATATATATATATATGTCCAATGCTTGGGAAGGGTTAATATCTTAAACCTCAGAAATAAACCGAAGAGTTAGGTTTAGGTTTTTGACTAAAGATTGATATACTGTACAAATGTTTGAGAAGAGACGACTTAAACCAGTTGAATGCTTCAGAGTGTTTGAAATATTTATGACTTTCTTTTGTTATAGGTAGCTTATTAATTATTTTCTCAACCTTTTGCAGGATGAAGATGATGATACCAACACAAAGCAAGTCAAATGTACAGCTCTGCAAGATGGCATCTTATGTTTATGTTTGCTATGTAAAAACTTTATGAATAAAATACCAATATATTGCAGGTCTGTGAGAAATTTTATCTGCCAGTATTGTAATAAGCAGTTTAAAAGTAAACATCATTTGGTTGATCACGTAAGAGGTCATAGTGGAGTAAAAGCTTTTCCATGTGATATTTGTGGGAATGCATTTACAAGAGAGCGGACTTTGAAAGATCATAAACTGGCTAAACATTCTTCAAATCCATTTAAACAGACCTGCAGTATTTGCAAAAAAGTTTATTTTAATAAAAAATCTCTAGAAACACACATTCGCAATGTACATTTTCATATGAACAAACATATTCAGTTTAAGTGTGAATATTGTGATAAAGTTTATTCACACAAAAAAAATCTTGATAGACACTGCAATCAATTTCATGAGACGAAGGAAGAATTCCAATGTGGACATTGCAATAAAATATTATATGATAAAGGGCATCTAGTTGAACATATCAAAAATAAGCACCTAACAACAGAAAAATACAGCTGTGGGATATGTGGTCATGTTCTTGAGACAAAATTAGGTTTAAATGGACACATTCAGAGAAAACATTCAGATTCTGAGTTCTATTGTGAAGTGTGTGGGAGAATGTTCAGAACCAAGCAACACGTACAGAAACATATGTCTGTGCACTCTGATGACAAACCGTTTATTTGTCATACTTGTGGCAAGGCATTCAAACGATATGTGAACTTGCAACAGCACCAGTACACACACTCAGAGAGCCGACCTCATGTTTGTAACATTTGTGGCCAGACGTTCAGACTGAGAACTCATGTCAAACAACACATGGCCGTGCATGGAATCATCAAAAACCACAAGTGTCCCATCTGTGAAAAGGCTTTTGTGAGGAAAACTAAACTGAACTCTCATCTCTCAACCCATGCAAAGTGATATGCATTGTGAGTTTTCATTATTTAAATTAGAAAATGTGAAGAAAAATGGACAGTGTTTCGAATGGTGGTAGTTTGTAAACTATTAGTACGCTCAAATATTCCTGTGACTGGATGAGCGAACTCAGAAAATGTAGATGAAAGTTACTGATAATAACGTAAGTCTCAATAAAAAATTTCGGCAACAAATGGCCGTGATCCAGTGAACTCTATAGAAAAAAATATGCACCTTTTATATTCAAGAAGTGGTCATTTGCAAGAGAAATGGAAGTGAAATGTATATGCTTGGTTCCCTTAGGGTACTTCTCTAAATATTTAAAATAAGTTGTTCAATATGAGTGTCAAGGGGCTTTAATTGTAACATTTTGGTATTTAAATTGTGATTCTATGTCCAAGCGTTGCCGAGATATTTAAAGTGCTAAACACATTACGTTGTCCAATGTTATCCTTATGGAGAATAATTAAAATTTGATACCTCGATTATTTATGAACGTATATTGATGAAACTTGGTATGTGGCTTCACCTAGTACTGGTATATTGATATTAGCACAACAAATTGATTTTTTGTTGATTTTCTCCGCAGCAGCAAACCTGCATACTCAGCCATAATGTTTTTTTTACGGAGAAAAAGTAAAGTTTTATATCACCCTTAATTATGAACATAAATTATTAAAACTTGGTATGGAGCTTCACTTGGTTGAGTTATATTGATAATTGCTTAAAAACACATTTCTTATATTTCACGTTGCAGCAAACCTGCGTACTCAGCCTTAATTATTCTTATGGAGAATAAATCAAATGCTATCTATCACTTATTTATTCATGTATTTTTATCAAACTTGGTGAGTGGCTGTATGTGGTAGTGAGAAACATATGCATGCATTGGAAATTCGCTGAGTATGCAGGTTTGCTGCGACAGGGGTATTATCGCATAAGAAACATTAAACAAATCATGCCACCATTATCCAACACGGTAGTAAAAGCTTACCCGACTCGAAGTAGAAAACTTGATATTTTATCCAAAAGACTTTAATGATAATTTTTCTGCTTGCAATTGTTTTCCTCTTTAAAACCTATTGTTATTAGTTGAGGAACAATGAAAAATAGTAACTTGTTTAATTTATTTTTAATGAATCCTGAAAACTAAAATTTTATTGTAACAAAGTCTATGTAAACAATGGAAAAACATTTGTTACGTAAAAAACTGCCCTTCGGATAGGTAGATTTGCCTGGTTTTCAAACAAAGTCATAAACAAAGGTTTACATGCAGTTCATCAAAATTCTGGACATATCCCATAAATAAAATGCTAATTTTAGGATAAATGTAATCAAATTTATCCCAAAAATGTGTTTAGAATTTATTACCCATAATCTTTTAAAATATAAAATTGTAATTTTACAAGTGTTTACCACATTCCCTACCTACAGTGAGGTAACTAGGAATTATATTGTGTGTGGCAGGTGGTAGTGAAGGGGTTAATCACATTAGATCCAGCTTAAAAACAGACAATTTAGTATTTTGAATTATTGCTTTACATCAGTTGGTTACTGAAATATTCAAAGTACTAAACACAGTGCATTGTCCATTCTATTCTTATGGAGATTAAGTAAAATTGTATATACCGTACAGCTTATGTATAAATGAACATTTATGAAACTTGGTGTGTGGTTGTAGTCTATATATATTTGCAAACAAAATTATGTGATATGTTACAAATTACAAGAACATTTTTAAAAAGTGTACGATTAGATAGCTTAATGGTAATTAAATCTGAAAATAGTACCAAAACAGCTTGGAAAATCATAAAATACCCCCGTCGCAGCAAACCTGCGTACTCAGCGAATTTCCAATGTATAATATTTGTCTGAATTCCACATAAAGCCGCGTACCAAGTTTCATAAAAATATATTCACATATAAGCGATTTTAATTATTCTCCATAAGAATAACATTGGTAATGAGTACGTAGGTTTGCTGAAACAAGGAACACAAACAATTGTTTTTTATGCTAATATAAATATAATTTAACTAGGCGAAGCCACATACCAAGTTTCATCAATATTCAATCATAAATAAGCGCTATATAACATTTTAGTTATTCTCCATAAGAATAACATGGGGGCTGAGTACGCAGGTATGCTGCTACAGGAATAACCGAAAAAAAATCAATTTTTGTGCAAATATCAATATACCAGTACTATTTGAAGCCACATACCAAGTTTCATCAACATACATTTATAAATAATCGAGATATCAAATTTTATTTATTCCCCATAAGGATAACATTGGACAATGTACTGTGTTTAGCACTTTGAATATCTCAGCAACGGTTGGGCGTAGAATCACAATTTAAACACCAAAATGATTGTTTTGTGGAACTGAACATATTTTTAAAAGCAAATGTGAAGTTTAAATTAAAATAAACTGAGGAAATGCCAAAAACCTATTTCCCATAAGATTACATGGGAGATTTTATGAGTAGGTTTTTTTGGATTTTCTCTGCAACCACTTAACCTAGGTTAATAATTCAAAATACTATATTATTTGTTTTTTTAAGCTCTATAACATGGCCAAAACCAAAATTAAGTTTTAAAAAAATTGTAGGGTGAAAAATGCAAAAAACTGATTTTTGGAAAATTTAAAACCCCCATAAACCCCCCTTCCCATGGTCCGATTTTTCTGGTTTTCGAACTTAAAGTCATGAATGTCATTTTACACATTTGAGCCAAATTTCATCGAAATCGGACGTTTTTTACTCAAGTTATCACATTCACGGACACATATATATATATATATATATATATATAGATATATATAAATTTGAACGAATAGTGTTTTTGTCATCTGGGGACCTCAAAACAAAAAATTATCATGGTCTCGGACTTAAGTCTTACCATGAGACCTACGGTAATAGCTTCTTCCCTATAGGGGAAATTCGCTAAAAGGAAACTGGAATGATGACTACTGTAATAAATCTAACATCAATAAAGTTTGTGATTCTGGTAAAATAGTGACTATTAAATCTGAAATTTCTGAATTATTCAACTATTACTTGCAACAACCTAAATATTTCTCCACATTTCACTGCTGCTCATGATCTTTTATTAAGACAAGATGATCCCAGATCAATTTTATTTTCACTAGGTTCCTTTTCCGAAAACAATGTAATAAAATCAATAAAATAAATGAAAACCTCAAAAGCTGCTGGTTATGATGCAATTCCTACATTTTTGATTAAAGAATATGCACCTCTTTTTCCATGGCCCTTAACTCATGTGATCAATGTGTCATTGCCTACTGGAGTTTTTCCTGACCTTTTAAAATACAGCAATGTTTATCCTATTTTTAAAAAAGGAAACCCCTCTTTAATGAATAATTACAGACCTATTTCTATTGTCGTTGGGTTTTCAAAAACATATGAATCAGTTGTTCCTTATAAATTGACTAAAAAAAATTTTTTTATGATTTACAGTTTGGTTTCAGACAAGGTAAATGTACTGCTGTTACAATAAATGAATTAATTACTTCTATCTTGCATGCAATTGACAATGCTCAACACGCTTTTGGTGTCTTTTGTGACTTGTCTAAAGCATTTTACTGTGTAAATCACAAAATGTTACTACAAAACTTTAAATTTTATGGAATACAAGGAACTGCTTTTGATTGGATTGGTTTATAATACTTGGATATGATGGATAAAACATAAAAACGAGTTCGCACGCAGAACGCTGGTGTGAGGGAAGTGAATTTCCACATAAAACCTTTTAAAACTTAAAATTAGTGTAAAAACATACTTGTATTCCAATTTTTATTGACATCTGAAAACATTGATTTTTGGCTGTTCTGATGCTCCTGGTTTCATTTACCTGCAAAGCTGGGAATAAAATTTTGCGCATTATAATGTTAGGAGAAGGTCCAGTCCAGGCTTGAGGTTGCTGGGGATGATAAAAGTACTCTAACAAAGGAGTAGCAGGCTTTTCTAGTGTAAAACCCCCATAAGGCAACGTACTGTGTTTAGTCGAAACACATTTTCTTTAATAACTCGGTAAATATTTATGCTAGAATGACGAGAGAGGGCTTAAAACTTTCGTCTCACTAATTCCCATCTTTTTACAAGCATTAATTTTACATTTGGGGCTTTTTAGACCCTTTTTGGGCTCAAAAACTTGAAATTTTAAAGATTAATCCCCAAAAAATGGGTTTGGAGTTTAACGATTCTTTTGCCCAACAAACTTGTCCAACTGATTTCAGAAAGGAACGTCCCTACCAAATTTGAAGTTAATCGGACAAAAAATGTGACCGCTAGAGTGCAAACACACATATATATATACATATACATATATATATATATATAAAATTTTGAACGACCCCCTAAAACGTGTTCAGGGGGTCATGTTAGGAACTTTTATGGTGGTCCCAGGCTTAAGTTTCACCGTGCGGGTCATGCTAATAGTTCACTTTCCAAAGGAAATTCACTAATAATTAACTAAGCTAAAAGTTCAGCACAAAATATAAGACAGTCACAATTCAACTAAACACAAGTTAAATTAAGTTTGGGGCTTCAATAATTTTTCAGTATCTTCAATTTCACTAATCCACCTCTTTAACTTATTCAAACACTCCACCTCTTTAACTTATTCAAACATCTAGTTATGTCGTTATTTTGCACAATGTTTCAAAAAAGTGGTATTATATAATCTAGGAGCTTGATACATCTTTTGTTTCTTTTGTTGGTACATCGCCATATAAGGCTTTGGGAGCAGGGGCGGACCAGAGGTCATGTTTTGGGGGGGCGGTCACCGAATGTTACCCCTCCCCCTCCCCCTGGGTGGTCCCTGGCACCCCATTATTTTTTTAATTATATGAAATTATATAACGAATGAAAGTAAGTTAACATAATACCTATATCAATAACCTTGTACTCAAGAAAAAAGCAATCATAACTTTATAAAAAAGCTAAACAAAAATTAACTTTAGTTCTACTGCACCTTACCGTAAAACAAATAGTTAGGCATTACACTTTTTTCTACGTCGTCTGTAGGCGACTAAGAACAAGTTAGATGCCTAAATAAACAATCTATTTCAGTAGTTACCCAAGTGAAAAGCTATTCACAAAATGTATTTAAAATCTGCACTACTGAACTATACTCCGTGAAGATACAATGAAGAATGAGACTGACAGCCAAGGTCAACGACTCAAAAAATGAAAATGTCGTACCACATTTTTACAAAATAAAATACTTGGCGTATGAGCTTCCATTTGCACGCAATTTAATCTTTGTTTCCTCTTATTTCATTACATATAATTTGAGGCACTTTTTGCTTCTAGCCTAGTAGTGAAAATGTTCAGTGACATTTATTGCCTAGCAATAAAAAAATGCTATGCGGATTACACAAACAACAGAACATATTATAGCATATTATTATTATAGCATGTTATATGCTATGCTATGTTATGTGGATTACGCGGTTTTTACACAAAAACCAAACCTAACCTGTAAACAAAACACAGCTGATAGCAAATGACGGTAGGCGGGCGAAATCCAGTAAAAAATAATCACCGAATACAATAGTAGCAACATTTGCTGTGTGTGGCTAAAATCTACCTCCAAGATCATGTTGACATCACTGAATTTTCGGCCTTCCAACTAGCAAAACTGCAAAACTTCGCGATGCTCGGGAATTTGATTCCATTTATTGAACGTTTTAGGTGTACTAGGTTGAATATTAATGTAACAATGTAGACGGGAGGGGCAAAATTTAACTCTCGGGACCGAAAAACGGGGTTTCGGGAGGCTTTTGCTACTTACATTTTCATTAGGATTTATTCAAACTTTCATTGTATGCCTGAATAATAAAATAAAACACAATAATTCTTAGGTTGGGGGGCACCCCTGCCGCCCCCCCCCCTTGGATCCACCCCTGTTTGGGAGATATACAGTATGATCAAAGCGCAGGTTATAGGGTTTTGAAAGATTTACATGATTTGCAACACTTCTTGTAAAAAATAATTTTAAAACCTAATAAATATACAAATTTCAAAAAGGAAAAATTCTTAACTGTTCGAATAGAGGCAGAGTATGTTCAAATTGGGATTTATTCTTTATCACTCGCACAATTTTCTTTTGTAATGTAATAATTAGCTTTATTGTGGAAAAATAAGTTTCTCCCCTAAAAGAGAGTGCATAACCCAACCTGGATCCCACTAGAGCGTGATATAGGTTAATCATCATGAGCTGTCTAGGGCAAAAGTCATGTACAAATTGTCTAATTATTATCAAAATATCAATTCTGGAGTACCACAAGGATCTATTCTTGGACCTTTCTTTTTTTAATTTATATAAATAATTTGTCATTAATAGTAAAAAATTCCAAACTAATTATGTTTGCAGATGATGGTACTGCTGTAATCACTAGCCCTAATAAATATACTTTAAATCAATTATTAAAAGAAGGCTTGTCTTTTGTGGATGAGTGGTTTAAGGCTAATGGTATTTTGCTCATTAAAAGACTCAATGATAGAAACTGTTGTTTTTCATTCAAACTATAGTAACAGCTCAAGAACAGATTCATCGTTTTCGGATCCATCACTTGACTGAACATACCAAATTTTTGGCATAATTATTGTTAATAATAATATCTTTCCATAAGGTTTATATGCGATCCCTTTTGGGCCTCTTGGGAGGAGCCCAATTGAGTTAGGACAAAATGGATCGCTTAAAAACCTTCTCTGTGAAATTTTACATACATATTTACCCACACAGTTTGAGTACTTAATATGCATTTGGTGTACGTAAAAATCTATAGCAACACACACACATAGCAACAGGTGGCAAAGCCACACTGATCCAAAAATGTGGCCAAGGCTGGACCTTTTTTTATGACGTACGTTTTTATGACGTATAATGAACGTCATATTGTATTTGACTGAATAAACAATAAACAATGGCAAACGGTCCAACAGTGTCCAAGTCCATAAACTTCAAATATATACAAATATACAAACCAACCAACATCCTTTTTCATAAATATAGGTACTGTTCTAAATATTAAAAAACACAATCAAAAACGAATTAAATTTCTAGCTCACATTCTTATGACACTAAATATAAACATATCCTGGGATATCCTCAACACAAAAACACCTCATTTGAAAAATTACCGTATTACACTGGGATGTGATTAATAAATAAATTACCCAATGAATCAAAAATTGAAATGTAAGAATAAGAATAAGAATAATTTATTTTCTCCAAAAAATATTACATTCTTGTACACTTTCCAATTTTGCACATAACAAATAATAGTCTAAAAATGCCCATTCTTTTAGCAAAAAAAAAAAAAAAATTAAAAGTCCACAAAATGTCCATATTCAGAATGTCTTAAAAATACAACAATACAGATTAATGCATAATTATCAAGACTAAAAAATAAAAGGTTGTACATTTTTGTTGTGCATAAAACTAAGGAGAAAATGTAGGGCCTCCAAGGCAAAGCCTGTTAGGAGGTTCCTTTCCTTTAAATTATCAAAATAAAATACGGCGATCAGACAGAATTGAAAATATCTAGAATAAAATATAGCGATCCCTTAAGTATTTGTGCCATAAATTTTACTAATCCAAAAAAATACATACAAAACTACTTCAACAATTAACAATGACTAAACTATGGTTTGATCTTCAAACCGCACACCGCACTTTGCTACCAGGCGGCTCATGGCACCAGCCCAGATGCCGTCACAGCTCATAGCATGCACTGCTTAGTCCCTGAGTATCAAAGCTCTCCATAGTGTGGCCTTATCATGACCCATTTTCCTATCTACCTTTATTTTAAAATTAAAAACATAAACATTATTTCTTCCAAACTAAAAAGCCACTTCTTTAACTTGTTTGCAAAAATAGCTGCGACTTTGGATTTTTTTATTTCATCAGGCAACCTATTAAAAAATCTAGGTGCCATAAAATTGTAAGTTTTTGTGAAAAATGTATTTCTTGGTTTTGGAAAAGTATATTGCTCTGCATTTCTAAGTTTGTTTCTATACAAATTTTCATTCGGAATCCTATTTTCACTTCTACTAAAAAATATTTTCAGCACTTTAAAGACAAACAAATATTTTAATGGTAGTATTTTTTTAAAAACAAAGAGAGGAAGGGACGGTTCAAATTTACCTTTATATGAAATTAAACGTACCAAATGTTTTTGCTGGATATTTATTGCAATTAGATGGGTTTCATAAGCATTTCCCCAAAAAATTATCCCATATTCCAAACGACTTTGTACAATAGAAAAGTACAATGTACGTAGGACATTTTCACTAGTCATATCTTTCAAAAAGTAAAAATATCTTAAAATGGAATTAATTTTGTTTTTTAATTTAGAAATATGTATTTTCCAGCTTATTTCACTATCTAAAAAGATTCCCAAATATTTTATATTATTGGCTTGCCCCACAATTTTACATGTATTAAGACAAAAATTTGGCTTACTGATACATTCTGCGCTGTGGTATTTAATGTCATTTGAAAAATGTCTTTAAATAGTTTCAAAAGAAACTAAAAGAATATTTTCATAAATTTGATTTGTAATTTTAAAAAGCACTTAAGTTAAGAATTGTTATAATGGTAATTAACCGTAGGAAAAATTTATTTACCTTTATATTATGTCATATTGTTAATTTGAATTATTATTTTGTATTTTTTTATATTAAGACCAAATTGATATATACCTACTTACCGTTACCTGTCATACAAATATGATGTTATGTAACTGACTGAATAAACAATAAACAATGGTCGCTATCTATAGCAGCAAACCTGCATACTCAGCCATCCCTCATGTTATTCTTATGGAGAAAATGTAAAATTGTACGTATCCCTTAGTTATAAAGATAAATTGATAAAACTTGGTTTGTGGCTTCATCTAGTTGATTTATATTGATACTTGCATGAAAACCAATTTGTTTCTTCTTTGTCGCAGCTAACCTGTGTACTCAACCCTCACGTTTTTCTTATGGAGTATAAATCAAATGTTGGTTATCATTTCTTTATGAGTGTATTTTTTTAAATCTTGGTATTTCACTTGGTAATGGTAATGAGATACATGTACATGAATTGGAAATTCGCTGAGTTTGCAGGTTTGCTGCGACAGGAGTATTTTCTGTATGTGACTAAATTACGAGTTGAATTTTATTATTGAGACGAAGTTAATTTATTATTTAATTTATTTACTTATTTATTATTTTTGTTAATTGTTTTAATTTTTAAGTAACTACTTTTTATATATTTTGTGATGTATTATGCACCTGTAGAGTCAGTGAAGTGGAGGACTTATATTACTTATTAAAATTGCCAAGGAAATTGTTTATTACTGCTGTAATTTGATTGGTTCTTACTGTAGAGCAGCAAATAAATAAATAAACTATGAATGTGTTTTATTTTTAATGAGCTCTCCAGGCGGGGTGATTTGAAATTAATTAATTGTGATCTTTAAAATATCTGCCAGCTGATTTATCCTCGGTGGTGATGTCACTAAACTTGTGAAGTGAAAGATTCAAATCCAAGCATCAGGTAACAGAAAGCTAACAAATAATATTATAGTAACACTAAAAGCACAAATTTATGAGACGTCTTACAACATTTTGTCTTGATTCTTCACAAGATATGACATATAATCCATCTATTAACTCTCATATAGGCAAGGGATTTTTTGTGTGTGAAACTTCACAATAACTGAAAAGTATCTTGGATATTTCTAATCTATACTTAAAAACTATAGAATCAAATATCGGGAGTTTCAATACATACATTGCATACTTTCATAATATCAAAAACTGATTTTACCGTATTTTTAACATTTTTACCAGTAATAATTTGGCATTATATAAGTAATAAAAAAATGTGAGTCTAATTAGGTATTGATATTTATGATCCTGCAATTATCACGTAAAAGATAATACCTCCGTCGCAGCAAACCTGCGTACTCAGCAAATTTCCAATGTCTTAATACCACATAAAGCCGCATACCAATAATCATAAAAAATATATTTACAAATAAGCGATAAATACAATTTTAATTATTCTCCATAAGAATAACATGGGGACCGAGTACCTAGGTTTGCTGCTATGGGAACCATTCGTCATAATTTTTTTTGTGCAAACAATAACAAACCACAACCAGATGAAGCCAAATACCAAGTTTTGTCAGTTTATATTCATAAATAAGCGAGATATGAAATTTTTATTTTTCTCCATAAGAATAGCATTAGACAACATACTGTGTTTAGCACTTGCAATATCTCAGTAATAAATTGACGTAGGGCAATGTTCAGAATACCAAATTTTGTTAACTGAATTCAATGGTATAATTTAAAATGTGATTTAAATAAAAATTACATGTGAAAACCCCAAAAAAAACATTTTGGAGGTACAAAACCCTCCTTCGGATAGTACAATTTGGCTGGTTTTTTAATTCGTTCAAATAAATGGTACTTTACACATTTGTACCAAATTTCATTAAGATCGGACCTTTTTTACGAGAGATCATGCTCACGGACACATATATATAAATATATATGTATATCTATACATATATAAACACCTCCGTTGCAGCAAACCTGCATACTCAGCGAATTTCCAATGAATATATATATATATATATATATATATATATATATATATATAACACATTAAAACACTGAACAGGATTAATATATTCACAAACAGGCGATATTTAAATTATTAATTATTTTCTATAAGAATAATAATAATGAGGATGAGTACGCAGGTTTGCTGCAACAGGAACACAAAATAATGGGTTTTTATGCAAATATCAATAGAACTCATCTTAGTGAAGTCACATACCAAGTTTCATCCATATACATTCATAATTAAGCAATATATAACATTTTAATTATTTTCCATAAGAATAACATGGGGACCAAGTACCTAGGTTTGCTGCAACGTGAACCATTGACAAAAAATTATTTGTTGTGCAAACAACAATAAACCACAACTAGATGAAGCCATGTACCAAATTTCGTCAGTTTATATTCATAAATAAGCGAGATATACAGTTTTTTCTGTTTCTCCATAAGAATAACATTAGACAACGTACTGTGTTTAGCACTTTCAATATCTCAGTAACCAATTGACGTAGAGCAGTGATCAAAATACCAAATTGTTTGTTTTTTATGCTGAATTCAATGGTAAAAATAAAAATATGATTTAAAGAAATATGACATGTGGAAACCCCAATAAACTCATTTTGGGGTACAAAACCCCCCAAAAACACCCCCTTTGGATGGTGCTATTCGTCTGGTTTTCGAACTCGTTCAAATAAATGGTACTTTACACATTTGTACCAAATTTCATTAAGATCGGACCTTTTTTACAAGAGTTATCGTACTTATACAAACACACACACATATATATATATATATATATATTTGTTTACATGAGAAAATTTTGAGATTCGAACACGTGACCTACATTTTTGGAACATCCTGTACATAAATTTTGATGAAAATATTTTTAATAGGTAGCCCATAGGCATTTTAGTGGGGAAGAATTTTGTTTCATCACTTTAGATCAAACCGTTCTCCCGTTATACATGCTGGGCAGGTGGTCTGACTCACGCTGTATATATGTGTCCGTAAACACGATAACTTGAGTAAAAACGTCTGATTTCGATGAAATTTGGCCCAAATGTGCTAAGTATTCATGGCTTTTAAGTAATTTCATTTTTTTAAGTAATTCATGGCTTTTAGTTATAAATCCAGAAAAATCGGACCATGGTAAGAAGCAGGTTTTACAATCTTCCAAAATTCTGTTTTTTTGCATTTTTTACCATACAATTTTTAAAATACTTAATTTTGGTTTTGACTATTTTATAGAGCTTAAAAACAAATAATACAGTATCTTAAATCATTAACCTAGGTTAAGTGGTTACGGAGAAAATACAAAAAACATGCTCATCTTAAAACAATCTCCTATGTTATCTTATTGGAAAAAGGTTTTTAGCTTTTCCTCAGTTCATTTTAATGTAAACCTCACATTTGCTTTTACCAATCAGTTCAGCTTTGCAAAATAATCATTTTGGTGTTTAAATTGTCATTCTACGTCCAACCGTTACAGAGATATTCAAAGAGCTAAACATAACGTTGTCCAATGTTATCCTTATAGAGAATAATTAACATTTGATATCTCGATTATTTATGAATGTATGTTGATGAAACTTGGCTTGTGGCTTCACCTAGTACTGGTATATTGATATCTGCACAAAAAAATAGTTTTTGCCAATTTTCCCCGCAGCAGCAAACCTGCATACTCAGCCCCCATGTTATTCTTTTGGAGGATAAGTAAAATGAAATGTCTCCCTTAATTATGAACATAAATTAATAAAACTTGGTATGCAGCTTCGGCTGGTTAAGTTATATTGATAATTGCATAAAAACATGTATTTTGTGTTCCTTGTTGCAGCAAACCTGCGTACTCAGCTTTCAATGTTGTTCTTATGGAGAATAAATAAAATGCTATAGATCACTTATTTATTTATGTATTTTTATGAAACTTGGTAAGTGGCTTTATGTGGTAGTGAGAAACATATACATGCATTGGAAATTTGCTGAGTATGCAGGTTTGCTGCTATGGGGGTATTTCTTAATATTTTCTAGCCAGAAGTAACTTTGTTTCAATGCAGTGTGAAACATAATGTCATCTAAGAAATATAAATAATGCATATTCAACCTTAAACGTATGCAACACTACGTTTAAGCCGGGCTTAAATGATACTTTACAATGTTTTTACTTTTTACTTAAATTTGGACCCTTTGTTTCTATGCATATGTTGGACCTCTATTACATTACTTATATAACTTGTATGAAATTTTGGTTTTCTACAAATTAACTCTTTACACATTTTATCCTACATATTATGTAAAATTAGTTAGTTGAGCTGAAATGAGGTAAAGTCCAGTTTTTATCTATTTTTAAATTTTTTACTGATTTATTACTTATGATTCTTCATTCCTATTAGTCGTATTTCCCAATATCATACATAAATCTTTTAGGAAATTTTATAATCTTTAAAAATTATAGGAAGGCTGTTTTGCCTACGACACCCTGTAGGCGAGTTATTAAGGAAATAAGAGAGAGGAAAAACTGAATCATCTGGTTACATTGGAATAGTCTATGCAATAATATTTATTATTTTAACAAATAAAGTACAGTTTTTAGACGATTATTTCAAGATGGCAGAAAACGCACAAAGGCTACGAGGTCGAAAACTTGGATTTTTCCTCATGGGGTTGATACATATAACATACCTAAAAATCAAAATTAGAAATAAAATGTTAGGGGCTATAGCCCTACAAGCCACTAGTTTATTAGTATTTATTCTGCCAGTCGTAATGCATATTTGTTTTATTATCTTTTCCATATCACTAATCATTTTTAGTATCTTATTTTCCGTAACATTTACCAAAATAACCTCATTTCTGTAAACTATTTTTTTATTAAGTGCTATTGCAGAAAATAGACCGCCTTGCAGAAAATAGTACAACTGTAGATGCAACAACAGCGACATCAGTTTTAGTGTCATCCATGTTGTAATGACAACAAGCTTGTTGGACACGACAGACAATTTGCCAACAGCTGATACAATTTGTTTCATTTTTTCGAGGGAATGTTTGCCCAATGTTCGGTGGGAGTTCACGAGTAGTGTGGGAGCATCAAACAGGGTGAACGTTCAGTGAACATTCGAGAGAATGTTTTGCCGATTATATATCCAGGCATGTTCGCGAGAAGTGTGGGACAGGCTTTAAAGAAATTATTTTAGCTTGTTAGTGAATTTCCTATGGAAAGTGAACTATTAGCATGAGCTGCACGGTGAAACTTAAGCCTGGGACCACCATAGAAGTTCCTAACATGACCCCCTGAACACGTTTTGGAGGGTTGTTCAAAATTGTATACTTAGATATATGTATGTTTGAACTCTAGCGGTCGCATTTTTTGTCCGATATACTTCAAATTTGGTAGAGACATTCCTTTCTTTTATCAGTTGGACAAGTTCGCTAAGCAAAGCAATCGGAAAGGACCAACGAGTAATACTTTATGTGTTAAAATTTAATTTATAACCAAAACTAATATTTTTATTTATTAAAATATTTGCTTGTATTAAGTTTTTTCTGATTAAAATGCTTATTATAATACCCTTTTTTGGGGATTAATCTTTCAAATTTTGAGTTTTTGGGCCCAAAAAGGGTAAAAAATCTCTGGGTGTACAATTAATAATGCATCTAGAAAGATGGATATTTGTGAGGTGAAAGTTTTAAGCCCTCTCTCACCAATCTGGCACAAAGATTTACTGAGATGTTAAAGAAAATGTTTATTGACTGAACACAGTACGTTGTCTTATGGGGGTTTTACATTAGAAAATCCTGTTATTCATTTGTTGGTGTATTTTATCATCCCCAGCAACCCATGCCTACTTTCAATCCTGACTGGACCTTCTCCTAACTTTATAATGTGCAATATTGTATTTCTAGCACTGCAGGTAAATGGAACCAGGAATATCAGAACAGCCAAAAAATAAATATTTTCAAATATTGATAAAAATTGGAACAAATGCATGTTTTAACACTGATTTTGATTTTAAAAAGTTGTTTATATAGAAATTCACTTTCCTCATGTCAGCGTGCTGCGTGCGAACTCATTTTAGAGAATTTCTCCTATACGGAAGAAGCTATTACCGTAGTCGGCATGGTAAGACCTAGGCCCGGGACCATGATAACTTTTCGTTTTGAGGTCCCCAGACCCCTAAAAAACCATTTGTTCGAAACTGTATATATATATATATATATATATATATATATATGTATGTATGTCCGTGGGTGCGATACCTCTCATAAAATTCATCCGATTTTGATACAATTTGGTACAAACGTGTAAAGCATTATTTATGACTTTAAGATCAAAAACCAGACAGATCGACCCATCTGAAGTGGTATTTTGGGGGGGGTTTTGTACCCCAAAAATGTTTTTTTTAAGTTTTTACATGTAATATTTTAAAAAGTCAAATTGTAATTTTCACCATTGGATTCAGCTTAAAAAAACACACAATTTGCTGTTTTGATCATTTCTCTATATCAATAGGTTACAGAGATATTGAAAAAGCTAAACACAGTACGTTGTCCAATGCTATTCTTATGGAGAATACAAAAACAATTAACGCTCGCTTATTTATGAACGTATACTAACGAAACTTCACCTGGTTGTGGTCTATTGTTATTTGCACAAAAACACAATTTTTACCGATAATTACCATAGCAGCAAACTTGCGTCCTCAGCCCCCATGTTATTCTTATGGAGAATAAGTAAAATGTAATGTATCCCTTAATTATGAACATAAATTAATAAAACTTGGTATGTTGGTTCACTTAGTTGAGTTCTATTGATATTTACATGAAACCCCATATTTTTTGTTCCTTGTTGCAGCAAACCTGGGTACTCATCCCCAATGTTATTCTTAAGGAGAATAATTCAAATTTCATATATCACTTACTTGTCAATATATTTTAATGAAACTTGGTATGTGGCTTTATGTGGTATTAAGACACATATTTTGCATTGGAAATTCACTGAGCACGCAGGTTTGCTGCGACGGGGTTATTATATATATGAGGGGTTGACAAGAGATTAATTTAAAGCAATTGAGTTCATCACAGTCAAATTGATCAATCTTTTAAGATGTTATGTGATTAGCCTTTTTAGCCTAATACTCACTTTTTGACCTTTTGCAGGATGAAGATGTTATTGCAAAAGCAAACCAAGGTGAATGTACAGCTTCACAAGATGGTATCCTGTGTCAGTGTGTGACATGCACAAACCTTGTGAATCAAATAACACCATGCAGTTATGACACTGGGACAAATAAAGTTGTATCTTATAGATCTGTTAGGCCTGCTGTGAGAAAGTTTTCCTGTAAATCTTGCAACAAGCAATTTTTATGTCAAAAGAATTTGATTAAACATTTTAAAACTCATGGTGGAGTAAAAGCTTTTCCGTGTGATATTTGCGGTAAAGCATTTACACTAGAGTTCTCCTTGAAATGTCATAAACTGACAAAACATTCTTCAAACCCATTTAAACGGACCTGCAGTATTTGCAACAATCATTTTGTTAGTAAAAGTTCCCTTGACAAACACATTAGCAACGTACATTTGCATATGAACAAACATTCTCGGTTTAAGTGTGAATATTGCGATAAAGTTTATTCTCACAAACGCAATCTTGAAAAACACTGCAATCAATTTCATGACACAAAGGAACAATTCCAATGTGGACATTGCAATAAAATACTGTATGATAAAGGGTATCTAGTTGAACACATCAGAACTAAGCACCTAACAACAGAAAAATACAGCTGTGGGATATGTGGTCATGTTGTTGGTTCAAAAACAGGTTTAAATGGACATATTCAGAGAAAACATTCAAATACTGAGTTCTATTGTGAAGTGTGTGGGAGAATGTTCAAAACCAAGCATCACGTAAAGAAACATATGTCTGTGCACTCTGATGACAAACCGTTTATTTGTCATACTTGTGGCAAGGCATTCAAACGATATGTGAACTTGCAACAGCATCAACATACACACTCAGATAGCAGACCTCACGTTTGTAACATTTGTGGCCAGACGTTCAGACTGAGAACTCATGTCAAACAACACATGTCCGTTCATGGAATCGTCAAAAACCACAAGTGTCCCATCTGTGAAAAGGCTTTTGTGAGGAAAGCTGAACTGAAATCTCATCTCTCAATCCATACCAAGTGAAATGCATTGTGAGTTTTCATTATTTAAATTAGAAAATGTGAAGAATAATGGACAGTGTTTTGAATGGTGGTAGTTTGTGAACTATTAGTATGCTCCAATATTCCCGTGCCTGGATGAGCGAACTCAGAAAATGTAGATGTAAGTTACTGATAATAACGTAAGTCTCAATAAAAATTTCGGCAACAAATGGCCTTGATCCAGTGAACTCTATAGAGAAAAGATGCACCTTTTATATTCAAAACGTGGACATTTACAAGAGAAATGGAAATTAAATGTATATGCTTGGTTCCCTTAGGGTACTTCTCTAAATATTTTAAACAAGTTGTTCAATATGAGTGTCAAGGGGTTTTAATTGTAACTCACATTTAAATTTATGTTTACCTGACTTTGATCTGAGAGTGATATTATAATGTTATAATAATAACATTGGTAGATAAAATACTAAATCCAGTTCAGCAGTTTATATTAATTTTTCTCCTGAATCACTCAAGATAAAATCAAGATCAAAATACTAGATTTTTCGTTTTAAAGCTCTTCAGCATGTTGGCAAGTGTTTTGGAGAATGTATTAAAATATGTGTTAAACACATTAAAAAAACTGTATTTTTATAGGAAAAGGCGTAGAAGTACAACTTGAATTTTTTTAATGTGCGTTAAGCCCATGAGATCCAGTATATAGAAGTTTTACATTTTTATTGTAAATTTAAGCAAATTTGGATGAAAGGTAACTTTTAGCGGATTTTCCCTATTGGGAAGAAGCTATTACCGTAGGTCCCATGGTAAGACTTAAGCCCAAAACCATGATAACTCTTTGTTTTGAGGCCCCCAGATGTCAAAGTCACTATTCGTTCAAATTTATATACATGTATATATACAGAGTGAGTCAGACTACCCGTCCAGCATGTAAAACGGGAGAAAGGTTTGGTCTAAAGTCATCAAACAAAATTCTTCCCCACTAAAACGCTTTTGGGCTATCTATTACAAATATTTTCATCAAAATCTAGGTACAGAATGTTCCAGAACTGAAAGTCATGGGTTCGAACCTCAAACTTTTCTTATGTAAACATAAAGAATATGATACATAATTTTAAAGGTCTATTTAAAAAAAATTGTTGTCAAAAACAGAATTCACTTATCTTTATTCGTTTCAAAATGGTGGCGAATAAGTGATAAGACGAATAAAAATAAGTGGATTCTGTTTTTGCTAAAATGTTTCTTTTAACGAGACCTTTTAAATTATGTTTAATTGTCCCTATGTTTACATAAGAAAATTTTGAGATTCGAACCCGTGACCTTCAGTTTTGGAACATACTGTACATAGATTTTGATGAAAATATTTTTAATAGATAGCCCATGTGTGTTTTATTGGAAAGAATTTTGTTTGATGACTTAAGACCAAACTGTTATCCCGTTCTACATGCTGGACGGGTGGCCTGACTCGCCTATATAATATCTATATATGTGTCCGTGAATGCGATTACTTTAAAACATCCAATTCCGATGAAATTTGGCTCAAATGTGTAATTCATGGGACTGGGTTTATGGGGTTTCAAATTTTTCTAAAAATAACCTAAATTCCATTTTTTACCCTAAAATTTAAAAACACACAATTTTTGTTTTGACCATTTTATAGAGCTTAAAAAAACAAATAATATAGTATTTTGAATCATTAACCTAGGATAAGTGGTTGCGGAGAAAATCCAAAACAAGTGTTCATGAAATCTACCATGTTAATCTTATGGGAAGATGGTTTTTTATATCTCGATTATTTATGAACGTATATTGTTGAAACTTGGTATGTGGCTTAACCTAGTACTGGTATATTGATAATTGTACAAAAAATTGATTTTTTGTTGATCATACCTGTAGCAGCAAACCTGCATACTCAGCCATAATGTTTTTCTTATGGAGAATAAGTAAGGTTTTATATCTCCCTTAATTATGAACATAAATTATTAAAACTTGGTATGTAGCTTCACCTGGTTGAGTTATATTGATAATTGCCTAAAAACACATTTGTTATATTTCTCGTTGCAGCAAACCTGCGTACTCAGCCCTAATGTTATTCTTATGAAGAATAAATAAAATGCTATATGTCACTTATTTATTCATGTACTTCTATCAAACTTGGTGAGTGGCTGTATGTGGTAGTGAGAAACATATGCATGCATTGGAAATTTGCTGAGTATGCAGGTTTGCTGCAACAGGGGTATTATTACATAAGCAACATTAAAAAATCATGTCTGCCATTATCCAATACGGCAGTAAAAGCTTACCTAAATCGAAGTAGAAACCTTGATATTTTATCTAAAAGACCTTAATGTTAATTTTTCTGCTTGCAATTGTTTTCCTTTTTAAAACCTATCGTTATTAGTTGAGGAACAATGAAAAATAGTAAATTGTTTAGTTTATTTTTAATGAATCCAATTTTGGACACTCAAATTTGATTGTAACAAAGTCTATGTAAACAATGGAAAAACATTTGTTGTGTAAAAAACTCCCCTTCGGATTTGTCTGTTTTCAAACAAAGTCATAAACAAAGGGTTAGATGCAGTTCATCAAAATCAGACCTCTTTTACGAAAGTTGATGTGCCTCCGGACATATCCTATGTAAAAAACCCTAATTTTAGGATAAATGTAATCAAATGTATCCCAAAAATGTGTTTTGAATCTTTTACTTATAATCTTTTAAAATATAAAACTGTAATTTTACAAGTGTTACCACATTCCCTACCTACAGTGAAGTGACTAGGTATTATAATGTGTGTGACGGGCGGTAGTGAGTGAAGGGGTGAATCACATTAAATCCAGCTTAAAAACAGACAATTTAGTATTTTGAATTATTGCTTTACATCAGTTGGTTACTGAAATATTCAAAGTACTAAACACAGTGCATTGTCCATTCTATTTTTATGGAGATTAAGTAAAATTGTATATACCGTACAGCTTATGTATAAATGAACATTTATGAAACTTGGTGTGTGGTTGTGTCTATATATATTTACAAAAAAATTTTGTAATATGTTAAAAATTACAAGAACATTTTTAAAATTGTGTAAGATTAGCTAGAGTAGCTCACTATAGCTTAATGGTAATTAAATCTGAAAATAGTACCAAAACGGCTTGGAAAATCATAAAAAAGGAAACTGGAATGATGAATACTGTAATAAATCTAATATCAATAAAGTTTGTGATTCTGGTAAAATAGTGACTATTATATCTGAAATATTATTCAACGATTATTTTTTAAATACTTGTAACAACCTAAATATTTCTCCACATTTCACTGCTGCTCATGATCTTTTATTAAGACAAGATGATCCCAGATCAATTTTATTTTCACTAGGTTCCTTTTCTGAAAACAATGTAATAAAATCAATAAAAAATATTAAAACCTCAAAAGCTGCTGGTTATGACGCAATTTCTACTTTTCTGATTAAAGAATGTGCACCTCTTTTTCCATGGTCCTTAACTCATGTGATCAATGTGTCATTGCTTACTGGAGTTTTTCCTGACCTTTTAAAATACAGCAATGTTTATCCTATTTTTAAAAAAGGAAACCCCTCTTTAATGAATAATTACAGACCTATTTCTATTGTCGCTGGGTTTTCAAAAACATATGAATCAGTTGTTCCTAATAAATTAACTGAAAAAATTGTTTTATGATTTACAGTTTGGTTTCAGACAAGGTAAATGTACTAGTGTTACAATAAATGAATTAATTATCTTGCATGCAATTGACAACGCTCAACACGCTTTTGGTGTCTGTTGTGACTTGTCTAAAGCATTTTACTGTGTAAATCACAAAATGTTACTACAAAACCTTAAATTTTATGGAATTCAAGGAACTGCTTTTGATGGGATTGGTTTATCTCTTACCTTACAAATTGTAAACAAAAAGTAGTTTTATAAATTAATTTAATAATATAATAATAATAATAAATCTTTATTAATTAAAATAAACATTACAATATGCATATACATAATGAGAACAGTAAATTAACCCATAAATTGTAAAAAGTCAATATCAACTAATCTATACAAATTTTTTAGAGAAAAATCACATAACTTTTAAATTGATGAACAAACAAAATAATTCCGGTGAATGAAAGGGTTGCCCCTAGGTCAAAGCCCGAATGGGGTCCCCTCACTTAATACACATAATAACGAAGGTAATGAAAAATATGCGCCAAGCTGATGTACAGTATTAAGTCATTCAACTTTTACAAAATAATAAAAGAGTAGCATTGCTGCCGAAGATTACAAACATTGAGCTTCCAAATATTCAGATCTATTGCGTAACATAACAACTTGGATATAATGGATAAAACATAAGAATAAATAACTAAGCTAAAAGTTCAGGTGTTCAGTACACAAAATGTAAGACAGTCACAATTAAACTAAACACAGGTAAAATTAAATAAGTTTGGGGCTTCAATAATTCTTCAGTATCTTCAATTTCACTAATACACCTCTTTAACTTATTCAAATAACTAGTTATGTCGTTATTTTGTACAATGTTTGTACGCTCCTACAGTGGTATTATATAATCTAGGAGCTTGATACGTGTAAAATTGTTGGTACATCGCCATATAAGGTTTTGGGAGATATGCAGTATGATCAAAGTGCAGGTTATAGGGTTTTGAAAGATTTACACGATTTGCAACACTTCTTATAAAAAATCATTTCAAAACCTAATAAATATACAAATTTCGAAAAGGAAAAATTCTTAACTGTTTGAATAGAGGCAGAGTATGTTCAAATCGAGATTTCTTCATCATCACTCGCACTATGTTGTTTTGTAATGTTGTAATTGGCTTTTTTGTGGAAAAATAAGTTTCTCCCCAACAAGAGAGTGCATAACCCAATCTGAATCCCACTAGAGCGAGATATAGGTTAATCATGAGCTGTCTAGGGCAAAAGTCATGTAAATTATTATCAAAATATCAATTCTGGAGTTCCACAAGGATCTATTCTTGGACCTTTCTTTTTTTTTAATTTATGTAAATAATTTGTCATTAATAGTACAAAATTCCAAACTAATTATGTTTGCAGATGATGGTACTGCTGTAATCACTAACCCTAATAAATATACTTTAAATCTATTATCAAAAGAAGGCTTGTCTTATGTGGATGAGTGGTTTAAGGCTTATGGTATTTTACTCATTAACAGACTCAATGATACTATCTGTTGTTTTTCATTAAAACTATAGTAACAGCTCAAGAACAGATTCATCGTTTTTGGATCCATGACTTGATTATTGAACATACCAAATTTTTGGCATAATTATTGATAATAAGTTGACTTGGAAATATCAAATTTCATCAGTTGCCACTAAAATATGCAGAGCATATTATATGATTTACACCAGCGTCAATCACACCAAAAGCAGCATTTTTTCCTCTCTAAATAAGTAAATACAAACACACTTTTAACAGTTTATTTCAAATATGTATTTTCAAATTTAACTTATGGTGTTATTTTCTGGGGTAATTCAATTTACTGTAGAATATCATTTATCTTACAAAAAAAGATAATTAAACAAATCAATGATGTGCCTTTGTTATCATCAACCAAGGCCAGTTTTAAATCATTACAAATTCTCACATTGTTATACATTTATATTTATAACTAGCTGTTACCCGGCAGACCTTGTCGTGCCTTTGACTATTGCCAACTAAAACCAGGATCACCTGTTCAAGTAATCATGTCATTAGCTTTTGTGTAAACAACAATATCTTTCCATAAGGTTTATATGCGAACCCTTTTGGGCCTCTTGGGAGGAGTCCAATTGAGTTAGGACAAAATGAATCGCTTAAAAACCTTCTTTGTGAAATTTTACATACATATTTACCCACACAGTTTGAGTACTTAATGTGCATTTGATGTATGTAAAAATCTATAGCAACATACACACACACACATAGCAACAAGTGGCAAAGCCACACTGATCCAAGAATGTGGCCAAGGCTGGACCTTTTTTATGACGTACAATGAACGTCATATTGTATTTGACTGAATAAACAATAAACAATGGCAAACGGTCAAACAGCGTCCAAGTCCATAAACTTCAAATATATATACAAACAAACCAACATCCTTTTTCATAAATATAGGTACTGTTCTAAATAAGAAAAAACACAATCAAAAACGAATTAACTTTCTAGCTCACATTCTTATGACACTAAATATAAACATATCCTGGGATATCCTCAACACAAAAACACCTGATTTGAAAAATTACCGTATTACACTGGGATGTGATTAATAAATAAATTACCCAATGAATTAAAAATTGAAATGTCTTTAAATAGTTTCAAAAGAAACTAAAAGAATATTTTCATAAATTTGATTTGTAATTTTAAAAAGCACTTAAGTTAAGAATTGTTATAATGGTAATTAACCGTAGGAAAAATTTTATTTACCTTTACATTATGTCAAATTATTAATTTGAATTATTATTTTGTATTTGTTTATATTAAGACCAAATTTATTTAATACCTACTTACCGTTACGTGTCATACAAATATGATGTTATGTATCTGACTGAATAAACGATAAAAGTTGGTTTGTGGCTTCATCTAGTTGATTTATATTGATACGTGCATGAAAACCAATTTGTTCTTCGTTGCAGCAAACCTGTGTACTCAACCCTCATGTTATTCTTATAGAGTATAAATCAAATGTTTGTTATCACTTCTTTATGAGTGTATTTTTTTATCTTGATATTTGAGTTTATTTGGTAATGAGATACATGCATTGTAAATTCGCTGAGTTTGCAGGTTTGCTGCGACAGGAGTATTTTCTGTATGTGACTAAATTACGAGTTGAATTTTATTATTGAGACGAAGTTAATTTATTATTTTATTTATTTACTTATTTATTATTTTTGTTATTTGTTTTAATTGCTAAGTAACTACTTTTTGTATATTGTGCGATGTATTATGCACCCGTAGAATCAGTGAAGTGGAGGACTTATATTACCCATTACAATTACCTAGGAAATAGTTTATTACTGCTGTAATTTGATTGGTTCTTACTGTAGAGCAACTTTTTGTATATTGCAAATAAATAAATAAACTATGAATGTGTGTTATTTTGAATGAGCTCTCCAGGTGGGCTAGTTTGAAATTAATTAATTAATTGTGATCTTTAAAATATCTGCCAGCTGATTTATTCTCGATGTTAATGTCACTAAACCTGTGAAGTGAAAGATTTATAGCCAAGCATCAGGTAACAGAAAGCTAACAAATAATATTATATTAACACTAAAAGTAAAAATTTATGAGACGACTTACACCATTTTGTCTTGATTCTTTACAAGATGTGACATATAATCCATCTATTAACTCTCATATAGGCAAGGGGTTTTTTGTGTGTGAAACTTCACAATAACTGAAAAGTATATTGGATATTTTTAATCTATACTTTAAAACTATAGAATCAAATGTCGGCAGTTTCAATACATGCATTGCATACTTTCAAAATATAAAAAACTTATTTTATCGTATTTTTAATATTTTCACCAGTAATAATTTGGTATTATACAAGTAAAAAAAATGTGAGTCAAATTAGGTCTATTGGTATTTATGATCCTGCAATTAGCACGTAAAAAATAAAAATGTCTCCAATAGTATAAATTGTTACAGCAGAATTGACATGTTCATATCTTTAGATTATTCTAATGAGCCCTAGCCCCGCCTGTGTTCCCACACAGACAGCAATGTGCATGGGATGGCAAGGGGGCCGGCTCACAAACAGGAGGGCAAACAGCATTTGGTGGCTCAACATTTACTAAAAGAATAAATCACAAAAAATAACATTACCTGCATGAAAAGTTGGCCTGCTTCAGCAAACCAGTCGTGAGCAACAGGAAATGAAAAAAAATTACTCGTGCTCACATTAATTTATCCACGCTAAGTAATAGCTGGGTCCAGTAATAAATAATAATTTTTTTTAAAGAAGAAAAATCATTTATAAAATAAATCAACAAGTTTCAATCTAATATATAAAATTCTTGTGACACAGTGTTTGTGGCTAAACTCCTCCGAAACGGCTTGACCGATTCTTATGCAATTTTGTGTGTATATTCGGTAGGTGTGCGAATAGGATGTAAGCTATTTTTCACAAAAATCCGACCTAAGGGCTGTGCCCCACTGGACTTCAAAGTTTCAACGTTAATCTTCTGGAAGAAAGATTTCTTTTGATTTTATCAGGTGATATTTATAATTTAAAATATTGTAAACAGCTGTTTATCATTATAGAAATAAAAAACCTACTTAAATGGCAACTCCCGTAGTAGAAATCAAAAAACTACTTGAATGGCAACTCAAACTCTTTTTTCGATAGGCGAGTGAGCGAAGCGAATGAGCTCATATTGAAAATGAACGAGTATTTGACATAAAACAAATTCAATGACATTAAGACAGGGCGCCGTCTGTCGGGATACCATTAACTCTCATAATGGAAATAAAACAACTTCTTGAATGGGAACTCAAACTCTTTTTTCGATAGGCGAGAGTAGGGGATTTTGGGTAACTCGGGGCGCTCTTCCCCCACCCAAACTTAATGACCACCCCTCATTTTAATTTTTTGCCCCCTCGCCCGAATTTTATTTTTTGTTGCCCCTCCCCGCCATTTTGTATTTTTGTTCCCCCTATTTTATATTTTTGCCCCCCTTCCCCGATATATATATTTTTTTTTTTGCAATTTGAGACACCACGTGTCAGCATTACAGTTCCAGGAATTCTCGCTGACCTGAGCGCACGTGTCACTATCTCCACCACCTTCCCCCACCACATTCCCCAACCACCACTCCATCAACAGACACTTACAATCCACACTTACATAAAGTTAGTTAATTTTTAATTAGACTACCAAAATATCCACTAGAAATAATTTAAATGGCAAAACAATGTTTACCGGGTCAGCTAGTAATTAATAAGATACAGTAAAGGAGTTGAGTTTTAAGTGTAATTTATTATTTAAGAGTACAAGTCTGAGGCCAGTTAAATTAAAAATATGTTAAGGAACTGCCTTTGTCTTGGATATATAACAGCAGGAAATTATACTAACCGTATTGTGTGAAGATTAATTTTATAACAATTTCACAATGTTTAATTGATATTTAAAATATTTCTAAAGAATCATCATTGCCTTTGCCGAATATAGATGAGCAAAGATGAATGGGAGGGATTGGCGATAGAGTGGATGTATATTTCTCTGCTGCTCATTTTATCACGGCTGATTTTTTGAGTTATAAAATTAATTTATAATATTTGGTTTTCTTTCAGTTTAAGAGTCGCATTGGCACACACACAGTAGACATAAGTAAAAAGTAGCAAAATCAATGTTGGCCATGTGCAACTCACAAAGAATTAACCGATCCCGTCAACTTCCAAGCAAGCCTGCTACCGTTTATTTTACTTGGGCCCCTCCCACCAACATTGCCACAAACCGGTTAACTTATTGAGAGTTGCACGACTGGTCAGTTTTGGTCGTGTGCGGGATCGAACCCACAAACATAGTATCGAAACCTGGCCCAGGTGTTTCCACGACTTAGCCAACTCAGCTAACACGACCATTGGCCTCCAAAACGCATATGGGCTACTATCTATTACAAATATTTTCATCAAAATCTATGTGCTTGATGATCCAAAACTGAAGGTCACGGGTTTGAATCTAAATATTTCCTTATGTGAACATAGGGACAATTTACATAATTTTAAAGGTCTCGTTAAAAGAAAAATTTTGGCGAAAACAGAATTCATTTATCTTTATCCGTTTCAAAATGGCAGCTATTTTTGTGTAAAATATTGATATTTACGGAATACCCTGTGTTGTTTAAACCACTACTCGTATATTTTTCCGACTCAAATTTCATACTCGTGATAAACTCAGCTGTATTTTGGTTTGACTCATGACAGTTTTTTTTTTTTTTTTTTTTTTTTTTTGAGAAATCTATATTTCAAAAGAATATTAATTTTGAAAATGCCTATATGCCCAAAATTCAGAAAAGTCAAATAGTAGCGTATGTCAAAAAGCATACCATTGAAAAGGTCTTGTAAATCCTAACAACTTTCTAATTTACACCAACCTTGTATTTCTTTTTATTTTTCTGCAATCAGCAACAATCATTATTTTCCCATATGAAATGCATGTTATTTGAATAACATGCATGTATTCTGTTTAGAAAATACAGGGTATTTCGAAAATTTCAATATTTTACACAAACATGGTCGCCATTTTGAAACGGATAAAGATAAGTGATTCTATTTTCGCCAAAATGTTTCTTTTAACAAGACCTCTAAAATTATGTATAACTGTCTCTACGTTTATATAAGAAAATTTTGAGATTCGAACCCGTTGCCTTCATTTTTGGAACATCCTGTATATAGGTTTTCATGAAATTATTCTTAATAGATAGCCCATATGCGTTTTAGTGGGGAAGCTTTTGTTTCATGACTTTAGACCAAACCGTTCTCCCGTTATACATGCTGCACAGGTGGTCTGACTCACGCTATATATATGTGTCCGTTAACACGATAACTTGAGTAAAAACCTTTTGATTTCGTTGAAATTTGGCTCAAATGTGCAAAGTGACATTCGTGGCTTTTAGTTTGAAATCCAGAAAAATCGGACCATGGTAAGGGGGTTTCACAATTTTCCAAAAACCAGTTTTTGCATTTTTCACCCTAAATTTTTTTAAATCCTTAATTTTGGTTTCAACCATTTTTAAGAGCTTAAAACACAAATAATATAGTATCTTAAATCATTAACCTATGTTAAGTGATTGCGGAGAAAATCCAAAAAACATGCTCATAAAATCTCCCATGTTATCTTATGGGAAAAAGGTAACAGCTTTTCCTCAGTGGGAAGGAGTGGTTCGTGGGAGGTGGGAGCTTTTCCTCAGTGGGAGGGAGTGGTTCGTGGGAGGTGGGAGCTTTTCCTCAGTGGGAGGGAGTGGTTGGTTCGTGGGAGGTGGGAGCTTTTCCTCAGTTCATTTTAATATAAAACCTCACATTTGCTTTTACCAATCAGTTCAGCTCTGCAAAACAATCATTTTGGTGTTTGAATTGTGATTCTACGTCCAACCGTTACAGAGATATTCAAAGTACTAAACCTAACGTTGTCAAATGTTATCCTTGTGGAGAATAATTCAAATTTGATATCTTGATTATTTATTAATGTAACTTGACTTGTGACTTCACCTAGTTCTGTACTGGTGTATTGATATTTGTACAAAAAAGTTTTTTGCTGATTTTCCCTGCAGCAGCAAACCTGCATACTCAGCCCCCATGTTATTCTTTTGGAGGATAAGTAAAATGTAATGTCTCCCTTAATTATGAACATAAATTAATAAAACTTACAGCCGGGCTGAAATGATACTTTATAATGTTTTAACTTTTTACTTAATAAATAATAATTTGGACCCTTTGTTTCTATGCATCTGTTGGACCTATATTACATTACTTAATATATAACTTGTATGAAATTTTGGTTTTCTACAAATTAACTCTTTTCACATTTTATCCTACACCTTATGTAAAATTAGTTAGTTGAGCTGAAATGAGACAAAGTCCAGTTTTTATATATTTTTCAATTTTGTTATTGATTTAATGCTTATGATTCTTCATTCCTATTAGTCGTATTTCCTAATATCATATATAAATCTTTTAGAACATTTTAAAATCTTAAAAATTATGGGTAGGTGGTTTTGGCTACAACACACTGCAAGCGAGTTATTAAGGAAATAGTAACAAAAGTACAGTTTTTAGACGATTTTTTCAAGATGGCAGAAAATGCAAAAAGGCTACGAGGTCGAAAACTTGGATTTTTCATCATGGGGTCAATACATATAACATACCTAAAAATCAAAATTACTCCACCTTTTGCATGGCAAAGATCCAATTCTATTGGACTATAGCATGCAAACAGTAAATTAAAACAAAATTTTAGGGGCTATAGCCCCTAGTTTATTACAAGCCACTAGTTTATTAGTATTTATTCTGCCAGTCGTAATGCATATTTGTTTTATTATATTTCCATATCACTAATCATTTTTAGTATCTTATTTTCCGTAACATTTACGAGTAGTGTGGGAGCATCAAACAGAGTGGATGTTCAGTGGACATTCGAGAGAATGTTTGGCCGATTATATATTCAGGCATGTTCGCGAGAAGTGTGGGACTGGCTTTAAAGAAATTATTTTAGCTCGTTAGAGAATTTCCGATGGAAAGTGAACTATTAGCATGAGCCGCACGGTGATAATTAAGCCCGGGACCGCCATAGAAGTTCCTAACGTGACCCCCTAAACAAGTTTTAGGGGTCGTTCAAATTGTATATTTATATATATATATGTATATATATCAAAACATTAAATTCACAGATTAGGGCTACTGATAAATATAATAAACAAATATTTACCAGGTTACTCAAGTTTATTTACTTTTTTTTTATTATATATATATATAAATGTGTGTGTTTGCACTCTAGCGGTCACATTTTTTATCCGATTTACTTCAAATTTGGTAGAGACATTCCTTTCTTTAATCAGTTGGATAAGGTCGTTGGGCAAAGCAAACGGAAAACTCTAACCCTTTTTTTGGGGGATTAATCTTTCAAATTCTGAGTTTTTGGGCCCAAAAAGGGTAAAAAAGTCCTGGGTGTACAATTAATGCATATAGAAAGATGGATATTAGTGAGTCGAAAGTTTTAAGTCCTCTCTCACCATTATAGCACAAAGATTTACCGAGATGTTAAAGAAAATGTGTATTGACTAAACACATTACGTTGTCTCATGGGGGTTTTACATTAGAAAAAAATCCTGTTACATATGTTGGTGTATTTTATCATCCCCAGCAACCTCATGCCTACTTTCAATCCTGACTGGACCTTCTCCTAACTTTATAATGTCCAATATTGTATTCCCAGCACTGCAGGTAAATGGAACCAGGAATATCAGAATAGCCAAAAAATAAATGTTTTCAAATATTGATAAAAATTGGAATAAATGCATGTTTTAACACTGATTTTGATTTTAAAAAGTTGTTTATGTGGAAATTCACTTCCCTCACGTCAGCGTTCTGCATGGGAACTCGTTTTAGCGAATTTCCCCTATAGGAAAGAAGCTATTACCATAGGTCTCATGGTAAGACTTAAGCCCGAGACCATGATAACTTTTCATTTTGAGGTCCCCAGATGCCAAAAACATCATTTGTTAAAATTTTTATATATGTATAAAAGAAACTTACTTATACTGTCTGAGTATATATGTGTCCGAAAGCACGATAACTCTCATAAAAAAATCTGATCTTAATGAAATTTGGTACAAAAGTGTAAAGCACCATTTATTTGAACGAGTTCAAAAACCAGGCGAACCGCTCCATCCGAAGGGGGGGTTTTGTACCCTAAAAATGGGTTTTTTGGGGTTTCCACGTGTAATTTTTATTTAAATCAAATTTTAATTTTACTATTGAATTTAGCATTAAAAAGCAATTTGGTATTTTGATCAATGCTCTATGACAATTGGTTACTGAGATATTGAAAGTGCTAAACACAGTATGTTGTCTAATGTTATTCTTATGGAATAAAAGAAAAATTGTTTATCTCGCTTATTTATGAACATAAACTGACGAAATTTGGTACATGGCTTCATCTGGTTGTCGTTCATTGTTGTTTGCCCAAAAAAACAATGTTTCACCTAGGGTTCCCGTAGCAGCAAACCTAGGTACTCGGTCCCCATGTTATTATGGAAAAAATTAAAATGTTCTATTTCGCTCATTTATGAATTTAAATTGTTGCAAATTGGATGCACTTAGATGAGTTCTATTGATATTTGCATAAAAACCCATTATTTTGTGTTCCTAGTTGCAGCAAACCTGCGTACTCATCCCCAATGTTATTCTTATGGAGAATAATTAATATTTTAAATATCGCTTGTTTGTGAATATATTTCTTATGAATCCTGTTAAGCGTTTTAATGTCTTATGTTATATATTCATTCTAAATTCGCTGAGTATGCAAGTTTGCTGTGACGGGGGTATTATATATATGAGAGGTTGACAAGAGATTAATTTAAAGCAATTGAGTACATCAAAGTCAAATCGGTCAATGTTTAAAGATTTTATGTGATTAGCCTTTTTAGCCTAATACTCACTTTTTTACCTTTTGCAGGATGAAGATGTTATTGCAAAAGCCAAGCAACGTGAATGTACAGCTTCACAAGATGGTATCCTGTGTCAGTGTTTGACATGCACAAACCATGTGAATCAAATAACACCATGCAATTATGATGCTGAGACAAATAAAATTGTTTCTTTTAGATCTGTTAGGTCTGTGAGCAATTTTTCTTGTAAATCTTGCAACAAGCAATTTTTATGTCAAGATAATATGATTAAACATTTTAAAACTCATCATGGAGTAAAAGCTTTTCCGTGTGATATTTGCGGTAAAGCATTTACAGTTGAGTCCTCCTTGAAAATTCATAAACTGACAATACATTCTTCAAACCCATTTAAACAGACCTGCAGTATTTGCAACAATTCTTTTGCTAATAAAAGTTCCCTTGACAAACACATTCGCAATGTACATTTCCATATGAATAAACATGTTCAGTTTAAGTGTGAATATTGCGATAAAGTTTATTCTCACAAACGCAATCTTGAAAAACACTGCAATCAATTTCATGACACAAAGGAACAATTCCAATGTGGACATTGCAATAAAATACTATATGATAAAGGGTATCTAGTTGAACACATCAGAACTAAGCACCTAACAACAGAAAAATACAGCTGTGGGATATGTGGTCATGTTGTTGGTTCAAAAGTAGGTTTAAATGGACATATTCAGAGAAAACATTCAAATACTGAGTTCTATTGTGAAGTGTGTGGGAGAATGTTCAGAACCAAGCAACACGTACAGAAACATATGTCTGTGCACTCTGATGACAAACCGTTTATTTGTCATACTTGTGGCAAGGCATTCAAACGATATGTGAACTTGCAACAGCATCAACATACACACTCAGATAGCAGACCTCACGTTTGTAACATTTGTGGCCAGACGTTCAGACTGAGAACTCATGTCAAACAACACATGTCCGTTCATGGAATCGTCAAAAACCACAAGTGTCCCATCTGTGAAAAGGCTTTTGTGAGGAAAGCTGAACTGAACTCTCATCTCTCAACCCATACCAAGTGAAATGCATTGTGAGTTTTCATTATTTAAATTAGAAAATGTGAAGAATAATGGACAGTGTTTCGAATGGTGGTAGTTTGTGAACTATTAGTATGCTCCAATATTCCCGTGACTGGATGAGCGAACTCAGAAAATGTAGATGAAAGTTACTGATAATAACGTAAGTCTCAATAAAAATTTCGGCAACAAATGGCCTTGATCCAATGAACTCTATAGAAAAAAGATGCACCTTTTATATTCAAGATGTGGACATTTACAAGAGAAATGGAAATTAAATGTATATGCTTGGTTCCCTTAGGGTACTTCTCTAAATATTTTAAACAAGTTGTTCAATATGAGTGTCAAGGGGTTTTAATTGTAACTCACATTTAAATTTATGTTTACCTGATTTTGATCTGAGAGTGTATAATTCTCTGTAAAAATAACATTGGCAGATAAAATACTGAATCCAGTACCAGCAGTTTTTATTATTTTTTCTCCTGAACCACTGAATTACTCAAGATAAAATCGAGTTTCAAAATACTAGATTTTTCGTTTTAAAGCTTTTCAGCATGATGGCAAGTATTTTGGAGAATGTATTAAAATATGTGTTAAACAAATTTAAATAACTGTATTTTTATGGGAAAAGGCGTAGAAGTACAACTTTTTTAATGTATGTTAAGCCAACTCCATGAGGTCCAGTATATATCGACCTCATAACACTATCATCAGGACACAAGCATCAAAAGTACACATTTATGACATCATTGGAAAATCCTATTATAGTTTGTTTTAGCAAATTTCCCCTATAGGGATGAAGCTATTACCTAGGTCTCATGGTAAGACTTTCGCCCGAGACCATGATAACTCTTTGTTTTGAGGCCCCCAGATGTCGAAAACACTATTCGTTCAAATTACACATATATACATATATATATATATACACACAGAGTGAGTCAGACTACCCGTCCAGCATGTAAAACGGGAGAAAGGTTTGGTCTAAAGTCATCAAACAAAATTCTTCCCCACTAAAACGCATTTGGGCTATCTATTACAAATATTTTCATCAAAATCTATGTTCAGGATTTCCAGAACTGAAAGTCATGGGTTCGAATCTCAAACTTTTCTGATGTAAACAAAAAGAATATTATACATAATTTTAAATGTCTCGTTAAGAAAAAAATACCCCCGTCGCAGCAAACCTGCGTACTCAGCGAATTTCCAATGCATAATATATGTCTTAATACCATATAAAGCCGCATACCAAGTTTCATAAAAATATCTCTATATATAATTCCGTAAGTCAAATTTTTTGTAAAGAAATTGTGAGTGACTGGATGGCCGTAGAAGGATGGGAGGGGTATCATTTTAAAGGTCTTGACGTGAATTTTGAGGGAAAACTATTCATTTTTCTTATTTTTTTACCATAAATTCGCAACAGAATAAAACTTTTCCCATTAAAACAACATGGGGTTTAATTTGTTTACATCTTTTGAAATTAAAACAGCTGTGCCACAGAGTTAAATTAGCCTTTGATATTGATACCAGCTGTACTTATTCAGTTTGTTTACTTTTAAACTACAGCAATGTATAATTTTTAGTTATGGTGATCTATAGTTATATCTTATCGTATTTCTTCTTTTCTACCTTAATAGTAATGAACAACGGAGGAAGGCCGCGTCGCCGAGGTGTTGGCTTTCGAAATCAGCATGACAGACGACAGCGTAGGCGAGAAATTTATAATGAGGAAAGGAATGAACAACCACATCATGACGTCGAAGATGTTGTAAACTATATTATAATGCTAGAAAATCAGTGCTTATTTATAAATGACCAATGAAGGTTGATAAAAAATTTATGTATTTTGGTTTTTTAGGGGCTTTTGCCCCTACAAGCCCCTAGTATTCATATATAAGCGTATATACAATTTTAATTATTCTCCATAAGAATAGCATTGGTGATGAGTACATAGGTTTGCTGAAACAAGGAACACAAACAATTGGTTTTTATGCAAATATAAATATAATTTAACTAGGTGAAGCCACATACCAAGTTTAATCAATATTCAATCATAAGTAAGCACTATATAACATTTTAATTATTCTCTATAAGAATAACATGGGAGCTGAGTAAGCAGGTTTGCTGCAACAAGGAACTAAAAAAGTGGGTTTTTATGCAAATATCAATATAACTCAACAAGGTGAAGCCACATACCAAGTTTTATTAATTTATGTTCATAATTAAGGGAGTCATTACATTTTACTTATTCTCCACAAGAATAACATGGGGGCTGAGTACGCAGGTTCGCTGCTACGGGGATAATCAACAAAGAATCAATTTTTTGTGCAAATATCAATATACCAGTACTACGTGACCCCACGTGCCAAGTTTCATCAATATACAGTCATTAATAATGGAGATATCAAATTTTATTTATTCTCCATAAGGATAACATTGGACAACGTACTGTGTTTAGCACTTTGAATATCTCTGCAACGGTTGGACGTAGAATCACAATTTAAACACCAAAATGATTGTTTTGTGGAGCTGAGTTGATTGGTAAAAGCAAATGTGAAGTTTAGATTAAAATTAACTTAGGAAAAGCTAAAAACCTTTTTCCCATAAGATTAACATAGGAGATTTTATGAGCAGGTTTTTTTGGATTTTCTCCGCAACCACTTAACCTAGATTAATAATTCAAAATACCATATTATTTGTTTTTTTAAGCTCTATAACATGGTCTAAACCAAAATTAAGTTTTTTTAAAATTTTAGGGTAAAAAATGAAAAAAAAAACTGATTTTTGGAAAATTTAAAACCCCCATAAACCCCCCTTCCCATAGCCCGATTTTTCTGGTTTTCGAACTTAAAGTCATAAATGTTACTTTACACATTTGAGCCAAATTTCATCGAAATCGGACGTTTTTTACTCAAGTTGTCGCATTCACGGACACACACACATATATATATATATATATATACATATATATAAATTTGAACGAATAGTGTTTTAGTAATCTGGGGACCTAAAAAAAAATTTGTCATGGTCTCGGGCTTAAGTCTTACCATGAGACCTACGGTAATAGCTTCTTCCCTATAGGGGAAATTTGCTAAAAACATTTTGGCGGAAACAGAATTCACTCATCTTTATTCATTTTGAAATGGCGTCCCGAAATAATCCCGAGGTAAAATAAATCTTGCCCGAAAAACAGAATAATTTGTCCTGAAAAATTCCCGTAATTTCGGAACCCATCAATTTGTAATCATGAGCTAAGGAACAACTAAACTAAATTTCTGTCAAACTGAGAATGAAGCAGGTGTGGCGACAGAAAAGGACGCGCGGAAATAAAATTCCCTCTAACCAATTGATCACCGCACTTCTTAGATTATTTTAAAAAATTGAGTCCCTTGACTGACTGGCGCCCGTGGCTGCAGCCTAGTCAGCCTAATGGTTAATCAGGAATCAGGCTCTGGTTTCAACTTTTGCAACACATTGTATTTCATTGTCATTGACTTATAAGTTTGATAACAACACCCTTTTTATAAACAATTGTTTATTACCGGTAATAATTACTATCCTCCTCCTACTAACTAATTAAATATTTGTGTGGCTATTTCATGACTTATTCCCAATTACATGATTTCATAAAAGTTTAAATTCTATTATTTATATATTTTATTTTTGTTCAACATTTCATGCAGTGTTCTCACTTCATATCTCTTCCTTCCTAAGACATCCCCAAATTTGGCTCAGACATCCCCAGTTATGGCTTAGACATCCCCAGGTATAGTCCAGACATTCCCAGTTCTAGCCCAGACATCCCCAGATCTGGCCCAGAAATCCCCAGATCTGGCCCATAAATCCCCAGATCTGGCCCAGACATTTCCAGTTCTGGCCCAGACATCCCCAGATCTACCCCAGACATCCCCATATCTGGCCCAGACAGCCCCAGTTCTAGCCCAGACATCCCCAGATCTGGCCCAGAAATCCCCAGATCTGGCCCATAAATCCCCAGATCTGGCCCAGACATTTCCAGTTCTGGCCCAGACATCCCCAGATCTACCCCAGACATCCCCATATCTGGCCCAGACAGCCCCAGATCTGGCCCAGACATCTCCAGATCTGGCCCAGAAATCCCCAGATCTGGCCCAGACATTTCCAGTTCTGGCTCAGACATCCCCAGATCTACCCCAGACATCTCCAGATCTGGCCCAGAAATCCCCAGATCTGGCCCAGACAGCCCCAGATCTGGCCCAGAAATCTCCAGATCTGGCCCAGACAGCCCCAGATCTGGCCCAGAAATCCCCAGATCTGGCCCAGACATCCCCAGATCTACCCCAGACATCCCCATATCTGGCCCAGACAGCCCCAGATCTGGCCCAGACATCTCCAGATCTGGCCAGAAAATATTTTTTCACTAGGGATATTAGCGAGGCAAAAGTTTTAAGCCCTCTCTCACCATTCTAGCACAAAGATTTACCGAGATGTTAAAGAAAATGTGTATTGACTAAACACAGTACGTTGTCTTATGGGGGTTTTGTATTAGAAAATCCTGTTACTCATTTTTTGGTGTATTTCATCATTCCCAGCAACCTCATGCCTAATTTCAATCCTGACTGGACCTTCTCCTAACTTTATAATGTACAATACAACAGCGTGCAACAGCGTGAGTAACAAATGTAATTCTAGTTACAAAGTTAGAAAGTACAACAGTAAGTATTTGGAATTAGGATTTACATATTTTGGCTTTGAAGAAGAGTCACGACCTCAATTTTTAATTTGTCTTGACGTTTTGAAATTATTAAATTTCTGGCTATCTGTGCAACGAGACCACAAGACATTTTCTCTGAAAGCAATGACACATTTAACACCATTTTGTACAACCTACACATATGAATAGGCTTTACATGAAGAATAAATATATGAAGAAATCGTGTAACATTCATGATGGTTTCCGTGTGAATGTCTCCAAACTGGGTGCCAATATTGGAAAGATTTTAGAACAAAGGATAGATTTTATCATTCACACTGAACAAAATAATAACTTTTGTTTACGTCCTTTTACTAATTTGTACCTACTTACTAATTTACACTGCTTTGTCACAAAATATAACTAACTCATATGCTTTTTAAAATAAAAATTAACAGCTCGTCATAATGGCTGTTACCTGATAGCCAGCATGCAAGAAGTGTCCATGTATAAATTTTGTGTTTTTCATGTTTAAAACTATTACAGTAGAAACTCGCTGAGGCGACCCTTGATAAGACGAAAACCTCGATAATGAGTCTGATTTTCAAATCCCCGTGAATCTCCCATAACACTCAATGTTATAAATACCTCTATAACACGACTCATTTTCAAATAAATACCTCGATAGCACGTCTTTTTGTCATTTCATATTACTAATAAATAAACCTCTATAGCGGGTCTTTTCAAATAACTGAACCTCTATAGCACGACTCTCACCTCAATAACACGATTTTTTGGGTAGGCAAACCTTTATTTCACGACTCTAACCTCAATAGTGCGCCGTTTTGCGTTACGGAACCTTTATAGCACGACTCAACCTTTCTCACGCATAGTTCCCACAGTTAGATCGGATGTTTTGAAGTAAACAACGTCTTGGGCTCAGGTCTCAACCGGAAAACCCCTGCTTCCCTATCTTCCCTCCCCTACCGGCCTTTCCTTATCTATCACGGGTCAGTTCAGTATTTCACAATAGGTTAAGGTACTGTATTTTGAGCTTATTAACTCTATACTTTAGTGAACGGAGTCGGTTGATTTTTTTTCTTACTGCCGTAAGTTCTGCATAGTATTTTATTGAATAAGAAAACTTATCACAGTAGTAGGCCAACAATAAACAATTTATGGTAACATTGATTTTCTAAAATGAATATTACAGCCTAATTATAAACTTTACTAGGCCTATTGTTTTTCAATCAATTTTAATACTTGTTTTAATTACTGTAATTGTATTGTTATATGGCAATCAAAAAGAAGTTTGTTTTACTTGTACGTGTGTTCTTTTATTTATGACTGATTTATACAGTAATTTTCTGGTTAAAACAAAATCAGAAATGTTTAATAAAAATGTGCTTGGTATAGCAAAAAGTCTGTGACCACGATAGCACGTCTTGTTGTGAAAACAACCTTGATAGCACGACCCTCAATTACAAGTGCACCTCGATAAGAAGACTATTTTAGAGATCCCCTTAAGAGTCGTGTTATCGAGGTTCTACTGTATGTTCCAGTTGTTTTGTATTTATAAAAAATTAACATTTTTACAACGGTTTTATTGAAAATGAGCTGGGCTGATGATGACATATTAATGTTGGAACTGCAGTGATCTTATGATTATTCATATGAACTGGACAGAACAGGCATTGTAAAACCATATTTTAAATAAAAATAGTTTGAGTTTTATATAAAAACTTTGGAAGTTATTTTTCCACGTTATTTTTCCATGTTAGTAGTATATTACTTACTACTAACACTTTTTGTAAATTAATGAGGTGACGGAGTAAAAAAATATAATTTCAATCTAACACAGGTTCAGGTGTCCCCGATGGTTGAATTTATTTACTTGGGGGTCCACGACCGACTGTCATTTGGGAACCACTGTTTTAGAGGTCAGGTTTGGTTCAATGTGCATGTTTAATCAAGGCCTTTAACACTTTTTATGCTATGTAAAATTAATTACCCTTGGAAAGTGCGTCTTTAGGTGGGATATTGTAATTTCAAATTTGTTTTCTGTTCTAAACAATAGTACTAAATTTATGAGATTATACCAGGACTATTTTGGGCATTCTGTACTTAATACTGCACAGTAACAAAGTTTAAGTAACCAATGTAGACATTTTATTTTTGCACCCATGGATTAGCATAGCTTTAACGCAAAATTATACTGAAGGAAAATTAATAACAATGAAACCGTACATATCTTCTTTTGTAGGCGTAAGCCCATTTAGCATTTATGTCTAGTTTTTCATAGTTTTCTTATAGCTTTATTCGTATAACTAAACCCAGCATTGTTTTGCATCATTGGAAAGCTATTGAAACTTTGAACACTTTTTCGAAGGACAAAAACTGCAGATATCTGATGGGTTAAAAAGTTGCACACAAAAATATAAAAAGGTTAATTATAAAAAAATAAAAAACAACAATAATAATAATAATAATATTTATTTGCCAAAAAACAATGTACTTAACAATGTGTAGGCTTTTACAAAAAATATCTTGAATCTAAAAATATTGTTTACACAAACAATAATATTGTGATAAAGTATAAAGTTTATAAAAATGTGTAAATACAAAAACTATAGATCTAAAAAATAGATTTCAAGTATTAAAAAAACATGATTCAGATCCGATAAATAATGTTCAAAATATACTCAGTTAAAAATAACACTTTCCTCCATCTTAATGACGTCATAGCTGGAAAACATACCGGATGCAGACTTGTCACCCGAGTGAAATTCACTTCCTAAGAAACAAATATTGATTTGCAAAAGTTAAATTCTCTATACGCAACATGCACATGGAATGTGTTGTCAGATCCAGGACTATAAATAAGCACTAATGTGTCAAACAGAGTTAAAATTGTTATGTTAAATTAGCAAAAATTGAACAACAACTCCTAAACAGTTAGATTTAGGGCATTTTCGAAAGTACAAAAGTTGTTTCTCGTTTTGTAAGCAACAATTGTTGTAATAAAGTGTACCTCGCTATATATCACCGTTTCGAAATACAAGCCCCTAAGAGTTTCATGTACCACTGCCATTTTTAAAATGGTGGATTCTGAGGTTATGCCCACACTGCCAGGCTGACACCCTCACGAAATGTGATGTTGGGTACCTACGTGATTCCCTAGGGTGTTTTTCTATACATTAAATGCACACGGGAACCCCTCTATAGCAACTGGATTAGTAGAGGAAAAATGAAAAATAGTAAATTGTTTGATTTTTTTTATTGAATCCAAGGGTGAAAACGAAAATTTTATTTTAACAAAGTCAATGTAAACAATGGAAAAACTTTTGTTGTGTAAAAAACTCCCCTTTGGATAGGTATATATATCTGTCTGGTTTTCAAACAAAATCATAAACAAAGGTTTACATGGAGTTCATCAAAATCAGACCTCTTTTACGAAAGTTGTTGTGCCTCCAGACATATCCTATAAATAAAACGCAAATTTTAGGATAAATGTAATCAAATGTATCCCAAAAATGTAATATTTGAATGTTCTACTTATAATCTTTTAAAATATAAAATTGTAATTTTACAATGTTAATCACTGATGGATCGAGCTTAAAAACAAACAATTTAGTATTTTTAATTATTGCTCTACATCAGTTGATTACTGAGATATTTAAAGTACTAAACACGGTACTTTGTCCATTCTATTTTCTTATGGAGATTAAGTTAAATTTGATGTATTGCTTATTTATAAATGAACATTGATGAAACTTGGTATGGTGTTTTACCTGGTTGTAGTCTATACATATATTTGCACAAAATAACAACTTTTTTTCAATGGTGTCTATAGTAGCAAACCTGCATACTCAGCCATCCCTAATGTTATTCTTATGGAGAAAATGTAAAATTGTACGTATCCCGAAGTAATAAAGATCAATTGATAAAACTTGGTTTTTGGCTTCATGTGGTTGGCTTAATAATCTATATGTGCATGACAACCGATTTGTTTCGTCTTTGTTGCAACAAACCTGTGTACTCAAACCTTATGTTATTCTTATCTATCTATAATATTATAAAGAAGAGGTGGTTTCTGTCTGTCTGTCTGTCTGTCTGATGTTCCAGGTGAACGCAAAAACTACTTAACCGACTGGGCTGAAACTCTTTACACAAAGGTAGATCTTGAACCCATGCAACACATAGGCCCATTCACTTCCTTAAAATCCCCTCGGGCTACGCCCCGTGAACGTTCTAAGTTTCAATGTTTACATTTCATAAGAAAGTAAACATTCAGAAACTGTTATGCGAACAGCTGAGGGCACTTACATTTGACAGCTTAAAGAGCAGAAGCAAGAACAACAGCTGCTTCAAGCTAACTAAAATACAATTTGCATTGACTATAGAACGGGTAAGGAAAACCCCTGTGCGAAGAACGTGTACATCAAGTATATATATATATTTATTTCAATATACCGTATAATTAATCTATATAAATAAAATTAGAGTTTTGTCTGTATATTGCTTGGAATTATGAAATTATTGCATATTTTCACGTTTTACACCCTAGGGAAACCAAAACAAATCTTATCTCAATTTATGTCTGTCTGTCTGCCGGTAACGCTCAAGGACAGGTTCGCTTTTCACTGGAAACGGGTGCACTGACATTAATGAAACTTAGTTTCTTTGTTCTATATATGCGTGAGAAGGTTTTAGGGCACTATAAACTGGCATATGCCTTTTACAAACATAATGGCGGCTGCTCAAAAACGTGATTTTGTGCGGTTTTGGTCATGTTTTGTTCGCTTTTCACAGGAAAACGGGTGCACCGATTTTTATGCAACTTTTTTCTATGTTCTATATTATGTGCGTTAGAAGGTTTTAGGCTAATTGGATTGTTTTAAATTACCTTAGGACACTGCCCCATAGGGTTTTAAAGATCCTATGCTATTCTTATGGACAAAGCATTTATTTATATTGAACCAGATGATGGCATAGTTATTCTATAAATAGGTGTTGTAGTTCTTTTTTAAAACGTTGTTTGAAGATTGGTAATAAATAACGTAAGTGGATATATGATCTAAATCTATATTTGTCAGACTCATGCACTCACTGACATAGTGATCACTTTATCTCAGAAACGACAATGTCTATTGAAGATACAATTTTGGATGGTGGTTCCCCTTATGCTGCAGATTCACAATAAGAATACGTTTAAAAAAGTCCTATAGGGTTCTTCGCTAATTTACTTTTATGGACATTTTATGAGTATTAGTATTTTCTGGACCTTTGTAAGTTACATTTCGGTAGGAACATAATTAATTCATCAGAAAAAAACGCAAGCCTATTCCTGTTACGAAAATGTTTAAGGGCTTCGCCACCCGGAATTTCAAAATACAATATTTTAACAATCTTGCACATACTCTTGGACTGATGGATCTGAAATTCAGTAGGAATGTAGCTGATAGCTCAGTGCAGACATTTACCTACTCCAGACACAAATATACTCAAGGACTCTGGTCCAATAGCCTTTAATATAAGCGCGTTAGTCATAACACACAAACTACTCAACCAGTAGAGCTGAAATTTGATGCCTCAAAGGAAATAAGAAACAACATCATGGGGAGTCACGGTGTTGTTCTCTGGAGATTTCACACAGACCCTTTGTCGTAAGTGAGACATGAGTGGACGAGTCTACGCCTCGCTAAAAATATATTTTATGTAACCGGCCACTGAGCATCTGAACTTAACAGTAAATATGAAAATGTATTTGTGAGAAGATTAAGGGGTTGAGCAGTTTTCTTATGCGCTTTTAAAAGTTGAGATTGGGACATTGAAAAACAAATTCAGTCTCAGAAACATCTATCCTTCACTCGGCACTATCGATGAATCACAGGATTTACTGATTGACAGTTTGTTACACCGAGGTTCATAAACAGTTTAATCTGGAATGTGCCTGGCTCTGTGATTGTGCCATCCTCACGTCCACCAATGAACAAGCAATGGAGATCAACACAAATGTGGGTCTATTCCAAAGGGAGGATCGAACATAAACAATATTCAATACCGTTCATTTAACTATGACCACTGTTAGAACAGTTCGTATATATTGATTTACATTTATTTAAATAAACTCAAGTAGTCATTTGTTTTTAAAACATATGATTTTTCCAAGTTTAAATTGTTTATTTACAATTATAATGAAAACAGGACCTGGCAAGAATGGTGATTTTAAAAGTGGTTTGTCAATGTTTTTAAAGTTTAATGTTTCGTTACCTTACTACTGATTTATTGGAATGTAAAGATTAATGTATCAAAGTATTTAACATGTTAAATTAAACAGGGTTAATATTTTGTTGTACTTGAGTTCTTTTATTTCTAAAATCGAATCCAAAGTGTTACGTGTACCGATTTGGAGTCGCAAAAACCACACTGTTCACTACCCGACAGAGTTCTCAACTTGGCAACAGTACCCGAACTATCTGCCATAGTATATTTCGTTAACTTTAATTTAATTCTACTTTAAAAGTGTAAAATTTAATTTTAATATTGTAAAATTATGTGGGTTGTTAATTTGTTTATTTAATCTACCATTTATATACAACCCGTACGAAGGACGGGTACACAGCTAGTAGAGTATAAATCAAAAGTTATTTATCACTTTTTTATAAGTGTATTTTTTAATCTTGGTAGTTGACTTTATTTGGTAATGAGATATATGTACATGCATTGGAAATTCGCGGAGTATGCAGGTTTGCTGCAAAGGTAATTTGTGTCTGTGACTAAATTACAAGTTGAATTTTATTATTGAGACTAAGTTAATTTATTATTTTATTTATTATTTGTTATTTTTGTTATTTGTTTTAATTTTTAAGTAACTATAGTACTTTTTATATATTGTGCGATGTATTATGCACCCGTAGAGTCAGTGAAGTGGAGGACTTATATTACCCATTACAATTACCAAGGAAATTGTTTATTACTGCTGTAATTTAATTGGTTATTATTGTAGAGCAGCAAATAAATAAATAAACTATGAATGTGTGTTATTTTGAATGAGCACATCAAAAATGGGTAGTTTAAAATTAATTAATCGTGATCTTTAAAATATCGGCCAGCTGATTTATCCTCAATGGTGATGTCACTAAATCTGCCAAGCGAAAGATTCAAATCCAAGCATCAGGTAATAGAAAGCTATCAAATAATATTATAGTAACATTAAAAGCAAAAATTTATAACACGTCTTACAACATTTTGTCTTGAATCTTTACAAGATATGATATAGAATCTATCTATTTGCACTCATATAGGCAAGGGGTTTTTTGTGTGTGAAACTTCATAATAACTGAAAAGTATCTTGGATATTTTTAATCTATACTGAAAAACTATTGAATCAAATGTTGGAAGATTCAATACATCCATTGCATACTTTCAAAATATCAAAAACTGATTTTACCGTATTTTAACATTTTCACCATTAATAATTTGGCACTATATAAGTAAAAAAAAACTGTGAGTCAAATTAGGTAGGTATTGGTATTTAAGACCCTGCAATTAGCACAGAAAAAATACAAATTCCTCCAATAGTATAAATTTTTACAGCCGAATTGACATGTTCAAATCATTGATTATTCTAGTGAGCCCTAGCCCCGCCCGTGTTCCCACACAGATAGCAATGTGCATGGGATGGCATGTGGGGCCGGCTCACAAACAGGAGGGCAAACAACATTTGGTGGCTCAACATTAACTAAAAGAATAAATCACAAAAAATAACATTACCTGCATGAAAAGTTGGCCTGCTTCAGCAAACCAGTCGTGAGCAACAGGAAATGCAAAAAAATAAACTTAATTACTTGTGCTCACATTAATTTATCCACCCTAAGTAATAGCTGGGTCCAGTAATCCTTAAATGCAAAATTAAAAAAATAATAAAATTCAGTTATAAAATAAATCAATAAGTTTCAATAATTAATAAGATACAATAAAGGAGCTGAGTTTTAAGTGAAATTTATTATTCAAGAACTCAAGGCTGAGATCAGTTAAATTTAAAATATTTTAAGGAATTGCCTTTGTCTTGAAATACAACAACAGGAAATTATACCAACCATTTTATGAAGACAGTTTTATTTACTAATTAATTGTTTATTATTTTTATAAAATTCTAGTTAAATGACAGTTAAATTTTTGGCTAGTTATTTTCTTATATATTTTGGGTGTGGTAAATAATGTGTAAGGTTTTAAGCCTTTTAGGTTTTGAAATGTTAACTTAGCCCATATTTTCATACGATTTTATCACTGAATAATGTTATTCTTAACCTGCAAATTAATATTATGTTAAAATAATAATCAGGCAATCAAATCAAATGGCTGAAACAACTATTAATATCCTACTAATTATTATAAATCTGAAAGATAGTAAGTTTGTTTGTATGTTTGTTTAGATATGTGTGGCTTAATCACGCTCTAACCGCTGGACTGATTGAGCTGAAATTTGGTAGAGAGGTACTTGATAGTCCTGAGTTACATATAGGCATATTAAAGTTGTGAAAATCCTATAGGGCTTTGCCCCACTGGGTTCAAAGTTCCCATGTATTCCTTATGGACATTCATTTTTGTTTGAGCTGATGAAAATACAAACAACTGATCTTGATTTGTAGTAGTTCCACAGTCTAACCGCAGAACGCAGCACATGCAACTGTAATAATTTTTATAAATCTTTTGCGGGGTGAAGCCTGCGGGTAATATCTAGTAATTTAAAGTGTTAATAAATCCAAACGAGATCGCACGCAGCATGCTGACGTGAGGGAAGTGAATTTCCGCATTAAAACCATAAAAAGATCAAATAAAGGGTTTAAACTAAAACTGGTTAAATTATTTTAATTGAAAAATGTTATTTTTTGGCCGTTCTGATGTTCCTGGTTATATTTAAATTCACTAATAGGATGCCAATGTTGTACATTATAAAGTTAGAAGGAGGTATATTCGGGTAACAAGTTGGTATGGGGGTATTGGGGGTTATAAAACAATATTAAGATATGAAAAACCTTTTCCGGTGTAAAATCCCCGTAAGACAACGTACTGTATTTTGACAATTGACATTTTCTTTAATAACTCGGTAAGTACTTGTGCTAGAATGATGAGGGAGGGCTTAAAATGTTTGTTTTTTACATAAAATAATTTAATGTGCAATAAGTGTACATTCGGGGCTTTTCTGACCCATTTTGGGCCCAAAAACTCAACATTTGAAAACTTAAAATCCCCAAAAAATGGGGTTAGAGTTTTCCGATTGTTTTGCCCAATGAACTTGTCCAACTGATTATAAAAAGGAATGTCTCTACCAAATTTGAAGTAAATCGGACAAAAATTGTGACCGCTAGAGTGTATATATATATATGTCTATATATATATATATATATATATATATATATATATATATATATATCAAGTTTTTAGCGACCCCCCAAAGCGTGTTCAGGGGGTCACGTTAGGAACTTCTATGGTGGTCCTGGGCTTAAGCTTCACCGTGCGGGTCATGCTAATAGTTCACTTTTCCAAAGAAAATTCACTAATAATTACCACCATGTAAAAAAAAACAGACAAAAACCTTCATACATCACATAGGTACATTCTCACATTATGATCGGCGATACCGGTAATATTGGTGTTTTTATCCCGCATTCCGTTTAAATCCCACGGAAGGTTTGAAAATCCCGGAAACGGGATGAAAATCCCAGAAATTGAAACACTGGTTGCCAGCACTTGCTCTCTTTGGCATGGTGTAGCACTAGTTTCATGGTGTATTTTTTGTATATCAGATGGGCCATAAGCTCGGTTCATCTATTCTGTATTCATAATCAATGATATATATATATTATATGATATTAATGATATTATATTACTAGGTGAACCCGTACGATTTCGCACGAATATTAAATTGCAAATTTTGCTTTTATAAGTAATTGTATTCTGTATAAAAACAAATCAGTTGAAGATAAATAAAGCTAAAAATCAAAATTAGTCAAAGAAAACACGTTTATATTAATTAAATTGAAATTCATTGTTTACAAAATCTCTTTAAAAACTACATTGGTTGTATGGATTACATTTTCGCTTGTTTTTAATGACGTTACATGTATATATTAAAGTACCTGGGGGCCGAGCTTTGCTCGGGGGAAGGCCAGTCAGTTTGTTTAGATGAATTGGAGTAATATTTCACCACTTCCCCCTACTGGTTATCAGATTTGTATAACTCATTTGCCTCTTTTCTACATTTTTAAGGCCACTCCAGTTGTTATTTATAGCTCAATGTCCCTTCGATTTATTTTACTACTATATATTTGTAATCTTCACTCAAATCTTTTAGTCTCTGCTCTCAGGAAACCACATGTTAATAATCATAAACGAGTTCGCACGCAGCACGCTGACGTGAGGGAAGTGAATTTCCACATAAAAAACTATAACAACTCAAAATCAGTTAAACATATATAATTATTCCAATTTTTATTCAAATCTGAAAATATTGATTTTTGGCTGTTCTGATGCTCCTGGTTCTATTTACCCGCAATGCGGGGAATACAATTTTGCGCATTATAAGGTTAGGCGAAGGTCCAGTCAGGCTTTAAAGTAGGCGTGAGGTTGCTGGGGATGATAAAAGTACTCCAACAAAGGAATAACAGGCTTTTCTAGTGTAAAATCCCCATAAGACAACGTACTGTGTTCAGTCGATAAACATTTTCTTTAATAACTCGGTAAATATGTATGATAGAATGACGAGAGAGGGCTTAAAACTTTCGCCTCACTAATTTCCATCTTTTTACATGCATTGATTTTACATCTGGGGCTTTTATGACCCTTTTTGGGCCCAAAAACCCAAAATTTGAAAGATTAATCCCCAGAAAAGGGGTTTAGAGTTTTCCGATTGTTTTGCCCAACGAACTTGTCTAACTGATTACAGAAAGGAATGTCCCTACCAAATTTGAAGTAAATCGGACAAAAAATGCGACCGCTAGAGTGCAAACACATACATATATATATATATATATGTATATATATATATATGTCTATAATATATATATATATATATATATATATATATATATATATATATACAATTTTGAACGACCCCCCAAAACGTGTTCAGGGGGTCACGTTAGGAACTTCTATGGTGGTCCCGGGCTTAAGTTTCACCGTGCGGGTCATGCTAATAGTTCACTTTCCAAAGGAAATTCACTAACAACATGAGGAGCAACAGGAAAACTCCAATAAAACACAAACAACCACGATGTAATGACAACAAGCTTGTCGGACACGACAGACAATTAGCCAACAGGTGATACAATTTGTTTCATATTTTCAATGGAATGTTCGCCCAATGTTCGGTGGGAGTTCACGAGTAGTGTGGGAGCATCAAACAGGGCGAACGTTCAGTGACCATTCGAGAGAATGTTTGGCCGATTATATATCCAGGCATCTTCGCGAGAAGTGTGGGACAGGCTTTAAAGAAATTATTTTAGCTTGTTAGTGAATTTCCCATGGAAAGTGAACTATTAGCATGAGCCGCACGGTGAAACTTAAGCCCGGGACCACCATAGAAGTTCCTAACATGACCCCCTGAACACGTTTTGGGGGGTCGTTCAAAATTGTATATATGTTTTTGCACTCTACCGGGCGCATTTTTTGTCCGATTTACTTCAAATTTGGTAGAGACATTCCTTTCTGTAATCAGTTGGACAATTTCGTTAAGCTAAGCAATCGGAAAACTCTAACCCCCTTTTTCGGGGATTAATATTTCAAATTTGGAGTTTTTGGGCCCGAAAAGGGTAAAATACCCCCCTAGCAGCAAACCTGTTTACTCAGCGAATTTCCAATGCATATATATGTATCTTAATACCACATAAAGCCACATATCAAGTTTCATCAATATACATTCATAAATAAACGATTGATGACTTTTTAATTATTCTCCATAAGAATAACATGGCGGCTGAGTATGAAGGTTTGCTGAAGCAAGGAACACAAAAAATGGGGTTTTATACAAATATCAATATAACTCATGTAGGTAAAGCACCATACCAAATTTCATTAATTTATTTTCATAATGAAGGGAGATAACATGTTACTTATTCTCCATAAGAATAACATGGGGCTGAGTACGCAGGTTTACTGCTACGGGAGCCTTTGGTAATAAATAGTTTTTTTGAGCATATATCAATGCTCAAAACAACCAAGAACAACCAGATGAAGCCGTATACCAAGTTTCGTCAGTATACGTTCATAAATAAGCGAGATATAAAATTGTTATTTTCCTCCATAAGAATAACATTAGACAACGTACTGTGTTTAGCACTTTCAATATCTCAGTAACCAATTGACGTAGAGAAATGATCAAAATACCAAAGTGTGTGTTTTTTTAAGCTGAATCCAATGGGAAAGACTATTTCCAAAATTATATGTAAAAATTTCGAAAAGCCCATTTTTGGGGTACAAAACCCCCCAAAAATACCCCTTTGGATAGAGCGATCTGGCTGGTTTTCGAACTTAAAGTCATAAATGTTGCTTTACACGTTTATACCAAATTTCATCAAAATCGGATAATTTTTATGAGAGTTATCGTGCTCATGGACATATATATATATTCCAAATATACAGTTACAAATATATATACAGTTTCGAACGAATGGTGTTTTTGGGGTCTTGGGACCTCAAAACGAAAAGTTATCATGGTCCCGGGCCTAGGTCTTACCATGCCGACTACGGTAATAGCTTCTTCCCTATAGGGGAAATTCGCTAAAAAGCCCTGGGTGTACAATTAATGCATGAAGAAAGATGGATATTAGTGAGGCGAAAGTTTTAATCCCTCTCTCACCATTCTTGCACAAAGATTTACAGAGATGTTTAAGAAAATGTGTATTGACTAAACACAGTACGTGGTCTTATGGGGCTTTTACATTAGAAAATCCTGTTATTCATTTGTTGGTGTATTTTATCATCCCCAGCAACCTCATTCCTACTTTCAATCCTGACTGGACCTTCTCCTAACTTTATAATGTGCAATATTGTATTCCCAGCACTGCAGGTAAATAGAACCAGGAATACTCCTGGCTGATACCAAAACAGCCAAAAAATAAATGTTTTCAAATTTTGATAAAAGATTTTGATTTTAAAAATATGTTTATGCGGAAATTCACTTCCCTCACATCAGCGAGCTGCGTGCAAACTCGTTTTATATATATGAGGGGTTGACAAGAGATTAATTTAAGGCAATTGAGTTCATCAAAGTCAAATTGATCAATCTTTTAAGATGTTATGTGATTAGCCTATTTAGCCTAATACTCACTTTTTTACCTTTTGCAGGATGAAGATATTATTGCAAAAGCCAAGCAACGTGAATGTACAGCTTCACAAGATGGTATCCTGTGTCAGTGTTTGACATGCACAAACCATGTGGATCAAATAACGCCATGCAATTATGACGCTGAGACAAATAAAGTTGTTTCTTTTAGATCTGTTAAGTCTGTGAGAAATTTTTCTTGTAAATCTTGCAACAAGCAATTTTTATGTCAAAAGAATTTGATTCGACATTTTAAAACTCATGGTGGAGTAAAAGCTTTTCCGTGTGATATTTGCGGTAAAGCGTTTACAAAAGAGCTCTCCTTGAAAAATCATAAACTGACAATACATTCTTCAAACCCATTTAAACAGACCTGCAGTATTTGCAACAAGTCTTTTGTCAATAAAAGTTCACTAGACAAACACATTCGCAATGTACATTTGCATATGAACAAAATTTTTCGATTTAGATGTAAATTTTGTGATAAAACCTTTTCACACAAACGCAATCTTGAAAGACACTCCAATCAGTATCATGAGAAAAAGAAAGAATTCCAGTGTGAACATTGCAGTATTATATTATATGATAAACAGCATCTTATTGAGCACATCCAAAGGTTACACCTACCAAAAGAAAAGTACAGCTGTGCGATATGTGGTCATATTGTTTGCAAAAAACAAAGTTTAAAAATTCACATGGATCGTAAACATTCAACGAGTGAATACTATTGTGAGGTCTGTGGGAAAATGTTTAAAACCAAGACAAATGTGGACAGACATATGATCATGCACTCTGATGACAAACCATTTGTTTGTCAAACTTGTGGCAAGGCATTCAAACGACTTGTGAACTTGCAACAGCACCAATACTCACATTCAGATAGCAGACCTCATGTTTGTAACATTTGTGGCCTGACGTTCAGACTGAGAACTCATGTTAAACAACACATGGCCGTGCATGGAATCATAAAAAACCACAAGTGTTTTATCTGTGAAGAGGCTTTTGTAAAGAAAGCTGAGTTAAAGGCTCATATTTCCAACCATGGAGTGTAATATAATCTACATTTTAAATGCTAAACGAATTTCTATATATTTATGTGGTGAAGGCAATCTTGAAAAGTGTGTTTGTGTCCCACCAACAAACAACCTCCAACTCTGCCCATGTCTGCAGATCACACATATAAACCTTTCCCCTCAACCAGCTGTAAATACCATCCAGAATATTAACTTGAAGTTTGTTGAAGTGTAACTGAAAGTTGGCTTTTAAGTGTGTCCAAAACATCTCAGATATTGAGGATTTGAAAATATAGACAAGTTAGTATGGCACATTTAATTTCTTATACTATCAGCTACAAGTACGTCTACCTTAGTAAATCTTAAAGAAAAAGTGACATCAAAAGGTCTCAAACTCTTCAGGTCTTTCCAGAAACCTATACGATGAAAAGTGTCAATGTAAACTTTTAATACTAGCTGATGGATTGGGCGGAACTTGTATTCTCAACTCACTGGAAAGATTGCTGCAACAGTTGTCACAAACATAAATAAGCCTTAATGCTGAACAACGTTGTTGACATAAACAACCAAAGAAGACGTGATATAGTTACAACTGGCGGCTCAAATGATGTGCTCAGCGACAATGAAGATTAGATATATTTAAGGAAAATTTCAAAAAACTTCACATACAAATATCATAATGTCTGCTCTTCCATTAGACATATACAACCATGGTACCATGGTTATCCAACAGTGTAGATAACATATTTTTTTTAACTTTAGCACATCATTAGAAGACTGGAAAATGCTTCATTCATACCAATCCACAAGTTACCTCGACAAATGTACACACGGCATGAACTACATTTCAATCAATGTGAAAAAGCTGAAAGCACACAAAGCTAAGAACACTTTCACCAGTCAAGTTTTCTCTGCCATACCCTACGGAACTGACCCAAGCTGAAGAAGCAGGACAACTGATACCTCCTGCCCTCAGCCTCCCTAGCAGTAGCTCATCCAGCCTTATCTCTTACCTCATCACCAGCTGCAACCTACTCTGGTGACCACCCCACCATGCCCAGCTCATCATCAAATTCGCCAATATTGAATTCACCAGTTTTGGGCATTCAACACCAGATGCAATGTTACTTGTAGAGAACTTGTAGTTAGCTTTAATTAATAGAACAGAAAATGAGGTAAAAGCTTGCAGCTTCCTTCAACAGAATGTTCTCCATTAAAATTGATTTATTTCTGTAAAAGAGCAAGTTATCTAAGTCAAGTTAAAAATAAATGGTATCAGGAAACTGAAATATACTTTCTCCCTTTTAGCCAAACTTTAATGAAAAAATTATTGTTTATTTACTAAATATAGAATATGAAGTACAGATAAATGTACAGAAAATTGTCTAAAATAGTTGTTTTCAGAATATCCACCCAAATCCCTTTTTGGGGGGCACGATAGAATCCATTGCTGCACACAGTGGTTATGAGAGGGGAAATGCCCTCTTGTCCCCTCCAGGGTTAAATGGCAGCATATTTCGAACATCCTCTGTTGGTCAATGCTAACTTGACCTGCATACCAAGTTTTAATGAAATTTATCAGTAAATAAGAGAGAAATAATTATTTTTGTATTCCCCATAAGAATAACATTGGACAACGTACTGCGTTTACCGCTAAATGAAAATTTAAATTTTCTCCGTAACTAGAAAGAGTAGAATAATAATTCAAATTACTACTTTATTTAGTTTTTTGAGCTCTTTTTAATGGTGGGTAGTAATATTTTTTTAAATTTATATTTTTTTGTGAAAAATCCAAAAAACTGAATTTTTTATGTTTTAAGTCCTGTAATTTCTGAACCCGAATTTTTACAGAAATGCGGGTGGTGTCATTTTGTTAGAAACCTAAAGCTCTACAAACCACTAAAGTTTAATCAATATCGTTAGAGCCGTTTTTGAGAAATTTGGATTTTTCATGATTTTGGCGATTTTTGGGGGATAATTACCCTTAAAAATCCAAAATTCACAAAATGAAAACACACCTGGAGATATTGAGGATTAGTACCTACATACCAAATTTCATAAAAATCGGTCCATTGGTTAGGGCTCTGTACACACACACACACACACACACACACACATACGCATGCATAAGCTGTTATTAGATCCGATGATCAGTGTATATCATTATTAGATCCGAATATGAATGAAAGGGGCTGAAGACGGATTTATGCAATAATTTCAAATGTCATGCTCAAATCAGATAAATGTATTTTTTGAATATTTTAATAAAATACTATCTATTTTTTTATTTATTTGGACTTTATCTATCGCTTCGTTGTGTAGTTTTAAACACTAGAAGCGATAGGTAAAGTCCAAATAAATAAAAAAATAAATTCAAATCCATCGCTATTATGAGTTTCAAAAATACAATACTATCGTAACGAGAGTAAAAGATTAAAAAATAAACGGTATCAGGAAACTGACACATACTTTCTCCCTTTTAGCCAAACTTTAATGAATAAATTACTTTTTGTTTACTAAATATAGAATACAAAGTACGGCCGAATGTACAGAAATTTTGTAAACAAGTTGTTTTTAAAAACATCCACCAAATCCCTCTTTTAGAGGCACTACAGAATCTATTGCTACACACGTGGTTTAAAGAGGGGAAATGCCCCCTATTCCCCCCAGGGTTATTAAGGGGTAACATATTTCGAATTTCCTTTGTTGGTCAATGCTAACTTGACTAGCATATCAAGTTTGGACGAAATTGATCGGTAAATAAGAAAGAAATAGTAATTTTTGTATTACCCATACATTTGACAACGTACTGCGTTTACCGCAAAATGAAAATTTAAATTTTCTCCGCAACTAGTAATCGTAGAATAGTAATTCAAAATACTAAATTATTTAGTTTTTTAAGCTCTATTTAGTGGGGAATAGTAATTTTTTTATATTTATGTTTTTTATGAAAAATAAAAAAAAACTGAATTTTTGATATTATAAGTCTTGTAATTTCTGAACCCGAATGTTTACAGAAGTGCTGGTGGTGTCATTTTGTTGGAAAACTAAAGTTCTACAAACGACTAAAGTTTAATCAAAATCGTTGGCGCCGTTTTTGAGAAATATTAATTATTCATGTTTCTGGCGGTTTTGGGGGATAGCTACCCTTAAAAATCAAAAATTCCAAAAAATGTAAAACTACCTGGATATATCGTGGATTAGTATCTACATACCAAAATACATGAACATTGGACCATTGGTTAGGGCTCTAGCTTTGTACGCATCCATACAGACAGACAGACACACAGACATCACGTAAAGATCACTTTTTTGGGTTCAGGGAGCACTAAAACGAATATTTCCACTATCAACTCAAATTCGAAAATGTTGACGAAAACAATAGTTTCTCCATATACTACGTATAAGGGGGAGAAAGTAAAAGGCTAGATAAGGGATTGAGGGTATTGAAGGTTTCAGAGTCACGTATGAAATTCATGTTGCCTCATGTTTTTAGTATTAGTTAAATATTTCCTCACTTTGCAAAAAACAGACTTTTATAAATATAAAGTGAGCCGTAAAACATAATTGTCTGTCTGCATGATAAAACATGGTAAATAAATATAGCCATTGTAAAAAATATGAATTAAACAAGAAACGGTGTACATGACTGCCTGTGCAATATAATCACAATGTGATCCAAATAAGTCTTTTCCGTAATTTGAAAATATGTTGTTAGTCCATAGACTACTCCAACATACCAACTCATACCTCAGGTGCGGCTTTATTTACCCCAATCATATTGGACAATGCTCAAAGTCTGAAAACCACAACCTTAGACTTGTCAGTGTGGATTAATTCAAACTTATAACCAGATTTATTCCAGGAGATCCATTTTGAACATAATTAAACAAGGATGATTAATTAGTTATATTTTGTAAATATCACAAAATAATGCATATAACCAACTTGAATAAACAGTTATTCAAATTATCTGCCCCTTTTGGCTTTTTGGGAAATACTGATTTTGGAATTAAGGACAGAGGACTTGATAAAATAGGAATGGAAAATCTAGTAGTTAAATACCTTTACCCTAAATTATTTTTAGCTACAAATTAATTGATGTCCATTGAAGAGGTAGCAAGTCCTTTATTCTTAAAACATTAATGATTAAAAATATGAAATAAAACATCTGTTTTGTATTTTCATCCATTGCTACTAAATTTATTATTTAAGAGAAAGAATAACCTATTACATTCATCAAATCTAACTAAATATATAGTCTTAACAATCCTTTTACTATTTTCCCTTTTTTATGAAGGTGACATTAAGGGACAACAAATTTATGTATATATGAGTCTGTGATAGATATATCCATTTCAGCTCAAGTTAAACGGTTTAATACTCAGTTTTATATTCGTACAAATTCTAAAATATAATTCGATTTGTCTTCTTAACATCAACCCACAACAAATGAATAGCAATCAAATGAAAATATACACAATATTTATAATATTTAATCATAATGTGTTTTAGTTCAGTTTTAATGCAGTCTAACTATAAAATAATTTTCAATTAGCTTACTAGAAATTATTTTATTCTAATTTGTGTATACAATTTGTTTATTGTTAAGTAAACTGGAAAAAATTAAAATTACTGAATCTTGAAAATTGTTTGTATTACAAATAATTACAAAAATTTAAAACTAAGGTCTCTAACATATGCCTAGTTAAATGGTCAGAAGGCTTGTTCAGGTACTACTGCGATTGGTCATCAGGCACTGTGATCTTTCACTTTATTGGCTGCTTCCTGGAAAACACATGAAAACAACATTACTGGTGGTTTTAGAAGCTACCACCATACTTTTCTGAACCATACAATTTACTGGTGTCATCGTGGAGAGTTTGGCAGATTGCTATCAATAACCAGCTTCAAAACTCAACAACTGTTCAACCCTACCACTTTGTGGACACATATTGGTTAACTCACCCATTGGACAGCTTAAAAATAATTTTCAACTTTTTGGGTTTGCAATCCTATTTTATTCAACCAAATTAAATGGAAATGTCAGATTTTTATATTGACTGTGTTGTTGTAAACTTTGGGTAAAATTACTGCACAGGAGCGTTTGAAACAGTGGTATAGATTTTTTAATAAGTTTTACAATGTGCCCAAAACATTAGATTTATTTTTAATTTAACGTGGGATGATCATATTACCGGTACCAAGTATTATAATACTATACACCTTAAGTTGAAAGAAACAAGAAAATACCAATTTTAATGTTGTTATTCAGCATTTTTACAGATAAAAAACCGAAATATTTTGCATACAAATTTACTTTCACTATAAATATAAGCATGACAAGTACCCGTCATGGTGCAAGTATGTTAAATATTCATGCTTTTATATTATAATCAATCATTTTTTGACACAGCATCAAGATTACAGAATTCTTTACCAAACGATTTCTGTAGAGAGGTCAGTCAAGCTCGTTTTGGGGTAACGTTGAAGAGGTTACTTTTGGTTGACTTATGGGGGTATAAGCTACTAAATCTGTCACTTCTTGTTAAGTAATTTTATATCATAAAGCCAATAAAATTATGTACTTCAATTTAATAACTGGACAAATGAAACCGAAAGCAAAATTAGCCTACGTTAGCCTATGTAACCTAAATTATACCTGCAAAAACTCTTTTGCAAATACAAATTTACTTGATCTGTCTACTCTGTTTATTGTTCATAAAAAACCCCAGATTTTTATTGTTGCACAATATTAAGTGGTATCAAATTAGCCTACTTTATCAGCACAACTTTTAATTATTGATAACTTGTATATATACAAGTTTTTAAAACAAATATTTGTTGTTTTATTTCTTTCAGTTGACAGCAAAATGTTGTTCTTTTTTCTTTACTTCCCACGTATTCAAACAAACTGACCAACCCAACCACGTTAGTATAACTGTACCTAACCCTCCCTCTAGGTATCCTGATCTCTGCCACTTTTTATTTGAAGGGTATGCCCTCAGACTACATAAACCCATGGTATTTCCACGATCAGGCAGTAGATTTTAGTTGATACAAATAAATTAATCGAGTTTGTTTATGATTATTATCGTCTCTTCGGTTATAATATCAAATTACATATTTAATCAGTTTTTATTTCGGGAAGTGTACCCAATTTTTGTATTATCAGTTTTTAACGTTGATAAAAATTGTATTAATTAAATTACATTATTAATTTATTCTTAAGATGCCAGTCTTCGAGACATATGTGGTAGAGGGCACTTGTCAGTCCCAAATTTGAGTAGGCCTAAATAAATAAAGCTCATTATTATTATTGTGGGGGGGGGGTCTTTTCTAAATAAGAGGGTTAGGTGGCTTAGGGTGATCAAATTTAGTATTTTTATACTAAAGGTATAAAAAACAAAATCCTTCCAACCATTCCAACTTTGTAATAAACTGACCTCTGCCGTGTATGCTATTCTATCTGGGGGGCACGCCCCCAGACCCCCCGCGTTTTTGCGATTATGTCCGCATATAGATTCATAAGTTATAGTTAAATTGTGTTTGTTTATGATTGCTTTTGATTAGGTTTCAATATCAATACCGAATAGATATTAGGTTTCAATATATATTCGGTTAGGATTTTGAATTGGTTCAGTTCTCTATATCAGTTTTTTATGTCGTACCGCGAATGGAAGTGTACCCAATCTATTTCATGGATGAAACCCAGGAGCCATGGGCTTGGGGGAACAAAATTAAAATACTACTAACAGGGAGGGCAAATAAATTACTTACGTGATAGGGCCTAGGCTCAGTTTAGCTTTAGTTTAAGTCAACAGGCCTGAGCTGTAGTAAAATAGGTAAGCTTACTGTAATAGACCCTATTTGAATTATCAAACCAAACTAAAAGAAGGCCAACTCAACTAGGTTTTGAAGAGGTTACCTTGCTTATAAAATTAATACATGAACAAGCAAAGTTATCTTCTAGATCTGATAAATGGTATTTTTGACAAAGAAAACGCCAATAACAGTCATTCTGAACATGGACAAGAGAATTAACCTCACAAGTTGCTGCTCTTAACTTTACTAGAGCTGAAAACTGTGTATAAACGCAGTAGTTTGACAATTCAGTCAACTAAGTTAGTAAGTTAATTAAAATTAAAACAATTGTCATGCATTGAGAAAAGTAATAATGCCCTGTAGCCTTTTACAAAATGTTAAATTAATGTTATAGAAGTGAACTTACCTCATTAACTATTTCAACAATTTTCATTTTACATTTTGACAAGTGAACACAAAACGTTGCTCTTCTGCTAAATGAACGATGGCAATAATCACATATCATCACTACTAACAACTTAATATTCTACTAAAAATAATACAAAAATCTCTAGTGCAGTAGTTCAGTTGAGCCGGCAACTCTACTCAGCTTGACGACACGAGAGCCGAGAAGTCAACTTCTTACGAAGCCGTTATTAGATCCGACATATGGTTACACACCTACAATATTAGATCCGCCAACGCTACTATACACACCTGAATCGCGACCGCAGCACAACGTGGTGGCCACTTCCGGAACCTCATACACACGCACTATATGTCTGAAACCGGCTATATTAGATCCTGCTCAAATCGGGTAAATTCGACTATTTCCGTGATGGCCGGAACGCCAGAAACCCAAAAAAAGAACTTTGGCGCTATTTGATCCAGCAGGGTGGATCTAATAGCGCCATCGGATCTAATAGTGTGGGTGTGTAACCATATGTCGGATCAAATAACGGCTTATTCGCAAGAACACACACACACACACACACACACACGCACACACACGCACACACGCACATGCGGACACACACGCGGACACAGCCAGACATCACGTAAAAACCACTTTTTTGGGTTCAGGGAGTACCAAAACGAATATTTCCACTAACAACTCAAATTCGAAAATTTTTACGAAATCAATACTTTCTCCATATACTACGTATAGGGGGAGAGAGTAATTGTTTTAAATTCAATACTTAAAATCCACAAACTGTACATAACAACATCTAAAATTGTAAAAATATAACAAACCTAATACCTAATAACAACATGCATCAAAGTATGCAGCACTTATCTCTTCGTTTAGAAATATTAGAATTGATTTTAGATTAAATAATGCCTGATGTGAGTATGGATAAATAAATCATTAACTGAGCATGTTTTTAATGAGGATTACCTTAAGCTTGTAAGAACAGTTTCATTGGCGTAGATAGTTTGTCAAGGGCGGGGGGGTAGCTCATTAGATAATACAAACCAAAAACTGTATTCGTGAGTAGCGCGGATAACCGGTATACAAAATACCCCCGTCGCAGCAAACCTGCGTACTCAGCGAACTTACAATGCATATATATGTGACTCACTACTACATAGAGCTACTTACCAAGTTTTACAAAAATACATTTGTGAATAAGTGATATATAGCATTTTATTTATTCTCCATAAGAATAACATTAGGCTTGAAGACGCAGGTTTGCTGCAATGAGGAAGATAAGTAATATTTTTTTGCAATTATCAATATAACTGAACCAGGTGAAGCTATATATCTAGTTTTATTAATTTAGGTTCATAATTAAGGGAAATATACAACTTTACTTATTCTCCATATAAATAACATGGGGGCCGAGTATGCAGGTTTACTGCTACGGGGACTATGAACAAAAACTTGTTTTTTGTGCTAATATCAATATACCACAACTAGTTGAAGCCACATACCAAGTTTCATCAATATACATTCAAAAATAATCGAGATATAGAATTTTATTTATTCTCTGTAAGGATAACATTGGACAACGTACTGTGTTTAGCACTTTGAATATCTCTGCAACGGTTTGACGTAGAACAACGATTAAAACACCAAAATGTTTGTTTTGTTGAGCTAAACACATTAATAAATAGAAATATGAAGTTTTTAGTAAAACTATCTGAGAAAAATCTAAAAACCTTTTTCCCATAAGATTAACATGGGACACGTTTTTTTAGATTTTCTCCGCAACCACTCAACCTAGGTTAATTATTCAAAATACTAAATTATTTGTTTTTTTAAACTCTATAAAATGGCTATAACCAAAATTGAGTGTTTGTAATATTTTGGGGTCAAATTGGCAAAAAACCGATTTTTGGAAAATTGTAAACCCCCATAAAACCCCCTTCCCATAGTGCGATCGATCTGGTTTTTGAACTTAAAGTCATAAATGCTACTCTCCACATTTGTGCCAAATTTCATCAAAATCGGGTGTTTCTTTCAAAAGTTATCGCGGTAACAGACATATATATATACATACACATATATATAAATTTGAACGAATAGTGTTTTTGTCATCTGGGGACCTCAAAACGAAAAGTTATCATGGTCTCGGGCTTAAGTCTTACCATGCCACCTACGGTAATAGCTTCTTCCCTATAGGGGAAATTCGCTAATTGAAGACATCGTTGACGTGTCCCTTACATTCATAATTATTGATAGACACATCCAAGACCTAAACCATCAATACAAAGTAATCAGTATTTTTTTTTTAATTTTATCTGTGAACGAAAATTTATTTACGTTTGCAACTTCATTTTCATGCAATGATTGTGAAACAAGCTAAACCCTTATTTCCCTGTTCACTCTAACCTCTATTAATTGTTACTCTTTGGCTTTATTTCGTCGGGAAATATCATTGACTTTAACATATATTTGCGGTTATAGAACGAAGAAAATCAGTATGAAGATTTATGGCTTTCTGCAGTTAACTAAATTACAAATCTAATACTAAAATGGCAACCGTAAGTTAAGCACATCAACATCACTTGCTAAATTAGACCACTTCTTATGTATCCTATGAATACTTTGAAAATGTTATCTCAGTGAGTGATATAAATAATATTTAAGTTCTGGAACTCTCAAAACCCCATACTTACTCATAAAACACAGATTAACTTTGTCTGCTCTAAGAGCAGAGGGTCCCGCTCCCTGCCACAGAGTAGTGTTGACTGGCTCTAGACTATAAAATTTATTTAGTAATTGTTTTTTGTGTTGCTTTACCAAGATTTTAGGTGAACTGAGGCCTTCAGTTGATGAGAAACTCATTGTGTTGATGTAAGTCCATCCGATACCCTGTAGTTTAGCAGCTAATAACCAACTAATAATTAAAACATTAAACAAATCAACTTACTTTTAAATTGGCTTAATTATTTGCTATGTATTTTTGTCTTAGCTTAAACAGTTGGCAGTTGTGTTATATTTTAAAAGTAAAATCTCAATAAATAATAATTATAAACAATTATTTTTATTTTTATACATACTATTATATAGCATTTTCAAATTTAAAGCATATTTGTTTTGCACTAATATCGTATTATGTCATTTGAAATTATGAATATTTCAGATTTGTACGTAGAATTAAAACAGTCTAATTTCAGTTTGCACATTTATACCTGCTCTGCGAGTAAATAATTTGAATTACTATTATACGTCAATTGGTTGATGAGATATTAAAAGTATTACACACAGTAAGTTGTGCAAATATTCTTATAAGAACAATTTGTTTTATTTTCTTATTGGTGTTATCTCCTCAAAAGCCCAATCAAAATGAGCTAGTTTGTTCCACTTAAAAAAAGTCAGTGTCTTGGAAAATAGAATTTTGCTGAGCTGAAAATACGTCCAGAGAATCTCTGCACTCCGCTGCCAAAAAATTAAGCCTCTAGGAAAACCCAGCTTTACTGTACTTTGTCTCGGGGCAAGGTTCAATCAGCGGTCAGGCTGTTTGAAACCAGTGGCGTAGATACGGTGGGGGGGGATCAGGGGGATATATCCCCCCCTTGTAATTTGGAAAAATTAAAATTTATATCCTCCTGAAATCAAGCCATGCCTTTTGACTAAAAATAAATGCTGTTACTGGACAACAAACAAAATATTTGTGCAATATATCCAAAATATCTTATTTATATATTAAGAATATGTTTGCGTACAATAAATAGTAGCAGATGAACTAACTGCACCGGCACGCGGCACGGCACTTGCGCGCCACAAGTGGGACATGAGTCACCGAACAGACTACCCTCACCCCCTAGCAGCCAGTTCATTATCTAGCGCACCTGACCTCGACCTTGACGTCTAGAAGGTCTCAGTGATGTTAATTTACGCCGGTTGCCATATTAGATTTATAATTTAATAAACTGCAGGGAGCCATAAATCTTTATACTGATTTTCTGCATTTTATAACGGCAAATATGTGTAAAAGTCAACAATATTTCCTGACGAAATAAAGCCAAAGAGTAACAAATAATAGAAGTTTGAGTGAACAGGGAAACAGGGGGTTTAGCTTATTTGGCAATCATTGCATGACGACGAAGTTGCAAACGTAAATACATTTTCGTTCAGATAGAATTTCCAACACAAAATTTGCGTTATTCAATGCATTTTTGGGAAAATTTTCAAAAAGGAGAGATTTTTAATTTTTCACAAAAATTCCCCAGAGGTTTGTTTTTACCTTAAAATTCTGGTGACTCTGCAACCCTAGCTTAACGATTACTTTCCAGTACTGACTACAACTGATACAAGTACTTTAAGTCCTGGTTACAAATACTGATTACTTTGTGTCAATGGTTTATGTCTTGAATGTGTAGGCCTATATCAATAATGATGAATGTAAGGGACACGTTAATGGTGTCTTCAATTTTGTATACCGGTATCCGCACACTAGTCACGAACACAGTTTTTTTTTTGTATTCCCTAATGAGATATCCCCCCTTGACAAAGGTATATCTACGCCACTGTTTGAAACAATTGTAAATCAACTTTAGTTGATCCTCAGTAACAAACTTGTTAATTCTAAGACTGCTTTCTCATTGCTGACAGCTGAACTATATATACCAGATACTAGATATCTCACTTACCAGTTCCTTCAGTAATATCTAATTAACAAAGTTATCACATTTTCTATGCCCAATTATTTGGTTTAAGTGGACCAAACAGTAAGTCCATACATACAAGGTTAAAATTCAAAGAACAGAAGTTTTTAAATGATATAATGATTATTATAATTATATTATTAATCACTCTATGTAACTTTATGCTTAAAAAATTAAAGAAATACAAACTTTTATATACACAAAAAATAAAACAATATTTTTACACATTTTAATTGAGTTTTTAGCATTTTAAGGGTAATGAAAATTATTAAACTCTATTATATATAGATCATTACGGGACATATTTAATTGTGGGCTTAAAAGGGAATGTAAGTAATGTATAAATAAAATACCCTGGCACAACAAACCAGCGAATTTCCATATATATATATATATATATATATATATATATATATATATATATAAAGTATATACATACTTCCCCAGTATATATATATATATATATAATAACCATATACATACATATATGAAGTACAGATAAATGTACAGAAAAGCCCTGCCATACAGGGTTCCTGGTTTAGAGTGTTGTTATGTAATATATGTCTTATTACCACATAAAGTCATGTATCAAGTTTCATAAAAATACAGTCACAAATAAGCGATATTTAATATTTTAATATTATAAATATTATAAAGCTGGATGTTTGTGAGTTTGTTTGTGGCTCAGTTACGCTCCAACTACTGAACTGATTGAGCTGATATTTGGTAGGAATATCCTAAAGTAACATATAGGCCTATTCACGTTATAAATTCCTCCAGGGCTTTATCCCAATGGCTTCAAAACTTCTCATGATAATTTTAGCATGGAAACTAACATTTTCTGATCAGATGATAACTAAAACAGGTGTTCTGCATTTTAGGTTATCAACAAGGCTTTGAGTTTATTTGTTTTATTTTGGTTTACACTTTGTTGCACATTCAACTACGATGGTACATCACAATAATGTCGGGAAATCGTAAATCAAATTTGCCTCAAAGTTCGAAAAAGCCCGATTTAATAAAGTGGATAGAAGTCAGGAAACTTCCGCCTGCGGCAGCAAACGATCACCAGAAATAAGTGGGGCGTCTTTGAAACTGCTGCCTTGGAATGCGATGTGACTCTTAGTCAGTTAACATATATCCTACTAATGCTATGTAGTGAACGTGGGCGAAGCCGCGACGGGTAACGGATAGTTCTCTATAAAAATAACATTGTGGCTGAGTAAGCAAGGTTTCTGCAACAAGGAACACAAAAATCATTATATTAATAGGCAAGCACAAAACTTTCCCTCCTTTTATCTCAGTTTTTGTGTATCGAAGGAGAAATTCACACATACCGTTAGAAAGGTATTGTCGTGTAAATAAGCTGAAATCCCTTATAATTTATATCGGCCCTCAGGGCTATGCCCCACAGGCTTTCCTAGTTTCAATGTTAATCTTATGGAAAAACAGTAATTAATTTAATTGTACAATTGACAGCTTTTGATATAACAAATGCTAGCAAGAACAGATGTTTCAGGCATAATATTTATAAAAAGTTTACTTACCGTACTACTGGAATGACATCACTTTTCTGTTGTATGAATTTATTACACACTAGCTGTTACTTGCAGCTTCGCTCACGACAAATTGAAACACATTAAAAGTTAACCTGATCAACACTATTTTTTTACAATTATTTATTTCTGGTTCAATGTTACATGTCATTATTCACAGAATTTTTAACATACAATGATTTTACGAACAAATATTTACATTATCGGGTTCGTCCTAGTTAGGATCACCCTGGAACATGAAAAAAGAAGAAATATTTGAAACAAAACATGAGGCATGAACTAAACAAATACAAAAGAAAACATAACAATATTCTCAATCCATTCTGAACAGAATATCTTGAGGAAGTCTCGCTCGTAGCCTCCTGTTTATTGTAATCTGTCCAGTTGAGTGTCACAGCACCAGGAACAAAGTCCAAAGATTCGAGGAGTTTTTGAGAAGATTTTTCTATAAATTTGAATACTGGTTCGACTCCGAGCTCTTCATGAATGTGGTTATTTCTAACGAACCAGGGAGCATTTACTGCGATTCTAAGAATTTTGTTTTGTAGAACTTGAATTTTGCCAAGTTTATTATGAGATACATACAGCCAAACCCCAGACAGGACAGGCATACATAACTAAAGGCCGAATTATTGTTTTATAGATTAATTTTGCACACTCTGGTTTTAAAGTTGATTTTCTGTTTATTAAGGGAAAAAGTTCAGCTAGGCGAGTATAGCCCTGAGTTAATTTTTTGTCAACATGAAAGTTCCAATTCATTTTCTTGTCAAGCCAGACTCCTAGATATTTTACAGCCTGGTCGTCAGGATTCCATGGTAAAAATTGTCCATAAATTTGGATTTGTTGAGGTAACACATTTTTTTTAGAGAAAATATTTTTGCCTCACATTTTGTAGAGTTAAGTTTAAATTTCCACTGGAAAAACCAATCAATTAGAATATCTACGGACGACTGAAGAGAATAAGCAGCCTCATAGATGTCAGAGTTTTGACATAATATAGCAGTGTCATCTGCATAAAGAGCTAGTGAAGCATTTTCAGGAAGAGGAATGTCAGCCATATACAGGGTGATTGATACTTGGTGTGACAAAATTTTTTGGGTGATAATATGGACTAAGTAGAGTCTAAATATTCAATTAGTTTTGTTTAACTTAAAGTGGTATCTTATCTATGAATTTTATAATTATTTTCACAAAAAACTGGTCTTTCCATGAAAAAGCTTAAATTTTTCAATTTTCCTTTCATCTTATGAAGGTTTTGACAGCATTTTCTAAAAGCTGGTAAAATTTAGATTCAGTTAAGATGGTTTTGTACTTGTCAGTCATTATTTTATGACAATTGTGGCGTTTAAGACTAAAAACATTGGTTTTTGTAAAAAACTTACGATATTTTCAAAAAATAATGATAGTGTTATTTTATAATTTTATAAAATGTCAAATACCACAAAAAACTTCTCCATATTCTAAGCTGTAATTTAATACCAATAAATTGTTATTTTCTGTGGAATTATGTTGGTACAAAACAAACTACAAGTTAGAAAAACACGGGAAATAGAAAGGATAGTTATAAAAAACCCCCTCTCGCCTTTAAAAAATACTTTATAAATCACTCATCAAAACAGCACTCTAAAAAAACAACACCAAAAAAACGATTTCATTTATTTTTCAAACTGCCTGCCTCCTTTTCTAATGCAGGCCCTTGCACGTTTCCTCATTGCTCTCACTGTGACGTTAAATGACAGTTTGTCTCGAACAATTTGTGCAGCTTCGATGATTCTGTTCGTCAACTCATCCACAGAGTCTACGGGCAAAGAATAAACAATGTCTTTCATTGTACCCCACACGAAAAAGTCCAAGGGGGAGAGGTCAGGAGACCGGGCTGGCCAAGCTACAGGCCCTCCGCGCCCTACCCACGTTGGATAGTTTAGTGATAACCAGTCGCGCACGTCGTTAGTGAAGTGTGGAGGCGCTCCATCCTGCTGAAAGATGATACTATCTCTTTGATGATGGTCGAGATTGAGTCCATCTTGAAGGTTGGACAGGCCATGTTGGAGGAAATTCAAATAATCAACACCATTTAGGTTTTCTGGAAAAAAGTGTGGCCCTACAAGTTGGTTTCCAATGATTCCGCTCCAAACATTGACATGAAATCTTCTTTGATGTGAACTTTCACGAATCACTCTGGGATTTTCTTGCTCCCAGTGATGCATATTGTGAATGTTAAAAACGCCATCCCTAGTAAATTTGGAATCATCGGTGTACAGAATATTTTTCAAGAACTGGTCCTGTTCAATGCCAGCATTTAAAAGCCAACGACAAAATTGTATTCTCGGTGCATAGTCTTGAGGCTCCAAAGCATGAACCTGAGTGAAGTGGTAAGGATGGAACTGATTTTCATGTAAAATGCTCAATATACTTTCCACTGGGAAACTCCGACCTCACTGGCGAGCTGTCGGGAACTGATTTGAGGATTGTCCTCAACCATATTTAAAACTAATTCATCCACATTTACATTTTGACGGGCAGGACCTACCTCGCTTGACTGTTTATAAACATTGCCTCTTTCCAATAAACGTTGATGTAATCTGGAAAACACTGCGGGACTAGGAACTCGTCGCTCGGGGTACCGGACATGGTATTCTCTTCGAGCAGCTTGAGCATTTCCGTTGCAGAAACCGTAAACATAATGCATTTCTGCATACTCACGCACTGTGTATTCCATGATAGTTTTCACCGAACTGGATCAATAAATTACTTAAACTGTGTTTTTGAAAGGTACAAGGTAAATTACCTCCTAGATAAGGTTCACTTCATGTCCTTTGTGTATGATAATGTGATAACTGTTGAGGAATTGGTTCTGATTGGTATCTTTAAGAATTTCTTATCTTTAAAGATTGAAAACAGAACGTGGACAGTTCAGAAAGTAAAATACAATTTTTGTTTTATTTGTTTTTGCTTTTTTTAATAGTGTTCATTCCATTAAAAAGCAATAATAACTTGGACAGGATCACTAGAAGAAAATAGGTTATGTACTTTTTATTACTGGTTTCTGTTAACTCGTGTTTTTTTTACGTAAAAATTTGTTTTCTTCCGACATACTCCAAATAAATAAAAGAATTATTGGTATTAAATTAAATCTAATGCAATTGGGAAGTTTTTTAGGCTATTTGACATTTTATAACTTATTGAAATAACCAAATTATTATTAGTTAACAATACTGTTAGTTTTTTACAAAAAATTATTTTTGAAGTTTAAGACGCCACTACTTTTATAAAATAATGACTATCAAGTACGAAACCATTTTAACTAAGTCAAAATTTCACCAGATTTCAGAAAATAATATTCATGTTGTCATCAGATAAGAATAAAATTGAAAATTTTAGCTTTTTCATGGCAACATCAGTTTTTTTTTAAAACAAATTTATAACATTTACAGATAAGAGACCACTTTGAGATAAAAAAAAAGAATTGTGTATTTAGACTCCATTTACTCCATATTATCACCCAACAAATTTTGTCACACCAAGTACCAATCACCCTGTATAGATTGAATAGTACAGAGCCGAGTATGGATCCTTGTGGGACTCCTGCCCCAATCGGTCGAGATATTGATAGAAAGGAATTTATCTTCACAGAGAATGTTCTTTGATGAATAAATGATTTGATGATATTTACTATGTACATTGGGAAACCAAAATGTATTAGTTTGAACACAAGACCATCGTGCCATACTGTGTCAAATGCTTGTGCAATGTCAAGGAAAGCCGCCACTGTGTGTGCTTTTCTTTTGAACCCGTGCACTATTGTTTCATATATTCGTAGAATTTGATGAACTGTTGAATGTTTTGGTCGAAATCCGTATTGATGTGGAGGGATTATATTTGCAGTGTTTATATGCCATAACATTCGTTTTAAAATGATTTTTTCAAAGACTTTTGATAATGTTGAGAGTAAGCTGATGGGTCTGCAACTTGATGGGTTTATGAATGACAGTTATTTCTGCATGTTTCCAAATGACTGGAAAGTAAGTTTTAGACAATCATGTGTTAATTATAGAAGTAATTCTTGAAAGTCCTTTATTAGTAAGATTTTGTAAGACAATATTCGGGATAAGATCGTGGCCGGGTGATTTTCGAAAAGGAAGTTTTTTAATTACCGTCTTTAATTCAGATTGAGAAGCAAACTTTATAGGCAGCTCAGCTGACAAAATGTTTGCACTCACTGTCTCTTTTACCATCTCCTTGCATTCATGATCAACCACGCCATTAGATTGAAAAGCAGTTTCAAAATAATCTGCAAACAGTTCGCACTTTTGTAAATCACTTTCATATACTAGGTCATCGTGTTTCAAGGTAGGAATAACAGTACGGGTATTTAAAAGGCGTTTTGTTGCTTTCCACATGTTTGAATCACTTGGGTGAATATCAGAAACATATTTCTTGTATGAATCTATCCTGTACTCTTCAAGTTCTGATTTAACTCGCCTGCTCAATTCATTTAATTGCCTCTTTAGATAGGGTAGCCTGTGCCGCTGCCAACGTCGCCTAATTTTGTGTTTTTCTTTAATGAGGTGCATGATTCTCATTGGTGGAGGATAAAAGTCATTAGACTTTGAATTTGCCGGTTTTGCAATAGCTTTATTGATACAAAGTTTTATAGTCTACGTTAAGGTTTGATTATTTTCTAAACATTTATCTAATTAGGAACTAAATACTTCCCAATTAACTTTCCCATTAATCAGTCGTTGAGGATGTAAACTCATTTGAGGTCGCGTGAAAAAGGATATTATTACAGGCGAATGGTCAGAATCTAGCTCAGGTAAAACTTCCTGAATGATGGGTGCTGTGAAATTTTTGTGTAATACCAAATCAAGTATGTCGGGTTGGTAATTTGGTTGCCATGGATAATGGGTAGGTTTGTCTGACCAACACTATAAAATCTTTGTTTAGTTTTAACATATGACTTCCTTTGACCTAACTGACCCAACAACTACAACAATTAATTTTATAAATTATAAGCACCCTTAAGACTTGCAGTAGAACTTACATGACCAATTGGGTGGAGCCTTAAGGTTGTATGTGAATATTATCAGGTCTATATGTTAATGTGATATCTACACTATGTCCATGCAAAATTTCAGCCTCATCGGTCCAGTAGTTTATGTGTGATAACTACAAGTATTCATTCATCCAAACTGTCATACTTATAATATTATTAGGATTAAAGAAATTAAACCTGGGGTGAGGAAGGGGGAGGAATCGAGAGTAACAGTAACCACTAGATATAATCCTAATTTATTTAGTTATTCGTATTCGGTTGAATTTCGACCATTGGGCGTTGCTAGTGAAGTTTAATAAGCAAATCATAAAAAAATGGTTAAAGCTATAAACATTAAATTCAATACCAAATGTTCCATAAACTAGAATCTAGTAAGGAACCAAGGGCCAATTTTCAAGTAAGCCTACTTCAAGCGGTTCTTAAAAAACACATACATACACACAAGTGGGTAACAGAGCAAGATAGGCCCACGTTTGTGTAACATTTTTTGTTTGTGTTGACCCCAGGAACAAGTTTTCGTAGAAAGTTCAGGGACACCCTGCCTGTCTCCTGCATTGGAAATTCGCTGAGTACGTAGGTTTGCTGCGACTGGGGAATTTAGAACTGCTTTACTGTAATAAGGTTTTATAAAAGCTTCTAAATTGAATAAATAAATAATACAGCATATTTTTCTCTACATTTGGTTGTATGTCCTCACCCATTTTCACATTTGATCATTTCTCTTTGGCCGTTTCTGGAACCTCTCCTTATCAGCAACAATCCATTAAGTCTCTGGTTTAGCTCATTCAGGAACTTGCTGAAGTTATGGTTCAGCATGGCGCTTAGTCTGCAGCTGCCGACCTCTGCTCGGCCATTAGTCTGTCCTCATCCCAAGTGAGTTTATGGTTTCCTATTGTAAGATGGTCAAAAACCAAAGCCATACGGAGCCTCCCTCACACTTGCTCCACCTCTGTATGCACTGCTGCCAGATATGACCATTAAAGTACCATTAAAGTTATATACCATTATATACCATTAAAGTACCCTGTTTTAAATTATTTTATTTGAAGACCAACGTGTTGGACCTTAAGGCCATAGACATGGTCATAAACAAAACTTAACCTGATAATTTATATAAACATTTTTTTTACATTTTTTATTCTAGATCAATTTAATATACATTATGCACAGAAATGTTAACAATTGTGGATAACATTATCAGGCTCGCTCTATATATCAGAGACACCTAGTAACAATTATTGAAAATATGTACAAATGTTGGATTAAGATTTACAATGAATTACAAATAAGAGCTATACTACTATTGTTCGTCATTGAAAGTGGTTCCTTGTTAAATTTCCTAGGCCGTAGGCATCCAATTGCACCAGGGACATTTTGTAGGTTGTTGAGAAACTTGACTGTGGTCTTTTTTATAAAACCTTTTATAGTTTCAATGCCGAGTTCACGGTAAAGCTGGGTGTTTCTTACAAACCAAGGAAGGCAAGGTGAGTTTACTGAAATTCTCAAAATGTTTTGCAGAGGTTGGATTTTATTAACGTTCCTTTACTTATGGAACCTCCCCATACAGCACAAGCATAAGTTACTAAAGGATGAATAATAGTTTTGTTAATTAAAGTGCTGCAGTCTGTTTTTAGAGATGATTTTCTGTGATTTGGTGGAAATAACTTTGACAGTCTAGCATAACCTTTACTTAATTTGGTATTTACATGCAAATTCCATTTTAACTTTTTATCAAGAAAGACTCTGAGATATTTTATTCCTTTATCACGATGGTTCCAAGGTATTTGTGTTATTAATAACTATATAGGATAATTTGGAAGTTTGCATTTCTTAATGAAAATTATTTTACTTGACACTTGCTGGAATTCAAGGATTTCCTCCTTGAACTCAACCGTGCCACTACTTCATCTAGAGATCACTACAAAAGTCCAGCAGCTTTGATTGCACTTTTGTTTTGAGCGGCTTCTAATTGATGGACTGAAGAGAAGATTGAATTTATTCTTAAAGAAAAAGGGTGGTTTAACAGAAAGGATTTAATTACCTATCTTTTTTAGATAAAGAGGAAAACCAAAACGGTAAAGTTTGTACAACAAACCATCATGCCATACCTTGTCAAAAGCTTGAGCGACATCCAGAAATACTGTTGTAGTTACTTCCTTCTTTTCAAAAGCGCTATTTATCAGTTCAGAAAAAGGCAAAATTTGGTGTGTTGTTCCATGTGAAGGGCGAACTCCAAATTGATGACTTGGTAGGATGTTTAGATCTCGAATACATTTTAACATTCTTTTTTGAATTACCTTTTCAAAAACTTTAGAAATACTGGAGAGCATACTGATTGGCCTATAACTTGCAGGTGTCTTTGCCAGCTTCCCGGTTTGTGTATGACTATAATTTCTGCGTGCTTCCATGATGAAGGGAAGTGGCCGACAGCAATACAAGCACTCATTATTGATGCCAGCCTTGATGTTGCCTTTAGATTTAGATTTTTCAAATTAGTTTTTGGTATGAGATTACTTCTTGGTAACTTCTTGAAAGGAAGTTTACTGACGATGTCCTTAATTTCAGAAGGTGAGGTCGGTCTAAAAGGTAATTCGGTAGTAGCACAGGGTTTCATTAAGAAATTCGGCACCTTCTTTAACAATTTCATAATTAGAAATTATATTTGGTTTGAACACACTTTCGTAATAATCAGTGAGTATGCTGCATTTTTGCTCATCAATCTCATATTTAACGTTGTTATCTAATATTGTGAGAATGATAGTTGGGGTTTGTAAGATCCATTTTGTAGCTTGCCACATGTTAGTAGCATTAGGATTTATTCCTGATACATAGCTTGTATAAGAGTCGATTTTGTATTGGTCAAGTTCAAATTTTACCAGTCGTGTTACGGTATTTAACAGTCTTTTTAAGTGAGGAAGTCTTTGTCTTCTAGCCTTGTGTTTTTGTTTTATAGGCCGGAAAATTCAAAGGGGTGGTTGATGTATGTTATTTGGTCTTGGCGTACATACAAAGGGAGTATGCACAGCAGCACGAACCGATGATGCTAAACATTCTGTGGACCGGTGGACAGCACAATCTAATCCTTCCTTTGAAAAGAGGTTTTTAGGGGCTAATGAAACTATTGACTTGTCGAGTTTTAGTTTAAAGACTTCCCAATCAGTCTTACTATTTATTAATTTCTGCGGACGATGCTTCTCAACTTCTGTAGCTCATGGTTTTTCAGTTTTATAAATTGGGTTTTGCATGTGAATTTGTATGGTGTGATAATATTTTGAGGATTTTTTTGTAGCTGGAGTAAACGTAAATTTCTTCTTTAATTTCAAGTTTGTCTCCTTTTATTAACTACACTAAAAGCGTTTAAACATATAAGATTGCCCACGTTTTAACCCACAGAAATACCACCCCACATTCTTAGGGTCCAAAATTTCCCACATTGAAGAAAATCTCCACACTTAGACACACTGGCTGGTCGGGTCGGTGAGAGAGGTGACGGCTGGTGGAGTGGGGAATGATAACACGTGGCATTGCACCCCCTTTGGTCAACCTAGCGCTTCTCTAGCGTTTACGTCGGTGTACATAGCTTTTTGAATCAGGATGAGGCTCTATGGTTGAGGTTTCCAGATTAACAGTATAAATATATTTCAAAATGGAATAAAAATAAGTAGAAATTATTTTAGTTAATATTGAAAATGAATATGAATTTAGTTTAAAAATCAATATAGGAAAGTTCAACGACGGTGAGGAACTAGATGGCGTTGACCTTACTCGAATTACCGGAGTTGTCGGGTAGCGGGCAAACAACAAACATCCACAAAACACGCCTGGGTTTCTAAAAACAGCGAACATGCTGATTAAGTAGGTTCACTCACCGTTTAATCACTGCCCACCCGGAATTCTGCTGACCGGGAATGCAGCCAATAATAGCGGGGGCGAAAGTTCACTAATAACACGATTGGTTGTAGTGGGCGTGGTACATCAAAATTGGGGGAAACATCGAACTGGTGGGAAAAAAACTTGGAAGGGGAGAGAAGAAGGGACGAGGATTATTCGGGACAGGAGAGAGGAAGCGGACACAAGGGCTGGATCGAGTAGGCCCGGGGTTACGTCAGGATAGGTGAAATTGCCACCTGCGTAGAGTCCAAGTCCTCATCGTCTACATCGCCCGATATCACTGGGGTACAGCGGAGCAGAAGAGTGGAGAGAAGACTGCCAGCCACCAGCCAGCATCCACGAGAGGAGTCCAGGAGCTTCAAACTGAGAAGGGAGAAGGTGTCCAATACGGCCAGAGTCTGCGACCGGAGGAGTGTCCAGGCGATCTTCAGGAGAGTCACCGACAAGGGACCATGAGGAGCCTCCGGGACCACACGAGGGACCACACGAGCACCACGGGGGTTCGAGGACAGACATCGCACTGGGACATTCACCACTCTGGGTCACCAAGTTCTCACTTCGGGGTATGTGAAGTCTTTATCTTCTGCTAACCTTGCTGCTCTTATTTAAAAATAAATTGTATAGGAAAGCGCTCTAAAATTTGAGAGGAAGGATTCACTTAATAAATAATCATGATTTAATAAAGATTAAAATTTAAAGAGAAAGCTTAAAAAAAATTAAGCACCCATAAATAGAGACGAATAGGAGAGATATTGTAAGATATTAAGATCTGTCTGAATTTAGTTAATGAAATGAGTTGTTTGAGGAAGTGATAAACACAAGTTGTGTTATAAAAATGGCCCGCAGGCTGTAACAAGAACTGTAAAATATTTGTATATAAATTTCGTAATATTTGATATCATTGATTATTGACGTGCTTTATCCGAGATGGGAAAATATATAATTAAAAAGAGTAAGTGTATTTGAGCTTTATATGTGAGATTATTTAGGGGACTAGAAATGGCCACACGGCTAAAAGGAGTTTAGGCGTGATATTGTTTGACTTTGATTTATTACTCTATACGTGTATATGATTATTAATAATATGTTTTAATAGCTGGAATATAATAACATAATATATTTATTTTATAACAGAATTGATTTGAGTGACTGGACCTTTAAATTGGACTAGCGGTTACCCGCCCAGTATCTTATTTATCTGAATTTAAAGTGTGTATTTTACTTAGTAGTTGTGTCTTATAGGTGATTTATAGGTTGTATTGATGGACTTTGGCTGATGCCGAAATTATGTGACTGTTTCAATATTTAATTAGGTTAAGAGGGTTGATTATTTGTTTTCTGTGTTCGGATGATGTCATTTGTATCTTGGAAAGTAATGGTTAGAGCACAGAGGCCTCTGATTTTGAAAGTGCAAAGTCAGATCTTGTTGTAAATCTCTTTTGTTTATTGAAGTGAAATATTAAATATGTATATTAAAGAGTTATATGTTATTACAACTCTGGTGTTAGTTCAATTGATATCCTGGGTACTGTCTCACTAAGCTAAGCGAGAAATTTCATTTGGTGTCAGTTTGGAGAAGAGTTTTACAACAGGATCTGGGGCTGTCTGGGCCAGATCTGGGAATATCTGGGCCAGATCTGGGGATTTCTGGGCCAGATTTGGGGATCTCTGGGACAGATCTGGGGATGTCTGGGCCAGAACTGGGAATGTCTGGACTATACCTGGGATGTCTAAGCCATGACTGGGGATGTCTGAGCCAAATTTGGGGATGTCTTAGGAAGGAAGATATGAAGTGAGAACACTGCATGAAATGTTGAACAAAAATATGATATACAAAAAATATAATTTAAAATTTTTTGAAATCATGAAATTGGGAATTAGTATTGAAATTGCTATACAAATAATTAATTAGTCAGTAGGAGGAGGATAGTAATTATTACCGGTAATAAACAATTGTTCCGTTTATAAAAAGGGTGTTACTATCAAACTTATAAGTCAATGACAATGAAATACAATGTGTTGATGCACAAGTAAAACCCAGAGCCTGATTTCTGATTAACCATTAGGCTGACTAAGCTGCAGCCTGAAGCGCAGTCAGTCAAGGGACTCAATTTTTTTAATAATCTAAGAAGTGCGGTGATCAATTGGTTAGAGGGAATTTTATTTCCGCGCGTCCTTTACCATAAACCAAATGAACAAACAATTTGTTTCAACTTTCATTTCACTTAGAAAAATAAAACTAAAGTATTGTCTGCGTCGCGTAGTTTTAGACTATTGTTAATTTGTATATTCCACTCCATCCAGGTACACTCACAAGTTAGGATGGCCGCGGGGGTTAATACGTGTGGACAGTAAGTCAAAGATCATGGGTTCACGACCCCGTCCTGGTCATGATATTTTTGAAACTAAAATCCTTTAAACAGGATAAATAAAATACGCCTTACAACACTATAAAGTATATTTACACTTATACTGTACTTACATACAAGACGGTAAAATATACACAAAAGATGTTACAAGGCAACCATCTTGTACCATCTTTTGTGTATATTTTACCGTCTTGTATGAGAGTACAGTAGAAGTGTAAATATACTTTATAGTGTTATAAGACGTATTTTATTTATCCTGTTTAGTTGTAGCAACACGTATCATGCTAATAAAGAAATAAAATCCTTTTTAAAAATGTATATTATTGATTTATCAAGCTATTCAATTGGAAAAACCATATTTTTTCAATTTTAAATAACCATTTAAATACAAAATTAAATAATTCTGGACCAGATCTGGCCAATTCTGGAAGAGCCCAGATATCTGGCCCAGAAAACTATTTTTTCACTAGGGGAAGCCTAGGGCAAGGCCCCCAACGGGTTCGGGAGAGCCGAAATCGAGTTTTGTTATAAGGTTGTCTGACAAGAGTTGTTTTGTAAAGCAGTAATTGTAACTGACAAACGCTCTCAACTAAAGACATTATTTATTTATGACATTATACGAGACTAACAATCAATTATGTTAGGTATTTAATAGCCGTTGATGCTATCAAAACATAACACAGCAGTGAGAAAAGCTGTTCCGAGACTAATTTCTGCAATTGCATCACAATAATAAACTATAAAGACCATAAATTGTCATTTTCCTATCAACAGAAAAACCGTTAACAGGAAAAACCTTACTTTGTCAATAGATTATGCCTTCGATTTTTCATGGTGTATTTAGCCTTGCAATGGCTAATGCCACCACTGTGTATCTATATATATATGATTCTGTAAGCAAAATTTGTAAGTCAAAATTGTGAGGGTTTGGCAAATTACAGGATGATGGGAGACAGCTCAAATTTAAGATCTTAATTCCAGGGACTCGGGAAAAATATAAGTATTTCTAAAAAGTTACCAGCAAATGAGAAATAATCTAAAACATCACCCATAAGAAAAGCATGGGGATTTTAAAATGTCTGATTTGTTTACATGTAAACATGTGATAACGTGTCTACTATGTTTATGAACTGATATATGTCCCTACTTATATTGTTTTATTTTCGTCAGCACGTAAAGAGTAAAAATATCAGAAGATTAAGGGCTATCGCCCCTTTATGCCACTTGTCTGTATCTATTTACGCTGTAAATACTAAGATGTATAAACGGATCAGAGGATAGGATAGCCGATTTATATGCTAGTTTATACATTATTATTTTGATAGAGCGAAGTCAATATGATTTGCTATGAATGTGCACACTGAATAAAACAGTTTGGATTATATAAAAAAAATATTATTTACATTTAAGCTACATGACTGGTGAAGTGGTAATGCCGAAAATTGGCGCCATAAGGCATTAAAATGTAGTTTTTCACCTACATACTGTATATAAACAAAATTCCGTTTCCCTTGGAAGTAAGGGCCTTGCAAATCTCCTACGGCCTGTGTAGGGCCCCGCAATGGCTATTACCGCCACTGACACTTACTCTAATTTAGTGTGTTTAGTAAACTTTCTCGGAATCAGAATGTTCACAAGTATGATACAAGAAATGCGACAGATTTCAATTTGCCTGCTCACAAGCGAAAATACTGAGGGTAAACCAACTTATGCTGGGTCAAAATTTTGTAATGTCCTTCCTCATTCTGTAAAAGGTAGTGTAGGGAACTCCTTAAAAAATAAATTATTTATGTGGCTTGTTTCAAGACCCTTTTACAGTGCAGGCGAGTTCTTAGATTGGGAGGACAAGCAAAACTGAAAAGGACATCTACAACCTATCTTATATAGTACAAATATATATATATATATATATATATATATATATATATATATATATACATATATCTTTTAGTGACTAACTATTTTTATTTGTTTTTTGTTTAAGATTTTATTTGACACTATTTCAGGTCTCATTTCATGATCTCAAAATAAAGAATTTTCTCTCTCTCTCTCTCTCTCATAGTGATAGCAGTCTGGTAATCATTTTATTATCTTTTACAGGAAGGAGAAGATAGTGAATCAACAAATCAAATCCAGTGCACCGCTCAGGAGGATGGCATTTTGTGCCAGTGTCTCCATTGCAAAATGCACATGGAAAAAATGCTGCCTTCAAATGATAAAATTGAAACAAATAGAAACGTCTCCAAAAAATCTTTTAAGTGTAAAACTTGCAATCTTGGATTTAGCTTAGAAAAATCTTTAATGAAACACGTAAAATCTCATGAGGCATTAAAATTACACACATGTAATGTATGTAATACGACATTTACAAAAATGTCTTTATTAAAAGAACACAAAACATCCAAACATTCAACAAATCCAAATAAAGAGACTTGTAGACTTTGCAACAAGAGTTTCATAAACAAAAATGCCTTAGAAAATCACATTCGTAATGTGCACTTTCATCTGAACAAAACTGTGCGGTTCAAATGTGAATATTGTGAAAAGACTTACTCCCAAAAAGAAAGTCTTCAAAGACACACTCATCAGTTTCATTTAAGGAATAAAGAATATGAATGCGGAGATTGTAAGAGTATTTTCCATACTAAAGGTCGTTTAGTTGAGCACATGCAAAGATTACACCTACCACAGGAAAAATGCAGCTGTGCGATCTGCGGTCATGTTCTCAGTACGAAAAATGGTTTGCGTAATCACATGAGGAGTAAACATTTACCAAAAAAGTATGGTTGTGAAGTGTGTGGGAAAATGTTCAAATTAAATACTAAACTCAAGTCACATATGGCTGGACACTGATGAAACACCATTCATTTGTCAAACTTGCGGCAAACGATTCAAACGTAGTTCTAACTTACAACAACACCAGCTGTCACATTCAGACAGCAGACCTCACGTTTGTAACATTTGTGGCCAGGCGTTCAGGCTGAGAACTCATGTCAAACAACACATGGCCGTGCATGGAATCATCAAAAACCATAAGTGTCCCATCTGTGACGAGATGTTTTCGAGGAAAACTGAGTTGAACTCCCATCTCTCATTACATGATGTTTGACCAATTTCATGTTACCCAATTATGTTTGTTTTAATAACTATAATTCTGCTGGAATAACTTATTTTAATACTTGGCATTAGGAAACTAACACAAATTTTCTCTCTTTTGGCCCAATAAATTACTTTTCACCACACTACGCTGTAATCACCTGTTTTCGGAATGTCATTTGAATGCCGAAAGTAGAGTTTTTCCGCCCAAGGGTCGAAAGTCAGCTGATCTATTTAGCCAGTGTTGCCAACTTGTTTTTAAGTGTACACGACGTTACCTGGTTAATAGGTGCATACTATTTTGTGTTCTTTGGTTGAAGCACTAGAAAAATAACAACAAAATTCAAAACATTGTACTATCGATGTTTTTTTATTGGTTAACTGTTTTTGGTCCGACATTGCATGAGGCCACTCGTGTTTTATGACCGATCACATTTAACCCGTTAATAATTATAGTATGGTGAAAAATAGCGTTCGCACCTCTGCCGAAAGGGTTTTGCATAGCCCTCGAATGATTTATGACCTCGACTTCGTCTCGGTCATAAAACACGATCTGGGGCCAGCAAAACCCCACTTTCGGCCCTTGGTGCAAAATATACTATTATATCAGGTGTAAAAAAAGTCTGGGCCCCACCTATATATATATATTTTTTTTTAAATATAAACTATACTTTGGGTATTTTGGGATAGTAGCATATCTTTCGACAATATTTAAAAATTTTTGAGTGTCCCTAAAAAGTAGAGGATTTTGGAGACAACTAAAATTTTTTAAATGTAAACCCCCTACGAGTGACTTATAATTTTAAAGAACTATAACAAATAGACAAGTGTTGAAAACTAGAGACCGCTTCCCTAACCAAAATGGCAGCCAGTCAAAATTTCAATAAAACCTTGTATTCAAATCTGGAAGGCAATATTTCTGTTTTACCTTTACCTTTACTGAGTTAAAATAAAGTTATTCCCCCTGAGTTGTGATATTAACTTGAAGTGCACTATCTTTTGACACTGTTAAACAATTATATAATATCCCCCAAGATTTTCCTTCCAGATTTGATTACAATTCTTGGAAATTCTGACTAGCTGCCATTTTGGTTAGGGAGAGATAGTGGTCTTTAATTTTCACCATTTACCTAATTTATTATAGTTCTTTAAAATGAGAGATCACTCAAAATTTTGGATATTATCAAAAGATACAACACCTTTAAGTTACTATCACTCCCCAAAAGATACTAGTTTATTTAAAAGAAATACAAAATAGAGGGGGTTCCAGAATTTGTTTATACTCAGTATCGTCGTAAAATGGGGTGAATAGAAACAGTTTTCAACTTTGTTAGCTATAAAACTGTTATTAAATGTAATGCTAAACCAATAAAACCTACCTCAGTTTTCCAGTCTTGCCTTCTTCTATGAGCAGTATTACTACTTTTTAAATATACTTCACAAAAATAAAAATAAAAATGTTGCTGTTTCTATTTAACCCTTGCTGTGGGGTGAATAGAAACAGTCGTTGTTTTTGCTGTTTGCTTCCATTTCCCAATGTTAGTATTAATGGAAACACAATGTTTTAGACATTATAAAAGTTACAATATAAAAGTTGTGCACAAGACTTTGTAAATACACTTTTGTATTTAAAAAAGGGAAAAAATTTAACGAAACCCCTGAAACAACTGAAACGTGCATGTAATTGGTAGAAGTAAACTGTATGCTTTAAATTAAACGGACTAATTACAGTGCTAATTACAGTCGGGAAAAGAGCAGAGGAGGGGGAGTAATTATTTTAACGAAACCATTTCTAAATTGCAAAGAAATTACATTTCCACAAATTCAGGATCTTCTTACAGACAAAATATTTGAGTGTTGTTTTTTAGAATTAGAAAAAGTACAAACATATAACAAATTACTTATAATTGGCTGCTATAGAAATCCTATCAAACAAAATGAACCCGAGTTTATTAGAAGATTCAATATCGTACTTGAAATAATAAATTTAAAGTACAAAAATGTTGTTTTTCTTGGGGAAATCAACATTGATATCCTAAATGAAACAGACAGGAATAGAAATTGCTTATTAAATATTGTTACTGTGAATGGGTTTCAATCATTGGTTGACTTCCCTACTCGTATTACTGAATCAACAGAAACCGCTATAGACAATATTTTCACTAACTTAGACAGTCTATTTTATAAAATAATTGGAGTCAACACTCAACTTTCAGATCATGATGGTCAAATACTTGAAATTTTCAAATGCAAAGCTCCAGTAAATATTCCTCACACATTAGTTTTGAATATAAAAGAAAATTTTGTGAGTCTAATATTGCACAGTTCATCAATCTTCTTCAAAGTGAAACATGGTTTGACCTTTATTTATCACCAGTTGAAAATAAATATGATACTTTCTGCACTATTTTCATGTCATATTTTAATGTTTCTTTTCCTGAAACTCTGTCAAGGCATCATGCTAATCAAAAATGGATTTCTAGGGAGCTTAAATCAGAAAAACAAGAAATAATAAATATAAGCAACACAGCTAGAAAGTTCAAAAGTAGAGCTTTATCTAAGAAAGCAAATAAAATGAACAAGCAGCTAAGGAAAAAATTGACCAACTCAAAGAAACAATACTATAAAACAAAAATTTCTAACTCAATTAATGTAAATAAAACTTCTTGGCAGATTATAAATTCTGAAGTAGGGACAAGTCCAAGAAGTGTTCAAAACATAAATTTGAAAGTTAATAATTCTGTATCTTTGGATCCTCTTCTGATTTGTAATACATTTAACAATTATTTCACAAATGTAGTAGATAATACTGTGATACCCAACCTGGAACCATCTGCAGAGGTCTTGGTGGAAAATTCGGAAACTGGAGTGTTTTTTTAGTAACTGTAGTTTTAAATTTAACTTTGTTGATGAGAAAGAAGTGGACAAAATTATAAATTATCTGAAAAATTCTTTTAGTGCTGATGGTTACGATAGAATTCCTGTGGTGCTCTTAAAAAAAAGCTAGGTCTGTTTTACTGAAACCAATCACCCACCTGATAAATTCATCATTAATCTCCGGAATGTGTCCTAACAAACTTAAAATCACAAAATTCAAACCATTACACAAAAAGGGAGATAAGCAATTAGTATCAAACTAATTGCCTTTGCCTTTGTCAAAACTAGTACCCATTGCCTTTGTTACCTTCAATCTCTTAAGATATATGAAAAAGTAGTTAACAACCAACTTGTATATTTCTTTGAAAAAAAAAATAAAATTTTTGATGACCACCAACATGGCTTCCACAGTGGGAGGTCTGTTTTAACAGCTGCCACTGATTTCATTGAATCCATTATTGACAGTCTAGATAGCAAACATAAAGTAGCAGGTTTGTTTATGGATCTCAGCAAGGCATTTGATTCAATATCACATGAATTATTGCTGTTAAAATTATACAATTTAGGAAAAAAAACGAGTTAAATTGGATAAGGTCCTACCTCTGGGAAAGAAAACAATTTATAGAAATTATTCATCAGAATGATAATAATTATAGAATTCATTATCAGTCCTCACTAAAACAAGTAAAATATGGAGTACCTCAGGGATCCATCCTTGGACATTTGTTATTCATTTGTTACTTCAGAGATTTTCCTCAACTTAGTGAGTGCAGTAAATTGTGTTTATATGTTGATGACACTAATTTAAAAGTCTCAGCAACAACTGATAGCGAATTGGAGATAAAAGCAAACTCAGATGTAATTTTGCTAAACCACTTTTTCAATTCAAACAACCTAATCTTAAATTCAGATAAAACTAGTTTAATTTACTTTCAAACTAAGCAAACTGAACATCAGTCTCACCCTAAAATTACAATGAATGATAAAACAATTGCAAGTATGGACAGCATCAAATTTTTGGGTTTAGAGATAGACAAAAACCTTAAATGGAATGTCCATATGGAAAAATTGCTTTTGAAAATTTAATCAGGCTTGTATGCATTGGTTAGATTGAAACACCTGTGCGAAAAATAAAACTTTAAAAGTAATCTACTTCTCTTATATTCATTCAATTATATCTTTTGGAATTTCTCTGTATGGCGCAACCTCTCAGGATAACTTAAATTCTATTTTAAAAATGCAAAAAAAGCTATACGAGTAATTTGTAATTTGGAACCCAGAACATCAGTTAAAGAATATTTTAAATCCGAAAACATTATGACTGTATATGGTATGTATATTTTTGAAACAACCTTATCAGTTAAGAACAGGCTACATGAACTAGAAATTAACGGTGATAATCACAACTATTTTACAAGAAATCATAACAATTTAGCAATCAGCACCCACAACTTGCAACTTTTAAAAAAAAACCAAAATATATTGGATCAAAGTTTTATGACAAACTTCCCGTCGACATTAAGTCAGAAGTGTCATATGGAAAATTTTAAACAAAACTAAAGAAATTTCTCATCAACAAGGCGATGTATTGTTTTCAAGAGCTTTAAATTTTCCTATTTTCATGTTATTATTGTAGCTAGCAATGGTTCTAAAGTTTAAATTTTAAGTTTATTTTTTATTTATTTCTTATTGTCACACTAGTATATATTTTCAGATTGCCAATGTATGTGTTTGTTTCTGTAGAGATGTGCTCCTGCTCAAGGGCTATTCAAAGCTTGTTATCATAACCTTGATACTATTCATGTATACCTATGTATATATATTAAATGAATAAAGGCATTTTGAATTTGAATCTGACTCTAGGTATTGCTTGTGTTTCTTTTATATTTGTGATAAATACAAATTAGATTTTGTTGTAAAAATGTTGGTACAAAAAGGAATACATGAATGGAGTAAACAACACACTCTACAATTCAGAGAATAATTGTATGTTATATTAAATTGGCAAACAAAGTTATTAATACAAATAAGAGTTGCAAAAGAAATAAGCAATAAACATTTGCATATCTTAAGCCTCCTCCTAAGTGCTTGGAAAAGATTAAAAACCTACCCTGATTTTTTAATACAGCCTTTAAAAGACATATTTTGAACCTTATAAGGCAAACAAGCCCCGGTAATAACTTAAATTGCTGTGTATTTGGGTAATTACAAGCCATTTTTTATTTTTTTCTGCTGGCCCTGTGTTTGCAAAATGAAGACATAACGTAAACAAAAATTAAGTAATAATAGTATCGTTTATTATTAGGCTAAACTACTACTACAACACTCATTTTTAAGATATCTAAGTCAATATAAATAAACGGTATCAGGAAACTGACACATAATTTCTCCCTTTAGTCCAACTTTAATAAATAAATTACTTTTTATATACTAAATATAGAATACAAAGCACGGTGGAATGTACAGAAAATCTTGTAAACAAGTTTTTTTTAAAACATCCACCAAAATCCCTGTTTTGGAGGCGCTACAGAATCCATTGCTACACAAGTTTGAACGAAATTGATCAATAAATAAGAGAGAAATAATAATTTTTTTTATTAACCTTAAGAATAACATTGGACAACGTACTGTGTTTACCGCAAAATGAAAATTTAAATTTTCTCCCCAACCAGTAATTGTAGAATAGTAATTCAAAATACAAAGTTATTTAGTTTTTGAGCTCTTTTTTTAAAAAACAACCTCAAAACCTCACAATAAAATATCCAAAAAAACTGAATTTTTGATATTTTAAAACTTGTAATTTCTGAACCCGAATTTTTACAGACATGTGTCATTTTGTAGGAAAACTAAAGTTCTACAAACGACTAAAGTTTAATCAAAATCGTTAGAGCCGTTTTTGAGAAATCTTGATTTTTATGTTTTTTATCGGTTTTTGGGGGATAATTTCCCTTAAAATAAAAAATTCCAAAAAATGAAAAAACGCCTGGAGATATCGTGGATTAGTACCTACATACCAAATTTCATAAAAATCGGACCATTGGTTAGGGCTGTAGCTCTGTACACATCCATACCGACAGGCAGACAGACATACAGACATCACGTAAAAATCACTTTTTTGGATTCAGGGAGTACCAAAACGAATATTTCCACTAACAACTCAAATTCGAAAATTTTGACGAAAACAATACTTTCTCCATATACAATGTATAAGGGGTAGAAAGTAAAAATGGATATTAACATGAATGTATATAATAGGTTCATACTTGCAGACAAATTTTTGGAGAGAATTTTATCCAGCAAAAATTAGAAGACACATGATACATCATAAAACAACCAAAAGCAGTGATACCAACATGCTGAAATAATTTTTCCCAGGTAGACAGGATATGCTCATAATGGGGAAAAATAATGCCCTTATATAGTGTCAATATAAAACCCAGTTGTAAAATTTTGATTTATTCCTTGAAGTTTTGTTTCTAGTCACCCCATTTTATGGTACAGAATATAAAGTATTGTAGCACGAATAACAAATATTTTAATTAACTATTTTAAATTCCATCCAAATCCATTTTTGGGGGCACTCAGAATTATTTGCAACACACAGAGGTAAAGGAGGACAATTGCCCCTCGCCCCTAGGCCAAATCAATATACCAAGTGTTATTAAAATTTATCCATATATAAAAGAAAAATTATATTTTTAATCCCCCATAAGAATAACATTGGACATTGTACTGAGCTTACCGCTAAATGAAAATTTCAATTTTCTCTGTAACCAAGTAAATTAGAATTCATGTTTATGGTTTTATAAGAAACTTTAAAACTGAATTTTGGGATTTTTAACCCCTGAAACTTCTCAACCCAAATGTTTCTAGAAATACGGGTCGTGTCATTTTATTGCAGACCTAAATACAAACCATTTTATTCCACACCATTATATTTTATTATAAACCAACAAATTTTAAATAAAATAATTTTAAGAGCCATCTTTGAGAATTTTTTCATGTTTTACAGCAGTATTTTGTGGATAATACCCTCGAAATCCCCTCCCCTCAACCATTCAAAATTAAAAAAGTGAGGAGATATTGAAGATTAGTGCCTATATAACAAATTTGATCAAAATCGGCCCATTGGTGTGGTCTCTATGTCACATCCCTAAGAATAGATATCACTTCAAAGGGTTCAGGGAGCACCAAAACAAATATTTCCATCGACAACTCAAATTCAAAAATGTTGATGAAAACAATACTTTCTCCAAATATGAGGAGTGTTTATAAAGTAAGTAGTGCTTTTAAATTCCATCGATGCAGCGCTGTGGTTGGCATTCCTGAATCCTGCGCTGTGTCCCGGCATATACTGACAAGCCTGGGATGCCACTACGGCAAAAATCGACCGTTTTTACATTATACCCCCGTCGCAGCAAACCTGCGTACTCAGCGAATTTCCAATGCATATATATGTGACTCACTACTACATAGAGCTATTTATCAAGTTTCACAAAAATACATCCATAAATAAGTGTTATATAGCATTTTATTTATTCTCCATAAAAATAAAATTAGGGTTGAGGATGCAGGTTTGCTGCAACGAGGAAGATAAGTAATGTGTTTTTTTTACAATTATCAATACAACTGAACCAGGTGAAGCTACATACCAAGTTCTCTTAATGTAGGTTCATAAGTAAGGGAGATATACAACTTTACTTATTCTCCATATGAATAACATGGGGGCCGAGTATGCACGTTTGCTGCTACGGGGACTATTAACAAAAACTTGTTTTTTGTGCTAATATCAATTACCACAACTAGTTGAAGCCACATACCAAGTTTCATCAATATACATTCATAAATAATCGAGATATAGAATTTTATTTATTCTCCATAGGATAACATTGGACAACGTACTGTGTTTAGCACTTTGAATATCTCTGCAACGGTTGGACGTAGAACAACGATTAAAACACCAAAATATTTGTTTTGTTGAGCTTAACACATTAATAAACAGAAATATGAAGTTTTTAATAAAACTGTCTAAGAAAAATCTAAAAACCTTTTTCCCATAAGATTAACACGTTTTTTTGGATTTTCTCAGCAACCACTTAACCTAGGTTAATAATTCAAGATACTAAATTATTTTTTTTAAGCTCTATAAAATGGCTATAACCAAAATTGATTGTTTTGAACATTTTAGGGTCAAATTTTCAAAAAACCGATTTTTGGAAAATTGTAAACCCCCATAAAACCCCCTTCCCCTTCCTTTGGTGTGATTGATCTGGTTTTCGAACTTAAAGTCATAAATGCTACTCTCCACATTTGTGCCAAATTTCATCAAAATCGGGTGTTTCTTTCAAAAGTTATCGCGGTAACGGACACATTTAGATATATATATAAATTTGAACGAATAGTGTTTTTGGCATCTGGGGACCTCAAAACGAAAAGTTATCATGGTCTCGGGCTTAAGTCTTACCATGCCACCTACGGTAATAGCTTCTTCCCTATAGGGGAAATTCGCTAAAATGAAAAAAATGTTGTTGTGTGCATTCAAATTGATGTTGCCGATTGAGGACCCCACCGACAGTGAAGCTGCTATTAAATTTTTAAGTGCGGTGTGAAAGAGGCTGAAATTCATCGGCAGATTAGCGAAGTGTATGGCAAAAACATAACGAGAAATGGACTGTGACGCAAATAGGTTAGAACATTTAAAGATGGCTATACGATTTGTTTATGTTCATGAGGAAAGAAATGGGCGGCCTTCTACTATTACTGATGATTTGGTGTATAAAGTTGATCATAACGTGAAAGAGAACTGACGGTTTAGGATTTTGTCGTTTTCTTCTGATTTCCCTATAGTGTCAAGAGTTGTTCTTTATGCATTTGTGACCAAACAAGTATATATTAACGGAACTTGTGCTCACACTTCAAAAATGTTGGCTGAGGTGCATGCACAAAACCAAGCGTTTGGAGAGTTTGTTGAATTTTTCTTGGGATGTTCGAGATAGGTCTTGTTTTTAAGCCAATATGTCATAGGTGTCGAAAATTTCCTTTACACTAGAAGTGTCGAACACTTCACTAATCCGCCAATGAATTTCAGCCACATGCCAGTTGACATTAGAAACAACATTAGAAATTAATCACAGAGTGTACATTACAAATGACAAGATTCTCAATCGGCAACACCATTTTGAATGTTCACAAACAAATGTACCAACAATTATTTTTGCCGTAGTGGCGTCCTAGGCTTGCCAATAGATTCAGGTACACAGCGCAGGAACAGGAATCCCAACCGCAGCGCTGCAATGGTGTAATTTAAAAACGGAACTTACTTTAAAAACCCATCTCGTACTATGTAAAGGGTGAGGAAGTGAAAAAGGATTGAGCTTTGCATGTACAAGGACCTATCGTAAGATGGTCTAGCTTTGTTTGAAAAAGAACAACATGGGATGTAGAACTCTGGCAAAAGAGATTATTAGTGATGTTTGGTGCATATCGTATTGTATCAAATATGCGATATAATATTAAACTACATTGTATCATCAATTTAGATGTTTTAATTTGTTTCAGCACATAAAAACAATATTTTTGAAAGAAAGTCTGTTATTATTTTATAAAAAAAATCTCTAAAGTAACTTGTAATGCTAGTTTTGGAAACAAGCATTATCATTGTGAAAAAATATCACTTTGACTTAACATCCTAACCAATTCTATAAGATGTATAGTGAATTCCGAATGACACGATACGTTATGAGCAAAACAAAATTCACAGTACAAGTGATGCATGTTTCACGATTCACAACAGATGACAAACATATTAATACGTCAGCATCAGCACTCACGTAATTTAGCAGAATTCCCTTGAACCATTTGTAGACAGACATTCAGAGTGAGAAATTAAAGTCAAACCAACCCCCCTGACTGTACATAGAACCATAAATAACCGTGAGTGTGTGGCAAGGTTTTTAAGAGAAAAACTAAGTTGAGATCTCATATTTCAATACATGGCGTGTAATATATATGCTACTTGATCTCAATTAAAGCAAATGTCATGTATCATACAGTATGTCTCGAGAACTGAGTTATTTAAGTAAATGAAAACTATATAAAACCATTATGGTACTGGTGGTGATTTATTAATGTTTTGATTAGTCAGTAACAAAATCAGCAACATTTTATATTTAAACTCTATTCCAGCGGCTCCTGGCCTATATTATCACAACTAAACAGGTACTTTACCTCCATCAATAGTCCAATGAAGAAGACAAATCTTTACGCTGATACATTTTGTTGTAATTACAACTTTATCAAAGTAGTTACCCGACAAATAAATAAACAAACACACAAACGAGTCTACTACCCGCACCGGGCTCATCCGTGTCGCTCACCATGATAGGACTACCTGTTTTAAATGTTTTTTGTGTTTTGTCCCACTGTAGTGTATATGAATTCTTTATTTATTTGACATGGTAACTGCTTTGACAAAGTTGTAATTACAACAATACGTGTCAAGAATAAAGATTTGTCTGTTTAGTAAAGTATCTGTTTAGTCAAAAAATTGTTATCATCAGCACTTTCCTCATCTTGTTCACTTCAAATACACTTGTATTTGGATCACTTCAAATACACTTGTATTTGGATCTTTATCAGTCATTTAACACTACAGACAGATGACAATAAGGTAAACCAGTTTAACTGAAATGAAGGCAATAAAGAGCAACTAATACAAAAATTGACTTTATTTAAAAATATCATAAAACATCTTATAAAAGTAATAACAATTAAAAAAATGCTTTGTGATTTTTGTATGTGCACATTTACCAATATAATAACTACAATTCCAAGTCATTGACAGTTCAGCTCAATAATTTAGAATTTTTTTTTATAAACAGTAAAATTTGAATAATTCAAATTTCAAGGGACCATTAAAATAATTCAAACTATCCAAAAATTTAATTTAAAGATGTTGCACAACTAAGGCTTAAAATCTTCATAATTCCCATTTCCAGAGATATTCTTTATTATAAACAAATTTATTGATTTTTGTTCGGCGATTTTCGACCCTTACAACAATTTTGTTCAATACATATTTATTTGGTATCTGTCGAAAGCTCTTCCCCTCTAGATGTGCCTTTTGGGGGGTTTGAAAATCATCCAAGTTCAGGGCAGGCCTTCAAAGTTCCAGTGTTAATTTTATGGAGTTATATTTTATTTAGGTAGCTAATCAATGTACACTTTTCAAAACACAAGGCTCTACGTCTGCTAGATTCCCGAGCATAGAACATCTTGCTCAGTTAGTTGAACATCTTCCTTTTTTGGACAGGTGTGAGAGGTCACACACAATTGCTATACAACAGGGATGGATCAGAAGTGGGGTGAGGGGTGGGTACAATAACATTTCTATGTAATTTTTCATTGTAAATGGTGTTGAGCGTTGATGTAATAAACAACCTTGAATTTAAACTAGCAGGGTTTGTGATGTGTCAAGCAGTTACTTACACGGAACAGCTGCAGCTACTTCCACAGAGCCTGCAGAACCAACCTCCAAAACCAGTTCTAGCTCGATTAACCTGCGGGGCCCTACAGCTGTTTTGGAGCGAAATGTTGCAGCGCTAACGACAGCTGTAACTAGCTGAATTCTTGTTCACTTGGACCGGTTGGAACTGTTTTTACTTATGTAGCTTTACTAAATAGTTGCAGTTTCAGCTGCAACCTTTAAGTGGGGTAAAGATCTGAGTCTTTGGCCTCACGCCAACTGTGCAACACCTGTTTTCGGGCATTCCTAGTTTTGATAACTGTATTAAGGCCACTTATCCAGTCTAAACAAAACAATTTGAACTATCCAAAATAAAATTCTAATTAAAGAAGAATCGAGTTATAGAGGATGTAATTATCCAAGTTCTACTGTATATATTACATATATGTAAATAAACAAACCCTCTATCCGTACACCACGAGGGTGTACAACAGCCAAGCACATTTCACAAAGTGCATGGAAATCACTTATGCCAGGTGTTTGAAATAGAACCCCCTGGTTAAAAAAGGGGTAATATCAGCAGTATTACATTTACTTATACATGTTATGAAATATTATGTTCAAGTTTTCAGTAGTCCGAAAAACATTATGTCGGCACAACATTTTACGTGAAGATTATTATTCACTGAAACTAGGGAGTTCTATTTTAAATACACATTATCAAAATTGTATTCACCTCACCATATTGAACAATATCCCAATGATGAAGTAAAATAAATGGTAATTAGTACTATAACAGCTACGAAAAATGTAACACTTGAAAATTCATAACCTATGATACAAACAAAAAAATAATAAATGTGAAGACGACAAAATAATTATACACTAACTTCAACAAGGTTAATACATCTAGAGGTCTCGTCAAGTGTAAAAAGTGTAGCCTACATTCTGACTGCCATTTTCCTCAGATAACCAGTCAAATCCTCTCTTCACAAGTTAAATATTTATCAGATATAACTTGTGAAGAGAGGATTTGATTGGTTGCCATGGTAGCTGAGTGGACAGAGGGGCAAAATGGCGGTCTACCATGTAGGCTACCCTTTTTTACAAAAGACTAAATCTCTCGTTTGTTATCCTCGTTGACTAACCTCGAGAAAACAATTACAATTCGGGCCACGGTGCTTGGCGCCTGGGAAAGGCGAGAAACAACTAAAATTTCTCGTAAATAAAGAAAACAATAACGAAAATAACCAAAACCAATGTTATAAAATTGAATAAAGTAATTCTGCTTTCTGTTGACAAAAGTATACTGTAACACTAACGATACTAAGCCAAATAGAGGCGAAAAGTCATTCCATAGCATACGCTAACCAGGGGCCAAGCTCTGTGACCCAAACTGTACAACTGAGAAAGTAAACAAACATGATTAAAAAATCATTCTAAAACAGATTAGTTGATTCAAAAACTTCAAACTTTAAAATCAGCTGTTGCACCTGAATAATCTCATTTGAGACTGAATTCCATATTTCCCAATTTTTATAAAATGGAGAACTTGAAGTAAAGTTTTTGCCCTTAGAAAAAAGTGTAATGAAATATTTGGTGAACCGGTACAACAACACATGTAGGAGGCAAGGGCTTTAAATTGACATCTCAAACGTTAAGGCTGGTTAAGTGGATGAGGCACACTCAATGTCCGTAGTTTTCCCATTTTGTATAAATATATAGGATAAATTATATTGACAAATCACTATTTCAGAAGAACGTATCAGAAATGTTTATAACAGTTTTGGCACCATTTATTGGATTTTATATGTGGTGCATAATGTTTGAAAGATTAGTGACAGTATAACTATAAATAATACATCTCTTTAGATACAAATTAAAGCTAATGAAATAAAATATTAGTAAATTATTTATTAGTAAAAATAAAATAACATGATTTAAAAACCTAGAGAGCACCTTTTTACAAATAATATTGAATATCTTGGTCATCAAAATGCTGGAAGTTTTTTGAAAGCAACTTAAACTTTAACTAACTTTGCAATAAACTATAATGTATTTAAAGTATCCTTAAAGATTGACCTTCCCAGTCCCGAGTTACAACGAGCAGAACCTCTTCAGGCTAGAGCCTCACACCCACTCAATGAGGCAGAATTATCCAAGCATAACCATCCATCGTTTGCTTAATACAAAAATGAAAATGGTTTTTTCAAGGAAGTCTATTGGTAATACTGTAGACAAAACTGCTTAATAACTTCCGTTGAAAAAGTGAGCCAATGATGTTTTTAGTTGGTACACTGTGAGGCAAATATATCATATTTAAAAAACTGCAGTAACGAATTGTTTGATTTGCATATCTATTCCAGCTATGATATATTATAAACTATAAATAAATCAACAGATACAAGTTTATTGATTTTTGAATCATTAGCTTGATTCACTCTGCTGACTCAAGAGTTTAATTTCAGTGAGTATTTTTTTGCCTCAGCACAAAATGACAGAAAACGGCTCGCAATTTGTTGATTGATGTTGTAAGTATTACCAACAAACCTTTATTTCAATTACACATAACACACAGTCTCTAGAATGATTATACGGTAGGTATCATGCGCAGGGGTGATGCCTGTCTGCTGTTGTTTGGGCACCAGTGACGTCACATGTTTACATTTTTGTTTTGTCTACATTCCAGATCGGCACAGAATTTTAATGGACACGTCAAAGTCAAAACAACTGCATCGAATCTAGTTTTTACGGGTGGGAGCTTTGTGTTACAAACAGCTGGTGGTCATCACTGATCTACTGCGCATCTTGTTTATGAAACCTACCATATAATTATTCTAGATACTGTGCACATAACAGTGATTATGGTTGGCAATTACAATGTAAACAAAAACACCGGGTGAAGATGGTTATTAAAAACAAGCATTCTGCATAGACAGGAGATTTTGGCTGGATTTTGATGATTCCAAGGTCTTGCCCGTGTAGACAACTCGTTGATTTTTCTTTTATTGTCCACTGAATATGCTTTTTTTGTTAAAATCTTAATGACAAACAAAACAAGTGCAAATAAAATAAAAATAAAATATTTTAAATACAATTCTCTATTGTCATCTGCTGCTGTTTATTGTCCTTACAATATAATACAAATTCTGCTGGGTGTCACTGGAGTTAATCCTATGGCTATTTAAAATAGTCTATACATGTTTTATCAATGAACCCTTCAAAAATGATATCCTTGAAAAAGGTACAACATATGGTTAATTAAAAAGTGGCATAAAAGTGTGTTAAAATAGTTTCACGGTTGTTGGCTCCTGGTTGCGCATACACAGTACTGACTTTCCCGTATCTAAGTAGTCATCTTACCAATTTACATTTATTTATCAAAACAATATGTTATGGTTATTTTGGTAATCTTATATTTATTTTATATGTTTAATTGACTGTACACAACCATTGGAGAGGAATAGAAGAAGGGCGGTATTCACCATTTCTCTCAAACTACCTCTCCTACACTCCAAGTACCGTGAAGAGATCTGTGCAAGGTTAAAAAAAATTATGGTTATTTAAAAAGTAGCATAACAAAATATTTTGAGATTACAGGTGTTTAAAATCTTCAAAAGTAAAAAAAGAGGACAGAATTTTCCACCAATTTATTAACTACAACCTAGCTATTAAAACTTTGAAACTTTGTGATTTTAAATCTATCAGAGATTAAATCTTTATTTCCTACTGAGTGAAAAAGGTTATCTTTGGCAACAAAAACCTACCCTTCCTTAGCAAAATCATGTAATGAGATACATTTTTAGCTTGATCAATTAAACTGTCAAATATCAAAAGTACATTTAACTGGCTCTTAAAATCTAGTTACATGTTTAATAAAACAGTTGAACCTTATGACTAGTAACTACACATAAAATCAAAATCCCTCGGTACCATAAAACTAGATAAATTAGTAACAATACTGCTAGAAAAATGTCAAAAACTTGCTCTTCAACTTTTAAGTCGAAGCTTTTATTAATGCAACACACAATGATTGTCATAATTTCGGCGAGAAAAGTAAGTGGATTTTCCTGAGAGATGGTTGTTGTAAGTAAACAAATAAAACTAGCAGTAGTAAACAGTTGTGTATGGGAGCCTACATGCCTTCCCACCATCAACAATGTGGAAACAAACAAACAACCAAAATATGCCAAAAATATGATCAAATATGCCAAAACGTAAATTAACAACTTTTCAATTAGTCCCAATGCTAGTTTTCAATTTTTCAAATTTTGTTAAAAATAAATTGATTGAAGTTTGACTAATTTAAAAGGCAGTAGGTGCGAGAGGTGTAGTAACTGAAGTTGTAGTAGTAGTTATTTGTGTTAATTTTTGTGATTTTTTTGGCGTTTTTCTCACCAATATTAACAGTGAAATTGTTAACACTTCCCTTCATCCATCCGTGGTGGTCTACCTTTTCCTCCTTTTTTTACTGCTGAGGAATCTTGGAAGGAACATGCGCAGACAATTTTTAATCAGGACATCTCCAACAAATTTCAGTTATAGCTCTATTCCTACATCTACGCCAAAATATAAGAGGGAGAGATTCACATGTTGTGGAGGTCTTTAGTTTAAGAGGACTAGTTACTATCAAATGGTTCAGTGGTTCCTTATACCAAGGTCTTTAATTTATTTGGATACTACGCAGAAAAGTTGCCGAGGAGTACCTTTTTCAAACATTTATCAGACAAGAATCTCTCTATAGCACCTTAATTACTTTCACATTGAGTTTTTTTTTAATTAAAAACTTAAGCTATTTTCTATATTTCGAGCAAAATTAAATTCAAAATCTGCAAAAACACCATATATATAATCAGTCTCATTCAAGTTCCTTTGGGAATAACCTGTGACATTAAATGTTGCTCACAATCAGGAATATATCAAAGGCCATTAACACATAAACAAGGGGAAATCAATGTTCAAATTAATGTGCCTATAATTTTTGATACCCTGTAATTGAAGCCTCGAACAATTCAAAATCATCAAATGATTATTACTTAGTGAAAGACAGTTTTATAAATATTAAACAAACCTATGGTTACTCCAAGTTTGACTAGAGACCATTCGTTATTTCCATTCTCATTTCATTTTGCAGAAAGCGTATGACAGCTGTCATGGCGGCCATTTGAGCATTTTGATTTCCCATGAGAAGAGGAAGGAAGACAGTTAAATCCGTAACATCAAAGCCTTGTAGAGCACGGATTACTCGATTCGCCAACTGTTCCTTCTGAAGAGGATTCAGATCTTCTTGGATGACTTGAGCAATTGATTTGAATTTGTCTTGGGCTAGGAAAAAAGCTGTTAAACTTCCGAAGATTCCACCTGGAAAAAAGGAGTTCATCATAATCATACCATCTGACAGTTGGTAAAACTCTGTCTAGCAGAGCCTAAAACCTGACTGACTGGCAATACATTTTTGCTAATCTTGCAGAGGGAACTAGTACAGCCAATAAACTGTTCTCTGCTTTTCCATATACAACAGCACCGAAACGCAAAGAGGAAGTTATACAGGTTATACATAACACAAATTAATTTATTTTAAGGCAGTCTCATAAAGAAATAATGGAATATCTTTTTTTGTATTTAATGAAAACCTAGTCTTATAAGGCTTTCAGTCGGCCGATTACACAACACATCAATTTGTGATCTGGCCCTCAAACGACACAGAGGCGGGACAGAGGATGTGTAACTGCAGGACAATGCACAACTTGGCAACAAAGTAGAAGTATTCAAAGCCGATCGCTCCCGAGCAGTCCTGCTGCCCTCGGCTGTCTTCGCCAATGCTCTCTCCAGTACTATTCTAAATTTAATTCTACTGTAAGTGTGAATAGGAACCCGAAATCCACACGATTCCAGGTTTTCGTAATTGGGAAACTACCACTGCAAGATTTGCAAAAACTGCCCGTCTTTCACTAAATATTTAGAATATAGGACTAAGAATAGATACAGATTGCAAGATTTTAAAACTTGGCTAGTAATTTCCCAGACAGCACACGAAGTCCTATGAATGTCCTTAGGACATCCATAGGATTTTGTCTCTTAGATGTCCGTTTTTATGGAGTTTGTGGATATCCTCCTAGTCATAAAGCATATTTGTTTAGTAAATATTTTAATGCTGTCCGAGGTGACCTTATAACTGTTACCAAAAATCCTTATAAATATTTTATATTAATGTTAAATTGAATAACAAGGTTTAGTACATGATTTAACTAGCTGCCATCGTACCCAGTTTCACCTGGGAATAAAACCTGTGGTGTGTGCTACATTCTGTTGTCAACCCATAGAATTACTATGAATCATGATCAGCTGTTTGAATTTTCTTTAGCTAAAACCAAATTGAATGTCCATTAGAATAACACTGGATTGGAACCTTGACTCCCGTGGGACGGAGCCCTATGATAATTTCTTAAAATCCTTTCTTAGTGGTTACCTACGTTATGAAAAGAGTATACGCACCATACTTTGTGGTTGTAGGTGTAGAGGTTTGGTCTGAGGGATTATCGGTTTTTCGTATTTATAGAATGTCCATAAGAATAACACAGGATTTGAACTTTGAAGCCCTTTGGGGCATAGCCCAATGGGAATTTCTTAAAATCCCTTCTTAGTTGTTACCTACATTATGGAAAGAGTATTCGTGCCAAATTGCGTGGTTGTCGGTGTAGAGGTTTGATATGTTTTTTGATAAACAAAGTGAATCACTGGATTGATGAAGAAAATTCAGTGGCCGTGTGTCGTGTGTGTTATCGAAATACTAAATAACAACAAAACATTTCGTAACAAAATTTTGAAGGAGACATTTGGGATAGCTGAGGAGTGTTTTGATTTTTATTTTATTTTGGATTATTAATAATTATTCAAACTATTTTAATGTCTGATATTCAGTTATTGAGTTGATTTTCACAGTAAGCTGTTGACTATGGTTGTCTTTAAAATGTCAGCTGAGATATATATTTGTTTATTAAACCACACAAATGTAAACATTGTTTTTAACGATTACTATTACAGTAGTAGGTTATGTTTTGTTTGATCGATTTCCTTATTTTGAAATAGTTTAAAATGTGAGTGTTATGTAAATTAAGGGTGTTTTGTCGTGATTTAAACACAACTTATATATCTATTTAGATTTATTATTGGTCTATTTTTTACCGAAAAACTTTGATTTAAAAGCTAAGTGTTTGGACTAAGTTAGTGGTGATTAATTAATACAATAATATACTTAATACTTTTGGAATTATTTTTTCTGGGACAGTACAACTCCGTAACACGGATAAATATTCGACAGTGATTTGATTGATAATCATGAGAGTTGTAGACTTAAGCATAGTTTCTTTTTATTGTGAACAAATAAATCGATGGCAGACTTACTAAACGACCATACGTGCAAACTAGCTTTATTGCATGTAATGCACCAAATAAGCCCCACTGCCACCTTGACATGAGCCGTAGTTTTGTAATATACCGATCAGTAAAACAGTCCTTTAACAGTTAATATTTGTTTGCATTTTCTGTGGTGAATATTGATTTTCATAAACAATCAAGATGTCCAAAACTCCGTAATACCAATTGTCCACAATGTTAGACTAATTACTAGGGATGTGCCGTACTAGCCTATCTCGTGGAACCGTTCCACACGGAATTGTTCCGTTCAGATACTAGTCTCATATACCTGTTCCGGTGGATTAGTTTGGAACAGTTTGGAGCGGCGGGACCTCATGGTACTCGGCTACGAGTCTGGCGATTCCGACGACGCTGTTCCGCCTCATACCTGTTATGGAACAGTTTAGAACGGCCAGTGCTGCGGAATCTACTACCTTTTTTGGCCAGACGACGAGACGACTTTGCTGTCCTTGCTTATGTTATTAAATGTATTTATCTGTCGAAAAAGTAATTTTCCTTTTGCATATGATCATGGAAAAAATGTTCAAGTACCGTACCCTTTTACAGCCAGTAATGAGTAGTCCTAAATTTATTGGGGGTAATTTTGATAACGAAGCAATCAAAATAGTTGAATAATTTGTATTGCTTTATCAGTCTTGCCTTCCACAGTAATAAAAATAGTATATTTTAATTTAGTAAATATGTTAACCTTAAAATACTTGTATTAAGTTAGAAGTTTTAATTTTCACACTAAAAACACACTCCTAACTTATTTTACTCAATTTAATGTTTTTGTTAAGAACACATCGAGTAGACGACAACGTCAAGGTATGCACTGACAGTTGGTGATTCCCCAGTTTCATTATTGACGTTGACAGAGGCAACTTGGGAACCTAGTCTGTAGGCTCGAAGTGTAGCTGTTCCTGTTCCAAGCGTGAGTGCTAGTCACTGAGCTCTATGTTATATCTGGAGTCACTACTCTTTGACAAAATATTTTCCAAAAGCGTGCCTTCTAGTTCAGCTTTTTACTTTGTTATGTTGTCACCTTGGAGTTAGCTGGACCAATCATAATTCATTGGGTGGACGCTGTCAAAATTAAAAGTCGCCAACCGGTTATCTACTGTAGCTTTTACTGTCAACAGTTAACATTGACATTTGAATTGAATTTAGAATTGGAATCATCCATTATTTATTAATGTTATAAAGTTGATATGTAAATAAAATAAATAATTAAATTAACCAGCCAAGTGCCTGTTTTTCAATTTCATTCACCAAACTACTCTAGAAACCTAGAAACAAGACTATTTTCATGTTACCTAAATCATTACTTAGCTTCAAGATAATTGGTTAGGCCTACTTTTTATTTAAAACATTTCGCAAGATTCCAAAGTTCAGTTTAACAACAGGTTTCAACTTGTAATGTACTTTATAACAATGATAATGGTTTTGAAATGTCACTAAATTAACATAGATTTAAATGGGGAATAAAATGACTATACCCCAAACTGTCAAAAACTCCCACAATGCAGCAGTAAAACACATTGGCCAACATAACGACCAAAATCACAGCGGCATGCTTTCCTAACATAGAGTGGTGACTCCAGATATAACATAGAGCTCAGTGGTGCTAGTACGGCTCAGGCTAGGTTCACACGCATCGACTTCACGCCGTGCGTCGTGGCAGGCGCGGCGCCGTGCATTCCTGATCTGCGCCGTTGACCATACGACTTGTGCCGTGCGCCGGATGACTTTAATGCCACATTGTTCATTCTGTTAAGATGGATAACCGAACAAGGATGCTCTGTTTATACTTGTTACATTTTCAAAGCAAAAGAAGGCTAGGGTTACCATATTCTCTAGGTTAAAAAGGAGGACACCCGTACCCCTTGAGAGGCGGATTAATAAATCGCGAAAACATTGAACCCCCCCACCCCCCAGCATTCATTCTTATTTTCAAAATGGCAAATTTTCAAAATGATTGGCCAAATTTCCACAAATGATTTCCAAAAAACAATGAAATGTAACTTTTGAAATTGCACACAAAGTAAATTCCTAACGCTAATAATAGGGCCTACATCTAATAATAACTAGTGCAAACAAGACATAAGAATGCACAAGGGCCATGTTGGTTTAACAAATAGTCCTCTTTACGGTTTTTCGAAGTGATATGCTTAGTTCCAAAATTTATATCAGAAAAATCGGATGCAGCTGAAACACTAGATTTATCAGGTTATTATAAATAAATAAATTGTTTATTTTTATATACAAATCCAAAGGTGAAATTTTAATTGGAGAGCTTAGAGGAAGCAACAATAAAATTAGGGAGGAAATGGCCCCAAATAAGATAAGTCCCCAAATAATAAAAGAAGAATTATATTTTTATGTTGTTTATTATCATACTTATAATTTGCCAATCCATGATTCCGCTTTTTCAATAAACGCACAATTCACACAAGACTGCAAAAACAGTACAATACTTCTCAAATCCAGGAAAACACTGAAATAAATAACTTCTGCGCATGCGCTATACCGAGTCGGGACGGCCCCGCGTTGACCTGTGTGAACGCGTCCATCAGCGACCATGGTGTTCAACAAGTCGTGTACGGCACGTCGTCGCGTCGTCGCTTGAAGAAGTTCGTGATGCCCACAGCCAGCTTTTTGTGCCGCGGTCGATACATGTGAACAGGATACATTTACAGCAATGCTATTGAATAAACATGACGTCGTGCCGTACACGGCGCACGGCGTAAAGTCGATGTGTGTGAACCAAGCCTCACATACTTAGAACGTCGGAACAGTTAGAACAGGCTGCCTCGTCAGACTGTTCCGGTACGTACCTGTTCCAAAGAGACTGTTCTGTTATTTTACGCACATCCCTACTCATTACGTTGTAGACAGATTAAATTGAATACGTGTTTTCAATGATTTAAAAAAGTATATTTCTGTATGTTTAACCCCCTGATTTTGGAGCAGGAAATTAATAATATATACTAGAGAACCCTTGCTGCTCCATCGTATCAGTCAATGTTACAACTTGAGTTTATGAGTAAAGGCTAGTCAAGTTAAAATAACGTATGATTTTGATGGTAAAACCTAAAAATACTTTATGGTTAGCAGTAATTCTTTCAAAAGGTGCACTCAATTTTTGCACTGAAAACACTCTCCATTTTAACTATTAATAAAGGTAATGTTCTCCTTATTCTTGAAATCGTTAAGACCTAATATTTGTCTCGCTAGGTTTCAGCAGCAGAGTTTTTTATTTATCTTAACACCTGTGATTTTTAATGCCAGTTTATCTGCTTAAAACATTTATAGGGAGATAATCTATGACCATACTATGATAGTTATGTTGAATCACTATATTTTTCATCTGTATAAAAGTAGTTTAAGAATAATATAATATTCTTAGGATTTCTCTCCCAATGCTGACTGACTTGACTATTCATTTCTAACAACGCTATGTCTTTAAGAAAGTCCAATCTTCTGTCATAATGGCGTTTGTAAGCTCATCCTATTACACGATACACGTTGAAATATATATAACAATTTTTTTAAATGGCATTGGCATCTGGGGACCTTAAAACTTAAAGTTATTATCGCCCACAGACTGGGTGTTAGCTGTTGGTCCCTGACTACGGTAATAGCTTATTTCCTTTGCAAGAAGATCGCTAAAAAAGCAAAGTTGTTATCATCAATTATGGTTTTTATCATCGTGAGAGCTATTGGTAAAGTGTGATGCAGTGTTATTTTCTTATACTAAGTAAAGCGCAGAGCAGTGATGGCTTTAACTTTCTGAAAAGTACCTGTAGAAAACACGAATCACTTGAATACAATTTAACAACACAACTAGTAAAAGCTACCCCGAATTTTTTAAATCAATAACGTCCCAACGATGCTCGTTTTATGGTATCCTGTCGAAGTGGCCCTCGGTTTGAGTTCAATGTAGGACTATAGGAAATATTACCAGAATGCTTAAAACCAGCAATAAGAAGTGTTAACATGCACTGGAAACGTAAAATGCAAAAGTAAATATTGCCAGGGTTTAAAATCAATATCTAAATACAAATACACACCTACTGACACACACGCACACGCACACGCACGCACACACACACACACACACACACACACACACACACACATGTAAATACCCAGTCACAGCAAACCTGCATACTCAGCGAATTTCCAATGACTATATAACATAACACATTAAAACACTTCATAATTGATAATAAATATATTCACAAACAAGCGATATTTAAAATATTAATTAATCTCCATAAGAATAACATTGGGGATGAGTACGCAGGTTTGCTGCAACAAGGCACACAAAATAATGGGTTTTTATGCAAATATCAATAGAACTCATCTTAGTGAAGTCACATACCAAGTTTCATCCATATACATTCATAAATAAGCGATATAAAACATTTTAAGTATTTTCCATAAGAATAAAATGGGGACCAAGTACCTAGGTTTGCTGCTACAGAAACCATAGGCAAAATTTTTTTGTGCAAACAACAATAAACCACAACCAGATGAAGCCATATACCAAATTTTGTCAGTTTATGTTCATAAATAAGCGAGATATCCAATTTTTCTTTTTATAAGAATAGCATTAGACAACGTACTGTGTTTAGCACTTTCAATCTCGGTAACCAATTGACATAGAGCAATGATCAAAATACCAAATTATTTGTTTTTTTAAGTTGAATTCAATGGTAAAAGTTAAAATTTGATTTAAATAAAATTACATGTGAAACCCCCAAAAAACCCATTTTTGGGGTACAAAACCCCCCAAAAAACCCCCTTGGGATGGTGCGATTCATCTGGTTTTCGAACTTGTTCAAATAAATGGTACTTTACGCATTTGTACCAATTTTCATTAAGATTGGACCTTTTTTACGAGAGTTATCGTGCTTACAGACACACAAACACACACATATATATATATATATATATAAATTTGAACGAATAGTGTTTTTGGCATCTGGTGACCTCAAAACAAAAAGTTATCATGGTCTCTGGCTTAAGTCTTAACATGAGACCTACGGTAATAGCTTCTTCCCTATAGGGGAAATTCGCTGAAATACACATACGGAAAAAGGAGCGAGAAACTCAAAAGGTTTAAATGGGAACAATAATTTATAATATTTGCAGAGAGAATCCAGAACACATTATGCACATAAAAGAAAAATAACATGTTGTAGAAAGGTGCATTAAAGAACGTAATGAAGTAGATGATCATGCATGTGTTTTAAGAAATCTCTAAACAATCACTCGGTCAATCGGTTAATCGGTAAGAGGTTGTTGAAAGAGCCCTAAAGTTAATAGCAAAACCTCAACTCATAAAATGATCCTAATCAAATAAATATACATATAGCAAGCCTTCTTAGCTCATGTACCGTAGCAGATTTTCTCAACCTATAATCGTACAATAACAACTGGATTACTTGTACAGTATATTCTTGAATAGCCTACATAACACCAGCAAATACGTATTTCATTACGTGGTGCATTATTCGTTGGTGAACCAAATTAACTCTCTTGGTTGATAAATACATGTTTTAAGTAATCACCTGATGTAAAAAAACTTCTCCCATAAGGTTGCATATGATTTAGTCTGGATATGTTGACCTTATTGTAAATATGTTTGGCTAAAAATGGCATATGTATATCTTTAAAAATTCAATCTTCGTTCATCCTCTTATGGGAAGAATGAGTGCACTCCTAGTATAGACAAAGAATAAACTATAAGTTATTTAGGCCTATAAGGTAGTTTACTTAATATTATTATTTTAATTACATTTATTCCATTTCTATAGCTTAAATATATATTCAACGAAAGGACAACTAACTAAAAGCAGCGTTATAAATTTGTTTTAGCGAATTTCTTCTATAGGGAAGAAGCTATTACCGTAGGTCTCATGGTAAGACTTAAGCCCGAGACCATGATAACTTTTCATTTTGAGGTCCCCAGATGCCAAAAACACTGTTTGTTCAAATTTTTATATATGTATATATATATATATATATATGTGTCCGTAAGCACGATAACTCTCGTAAAAAAGGTCCGATCTTAATGAAATTTGGTACAAATGTGTAAAGTACCATTTATTTGAACAAGTTCGAAAACCAGATGAATCGCACCATCCAAAGGGGGATTTTTGGGGGGTTTTGTACCCCAAAAATGTGTTTTTTGGTGTTTTCACATGTAATTTTAATTTAAATCAAATTATAATTTATACCATTGAATTCAGCTTAAAAAAACAAACAATTTGGTATTTTCATCATTGCTCTACGTCAATTGGTTACCGAGATATTGAAAGTACTAAACACAGTACGTTGTCTAATGTTATTCTTATGGAGAAAAAGAAAAATTGTATACCTCGCTTATTTATGAACATAAACTGACGAAATTTGGTATATGGCTTGATCTGGTTGTGGTTTACTGTTGTTTGCACAAAAAAATTTTTCACCTATGGTTCCTGTAGCAGCAAACCTAGGTACTTCGTCCCCATGTTATTCTTATGGAAAATACTTAAAATGTTATATATCGCTTATTTATGAATGTATATGGATGAAACTTGGTATGTGACTTCACTAAGATGAGTTCTATTGATATTTGCATAAAAACCCATTATTTTGTGTGCCTTGTTGCAGCAAACCTGCGTACTCATCCCCAATGTTATTCTTACGGAGAATAATTGATATTTTAAATATCGCTTGTTTGTGAATACATTTCTTATGAATCCTGTTAAGTTTTTTAATGTGTTATGTTATATATTCATTGGAAATTCGCTGAGTATGCAGGTTTGCTGCGACGGGGTATTTAAGGCATGTAGGGCTTAAAACATAGGTAGACTTATTGGTCATTTTTAAATTCCAATCCTAACCGTTCTTGTGAGTCAGAATAGCCAAGGGCGAAGGCGTGTGCATTAGTGAACTGAGGATTGTTGGTTCAAGACCTGATCAGGTAAATTTTTTCTTCAAATCCTAGGATTCAATTTGGACAATCCACGAACGTCCACTTTCAGTGACATTTAAAATACCACAGGACTCCCTACGGATGTTTAGGACTTTTCAGATGTCCACTAGGTCCCCGTCCTATGTGGAATATAAAACATTTTGCAAAAATTTCAACATTTTTTGCATATATGGTGAATGGGAATTGAATGTATACAAAAGCACATCACCACAATTATTGGGCACTTGGCTATATTACTATGAAGTACATTGTCCCAATCTATTAAACTCTATCAACTCTATCCAATCTATATAACTGAGCAAACACTATTTTCGAAAGGAAGAACAGCAAGGAGGAATAGCCTCTCATAGTGTCATAGCCTAAGTACAGTTTCATATAACTAGGAAGTACTATATAAAATACATAACAGCAAAGAACTAGACTTATACAAATAATTTTACTAATTCAAATTCTGTCTGTCAAAAATGAATGTAATAAACAAGAATAATTGCTACCTATACTTTTGGAACACACATTAAGGAGAAGGATGTCAGAATGAATAAACTTCACTTAAAAAAAACAAAAACAATGTTGAATGTCATAGTAGTTTAAAGTTAAGTTTTAAAGTGAATGCATTAATGCCTAAACGTACCAATAGCCAATCCTACGGGCCCCATCATCATACCGCCCAGCACTGAGGAGCCGCCAGCAATGGCCCCACCTTTGAGAGACTCCTTGACTGTGACCGCCACTCCCCGCTCCTGACACACCGTCGCCACGGCTGAGAGCAGTTCGTCATAGTCTATGGGCATGCTGCATCAAACACAGGATGAATCAGAGGAGATCGTAGTAATTATGGGTTTGTAGTTAATGTGGGTTTGATTCTGAACCAAATCCCAAGAAATTATTTTAATTTATAGGGAAACTTTGATTTTGAGAGGAAAAACACATGAAGTTTATGGAAAGTATATTAACTTGGCACTCATTTATATTGTGTGTGCTTAAATTTAACCCTAGGACTGCCTTCCACCGTTTCCCCGGCGATTGCATGTGTGCGCTAGATGGTAATCGCCAGAATCCGGTGAATTGGGTATTTTGTTCAACTGCTTATAACGCATTGAAATTGATACAGAAACGTAATAATACTGATACCATTTAAAAGAGGAGATTCTCAACTTTCATTTTCATATATAAACGAACCTCGTAGCAGTAACAGATCAATATTACTGCTATTATAATTTGAACGAAACTTAGCATGCGAAATATTTTCGAGTCGTAATTGACAAAATCTCGTAAAACACTCTTTTTTATAATCGTAGTATCTGTATTTTGGACCAAACAGGAAGCGGTAGTACAGGAAAAGTATTAGTTGTTCTTTTTTTCGTAAAGAGAAATTTAGAAGTCTCAGAAATAATTTTTGAATCAGCTGTTATGTCAGCTGTTTATTTGCTCCATTCGCCGGAAATACGGCGAATTATAAATCACTAATAAATAGATCGATAACTGATGTAGTGTGAAATAAGTCATACCTCTTTGAAGCCAAGAAAAGTTCTTCCTCTTTGTAGCGGTGCCTTCCTGTATGGAGCGTCAGGTGACTCATTTTACGTAACCGGAAATACGAGTTGTTTTATGTTTCTGCTAGCCTGAGGCAACGTTAGATTTTTAGTGTGGCAAGGTTTTATCCGAATTTTATTATCAAATCTTAGTGTTTTAGTGTAAAATAAGTGTATTGTCGTGTAATGTGTGAGTTAGTAGTAATATTTATCCATATTACGATGGGTAAATATTATTATTATTATTCATGTTCAATTGTGCGTTATTGAAAATATGAGTGTTTTCCAAGTTAGGCCTAAAATAAATTTGGAAATTTTCATTTATTTTGGCTTTATTTAAAAATCTACCCAATCGTGTTTTATTTATTTTATTCCATTCAAATCCCGTTATTTTGTGAACAAATAGAGTATGCATATGATAGGGTTATCTTTTATGGTTTGTAATAACCTCTGCAGATTTTGTTCAGTTATGGCTAGGCCTATGCTACAAATTTAGGATCAAAAATCAATATGTGCTTATGGAACCTTTATTTGTTTATATTTCTCTATACATTAATATATATATATATATATATATATATATATATATAAATTTGAACGAATAGTGTTTTTGGCATCTGGGGACCTCAAAGTCAAAACAAAAAGTTATCATGGTCTCGGGCTTAAGTCTTACCATGCCACCTACGGTAATAGCTTCTTCCCTATAGGGGAAATTCGCTGCATGAGTGTTTGTACTGGCTGGCCACCGGGACAAACTTTATTTTGTTCTATTGTTGGATGCACGCTCCACATATTTGGTTGTCAGCTGAACCCTTATCTACTGTCCGGCTTTCCTGTTGTAAATTATTTGGATATATTCTTGTCCCCCCTTCCCTCTGATAAGAGACGACTGGAACATCAAGCAGGACACTTCTACCTACAGCCCATCCTTCTTCACTGTGCGGATTTTATGGAAGCATGGGTTTTTCGTATGGCGGAAGCTGTCTCGTCCAGCCCCACCTCTGCTGGATGGAGATGAACTGTTCGACAGTCGACAGCTGGCGATAGCTGTTTTGCTATTGTCATAGCCTAGCATTTTGGTAAAATAAACTACGAGTGAGTTTGTTGCTTGGCCTAGGTCTCACCTTTTAGTGATAAATTAAAAGCGAGACAAGATTAGTTGGTAGTCAACTTACTTAAAATACTAATCTTCCAGTTTCTCACACATAGCAGACAATTTTAACCCTAGCAGTGGCTATCTGACCAATTTGGTCAAATTTTTATGTCACCTGCAGTGGCCACCGACCAAATTGGTTGGATTTGACTGAAAATGCTGTAACGTTAATAAACCAATAATAATAAACTCAAAAGTGATCAATATCTATATCACTCGAAAGATCACATTTTGAACTTTCATTTTATTACGTAAATGAACCGTGTAGCAGCTGTACAACAATGTTACGACGATTAGAAATCGAATGAATTTTTGGCGCAACACAATTGCTGCAGCCGACGCTCTGACCATGGCAAAATACGATATTTTTGAAATTATCCAGCTCGGGTAATTTTTCTCGCAGGAAGATGCGGTTGGTACCAATGCACAGCTAAAGAGTAGCACTTTATGTTGGTAGTGATTTTTAGAATGAAATATTGATTGGACAGGTTATATGATTTTCTGAAAACAAGTGATTTTGGTTTTTAGCGAATTTCCCCCATAGGGAAGAAGCTATTACCGCAGTCGGCATGGTAAGACCTAGGCCCGGGACCATGATAACTTTTCGTTTTGAGGTCCCCAGATGCCAAAAACACCATCCGTTCAAAACTGTGTATATATATATATATATATATGGCCGTGGGTGCGATAACTCTCGTAAAAATGATTCGATTTAGATGAAATTTGGTTTGAATTTATGACTTTGAGTTTGAAAACCAGCCAGATTGCTCTATCCAAAGGGGTATTTGGGGGGGGGGGTTTGTACCCCAAAAATAGGTTTTTAAAGTTTTTTACATATAATATTTTAGTAAATCCAATTTTAAATTTCACCATTAAATTCAGTTAAAAAAAAAAACAATTTGGTGTTTTGATCATTGCTCTACAACAATTGGTGACCGAGATATTGAAAGTGCTAAACACAGTACATTTTCCAATGTTATTCTTATGGAGAATAAGAAAAACTGTATATCTCGCTTATTTATCAACTTATCCTGATGAAACTTGGTATATTGCTTCATATTGTTGTGGTCTATTGTTATTTGCTCTAAAAAAACTTTTGTTTGCCTATATTTCCCATAGCAGCAAACCTGCGTACTCAGGCCCCATGTTATTCTTATGGAGAATAAGTAAGGTGTTATCTCCCTTAATTATGAACATAAATTAATAAAATTTGGTATGTGGCTTTACCTACTTGAGTTATACTGATATTTGTATAAAACCCCATTTTTTGTGTTCCTTCCTTCAGCAAATCTGCATACTCAGCCACCACGTTATTCTTAAAGAGAATAATTAAAATGTCATAAATCATTTATTTATGAATGTATATTGATGAAACATGGTATTTGGATTTTATCTGGTATTAAGATACATATATATGCATTCAAAATTCGCTGAGTACACAGATTTACTGCTACGGGGGTATTTTGTATAATGGCCTATCCGACCAAATTGGTCGGATCAGAAAATCGTATTTATATGCAGTGTGTGGGGTTGCTAAAATGAATTGCCAGATAATGTCAGATATAAGTGATTTTTATTTGAACTCTGGTTGAATGTAAATATAAACAAAAGAATAATAATAAATTGACAGCTGATCTTACAATAAATTAAAATGTGCAGCTGGGTCGCCACACAAGCCCCCTACGGAGAAACGGAGTTGCTCCTTGGGATTCAGAACTTGACGTGCCGTCCGTAGCGTGTGAGGTAACAAGGTTCCAAAGAAGCAGAAGGCGGCGAGGCGTTAGCCTCCGATGGTATGTCAGTCGCAGGAGGTGGCATCGGAGTGGTGTGACCGTGTTCAGGTTTGTCAAACAAGAGGAAGGCGGGCTTTACTCTGTCCAAAGTGACTCGAACATCAACGCCATTTTGTCGGATAGTAATAGTTTTCGTATCACGGCGGATGGCAGGATATGGCCCAGTGTAAGGCGGCTGTAGTGATCGTCTCACGGCGTCGTCACGCAGAAAAACATGAGTGCATTTCTCAAGGTCCTGGAAAACGAAGGTCTTTGGTTTATAGTGACGAGATGCTGGAACTGGTCTGATGGATGACATATGATGGCGAAGGCGGACAACATAATCAGCTGGGTCCTCTTGTCGTGGTGTATCTCTAGGTATGTCTAGAAGTTCTCCAGGGAGGCGCAGCTGCTGTCCAAAAACTAATTCAGCTGTAGATGCCCGAAGATCCTTGCGATAAGCGCTACGGATGCCGAGAAGAACAATAGGGAGGGCCTCGAGCCAAGTCGAATCACGATGACACATAAGGGATGCTTTTAACTGGCGATGGAACCTCTCAATTAAAGTTACTAGTCAAATAATATGTTATTTTGAAGCAATGTAGAGTAATTTAGTTTTGCCGTTGGCAGCACTGTTGCCTTTGGCTTCATCACCAAGGAATTGTTTCATTACGTCATATTTTTGCCTAATCGGCAACTGCGCAGCTGTTTACGAAGACTCAGTCAGTTTGTTTTGCTCGCTCCAAACTCTATTGTATTTGGTATCACTGTAAACAGCAGATTTCAGGCTTTATTCCTATGTCTGTCTCGATGCATTTGTTTTTGTTGACAATATGACATGACATCTGAAATATGCAATGTTCAGTCCCAGTCCAAAGTGGCGCGCTATGTTATTGTTTGACCGCTGTCAGTTGTGTCAGAGTGTTTTAGTTATTTATTTAGACAAATTTACGCAAACATGGATTGTAGTGATATTCGGTGTGCTCTTGAAGTAAATATTAGTGACATTGATGACAATTTAGTGGGTGATATAGGCAGTGATATTGAGGTGAACAATATTCCTGATGTGTCATAGGCCATAGGCTAAATTTTTTATCTGGTAGGCCTAGTGGTGATTTATATTTTTATATGTATATTTCTATATATTCTATGTATAACATGTTATATATTTCAATGGAGGGAATTGAATGTACTAAAACAGGTTTATATTGATTTGGGGTAAAACATTTGGCAAAAAGTTATAAATACTGTGAAATTTTTTTTCCAAATACGCAAAAATAGCAAATAATATTCTTTTGATTACATTTATTTATAAGTGATACAAATTTTTAACATCAACTTTATGACTTTTATGGATTCCTTACTTCATTAGCTTTACAAATATGTTTATATCATTATTAGTATATACTTATATTACATTACTTATTTACAACAAGAACTAACACTGTACAGTTTAGACATATTTCGGGTTTCCGTCTATTATTATATTACGCCCCTAAAACTTACAACAAAAATTCTTTCCACAACGTGTTATATACTTCTATGTAAGGAATCCGATTAGGTACAGGTTTAATATAAGGTCCCGTTTTCAAAACAAATTTATTTATATATTTTTATTTTTTTCATGCCATTTTGAACACAAAATTGTCAAAAAAATTTTTGGCGACGTCCCGTTTTTTTAATAGCAATTAAAACTTTTTTAAGTTAGGTTAGGTTAGATTTAGATTAGGCTAGATTTAGGTTGGGTTAGGTTAGATTTAGGTTGGGTTAGGTTAGATTTAGATCAGGTTAGATTTATATTAGGTTACCGGTACATCTAGGTTGGGTTAGATAAGGTTAGATTTAGATTAGGTTAGGTCAAGTTAGATTTATATTAGGATATATTTTGGTTAGGTTAGGTTACATTTAGGTTAGGTTAGGTTACATTAGGTCAGGTTAAGTTAGGTAACATTTAGGTTAGGTTACGTTGATTAGATTTAGATTAGGTTAGGTTACATTTAGGTTAGGTTGCTTAGGTTAGGTTACATTAAGGTTAGGTTGCTTAGGTTAGGTTACATTTAGGTTACGCTAGGTTACGTTTAGCTTAGGTTACGTTAGGTTAGGTTAAGTTACACTAGATTAGGTTAGGTTTCTTTTTTTACCTTAGTATTTTGGAGGGTACAGCTTGGCGGCAGCTCTGTAGAAAAAGTGGGGTCGCTCCTAAGCACTGTATTTCCTCTTGAACATGCACTCCGCCAAATATCCTCCAAAATCCTTAGATTTAACCCCGTACTTGGGGATTCGGTCGCGGATGTCACGCCAACCGCGCTCCACAGTGTTCGTGTGCGCCCAGGTTTCCGGATCAACGAATGTCTTGCTATGGTTGACCGTCAAGTGGTTGAAGTTGCACCACGAATGTCTGTTGTACGACTTCCAACAGTCTGTTATTATGGTCGTACCGGGGAGCACCCACTTTCTTATTATCCGCACTAGTGTACGCCGCGACCGATCCGGGATTGGGAGCAAAATACAGTTCTTGCTACCTCTCCCAACGCCCTCCATCACCCAGTTCACTTTAACCCGGCGGCCATGGTTGTACTTCCTTTTGCCAAATTTGGCCTCGTCAATTTCGAAGACCGTGCCTGGTCCGCCGAGTTTTTCGGACGTAGAAACTGCATCATCCACGTACACCTTCCTAATGAAGCTGTACCAGTCTACAATTGTTCTACTGGAAAGTTCAAGCTGTTCTTTTAGAAAAGGCTGTCGGGGAGGGTCGTGGACAAGATAGTGGTTGATGAGCTTCCACAGGACAGGGATCGGAAGCTTTGAATCCAAGTAAAACGAGCCCTTCCTGCAGTTCCCTTTCCAGCAGCACACGGCCTTTTTTTTGTTCACGACTACTTTCTTACCCCAACGGAACTGCCAGCCCCTTCTAATATCGTGATTCTTACACCTAGGGCACTCAGTTATATCACTAATTACTAAATGATGGCTTAAAAATCCTAAAATGTTCTCTTCACTGTATGCTACTGCATCATAATAATTTACAAAACAATATTCACACTCCTTACAATACTAAATACGATCTAAAAACGTTAGGGACAAAATAGACTAGTCCATTTTCATCCCTAGGAGTATAATAGACTCACCCATTGAAACTGTAGCTCATTTATTGCAAGACTACCCTTACTCCCCTCCAACTGTTAGTCGCCAGCGAGAAATGGAATCGTCCACTTGCAGTCGCCATGGAGCATTGGAATCTTTCAGTTGACAGTTGTAACATTTTTAAAGTTAGTTTTGTCCATGAAACCAATGTTTCCGACAAAAACAAATGTGATTACCTTGTTCAGGAGGGTCAAATTTATTGTTATAAAAAAAATACCGAAAAATTTGAACGGTACCTTACAGTAAACTTTTATCTCGAAATTTCTAAAAAATCTATTTCTTTACTTAACCCTAGCAGTGGCCAATGTTAGAAGTGGGGAATGGCCACCAATTTTGGCGATTTTGCAGACCTTTTTTTAAAAATATGTATAAATTACAATTTTGGACTAAACCTATCAATATGCATACTCATTTTATTCAGAAAGACCAGGGGAATCTGAATATATATAAAACAAATGAATCTTGAAATGTATTTTTTTTATAAAATAAAAAAAAATAAAAAATTCAAAAATTTTCGATTGAAATTTCAAAAGTATAGTTTTTTAATTTGTACATTAGATTTTTTAGGTAAAAACCATTATATACATTTTGTAGTAAATTCAATTCCCTACATAGAAATGTATAACACATGGGGAAAATATTTTTTTGTACATGTGTTATGTAATAAAATACGAAAATTCTCAACTTTTGTCGAGTAAGATGAATAATTAGTGAATCGGAAATAACTCATCTAAGGTAATTATTTATAATAATATTGTACACATATTTCTTTAGGTTATAAACTAAGGAAAACAAATATGTAATATTGTGGGGAGTAAAAAAATTATTATTACCCGTTTACTATACAAATAACTAGAAAATTAGCATTTACGTAAAGAAAATTTTCTGACACATTGAAGTACAACAATCTTGTACAGATTTTTTTAGGCCAAATATATTATAAACATGTTGTAGTACATTAAATTCCCTACATAGAAATGTATAACACATGGGGAAAATATTTTTTTGTACATGTGTTATGTAATAAAATACGAAAAATCGCAACTTTCCTCGAGTAAGACAAATAATTAGTGAATCGGAGATAACTCATGTAAGGTAATTTTTTATAATAATATTGTACATAAATCTTTTTAGGTTATGAACTAAGGAAAACAAATATGTAATATTGTGGGGAGTAAACAAATTATTATTACCCGTTTACTATACAAATAACTAGAAAATTAGCATTTACGTAAAAAAATGTCGGTACTTTGGTATTATACGGATGCCACTATTTTTGGAGGTTAATTTTTACCGGATACAAAGGATAACTACATAATTCGAAAAAACGTACTTTTATTGACTTATTGTAAACATTTTACATCATTCTGATGAGCGGTCTTTGTGTTGTGCCTCCCAAAAGGTAGCGATGTCCGCTAGGATCGTGTTGAATGCGTCGCTGCCGCTAGCAGCCACACCCGATCGCCACATGTACTCCGCCAAATATACAGCGCGCTGCGGCAGTTATCTTAGGATGGGTTATCATAAAAATACGTACGGTTTTCTCTTCATTTCGAGGTAAATCCCACACCAAAAGAACGTCACTCATTATGAAAACAAATGTAACGTAGTGCACGGCAATAAATCACTCATGACACTGACCCAGATACAGGCGGTGACAGGTGATGCGCGCGCTCCGGTCAACGACCTGACCTTGGCCTATTAGGAGGGGGTTTGGCGGCCGGAAGTATGACTCATCAGGTATCATTCGATTTGTAACAAAACAAGTCCTACTATCATTTTTATGATAACCCATCCTAACATAACTGCAGCAGCGCGCTGTATATTTGGCGGAGTAGATGTGGCGATCGGGTGTGGCTGCTAGCGGCGGCGACGCATTCAACACGATCCTAGCGGACATCGCTGCCTTTTGGGAGGCACAACACAAAGACCGCTCATCAGAATGATGTAAAATTTGTACAGTAAGTCAATAAAAGAACATTTTTTCGAATTATGTAGTTATCCTTTGTATCAGGTAAAAATTTAACCTCCAAAAATAGTGGCATCCGTATAATACCAAAGTACCAAATTATTATTACCCGTTTACTATACAAATAACTAGAAAATTAGCATTTACGTGAAAACATTTCCGAGACACTGAAGTACAAAAATCTTGTACAGATTTTGTTAGGCCAAAAATATTATAAACATGTTGTAGTAAATTCAATTCCCTACACAGTAAAGTATAACACACGGGAAAACAGTTTTAATTTACATGTCTTGTGTATATAAACAAATACACATGCGATACTATGAATGATAGGCCTAACAATCGTCTAACATTATGCTAAAACACACAAAAACATTAGACTCACTTTCACTTCACCAATTGACTAATTTATCCCTTTCCAGTAATATTTATGCATAAAGATTACTGTTATAAACACACAACCACTACACTGTCACTATAAACTCCGAATTTAGAACAGTTTCTGAAATAATCGCGGATAAAAATTCACTTACAAAGATGTAGGTTATACTTGAGGTTCATCTGACAACAGCAAGAATCGGCCAAACACCTGCCTAACTGATATTTACTTGCGTTGCTCTAAGTAGTAATAGTGACCAGTGATGCCATTTGTCAAAACAAAATTATTCTACGTTTCTTCTGCTACAATTTGACACAACTATTGACTAGTTATAAAACTTCCTATATATATATTTACAGCGTTTCATAATGGTCGCCGGACGACCATTGACCATTTGTCAGTTTTGGCAAAAACAGCTGTTTTATAAAAATCATATGCTCTTTGTTATCAATGTATCGTTCAAATAATAAATACGATAATGTACAGCCACTCTTCTGCTGTCCAGTGGTACCACCCGCTACTCCATAAGACAAAATTTACCCCAGTTATGTTATTTTGTCCCAGGCCATGTTTGACGAATTTCGACGAGTCATTTGCACTAAAAAAACCATTCACTTTATATAGTCATTACGTTCTTATACAACTGCTATACGGTTCATTTATATAATGAAAGTTCAGAATGTCATCTTTCAAATGGTATATAACTTGTCCTTTCGAGTTAATTATAAATTACTTTTTAGCATTGGAAAATTTTTGGACCTTAATCGTCGCCCGGCGACCATGGCCATTTTAAGGGTAAGATTGAAATGGTCGCCGGCGACCACTGGCCACGGCTAGGGTTAACCGAAAAAATATTTTCCTAGATCTTTTTAATTTTAGTATTTCTAGATTCTCCTGTTCTTTCCGATCAAATATGAGGTTGGCTAGGTTTACTTCTACGGTTGAATATATACAAATTTTCAAAAAAAGGTCTGCAAAATCTCCAAATCTGCTTGGCTATTTGCCACTTCAACGTTAGGCCACTGCTAGGGTTAAGGAATACAAAGTGATTATTTGTTACTCACCTGAAGCCAAAACCTAGGCTATGCAGTGCTGTAGTTTTAGTTAGGTACTTCAGTACTCAGTATTACTCGTTTTCGTTTACTGTTTGATTCTGATCGATGATATTCGATATAGTCCGATTAGTTCTTGGTTCAAGTTGTGGTTCTAGTTCCTGGTTCAAGGGTTAACATGTTAACATTAATTTTTTGACAGGCGAGCAGTGTTGCCACCAGGTAGATGAAATTTTACCCTAAACCTGTGGTGAAATTACCCTAAATTACCCTAAACTTTTTGTAAATTACCCTAAAATTACCCTAAGAGTTGATTTTCTTCTCTAAAAGCTCAAAACAGACTCGAGATTGGTTTTAAAACATGATTAAGGCATTCAAAGTAAAGTAACATAGCATTTAATACTCGTCTTTGGCCATATATTTCACATAAAACGAAATATGTACTAAAAAATTCAAATAAATATTCTGTTGTAATATTTTTATCCGGCGATATGCTGAATTATGTGCTGCTATCGCTGATAATAGAAACTTGTTGATACATTAACATAATATTACCAGTTGTTGGGAGTACTTTATTGTTTTATAAACTTATTTCAGTTGTACAAATTTGTTAATGTTATTTTGTCTAAATAATAATGCCCATAGAATATGTTTTTCATCTTATTACTACAGTACTTGATTAGATCAATAGGTTTAATTACAATAATACACCACATCACACAAATTTACACAATTTATGCCTTGTTGGGATGTTTTTATGAGCGCTCACCTGGCTCAACATGCAGATTTCACAGGCATAAAATACAATTTAGTTCCTTCATACAAATATGCGTAAAAATAGAGACAATCTTTAGTAAACATATTTTATACAACAGCGCTGTAAATCTAACAACCTATATTTAACCAAATTAACCCGATATATTTTTACTATTTAGTGTTTTCTATATTAATATGCTGTGCCCAATTTTGACTCATAACATAATGTGCCTCAATTTTATGTGTCCGAAAATTATACTTTGTGTTCATTGTGATTACATTTATCTTTAGTCTAATAGAATAGGATATGGGATGGGCATGCTAGTTATATCTATTTTATAATGCTTTTAATTTACCCAGCTCTTAATGTAAGTGTTTTAATTCCTGTAAAAACCCAGTTTACATTGCCAAAACATCTAGATTTGAATTATAAAGGGGCTCTAGATTTTACCCTAAAATTACCCTAAAAACTTCATTACCCTAAAATTACCCTAAGACCAGTAAAATTACCCTAAAAAAGGGTAATTACCCTAAAAGTGGCAACACTGCAGGCGAGGCAAAACTCAAAACGAACAGGCAACAGAAACAGACACAGATTACCACATGGAGTAAAAGCATAGACTTAAAACTATATTGTTGTATCTATGTATATAGGAATAGAGAAATTTGTAAAAAGAAACTGTGGACGATTGGTGAATCGCAGAATGATGGGAATTGGGAAGTGGTTAAAAAAACATAGTGTGTAGCAAAGGGTTCTGTAGCGCCTCCAAAAAAGGGATTTGGGTGGATATTTTAGAAAATAATTTTTGTTTAGAAGATTTTCTGTACATTCAACCGTACTTTGTATTCTGTATTTAATAAATTAAAATCAATCTATTATTTAAAGTTGGCCTAGTAAAGTGGAGAAAATGTGTGTCCATTTCCTGATACAGTTTTTTTTTACGTTATGAACAAACCACGAGATCGGTGATCAGGGCCGCGCAAGCACAAGACGGATAAATTCCTAGAAGGGGTCCCGCGCCACCAAAAATCACAAATAAAAGCTTGATACAAGCAAAACAAAAAGGTCCCTTTTTACTCGAGCGGTAAGGGCTCGCACCACTGGTTGAACATATAGGGGCCTAGAGCTCCTAAATCCGGCCCTGTCTGTGATGCTGATGTGTATTGTGTGTTTGAGCGAATTTCCCCTATAGGGAAGAAGCTATTACCGTAGATCTCATGGTAAGACTTAAGCCCAAGACCATGATAACTTTTTTTGAGGTCCCCAGATGCCAAAAACACTATTCGTTCAAATGTATATATATACATATATGTCCGTTAACACGATAACTTGAGTAAAAAGCGTCCTATTTTGATGAAATTAGGCTCAAACGTGTAAAATGACATTCATGACTTAAGTTCGAAAACCAAATCGATCGGACTATGGGAAGGGGGCTTTATGGGGGTTTTAAATTGTCCAAAAATAAGTTTTTTTTATTTTTTCCTGTAAAAATTTAAAAACACTAAATTTTGGTTATAGCCATTTTGTAGAGCTTAAAAACAAATAATTTGGTATTTTGAATCATTAATATATAAATATAAATAGAATTTAACTAGGAGAAGCCACATACCAAGTTCCATCAATATTCAATCATAAATAAGCGTGTTGTAACATTCTAGTTAATCTCCATAAGAATAACATGGGGGCTGAGAAAGCAGGTTTGCTGCAACGAGGAATAAAAAAATTGATTTTATATATAATTATCAATATAACTCAACCAAGTGAAGCTACATACCGATTTTTATTAATTAATGTTCATAATTAAGGGAGTCATTACATTTTACTTATTCTCCATAAGAATAACATGGGGGCTGAGTACGCAGGTTTGCTGCTACAGGAATAGTCAACAAAATTCAATTTTGTGTGCAAATATCAATATACCAGTACTACGTGTAGCCACATACCAAATTTCATCAACATACATTCATAAATAATCGAGATATCAAATTTTATTTATTTTCCATAAGGATAACATTGGACAACGTACTGTGTTTAGCACTTTGAATATCTCTGCAACGGTTGGGGCGTAGAATCACAATTTAAACACCAAAATGATTGTTTTGTGGAACTGAACAGATTAGTAAAAGCAAATGTGAAGTTTACATTAAAATAAACTGAGGAAAAGCCAAAAACATTTCTCCCATAAGATTAACATGGGAGATTCTATGAGTAGGTAGTTTGGATTTTCCCCGCAACCACTTAACCTAGGTTAATAATTCAAAATACTATATTATTTGCTTTTTTAAGCTCTATAACATGGTTAGAGCCAAAATTAAGTTTTTTTAAAATTTTAGGGTGAAAAGTGTAAAAAACTGATTTTTGGATAATTTAAAACCCCCATAAACCCCCCTTCCCATGGTCCCATTTTTCTGGTTTTCAAATTTAAGTCATGAATGTCATTTTACACGTTTGAGCCTAATTTCATCAAAATAGGACGCTTTTTACTCAAGTTATCGTGTTAACGGACATATATGTATATATATACATTTGAACGAATAGTGTTTTTGGCATCTGGGGACCTCAAAAAAAGTTATCATGGTCTTGGGCTTAAGTCTTACCTTGAGATCTACGGTAATAGCTTCTTCCCTATAGGGGAAATTCGCTCAAACACACAATACACATCAGCATCACAGACAGGGCCGGATTTAGGAGCTCTAGGCCCCTATATGTTCAACCAGTGGTGCGAGCCCTTACCGCTCGAGTAAAAAGGGACCTTTTTGTTTTGCTTGTATCAAGCTTTTATTTGTGATTTTTTGTGGCGCGGGACCCCTTCTAGGAATTTATCCGTCTTGTGCTTGCGCGGCCCTGATCACCGATCTCGTGGTTTGTTCATAACGTAAAAAAAAAACTGTATCAGGAAATGGACACACATTTTCTCCACTTTACTAGGCCAACTTTAAATAATAAATTGATTTTAATTTATTAAATACAGAATACAAAGTACGGTTGAATGTACAGAAAATCTTCTAAACAAAAATTATTTTCTAAAATATCCACCCAAATCCCTTTTTTGGAGGCGCTACAGAACCCTTTGCTACACACTATGTTTTTTAACCACTTCCCAATTCCCATCATTCTGCGATTCACCAATCGTCCACAGTTTCTTTTTACAAATTTCTCTATTCCTATATACATAGATACAACAATATAGTTTTAAGTCTATGCTTTTACTCCATGTGGTAATCTGTGTCTGTTTCTGTTGCCTGTTCGTTTTGAGTTTTGCCTCGCCTGTCAAAAAATTAATGTTAACATGTTAACCCTTGAACCAGGAACTAGAACCACAACTTGAACCAAGAACTAATCGGACTATATCGAATATCATCGATCAGAATCAAACAGTAAACGAAAACGAGTAATACTGAGTACTGAAGTACCTAACTAAAACTACAGCACTGCATAGCCTAGGTTTTGGCTTCAGGTGAGTAACAAAAAAAAACCTTGCCTTAGAGGTAAATATAATATGAACAACAAAAATTGCCAAATAGTTATTATAAGCCTAGTATGATTGATAATTAAAAAAAACACGGGAAACCAAAAAACCAATTTATAATTCAGCCAATTTATAAAACAAATATATTGGTTTTATTATTTTATTTAATATTTCAAACTATGTTTCACTGGTAGTGTCACCATATTATTATATCCAGCCCTTGGTGTTTTGAGTTTGAGTTTAGTTGTCTTTGAAATCCAACTACAAACATCCAACATCCGGCACATTTTCCGCCTCCGGATTTCAAGTCTTATATTGTTTGGAGATGGCCTAAGGAATTAATTGTTAGTTGAAGACTATACTGCAGTGTTAAATTAATTCATCTTCACATTATGTTTGAATCAGGTAACTTATATATCATTTAATATTATTTGCAATTTCCTCTGATATTGTACCTTTAGGATAACCTATTTTCGGCAGTGTTTTATTTACTTTAATAAGTTTTTATTTGTTGTTTCATGACTTGGCCCTGCCAGGACCAAATATTTAGCCATTTTAAGTTAACTTGTGTAGAACTGTGATTTATAGCCTACTTTAGAGCGAAAGATATTTTGTAATCGTAATGCAAAATACTGCTGATGTTACTTTCAGTGTTATTACTAAACAGGCAAGAATTAGCCTACCTCATAAAGCTCCTGTGATCCAAAGTCACTGTTATTTTGTAGTCTCCACATTGTGCTGGGTTACTCAAGTTCCCCAATCATAGGTGGCCCGGCCTGGTGTAGGGCTGTGAGTGGCCTTGGATTGTAGTTAGAATGTGTGACTTTGGTCTGCAAAGTAGTAGTTAGAATATGTGACTTTGGTCTGCAGAGTAGTAGTTAGAATGTGTGACTTTGGTCTGCAAAGTCCCGGGTTTTATCTCCGTCAATCATTAATGGCTAATTAGGTATGTGATATGTTTTCGCCCGGTTATGAAAACCAAAATGGAGATTACTTGGTCTCATAGGTAATGAAAACTACCTCTGTAGAAATCTCCTGCCACTAAAAGCCATACGTTTTATGGTAGGTCTAGTTAAACAGTTATAACTTAGATCTTAGGCTTTTTTAGTACGTGATGGTAAAGTTAACGTATAGGCCTAACACATTGACAAAATATCATTAGAGGATGACGATGCATACTAAATTTCAGCTTAAATTTATATTTATGTCTACTTCAAGGTTGTAGTTAGTGGGGGAATCAGAGGATTTGGTAAAGTCCTCAAATTTTGGATTTAGGCCTAGGCCTAGTACAAAGGTAATACTCACTTCTACTTACTGCCTTACGCCTTCATCTGAACTTGACTTCTAATTTTGGTGAGGGTAAGTAGACCTATGCAGCTTTCCTATCCTTCCAGTAACCTGCGCAACATTCCCGCTTGTGGAATATGTGCCTAGCAGCTATACTGGGGTTTCCTAATCCGCAACAATGGTGATGAATAAGACCTATACAGAACTCAAATCAACTCAAGTAGACCGGTCGCAGTAGCTCAGAGGCTTGCGCTTGTCTTGCAAGTCAGACGTGGTCAAGCGTAGGTTCGATCCCTGCCGTTTACAGTGATAATTTTTCATGAGCGGTCACCACTGGCTTGCTCATGTGACTATTGCTTTTACGGTACCTTGCTGTCTTTAGCTCGCCGCACAGGCTTCTTGGCCTATGGCGATGGGCAGTTAAGGTTTTTATTAAATAAAAAATTGCATCCAGCCTTTGGCCTTTAATGTCATAGAAACTGTATTTGGCAGGTCTATGTATGGTATGATTTTGACAGTTAGGCCTATAGTGGTTTTAGACCTTTTTACTTTCTAACTTACCTTCTTTATGTAGTTGGCCTATAAGTTGGCTGTTTTAGCGAATTTCCTCTATAGGGAAGAAGCTATTACCATAGACGGCATGGTGAGACCTAGGCCCGGGACAATGATAACTTTTTGTTTTGGGGTCCTCAGTATACTGCACACATTTATATATATGTGTCCGTAAGTGCAATACGTAACACTCGTAAAAGTGGTCTGATTTTGATGAAATTTGGTACAAACATATAAAGCAACATTTATGAATAAGTTCAAAAACCAGCCAGATTGCTTCGTACAGAGGGGTATTTTGGGAGGGTTTTTTACCCCAAAAAGTTTTTTTTTTAGTTTCTTAGCCTACATATTTATAGTTTGGTATCTCCAATTATAATTTTCACCTTGGAATTCCGTTAAAGAAAACAAAAAAAATTGGTGTTTTGATCATTGCTCTAGGTTAATTGGACATAGAGATATGAAAGTACAAAACACAGTATGTTGTCTAATGTTATTCTTATGGATAATAATACAAATTGTACCTATATCTCGTTTATTTATGAACGTACCCTGTAGAAACTTGGTATATTGCCTTACCTCTTTGTGGTCTGTTGATATTTGCTGTTGGTAATTAAAAATAGTGTAATGAGATTTAGTTAAAATTCCAGATTTTATAGTCAAACATAATTTTTAACTAATAAGAGTATCAATGCATATTTTGGGCCAGCAAAATCAATACGGTCTATTATTGACAAACAAATTATGGTTTGACCGTCATATTCGGCCGATAAAACACGGTCCAGTTGCTACTTGCTCAATATAACTTGGTCCGGACATCGCTTATAATCTGTACTAGTAATTTTTGGCCGATATTATGTTTCCCATCGTCATTTACAGCCGATAGTCCTTCGTAAAGTAATTTTTCCGGATAATATTATGTGTAGCTTCTTCCGATGAGTTTCGCAGTAGTTGATGATGGCAACCGCCGACACCATGGTCCTACGTTGCGACGATACCACGAACAGTGCCACCGCCGACGGTCTACATTGAGGAAGGGCCGGATTTAGGAGCTGTGGACCCCTAGGCTCAACCAGTGGTGCGGGCCCTGATTGCCGTTTAGGTCCATGTTGGTGACCTTTTTTACTTTCTCCCCCTTAAGAAAGTATTGTTTTCTTCAACATTTTTGAATTTGAGTTGTTAGTGGAAATATTCGTTTTGGTGCTCCCTGAACCCAAAAAAGTGATTTTTACGTGATGTCTATGTGTCTGTCTGTCTGCCTGTATGGATGTGTACAGAGCTACAGCCCTAACCAATGGTCCGATTTGTATGAAATTTGGTATGTAGATACTAATCCACAATATCTCCAGGCTTTTTTTCATTTTTTTGAATTTTTTATTTTTAAGGGTAATTATCCCCCAAAAACCGCCAAAAAACATGAACAATCAAGATTTATTAAAATCGACTCTAACTATATTGATTAAACTTTAGTCGTTTGTAGAACTTGAGTTTTCAAACAGAATGAAATCATCCGCATTTCTGTAAAAATTCGGGTTCAGAAATTACAAGACTTAAAATATAAAAAATTCAGTTTATCGGATTTTTCATAAAAAAACATAAATATAAAAAAATATTACTATTCACCATTAAAAAGAGCTTAAAAAACTAAATAATTTAGTATTTTGAATTACTATTCTACGATAACTGGTTGCGGAGAAAATTTAAATTTTCATTTTGCGGTAAACTCAGTACGTTGTCCAATGTTATTCTTATGGGGAATACAAAAATTACTATTTCTCTATTATTTATTGATCAATTTCGTTCAAACTTGATATGCTTGTCAAGTTAGCATTGACCAACAGAGCAAATTCAAAATATGTTTCCCCTTAATAACCCTGAGGGGGGAATAGGGGGCATTTCCCCTCTTAAAATCCACGTGTGTAGCGATGGATTCTGTAGTGCCTCCTACACAGGGATTTGGGTGGATATTTTTGAAAAGCCACTTGTTTACAAGATTTTCTGTACATTCGACCGTGCTTTGTGTTTTATATTTAGTAAATAAAAAGTAATTTATTTATTAAAGTTGGCTGAAAGGGAGAAAGTATGTGTCAGTTTCTTGATACTGTTTATTTGTCTTGGATGAGCATTTTGAATGACACGGTCCGGTCGTAATTTAAACACGTTTGCTTGTTTGTATGGTCTATTTTACATGGTGCTATTGTCTTTTGTGGCCGTTACTATGCGATTTAGCAGGTCGCAATCGCCCATTTTTTGGTACTCCCTCGAACTTTCGAGTAATTTTTAAAACTTCAAGTCAAAGTAATGAAATAATACTCAAATTTTCGAGTACTCGCATACTACAAAATTATTAATACAGTGGAGTCTCACAAACTCGACACAATGTGGACTGAGACCCTGTCGAGTTTGTGGAATGTCGAGTTATCCAGAATTACATTGGGAGCGGAGAAAAACGCATTATTTAGCTGTAAATTGTATAGTGTATTAGATTTTACTTAAACACATTATAGTATAAATGTATAATGATACTGTATTACAAACTTAAGAAAAATATAAAAATTAGATAAATACTTAAAAATTTAGAATTAATAACTAATTGTCCTCGTTTCCAAAATATATAGTCTTGTAATACATGTACTGTATAGTAAATGAGGTGTCGAGTTTCCCAGAGTGTCGAGTTATCAGGAGTCGAGTTTGTGAGACTCTACTGTAGCCTAAAATTGTTCAAAGTTGTTTTGAAACACACTTTGATTAAAAATATGTTCATCTTTATTAGTTTATTTTGTCCTTTTGATTTTTATAATGCTTCAACAACTGGCGACCATGAAACAATAAGAGGAAAAGAGACCCGGCAACTACTCCTCAAGCAGGCGCGGATCCACGGGGGAGGAAATGGGGGAAATTTCCCCCCAAGGTAAAAGGTTGGAGTTGCGCGCGCACCGCCGCACCAGCGTTATGTCTGTCCAGCAGCGTCATCACAACTTGACGTCTGATTGATGCGTCGTCAGTCAGACTTATATGCCTGTAATACTACTACAGAGCGGAAATTCCAAGAAAATCAAATAATCATACAGGAATTTGTATGCTGGGAAAATGCGGGGAATATACAGGAATTTAGTTTAAAACGCCTTTTTCGGCCATTTTCGTTCATGCGGCTCGGTTGTCGTTTACAGCTAATAAAACACGTTTTGGTTTTCATTTTCAGTCAATAAGAAATTTTGCAGATCGTCATTTTGGGGCCATTAGGAATGCAACTAAATTCCTTTTTTTGACCCATCCGATGCGTAATAATTGGCGGTAGAATGGGGTCGAATCCTGGTCAAATCGCCGTTTGCATTCGTAAAAATATTCATATAACCCGCGATCCGGCTTTTTGTGTATATCTACGGCCATGGCATTCTTTTACATTTTGATAGGGAAAGCCCTATCAAACCCTGTTCTTGATACTATATAAGGTCGACCTGTTCTTAGAAATCATTATTAATTAATAGCCCAATGACAAATGGCAGCTAGGTCCAGTTTCGAAACTTCCCAAAATTTCGTGTTGCTTTATTTTTCGCTAGGAAAATGTGGTCCGATAACTATTTTTTAATGATTTATCACTGTTAGATTGTGATTTTTTGCATATATTGAGGCTCGGTCGTCATTTTCAGTCAATAAAACTCGTTGCGGCCATCAATTTTGGACTTTAAAATGCGAAAAACGGTTGTTTTCGGCAAATAGAATGCTGTGAAATTGCCTATTTTGTTTTATACAATTTGTTTTAGTCAGTATGTTTTTTCTGTAAAACGCAGTCTGGCAGTATTTTTCGGCTGGCAAAATGCGGCCCTAAATTTGATTGTAGTCGATGTTTTTCTCACAAATCGCATTATGGGTTATGGATAATATGCGGCTCGCTTGCCGCTTCAGGCCAATAAAACGCGGTCCAGTCCATTATACCTAAAAATTCAGTCATTTCAGTATTTTTTACCACCAAGTCGCAGCAAAATTTATGTTCCTAACGCGTTTCGGACGTCGTTTTTGGTATATAAAACACGACCCGGTTTTATTTATTGCTGAGAAAATGCGGTCCGATTGCCATTTTTGAGCGATTAAGTACATTTCTGGCATAAAATATGGGTTGTACTCAATTTTCGTAAGATAAAAAACTTTGCGGTCGTAGTTTTTGGCTAGTAATATGCTGTAAAATTGCTGGTGAAATTACCGATTTTGGCTGACACGTCCGGTCGGTAAATTTGCCTAAAAACACAATTTGATCTTTTTCAGGCTAAAACAACGATCCGAATGACGTTTTAGGTGGCAAAATGAGAATATATTTTAGGTATTTTAGGCTGATAATATTTTAAGCTGATAATATGTATCTCGGGTGTCTTTTAAAATCGCTGTATCTCGGCCGATACATTTTCCCAATCTTATTTTCGGTAAAATCTTCGTTTTCGACGATAACATACTTTGATACTTCCGCGCTGGCGTGTTGGCCTTTAAATTGCGGTTTGGGTATAAACTATTGCGTTTCTTTTGTTATTTATTTGCCGATAAACGTTTACTTGTCGTTTTTGGTCTAACAACTACGGCGACCATGAAATACGGTCAAATTTCCATATAATCGGAAACAGCAGGTCAAATTGCTGATTTTGATCAATGAATTCAATACAGTCGTCTTTTTAGGCCGATAACACTCATTTTGGTCAATAAAACGCGTTCGGCTATTTTTACGGCTGATTAAATTATTGGTCTAGAATATTTTACAAATTTCCCGGAGAGAACTCCCGTACCCCCCAGCCCTGAGGGGTACTCCATACCCCCCCAACCCCCGGAATTTCCCCCCCTAACGTGACTCCCTGGATCCGCCCCTGTCTTCAAGAAAAACTTTATTTAATTATAATTGATCCATGTTTGGATCTCCATTCTCATCGGATTGTTCTTAATTGGCCTAATTAGAAAACACTTCAATATAGTTGAGTGTAAAAAACAGATGCGGTCAGTAACAGGACAAATGCAGACGCTGCATTCAAGGAGGTTAATATATCTAGTGGTCTCGCCTCATGTAAAAAAGTGTAGCCTACATGGACGACTGCTATTTTCCCCTCTGTCAATTCTGCTCCCAACATGGTAATCAAACAAATCCTCTCCTTGACGAGTTATATGACAGTTAGCTGACAAACTTGGGAAGAAAGATTTGATTGGTACCTGTTGAAAATGGCGGTCAACCATGTATAAGCTTCACTTTTATTATCCCAGACGAGACCTCTAGATATATTAACCTCTAGTTCGCATTATGGACAATAGTTTCAATATTTGTTTTTGTTATAAATTTAAGTAAGGTTATGATTCAGGTAAACAGTTATTTCAGTCTGAAATAAATAAACACATAATAAATAATAAAACAATGGTTAAACTCTTAGGGAAAATGGTCCAAATGTCCAAACGCATACTGAAGTGGTCGGATAGTGTTTTAATGCTTTTATTAAACATCGATGATTTTTCAAATTGATGTGTCAGGATTCTTCTGAAAATTTGAAATTCTTAAATGTTTAAGGAAGGTCAAAACTGCTACCAGAACTGAAATGCACATCCTACTTTTCTGTAATATATGGCCTTGAGTTTCGCAGACACAAAAGGAAATTAGGCTATTGATATTTATATGCCCAAAACTCCAAAAAGTCAAATAGTAACGTATGTCAAAAAGTATATCCTCTTCTTAAAGGTCTTAAAATTCCTAGCAACTTTCTAATCTACACCAACCTCGTATCTCTTTTTACTTTTTAGCAAACAACAAAAATCATAATTTCTCCATGTAAAATGCATGTAAGCTATACATAACCCATTCATAAAAGAGGCCACAGAGTACTTTAACCCTTTGAGTGCTAAGCTTCTGAAAGGAGTAGTTGAATCCGTGATGTTTTGTTGATTTTTTAATATATTGAACGCCTGAACAGTTAAAATTAATAAAAACGTGCTTCCGCTGGACACACACAGTAAAGGATAGGTAAAAAGTAGCAAAACACCTGATCAGATGTGCAACTCACAAAGAATCCACCCATCCCGTCAGCTTGGACCCGAGCCGTCCACCGTTTGCTTAAGGTCCGCCCTCCCCTTCAACTCTGCCACAGACAGGTGAACTCTCCATGAGTTGCACATAAAAACCACCGACTGTGACGGGATTCGAACCCTCGATCCAAGTGTTACCCCCGGCCGGGAAGGTAACGCCTTAGACCGCACAGCCACTGGTCAGGCTAGCAGCTGCAGTGGATCAGTTGGTATTATAGAGACTAGGCGCTGGACGAGGTAGTTCAATTCGTGTCTACCAGGTTTCACCACATGTCCGACTCAGACTGCAGACTGAGCGCCTAACGGTACAATCGCTTATGAAGCAGTAACAGTGTTTATTGATAACAGATTCAAAAGACGATATATCGGGCCATAGCACTGAAAGGGTTAAGAGTACACACAAAATAACATACATTTTATATGGGAAAATGATGAATTTTGCGGATTGCTAAAAAAACGAAACAGATACGAGATTGGTGTGGATTAGCAAGTTGCTAGGAGTTTTAAGACTTTAAGATGATATACTTTCTGACACACGTTACTATTTGACTTTTTGGAGTTTTGGACATGTACAAATTCAAAAATAGTATTTTTTGTATTTTTGCATTGTGTTTTAAATACTGTCATGTAGCATATTAGGATTAACGCTGAGTTTAATACGAGTTAGAATTTTAAATCAGAACAAAGCTATGTCTTGTGGTTTAGCAGATATCTTGTGGTATTCCGTAAATATCCGTATTTTTTTAAACAGCCGCCATTTTGAAACGGATAAAGATAAGTGAGTTCTGTTTCCACCGAAATTGTATTCTGCTATAGAGCTTTAAAATGGTGTATAATTTGACATATGTTTATATTTGAAAATTCCGAGATTCGAACTAGTGACCCTCAGTTTTTGGAACACCCTACATTTTTACAAACTAAAACTATTTTTGCGTTATTCCTTGGGGTCAATTTAGTGGGAAATAATTTTATTTCATCCTTCTAGGTCAATTGGTTCGTCTGAAATCGGTTTGAGACACCTTACGTGAGACGCCCTGTATATGCATTTGAACAAGTCTTAATTTTAATTTTCACCCCAAACTAGCATGAAAATGTTACCTTACACTTTAACTGCACAATTTCCGTTATCCGTCTTTTCACTTAACCATCGCAGCGCAGTCCCAACACTAATGGTTAATAGAGGTTATATATTCTTCCTGTAGTTAATTTCTTCCTCTTCAATATAAGACTAGGATCTTATAACTTCTTTAACTTTGGATTAAGTTTTATTTTTAGATGCTGCATAAAGCGTGATCCTGCAAACATTACACTGTGTGGCATGACGGGAGCAGACCGAAGCCGTTGTAGTCTGTTTTACATATCTGCAACTTGAACAGAGTGCTGCGGAATTTGGGTTATCTCTGTTTCACCATAACTAGTTGTTTTTTTTCGTAATTGTTGGTAATACTTTATTCTGATTATTTGCAATGTATCAATACTATAATTCGCATTTGCCTGTGGCTCCGTGCGTCTGTCCATCCGCGGCTGTTTCTCCAGCTGTAATAGCTCCCAAGCTACAAAAAGATATTTTTATGGGTAATCAAGTTCAGAGAAGCTGCATGTGTCGTTTTTTTTCTTCTTGAAAAGCTACCTTATTTGAGTTACGGTAGCTTAAAGTTTTATGTTTTTAGGACATTTTAGCGGAGCCAGGAGTATTCAGCTGTGGATTTCTATTTCTACAAACTTTGTTCCTGAAACTGCTGATTATTTCCTGCGGTCGCGATAGCGGCCACCAATACTAGTCTAATATAAATTGATATTGATATTCCGATACAGACCCCTCGGCGAACCCAGCTACTGTATCATAAGAAAGGGAGGTGCTTTGCTGGTTGGAACCTAGAAGCTCCAAACACCTCGAGGATAGGAAGGGGGGTTACACCTGAAATGTTTGAAAATTTTTACCGTTCATTACCTAATTACATTCCAATGCCTGATGCTAGCTTCGCACCGTCCTCACACTCCTGGAATGGAGGAACTTTTGTGGTTCTCACCTGGGTTTCATGATTGAACCCTCCATCGTTTCCCTTTCTTAACCTAATTATACTTGAGCATTGTGAGAAGCCAGGGGGTCTCCCATTTTACATCTATTTGTTCCTCCTTCCATTTGGCTCGTGGTCAGCACGGAACTCCATCATTAACGGAGTGGGTACATGAAACAGAAAAAAAAATCATTAGACGTTTTTATTTGACGCCGCATTGGCTAGGCACATAGCACGGTGCAATGGTGCAATCCCATCCCTGGGTGAGTGTGCCACTGCTCGGACCCTGCGGAGTGGGGACTCACCAATACTAGTCTAAATAAATAATATAAATTGTAATTTAATTCCATTCACTGTTTTAGCGAATTTCCCCTACAGGGAAGAAGCTATTACCGTAGGTCTCATGGTAAGACTTAAGCCCGAGACCATGATAACTTTTTGTTTTAAGGTCCCCAGATGCCAAAAACACTATTCGTTCAAATTTATATATATATGTATATGTGTATATATATATATATATATATATGTGTTTGTGTGTGTGTCCGTTAACACGATAACTTGAGTAAAAAACGTCCGATTTTGATGAAATTTGGCTCAAATGTGTAAAATGACATTCATGACTTTAAGTTCGAAAACCAGAAAAATCGGACCCTGGGGGTTTATGGGGGCTTTAAATTTTCCAAAAATCAGTTTTTTGCATTTTTCACCCTAAAATTTAAAAAAAACTTAATTTTGGTTTTGATCATGTTATAGAGCTTAAAAAAAACAAATAATATAGTATTCTGAATTATTAAACTAGGTTAAGTGGTTGCGGAGAAAATCCAAAAAACCTACTCATAAAATCTCTCATGTTAATCTTATAGGAAAAAGGTTTTTGGCTTTTCCTCAGTTTATTTTAATGTAAACTTCACATTTGCTTTTACTAATCTGTTCAGTTCCACAAAACAATCATTTTGGTGTTTAAATTGTGATTCTACGCCTAACCGTTGCAGAGATATTCAAAGTGCTAATTAGTTTAAACACAGTACGTTGTCCAATGTTATCCTTATGGAGAATAAATAAAATTTGATATCTCGATTATTTATGAATGTATGTTTATGAAATTTGGTATGTGGCTTCACGTAGTACTGGTATATTGATATTTGCACAAAAAATGTATTTTTTGCTGATTATTCCTGTAGCAGCAAACCTGCGTTCTCAGCCCCATGTTATTCTTATGGAGAATAAGTCAAATGTAATGACTCCCTTAATTATGATCATAAATTAATAAAACTTGGTATGTAGCTTCTTTTGATTGAGTTATATTGATAATTATATAAAACCCCATTTTTTCCTTGTTGCAGCAAACCTGCTTTCTGAGCCCCCATGATATTCTTATGGAGAATAACTAGAATGTTATATAGCGCTTATTTATGATTGAATATTGATGAAACTTGGTATGTGGCTTCGCCTAGTTAAATTCTATTTATGTTTGCATAAAAACCAATTGTTTGTGTTCCTTGTTTCAGCAAACCTACATACTCATTACTAATGTTATTCTTATGGTTAATAATTAAAATTGCTTATATATGAATATATTTTTATGAAAGTTGGTATGCGGCTTTATGTGGTATTAAGACATATATTAGGCATTGGAAATTCGCTGAGTACGCAGGTTTGCTGTGACGGGGGTATTTTGATTTACAATTAAACAAGATAATAATTGGTCTAAGTGGGCCTATGTGAGTGTGTTTGCCTTTGGTTTTAGCAAATTTAGCCTACAGGGAAGAAGCTATTACCGTAGATGGCATGGTAAGACTTAGGCCCAAGACCATGATAACTTTTTGTTTTGAGGTCCCCAGATGCCAAAAACATTATTCGTTCAAATTTATATAAATATATATATATATGTATGTCTGTTACCTCAATAACTTTTGAAAGAATCACCCGATTTTGAAAATTTTGCACAAATGTAGATAGTAACATTTATGACTTTAAGAACGATCAGACTATGAAAAGGGGGTTTTATGGGAGTTTAAAATTTTCCAAAAATCAGTTTTTTGAATTTTTTACCCTAAAATTTTAAAAACACTCAATTTTGGTTATAACCATTTTATAGAGCTTAAAAAACAAATAATTTAGTATTTTAAATCATTAACATAGGTGGTTATGAAGAAAAGTAAAAAAAAACCGCCCATAAAATTTCCCACGTTAATCTTTTGGGAATAAGGTTTTTAGATTTTCCTCAAATAATTTTACTAAAAACTTCACATTTCTTTTTACCAATAAGTTTAGCTCTAAAAATCAATCATTTTGGTGTTTTAATTATTGTTCTTCGTTCAACTGTTGCAGAGATATTCAAAGTGCTAAACACAGTACGTTGTCCAATGTTATCCTTATGGAGAATAAATAAAATTTGATATCTCAATTGTTTATGAATGTATATTGATGAAACTTGGCATGTGGCTTTAACTAGCACTGATATGTTGATATTTGCACAAAAAAACAATTTTTGCCGATTTTCCCCGCAGCAGCGAACCTGCATACTCAGCCCCCATGTTATTCTTATGGAGAATAAGTAAAATGTAATGTCTCCCTTAATTATGAACACAAATTAATAAAACTTGGTATGCATCTTCGACTTGTTAAGTTATATTGATGATTGCATAAAACACATATTTTGTGTTCCTTGTTGCAGCAAACCTGCGTATTCAGCCCCCATGTTATTAATTCTTATGGAGAATAAGTAAAATGTAATGTCTCCCTTAATTATGAACACAAATTAATAAAACTTGGTATGCATCTTCGACTTTTTAAGTTGTATTGATAATTGCATAAAAACACATATTTTGTGTTCCTTGTTGCAGCAAACCTGCGTACTCTATGTTATTCTTATGGAGAATAAATAAAATGCTATATATCACTTATTTAGTCGTGTATTTTTATGAAACTTGGTGAGTGGCTTTATGTGGTAATGAGAAACATATATACATGCATTGGAAATTCGCTGAATATGCAGGTTTGCTGCTAGGGGGGTATTATAACAACTGTTCATCATCATCATTGTTTCGGATTAGGAAACCCCAGCATAGCTGCTAGGCACATCTTCCACAAGTGGGAATATTGCACAGGTTACCGGAAGGATAGGATATAGCAGGAAACGAAAGGGTGGGATGAGACGGCAGCCAAATCGACCCTTCAGAGGGCCAACTCCCGTGCCCCTGTGACAGCTGGGATGAGGCTCTCAAACAGGGGACTCGCATTCTGCCCTCCAGCTGATCAACTCAACTAACGGGTATCCAAGCACAACAGCCAGGTACCATCCATTCTCAGGTTGGCAAGTTGGTGACCAAACCTGGAGATTCTGTCCCTAGCCGCTGCAAATGGAGGGACTAAAGGTGAAAGGGAAGTTTGTCATAATGGACAGCCAAAAGACTTACCATATGTAATGGACAACTTCATTTGTTGTACCCAATGTCAGCCTCAAAACTGGTATAGACCAGTTTAAGGTAGTCCTGGGACCTGTTTATTTTTATACAGTGAAAGAGTTTTATAATCCTACATGCATATTTTCTTGCCAACAAATTATTTACGAGATTGCAATACACACATTATAAAAAATATTAAAAACGTCAATAGGTCGTAAACTATATATGATGATGAATATGATGCCAGTGAAGTTTGGTCGTCGACCTTTGAGACACCCTGTAGGAAGATATCAAGCAAGCATTTTACTTACTAGTGGAAAGAAATATTACCTCCTGCCTTTAGCGGGACCACGCCCCAACGGCGGGAAACCACTTCTTACAGCTCAGCGCCAGCACGCCTCTAGATGCAGCCTTCAACACGTAGATGCGTGCGCTCGGGAATCTTCGCCTGCCTTTATGGGCAGTTTGTGATCCAGTAGTATTATTTACATCCCTGGTTGATATTTGCACAGACAAAATTGTTTTTGTTGATTTTCCCCGTAGCAGCAAACCTGCATACTCGACCGCCATGTTATTCATATGGAGAATTAGTTAAGTTTTATATCTCCCATAGTTATGAACCTAAATTAATAAAAACTAGGCATATAGCTTCACCTGGTTGAGTTATTTTGATTATTGAAAAAACACATTTTATTATCTTCCTCGTTGCAGCAAACCTGCTTACTCACTCAGCCCTAATAATATTCTTATGGAGAATAAGTAAAATGCTTGAAATCACTTTATTAATGAATGTATTTTTGTGAAACTTTGTAAGTGGCTCTATGTAGTATTGAGACACATATATATGCATTGGAAATTCGCTGAGTATGCAGGTTTGTTGCGACAGGGGTATTGTAGTATCTTACAATGATTTAAAAAAGGTTTATTTTTTATAAAGAAAATTTACTGAAAAATAAAAACAGAGTGCTGTTAAACTGCACTTATCTAAATGGTTGCAGTTAGCTGCTGTATTGAGGTGGCTGGTTCTAATAGCTTTTGTTTATTTATTTTAAAATGATTTATTATGCACTATGAAATAATATTGAAGTGTATTTTCAGACAGTTTAATATTGTAAATTATCTAAAAATCAGAATGCCAATTAAGTTTGTGTGTATGAGAATACTTAATTAGTTACTATGTACTATTCATCCGTAACTTGACATTTTAAAGATTTATTTATCAGTTTAACTTTAAAACAATCATTGTATAACATTAAACTTTCATAGAATATATTTGTTAGTCATTTTTATCAATTGCATCTCTTGAGTCAGTGCAAATTTGGTAAAAAATCTATTATTTTCAAATATTTGGAAAACCGTTACTGTTTGATAACAAAAATCTAACAGTTTGTGTTTAAAAAGACATTTTAAACAAATCCAAATTTACCGAAATACAACATCTAGCCTATTAATCGAGTTATGGCAGGATTTATAATTTCAATGACAGCTATATTTGATGGGAGCCATTTTACTGTACTGCATAAGCCATTTTCAAGTGGCTCTCTACCTAAAAAGTTACTTTTCTCCATCAAATATTACCACAGAGAGTGGTACACTCCAATACAAATGTTAACTTTTTGAATGAATGGAACCCAGGGTACTAAAAAATAAAACATTTATGAGAAACAACTTATGAGAACTTATGAGAAGAATTTATGAGAGAGAACATTTATGAGAAAGTTAACTTACTGCACAACATTGCAGAGACACAAACAGGAACAGAATCAATGAATTTTTTAAGGGAGTTAACTTTTTATAATGTTTGAGGGTTGTTTTTCAAATATGTTTAGAATTCTGATTTTTTTCAGATTGTTCTGATGATGAGATAAATCTTTCTTACAAGTCTGTTACTGGCTTTACAAAAAAGGAAGATGTACCATTGAAGTTATGGGCTGAACATTTCAGTAAACCAGAAAAAGACAGGAACTCATCGCTTACGAAGATATTTGAAAAGGAATTCAATTTTTTGAAAAGTCTTTACTGCTTCTTAGAGAATGATCAAGTTATGGGGAAGACACTAACCAAGTTTGGTATACCAAACATATGTGGAAAAATTAACAAGTATGTATAATTTTGTTTTACTTAATTTACTATCAATTATAAGGTCTTTGATTAGCGATTTTCAAACAATGTTTGTTTTTAAAAAATAACCAAAATAACTTAAATAGGCCCTAATTATAATTTTCTACAGTTCTGCAATGAGAATGTCTTGAAATTGTTTTCCTGCTGTTTTGTTGCTGAATAATTTTATTAATTTTGAAAGAGCATTGAACTCTGTTGGCCCAAAGTATTCAAATGCCTTTCTTGAAATTTCTTGCTTGATACATGACACTGCCAGTAAACAATCCTGCCAAGCATGTTTTTCTCGTACATCTATTCTGCTCATTAGGTTTTTCTTTTAAATATACTGGAATACCAGTGGCAAGGACTCTATTTACAAGTGTTAAAGTTTGCAGTTTGCAAAGATACTTTATGCATCCCCTCTCTTAATCAACCCCGGATCAACCGCCGCTCGCATTAACCACATCTGCCCAGGCAAAATTAGAAGACGGTTTATCCGCCATGAATTTTAAAACTGGTTGGTTTAACCAAACTTTCCTAAGAATTGAAAGACTTCCGATCCCATCCTTATTGCTTTACTAAAATAGAAACCTAGCTGTTCAGGTCAAGTTTTGTTATGAATCACATGGGAAACTCACAATAGTTGTGCAACGTCAGAATGTCAGTTTATCACTCCTCTGCGTCCAGTACAGTAGAGAGCTTTTTCACTTGTGCGTCGCGTATGTGTACAGCCTACCGGATCACAGTACAGTATTGTACTGTATTCTGTGCCGTTTGATGACAGTATAGTGTTTTTTTATAATTTATTTATTTTTATCAATTTATTTCATAAAAAATGCAAAAGTAAGGTTTAATATATGCAGTTGAGTTTTTTATTTATATAACATCAATAATACATATATTTCTACAGTATTTTACATGTTTACGTAGTTGCCCATTTTAACCGACCTTTTAGGTTATCCGACCTAGGCCCGATCCTGTGAGGATCGGTTAAGAGAGGGTCTACTGTAGGTAGAACCTTAACACTCTTAATAAGTATGCAATTATTATCATTCAAATTTCCACTTTAAATAGCCTAAAGGGATAATACTGTATTATCAATAATGTTAATTTCACTAACCACATTTAAATAAATACATTAACAACTGAATTCATTGGCAAATAAACTGATGATCCTATGAGGTTTAAATCTTTAAAACTGGAAATTACCCAATAATTAACTAATGCTGTATTGTTATATCAACAACGGATGCTTCTAACTAACTCAAAAAAGTAAATTTCCCTCTTAATCCCCCTACTCTTCCATTCATTAGGATTGGACCATAATTACCACATATATGTAAAATCCATTTACCTCATTAGCACAAATCGTTGGGCCAATGTTGGCAAATGGTCGGCAGAAATGGTTGGTCAACGGTGGGCATGTCGCAAAGCGCGAGGTTGGCCCATCGATGGATTAACCAACCATTATCCAACAATGCCAACCAATACCCAACCAAATGCCAACGGTTTATAATTTTTTATTTAAACGCTTATTTTAATTTTAAAAATCATGATTTATCTAATTGAATTGTTTAGTACACCAATTATAGACATTTTGAAAAAGGAATTAAGTTGCAAAAATAACGAGTCACGTTCAGGTCTCGAACCTACAACCTTTGAGTTACTGAACACTCGCCTTAACCCCCATGGCCAATCTGACTTACGAGAATCGGAAGGATGGACTGAGATATAGAAATTACCAATAGTCTGTACCTGCACGACTTGTACTAGCCCATATACTATTATAATTTATTTTTCTAAGATTTTGGATAGTACTCGTTTTATTCTTCTACGTGAATCTACTCGTGCAAAAATCACTGTAATAAAAGTAGGAACAAGTTAATTTGATTTATGTATCTATGAAATATGAAAACTACCAGCAAATTAATATATATTTAATATAATTATAATAATAAAAATATAATGTTAATTTATACCACATCAGCACAAATCGTTGGGCCATCGTCGGCATTGAAGGATATGGTAGGGAAATGGTCGGTTGGTATTAACGCGGTTGGGCCAACGAACCAATCATTGGCTAGCCCAATTGGCAAATCCAACCATAGGCGACGTTGGGCCATTAAACGCTATTGTTGGCAAATCCTACCAACGATTTTTGGCCAAACGATGTGAGCTGCTGGGGTATCGTTTCTTCTCAGTAGCTTGTCTTATGCTTAAAATCTATTATGTCAACGTCATTAGAAATTTTATTCCTTTACATTTTGTGTTTATGTCCTCTTGTCATTGTATCATAGTAATGATATTGACATTGGCATGCGATTTACTACATTTTTTCTGACAACATTATTAAATTTTGGTTTTGTTACACAATAAAGCTTCCTTATAACCCCTCTACTAGGTGTCTTATAAAATATCACCCACTACTCGATTTTTTCATTTCAGAGGTCAAATTATCTCGTCTACCATGATACTTACCTCAGTTGAAAGTTAAGAAGAATGAGACGACTTAAGCAGCTTTAACTTATACTTTTAGAGCTATGGAGAAATCATAAATTTTTCTATAAAGAACTTAACTAGCATTTAAATACTTTTACCATTTTGGTTTAATAAATAGCGGCCAAACCCGTCACATATATGGTGTGCATAAATTTGGGAGTGGACTGACAGTATGAAAAGGGCGGTGGAATAGGTCATATGAGAGCCAGTATACCGGTACTAGAATAAATATTGGTAGTTTTTTTTTTTTTTTTTTTTTTGGGGGGGTGGGGGTTATACTGCAGTTTAATCAGAGGACACATGGTACAAAAGCTACTGTTGCTTTGTTCATGGTGTTGCTGACTTCACCGGTTTGTTTGAACTTGGAAGTTTAACCTATTTGAGGGATCGAATTCTAAATTTATTTACATCTGACTGGCGCTAACATTACAAGGAGACTGTCAGAAAACATGGTCCATAGAATATGAAAAACCTAAAATAAGAAGGAGATCCCCGACCAATGATGTCGGTGCATCTATATACAAATCACAAAATAATCATCTGACCTACAAAATAATCGTCTGGCTGTATGAAAATCTAACAAAAATCTGCATTTATATCAAACTTGCAACACAAATACTGCCTGACTTACAGTGTTTTCTTAAAAAACTTCATCCTATCCAGGGCCGCCGAGAGCCATGGTGGACCCCGGGGCAAAACTCTGGCATGGGCCCCTCCCACCCCCACTTAATGTAACCTAATCTATTTTTTACCTACAAACTCTTCATATGTTCTATTAAAATAAGTACTTATGAGGTACTAAAAATGTTTGTAAAGAATCGTACTTTCTTTGTGAATTGCTTCAGTTTTGATCTTGGACCAATTATTGGTCATCATTCTTAATACTAGAACCAAGGCCGCACTAGATGTACGATCAATCTTAAACAAATAAAAACTAGCCAATAACTACACTACCTAATGCAGAACATTACTACATAATTTAATTGCATTTTATAGATTTATTGAATCGTTCAACTCACGGCAGAATGAATTGCAGTTGTGTCATAGACTACAGTAGTTAGTCTATGGTTGTATAAACGTGTAAGCGACCGGGTGTACAGCGGCAGCGGGATCACCGTCAGTTGTGATGTCACACAAGCCCTTGCTAGAACACATCTACAACCTTTAACACCGTTTAAAGATTTGTGAATGTGTGAAACACAAAAACATTCACCTTACAAAACTACGAGAGGTTGTAAAGTACAACTAAGCTGTCATAAAGTACAGTATGTATAATATATCGAAAGTGTAACTACTTTTACCATTACGTTATAGAAGAAAGTAGGCATAAACTTTGAGAACAAAACGAAAAAGTCAAAAACACATTGGCTCATGTTTGTTTACAACCTAATATATTGTTTTGTTTGCTCAATTGTTAATTTTGCATCGTCATAATTTTATTTGATTAAACTTATTAAGTAAAAAGTAGGACTACGCACAGAGTTTTTTTTCTAAACAAATTGGCTATAGTTGTGGTTGGTGGATGTAAACTGATGAAAACATGTTGTACGAAAAGTAATTGTTTATTACATTTATCATGGCTAGCAATACATTGGGTGAAAACCTCCAAAACTGATTTTGTAGCTACTAAGTTAACTTGAGGCAAAGTCATAAAAACACTATCGGACTACAGAGGTATATCAACACTTCTCTGGCCTTTTTCGGTAAATGTTCAAATTATTTGCCTATCAGCTGTAGCTAGGCTGGCCGTGGGGCCCGCGCGATGTGCTGTGAGCTGTCTCTAGGTCTTCCGACTCCACAAAGCTTAGCTTTTATATTTTGACTCATCCGCCGATCAGAATAACTTCCTCTGTTTCACAATATTAAAATTGTTTGTCACCGTGAACGAATAATAAAACTTTTATCCAGGCCTACAACAAAATCTGAAATTTTAATTCTTTGGTCCATTATTATATGGCTAGCAGTGAGAACTCTCTAAGGCTGCCGGGCCCCCCCCTGTCCCCCCTCAAGTTGGGCCTGTTCCTATCATGCTAAATAATCTCACTTCTGTTCTTAGTATTATAAGAGTGAGCTGTCAGCTCAAAATGTATACCTAGTTGATGGGTCAAGAAAACACATTTTACCGTATAAACATGGGTCTCACATGCCTAGTTTTCCTTTTGTCTGTATGTGTGAGTTTTTCACTTTATGTTAATATTTTAAAAACTACAGAACTGAATTCAACCAAACTTAAGTCAACTGATTGTAGTGGTAGGGACTAACAACTCAAAAGTTGTGGTGTGATTATCCCTGACAATTTCAAAATGGCAACTATTTAAAATTTTATATCTAAAATGGCTTGAAAACCAGCCATTTTTTTGAAATATTTACAAGAACAACTCCTTAGAGGTAATTAATGACAAATCTAACAATATTTGAACTATTGAAATCAAATAATTAATAACCGCTGCAATGTATGTGATACTGGATATATCTCATCTTTTGTTCTTCACAATACAACAGTAGAAAAATAACAAAGGCATGCAACAACTTGATTTATTACTCAATTTAAATACATTTTGTTTATATTTGTCATAAAATCCCCTAGAATAAGATATTCTTATGAATATTTTGTAAAATGGCTTTTTTCAAGCCATATAATATTAAAGACCTAAAAAATAAGGTTTCATACCATGTCGTCATCAATCCACTAGACATAGATTTGATAATGAGACAAAACTAGTCCCGAAACTAGTAATCTTTTAAACTAGTGGATTGATAACAACAAGGTATGTAACCTTATTTTTTAAGTCATACAATCAATCCAGGAGGCAAATATCATGAATAGGTTAAAGGCCACCTAAAGACTGGTTAGGAGGTTGTTTACACTGTAAATTTTGAACCACCTCTTCGATTTCAGATACATTTGGTGTGCCCATGTAAGACAATATTTACTGGCAGGTGTTCAAAAAACAAAGAAATTGAATCATGGGAAGAGGGTTTTTTATGGTGTTTAAATTAGATTTAAAATATCCTGTTTACATTTTTAATATATATGTTTTTAAAACTCACATTTTGGCTTCTACTGTTTTGTAGAGCATACAAAGCTGAACAATTTAGTATTTTGAATTATTAACTTAGGTTAATAGTTGCAGAGAAAATCCAGGGAACTTGTTCAAAAAATGCCCGATGTTATTCTTTCAGTTTTCAAATCTTAGTTTTACATCAATCCGTTATAGAGTTATCGAAAGTACTAAACACAGTACATTGTCTAATGTTATTCTTATGGAGAATAAATAAAATGTTATATCTGACTTATTTATGAACATATTTTTTTGATGACACTTGATATCTAGCTTCATGTAGTTGTGGTCCAATAATTTAAAAATAAAAACCTATATTTTATGCTTTCCTTTATTGAAACATATTGAACATCACATTCTTTTTATTTGTAAAAGAAAGAAGAATTTGAAAATGGCAAAATAAAGAATTTTCAGAAGGATAATAATTGAAACAAAAATAAACATTTGAAAAAAGTTTTTTTATGAAACGTCAAAATTAAAAACGTCTATGCTGAATTTGTTAATATAAACCAATATATGTGTGTGTGTGTGTGTGTGTAGAATGTATTTTCCTACGTAGAAATGTATAACAATCATAAAAACAAAAATGGTATATATGTATTACATCGAATAATTCAGAAAAAGTAAAGAACAACATTTTGTACACAGTTAGATACATGAGACAAAACCAATAACAATAAGTGAGTAAAATAAAACCTAATTTATTTTGAAGGTTATAAAATTATAAATACAGGTGACACGGTTTTATCCGGCATCCTAAGAAAACCCGTACATTCTACTAACCGGCATCAGCCAAGCCACTCATGATCGTTTTTTTCTGGTTATGTTTGGGAGCTCAAAGACCTATTCCGACATTAGTGGTGTGGTACTCAACTGTGCACGCCATTTAAGTGTATTAACTTTACAATATTTTGTTCTCTGTGTTTTTCTTTACATCCTAACATGTAAAATATGTGTTTCGTCCATTTGGGTATTGTTTGGAGTTAATTAAAACCCCTGTTCCCCTGTTAAAACTATGCATGTTCTATTATCCGGCAAAATAAGTTAACCGGCATGGCCGTGGTTCCAGTCATGCTGGTTGAAAGAGCGTCCACTGTACAAAGATATAAGAATGAACAATGTAAAAAATCATATTCATAACATTATTAGAAATTTATTCTAAACATTTGTTCAAAAAATTATTTTTTACTGTTCAAAGTTAGTTAACTTTTTTTACACCTAATAACCCGAAATGAGCTAATTTATATGATTCTGTATTCATCCCTACAAGAAAATATATAAATATATGTTTAAATAAAATGTTTATCACATACTTTATAAGAAATAGATTGTTTATAGTAACAATCCAGATTGTAATAGTAATATTTAAGTATAAATAATGCAATAAATATTACTTCTGGGGTATACACTACACTACACTAAATATATTTTATAACAAAAACTGGGGATTTACTCTAAAAACTCGAATCTGACATATGTGTCACATCACCTTGGAAACAACATGAACACAGTTTCCGTTAGCTGTTAGTGTTTACTCAAATTTCTGCCCAGGGCTATCAAACAGAAAAATAGTGATACTACTTTTTCCCCTCTTTCCAATGAATATAGAAACAACATCAAATAGATGATTCATGTATATAAATTGAGTTTTGTCGGTCGACGGCTGCCAGCTAACAGAAAAAAATACTCCTTTCTTATTTTACCATAAATCTACCTAATTAAAGTTATTTTGCCATTATACCGTATACGATGAGAAAGGAAATTTCCTAGTGATTCCAGTCCTACCACTCGCTTTCGGATAGAAACAAAATTGACCTCGCTCTGATTTTTTGAAACGTCATGTGTTTGGTTTGGTAATTTCGCAACCAAATCAAGGCATAGTCGATTCGCACGAAAATTCTCATTCAAATGCAACTCTCCAGTACGTTGATATGCTGCTGCAAGAATTCAAGGTTCATTTAAATAATAAAATGAAAGTCTAGAATGTTATCCTTTGATTTGTATAAAAATTATCCAGTTTCAAGCGCTTTTTGTATGTTTTTTGTACACCCGAAAAAATCCGTTGGATGTCGACGGCTGCTGTCACCCATCAATCCAATAAATCACCTGGATATTAGCGGCTGCCGTCGTTCATCACTCGGTGGCTTGGAAACTAAAATAATCGGTCTTTTAAGCTTATTTGTTTAAAAAAATATATTAAGTTGTCATTAACACTTAGGGGCCATGCATAAATTACGTCATGCTATATTCAGCCCTTTTTGACCCCCCCCCCCCCCCGGCGTTACGCTGCTCATTACTCCCCCTCCCCCTGTCACATCACACTTATTAATTATTATTGTGGCGTATGGTATTTTGTCACTGTAACTGATGATTTTGCAGGCTTTAACTCCATTAATCGTGTCGCGTCACGCAGCCCTTAAACCCCCCTCCCCCGTGTCACGGTCTGTCACGATATGCCGCACCCCCTCCCCCCCGGGGAGGCGTGACGTAATATATGCACTGTGAAAAAGACTTAATACCTATTCCCCATAAGAATACAATAGGGCATTTTTTGAACAAGTTCCCTGGATTTTCTCCACCACCACTGTAGGAGTTATTAAAGCAAACAATATAACATTTCCAGTCCGTCATCTTTATTACGTCATCACAGGGGGTTAAGGAGCTCTGAGAGTGTGTCTCCTGGTATATATTGAAAGCTAGTTAGATGATGAAACAACATGCAAAATTTGGTATCGGTTGTGCCAGAAGTGAAATGTTTTCGACGTAACGCCATATACTACTGTGGATAATGTTGACAATAAACAAAGTCATTGTCATTGTGAAACTCAATGTCAGACCCTTTTATTAAGAACAATTTTAAACTGCTACAGATTGAATTTTTGAAAATTTGTATATTAGATTTTTAAATTTCTTAGTTAGTAAATTTATACATATGTAATGCAATTTGTTCCAGGAAATTTGTCAAGCTTTCTTCAAAGCACAGTTACAAAGGAAACAAATATGAGCGAAGAAATAGAACATACCTATCTAAACCACATCTACTTTCAAAGAAGATATATTTTAAGCCCTCTAGCTCAAAAAAACAGGACTTTGTGACTCCTCAGTACATTCCTGTTGTAGAAAGATGGTCTGATACAGCTCTGAACAAATTTAAATCTGCCCAGAAAATAAAATCTGCACAAACTTACAACTTTGATAATGACCATACTTTGGAAAAATCAAAACACAAAAATGCAGCACCCTCTCCCACCCCAACAGTTGCTATAACTCATGCTGAGTATGCAAATAGAACTACTGCATCTGACCCTAATACCCAGAAGAGAGGGGAGGGCATTGAAAACCATAGTCCCAGTGCAGTTGATATGAAAGAAATGAAAGGGTTATTAAAACAAAATGACAAGAAATATGGTTTTAAAAAATGTGTAAGATTCAATGACGATGATTTATGCTCATTTGCTCCAACTCAGGAACTTTTAGAGAGCTTATCAAGGGAATTATCAAACAGTGAGACTACTTTTGATGAAATCAGCAGAGACAAATCGGTTTTGACTTTGCCTGACAGTGCCAAAACCTATGAAACTGTTGAAACTGTTTCAGATAAAAACGAACAGAAGACTTCAGTAAAAGCAGTAACCAATGATTTGGCTAATACATCAGCTACTTTGCCTATTGGAACAAATAATTTACAAGAAAGTGTTTGTGAAAGTAAAATGAACCCTAAACAATCCTTTGAAAATGAAAAGATGATTGAAACATATTTTGAAGTTGAGCCATATGATAATGAAAATATTTTGATTGAAGACTTTTCTGAATCCTATTCTGATAGCAAAAATCAAGTGGAACAGGAAAAAGGAATACTGTTAAATCTTGAATCTGGAATAAATGAAACTACAAAGGGAAATATTTTGAAGACTATTGATACTGTACAAATAAATAAAGAGAGAAATGAACAGTTTTTAGTTTCTAATAATCTTAGTGCCAATGAAATTGCTCGAGCTATAAATCAGGAACAAAAACCTGCCGAGAAGACAGGTGAAGATCAGTTAAACATTAAAAATAACAAGAAGATTGAAAAATATTTCTTGAATAGCAAAACAAAAATTAAAATTTCAGAAAAGTCTTTATGTAGCAGTCAGGGCAAGAATATATCAGGAGGAAAAATTGTAGACTCCCATTTGAAAACACATTCAGACATAGGCTCAACCCAAATCAATGACAATTCAAAAACAAAAGAGAACTTATTTGAAGTAAGATATATTTTACTTCCTCAAACTTCCTCTCAGCAACAAAGCAATAGTAATGAACTTAATGTTTCGGAAAGTAAAAACATAATTGTTCCGGAAACTCCATCTTCGGATGGAATAACAGACAGTGAATCTTGCAAATCAAATGTGTTTAGGAGTGATGGTTGTCAATTAGTAGTGCCAAATAGCAGTGAAGAATCACAACTTTCAAAGGCATCAGTTAGATCACTCGATGGCAATGCAGTTGTTTTAGAAACACCTCCATCAAACAACACTTCAGCGGGCAGTAGATCACTTACAATTGATAAAACGAGTCCCAATGTCCCTGAGAGTAGAGTAGAAAATTACCTACAGAAAGAATCACACATATTGGACACAAAGAGCTCAGCAAATTTACTAGTTGAAGATTGGTCTGACGATGAATTCATCCCATTGAGCCCTTCTCAGTCACAAAATAAAAATGAAAGCAGTGTCAATATAACAACGATTAATGGAAGTATAATTTCCTCAGATGGAGTGGGAAATCAAACAAAGCTCCGTATGGTCAATGGGGATAATTCTCCAAAAAGTGTATTTATCGTAGAGGATAAACATTTTGAAAATACATCTAACAGTTTTGGGATGTTATCACCTTGCAGTTCACTATCTGGGCGTGATTATATAAGCAACAGCAGTGAGTGTGAGGAAGAGGAACTACTACCAACCAAAGATAAATATGAGTCTTCAAATCTGAAAAAAACTTCAAGGCAACTAATTACAGATTTAAGTGATTTATGTACTCCTAACAGTGAACTACTGACAGGAAAGGTTGGATATAAAACACAAATACAGACATCGTTTGTAGCTCATGCCCCGTCTAAAGTAGAAAAGAACTCTCAAACTGATTCATCAACAGTTGAAAAGTCAAAACAAAATGCTTCACAAGAAGAGGTAAACAATAAGGGGCTTAATTTAATGAAACATAGGAGTTTAAACTCAATCAGTACGATCCAGACTTTGTCATCAGAAAATAAAGTTCGTAAAATACTTTTCCCTCTGCAAACACAGTCATCAGTGTTTGAAATGGAGAATGAGGCAACAATAAATGATACAAAGCTTGTATGCATGACCACTAATTCTCTGAAAATATTAAAATTGAATGAGAATAAAGAAGTTAATGAAACAGAAAATCATGACAATCAAAAACCTATGGAAGAACAAAATAAAAAAGACAGCTGTTTTTCTGATGTGAATTTATTAAACAAAGGTTTAAATAATTTAGAGATGGTAGATTGTGCATTCTATGGACTAAATTCTGAGAAAGAGTCATTTAGATACTCGCCTTTGCCTTCAAAATCAGGTACAGGAAGCCCATCTAATGATTTAACAGTAACAGAAAATATTATTGTATATGAAAATGAGATTAATGAAGGGGGTGAATATGAAAGCTCAAATTTTATTTCCTGCTCGCAAACCAAGAATGAAGATCCTTTTTCAGTTTGCTGTTCCATCCAAAATGAACATGATGCAAGTATCATTAACTCATCAGACAGCGATAATAATGCAAATATTTTTAAAGGTAAGTATAAAAGTCAAGAAGTTTTATCAGAACCGGAAGATATTAGCTCTGTTGATATTAGTAGGAAAAATACATATCCAGATTTGAATAATAAAAACCTCGCAAGGTCTGAAATGGACATCTCAGTGAATAATGATGAAGTGTCAACTAACAAAATGTTGTCTTCCCCAAATAAAAATGTGATATTGAAAAGTGATAATGTATCAGTAGAATCTGAAAAAATGCAAAATTATAATTGTATTATTCGTTCATATGTCAGTTTAGAGTTGAATAAGTCACAAGAGCATCCAACGAAAATCAGTGAAGATGAAATAAGCAGAAATACCCTGCTGAAAAACGATAAAGCAAATAACATATGTGACAAGCAAGAATCTGCCCTTTGCAGTAATAGTTTCAGTGCAGATTCAAGCAAGCATCTTGATATACATCTAACTGAGGTTTGTGATAGAACTCTAAAAGTTAAAGAAATAACTTCCTTTACAACCACCGAAACCCCCGACAAAGTATGTACTGATAATGAAAAGAGTCATGAGATGAAATGTACAAAACAAATTGTGAATTCTGATAAAAGTTGTGATGTCAAAGAAGACAGTACAACTATAGAAAGTATAAAAATTGCCTCTGAAATTAAAAATAAAATCTTGAACACCACTAAATCTATCAAAGTAAACAATAAAAAAGCACTAAAGGAAAACAGTAAAATGATATTTGAAAGTATTGTTCAGTCAGAACATAAAGATTATAATGCAGAATCTCCAATTTCAACTTCTGCAAGTTCAAACACTGCACATGTTTTGAGCCATGCAGAAATTACAACAAATATTACTGACACTAATAATACGGCTAATAATAATACCAAAAGAGTTACAAGTTCAGCAAATGAATCACATCTACAATCAACTCAAAGTGAGATCTCTTCTATTCAAAGTAGCAGCAAAAATCCTATAAAAAGTATGGGTTCTGAAAACCAAAAATTACCCCCTAAGATTACAAATAAAACTCTTGAGACTTCTGAATTGATCAAAGTCAGTAGTAAAAAAGAAAAAAATGGAAACAAATACATGATGATATGTGAAAACGATGATTGTAGCAAAGAAGCTCCAATGTCAACCTTAAATGTTCACTCAAAATCTACTAACATTCCCAGCTATTCAAATGAAAATATAAATGCAATTGACACGGCTTCTGCTAACAGCGGTGATAAAATTATTACCAAAAGGCAAAATGTCGCTTCTCAGATAAGTAGTGTCATAAATAATCAATCTACAGGAGATGATTCAGGGTCAAAAAATAACAAAATGACACAAATAAAAAAAATAGTGACTTCATCATCAATCAATCTCAACACTCATAGAAAAAAAAGTTTTGCTGAACTCGGTGATTTTATGGTTGAAACGTCCCCTCAGCAACATAGTTTCAGTGAATTTAAAGACAATGAAGAACAGAACGCCAATGAAATTTTCTTTACACCAGGGAAAAAAGCATCCAAAGCAACTGAGTTTCCTTTAGTTCCAACCACCAGTTATGACATCCAACAAATCAGAAATGACGACACAGGAGCTCTAAGCTCTTCTGAGAAAAGATTAAAGACAACAAATCAATCACAATTATATAAAAAGCGGGTTGGAAAAAATAAGAATGTAGATACATCTAAGAGTAGATTGAATGATAATTCTCCAGTGAATGATATGCTTAAGAGAAAAGCAAATTTGTATTCAAGCAATGTGATTTTACTTTCCAATGAAGCAAGTTTACAAAATCAATCAAAACTATCTGATTCCCACCAAAATCAGATTAGTGGTGGAAAGAGAGATGATTTTAAAACTATTAAGTGTTATAAAAGTATGCAATTCACAACAAACAATATACCAGTAATGTCTTCTAGGAATGGTCAAAATTATGAAAGTATTGCCTATAATTTTGCAAATCATCAAGAACATAAGTCTCTACCGGTACCAAATCAAACAAAGCAGTTGAAGAAATGCCTAATATCAAAGAATACAATAAAGACTCAAAGCCAGACTCCAAAACTTGACATTATGATGAACAAATTGAATGTATCAAAAAATGAAAATCATGATTCATTAAGGATTAACAGTTCAAGTGAAAATAAAAGTGGACCAATTTTAAGAACCACAAACTTGATACCTATAAACAATTTGTACAATAAAGTACAACAAACGGAATCAGTTCATCCAAAATCAATTGAACAAGAAATTAAGAAGAAACCATCTGGAATTCTTTTATCCACAGAAAATCTTTGTGTGATCAGAAGTTCATCACATAATCAGCATCAGAGGACTGATAAGTTTGAACTTCCAGAGAGTTCAAATAAAATAAGTAAGAAACATAGTAATCAAAATGTAATTGGTTATAAATCATTGCCAACAATAAAACTTCAAAACTGCAAACAAAATAACTCAAAGGAAGAAGTTAAACGCCAAACACAAATGCAGCAGCAGCATCACAAATTGTCGATGAAGAGCCGTCTGCAAATGAGACTGACACAGAATAAGCAGTGGAGAAGTGAAAAGCACGGTGAATTAAAGGAAGAGTTAACTAATGTGTCCATTAACAAACATTTGAATACAAATGTAATTAGTTACACATCATCTTCAAAGATAAAACCACTGAAATTCGGCCAAGGAAACCTGAATGAAACTGAACATGAATATAAATCTTTGATTGAGGACTCCCCACCTGATTCAGATAATGAATCATTTTACCTTGAAGACAGCTTAACAAAATTAGATAATCAGCTAAGTATGAATGATAAGAGTAGATTTGAGTCTTTATTGACATCAGATGTGGAATCAGTTCAAGGTTTTAGTGGTTCAATTGGTTGTACCAATGGAAACTTCTCTCCTCAAAGCTTAATTGGAAGCGACGTACTTTCAAATGAGAATTTTAATAATAATCCCAAGTCATCTAACAAACAACTAAAACGAAGATTCTTGGAAAATCTTGATAATTACGTATCTGATGATTCAAATTTTGAAGCAAGTCCTACAAAATTTACAAGAAAAGATATGCTATGTCCTTCGAGCAAAGAAAATAACACTCTTAAGGATGAAAAAATAGTTTCTTCAGATGATTGTGTGCCATCATACCATAGTGACATGTCTGAACAACTGAATGTTGACAATTTAAGTAGCTATGAAGAATCAAAATTTGTGGACATTTCACCTCAGTATGATCATGATATGAGAGATATGAATAATCTTGACAGTATAAAAGGGTCAGATCACACTTACACCCTGACTGACTCTCCAATTCCATCTTATGTGAGTATGTTCTTCTTGTCTTATTAAATAACAGTGCATGTGAAACTTATATTTTTGCTAATAAAATTGATTTGTTTAAAACATTTTCACGAAATTAAAAAATATGTATATTTAATGAATAGCTATTATATATTTAATATTATTCCAACATTTCACAACTGACCGTTATGTTCTTTTGCTAATATATAACTTACGATTTTTTAATGGCTTGGAAAATTCCTGTGGAATACACCTTTTGAAATAAAAAGTCATATTAACCTTAACTTTTATATAAACAATAGGGGTATTTAAAAAATTACGAGTCCTATTACTTTTTATGTTTTTATTAAAATACATGTTTAATCTCTAGACTGTTCAGAAAAACTGTACCGTTTATCAGTACTGAGAAAATTGAAAATAGCATTTTTGTGTGACTGAACCACCTAAAGTAGTTCAGGATTAGACATTCTGATAACTAGCAACTCTGTAATCAGACATTGGTAACAAATATATGTGTTTATATATTTTTAAAAAATAAGTTTCTATAACAAAGTTTTGTGGTTACAGATGGGTTATTTTAATTTTGTACTTATACAAAAACTTTATAAAAGAAATTGTTCAAGAAATATATAATACATGTTATAGCTAACTGATTATAAGTAAGGAACATGATGTATTTTTCTGAAATAAAATGATTTTGATTTTGATCCCGTTCTCTGCATGGGGATCTAGCAGCCAAAAAGTTTATTTACATTTTCATGAGCCGACTAAGTAAATAAAATATAACCCCATAAGGTTAATATTAGAACTTTGAAAGGCTAAGGGGCGAAGCTCTGATGGTGGAGGTTTTTCAAAACCCCAAAGGCACAGAGTAACAGCTATTCATTGATACAAAACATGTATATAAAATAATAGTTTTAGGGTTAAAAATCGTCTAACAAAAATTAAGAAATTATTTTAATAATATAGAAGATAGATATCGTATAGAAGACAAAGTCCTACCTAATATAATAGAAAGTTTTGTACTATTTCTAAAACTTAATTGCTTGCTAAACATTGAAGAGTACTTTTTATTCACAGAGTGATGGATTGAACAATGACTACTTGATGAGTTCTCCAACACGTCCTGATGATTGCGAAGGAAACAACTCTTCATTTTACGACAGTAACTGCCCATCTTCGGATGAAGACAGGAACAATTACTACTTCACTGATATATTTGATGACTAAAAGTAAGTCTCCTTTGGGCAAATTAAATTTATTTCATAAGTGATGTAGACTTAAATACCCCTGTTGCAGCAAACCTGCATACTCAGCGAATTTCCAATGCATGTATATGTGTCTCACTACCACATAAAGCCACTTACCAAATTTATAAAAATATATTTATAAATAAGTGATATACAGCAATTTATTTATTCTCCATAAGAATAACATTAGGTCTGAGTACGCAGGTTTGCTGCAACAAGAAATATAAGAAATGTGTTTTTATGCAATTATCAATATAACTCAACAAAATGAAGCTACATATACAGTTTGGGCCACGGTGCTTGGCGCCTGGGAAAGGCAAGAAACAATTCAAATATCTCTAAATAAAAGCAGACAATAACGAAAATAACATAAACCAATGTTTTGAAATTAAATAAAGTAATTTCGCTTTCTGTTGACAAAAGTGTACTGTAACACTAACGGTACAAAGCCAAATAGAGGCGAAAAGTCATTCCAGAGCATACACTAACCAGCGTCAAGCATTGTGACCCGAACTGTACCAAGTTTTAATAATTTATGTTCATAATGAAGCGAAATATAAAACTTTACTATTGTCTATAAGAATAACATTAGGGCTGAGTATGCAGGTTTGCTGCTACGGGGAATCATTTTTTTTGTGCAAATATCAATATACCAGTACTAGTTGAAGCCACAAACCAAGTTTCATCAATATACGGTACATTCATAAATAATCAAGAGATATCATATTTAATTTATTCTCCATAAAGATAACATTGGACAATATACTGTGTTTAGCACTTTGAATATCTCTGCAACGGTTGGACGTAGAATCACAATTTAAACACCAAAATGATTTTTTTGTAAAGCTGAACTTATTTGTAAAAACAAATGTGAAGTTTTCAGTAAAATTATTGGAGGAAGAGCTAAAAACCTTTTTCCCAAAAGATTAACGTAGGAAATGTTATGAACAAGTTTTTTGGGTTTTCTCCGCAACTAATTAACCTAGGTTAATGACTCAAAATACCATATTGTTATTTTAAGCTCTATAAAATAGTCAAAATCAAAATTGAGTGTTTTTAAAATAAAAAAATGCAAAAAACTGACTTTGGAAAATTTTGAACCCCCATAAAACCCCCTTCCCATGGTCTGAAACAAAGTCATAAACGTTGCTTTATACATTTGTGCCAAATTTCATCGAAATCGGATGTTTTTTTCAAAAGTTATCGAGTTAACGGGCACATATATATATATATATATATATGTACATATACATATATACATATATATGTAGTATATATATATATATATATATATATGTATATCACAAAATACATCTGGAAGTCATACACAATTCTGCTGGAAAACAGTTTCATCTGAGGATATCATTAACGCTGGGAAGAGATTAAATTCTTCTGAGAGTTGGGATATTTATTTAATGTCCAACAATATGTTAAAGGCTCTTCTACCAATTATTGTACTACCACTCACAATTTGCATTAACAAATGTCTAGAAGAGGGCATGTTTCCTGATCCCCTGAAAATTTCTCGCGTCTGTCCCATCTACAAAAGAGGTCCCAAATCAAGCCCAGAGAGCTATCGTCCAATTTCTATTATCCATACTCTTTCAAAAATAATAGAGATTGTGGTATATGATCAGATTAGCCAATATTTTGAAAGTAATAAATTACTCAGTATTTCTCAGTTTGGTTTTAGGCAGGGACTTTCAACCGTGGATGCTATGGAGGGTTTGGTGGGGCAAGTTCTCTCAGCTTTTGAAAACAAGGCCTATGCTCAGGCCACTTTGTGTGACCTGAGCAAGGCCTTTGACTGTGTAGACCACAGCAATCTTCTAATGAAGCTGTCCCACTACGGTGTTAAGGGTTCTCCTCTCAAGTTTTTTGAGTCCTATCTGTGTAACCGTAGCCAGAAAGTTTATATTGATGGTCAGTGGTCAGAGGAACTTAAGGTCAATTGGGGCGTTCCCCAAGGATCTATTTTAGGACCTTTACTATTCATAATAAGTATTAATGATCTCCCTATTTCTGTTAAAGCCAATAGTCTTCTCTATGCAGATGATACTACTTTTATTAACTGTAATTCAGATCTCAATCAGCTGAAACAGTTGGCAGAAACCACTTTAACTGAGGCCTCTAACTGGTTCGTTTCCAATGGCTTTTTAATGAATGCTGACAAAACAAAAAATATCATCTTTACTTTAAAACGTCCCTTAAATCCATCTGATGAAGATGATCATTTGCTGACTGACATTAAATTCTTGGGCATCTTCATTGATTATCACTTGACCTGGAGTTCACACATTGATTACATTTCTGCCAAACTCTCAAGAGTTATTTATCTTCTGAGGCGCCTTACCTTCTGTGTCAACTTGGGTTACATAAAGGTGGCCTATTTTGCTTATTTTCAATCGATATTTAGATATGGGCTTATACTGTGGGGCAATTGTAGCAGAATTAATGAAATTTTGGTTCTTCAAAAGAAGGTGATTCGAATAATTAATCAATCAGGAAATTTTGATCATTGTAGACCTCTTTTTATCAGTTCCGAAATTTTGACAGTCATAAATTTGTACCTTTTTGATTTAATAGTGTATCTATTTAAAAGCCCAGATCTTCTTACCCTCAGCTCTAATACACACTCTTACAACACTAGAAACAAAGACAATGCAGTAATTGATTTTTCTAGATTGACCAAAAGTCAAAAAAGCTACAAAGTGCAATGTCTCAAACTCTACAACAAGTTGAAACACCTCATAAACACTTACGACGAAAAGACTTTTAAACGAAAATTTTACAGTTGGCTTTTAAATAACCCCATGTATTCAACTGATGAACTTTTTGCAATGAAAAAAAAATTGAATTTTAATTTTATAGCATTTTTAGTTGTGTTAAGTTTATCTTGTATCCTTTTCTTAATTTTCATTACTATGTTCACTTTGATAATATTATTATGTTAGGAATAGTGATTATCTGACTTAGCTGTATGCTGTGAGAGAGACTTTGTCAATACTGTAATGTTTTATGGTAAATAAATGATTTATTATTATTATATATACATATATGTATATATATGCATTTTACATATATATATATATAGATTTGAACGATTAGTGTTTTTGGCATCTGGAGACCTCAAAATAAAAAGTTATCATGGTCTCACCCTTAAGTCTTGCCATGTTACCTACAGGAATAGCTATTTCCCTATAAGGGAAATTTGCTAAAAGTACTATATATTATTTTTAGTTTGTAAAGTAAATTGTAACAATAATTTTTTTAAATCCCATGGATTCAATTGTATTGAATGGATTGATAACAATTTGAAATTATTAATCATATGAGAGCCCAGCTCTTTTAATTTGTTATTTGCCAAAACTTACCGACAAATATAATATTAATATTATATAACTCACTTGAGAAGTTCCTGGATTCTAGGGAACTGTAACTGCAAAAACCAAGATAAATCTCACTACATTAAGTTAATTAAGAAACAATCTACCTGATGTTTAATCATCTCAGTTCCTCTACAAATTTAAACAAACTAGAGTGCCCATTGCTTGAAACCAAGCAACGTTCCGTGAAAGGCTCAGGAAATCTAATTTTAAACTTATCACTTTCATGTACACTAAAACCATAATACATAGTAATATTCGCTATTAGGTATTGGCTATTCAAGGATTTACTAAAAGAACATACTTAGGATCGTTTTTCTTTTAACAGATTTTAAACGGATAAAACATGTGTTGTCGTAATCAGCTGGTTAAGGGAATGAAAAGAGAAACGTTAAAATGGATTTTGAAATGTATGTTTTCAAAAATAATAAAATAAAATCTTGTAAAAGTAGATAAAACCTGGAAATATAGGATAATTTACCTCTCATTTAGTACAAACCGCGTGCAAATCGACCTAATAGAAGTCTCAGATGAACTGTCTAAAGGTCTGGAAAAGTGTATATTTTATCCTATTTAAACAAATTTCTTTTAATTTAGATCAAACCGCATGTAATTTGGAAGTGGAAGTCTAAAACAAACTGTCTAAAGGTCTGGAAAAGTATGAAATTTTACCTTGTTAAATGCCAGTACCTACGGGGCCGAGCTTTGCTCGGGGGAAGGCCAGTCAGTTTGTTTAGATGACTTGGAGTAATATTTCACCACTTCCCCCTACTGATAATCAGATTTGTATAACCATATATTAAGCATACTCCTATGCTTAATCTATGGTATAACTCATTTGCCTCTTTTCTACATTTTTAAGATCACTCAAGTTGTTATTTATAGCTCAATGTCCCTTTGATTTACTTTACTACTCTATTTATGTAATATTCACTCAAATCTTTTAATCTCTGCTCTCAGGAATCCACATGTTAATAATCATAAACAACATGAGTATTACTTTGACAGTTCCCTGGTTGATTATTAACAGCTGTTACAATTCTTTTGTTTTGATTTGAAACTCCATAAGACCAATGTTAATTTTTTTAACTTTTCATTTTAGTTTTAGCGAATTTCCCCTATAGGGAAGATGCTATTACCGTAGGTGGCATGGTAAGACTTAAGCCCGAGACCATGATAACTTTTCGTTTTGAGGTCCCCAGATGCCAAAAACACTATTCGTTCAAATATATATATATATATATGTGTGTGTGTCCGTTACCGCGATAACTTTTGAAAAAAATGCCCGATTTTGATGAAATTTGGCACAAATATGGAGAGTAGCATTTATGACTTTAAGTTCGAAAACCAGATCGATCACACTATGGGAAGGGTGTTTACAATTTTCAAAAAATCGGTTTTGTGCCAATTTGACCCCAAAATGTTAAAAACACTCAATTTTGGTTATAACCATTTTATAGAGCTTAAAAAAACAAATAATTTAGTATTTTGAATCATTAACCTAGGTTAAGTGGTTGAGGAGAAAATCCAAAAAAACGTGTCCCATATGTTAATCTTATGGGAAAAAGGTTTTTAGATTTTTCTCAGATATTTTTACTAAAAACTTCACATTTCTGTTTATTATTGTGTTTAGCTCAACAAAACAAACATGTTGGTATTTTAATCGTTGTTCTATGTCCAACCGTTGCAGAGATATTGAAAGTGCTAAACACAGTACGTTGTCCAATGTTATCCTTATGGAGAATAAATAAAATTCTATATCTCGATTATTTATGAATGTATATTGGTGAAACTTGGTATGTGGCTTCAACTAGTTGTGGTATATATTGATATTAGCACAAAAAACAAGTTTTTTGTTGATAGTACCCGTAGCAGCAAAACATACTTGGCCCCCATGTTATTCATATGGACGAGAATAAGTAAAGTTGTATATCTCCCTTAATTATGAACCTATATTAAGAGAACTTGGTATGTAGCTTCACCTGGTTCAGTTGTATTGATAATTGCAAAAAAAAAACACATGACTTATCTTCCTCGTTGCAGCAAACCTGCGTCCTCAACCCTAATGTTATTCTTATGGAGAATAAATAAAATGCTATATATCACTTATTTATGAATGTATTTTTGTGAAACTTGGTAAATAGCACTATGTATTAGTGAGTCACATATATATGCATTGGAAATTCGCTGAGTACGCAGGTTTGCTGCGACGGGGGTATTTTTACATTATTTGATTTTCCTGGGGATGAGGCCTGTTTAGAACTTATTTTTATCCCAGAAATTAGTTATTTCAAACATTTGAAGGAAATCGTTGGAGCCGTTTTTGAGATCCGTGTTGCAAGCAAGCAAACCTTACTCATATTAGAGTATAGGATTAGAGAATTTTAATCTTCATTTATAAGCTATTAGCTGTTACCTGTCACAGATTATTATCACCACATAGCGTTAATAAACTGACTGAATGTCGCATCGTATTCTAAGGCAACATTCTCAAAGACGCCCCACCGTTGGGTAGCCCTTACACCAATAGCTTCCAATAGACAATAGCACCAATAGTTTCTGTAGATCACTGCTCTGCCATAGTGCCATTTCAGTTGTTTTCAAACTGGCCTGCCGCTGAGCTTGATCTTCACATCGAAGTTGCTGTTCTTCTGGAGTTTCTTCTGCTCTGCGTGCTGCCTGCCGTAGAGCTTGATGAAGCCTTCTATGTTGCCTGACTTTAAGCCACTTTACTAACACATTCAGTGCTAAGGAAAAATTAACAAACTTGTCCTAGAGCTAAAAATTATAATGCTTAAAAACTTAAATTTTGGTTCTAAAAGTTGAGATTTGAGAATAAAAATGAATTCCCAGGTGTTTTTCTAAGGAAAGGCAGTCCGAAATGTATGGGTCAATAGTGACCTGGGCGCCACCAGATGTTTCGCTCCATGGCATGGTGATGTGCAGTGCCGGGTGCGGGGCGCCGCGCCGTTGCGCCGTGTTGGTCAAGTCGCCATACCGAACTAGGGAGGCTGGGTGGTTTTGCAAACTGTCAGCCAACTAAACACTTATTTGCACTCCTATCAATGAAGGTCACATAGACTTATACTGTCTCTATCAATTGGTTTTCAAAACAGACGCCCACACAAATGATAAATTAGTGAAAACCCGCCAAATAGCGCTCCCAATACTCAAACGGGCTGATTACGCAACGAGACTGACATTCCTTCCCGAGGTTATGATTCAGGGGGGGTTTTTCATAAGCGTAACAGCAGGCCTGACTCCACCCGCCACTCCAACATCCGTGGTCTTCCCCAAATCATTCAAAAATAGAAACCAAGGCCACCGGGGGAAGTCAACATTATCAACGGTCATGGCTACAAACTTTCAATGGAAAACATCCAGTGGCTGGCTCACAATAATCCAAGAGATAATAGAGCGCTTTGCGGGTCTACGTTGAGCTATGGGCCGCCACTGTGTGCTTCTCACAGCGGGTCCATGTTTACTCAGCCACACGCAATGTGTTAAATTGGGCTTTTTTAATTTTGAGACAGATTTGATTTATATTTCCCCGGCATTGTTATGATACATGTACCTTCAAGGTTAAACGTGCAGCAAAAGTGTAAACTAAAATTTAAAAAATATATAAACTAAAAATCTTGTTGTAAATCTTAAATACAGATCCCCTGTTTTATATATAACATGGGAAGTTTAGTGGCCACTGGGTCAATGCCTAAGCCTCCATGACCACGTCCCTTTTATTTAGTTTCGACATTAGGCAAAGTGATTTTATTAATTTTTTATTACACCTTATGAGTACACATAATTTCATTTTTCTTATAGGTGTGTTCACCTAGAATTAAGCGCAATTTCCTATCTGCTTCTTTGTATAAATAACTATTAACATACATATTCAAGAGCCAACTTTGAATGGTATAAAAGTTAAGAACATTTAGTTTTTGTTAAATTGTTAACTTAAAATTGTCTGCAGTATGGCGAAAAATATAGTTCATCACTAGGACAAATACTGGATTTTCGGTCATCGCTCATTTTCCGGCCTTGACCCTTACTTTAGCTCATATTGGAAAGTGTCACTTTTGATCCTGATGATGAAATATACTATTTCATCATGAGTCATACTGCATAAAAACAGCTGGTTTTCAACACATTGGGATGCTAAATTTTTTATTTTTATTTCTAGGGTAAAAAGTACATTTGATGACACTTTTCGGTCGAGGTTATCAGCTAATATAAATTGAACGATTACAGTATTCAAATTGTTAACAATGAAGACCTTTGTAGCAGCCGCGTTTGTTTAGAGTAGAAAGATCAATATTAAAGCAGACTTTAAATGGTAAAAAAGTAAACCAAATGTAGGTTTGGTTAAATTGTTACCTTAATTTATTGAGTCCAGTATGACAAAAAATATACTTCACTGAAAATATAGTGAAGTATGATGAAACTATTTTTACTGTTTTCAATCAATCAATCAATAATTCCTTTATTGCCTTAAAACTTGTACAAGCATTGGCATGAGTCATTTACAAAATGTCCCTATTACAACAACAAAATAGTCATCACTTCTAAATTATAAATTCCTTATGTAGTCATGGACACTGTAAAACGCTCCTCTCAACAAATAGGCCTTAAGATTCCTCCTAAAATCATCATGTGGCATCTCCATCTTGAGGCAATCAGGCAATGCATTAAAAAGTTTGACAGAGCAATAATAAACATTGTTTTAAAAAAATGTAGTTTTATGTTTTGGAATTGGGAGATTTAAACTTTGGTGAAGAGAATATATGGTAGAAATTCTGGGCTCAAAAAGGCCACGGTTTTTCCTACAAAATATTAGCGTCTCAAAAATATATATGGAAGGAAATGTCAACAGGCCACACTGATGAAAAGTCTCCTTACAAGATTGAAGCCGCTTGAGTCCAAAAACAATTCTGATTATCTTCTTTTGGAGAGTAAAGATGTATCTCATACTAGTCTTTTCCGATCCCCAAATGGGTACAGAGTAAACGAGATGAGGATAAAAGCAACCATAGTAAGCTGTGAGCAGTACATCAGAATTAGTGTAAAATGATAATTTCCGTATTCCATAAATTATCAAACAGATTTTACCAGCCAATTTACTGATGTGGTCAGAAAAATTTAATCTCAAATCAATCAAAAGACCAAGAAAATTTACTGTATCAGTGGGTGAAACAGCATTTTCAGAAATTAGCAGATTCGAAACGCTGTCTGTCCGATTACGAATTTGAAAATCAATCATCCTTGTCTTGTCAGTATTTACAAAAAGACCATTCTCATTTAACCATTGAAAAAGGGAATTTGACTGAACAAATGCAGCCACCTCTAAATCCTTTGTTTGATGACCAGTAACAACTAGACATGATTCAGCGAAGATACATAATTTACCATTATTTATACTACTATCAATATTGTTAATAAATAGAAGAAAAAGAACAGGACCTAATACCGACCCTTGAGGAACTCCCATAGCTACTGCCAATTTATTTAAATAGAGCTTCCTAATGCATTTCCTTTGGTCACAGTATGGCATCTCCACACTTTGTTTCCGGTTCTCAAGGTATGATCTAAACCAGTCCAAGGCCACACCTCTTACCCCAAGGTTAAACATTTTCTGAATGAGTAGATTGTGGTTTGCAACATCAAATGCCTTGCTAAGATCCAGAAATATACCCAAAGCATGTCTTCCTTCATCCAGGGTCTTAACAATTGCATCAACCAGAAAAAAACATAGCGTTCAATGTGCCTTTCCCTTTCCTAAACCCGAATTGGTTGCGAAATAAAATATTATTTGCCTCCAGGAAACATAACAATCTCTGGAGAACAATTTTCTCAATAACTTTAGAAAAGGTGGATATAATTGAAATGGGTCTATAGTTTCCACATTGCTTGGAGTCCCCCTTTTTTAGAATGGGCTTGACAAGAGCGAGTTTGAGGGCATCTGGGAAAACGCCCGACTCAAGCGAAAGATTAACCATCAAATTTGGCATACAAATTGCTAAACATAGTAGTACTGTGCGTTGTTCAATGTTATTCTTATGGAATATAATTTGATATCTTGATTATATATATAGATTTACTAGTGGCTTGAAGGGCCATAGCCCCTAACCTTGCTCCAATTCTCTTCTTCATCTGATTTCATTTGATCTTTACAGTATAAGTATGAACAGATGTCAGTTTGTAAACAAAGTAGACACTCAATCACACGTTTATTGTAAACGAAGCAGACGTTTTCAAATCCATATGCTTTCCTTATGGAGTATTTTTTACGTTATTTCTAGTTTGCTAGTAACTTTTTAGAAATACTGCTATTTTTCCCGAGTCCCTGGGATCAAGACCTTTAATTTGATCCATCTCCCATCATCCTGCGATTTGCCAAACTTCCACAATTTTGACTTACAAATTTCGCTGCATGATTATTAATAAAGATATTAATGACACCTGGTGGTGGTTTATTGATATTCCCACAAAAAACATTTTTTTGTTGATAGTCCCCGTAGCAGTTTGATATTTAAGAATCAAAATTTATGAATCTAAACTTGGAACACCCAGTTGAGTTATATAGACAATTGCGTAACAAAAGTTTATTATCTTCCTTGTTGCAGCAAACCTGCGTACTCAGCCATTATGTTATTCTTATGGAGAATAAATTAAAAGATATATATCACTTATTTATGAATGTATTTTTATGTAAGTCGCTTTATGTGGTAGTGGAAACCTATACCAGGCGTCGAAAAATTCTGGATAGGCTACCCCTAAATATTTTTGTAATAACTAAATATACGACAATGCAACTCTTGGATTACTTCTTCACGGCTGTTACTAATTATCTGGTAAATTTAACAGCTATATTTCGCTTTAGGTGGACGTCCCGTGGAGGAAGTCTCAAGAATTTTAAATGTAAGCATGGGTCGAATTATACCTTATTTTAAAGGTATTTTCTAGACAAACACATTGCCGGAAACCCAACTGAAAAAAGACTCTCAATGTTTGTCTGATATTAATGTATGTTAAATGATAATCTAAAATTGGGATTGTCAAATTAGGCGGGTGGGGGGATTTTGCAATGTTGCCATATGTGGGACTGGCATAACATGTCTAGGTCAAAAATCTCGTGTTTTAGGCACGAACTGGCAACCCTGAGAGACCCATGTTGCCGGATCTTGCGCCTGTAATGTAACAAATTAGCCATTCGTTTAAATTTATAAGGTCTTATGTTTTGATTTGGGTTTATGTTTTTTTTAAGTAAATATTTAAGTTTTGGTCTGCTATAATTATTTTGAATAGTGTAAAATATTCTACAATAATATTGTAACTTATTACAACTATAATATTGTTCTTCTAACTGTTTTATATTTTATACTTTGTTTAATTTGTCATCTTGTCAGTGGCAGATCTACAACTGGTAGAATGGGGGGTCTGAGGGGGAGCCCCCCCCAGCCGAAGGGGGAAGGCTCTCCCCCGAAAATTTCAAAAAGTTTTTCTTAATCTTACAATGGAATAATGTTAAAAACAATATGCACATTACATCCCTAATTGTGTTGCTACGTGGAAAAGGTTGTATGGTGCACTGACATTTGTATTATGTTAATGATTAATGCAACAAGAAAATGATAGGCTAAGTGACTCTTTAATCTAGCCTACCTTGGATTTAATTTACTATTAAACTAGAGAAAATTACTCAGTTGTATAAAATGGAAAATATCAAATTGAAAACATTAAAAATAGTTTCATCATACTGCACTATATCTTTTTAATGAAGTATATTTTTCGTCATAATGCACGCAACAAACAAAGATAACAATTTAACAAAACCTAAATGGTTTTAGCGAATTTCCCCTATAGGGAAGAAGCTATTACCGTAGTCGGCATGGTAAGACCTAAGCCCGGGACCATGATAACTTTTCGTTTTGAGGTCCCCAGACCCCAAAAACACCATTTGTTCGAAACTGAATATATGTATATATATATATATATATATATATATATATATATATATATATATATATATATGTGAGTGTGTCTGTGAGCACGATAACTCTCGTAAAAATGATTCGATTTTGATAAAACTTGGTATAAACGTGTAAAGCAACATTTATGACTTTAAGTTCGAAAACTAGCCAGATCGCTCTATCCGAAGGGTTATTTTGGGGGGGTTTTTTACCCCAAAAATGGGTTTATGAATTTTTTACATATAATTTTGGAAAAAGTCAAATTTTAGTTTTCACCATTGGATTTAGCTTAAAAAAAATTTGGTGTTTTGATCATTTCTCTACGTCAATTGGTTACCGAGATATTGAAAGTGCTAAACACAGTGCGTTGTCTAATGTTATTCTTATGAAGGAAAAGACAATTTTTATATCTCGCTTATTTATGAACGTATACTGACGAAACTTGGTATACAGCTTCATCTCATTGTGGTCTATTAATATTTGCTAAACAAATTTTTGACAAAGGCAGCAGCAACCCTGCGTACTCAGCCCCCATGTTATTCTTATGGAGAATAATTAAATGCTCTGCCTCCCTTAATTATGAACATAAATGAATAATACCCCCGTCGCAGCAAACCTGGGTACCCAGCGAATTTCCAATGCATAATATATATCTTAATACACCATAAAGCTGCATTTTAAGTTTCATAAAAATATATTCACATATAAGCGATATATACAATTTTAATTATTCTCCATAAGAATAACATTGGTGATGAGTACGTAGGTTTGCTGAAACAAGGAACACAAACAGTTGGTTTTTATGCAAATATAAATAGAATTTAACTAGGCGAAACCACAAACCTAGTTTCATCAATATTCAATCATAAATAAGCGCTATACAACTTTTAATTATTCTCCATAAGAATAACATGGGGGCTGAGTAGGCAGGTTGCTGCAACCAGGAACGAAAAAATGGGTTTTTATGCAAATATAAATATAACTCAATATGGTGAAGTCACATACCAAGTTTTATTAATTTATGTTTTTACATTTTATTTATTCTCCATAAGAATTAATAACATGGGGGCTGAGTACGCAAGTTTGCTGCTACGGGGATAATCAACAAAAAATCAATTTTTTGTGCAAATATCAATATACCAATATTACGTGAATCCACATACCAAGTTTCTTCAATATACATTCATAAATAATCGAGATATCAAATTTGATTTATTCTCCATAAGGATAATATTGGACAATGTACTGTGTTTAGCACTTTGAATATCTCTGCAATGGTTGGGTGTAGAATCACAAATTAAACACCAAAATGATTTTTTTCTGGAGCTGAACTGATTGGTAAAAGCAAATGTGAAGTTTACATTAAAATGAACTGAGGAAAAGCCAAAATCCTTTTTCCCATAAGATTAACAAGATGATTTACGAGTACGTTTTTTGGATTTTATCCGCAACCACTTAACCTAGGTTAATAATTCAAAATACTAAATTATTTTTTTTTAAGCTCTATAACATGGTCAAGACCAAAATTACGTTTTTTTTTTATTTTAGGGTGAAAAATGCAAAAAACTGATTTTTGGAAAATTTAAAACCCCCATAAACCCCCTTCCCATAGTCCGATTTTTCTGGTTTTCGAACTTAAAGTCATGAATGCCATGAAAGTCATGAACTTAAAGTCATGAATTTACACATTTTAGCCAAATTTCATCGAAATCGGACGTTTTTTACTCAAGTTATCACATTCACAAACACATATATATATGTATATATATATATACATATATATATATCATATATATACATACATATATATATAAATTTGAATGAATAGTGTTTTTGGCATCTGGGAACCACAAAACAATAAAATTATCATCGTCTCGGGCTTAAGTCTTAGCATGAGACCTATGGTAATAGCTTCTTATAGGGGAAATTCGCTAAAAACTGGTATTCGTCTTCACCTAGTTAAGTTATATTGATTTTAGTATAAATACCCCCGTCGCAGCAAACCTGCGTACTCAGCGAATTCCCAATGAATTTATATGTTTCTCACTCCTATATAAAGCCACTTACAAAGTTTCACAAAAATACATTTATAAATAAGAGATTCATAACATTTTATTTATTCTCCATAAGAATAACATTAGGACGGAGTACGCAGGTTTGCTGCAACGAGGAAGATAAGAAATGAATTTTTATGCAATTATCAATATAACTGAACCAGGTGAAGCTACATTACCAAGTTTTAGCAAATTTCCCCTATAGGGAAGAAGCTATTACCGTAGGTGACATGGTAAGACTTAAGCCCGAGACAATAATAACTTTTCGTTTTGAGGTCCCCAGATGCCAAAAACACTATTCGTTCAAATTTTTATATATATATATATATATATATATATATATACAGGGTGAATCTCGTAAGTTGTCCAGTATTGATTTCAGACAAACCGTTGGTCCTACGATGATGAAATAAAATTATTTCCCACTAAACCAACCCCAAGGAATAACGTAAAAATATTGTTAACGATTTTTAAATACAGGGTGTACCAGAAACTGAGGGTCACTAGTCCGAATCTACGAAATATCAAATACAAACGTATATCATGATATACATCTAATTAAAGCTCTTTTCAATCCAAACCATTTGGCGGAATCGGATTTTGATTATTATTGATTCATTTCAAAATGGCGGCTGTTTTTGTGAAAAAATTAGTATTTTTTTGAATACCCTGTATTTTTCTTAAAAATGCAGATATCTTGATTCTGATTCAAATATCGCATTCCTTATGAGCTAAGCTTTATTTTGATATGCAACACTTCAATATTATCTCAAAAACAAAAAGTTTCAAAAATATCAGTTTTTGAAAATATGTACATAGCCAAAACTCAAAAATTTCAAATAGCATCATATGTCAAATAGCATATCATTTTAAAGGTATTGCAATTCTAAGAAACTTTCAAATTTAAACCTTATGCGTATCTATTTTGGTTTTCGAGTTATCAACAAAAAACATGTTTTCCCACATTAAAACACATGTTATTTGTTAAACATGGTGGTAAAGGCTGGACCATAGTTCTATTACCACCATGTTTAACAAATAACATGCGTTTTAATGTGGAAAAACATGTTTTTTGTTGATAACTCGAAAACCAAAATAGATACGCATAAGGTTTAAATTTGAAAGTTTCTTAGAATTGCAATACCTTTAAAATGATATGCTATTTGACATATGGTGCTATTTGAAATTTTTGAGTTTTGGCTATGTACATATTTTCAAAAACTGATATTTTTGAAACTTTTTGTTTTTGAGATAATATTGAAGTGTTGCATATCAAAATAAAGCTTAGCTCATAAGGAATGCGATATTTGAATCAGAATCAAGATATCTGCATTTTTAAGAAAAATACAGGGTATTCAAAAAAATACTAATTTTTTCACAAAAACAGCCGCCATTTTGAAATGAATCAATAATAATCAAAATCCGATTCTGCCAAATGGTTTGGATTGAAAAGAGCTTTAATTTGATGTATATCATGATATACGTTTGTATTTGATATTTCGTAGATTCGGACTAGTGACCCTCAGTTTCTGGTACACCCTGTATTTAAAAATCGTTAACAATATTTTTACGTTATTCCTTGGGGTTGGTTTAGTGGGAAATAATTTTATTTCATCATCGTAGGACCAACGGTTTGTCTGAAATCAATACTGGACAACTTACGAGATTCACCCTGTATATATGTGTGTCCGTTACCGCGATAACTTTTGAAAGAAACACCCGATTTTGATGAACTTTGGCACAAATGTGGAGAGTAGCATTTATGACTTTAAGTTCGAAAACCAGATCGATCGCACTATGGGAAGGGGGTTTTATTCCAAAAATCGGTTTTTTGCAAATTTGACCCCAAAATGTTAAAAACACTCAATTTTGGTTATAGCCATTTTATAGAGCTTAAAAAACAAATAATTTAGTATTTTGAATCATTAACCTAGGTTAAGTGGTTGCGGAGAAAATCCAAAAAACGTGTCCCATGTTAATCTTATGGGAAAAAGGTTTTTAGATTTTTCTCAGATAGTTTTACTAAAAACTTCACATTTCTGTTTATTAATGTGTTTTGCTCAACAAATCAAACATTTTGGTGTTTTAATCGTTGTTCTACGTCCAACCGTTGCAGAGATATTCAAAGTGCTAAACACAGTACGTTGTCCAATGTTATCCTTATGGAGAATAAATAAAATTCTATATCTCGATTATTTTTGAATGTATATTGATGAATCTTGGTATGTGGCTTCAACTAATTGTGGTATATTGATATTAGTACAAAAACAAGTTTTTATATATAGGCCCCGTAACAGCAAACCTGCATACTCGGCCCCCCTGTTATTCATATGGAGAATAAGTAAAGTTGTATATCTCCCTTAATTATGAACCTAAATTAATAAAACTTGGTATATAGCTTCACCTGGTTCAGTTATATTGATAATTTAAAAAAAAAACATATTACTTATCTTCCTCGTTGCAGCCAACCTGCGTCCTCAACCCTAATGTTATTCTTATGGAGAATAAATAAAATGCTATATATCGCTTATTTATGGATGTATTTTTGTGAAACTTGGTAAGTAGCTCTATGTAGTAGTGAGTCACATATATATGCATTGGAAATTCGCTGAGTACACAGGTTTGCTGCGACGGGGGTATTATTAATTTATGTTCATAATTAAGGGAGATATAATACCCCCGTCGCAGCAAACCTGCGTACTCAGTGAATTTCCAATGCATATATATGTGACTCACTACTACATAGAGCTATTTACCAAGTTTCACAAAAATACATCCATAAATAAGTAGTGATATATAGCATTTAATTTATTCTCAATAAGAAAAACATTAGGGTTGAGGACGCAGGTTTGCTGCAATGAGGAAGATGAGTAATGTTTTTTTTTGCAATTATCAATACAACAGAACCAGGTGAAGCTACATACCAAGTTCTCGTAATGTAGGTTCATAATTAAGGGATATATACAACTTTACTTATTCTCCTTATGAATAACATGGGGGCCGAGTTTTCAGGTTTGCTGCTACGGGGACTATCAACAAAAAACTTGTTTTTTGTGCTAATATCAATATACCACAACTATTTGAAGCCACATACCAAGTTTCATCAATATACATTCATAAATAATTGAGATATAGAATTTTATTTATTCTCCATAAGGATAACATTGGACAACGTACTGTGTTTAGCACTTTGAATATCTCTGCAACGGTTGGACGTAGAACAACGATTAAAACACCAAAATGTTTGTTTTGTTGAGCTAAACACATTAATGAATAGAAAGGTGAAGTTTTTAGTAAAACTATCTGAGAAAAATCTAAAAACCTTTTTCCCATAAGATTAACATGGGACACGTTTTTTTTAATTTTCTCCGCAACCACTTATCCTAGGTTAATGATTCAAAAGACTAAATTTTTATTTTTTTAAGCCCTATAAAATGGCTATAACCAAAATTGAGTGTTTTTAACATTTTGGGGTCAATTTTGCAAAAAAACCGATTTTTGGAAAATTGTAAACCCCCATAAAACCCCCTTCCCATAGTGTGATCTATCTGGTTTTCGAACTTAAAGTAATAAATGCTACTCTCCACATTTGTGCCAAATTTCATCCAAATCGGGTGTTTCTTTCAAAAGCTATCGCGGTAACGGACACACATATGCATATATATATATATATATATATATATTTATTTATTTATATATACATATATATAAATTTGAACGAATAGTGTTTTTGGCATCTGGGGACATCAAGAAGAAAAGTTATCATGGTCTCGGGCTTAAGTCTTACCATGCCACCTACGGTAATAGCTTCTTCCATATAGAGGAAATTCGCTAAAACTTTACATATTCTCCATAAGAATAACATTAGGGCTGAGTATGCAGGTTAGCTGCTACAGGGACAATCAACAATAAATTTATTTTTTGTGCAAATATCAATATACCAGTACAACATGAAGCCATAAACCAAGTTTCATCAATATACATTCATAAATAATCGAGATATCAAATTTTATTTATTCTCCATAAGGATAACATTGGACAACGTACTGTAGCACTTTGAATATCTCTGCAACGGTTGGACGTAGAATAACAATTTAAACACCAAAATGATTTTTTTGTGGTGCTGAAGTGATTGGTAAAAGCAAATGTTAAGATTAAAGTAAAATTAACTGAGGTAAAGCCAAAAACCTTTTTCCCATAAGATTAACATAGGAGATTTTATGACCAGGTTTTTTTTTATTTTTTCCGCAACCACTTAACCTAGGTTAATAATTCAAAATACCATATAATTTGTTTTTTTAAGCTCTATAACATGGTCAAAACCAAAATTAAGTGTTTTAAAAATTTTAGGGTGAAAAATGCAAAAAACTGATTTTTGGAAAATTTAAACCCCCATAAACCCCCCTTCCCATGGTCTGATTTTTCTGGTTTTCAAACTTAAAGTCATAAATGTCACTTTACACATCTGAGCCAAATTTCATCGAAATCGGACGTTTTTTACTTAAGTTATCGCATTCACGGACACACACACATATCATATATATATAGATATATATATATATATAAATTTGAACGAATAGTGTTTTTGGCTTCTGGGGACCTCAAAACAAAAGATTATCATGGTCTCGGGCTTAAGTCTCACCATGAGACCTACGGTAATAGCTTCTTCCCTATAGGGGAAATTCGCTAAAACCCATTTTTTGTGTTCCTTGTTGCAGCAAACCTGCGTACTCAGCCCCAATGTTATTCTTATGTAGAATAATTACAATTGTATATATCGCTTATTTGTGAATATATTTTTATTAAACTTGGTAAGTGGCTTTATGTAGTATTAAGACATTTATATCTCCAGTGGAAATTCGCTGAGTATGCAGGTTTACTGCGACGGGGGTTTTTACCATTTAAAGTCTGCTTCCATATAGATCTTGCTACTCCAAACAAACAGCTGCTGTACAAGTTTTCATTGTTAACATTTTGAATAGTTTGTTCAATTCATATTACCTAATGACTTAGACCGAAAAGTGTCATCAAATGTCCTAGGACCAAAAATATCTCAAAACAATACTTTTTATCCTAGGAATAAAAATAACAACTTTAGCATCCCGACGCATGTGTTGAAAACAGCTGGTTTGAAGCAGTATGACTCATGACGAAATAGTATATTTCATCACCAGAACCAAAAGTACGCTTTTCGATATGAGCTAAAGTTTAAAGGCCGAGGACGGAAAATGAGCGATGACCGAAAAGCCCGTATTGGTTCTAGTGATGAACTATATTTTTCGCCATACTGTAGACAATTTTAAGTTAACAATTGAACAAAAACTAAATTTTCTTTACTTTTTTACCATTTAAAGTTGGCTTCCTTTTGATCTTGCTATTCTAAACAAACAGCAGTTACACAAGTTTTCATTGTTTACAGTTGAATAATTCGTTCAATTCTTACTTAACAGCTGATGACCTCGACTGTGACATCAAATGACGTTTTCGTCATGCTTCTTCAAAAACAGCTGTTTCAACGTTTCAACACATGCATTGAGGTGCTAAAAGTTGTTCTTTTTACCCAGGGAGGTTTATTGTATAACTGGAGGTAACACTGCTTAACGATTTTGGTCAAAAACGTGAGCCGGTGATTTTTTCAGGTTGGTACACTTGGAGAGGAAAATTTATCGTTCTTTGAACCATCCTGATTGGCTGTTTTATTCCTATAAGTGAATCTACTCATGTAAATCATAGGAATAAAAGTAATAACAATTGGGGTAAATTAATTAATTTCCTTTGATTTATGTAGCTAATCTTTCAGTGAAACATGATTAATTATGAGGAAATAAACAAATACAAGTTTATTTAGTTTCAAATAATGGATAGGTACTTGTTTGATTCACTCTGCCGACTCGTTCGATTTCAGCGAGTAGTTCTTTGCCTCACCAACATTTGGAAAGAACGGCTCGCAGTTTTGTTCAACAGTGGTACCTCCAGTAATACCAATAGAACTCCTTGTTTTTACTGCTAGGATAAAAAAAATCACTTTGATGACAATTTTCGGTCGAGGTGATCATGAATGAATTATTCAACTTGTAAACAATGGCAAATTGTGTAACAGCTGTTTGTTTAGAGTAGCAAGATCAAGGTGGAATTAAACTTGTAATGGTGAAAAATTGAACAAAATTTAGTTTCTGTGAAATTGTTAACTTAATATTGTTTTCAGTATGACGAAAAATATAGTTCATCGCAAGGACCAAAACCAAAAGTGGCTTTTGAATCCTCACTCATTTTCCAGCCTCAGCCGTTAAAACTTGAAGCTCGATTGAAAAGCGTCACTTTTGGTCCTACTTTTATCATACCCAAAAACACAGTGTTGACGGAATGCAAAGACCTAAAAAGATATATGATATCAAAATGTATTCCAAGTTGGTCCAATGGCATCGTTGGTCTGACATCGTTTATCATAACAAATTCCTTAAAGATGATGAAATAAAATAAACATAAAAAATTACATGACGGGTAACGGCTAGTTAGATTTTATTGTACAAATACAAAAACATTACCAGGGCTATAGAATAGATGAAGGATATTATCTCTGTTCTATATATCTGAAATCCTAGGATGTGTTTTTGTGGCGGAATACTTCAATTATATATCAGGTAGATTAGAATGAACGTGTTCCTATAAAATTACATTGACACTTTGAAATTATATGTGGGAGCCCAAAGAAAACTTGGGAAACTAAAATTCGGAGTCATAATAATACTCCCATAAGAGCATATAAGATCGATCGCACATTATAAGGAATAATTTAAATTATAGTTCTTATAAACAATCTGTTCCGTATTGCTGGAAATAAACAAATACAAAATATATACTCTTCTCTCTCACTTTTACCTGATTTTTGTTCTATAAAAACTATTAAAACCACTCATTGTTTAAATTGCTGCATTATTAAAAGATAAAATAACACACTGTAAACCAATTTTGCAAATAGGAAATAAAATATTATCACCATGTCTTGATGATCTCGCTTCCTTTACTCCAAATATGATTGTTTTGTTTGCACAATAAATTCTGCTCACTTTCACTGTGGAAAGAATAATTTTCAAAACCTCGCCTTTTAGATTGGACTTGCATGCTACTCTTTGCCTACAAGGTGAACTTTACAACTTGCTCTGGAAATGTCATCCACATCTTTATCATCAGTAGTTGTATTAAAATAATCTGTTAATCAAACTTCATTTGTATTCAGAACTAATTTTAAAACTAAAAAAAATAATTTTAAATAAATATACAGATAACCCTATTTATAAACACTCTCCCAACGATCCAACCAACAGAACCAATGCACTCATTTGTAAACACAGATGTAACGACGATACGTCGACTCTTTGACACTTTAAAACTACAACCGGTACAACCACAAATGGCACAAATGCACAAATAGGCAATGATTGGGGATGAGAGATGAGTCATATTGCACCTGAGGGGAGGGAAGTGTTTAGCCCCACGTTATTTAGGCTGGTGCCTAGCGCTGGATAGATCGAAGGCTGTTGCGACGCCACTACGTTGGGCTCATTCATGGGCATTTGCCACTTGCCGTATTTATTTTGCAGGTTAACTTGGAACAGGTGTAATGTTGACATTGTCACTAACTTTGATACTTAAAATTTACAAATAAAAATAAAAATATTACAAAATACTGAATCTTTCTCTTGCGTAATATTACCTCGAAAAATATCCTTTTTATCCAATGTAAGTTCGGACCCGATGGGGGGGGGGGCTATACCCCCCTTAGATCCGCCACTGCATCTTGTGATCCTTTTAGCGAATTTCCCCTATAGGGAAGAAGCTATTACCATAGGTCTCATGGTGAGACTTAAGCCCGAGACCATGATAATTTTTGTTTTGAGGTCCCCAGAAGCCAAAAACACTATTCGTTCAAATTTATATGTATATATATATATATATATATATATATATGTGTGTGTCCGTGAATGCGATAACTTGAGTAAAAAACTTCCGATTTCGATGAAATTTGGCTCAAATGTGTAAAGTGAAATTTATGACTTTAAGTTTGAAAACCAAAAAAATCGGACCATGGGAAGGGGGGTTTTAAATTTTCCAAAAATCAGTTTTTGCATTTTTCACCCTAAAATTTTTAAAACACTTAATTTTGGTTTTGACCATGTTACAGAGCTTAAATAACAAATAATATGGTATTTTGAATTATTAACCTAGGTTAAGTGGTTGTGGAAAAAATAAAAAAAAACTGCTCATAAAATCTCCCATGTTAAGCTTATGGGAAAAAGGTTTTTGGCTTTTCCTCAGTTAATTTTACTGTAATCTTTAACATTTGCTTTTACCAATCATTTCAGCTCCACAAAACAATAATTTTGGTGTTTAAATTGTGATTCTACGTCGAACCGTTGCAGAGATATTCAAAGTGCTAAACACAGTACGTTGTCCAATGTTATCCTTATGGAGGATAAATAAAATTTGATATCTCGATTATTTATGAATGTAAATTGATGAAACATGGTATATGGCTTCATGCTGTACTGGTATATTGATATTTGCACAAAAAATAAATTTGTTGTTGATTGTCCCCGTAGCAGCTAACCTGCATACTCAGCCCTAATGTTATTCTTATGGAGAATATGTAAAGTTTTATATCTCCCTTAATTATAAACATAAATTAATAAAACTTGGTAATGTAGCTTCACCTGTTCAGTTATATTGATAATTGCATAAAAACTCATTTCTTATCTTCCTCGTTGCAGCAAACCTGCGTACTCCGTCCTAATGTTATTCTTATGGAGAATAAATAAAATGTTATAAATCACTTATTTATAAATGTATTTTTGTAAAACTTTGTAAGTGGCTTTATGTAGGAGTGATAAACATATAAATGCATTGGAAATTCGCAGAGTACGCAGGTTTGCTGCGACGGGGGTATTTTTCTATGTTTGTGCTTAGCTTTTCTCAAATATTCTCTTGGGTTTAAAATTGAGTCTGACAAAATTTCATCTAAAAAATATTTATACCGGCAGTAAAAAAGTTCTTCTTAGCTACCTAAGCATCACCAAAAGAAAAGTACCCTAGGAGCCTAAAGCCGGCACACACTACCAGACTTTTCCTGAACCAGATATCGGATCAGAAATCAGACCGAGCACCGAACACTCTTGAGGCGGTTTATTGCAGAACTTGTAATGTTATGTAATTGTTGAAATGATAATTCGACCTATGCTTACATTTAAGATTGTTGAGACTTCCTCCACAGGACGCCCGCGTAAAGCCAAATATAGCTGTTAAATTTACTAGATAATTTGTAACAACAGTGAAGAAGTAATCCTAGATGCATTGTTGTACGTTCAGTTATTACAAAAATATTTAGGGAAATCCAGACTTTTTGGATACCAGGTATATGTGTATCACTACCACATAAAAGCGAGTTACCAAGTACCATAAAAGTTCATTTTTAAATAAGTGATATAACACATTGAATTTATTCTTCATAAGAATAACATTAGGCCTGAGTACGTAGGTAAATTAGCTGTTAAATTTACCAGACAATTAGTAACATCAGTGAAGACGTAACCCTAGAGTTTCACTGTTGCATGCTTATTTATAAAAGGAATATTCAGGAGTATCCAGACTTTTTGGACACCCGTAATATGCATTGGAAATTTGCTGAGTATGCAGGATTGCTGCGACGGGGATATTTCCATGTCCCCCATGTCCATCTGTAGTAAGGCTTTGTGTGGTCCAGCCTCTCCCTCTCCTGTATACAATAGACTTTTTTCGCACGTGCTGTTGAAATACATTTTTCTCTGTCAAAAATTGAAAGCTGATCGGACAAGTTGTTTTGGGGTGTATTTGTTACTAAGTTTGGCCTGTTTATATAAATCATCACTAATTAATAGCCCAATGACAAATCAAGCTGATCAAATTCCATTAAAAAATATTCTTGAAAACAATCTTGAAATGTTACACTTTTAAATTATTATACATAACTTTAAAAATTAAATCAGTTTTACTAAACGAACAAAATACATTGAGGTAATTAATTCACAGGCTGATCATGTTCAAAGCGGGTTTTAAATGTGTAAACACAGTACCAAAGTTTAAACCAAAGTACAACTCGGCATAAACATTTAATGAAGTAATAGAAGTGTAAAACTTTGGTTTTTGTTTCAGGTAAATTACTCCAACACCAGAATCAACATTCTTGCCAGTTAAGGAGTATCTAGTGTATAAAAGTAGTTTTTAAGTTAGGAATATTACTGTCAGTAAGAGCCGGAACATTTGTTTGTTCAGGCTACCATAGAGAACAGTTATAAGTACCAAGCAGGATTTATTTATTACTTTTAGTTAAGAAATGAAAATAAGTTTCCTTTGGATGCATGTATTGTCTTAATCAATACCGGTATGTTGTAACTTGTGTAAAGTTATACCTCAGTCGAGTAACTTTGGTTTTATTTTGAGTAGCTTAGAAAATATGTAGTAAGATGATATATTTATTTATTTTCATATGAGGCTAAACTACTTTCAATAAGTTAATTTTAATTGAATAATCACTCAGCAATAATTGTGTTTCAGTTATTAATTTTAATACAACATACAAATTAAAAATCACAGTGAAATAAAAAAATAGTTTTGTTAAGTTTGAATGTACTGACACAGTTAATAATATAATATTATTAGAAGTAATATAGATTAAAAATCATTTGAAGAAGCCTTAGAAAGGCACAATTTTTGGGTAAGTTTACTAATTAAACTAGTAGTAGGAAAAAAACAGTGATTTTTGTAGCTGTTAACAATTTTTGTTATTATATCTTTAGATGTAAGCATTACTTATTTATCAACTTAAAATAACATCACTTTAATAATTGATTCCCTTACTTTGAATTATAAGTTAAAAATAAATTGTTGTTACTTAATAAATGTACTTGTTGTTTCAATCCCCAAAAAAATTCATGTCTAGAGGTCGCTCTTGATTTATACAAATACATTATCATGTAGAGTAAAGGTCATCTTACTTAAATCCATCAAATTAATTCAATAATCATGATTTATGTAAAATTGTGTTGACATTTAATGTCAGGTCTACACCTCTTTCAATTGAACATCTCATTACCAAGCAGAAATTAAAAAGTCCCATGCTCAGACCAAACGACTCATATATTTGTGACAGACAATCCTCTAGCTCGATATGCAGTTATAAAGGCGATCAAATACACTAACTGGCAGCCAGAGCCTGTTTTATAACAATAAGCACGAGTCACAAATACGTGACATCGGTCTACAGCGAAAATCAGACTTTTACAAATACCTGTCTGTACTGAAAGTCCAATTTTTGAATCGGTAGCGAACGTGTTAAGCTGGATTTTTTTACTTTATTCATGTTTGGCTTCTTCATGGGCTCTTTCTGCTTCCAGAAACAAGACCATGTAATCTGTTGTGTGTTAAGTTAGGACACCCCAATTTTTAAGGCATGTTACACCACCTATATTGCAGCATGCCATCTTATGCAGCAATACCGGGTGACTGAAAAAGAACTCCCAATTTTCGAGAGCAATTTTAATAGTGAAACATACAAAGTCTTACATTTATGATTACATAGTGTGAAAGAGAATATCTTCAAGTTTTGGTTTGGTCCAGGTTATCTTCAACGTGCTTACCATTAGTTGCTCTACACAGATCAAGACCATTTTTCACTTCTCGCCAACATTGCAGGTGTAACTGACGAACTGCTTCGATGATCTTATGTCATAAATGGTCATTGTCACAGTTATTTTCAGCATATACCACATTCTTTACATGTCCCGAAAATAAAAAGTTCAGTGGTGTTTTAAATCTGGGCTTCGAGGTGGCCAGAGGATCATCGGAGCAGTTGCGTCAGTCAAACCTGCAATGTTGGCTAATACCTGGCGAGAAGTGAAAAATCTTATTTATCTGTATAGAGCAACTAATGCAACTGTGAAGTTTACTAGGGCCAAACCAAAACTTAAAGATATTCTCTTCACACAATGTATTCATAAATGTAAGATTTGTCATGTTTCACCATTACAATTGTTCTTGAAAATGGGGAGTTCTTTTCAAACACCCTATATTTTATGAGATACACATTCAAAGGCATTACTTTTATACTTATTAACGTGAGCATGGTTGAATACTCATCTTCAAGAGCAGACATAATGTTACTGTAACTACTGTTTCTGTTTTGTGAGGGTTAAATGTCAGTTTGAGTGAAGCACTGTTAAGTGCTAGATCATCTGACATCGGGGTCCCGCGGATATAGACTCCTTTGCCACCCAGCGGGCGTTATGACGGCACGGTTTTCGGCTCTCCTTAAAATTGCAAGGCGCTGTCCAGTTATACTTCATCCGAGACTTTTACTTGTTGACTCAGTATTTATTTTTGGCCACCATATTGGATTCTAATTTTTTTTTCAAAAGTAAAGGCGAGGTTGTTACCCATCCAATTGAACTAAGTTTTACGGTAAACCCAATGCCGCAATAACTATTCGTTCTCAAGATATTAGGGATTCTTTAAAAATAATTTGGGATTGAGCCTTAAAATCCTTAACCTTAAAACATGCCCCTATTCTCATTATTACATCAGATAATGACCATAACCTATCAGTCTTTAGTGGCATTTGCTATTAAAAAAAAAAACTTTCAGCCGCCACCTTCGATCCGACATTATGGAATGATTATATATATATATTTTTTTTTTCAAATGTAAAAGGTTTGGTTGTGGCCCATCATTTTCAACTGTCTTTCCATGCTGAGACCAATAATGAAATCTGTTTTTATCACCTTTTGTTCTCTATGATATCGACACTTTTTTTAAACATTTACAAATTATGGTTTTAAAGATATTTAGCTTTGAGAAATAAAAATAGCCGCCATATTGGAGTTGTGAATGGTAGAGACTTCAAATTTAATCCCAAAAAAGCATCAGGTATAGAAACAATGTATGCTAAGTTTCAAATCCCTTTAACGGTTAAAAAGATATACTACTTAATTTAGTAAAAAATCCAAACCAACTTACTGACGCTAAACAGAGCAAAATTTTAAAAATGTCACTACAGTTTTTGTTTATTTATGGGTGTATAATCCCAAAAATATATGGCCAGTGCACCTTTCTAGTTACACCCTGTATATTATCCCATCTTTTGAATGCCATATACATACAGTATATTGTCCAGTTTAAAGTTTTGTTATCAATGTTATTTTCACAATTTACAAATAGCTTACACAGGTTAATCTAAACGAACAATCGCTCTTTAAGGGTGCTAAGGTTAACAACTGATATTTGTATTGTTAATTAATAGTGAAAAAAAATCTTTTGACAAAAACAATTGTGACGCATAGCGGCATGCTATTTTATATAGTACACACAAACTACGTCGCGGAGCCACTGCCAGGACCACTTCGGCCTGTCGCGCCGTTGACAGAGCGAAGACCTTTTTTTCCCTCTTGTCAACCAAAAACTCTCGCAAAGGTTTTCTTCCCCCTTCCTAGTGAATCTTCTTCACTGCCTGACGTCTTTGCCCATACGCTCTTCACCAAGTCTCCAAATGGATAAGTTTTAGTATTAGAAATATAGTTTTTAGAGACAGTACGGCTGGCTAAACAGCTCCATAAGGGGAAAACCCATAAGGTTCGCCCCGACATCAGAAATGTAGGAAACTAGTGATTGAGTTTGGGGCACTCGCCCCGAACACTTTTCAACAAGTTTAATCTCACCATGTTTGGCCAGTAATTAATTAGACTCCCCAGAAGATTCTCCATAGTTTTTCAATTAAATGTAGTTATTTTAGTAACCTCAGATACTGATCTCAGATATGTCAGGTGTTTTGTAAGGATAGATTATTAAGTCATTACAGTTATTTATATTAAATCAAAGCTGGCTAGGTAGGCTTTCTGGTCTCGGGTAAAAGGTCTACGGGCCTCTGGTCCCCCACGTACGTTTCCAGTTCAATTATATAGTTAGGTACAGGTATTACAACACAGGTTTGGAAGAGGCAGCAGCCCTTCCATTCAGGCATTGCAGTCCCATTATTTCCCTATTAGTAGCAGAGTCAGCACACTCAAGGGCAAGTCCCAATACTAAACATCCCAAGAAGCCACCATTTTTCATTTCACAATGTGTTTGTTAAAAAGATTTATTTGAAATTATGTACAACATTACATAAAAGTATACATTTAATACTTCCTCCTTTTCAAAATTTCTGGCCGCCAGTGGATTGGATGAGTTTCTTCGGTCTGAAAAAAAACAAAAAAAAACACATTAATCACAGTTGAAAAGTTCCTTGGTTATGCAGCTGAATCAAAAACAAAGAAATGTACCTGAACAATTATTCAAGTTGTAGGCATTAGTAACTGTAGCAACTTTTAGTCACTGCACAGTTTTAACATTTCCACTGATTATGTTCCCCATAGTGTGAATGAAACGTTTGGATATATGAACTAGACTTTAGATTTGTATTATGATAGTATTGTATAAATTATTTTCAACCCATTTCAAATTGGAAAAAAATATTTTTTCCCTTTTATAACAGAGATTTTCAAACCTTAAATGAAACTTTATAATAATAACAAATGATAACATTCATGGTACGGTCCATGACAGACTCGTTCCCTAAGTTCATGGGTAAAATTGGCACTACAGTTATGAAGTCAAACTCTCTAATCTCACATTCATAGGCAATGACTCTGGTACGCCAGCCAAAATAATGCTTATTGATGAACAAATTGCATGCAGAAATGTGTTTAGTAGGAAATCTGAATCAAGGTCACCTGTTTTAGACACATATTCTGAAATGTTCAGTTGAGCTTTTGCCGAAATATTGCAAAATGACAGATCATTTTTTATTTAGGAAGCATTCAAATTTGCTAAAATCTGCAGGAAAGTTATAACACTGAAGTATATTTGACCACATGAAACTTAAACACAAATATTGCAATCAAACATTGAATTTGTTCGTTAGCAATGTTGTTTTTGGATGTTTAACCATCCAGTATATTTCTTAGTTTTTACATACTTTATAGAGGATTTAGAGAAAAATGAAACCCTCATAAAAGTATAAAACGCAGTACCTACTCTGTTTAGCAAAGATCTTGTAAATTTTCACATCAAAGTAACCTAAGCATATATTAAAATTTGGTATAGTGAAATACCCCTGTCACAGCAAACCTGCGCACTCAGCGAATTTCTAACGCATATATATGGGTCTCACTACTACCTAGACCCACTTACCAAGTCTCACAAAAATGCATTCATTAATAAGTGATACATAGCATTTTATTTATCCACTATAAGAATAACATTAGGGCTGATTACGCAGGTTTGCTGCAACGAGGAAGATAAGGAATGTTTTTTTTTGCAATTATCAATATAACTCAACCAGTTGAAGCTACATACCAAGTTTTATTCATTTAGGTTCATAACCCAGGGAGAAATAAAACTTTACTTATTCTCCATATGAATAACATGGGGGCCAAGTATGCAGGTTTGCTGCTATCCGGGAAAAATCAACAAAAACAATTTTTGTTTGCAAATATCAATATACCATAACTAGTTGAAGTCAAAAACGACGTTTCATCAATATACATTTATAAATAATCAAATTATCAAATTTGATTTATTCTCCATAAGGATAACATTGGACAACGTACTGTGTTTAGCACTTTGAATATCTCTGCAACGGTTGGACGTAGAAGAAAAAATAAAACATCAAAAAGATTGTTTTGTAGAGTTAAACTGATTGGTAGAAAAAATGTGAAGATTTTAGTAAAATTATCTGAGGAAAATCTAAAAACCTTATTCCCATAAGATTAACATGGGAAATTTTAAGGACATGTTTTTTACTTTTCTCCACAACCACTTAACCTAGCTTAATGATTCAAAATACTAAATTATTTGTTTTTTAAGCTCTATAAAATGGCTACAACCAAAATTGAGTATTTTTAAAATGTTAGGGTAAAAAGTTCAAAAAACGGATTTTTGGAAAATTTTAAACCCCAATAAAACCCTCTTTCCATAGTCCGATAAATCTGGTTTTCAAACTTAGTCATAAATGTTACTCTCCACATTTGTGCCAAATTTCATCAAAATCGGGCATTTCTTTCAAAAGTTATCGAGGTAACGGACAAAAGTATATATAAATTTGAACGAATACTGTTTCTGACATCTGGGGACCTCAAAACAAAAAGTTATCATGGTCTCGGGCTTAAGTCTTACCATGCCACCAACGGTAATAGCTTCTTCCCTATAGGGGAAATTCGCTAAAAGCCTGGTCTTTTGTATTTAACTCCTTAATAAGATTTACTGTCTTCAGCAAATATGTAGGTCTATTTGTTAACTATCCCTGCAACTACTTGAAATTAAATGAAAAATTCTTTATTTTAACAGGCAAAAAAATACTGCTTTTTTCTTGCATTATTATGATTAAAAAATGAAAATTTGTAGTAGGCTATTTTTAAAATTTTATGTAAAAATAATGAAACAAGTAAATTTAGTTTAAATTAATAAACTATGGCTAGTAAAAAAATCTGGATTCATAGGTAGCCCTAACAATCTCAAAACGTTATATAGGAATTGGAAAAAATTGTATCTTTTATAAACCATTTCATGACAAAAATAACTTTTTTAATTTAACCAATCACAGAAAATATGGTATTTGACCAAGGAGCAAGTTTCTATAAAATCTTAAATGTTTGTCATGTGCAACCCTTCATTTCCAATTATGGCCTTGATTATCTTGACTTCCCTTAGAGCCATCAAAGGGGATGATTTTAATTAAAGCCTATTGATAATTATATTCCAACAATAATAAAGAGAAGCCAATATAACTCAGTTGCGGGAGTACATTTACGATGAAGACGACAACAAACACAAGAAGGTTGACAGTTTTAGAATTAGAAGCTTTTCATTTTACTATGTGCCGATACATCGTCGCTTGGCCATATTCACATATACTGTGAGTGCCGATATCCGGGCAGTTTGTCTTGTTTGAGTTTACAGGAGTGCCGATAACAGTCAGTTGGCACTCAAAGGTGTTAATAACTCTATAAACCTAAATCACTTAGTATCTCTAGAGTCACTTCACAAGTTTGTGTACTTGTACTTTCCAATTAAACATGCAAACAAATATGCTTACCATACTCAAGGTCAAGACTAATAATAGATCCTGAACAAACTTACAGCAGATTCATCTTCTTTGTATATTTTAATGGTTTTGTCAGCCTCTGTAGTAATCAAACGACTGCCACTCTGGTCGAAAGTCATGGAGAATATTCCTGACTCACTGTCCATGGATCCTGGTTGGACTGGAGCCTGGGAAAATTAGAACGACTGTTAAGTAGTTGTTAGCTAAGCTTTGTCATTTCATTAATTTAAGGTGATTAAAATTAGTATTAAGTCTCGCCCACTTGATTTTACTGTAAACAATAATATTGGTATTCAAAAATGTCATTATAAATCGATGTTTATACTCTGCGCGTTATTTATCAATATATCGATCCATGTGTGTGTGTGTGAGAGAGAGAGAGGGTTAGTTGGAGGCAGGGCTCAGTTTCAGAGAGTTAAGACCCCATACACTTTTGTGGTGTTTACCCCTTCACTCTTTCGACAGCGACACCACACGCTGCTTTAGCGTCCTTGCGTTTCTAGTTTCTAACTACTCGCAGTCCAAAGTCTGCCATGAATTCTAGTTCAATTTTCTCCCTTTTGCTCGCCGCTTTTAGCTTCAAATTTTCATTTCCCAGCCGACGTAGGCTGTAGTATATTTAGCTTTTCCGTAGTCTCAAATTATCAATGATTTCTAATTTTTCATTAAACCAAAAATATTCAAAATTTGTAGTATTGTGCTTAGTTAGTTCAGTGCCGCCATCTTGTGAACCAACTAAACGGCTCCCTGTATTCCGCATTTGCGTTATATGAGCTCATAAACATTTAAACTGACTCTCTTGCGTTAAAGTGCGAAGCCTCAAGCTAGTGACAGCAGTGTCTCACCCCTACTTTCATCTCTCCACATCTAAATACCACAACCTGTGTTCTGAAAAGTCTCCACTGCCCTTTGGACAACCTTTGGTCCTTCGAATAGCGAAGGCCTACCTATTATAATTGATCAAGTTGACAACAAAAATATTACCTAAATTATTACTACCGTATACTATTTGCAACAGTTCATAAATTATGTTCATAATTATGTATATAAATAAATAATAAATATAACCTGCCATCATAAATATTAATAAATACTTTCCTATTAAAGCCCCAGATAAAAGTTGCCCAACCAATTCTCATTAGGCCGAGCCACATAGTACCTGGGGGGCCGAGCTTTGCTTGGGGGAAAGCCAGTCAGTTTGATTAGATGACTTGGAGTAATATTTCACCACTTCCCCCTATACTCTAATATGAGTAAGGTTTGCTTTCAAATGATCGAAATAACTAATTTCTGGGATAAAAATAAGTTCTAGACAGGCCTCGTCCCCAGGAAAAATCAAATAATGTAAAAAAAACGAAATGAAAAGTTTAAAAAATTAACATTGGGCTTATGGAGTTTCAAATCAAAACAAAAGAATTTTAACAGCTGTTCATAATCAACCAAGGAACTGTCAAAATAATACTCATGTTGATTATGATTATTAACATGTGGTTTCCTGAGAGCAGAGATAAAAAGATTTGAGTGAATACTACATATATAGAGTAGTAAAATAAATCAAAGGGACATTGACCCATAAATGTAAATGACTGGAGGGACCTTTAAAATTTAGAAAAAAAAGCAAATGAGTTATACAAATATGATTATCAGTAGGGGGAAGTGGTGAAATATTACTCCGAGTCATCTAAACAAACTGACTGGCCTTCCCCCGAGCAAAGCTCGGCCCCCAGGTACTATATATGAAATAAATAAATCTCAAAACAAAAATTTGCATAAAGATAATTTCATACTGTACTATATTCATCTGAGTGATTAAAAAGTGAAATAGTGACAGCAAGAACAAGAAGTCCTGAGTGCATTGTTACTGTGGACCAGATGAAAACAATAAAATGCATCTCCCCTGTTGCAATGAGGCTGCCTGTGTGTTAACCCTTTGTACTCCGGACAAAAATTTTTGGTCACTGCCAAAAACTCCGGGTACTAGCCAAAAACTCCGTGCCTTTTTAATTTTGCAAGGGTTTGGGGAAAAAGCTGTAAATTTTATGTTTTAGCTAATAGAGTTATAATTCTTTTTTTGTTTGATTCCTTATGAGTTGTCGAACAATACAAAAATGGTTGTAACTAAAAGAAAAAATATGTATTTAACAAATTTTAATTAATAAATAAAAATAAAAAATATTTTATGTAAAAGTTAACTTTCAGGTGTAATAGCTAAAAAATTAACCATTGGGCCCTCACATTATATTGATATTTTCAGATTCCCCATTTAGTTATAAACATGCGCACAAAATTTCATGCATTTATCTTGAAAAACAAGCAAGTAAAAGGGGAAAAAATGGAAATGGTATTAGGCTCATTTACAAGTGGTCCTCCAAATTTTAGCTTTTTTGAAACACAAAAAATAAAAATAAATTTTGTTGACCAGAAAATCTACTGCAACTTTGTTGTAGAACTCTAACTATAACATAAAATGTCATAAAACTCTTCCAAAAGTAAACAAATATATATGGATGGATGGATGGATGGATGGATGGATGGTTGGATGGATGGATGGATGGATGGATGGATGGATGGATGGATGGATGGATGGATGGATGGATGGATGGAGAGATGGAGAGATGGAGAGATGGAGAGATGGAGAGATGGAGAGAGAGAGAGAGAGAGAGAGAGAGAGAGAGAGAGAGAGAGAGAGAGAGAGAGAGAGAGAGAGAGATTCCCAGCATGAACCCTTCCCTGAGATTAAGTTTGAATTGTAATATCGACTGCAGCTGAGGACATTTAAATATAACGTAATATATTTGAACATTTAAATAAAAGTAACATTAGGAAGCCACCCCTACCTTTGTAAATAATATTTGTAAACAACCCTTGATTTTCTCAAGATACACAGAGTCGTAATTTTAAAATAAATAGGTCCAAGTTTGTTATTGTATATTTGTGATTCATTTCACAGGTAGCCATGATTATTATGATGGCGAAGATGAAGATGGTAAGAACCAGGTAAAAAGGAGTTAGCTAGTTACGAATAGTGTAAAGTACACTTCATTGTATTAACAAAAAGAGTATATAAATACAAACAAACAAACAATTAGATTGTTGGGGGAGTTTACATATTTTCCCCCATATTCAACAATGAGTTTGTTTAGCTCCTTGAGTATTAACATTTGCAAGCAATAACTTGAACATACTTTTTTCCAAGAGACATGTACATACTTTTTCCCAAGTAACTAACAGTTTCAAAACCATTGGTAAAAGTGATTTATTCAAAGTTTAATTGATGGGATGAAGAGATTCAATATCTTAAGACTGGTCAAAAACATGAAAACAAAGAATTTGTATTGAAATATAATTATTTATTTTATTTATAAGAAGTTAAATTTACTAGCTTATTTCATTCCATTTTTAAAGAAGCGAAGTATTAATTTGTTTACCCCCAAATATTTATGAAGAAAGCAACAAATAAATATTTATGTCCACATAACGTAATTTAAATAAATACATAATCAGTCCTGCCAGTGCAGAATTAAATGTCAAATCATCAGGAACGGATTAAGGGTGTGACAATTTGGTTTTACATTTCAAAACTTACTAAATTTTAGTTAACAAATAGTTAAAAACAAAACTGTCTTAGATGGAAATCCAAGATATTTATACTATTTTTCAGAGAGGCTTTGGTTACATATATTGGTAATGTCCAGGTTTTAGCCATTACTGGCTTAATGCCTAAATGCCTAACCTGCAGTCGTTGGAAGTTGTAGCCAGTGCGCCAGTCCCAGCAGTATAGTGTCCCGTTATCTGCGCCGGACACCAGCACTCCCTCGGGATTGACTGCCAGACAGTTGACGATGGCATTGTGTCCGGACAGGTTCTGGATGAAGCTTCCATCAGGACACTTCCACTGCTTGATGTTGTCTGGACTGGCAGATGCGAACATGTACCTGAAAAAACGTCACGTTGCTGAAACTGCAGCTTTGACCTGATTCATCGTGCCAATTAAAATCACTAAGAAATAGTAATTGCACATGACACGTGACACACTCCATGAATTTCCTATCTCCCCATAATGTTCTGTAAAATGTACACTACACTTTTCCACCCTTCCAACCTTAAGTGTTACATTACACTAGTGGTTCGCTTTTTTATTGCATAATGGGATGAGATCAAAAATCCATTCAGCTTTGATAGGCTGAGAAACTTATGTTTCCTAAATCTAAACCCATATAAACTATATTAGTTTAAGTATATTTGGTCCCATGATTAAAAGAACCACGACAATACGATTAAATTTTAATTCATTAAAGCTGTATTTTGAGAACATTAGCATAAATTTGCACGGCTGGAAAAAGTAAATATAAAATAATTTAATAAGTTGCAAGACACAAGTACTTGTCATCCAATTTATACGTGAACGCAGCCTAATAATAATGCTCCATTGCCGTTACAGTAGACGCTCTTTTATCCGGCATGTTCGGGACCACGCCCATGCCGGTAAATCGATTTTTCCGGATAATAGAACTTTTTAGTTATTAATGGGAATACAGTAATCTGGGAGTCTGTCATCTTGCTACAGTAATGAGCCGTGGTCGCGTGCGTTGGTTGACCTTAGCACTGCTCCGGAACAACTGCATTTGTGGACGGATAGACAGACAGACAGACAGACAGACGGGCGGACAGACAGCCGGGCGGAAGTTGGCGTCTAAAAATAGAAACCAATCAAAACAACCACCATTTCCCTGATGTTTACCCTCACTCGTTACTGTACTGTATCACATTTTAAAGTTTTCAAAAGAATTTACTGTACAGGTACAACTTACATGACAACGTAAATTGTGGACCGTTGCAGGCGATAATATTGAAGGAATTGTACAGTACTGTATGAAGGAAAACAGAGTACAAAATCGAGTTTAAACATAGAATATTTATTTAACTACACAACATAAAGTATAAAGGCGGGAACATTCCAGCACAGTCACAGTACGAAACGGAAACAACCAAAAATACCTGGAAAAACCCAGGTCGCCTGGTGCTGGTTAACAGAATGTGCCGGTTCATAGAATGCCGGATAAAAGAGCGTCTACTGTAATCACAATGAAACAGACAACGTCATATAGGCTACATTAAAGAAAATATGAAACATGCAACAACAAAAACCGGCAAAACGGTATTGGGTTGAATATTATTTAAATATTAGAAAATGGACTTTTTTAAAAATTAAGTACATGAATAAATGAGTGTTTTTCCTAAGTTTCCTTTAACCTATTTATCTTGTTTTTCACTAATTTTAGACTCACCTAACAGTCTACCATACTTGGCGTTGTTTTAATGGTATCCTCAGTAATCCATAATATATATTATTTTGATAACTCTAAGGTCCCATATTTGACTGATCAGTCTACTGTAAGTAAAGGTGTATAACATGGTTATTTATTCAAACAATTTAAATTTCAGCTCAGACAAGCAAGTCCACTCACAGAGTGGGGTGGAACACGACAGATCGTACACTCTTCTTGTGATTGGTGAGGGTGGCGATACTCTTCCCTGCCGCCAAGTCCCACAGGCGGATGGTGCAGTCGTGGCTGCCAGTCACCACCTGCGTCAAGGAACATTACACTTTGTAGAAAATAAATACAGTACATAGCTAATACACTTCATTTAAAAGATGTCAATCTTAATTATTGAGAATCGTCACCTTATGAGCAGTGAAACTTTTACCATTTTTAGTGAATTTCCTATGGAAAAGTGAACTATTAGCATGACCCGCACAGTGAGACTTAAGCCTGGGACAGCCGTAGAAGTTCCTAACATGACACCCTGAACACGTCCTGAAGCGTCTCAAAAAACGTTATATATATATATATATATACTTTACTTCAAATCCGATTTACTTCAAATTTGGTAGAGACATTCCTTTTTGTAATCAATTGGACAAGTTTGTTGGGCAAAACAATCGGAAAACTCTAACCCCCTTTTTTGGGGATGGGATTTTTAAATTTTCAAATTTTGAGTTTTTGGGCCCAAAAAGGGTCAGAAAACCCCCGAATGTACACTTATTGCATATTAAATTATTGTACGTAAAAAGCCAAAGATTTTAAGCCCTCCCTCATCATTCTAGCATAAGTACTTACCGAGTTATTAAAGAAAATGTTAATTTTCAAAATACAGTACGTTGTTTCATGGGGATTTTACACTGGGAAAGCCAGTTTTTCATACCTTAATATCGTTTTATCATCCCCAATACCCCTATATCAACTTTTTATCCCAACTATACCTCCGTCTAACTTTATAATGTACAACATTGGCATCAATGAATTTAAATATTACCAGGAGCATCAGAATAGCAAAACAAACATTTTTCAATTTAAAAAAAAAATGTAACCAGTGTTAGTTTAAACCCTTTATTTGATCTTTTTAAGGTTTTAATGCGGAAATTCACTTCCCTCACGTCAGCGTGCTGCATGCGATCTTGTTTTACTTTCTCCCCCTATACATAGTATATGGAGAAAGTGTATTTTTCATCAAAATGTTTGAATTTTAGTTGTTGGTGGAAATATTTGTTTTGGTGCTCCCTGAATCCAAAAAAGTGATTTTTACGTGACGTCTGTGTGTCTGTATGCCTGTCTGTTTGTAAGGATGTACAGAGCTAGAGCCCACACCAATTAGCCGATTTTGATCAAATTTGGTATGGAGGTACTAAACCACAATATCTCCAGGCATTTTATTAATTTTTTATTTGTAAGCGTAATTATTCCCCAAAAATCGCCAAAAAACACGAAAAATCAAAATTTTTCAAAAGTGGCTCTAACGATTTTAATTTAACTTTAGTCATTTGTAGAGCTTTAGTTTTCCAACAAAATGACACCACCCGCATTTCTGTAAACAATCGGGTTCAGAAATTACAGGACTTAAAAATATCAAAAATTCAGTTTTTTTAATTTTCATAAAAAAATACTATTCACCATTAAAAAGAGCTCAAAAAACTAAATAATTTAGTATTTTGAATTATTATTCTACGATTGCTGGTTGCAGAAAAAATTTCAATTTTCACTTTGCGGTAAACGCAGTACGTTGTCCAATGTTATTCTTATGGGGAATACAAAAATTATTATTTCTCTCTTATTTACTGATCAATTTTGTTCAAACTTGATAGATAACCTTGTCAAGTTAACATTGACCAAGAGAGGAAATTCAAAATATGATTCCCCTTAATAACCCAGGGAGGGAAATAGGGGGCATTTCCCCTCTTAAAACCACGTATGTAGCAATGGATTCTGCAGTGCCTCCAAAAGAGGGATTTGGGTGGATGTTTTTGAAAACAACTTGTTTACAAGATTTTCTGTACATTCGACCGTGCTTTGTATTTTTTATTTAGTAAATAAAAAGTAATTTATTCATTAAAGTTGGGCTAAAAGGGAGAAAGTATGTGTCAGTTTCCTGATACCGTTTATTTTAAAGGGTATTTATCCCCCAAGAACCTCTAAAAAATATGAAAATCCTAAATTAAAAAGCTCTAAAAATGTTTATTAAAAACTAGTGGTTTATCGTTCTTCAGGTCTCCAACAATATGACACCATTTCTGGGAAAATTCTGGATCAAAAATTGAAGACTTAAAAGGTCTCAAAATCCAATGGGTTTTACAATGCTATAAACCTATGATGAAATTGTCTTATCACTATTAAAATAATAAGCTCAACCATAAATCAATATTTTGAATTGAATTTCTCAAAGTGGAGAACGTAATTGCTCTATTTATGTTTAGAAGGGAATAAATACAAATAATGTAAATAAACCTTTGGTGACCCCAGTTAAACCGCAGCCTGATTAACCCGCTCCCAGATACTGTAAACTGTGTGTTGACTGTAAACTTTGTGTGCAGGTACAGGTAATAGACCAATGGAGGATATCTGGAATATTTTGCCACCTAATCCAGAGGGGGGGGGGAGAGATATTCCCCTTTAAAACCAATGTGAAACAAATTAATCTGCAGTGCCTTCAACAAATAGATTCAGGGAAACATTTAAAAAAAAGTTTATTAGAAGGTTTTTATAGGCCACTAAGCTTCCATACTTTCTGCACCAATAAACAATATTTAGTAAAAATTTATCTATTTAAATTGGGCTAAAAAGGAGAAAAATATGTGTGTTAGTTTTCTGATACCGTTTATTTTTTTACTAGCCATACAATATTTAAGGTTTTGTTTTATGGATTGTTAGAAATTTTACATATAGTCTAAGTACAGAAATGACCAAACATTAATTAAGAACTGGGTTCCTGTGATGTAAACAAATTTCTAAACTGATTCTAGGTCTTGTGAATATATATGATTTAAGTTTCTTAGCCAACAATTTTAAGGTAGGCCTACCTTATATTTCTTTATTTTCAGAGAAGTTCAGAAGACATCTTTGCATTTACTTTAGGAGTGTGCGAGTAGTGATTTTTTTAATTGAAGCGAGTAGTGCCAATTATTTTCGAGCGAGTATTTGGCATCAGTTGGTAGTTTAAAATAGTGTAATGGGATTTGGATACCACCCTAGATTTGGTAATCTAATCATTGTTTCTAACCAATACATGAGTAGCAATACAAAGTTTTGGACAGTAAAATCAAACTGCATTATGTATTGACAAACAAAACACAGTTTGACATTCGTTCCCGGCCGATAAAACACGGTCCAGTTGTCATTTGGCCAATATCATCTGGTCAAGACGTCATTTATAATCAATATTAGATGACAAAATCGTTAATTAAGGCCAATATTAAGTGGCCCTGTCGCCACTTTTGCCAATATTATATACACCGTCGTCATTTGCGGCCTTTAGTATGTGATCCAGTCGTAAATTTTGTCCGATATTATGTTTTCCGTCATCATTTACGGCCGAAATTGCGTGGTCCAATCGTCATATTCGGCCGATTTTATATGATGCGATCGGCATTTGCGACCTTACTACGTGTTTTGACCGGTCACAATGGTTAGCAATCGTGATTTTCAGCCAATTTTACGTGATGTGATCGCCTTTTGCAGCCATTACTACGCGTTTTGACTGGTCGCAATCGTTAACGATAGTCATTTTCGGCCAATTTTACGTGATGCAATCCCCCTTTTGCGGCCGTTACGCGTTTTGGCCGGTCGCAATCGTTAGCGATCGTCTGGAAATCGGTGGGAAATACTCACTCAAACTTTTGAGTATTTTTCAAAACTTCGAGTAGAGTTTGAGTATTAAAATACGCGGCCGAAAACTCAAAGTTTTAAGTACTCGCACCTAATTAACTTTTATGTTAAGATGGTGTCAAGCTACTGTACTTCACTCACCTACTAGAGACTAAACTATTTTTAATGTAACTTTGACCTTACTTCCGTGAGGTCGGATGGTTAAGAGAATAGATTCAAGTTATATTAAACAGAGTATACATTCTAGTAGACATTAGTATAGATTAGTATAATGTGACACTGGTTTAAAAATTGCTGTGGGACATTCTTTCCCACGTATTCAACTACAAATTTACCAAATGCCTAGTTTAATCATAGGCAACTGCTATTGTCTGTTTGATTTTACTGCGCGGTCAAAAGAAGAATTTAAATCGCCCAATTTTCTTTTGCAGTCAACCAATCACAACCACTAACGGCTGATTTATTTTGATCTAATTGTGCTTTGTTTACATCATATTAGATGTAGAAAAAAGCTATGGCATGAGTATTATTGCAATTATAAATTTGGTCTCGAGCTTTTGATTATTTACGTAGTTTTTTGCTACCTTACATTTAATTGACTAAAAAATAAATGAGTGAAGTATATACATAAACTGTGCCTATTTTTACTCCCCCATTAGCACAAATTCTTTACTAAAATCCCTAAAAAGCTTATACGAAAAAATGTCTGCTACCCTAAACAGCTGGCAGACATAGGTAATAGTGCAAGTTGGGGAAATTCAGGACAGTAAGTTCCCGTGGTGGTAAATCAAATGTTGACTTTCAATTGCACATTAAGATCAAAACAGGGTATAACAAAATGTGATTCCCAGCCTGCATGGGCCTAACCCAAAAACCCCCAACAATAACTAACCCAGACAATATCATGGACACAGGATGTCCAGCTATTCCCGGATGTTTGGGAAGCCTACCTGAGGTTCGGCAGCCTGGCTGATGACGCTGGCCACAGTGTTGGTGTGTCCAGTGAGTGTGTGGACGTTAGCTTTGGTCCTCATGTCCCACACTCTCGCAGTAGAGTCCCGCCCCGCAGTGATGAGAACGTCTATCGTGGGATGCAGGGCGAGCGTGTACACTGCACTCAGGTGACCATGGTAGTGTCTGATTACCTACACCAAGTACACCTTTTATGAGGAAGTTTATCAAATATAAGTACTAAGAAGTAAGTTTGACTGAGCTTGTCAAATAAGATAGAAATAATTTTATTTTTTAGGCCCTACTGTCTCAGCCTCATTTATACATTGTTCATTATTTTTGATAAGCTAAATCTTCCTTGACATTCACCAAATATTATGTCAATCTTTAAGTGCCAGTGTAAATAAAACACAAGGTTTCGTGATTGGGTTGTGATTATTTTTCATTTACAGGGTGTCTACCAGCTCCCTAAAATAAAAATCGGGGACTTTTTGGGGGACTTATCTTTTATCATTAAAAATCAGTGACCTCGGAATAAAACCTTAGCGTTTTGCTTTATTTTTATTAGCGTTTTGCTTTATTTTTATTAGCGTTTTGTTTTATTAAAAAAATCTAATATAGCTCACGATAGTACAAAACTTCAAATTGATAACAACCATTATATCTTCAGTATTGGATGCTTAGGCTTAAGCATACTTTAGTAAACATTAATATGAAATCAGCACATCATTTAGGGTCTACCCTAAATAAAAATTAAAAAGAGAATAGGCGAAGTTAAGGGATACTTCATTGCAGTGGTTCTTCCTTAATGAACGAGTGACCCACATAGGCCTACCTTGTATCCGTTCCATGTTATAGAAAAAAACACAAGCACAATAAATCTTGGTTTATGTAAAAAACACTACGCCTAATCAAAACACTAATTGAAATCTATTTTACAGGCATACTAATAACAGTTAACACTTTTTAACTATCCTCCAACTACACCAGAGAAAAAAAACCTAATACCTATTCAAAACTTGTAAAACATTTATTTAGTTCTCTTTGAATAACTTGCTTTTTTTCTAATTTATGTTTTTTACTCATCAGTTCTTTTTTATTCAACAAAGCTTGTTTCCTAGATTTTCTGCAAAACTTTCAATATCAATACGCCTGACTTGGGCCTATTTGTTGAAGATTCTACTATGGGCCTACTGCTGTCCCGGCTGCTGGATTGTAAGTCTTGGCCTACTTGCATTGAACTAGAACTTTGACAAAGACCCACATTTAAATGTTGGCTGCTGGATTGCAGGCCTATTTCTGTCAAGGTAGTAGGAACTTCTAGGTTGAATGCATGCGAGGTCAACTGATTACCACTGTGTAGATTCGAAAAAAACTGCAGGTGTTTTTCCCCTTTTCATGAGATTTGATGGCAGTTATTATGACAGTGGGAAACATCAAAACATTTTTTACAAAAACAACAAAATTCTATGAACTTTTCCTTTTTTCTAAGCCACTTAGACCACTGGTCTTCTTCTATCCAAGTATCTTCTAACTGACATTTCCCAGGCATTTTGAGATTAAAATAAAAAGTTACTTAAACCGTTTTCTTAGGCCTAGCCACTAAAACATAAAACTACATATCACTGATACCATTGGGTAGATATAAACCCAATGCTGATACTAAGTAACTCACATTCACATGTGAGACTAATAGTGACAATGACAATCACACGATCACGTATGAACAATAACTGCTGAACTACTCGCTTAGAAGTTCAAACTCAATAAAACGATCAACGAACAGACTAGCAAGTTATAACCTTATTAGTACATTTTGCATTAATTAATCACAACTCTTTTTCATATCGTTTAAAATTAGCTTTCTTAAATTCTTCTAACACTCTCAATGTATAAAAAGGTTTTTGTCACACAATAACAGTACAATTTTTGTTTTAAAATTAAATGAATTGAATTTGACTTATGAAAGTGGGAGTCAGTTCTCAGTACTCAGTACCGATTCGCTCTCAATACTGTTTAGCTCTTCCAACAATAAGTGCTGTGGTCAACATCATGGTATGACTTCATAAAAGATGTAAATAATTGATTATGATTAAATCTCCGGTGGTATTTATATTTAATCATTTGAATTTTACTACCATGTAATCTACTGCTTAAGCAATACTTTTTTTATGGCAAGCGTCAACACTCTCGTAACCTTCATAACCTACCACTCAACGACGAGAGTTGTTAGTGAGATAATACAATCGGCAAAATATCGTATCAGGCAGGGCGGTATATTGCGATCATGCAGGATATGGGCTTCTTCACTAGTGCTCGTGGTGCTTGCCCATAAAAACAGTCTTCTGACGTAACAGACTGGCCGACTGTAGATTGGCGCGAAAGTAAACAAATCTACCCAACGCTTTGGTTTCTTTGACTAGGCACCAGCATTGCTAATGTCTGCCTTGCTTTATAGGTTGCAAAGTTTAATCACTGACGAGCTGCGGCTTCGGTGGGACACCAGCACATAAGACATAGACGGGTACAATCATTTTGTCCTGTCAAAACGCAGACAAATGAAACTACAATCAGCGGTGTAAATTGGTAAAATCGTGAAGTCACTCACACTAGGGTGAACATCAATATTGAATTGATAATCAATTATTCACTCTCTTTATTATTTAATTTTGACTTGGATATTTTTCTGTGTCTTATGCATCAAAATTCGTGACATTCGGTGACTTCCGTGACCAGTAGATTTGGGCAACACCCACTTTAATATTCAACCAAAGTGTCAATCCTTTGTCAATCTTGTTAAATCAGCATTTTTGTTTGTTTGTACAAATCTTGGGGACGACAGTGTGTAGATCTGGTATGTTTATGTTGATTTACCAAGATTGCCCACGGATTGACGCTTCATTTGAATGAATAGGCAGGTGTTTTCCAAAAAATTGAAAAACAATTAAGAACAAGTCATGTAATTTATATCAAAACATAAATAGGTTGCCAATGCTAAGAGTGAAAATATGGTTGATCCCTATGACCATTGACTATAAATATGACCTAGATTTGAGGGAAATTTAGGCTGTTTGGGAAGATTTGAGCTAGCATGTTGTTAGAGGTGTAACTAACAAACACTCAAGCAAGTTTTCCCACCGATTTGTGGTAGACTCTTTCACCAACGATATCGATGTGCAAACCGCATAAAGTTGGATGTTAATGATGAACGAGCTTATATTGACCTCAAATTATGTACTGCAAAAACGAGCTATCAAACTCTTTGAACATCAATCAAACCTCTTATAACCTACCATGTTTGTTCCATCCTGTTGCTAAAAATAGCGTCAAGATAGATTTAAATGTATACTGAAAAACTTATTTTATGTATATTAGTATAATGTTAAGTTACTAATAGTACTTAATTAGTTTTTATTATTTTGTTATTATTGTTAAGCTGTAGTCAGAATTTGAAGGAAGATTTTAGTAGTAAACAGATCGGGGGAAAGATTGGATGAAAGGTAGATTCTGTTTGGAATATTTAAATGTCCTAAGGAAAATTAAAATGAGGACTCGCAACACTTGTGCCATTTCTACTCTAGATCCTAATGTGCGAAAATTGAAGACTTGCCTTGTTATATTCCAGGTCCCAACACTTGACTTGCCTATCTTCACCGCAGCTGAAGAGGTAAGGATGTCGATTACTGACAGCTAGGCCACGGACGCTGCTGATGTGACCAGTGAGCGAAACCTTTAGCCGACCACTGCCGAGTTCCCAGATCTGCAAAACAACAAAAGCTTAGGTTTTAGCAACAGAGAAGTGACTTAAGGGGATAGGATAGAGGGTAGGCTTTTATAAGCACAAATTTATTCAAGCCTAGGTTTAGACTTAAAACAATTTTTGTTAATATGGGAACCAAGGTAAACTTTTGGTCTGAACTTCAGACTACGGGAGGATCAAATGTAAAAAATATCAATGCACTCTCTTGTAATGGGTTTTCTCAAATAGTTTTATTACTTATATAAATTTTCAACACATGATTTAATTTAGAAAAGGGATAATATTCAGCTGGCTTACCTGAGAAAAAGTTCAAATCAACATAAATTTACATTCAAAAGAAAAAAAAAAATTATATCACTGATATTTCATTACACTGTTTGGTTTGGTTTTATAAAAAGCAGTTATTTATAAGAACAAATTGAATATTAAGTTCAGGAAATCCTAAAATTTCATGCAGCTAATTGATAGTGAAATAGCAAATGGAAAGATTATAACTACGAAGACCACAAGAGATATCCCCTTCCTCCTCACCTTAATGACCCTATCAGCAGAGCCGGTAGCAAACCATTCGTTACCGGGCTCCACAGCGACACAGCGCACCCAGCCCAGATGTCCGGATATGACACGGAACAGCTTCCATGGCGGGTGCCACTTGGGCTTGGGCATGGACGGAGCTTTGCGATTGGCTGCAATGGTGGACAGGGCCCCGCCAACTCCAGCAGAGGCTACTAGAGCCCCGCTACCCCCAGTCATAGGAACTAGCGCCGTCTCTCCCATTGCAATATGATCCATCTCACCTTCCTTTTCTGAAACAGAGACATTTTGTTCACTAACTGTTCGTGTAAAATAATAGTAATGATATTTGTAAAACGACCAATCAATCGGTTCAAATGTAAGAACATGCTTTGATAAACATTTGTATAATAGTCACAGAAAATGTTACACATGACCTAAATATTACAAATGTTTTATTTATTGCATGCGCAAACAGTTTTATCTCGAGGGATGGGTAACAGAGACAAAGCTTTGGACTTATAGCCAGATTTTTTATCTTTTTTATAAAATAAATCATAATATTTTTATCTTTTGTTATTTTTACATATAGCATGTGATGTTTTTAAATGGAGTCAATGGTATTTTAGAAGAGTGTTGTCATGAAACCACAGTGTTTTAAAGAAATATATAAGGAAATCATGATCTTAACTAAAAATTATGGATGGTAGTCTAGTTAAATCAAAAGAAATAATACTATGAACCAAGGTGTTTATCCTTTCTTCCTTCAAGTAGATACGGTATATACACAAATTTCATTTATTTTCACTACAGCACAAACTGCAAAAAATTAACATAGGGATATATAATTGTGATTCCCGACTCTTTGTATCTTTATCAAAAAATACTTGGAAGGGACATTGAGTTTTAATAACAACTGGAGCGACCCCAAGCGACTGCAACTGGGGGCGCTCAGCGACTTATAATATACTTCGTTCCCTTTTAGCGAATTTCCCCTATAGGGAATGTGCGTAGTGGGCATGGTAAGACCTAGGTCCATGACGATGTTAACTTTTCGTTTTGAGGTCCCCAGACCCCAAAAACACCATTCGTTCGAAACTGAAAATATATATAGGCTATATATATATATATATGTGTGTGTGTCCGTAAGCACGATAACTCTCGTAAAAATAATCCGATTCTGATGAAACTTGGTATAAACGTGTAAAGCAACATTTATGACTTTAAGTTCGAAAACCAGCCAGATCGCTCTATCTGAAGGGGTATTTTGGAGGGTTTTGTACCCCAAAATGGGTTTATTAATTTTTTTACATATAATTTTTGAAATAGTCAAACTTTAGATTTTACCATTGGATTCAGTTTAAAAAAAACACACAATTTGGTATTTTGATCATTCCTGTACGCCAATTGGTTACTGAGATATTGAAAGTGCTAAACACAGTACGTTGCCTAATGTTATTCTTATGGAGGAAAAGAAAAATTTTATACATCGCTTATTTATGAAAGTACACTGACGAAACTTGGTATACGGCTTCATCTCGTTGTGATCTATTGATATTTGCTAAACAATTTTTTTTGGCAAAGACTCCCGTAACAGCCAACCTGCGTACTCAGCCCCCATGTTATTCTTATAGAGAATAATTAAATGCTGTCTCCCTTAATTATGAACATAAATGATTAAATACCCCCGTCGCAGCAAACCTGCGTACTCAGCGAATTTCCAATGCGTAATATATGTCTTAATGCCATATAAAGCCACATACCAAGTTTCATAAAAATATATTCATATATAAGCGATATATACAATTTTAATTATTCTCCATAAGAATAGCATTGGTGATGAGTACATAGGTTTGCTGAAACAAGGAACACAAACAATTGGTTTTTATGCAAATATAAATATAATTTAACTAGGTGAAGCCACATACCAAGTTTAATCAATATTCAATCATAAGTAAGCACTATATAACATTTTAATTATTCTCCATAAGAATAACATGGGAGATGAGTAAGCAGGTTTGCTGCAACAAGGAACTAAAAAAATGGGTTTTTATGCAAATATCAATATAACTCAACAAGGTGAAGCCACATACCAAGTTGTATTAATTTATGTTCATAATTAACGGAGTCATTACATTTTACTTATTCTCCATAAGAATAACATGGGGGCTGAGTACGCAGGTTCGCTGCTACGGGGATAATCAACAAAAAATCAATTTTTTGTGCAAATATCAATATACCAGTACTACGTGACCCCACGTGCCAGGTTTCATCAATATACATTCATTAATAATGGAGATATCAAATTTTATTTATTCTCCATAAGGATAACATTGGACAACGTACTGTGTTTAGCACTTTGAATATCTCTGCAACGGTTGGACGTAGAATCACAATTTAAACACCAAAATGATTTTTTGTGGAGCTGAATTGATTGGTAAAAGCAAATGTGAAGTTTACATCAAAATTAACTTAGGAAAAGCCAAAAACCTTTTTCCCATAAGATTAACACAGGAGATTTTTTGGATTTTCTCCACAACCACTTAACCTAGCTTAATAATTCAAAATACCATATTATTTGTTTTTTTAAGCTCTATAACATGGTCTAAACCAAAATTAAGTGTTTTAAAAATTGTAGGGTAAAAAATGCAAAAAACTGATTTTTGGAAAATTTAAAACCCCCATAAACCCCCCTTCCCATGGCCCGATTTTTCTGGTTTTCAAACTTAAAGTCATGAATGTCACTTTACACATTTGAGCCAAATTTCATCGAAATCGGACGTTTTTTACTCAAGTTATCGCATTCACGGACACATATATATATATATAGATATATATATATATAGATATATATATATATAGATATATATATATATATATATATATATATAGATATATATATACATATATATAAATTTGAACGAATAGTGTTTTAGTCATCTGGGGACCTTAAAAAAAAATTTGTCATGGTCTCGGGCTTAAGTCTTACCATGAGACCTACGGTAATAGCTTCTTCCCTATAGGGGAAATTCGCTAAAACCGGTTCACCTAGTTTCGACTTCACCTAGTTGAATTATATTGATATTAGCATAACAATCCATTTTTTGAGTTCCTTGTTGCAGCAAACCGGCGTACTCAGCCCCAATGTTATTCTTATGGAGAATAATTATAATTGTATATATTGCTTATTTGTGAATGTATTTTTATGAAACTTGGTAAGTGGCTTTATGTAGTATTAAGACATTTATATCTCCATTGGAAATTCACTGAGTATGAAGGTTTGCTGCGACGGGGGTATTATTGATCTGTAATGGAAAGGGTATCAATTCCAGAATTGAGGACTGAAGCCCAAATTTCAAAATCGGATTGGAAAAATCCTGGAAACGACCTATAACTGAGTATGTTTGGTATGTTGAAGCAAATAGCCTACACTGTTCTAGCCAGACAAATTCACTAGGCCTATAGAATGTTTGAAGATAGAAAAATGTAGCCTATTAACCTATTTTCATATAGTTATATGCCGTTTTTTTTACATTTATTTTTTGTTAAAAAATATCTTCTATGTTGGCTCTTGACATTATTAATCTGTCAGAACAGTTCCACCCAACAACCTGTTGGGTGGAACTCACCCAACAGAGTGAACTCACCTCTCTGATGACTTATCTCCAATGCTGCCTCAGCTGATTGCTGTTTCTTCAAAGTGTTTGCTTGTTTTACTTTATCCATGACAAGATTGTACGAGTCCTTTGCTTTAACTGCTTTTTTGACTTTCTCCCTATAGCAACATTTTAATTTTTAAGGAAACTAATACATAGTATATACTAACAAACAAAACAACACTTGCAAAAAATTGTAACTATGATGGGGAATTATTTAATAAAACAAAACAAATTAACATTTTCGCTGCGTGTCCCCCATAATCGGAACAGTGCTAAACATTGAAACATATGAGATTTTCATGTTTAAACATGTCAAACACAATGAATGTGTTAAGCCATTTAGGCTGCACTTTAATCTTTTAAACACCATAAGCAAATCTAATGTGTTTTGAGGTACGGTACATAGGAAAAAATATCTGGCACTTAACTCTAGCTAAGATTGTTGTAGCTAAGAAAATTGCAGATGGTGACTTCTGAAAGTCAGCAACAGGACTAGTGTGTGGGTATATTGCAATATATATATAAATCAATTAAAAAAACATTATTGAATATAAAACAATTAGCAACACAATAACAATAATAATACGTAATAATAATAATAATTTGTTCATTTTTAATGTGCCTACAAGTAAAATAGAGTAAGTCTATTTATTACAGATTCACTATAAATTTCAAAATGTAGGCCTAACCAAAATCCAGGAAATTTTGTGAATGCCAGAAAATTCATAGGTTTTTGCTTGATGAAAACAACAAAACACATCATAAATGAAATCAACAAGCCTACAGGTTTGGCTGAGTGTGTGTTAATTGACTGACTCAACAAACATAGGCATAATGCAAGTAAAGAACACAACTTTATTACCACCAGTGGCGGATTTAGGGGGGGGGGGCTATAGGGGCTGCAAATTTGTAGGGGCGGCAAATTTTCAGAAAAGTTAAAAAGGTTTTTTCAAAACAAATGTTTAAATCGGGAACATTTTGATGAAAGCGGAAGAAGATGATGGTGTGCCGCCCTCCTAATGGTGATAAAGGTAGGGCGGCAAATTTTCAGAAAAGTTAAAAACGTTTTTTCAAAACAAATGTTTAAATCGGGAACATTTTGACGAAAGCGGAAGAAGATGATGGTGTGCCGCCCTCCTAATGGTGATAAAGGTAGTAATGAGAGGATAATTTATTACCCTTACAATATCTCACGCTCTTTCCTAATCCAGTTTTAATACATTTGTCCGTACAACTTTAGGCCACAGAGAGAGGATTCACAGGGCAGCAAGAGACAAACTGGAGTGAATTAAACTACTCCCCTCAGCCTATCAGGCGCTGTGCCGCTATGACCAATGTACGGACTTAATGTACCGTACATTCTCCTAACTATTGTTGACACAATATCAAAGATAACTGAGACACGCCTGTGGAATGTGGCATAATTTGAGATGGCAATGAGATAATTTTGACTAGGCTTCGACTATAATTATATAATGATATTGTCGAGTGATTTTCAAAGTAAAGGTATTGTAACGAAGAAAGTTATTTTAGTTGCCTAATATGCCTTCTATCAAAGACTATGAAATAAATGTTCATTTGTATTTTGTTAGTGTTTATAATAAGCTGTGACAGAAAATACCTGGAAACAAGCACTGAATGCATATATTGGTTAAAGTGTTTTCATACCGATTCATCCATAGAGCTTTCCCCTACGGGACTTCTAACTTCTAAGCTAAGTTATCATAGATTTCTTATGGAAATTAGAAAATTCAAACAGCTGATCTAGATTCCTAGTAGTTTCACGGGCTAACCACAGAATGCAGCACACACAAACTGTTATAGTTTACGTGGGCGAAGCCCACGGGTCTACAAGTTTTAAATATTCCCAAAAACCCATGGCATGAATAATAAACACATCGCTAATCATAACAACACAATTTCATGAAGTACAAATATCAGGTGGAAATTACCGTTCGGGTACATTATGACGATTGTCTAACATCAATTCTCACAAGTTGTATTACCATGGGGAGAGCTAGGGGAGAGGTTTGTTTACTACTCTATTAAGCTTCCGAGGAATTAAAAAGTTGTGTGGGAAAACTATGAATAAAACGAGAGATTTAGATAATTTTAAATTGTTATTGGCGAATTTGATCTAAAGTTTGAGTTCTTAATTTTAAACTGACTTGTAAATAAGTTATGTAAGGGTGTTAAAATGTATAATCAGTGGTTTTTAAATTATTGTGCCCGACGCTTGTACGGGGAGATATAATGGACATCCACGGAATCCGATCGGGTCCAAGCCCAGCTCCCATATACACGTACCCTTAGGAATATGTTTGAAAAAGTAAACAGTTTTATGAAGACTACATCAATCCATTTTATATTTGTATGGTATAAAACATGAAAATTAATTCTCTGTATAACAATTTAATTTTCAAAATGAATGACAAATTGTGTTAAAAACGCTAATTCAGGATTAAAATAGTCTTTAAGTACGAATTTTAAGGCTACAATGTTGTCATTTTTGTAGGTTATATATTCTAATGTTCAGTAGTTAATGCGTTGGTTTAAAAATTATTGTTTAACCAACACATTTTAAGAACAGATTTTTTAGGCCTTTGTTTAATGATTTCTTTGTCAGTAAAAGTAGCACTGCTTTCAACACAAATCGCTAATACTTGTAGGGTTGATCGTCATTGCATATATTGAACTGCGTTCATTTAGGTGAAATCATCATTCTACTTTATATTACTGTTTATATATTTTTTTAATTAGAAAAACAGCAATCTCTTAAATTTATTCATTTAGTACATTTATAGCTTCCTTACATGCAGACGTAAAATAACCAACTAAACGTTACAATACAATATGGCTTACTAATACAAAATGGGTAAACCTGGGTGACTAAGAAGGAAAAAGATTATATTATGGAGGGGGGGGGCGGCAGATTGTTAACAGCCCTTAAGCAGCAATTGAGTAAATCCGCCACTGATTACCAGTGCATGTTTGGTAGAATCATTTGGAACACTATATTCTTGAAAAGGACAGGCAGAGCCTCCCCCTCCACCACATTCTAGGTTAATGGCATAATTTTAGCTGACAACATAAAATAAACTTGATTTAAAAAATTCAGATAAAAAATGTATGCTGATGGATAATTACACAGCATAATATCAAATTTTTCAGCTTTCAGAGGGTTAAGAAACGGATTATTATGAATAATACTTACGCAAACTCATCTATTGGGGGCAGCTGTCCTTGGCTAGATAAAAACATGTCGTGAGTTCTCTTTAAAGAACGAAACACGAGGGTGTGAACGGAGTGTCTTTGAACCTCCTGAAAAAAAATCAATATCCCAAGTTCAATTCATAGCCTATACAAAGCTAAATTTAATCATTGACAGAATATTGATAGAAAGTTGCTAACTAGCACAGAAGTCACAACCAAAAGTAAATTGACTGATGTAAAAATTTAAGGCTGGTGATAACTTTTGCGTTTTACTGTTATTTTTCTTGAAAACCTCAACATCTCTCTTTAATTTGTCTTCTCTGCTACAATAATAATAATAATAATAATAATACGTAATCACTTTATTGAGATGACAACTACAAATGATGTCTATCAATGTTAAAAAACAGAAATTTAGAATTAGTTTATAATAGAATTAGTACCGTACTACAATTAATAAACAATATAAATATTATAAAAATTTAAAAAACGAATATACCGTGGTCTCAGAAATGTCAGAGCCTTGTATACAATAAATGCTAATTTAAATAAGGTTATTTATATTTTTAATTATTTCATAATCAAGAGTGGTCCATGTATTCAGACACAAGATAAAATGAATTCTGTATTAAAAATTGTTACAGTTCTTTTGTAAATTTATTTGAGTTGCTTTCAAATTTTATAAGTTTTGATAATTTATTTAAAAAGGTCACACCTGCTTGTGAAGGAAGATTAGAAAAAAGATTTTGTTGTTGTTGGGGCTGTGAGAGATTAGAATTTCTACTATTATAATTATGAAAATCCTTTCTTAACATTTGTTCACATTTAAATTTGAAATATAATATAATTTCAAATATATAAAGACATGGCGCGGTTAAAATTTCAAAATCCCTAAAAGTGTTTTGGCAATCCCTAAATTTTAAATTGTCAATTATTCAGATAGACTTTTTTTAAGGATAAAAAGTCTTTTAAATTCCTTGTCGTTACAGTTACCCCAAAGAGTAGGGTAATACTGTACGACAAATATGGATATATTAAACCATAATATGCTATCAGTAGCATATTTTTATGGCAGTACTTCGATAACTCTCTCAAACCATAAATGTTTGAGGATACCTTTGAACACAAATTATTTAAATTATCTGTCCAAGTAAGTCCTCTAGGCCTATCAATAAAAAGTCCTAGAAACTTGGTAGAGTCACTTCTTTCAGAATTTTATCGTCAATCATAATGGTTGGACATTTATCCTCATGATTGGCAACAAAATTTAATAAAACTTGATTTTGAATCATTCGTTCTTAGATTAATTTCATCAAAAAATTGAATACACAAATTTAAATCTTTAAAAGCCTTCTACAATAGCCAAGTAACTCATGCCCTGCCAAATAAAAATGTTTGTCTTGATATTTTGGCCTCATTCACTCACCAAAAACAAGTCAGAAGATTCTCAGTGAGAAGAGCTTTAGATCATTTCTCACTTTGTAGGCCTAATGCATTCTAGACTGAGATACAATAGCATTAGTCCAAGACCGTCTGACGTAGCCCAACCTGGAATTGTTTAGGGGAGCCTAGCCGTGGTGAGCGTGCTTGCGCTTGAAACATTGTTTAACCTGGTACGTGTGGTAATATGTTCACTACTAAGCCTATCACAAAATCCAATCAGGAGATGGCTGCTTTAACTGTGCCATCTCACTACTTAACCTTGTAGCCTAAGCTTACCTTCTAACTGTTTACCATGCCATGTTTCACTGACATGTGAGCTATGGTCTGTTGCTCTGGGGACATGCTCTAGGTGCTGAGGAAATTCTGCGTCTACAGAAGCGCGCTGTTAAACTGATCTCCTTTAGTGATCGTCTTGCTCACTCTAAACAACTCTTATTAGCTTGGGTATTTTTACAATCTACAGCCACTACATCCTGGCTTGTGCGCCAGTTCATGACCCCCTTACGCGGTAGTAAAGCCAACTAGACATCCCCAGATCAAGGCTGACAAGAACGCAGAAGAGCCATTCAATTATGGCAACAAAAGTCTTCAACATGCTCCCGAGCACTATAAAAAGCCTTGAGAGGAGGATGGTCTATAAGAAGCTTGTGTGCTTAAATAAGAGTGCCTACACTCCCTAGAAGAGTTTTCCTGCAACTCGCTTATAGGCTTAGGATAAATCAGCAGTGCCTATCCACAGCCAGTATTTGTATTTTGTGTGTAGTGTGACTCATGTGCATGATGTAAAAACCAGACATAACTTAGTATGGGCTAAACGGGTAGACTTTCATAAGCGGGACGATATAAAAAATCGAATGAAATCGTTCGATACGGTATATCGATTATAGGCTAGGTCGATATTTTTATCGATTGAAACATATTTTCTCGTTTGTATATTAGTTATTTTGTGATGTTTGTTTTGTTTAGTTTGTTTTTCATTTAAACTAAAACTGAAAATAAAAAATAAATAAACATGACAATAACACATGATAATATGTTGTATCTGGCAATAGGCTACATATTGTTTTTTTAGGTAACAGTGGACTCAACCAAAGTTTATTATCTGGACAAATTTCAAGACACCTAAACTGAAACATAACTCCGAAACCATAACCGATCGTTCCGCTTATGAAAGTCTACCCGGCTAAACTAGCAAATTAATAAAACAAATAAAGCTAGGCCTCAGACTTACCTCAGTCATAGTGAACAAGCGTTATTTTTTATGAACACCAACAACTTGTACTAATCACCTCCTTAAAAAATACTCACTATACAGACTGTGAAAACATTAACTATTAACTGTAAGGCATATTAGAATTATTCAAACAAAAACTACGGGCATGGAGACCCTTTTTATTGATATTAGTATAGGTTAGAATCCCGGTGTTTAGATGTTTTGGTTAGAGATGCGTCCAAGTATCAGTCACTGATACTTTGTATCAGTTACTGGTTTCTTTTAAAAGTATCAGTTACCAGCGAACAAAAGTATCAGTTACAGGTACTTCCTTTTTGCTTAACTGATACTGATAACGAAGCAGAGAGGTACTGTGGATCTGATACTGTAATCAATGTATCAACTTGTTTTAAAGTATCAGGTAGGTGCGCGCGCAACCTGTCAGAATGTAGTGTGTCAAACATTAGTCATAACATAACCTGTTTGTGATTTATGCACCTACGTTTACTGTGTACCGAGTTATTAAATCGTAAAAATGGAGCAGAAAAGGAAAAAGACGAGTGGTATATGGACCTTTTTTGAACCTTTCAGGAAAGGATTCTGCGATCTGCAATATATGTAAGTTTCAACTGTCTTATAAAGGTTCTTCGACGCACCTAAAAAAACATTTGCAACGGAAGCATCCACTTGTTGTGCTACCCAGTAATTTACCTCTCCCTTCTGAGGCACCTGTTGAGAATCAGTTACCAGTAATAGACGAACATACCCCGGTCATAATAGTTGAACAAGATAAAACCCATGAAATGAATGAGCCTATACCATTACCATCATGCTCTTTTGGAAACGAGACCCTATTAGAGTCAGCTAGGCCTGCCCAGAGCGGCACTCAGGCTGTTAAACAAACTAGAGAAAAGAAACAAACTTCTTTATCAACTTATGTACCAAAAAAGATAACACCCTGTGAGAAGAATAAAATCGATGCTGCAGTAATGAAGTTTATTAGTTGGGACTTTCAACCATTTTCGGTAGTTGAAGACAGAGGATTCAGAAATTTGTTAAACATATGTGTTCCCTCTTATAATATTGTATGGCAAAAACTATTGGAGGGGGTAAACAAAAGATTCCCCATGTTGGAAAACAGCAAAACACTGTGCTTGTGTACCTTTTTAGATCCGAGGTACAAACATCATTTGTTCCAGCTACCCAGCACAGCTGATACAACTAAAAAGCATACAATCGAACTTGTGACCGGCCTGATCAACCAACGGAAAAAAGATTCAGGAACCAATGACAAACCGGACAATGTTGAAGAAACCCCGACTGAAAAACCTACAAAGAAGTCTATATGGGACGATATTGACATTACCATAAGCAAAGTGCAACCTAATGCGTCGTCAACTGCTCAAGCGATAATAGAAGTTCAGCGGTACATGGAGGACCCGCCAATATCAAGAAAAAAAGGCCCTCATCCTCTGCAGTGGTGGCGGGATAACCAACACTTATACCCTAATTTGGCTCAAATTGTTAAAACTCGATGCCACATTGTAGCCACTTCTACTCCCTGCGAGAGAATTTTTTCAAAAGCTGGTTGTACAATTAGCGACAGAAGAACTCGCTTAGCGACAAAGAAAGTGAAGGAATTAATGTTCCTTAACATTAACATTTAATAAACAATCAATGTTCCCAACAAAAAAATGAACTATTTTTACACATTTTTACAATTGTCTGTAACTAATTACTCTTACTCTAACAACTAATTACTTTAATTTTGTAACAATTTAGTTTTTTACCTAATACAAATTGTGTTTATTCTTAAACTGTACATGAATTAATGCCCTATTTTCTGAATAGTCATATGTAACTAAATTCAACAGTATCAATTTATTGCAGTACTAATCGTTTAAAAAGTAACTTCTCAAATACCGGTTGGTTCCTAAATAGAAGATAGGCACTGATACCGGTACAGAGAGGTACAGGACTGAGCAATGAGAACAGTATCAGTTAGTAACAGTCACTGATACTTGTACCATGTTACTTTTGAGTACCAGTATCAGTTGTCACTGATACCGGCAAATATCACTTTAGTCCACCTCTAGTTTTGGTACGGCGCAATGGTGGTATGCAGTGTTGCCACCAGGTAGATAAAATTTTCCCCTAAACGTGTGGTAAAATTACCCTAAAATACCCTAAGCTTTTTGTAAATTACCCTAAAATTACCCTAAGAGTTGATTTTCTTCTATAAGCTCAAAATCACTCGAGATTGGTTTTAAAACATGATTAAGGCATACAAAGTAAGGTAACATCATAGATTAAGCATACTCCTTAGGAGTATGCTTAATCTATGGTAACATAGCATTTATTACTCGTCTTTGGTACTATATCACACATAAAACGAAATATGTATTAACAAATTCAATTAAATAATCTATTGTAATAATTTTACTCAGCACTATACTTAATGTGCTGGTATCACGGATAATAGAAACTTGCTGATAAATGTTACTAACAGTTGTTGGGACTGGGAGTACTTAGCAAGGTTCGTAGAGCTTTCAGACCAGGTGTGCTGAGTCGATCTATTTAAGGTTTTCTACTCTTCCGGAAGAGACCTCGTAAAAACAGCTGGAAGGACACGTGATCACCAATCCAATCTGCAGTGTTGCTAGAAACACGATATTTATCGTATGAGTACCATATTTTCCTCATCAGTGTAATTAGAATTAACACTGTTTAATGCTTAAATTCTATGATAAGCTGTTATTTTATGAAACTAATATATTGTTTCGATTTATTTGTATTATTATATTAATGGATTAAGGGTTTAAATTTTCTTTCTGCATGTTCAGTGACAATTTAACAATAGCTGTACCATTATTATCCCCTTTAGGTTGGCAACATTTTATGGTATGTTGTTGATTTATGAATCAGCTGGACGCCCTCGTAAGACATCTTTGCTGCGAACATTACTCTTATGTAAATAAGCACACCTGGTCTGAAAGCTCTACAAACCTTGAGTACTTAGTACTTTATTGTTTTATAAACTTATTTCAGTGGTACAGATGTGTTAATGTTATTTTTTTCAACAATAATGTTTGTCATCTTATTGCTAGGTATTTGCAGTGGCGGATCCAGCCAGGGGGTGCGGGGGGCGCGCGCCCCCCCTTGGACTCAGACAATGTGTAATTAATGGTAATAGTATTGACTATGTATCTTTACTAGACTAAAAACCTTATGGGCCCGTCTGATAACAAAAGATGCGGGATTCTCCACGTAGTTCTAATAAAAGCGGATCTAGGAATTTGTTGGGGGGGCGCACTTGAGATTTTTTTCTCACTAAACGATAACGTCCTGCACCAATGGGAGGCAGTTGTTAGTACTCGCTAAATTCAATTCAATCATGATGCTAATAAATAAAACACTACATTGTAACACTTATTTCGCAATGAAATGTGTAATATTGATATATTCTACTGGTACAATAAACAGTAGGTACATAAATATACTAATTTTATACAACTACTACCTCAATAAACAAAAGATTTATACCGATGTATTTACTTTCACGCACTACTAAAGGCTAAACCAACGCACACAAAATGGCTAAGGTAGAACGCAAAGGTTTCAGAAAAGAAGAAGATTGAGGAAGACTGCAGGATTGGTGCTGCGGTGTGTGCCACTAGGGCAGCCAAAGGCAATAGTCTGGTGCTGAGGTGCGTTACCTTAGGAATGCTCGGCTCAAGCCCCTAGGCCGGTGCTGCGGTGTGTTCCCCTAGGGCAGCCAAAGGCAATAGTCTGGTGCTGAGGTGCGTTACCTTAGGAATGCTCGGCCCAAGCCCCTAGGCCGGTGCTGCGGTGTGTGCGCCTAGGGCAACCAAAGGCAATAGTCTGGTGCTGTGGTGCGTTACTTTAGGAATGCTCGGCCCAAGCCTCTAGGCCGGTGCTGCAGTGTGTTCCCCTAGGGCAGCCAAAGGCAATAGTCTGGTGCTGAGGTGCGTTACCTTAGGAATGCTCGGCCCAAGCCTGGCCTAGGGGTTGGGGCCTAGAACCCAACCCTATTAACGCCTATTGCCAAACACAACTTACTATATGTAAGGTAAAGGCACCGGCCAGGAGAGAGCATCCCCTAGGGTAACGCACCTCAGCAACAGACTATTGCCTTCGGCAACCCTAGGGGAACACACCGCATCACCGGCCTAGGGGCTTGTGCCGAGCATCCCTAAGGTAACGCACCACAGCACCGGACTATCGCCTTTGGTTTCCCTAGTGGCACACACCGCAGCACCGATCCTGCAGTCTTCCTCAATCTTCTTCTTTTCTGAAACCTTACGTTCTACCTTAGCCATTTTGTGTGCTTTGGTTTAGCCTTTAGTAGTGCGTGAAAGTAAATACATCGGTATAAAATTGTTGTTTTTTGAGGTAGTAGTTGTAAAAAATGTGTATATTTATGTACCTACTGTTTATTGTATCAGTGGAATACATCAATATTACACATTTCATTGCGATATAAGTGTTACAATGTGGTGTTTTATTTATTAGCATCATGATTTAATTGAATTTAGCGAGTGCTAGTTAGTCTATGGTGCTAACAACTGCCTCCCGTTGCTGCGGGACGTTATCGTTTAGTGAGAAAAAAATCTCAAGTGCGCCCCCCCTCAACAAATTCCTAGATCCGCCCCTGGGTATTTGATTAGATCAACAAGTTTCATTGCAATACAACACCATATCACACAAATTTACACATTTTTATGCCTTGTTGTAATGTTTGTATGTGCGCTCACCTGTCCCACCCATGGGGATTTCACAGGCATAAAATACAATTTAGCTCCTTCATACAAATATGTGTCAAAATAGAGACAATCTTCAGGAAACATAATTTCTACAACATCACTGTAAATCTAACAACCTATATTTAACCACGTTGTAACACATTGATAAACGTTGTGCGTTTACCGCTAGATGGAAATTTCAAATATCTCGGCAACCATTAGTCGTAGAATAATAATTTAAGGTACCGAACTAATTTAGTTTGTTGAGACTTTCTTAACATACGCAAAAAGTTATTTAAAGTTTATAGTTTTATGACAAATACAAATAATTAATTTCAAAACATTTTAAAACCTATAATTTCTGAGCCCGAATTTTCCCAGAAATGCGGGTGGTGTTATTTTATTAAACATTAAGCAGGGTTGGATTTAGGAGCTGTAGGCCCGTAGGCCACCGCACCTAGTGGTGCGGGCCATTACCCACCTAGGTCAGCAAAACTGGCGACCTTTTTTATGTGGTATTTGTATATGCTATTGTATGTGTGCTTTTGTATGTGCTATTTGTGTGGTGCGGGCCCCTAGGCACGCGCCTATGTAGCCTATGCTTAAATCTGGCCCTGACATGAAGTACTATAAACGATAAATAATAATCAAAGTAGTTAAAGCCAATTTTAATCCTTAATTGTACTCTCGTTCCCATGGCAACGGTAGTCTTTGGCCAGATGTTTTGTTTACAAAAATATCCTGCATTGAAGCTTCACTTTTTTAACGCGAGGCGAGACCTCGTTGTAATTAGCCTTTTAGTATGAAAAGTTCAAAACAATGAAAAACCTCCGGGATATCATATGAAAAGTATAGTATATTATGGAAAAGTGTAATTGTTTTCGTCAAAATTTTCGTTTTTGAGTCATCGATGGTAAGTGGAAGTATTAGTTTTGGTATTTTCTGAACCTAAAACAAACTTTTTTTATGTGATATCAGACTGTCTGTCTGTTTGGATGTGTACGACCTAGGGACATAACAATGACCCTTAACTATACCAGTTGTTGAGTTTTAATTCCTGGGTGATATTATTAATTGTAGTGTTTTCTCCAGAACCATTTCTTACAATAACAATATTAACATGTTTCGTTTTTTTGAAAAAAATATTGCCGTTCCAACAACTATCGGATCGTGAGGACAGACACTGCCTCCACTCATATTCAAGCGATTAGGCCTACATTCAGTAAGGAATTTTAATACAGACAATTATTTATTTTTTAACATACGGTTCTGTTTATAGTTTGGCCGAGATCCCGATAGGTCGCGCCGCCGCACACTCGGCGAAGAGAAGAGAAAGCGATCCCGTGGTCCAGGGATGTCCACTTTCCCAAACTCTAACCCGCCGCCTACAAATATCTTACGCAATTGTGTGTGCTTTTATATAACGGTCGATAATTTGCGAATCAACCCCCGCCGGCGAAGTCGCTCCTCGAGGGACGATTACAGGCGTTTTAATCCGGTGCTTTCCTTTCCAGTATCTTGCAGGTTAGGTGTATGAGCGGACATAGATTTTGCAAGTGTGGTATTAAAACACGGTGCTGGGCGCGGCAGGGGCAAAAATTAACAATTTATGTAAAACATATAATTATCCCTAAAATTTAAAACTAAGACGGTATGACAGAGCGGTATATCATGGTTTTTGGGGCAGGGAGTTGGTGATTTTTTTTAAAACCTCAACTGCCCGTCACCATAGGCTATTACCTGTGCGGTGAATTTAAGACAGCGAGGTACCGTAACAGTATTAGTCACATGAGCAAGCCAGAGGTGACCGTTCATGATCTTACAGGAGTCGGCCGGGACCGGGATCGAACCGGCCACGTCTGACTTGCTTTGGATATACCCCCACTCTAGTTGGTTTACCTGCTTAAAAGTTGGTCAGTTTGGATATCAGAAAAGACCTTTAAACCGTTGGTCAATCTGGATACGGCCGAGACAGAGATAGAACCGCCGGCTGCACCACCAGCACTTCGAACCCAAATCACGTGGTGAGGGATCTTTCAGCCTTATACACTACAATCGCAAGGTGGCTACCTACGTTGGTTGTTATCACATCAATTTCAGCCATTTATTAAATAAAAATCTTCAAATTAATAGAACGCAACAAATAAAACCAAAATTATTTCTCTGATAAGAAAATCAAAAATACCCTACTATTCGGGAAAAACAACAAAATAACAACACAATAGGCACAAAATAAATTAAAACGAAAACGAGTTCACACGCAGCACGCTGACGTGAGGGAAGTGAATTTCCACATAACAACTTTTAAAACTCAAAATCAGTGTAAAACATACATTTATTTCTATTTTTATTGAATTCTGAAAACATTGAGTTTTTGGCTGTTCTGATGCTCCTGGTTTCATTTACCTGCAATGCTGACAATGCAATTTTGCGCATTGTAAGGTTAGGAGAAGGTCCAGTCAGGCTTGAAAGTAGGCGTGAGGTTGCTGGGGATGATAAAAGTACACCAACAAATGAATAACAGGCTTTTCTAATGTAAAACACCCATAAGACAACGCACTGTGTTTGGTCAATACACATTTTCTTCTATAACTTGGTAAATAATTATGCTAAAATGACGGGAGAGGGCTTAAAAGTTTCGCCTTACTAATTACCATCTTTCTATATGGATTAATTTTACATCCGGGGCTTTTCTGACCCTTTTTGGGCCCAAAAACTCAAAATTTGAAAGATTAATCCCCAAAAAAAGGGGTTTAGAGTTTTCCGATTGTTTTGCCCAACGAACTTGTCCAACTGATTATAGAAAGGAAGTCCCTACCAAATTTGAAGTAAATCGGACAAAAAATGTGACCGCTAGAGTGCATACACACACAAATTATATATATATATATATATATATAAAATTTTGAACGACCCCCCAAAACGTGTTCAGGGGGTCACGTTAGGAACTTCTATGGTGGTCCCGGGCTTAAGTTTCACCGTGCAGGTCATGCTAATAGTTCACTTTCCATAGGAAATTCACGAATAAGTTGTCTCCAACATCCTTACTCAGACTGAGCAGCTGTTTGGAATGGGATAGACTAGCCGCCTATGGGTGATTTCAGATAAAGCATATGTTTGTAATCAAAACAAATAACGTCATTGGTGAGGGATGCGCAGAACGTAATACATTTGTCATGCATAGGAACACGACTGTCTAATACTGTATTTACATAATGGTTTTTTATCCACAATGCAAAACTCTGAATAAAACTAACTTTGAAAATATAATGAGAAGATCCTCCTTATTATTCTGCACTTCACTTGCAAAATTTTCACACCTAAGTGTAAAATTGGTAAGTTCAGTGACAATTTGTTCTGTGCATACTATGCAATAGCTTGTGCGTTGTTTGGAAATAATAGCAAATAGTTAAGCTATGACCCCACTGACAAGGCACAATGTCAGACAGTTTGCACTATCTGTTAACGACCAGTTTCAACACACATTCACAATTTTCCAGAAATACCAGGAACAATTACCATTCAAGCACTTGAAAATGATAATCTTAATAAAATCAAATATTAAATAGGCCCTATAACTTAAATTTAATTATAGTACTAAAACAGTTTTATGAGAAAGATGTAGGCATAATCAGAAAATGAACCAAAGTTTGTATTGAATTTTATGACAGTTTAAATTTTAATTGTTTATTCCGTTACTTAATTTGTGAGTTAATGACACTACTAGGAAATGAGCTACTAAAACCCAAGAAAAGAAAAACCGTTTTGAATTTAAAGACAATACATTTTTACAGGTTTGTTCGTACTTGACTATATCTTTCTAAGAAATTAGGCTTCTAAAACCCGTGATTTATTCAGTACTCGTTGCATGTACGCAAGTGTCCAAAAAGAATAAAATGTTATTTTCATTTCCAAGAAATTATGAGAATTTTTTCCGTCGCTTTATAGAAACAATGACAACAAGTTTCACATCGTTTTTATATTGCAATTCTAGATTCCGCGGTGCAAAAAATTCGGAGGAAAACACAAATAAAGTGGCAAATATTCAGACAAAACCTTTTGAACAATAATTAAAAAAGAGCTTAGCAAGAGTAACGGGAACAGTCAAAATGCAGCTCAATAAAACACAGAAAAAAACCACTAGTTTTCTGTGACCAAAGCAAATGAAACGAGATGAGATCTCTCATCATAGTAACAACTCGAGCGACTCTAACCAGCGAGGGATAATTTTTTAAGAATTGAAGAATTATCAATTAATTTCTAACAGAATTATTTTTATGGTTGTACCTTGTTACTATTTTTACTTTATTTAGGTAACATATAATTATGATTTAAAAATATATTGTATGAATTAGCCGAACCATCTAGAATGTACTAGCGAAACAGTGATTGAATTGCAATGAAATTAATTATCGGATGTGCAAGAGAAATGTCCCACGATGGGAAACACCCGGCCCATTGGAGGTCAAAGTGACGACAGGAAGTGATAAGTGGTAGTAGACATGACCGGAGCTGCGCCGCGCCGCAACATGTGTTTATTCAAACTACTTCGTGGGCGAAACACACCATTGTTGTTGGCCATTAGCGTTACTATGTCAAATTAGCGATGCCGGAGCTTATCTGATTGTTGTTAAAAAAGAGACTATTGAATTGAGCATTTGTTCCTGTTTTTCTTGCTTTCCAGTAGCAATCGTGTTTGTAAATATTAAAATCCCACATAATGACAATGGACAATACTATTTAATTCTTTAATGTACTCACTAGCTAGCATGGTGAAGATTAAATTTCGTTTTGATTGAATATCAAAACTGGAGCATAATGAAATGTCATTGTCTACAAATATATTTACATTTAAATTATCTAAATTCTAGGTTCTGGATAGTAAAATGGCATTTATCTGGCGCAGTATGCACACACAGTTAAACACTTTTATAATAAACGTAGTTTGTAAAGTTTTGATGTCAAATAAATATAATCTTTTGTACTCTTAATGATTACAACCAAATTAGTATAATTATCAGTGAATTTCCTATGGAAAGTGAACTATTAGCATGACCCGCACGGTGAAACTTAAGGGTGCGCCCTAACTGCCTTCCGCATGCTAAAATAAGGGTTTTGCATCTCCCACATTGTAGGCTCAATTGTTAACCAATTACAAATAATTTGTTGTTATTTAATTCACTAAATGTTCATCTACGTATCATACGATTTAAAAATCGTGATTTTCATTCAAAATAAGTGGTAGGCTATTGGTAAAGTTTTCAAATTAAGCGTTTTTCTAAAGCTTCCTAACAAAAGGAGAAAAATTATTTTGGAAAAAAGGAACCGTACAATACCTAAATTGGAACCTGAAAAGTATGAAACTGTGCAAATAGTTTGGTAGAAATCTGTAAAATAACAGTGCGAATGAGGAGAACAAAAAGGTCTTCAAGTGTAAAATATACATGGCCCTGCTTGGTAGCGGCGGGGCGCTAAACAACATCGTGCAGATCATTCAATCTGGGGTAGGGCGCACCCTTAAGCCCGGGACCACCATAGAAGTTCCTAACGTGACCACCTGAACACGTTTTGGGGGTTCGTTCAAAATTATATATATATATAATAATACAAATAATAATATAAATATAATAATAATAATATATATGTATATATATACATATATTTGTGTTTGCACTCTAGCGGTCACATTTTTTGTCCGATTTTCTTCAAATTTGGTAGGGACGTTCCTTTCTGTAATCAGTTGGACAAGTTCGTTGGGCAAAACAATCAGAAAACTCTAAATCCTTTTTTGGGGATTAATCTTTCAAATTTCGAGTTTTTGGGTCCAAAAAGGGTCAGAAAAGCCCCAGATGTTAAATTAATGCATGTAAAAAGATGGGAATTAGTGTGGCTTAACGTTTAAGCCCTCTGTCGTCATTCTAGCATAAATATTTACCGAGTTATTCAAGAAAATATGTATTGACCAAACACAGTACGTGTCTTATGGGGATTTTACATTAGAAAAGCCTGTTATTCATTTTTGGTGTACTTTTATCATCCCCAACAACCTCACGCCTGCTTTAAAGCCTGACTGGACCTTCTCCCAACCTTGTAATGCGAAAAATTGTATTCCCAGCATTGCAGGTAAATAGAACCAGGAGCATCAGAACAGCCAAAAAATCAATGTTTTCAGATTTGAATAAAAATTGGAATAAATGTATGTTTTAACTGACTTTGAGTTTTTAACGTTTGTTATGTGGAAATTCACTTCCCTCACGTCAGCGTGCTGCGTGCGAACTCGTTACAATTGAATTTGTTTGTATACGTTTTAATTTGGTTTATCGCACTTAAAAAGTTTTAGTCTGAACAACCACAGTGTTTAAGTTTTGTTTTCTTCATGTAATTTAACTTGTAAAGAGTACATACAAATAAGTGTTGTTTTTTTCAATATGGCAATGAGTATTAAATAGTTTAAATAAAATATAAATAATTCTTTGAGTAGCATTATAAGTGTTATTGTGTTGCTTATCCTGTTAACAAAATATACTAACATGGATAACAACTGAACTAAGTCCAAAGACACTAATGAAAAGAGGATGCCCATCAAATGTAATTATTTTCATGAAAGCGCTCAAAACCAAAGCCCATAAACGTTACGAATACGGTTCAGTTCAATAAAATCAACCTTCTTCATTTTCAAACAACGATTCATAACAATTGTATTACAAACATGTACACAAAAATATGCGATTGTGGATTTAATTTTTCCTTTTTACGGTAAACATAAATTATACAACGAAATTAAGTATAAATGCCATTATTATAACAAATTTATTTATTTAATCACCCAAAAATTAGTCAACCGATTGAAAATCCTACATGCAAGGTATTATTTTAGCAAAATCTTAGGGCTGTTGTAACTTTATTAACACCCCCAACTCTTTTTTGTCACGTGTCACCTTTCACTTAGAGGACACGTGACAAGGGAAAAATAATCAGTCTGTTACCTGCTGGCCAGCATGCAAGAAGTGTCCTTGTCCATTTCTACATTTTGTGTGTTTTTAGCGAATTTCCCCTATAGGGAAGAAGCTATTACCGTAGGTCTCATGGTAAGACTTAAGCCCGAGGCCATGATAACTTTTCATTTTGAGGTCCCCAGATGCCAAAAACACCGTTCGTTCACATTTTTATATATGTATATATATGTGTGTGTGTGTGTCCGTAAGCACGATAACTCTCGTAAAAAAGGTCCGATCTTAATGAAATTTGGTACAATTGTGTAAAGTACCACTTATTTGAGCTCAAAAACCAAGCGAATCGCACCATCGGAAGGGGGGTTTTAGGGGGGGTTTCGTACCCCAAAATTTTTTTGGGGTTTTCCACATGTAATTTTTATTTTAATCAAATTTTAGTTATCCCCATTGAATTCAGCATGAAAAAACAAACAATTTGGTATTTTGATCATTGCTCTACGTCAATTGGTTACCGAGATATTGAAAGTGCTAAACACAGTACGTTGTCTAATGTTATTCTTATGGAGAAAAAGAACAATTTTATATCTCGCTTATTTATGATCATAAACTGACAAAATTTGGTATATGGATTCATCTGGTTGTGGTTTATTGTTGTTTGCACAAAAAACAATTTATCGCCGTAGCAGCAAACCTAGGTACTCGGTCCCCATGATATTCTTATGGGAAATAATTGAAATGCTATATATCACTTATTTATGAATGTATATGGATGAAACTTGGTATGTGACTTCACTTAGATGAATCTATTGATATTTTCATAAAAAACATTATTTTGTGTTCCTTGTTGCAGCAAGCCTGCGTACTCATCCCCAATGTTATTCTTATAGAGAATAATTAATATTTTAAATATCGCTTGTTTGAGAATATATTTCTTATGAACCCTGTCAAGTGGCTTAATGTTTTATGTTGTATATTCATTGGAAATTCGCTGAGTATGCAGGTTTGCTACAACGGGGATATTTTATGTTTAAATTTATTATGTGCCAGTTCTTTTGTATTTGTAACAATTTAACATTTTGACAACGGTTTTATTGACAATGAGCTGTTTTATACATGAATATCTGATCAGTGGTGTAGGTACGGGGGGGATCAGGGGGATATATCAGGGGGGATCAGGGGTTATCCCTTATAACTTGGATAAATTAAAATTTCTACCCTCCTGAAATAAAGCTTATGCCTTTTGATTAAATAGAATTGATGGGACTGAAAAACATAATATATATGTGTGTGTGCAATATCTCTAAAATATATTATTTATATCAAGAATGCTGTTCGCGTACAATAAATAGTAGGCCTAGCATACGAACTGCACCGGCACAGTATTGGGTATTGGCAATGTATTGGGTATTGGGTATGCGCGCCAAGTGTGACGTGAGTGAGCCACCGACGACCGAACGTCTACCCTCACCCCCTAGCGGTCAGCTCGTCAACTATAGCGCACCTACCTGACCTTGACCTTGACGTTTAGACGGTTTCAGTGATGTGCGCCCTACCTGTCCTCAGCACGCTAAAGTAAGGGTTTCGTATCTCCCACATTGTAGGCTCAATTGTTAACCAATTAAAAATAAATTGTTGTTATTTCATTCACTAAATGATCATCTATGTATCATACGATTTAAAAATCGTGATTTTAATTCAAAATAAGTGGTAGCTCATTAGTAAAGTTTTCAAATTAAGCGTTTTTCTAAAGCTTCCTAACGTAAGGAGAAAAATTATTTTTGAAAAAAGGAATCGTACAATACCTACTGTAGATTGGAATCTCAAAAGTGTGAAACTGCAAATATTTTAACTGTAGAAATCTGTAAAATAACAGGTTGATTAAGGAGAACAAAAAGGTCTTTAAGCGTAAATATGCATGGTCCTGCTTGGTGGTGGCGCGGCGTTATACAACAATGTGTGCATCATTCAATCTGGGGTAGGGCGCACCCTTAACGGTTGCTTTACAATAATGTTTACAACTGATAGAAGTAATTTTTTAGTACTGGTTACAAGTACTGATTACTTTGTAATCATGATTACTCTCTTTAACAATGATGGTTCATGACTCGGATGTGTTGGCCTATCAATAATAAATTACGGTTAGGAATAATTTCGGGTCTCCATCAACTAAGCCCGAGTTACAAATGTTTTAGGTTAAAACAACTGTTTAAAATTAGGTAAACTAAACCATCGAAATACTACAAATTAATTTAACACAAATATTTAATTTACTACAAATATTTATTCAGGAAGTAAAAATTTCAGACGTTATGCAATCATTTAAAGTCATATGTGATTGAGTCTAGCGCTCCTATTGGCCCAAAAGTATCTAGTTCCTTTATCTATGAGTCCCAGCTGCCGTTTCTGATTCCTTAGTATTCAGTACTCGTTAAGTACTTGGTAGGGTAGTATGATATCAGTTTCTGAGATACTCATACTTTCTCTGTATTTGATACTTTATTTTCGGGTATCTGATACTTTTGCTGGCGATTAAGTTACTTAAAGTGAAGGTGTTGCTATAGATAGTGGCACAAAAAACAGTGCTTTAGGTGACAACGATACATGTACTGCTGCTACCGCCCCCTGGAGTATGGCCACAACCCTAACAACATCAACCAGCACGTGAGTGTTCCCACGGCTTATCACCATCAGCGGAACTTGAATGTAAGGGGCACGTCAATGATGTCTCCAATTTTGTATACCGGTATCCGCACTACTCACGAACACTGTTTATTGTTTTGTATTCCCTAATGGGATATCCTGCCTTGACAAAGCTACCTACACCACTGGATCTGATGATGACTTATTAATGATGAAACAGCAGTAATCTTATGATTATTGATATGAACTGGACCGAACAGGTATTGTAAAACCATATTTTAAGTTCAATTCCAGTTCAGGGGCTGAACACCAAAACGTTGAACTTTATTTGCTGAGGAAGTTTGTAAAATAATTTAGTCCAATATTTTGTCGGAGGTAAATGTGGGAGGTCTATCTGTGATGTTGCAGTTATCTGGTGTTACATGTATGCAGGTCTGCTACCCCCTCCCTCACATACAAATCACATATCACCTAGGCGAACAATTCAGCTTTGAACATTTTGTCAGTTAATGTATGTTACATGTTTTGTAATCATAACAGACTATACTCGTGAGCGTGGTGTTAGCACACGATCGACGAACGGTGTATAATCAATGAGAGGTGCGGCAGAAGCGACGGAGGGCATGGACGTTACCACGTTACACAACGCGGGTGTGTCTCAAGACGATTCGATCCAACAAGAGAAGTGTCAGTCCCCCGGTTCGGGCTTGGGATAATGCAATCACCTGTTAAATAGCTGATCCTCACCTATCAATGCTTTGGCGCGCCGCACACTGGTGCAAGTTGAGGCAGAGCGATACCGAGGCGAGAGATGGCGAGGGTTGAGAGCATAGAAAAATAAGCCAGGTATATTTTTCTATGGTTGAGAGGTAGGGAAGCGCACATTGCAGCGAGGTCGGCGAGCTCCGTGCGATAGAGTTAACAATGACCGGAATTATGTGACTTGTTTTTTGTTAATTATGCTCAGTATTAGCTATATTGTCTCAGAAACTGCCGAAGAACTTGTAGAACTCGAGTAAACAAATAATCCTTTTAGATAAGTGGTTAAATATGATTATGAGAATAAGGGACAGTTTTATAATTGTGTTGCATTTCTTTGATGCAATTTAGTTGTTCAAAAAGTTTTTTACAGACACATAAATAAATAGGCCTTACAAAACAAATTTGTAACAATTGGGAATTTTAAAATCAACTATTATTCAAGCATCGGTGTTTGCATTCAAACTTTGATGGAATTCGGCAATTTTTGTATGTCTCTAGGTATAATAAATCCGATTAGATAAATATACAAACTACGGAATCCAATGGTTTGGGTCCAAAACTCAAACCGAACATTAAAAAAATTTATAAAATCTATTTAGAAGATGTAAACAAAATATTACTTTCCTCGTGATGCCATAGAAAAATGTGATACGCAACGGGGAAATAAAGCCGAAATACTCAACCGGATATTAATTGCACTTAATATCCGTCCTTTAGATACCCTGTGACCCTGGGAGACAGTTGAACTTATAACTTCGGCGGATAACAAGTGTTGCGTTTAGTGTAATCTTTTAACAAACTCATTATTTAACTTTATTTTTTGTAGTGTAAACCACAAATGTGCTGGGATATTTGCAATATTGCATGACTCTAGAAGACCAAATATACTCAGAATCGGGGTTTAAACACTCAATTTTTACAAGGTAAACTATAAAATAATCGAGTTTTTTGCTAAATAGCCGCCATAAATAGAGAAAAAAACCGCGAAAACGCCTTTTACCCTATCTTTCCCTGGTAGCTGAAACTGGGTAGTTGAAGCATAGTGGGGTGGGTTTTTTACCTATATGAAACTATGCATTTGTTGTCAAGTTTTTAAAACCACGATGCTTGAAATAAAATGCCTAAACCACCTGAGAAAAGTAGAAAATATCATACATTTCACGTAATATTTTACTCGTTGATAGCAAAATCTCGCAAATGTTTATTAAAATGTATCATAATTAACTAAATAACCTTTTTAACTCTGTAAAATTAAAGTGACAACAAACATACAATCTTTGGAAATTCCAGTTAATTTCACACGATATTTTACCAAGTATGCCCTAAATCATCGCTATTGGTGATATTTTTGTCATTAATTTTGTAAAATGTTTGTCGGAACTAAGTATTTATAGGTAATTAATTCTTGTAACCGAACATTTTAAGTTAAAAGTATAGAAAAATATAAATATGCTCTGTATATGACCGCGACATTGACCTCCATTCGTGAGGTAGCAGGCCCCAGACAGGCTGACGCTGTGAATCGGCCGATATTTATTGAATTTTAACATAAAAACGAAAATATAGCTTATAATTTTTTTTAAAATTTGAACTTGATATTGCCAATACAGACATGAAAATCGTCGAATTTGAGGGTAAAATGACGCTTTTGGAGCGGTTTTGGGTTAAAAAAATATCATTTAAAACTGAACATTTTTAAGTTAAAAGTGTAGACAAATATAATTATGTACAGTTTATCACTGTGACATTGGCCTCTGACCTCGAGATAACAGGCTCTAGACAGGTTGAAGCTGTGAATTGGCCGTTATTTATTGAATTTTAACATGAAAATTGTGTAAAACGAAGATTTAACTTTAAATTTTATTTTTTTCAATTTTTGAACATGATATTGGTAAGACTTTAATTTTTTCCCTGATTTCTCGAAAAAACGCTTGATTTTTCGCTCGGAATTGGCCTTTGACCTCTAAAAATGCCCAAAAAGTCAAGGTCAAAGGTCAAACTATGACGTCATCCAGGTCACGTGACTCACCCTTCGTACTTTAGGTTGCCAAATGCCCTCTCTACATCTACTACTAAGTTTGTTTGCTTTAACAATACTTTTGGATCTGGAACTTCGAAACATCACTAATATTTTTTTTTTCTAAACAAGCTAGGTCTATATCTAACTTAGTCCGGCAAAATTGGATTACAAGGATAAAAAAATAAACTTCCACGAAGAAGTTGTTTATTCAGGTTTCTAATTCCTATGGGGTTTACTTTACTGAGCTACTTTAATTTATTTGAAGTACGTTCTAAAGTGTGTACTTACTTTGTTTCTTTTCATAATTAAAAAGAGTTTTTGTATAAGACTTAATTATGCATAGAGTAAATGTTGGAACATTTTATGGATACTATGGCATCACGGTGTTCATGCTTGTATATTATTTGTTAAGGACAGTAAATTTAATTTCAAACCAATTTCATTTCATTTCAATTTTGCTCAATACTGATGCAAAATGTAACAATACATAATATGTCAATAAACTATTATTTGTTAACAGCAAAAATATATGTAACAACCCCTCAAAACTCGTAGTTCCAAGAAAATGCATTCTAGAACTTAGTAAAATACAATTTAGAAATTGAAATATTGTAGACTAATGATTTACGTAATATCGAAGTGAGGTGACATGGAGATGACATGGTTTAAAGACTTAAACAATTGGAGATCTTGTTTCACTCGGGGTTTCCGCATTGGGACTTGGAAACTTAGTTCAAAATAAACAGTATTGGACTAAAGCTAAGCGGAAACACGATTGTTAAAACATGTCAACCATTCTATTAATAGTTTAGTTCTCTGAGGTGTCTTTGAAAGGAGGCACCTGAGCTTCGTTGGGAACAAGTATACGTGTACGTTCACCGGTTTATTTGCTTCCGTTAAGCTGCTACCTAAATTTGATTACGCCTTTGGTCCCAGAGGCCGAAGACCGAACTTGAAACGTAATGAGAGCCCTCGGGATAGGTATTTTATATCATAGTTTGATAAGCTTATGAATATGATGATAAACGGGATTTTACAATCAAAACATATCTTAGAGTCTAGAAAGTATGTCTCTGTATGAGTTTGTGTGTGTATGTATACACTTTTTATATATGATATTTTGCTATTTTTGTGGTTCGTGTTTGTTGAATTAAACGTACTTCCATTTGATTCTGTTTTATGCGAGATTCAACAAAACATTTAAAGATATTTCCCAGATAAATTCAATTCAACTAATTACGGCTTTAAATATAGAGATAATTAATAAGTACATATATAACACCAAGTAACATTTCAGTAATATCTTTTATTTTGTTTGTACTTCGTACTATAAATCGTTTCAACGATAAATATGTAATCCAGAAATCCGGCACACGATTAACGAAGAACACCTACAATTCCAAGACTCCTTAATTATGTTGGATGCCGGAAACTGGCGCGGCGCGGGGACCTCTCACTGCTTGTATAACTCACTGGGCCAGCGCTCAGCACACTCACACACTGACCGAGCCTGGCGGGTGGCTGATGTAACCCTTCCCTTGGCGACGTAATACCTCGGACATGCACCGGGTCGATCACTGGATTGTGAGTACTTTGCTGGAATAACTGCTTTCATGCGTTTACTTCATTCAACTGAGTTTGGAAAAGTTCGTACATGTTCTCGGCTTAAACTTATTTTAGTTTCATAAGTACCTGGAGGCAGTTCAGTTGGCTTCAAGCCCTCTTTTCCATTTCGCCCATCTACTGCGTGCGTACTATTATGCGGGAAGTCATTGGCTTACAACACTTTCTAAATAATTGTCTATATTTACAACCAAGCTTGTCAACACAGAAACTATTTTCATTAATAACCCTGCATTATGAACCAATCAATCAGTCTGTCCATTAGTTTACGAAGAAGAACTCGTTCACATATGTTTCAATATATCTTAGGGATTAAGAAAATAGAAATAGAAGTGGATTTACAAGAGTGAGAAATGATTTCGTCTGCTTCTCGGTTCATCTTCTCTAAGATATTGGGGAACCCTTTGGCTACCTCCTGTTCTACTGTTACTGTGGGCTTCGGTCCACCCAAGTGACCCGAGGAAAAGTCTAATAAGTGAACATGCATTGCTAAGATAGGGAAAAGGAGAAGTGCAGAGTCCGCACGATTACTGACTACGATAATTATGTCAAAAACACCCAAACTGGAATTTAAAGAAGAAAACCAACAATACTCTTACCTTATTTAAAATTTAAAAATGTATTCGATCTTGAATTATTGAAGGTTATAAAATCCCTTTGTATACATTTAAAAAGGCTTGAAAATGGAAATATTGAAAATCGGCTATATTAGGGAGATAATTTTCTCCTCTTTAATATGAGATGTTCCCTGTGATTCTACAAGACACCGCTGTGAAGCGTAATACTACAGCCCTTACCGTTCATAATTATAAGCCATGAATTATTCAGTGAATAGTAGCAGAATGCTAAATAATATTACTGTATGGTATTACTTATGCATATTTGAATATACTAATGCTGTGATAATTATTACTGAGGTTACTAATCTAAGAGGAGGGATAAAATAAATTTATTATGTAATTTTTAACGAGGCAATGGCAAAAGGATCTATTCACTTTAAAAGTATCATGCAACTACAACATATTATGTAGACCCTGTGAAGAAATATCCTACAATATTCTTCATGCAAAAGGTGGCAGGGTGAACCGACGACGGCAGACGTAACATGATTAGCCGAACCAATTGAGAAGTCTTGAGTTCTGACACAGCCTGTACCCCCTTTTGCTTGAATGCACATTAACTTTACCACCGTACCAACTGAGATACCCCCACCTGCACATCTACAATTTGCAGCAGTGCATCGGACGTCTAACCTTTTATGGAATCTCAATTTCTTGCTCAGGGGATGTATCTGTTAAATAACAAATAATAAGAATAAGGTTTGCTAAATTCTATGCAATTTCCGTATTTATTGGCATAATTAGGTGGGGTGAATGAGGTTATTCTGCCATTTTACATCTCACTTTTGATTGCCATCGCAGATTGGATTCATAGAGCAAACACTGATTGGGTTGAAAAAACTGATAACTTGAAAATGCTAGTATTATTGACATTTTCTCAAGAAAACAAATTGATATAAAAAGGTAATGAGGAATTTAAAGATTGTAATTAGGATTTTTTTAAATTTTGATAAGTACTAAAGAATTATTTTTAAGGAATAATGATATTCTGATACTATAGCTTGTATGATGTATAAATTGCACAATTCGTCTTCGTCCTGGTTATTTAGTAAGACTAGCTACTTGTCACAGCCTTGCACGCATAAAATAAAATATAGGATTACTAACACGCGATGTTTACTCTATAAACCTTATACTAAACAGTTTCAAAATTAAAATCTAATTCGTAAACAACTAACGGAAGTAGTTGATTGGACATTCCATTTTACTAAAAATTGCCTTTCCTTAAAAAAAAATACGAAAATCCACCGAGAGGTTAACTCAGAATATTTTTATAAAAATGTCAGTTTCTTTTAAAGTGGAGGATGATTTAGGTAGTGTTTTACATTGTTTATAAAATACATTAAATATAAACTATAAAGTGCTATAGACTACTTTACTCTAGACACCGATTTAGAAAGGCACACCAAGCGCCGGATTCTAGTTCTCAGACACAGGCAAAATCGCTCGCCTTAACTAAAACCCGTATGGGCTTAACGAATCTGCATTCCAAAAGTAGAAAAGGAGGTCAGCGAAGTGATTTCAATACTCTTTAAAAAAGTTATCTAATTCAAATGAGGGAATTACGAGTGGAGTGATGAATTAATTCTATTTAGTACAAAACTTTGCGTACTAGACCATTTCAACAATGTTAAGAGTTTAAAATTATATTTACTTGGTGATTGTTTAAAAATAAATTGAATTTATCATTACTCTAAATTAAATCAGAGTAATGACTCAATATTTAAACGGAATTTTTATTTGTACATCCACAATTCCAGGTTAAAAAATTGATGTTTAACGTGGTTTTAACGTAATAACTAGTCCTAGACATCTTCAAACAAAAATCTACACCTTGTCTGACATTTAAACCGCCTTAGCCTTAAGCTTTAAACACCAACATTTCCCCATCTCCGCGGAACACTAATTAGACCCAGAATCCAGCAGTTAAACTCATAACGTTTCCACGAGTAAAAAGACCATGACATACAGCTGACAAACTGGAAAGCAAATAGCCATCTGGGAGAGTTGGTCATTGAAATTCAAGAGGACGTTTGTAGAAAACAAAGAGGCCGTTTAAGAGAACTACCGGCTTTCAATTGTCAAAGCACTTGACTTCTTGACTAGGCAAATAGAGAGGTTTGTTGTGTTCGGGCGCTGGGAGAAAAGCACTGCTTTCCTCGTTAGTGACAAGAATAGCCTCTTAGATTACAAGTCTTTAAAGTGTAACAAGCAGGGGTAAAAGGCTGAGCTTGTAAATATCACTTTCGTAATTTAAAAACTTGTCAAGAACTATTTTCCTTCAAATCTATAATACATGTGTGTGTGTGTGTGTGTGTGTGTGGGTATGTTCGTGTAGGTGTGAGTGTGTGTCTGAATCCGAAACCAGTCATTCAAGCTGGTCGTAAATCAGCCTAGTAGATTACCAGGATATATTTACATGTTCAGCTTAAATTATTAAAAATCCCTCCAAAAATAAATATTAAGTCTCTCTAAATCATAATATTTTTGTCATTACAATAAGAACAACTTAATTCAAACTCCTTAATAATATTAACAGATTTTGTAACTGTTATTCAGGATCCTCGGTGGGGTAATATTTTAAAAACATATTTGATTAATAGACTGCTTAAGGACCGTGGTTTCGTGAGGAGCTGTTGCCTATCTAATTGCTTCCTCCAAATCAACCTAACCTGAGACTGTAATCTGCCGGACGACCCCGCCCGCAATCCTTTCATCTTCCACTCCTATTATTTCACCCTCCAGTATTTAATGTCATTACGGCTACCAGCGCGATAACTGGAGCGGTTTTCCAGCGGGTCAACGATCCCCAGGCCCCAGGAGCGTCCTCGCCGTCCTCGCCGCTGCCGGTTACGTTGTAGCATTTCACTTTCTTCCGTTGCATGATCGGCGTTACTTTCCTGCCTCAGTCCGTGATCGCCCGCCGCGCCGAGTGTGCCTCTAATCGGTCATCACTACAGATCACCTCCTTAGGTAAATACTTTTTTTAAATATTCTACTTTTTATTTTGTGTTAAAAATTCACTTTATAATTTTTATTTGAGAATAAATTTAGTTTATTGTACGTATTTCAACGGATTAAGACTGTTAGAAAAAATTAGTCTGTAAATAATTAATATTTTGTTAACTGTAGTGCTCTAATTGAATTTCTGTAGTTTGAGTTGATTTTTCGCAAAATTCTCAAGCATACAGCATACATCATACTTCAATAACTATAATAATATTGCAGTATTACAAATATATCAATCCAATGTAAAAAATATACGGAGGGTAAAGAAAGCGTTGCCCTCTGCATACTATCTATTCCTCATAAATATCAGTTTATAAAACTTGAATAACTTTAGTCAAACTGATAACGTTTAAAAGGCGAGAGGAAGACCATGGGCAAAAGTAGCTTAGGAACTGTATAGAATGCGTTGGTATTCCATAGAACTCATTACTGTCTGGACTTTGTCTGAATTTAATACTTTGAGCCTGCAACTTACTAACAAATTTGCAGAACACCGTCAGAATCTTTAACGCTGGTTACAACAAATATGTGTATATTTGAATGGTTCAAATATATTTGATATAAAAATATATAAACTTTAAAACCTAAGCCGACAGTTCTTAATACAAATATGTACATGTTCAGCTTAAATTAATAAAAATCCCTGCAAAAATAAATATAGGGTCTCTCTCTAAATAATACTATTTTGTCATTACAATAAGAACAACTTAATTCAAACTCCTTAATAAATAGTATGTTGATAAGATATATTAAAAATTGAACATCAAATTTTGATGTCGAAACCCAAATAATCTGTAGAGATTTCCTTTCAGTTATTTTAATTATTACCTTTGTTCAGATTTTGCTCAGTAATTGATTACACAATTCCTTACCTCTTTAGGATTAGACACCGCCTATGTAGTATAAACGTTGAGATAGAAAAAGCTACAAACTGTCGCGAAAAATCTGCAAAACACAAACATTATTCACACATACTGCTCTACATTTAAACGTCGTTATTTTAAACATTGAATTGAACTTAATTTAAAAACATAAGTCACATTATCTTTCAAAAGTAAATTGATTTAAAGGCAGTAAAGGCAAGTAAAGGCAGTGTAATACGTATAAAAGGTAGAGAACGCAAAATCCAGGGTATGCAATATTGGAAAAATTCATTTTGCCTAACTAACTCCTTGCACGAACAGTCAGCCGGTGTGCGACTCGGCAGAACTTTCTTGCAGCCACTTAGCACCAACTATATAGTACATGCCTGGTTCTAGCGTAGAATATCCAACTTACTACATCGGTGGTACACTTCCTACATAATAATAATAGTCAATTCTTGATTCCATAAACAATATATTGCATTGCAAACGTCACAGAAATAAACTTATAGATAGAAATAACTTATAGATAAGATAATATTCCCCTTAATGAGGATGGTTTCAATTACCGTAAGATAATGTCTATGATACAATGCCTTTACAACTCCGTACAAAATTCAATATATCCAATGTGCAATTTAGTGTACATACGTTTGTCAAACGGACAAAATATCTCGTGGTGTTAATTTACATTGAGATTGCTGTAACTTGCAAGAACAGTCATCTTACAAAGTCATTTTTAAGGTTTTAAATTTGATTTCCCCCAAATACTTCACAGTTACTTACTTTGGTATTTGTTTGTTGCAGGTTGCCTGACCGTATCTATCGTACTAGTCACAGTGATGATATAGCAGAAATCAGCAATGAAGTTTATTTTGTTTTCGTTGTCGTTGACAATTTTCACGTCACGGGTCCTCTCCTCACCCCCGCCCGCGCCCCCGGTGGTTAACGCGACCGAGGATGTCCTAGAAGTGGCCGGGGACCCCGAGGAAGCGACGGTGCGGTATGACCTAGGGGACGACCTCTCTAAGACCACGGTGTCCGACAGACGCGCGCTAGACCTGACTCCTCCCATGGAGGAGAACGGGGCACTCCGGGAAGACCTCATTTTGAAAAGGTTCGGTAGCGATTATTTCCTAAACGAAGATCAAAACGTGAGCGTTCCTTTGCCCGCGAGTTCACCAGGGGTGATTCAAAAGGTATCGAGAAAATCGGTCATCTCTGAAGAAGATAAGGAGGATCAGTTTGAAGATAGGCAAGACTTTGTGTCCGGGCAGGAAGTGGCGGTACCCAACCCGAACATTAGTGGAGTAAACTGGCTGTTAAACATCTTCAACCCCCATCATTGGAACCCCTCTTCGCTTCCCGGTGCGCCGAAGATCTCCGACGGATGTAAACGCGATGTGAGAACCTACTTGAGAGCCCTGCGCAATGGCACTATCTGGGCTGCCAAGAGTGAGTACCTGTTTGGATTTTGAAGTGATTGAAAAAACAACTCTGTAGAAAAATAGTTTGGAACGGTTTTAATTTATTTATATGTTTCTATAGTATATTTATACAGGGCATTGATTCAGAGAATTTGAGATCTCATTACCTTTCGCAAATAAATAATGCAAACTATTAAAAAACTAACAGCTATGCAACTATGCAACTATGCTATCTTGCCATTTATGAAAACTATTCAATTTTTAGAGTACTAAAAATCTTTATCGGTGTAAAACTGGCGTAATTGTTTCTTTTTTAATTAAAAAAATGAAATAACTACTTTTTTAATATATACAAATCTAAATACATAAAACAAGGTCGGGTTAGTATGTTAGTATGTTAGTTAGTTAGTAAGTTAGTTGCATCAAACACCTGTATATATAAACATACTTGAATGACATAAACATATGTTCACTATGGAAATAAAAAAATCTACTGGAATGGCAACTCAAACTCTATTTTCGATGTCGAAGTTAGCGCTATATAAAAATAGGCGAGTGAGCGAAGCGAACGAGCTCATCTTGAAAATGAACGAGCATTTTTGAAATAAAACAAACTCAATGACATTAGGACAGGACAACGTCTGTCGGGTCTGTTAGTTTATCACAATCGCTGCTCATTAACTGTCATTCAAAAAATATTATAGTTATTAGTTATTATAAATATTTATAATAGTATAGAATAATATTATACATATTACAGAAACTTCAAACACATGTAATAAGCGATATCTGAAAACTGACACTCCCTTTCGCCCTTTTAGCCATATTTTAATCAACAAATTACTTTAAATCTACTAAATCTAGAATATAAAGTATACGTTAGACAACCGTCCTGTAAACTATCCCTTTTTTGGAGGGGCCAGAGTAATTGCTACACTCGGTGGTTTTAAGAGGAGAAATCTAACCTCCTCACCCCCATAGGGTTAGGCGGCAACATTCCGAATATCCTCTATTGGATAGTGTCAAGTTAATCTACAGTCCAAGTTTTAATGAAATTGATCAGTAAATAAGAGAGAATTATACATTTTTAATTCTCTGTGAGAATAACATTGGAAATCATGCTGCGTTAACCGCTGAAGAAAATTTAAATTTTGTCCACAATCATTAGGCGTGGTATTAATTCAATTTAGAAATTGTATTGGTTTTTAGCGAATTTCCCCTATAGGGAAGAAGCTATTACCGTAGGTCTCATGGTAAGACTTAAGCCCGAGACCATGATAACTTTTCGTTTTGAGGTCCCCAGGTGCCAAAAACACTATTCGTTCAAATTTTTATATATGTATATGTGTGTGTGTGTGTGTGTGTGTGTCCGTAAGCACGATAACTCTCGTAAAAAAAGTCCGATCTTAATAAAATTTGGTACAAATATGTAGAGTACTATTTATTTGAACGAGTTCGAAAACCAGACAAATCGCACCATCCGAAGGGGGGTTTTTGGGGGGTTTTGTACCCCAAAAATGTTTTTTTTGGGGTTTTCACATGTAATTTTGATTTAAATCAAATTTTAATTTATACCATTGAATTTAGCTTAAAAAAACAATTTGGTATTTTAATCATTGCTCTACGTCAATTGGTTACTGAGATATTACAAGAGCTAAACACAGTACGTTGTCCAATGTTATTCTTATGGAGAAAAAGACAAATTTTATATCTCGGGTAGTTATGAACATAAACTGACGAAACTTGGTACATCGCTTCATCTGGTTGTGGTTTGTTGATGTTTGAACAAAAAAACAATTTTTCGCCTATGGTTCCCGAAGCAGCAAACCTAGGTACTCGGTCCCCATGTTATTCTTATGGAGAATAATAAAAATTTTATATATCGCTTATTTATGAATGTATATGGATGAAACTTGGTATGTGACTTGACTTAGATGAGTTCTATTGATATTTGTATAAAAATCCATTATTTTTTGTTCCTTTTTGCAGCAAACCTGCGTACTCATCCCTAATGTTATTCTTATGGAGAATAATGAATATTTTAAATATCGCTTATTTATGAATATATTTCTTATGAATTCTGGTAAGAGGCTTAATGTAATATTAAGACATATATATTCATTGGAAATTCGCTGAGTACGCAGGTTTGCTGCGACGGGGGTATTTAGTTTTAATGTTGTTTAGTAAGTTTCATTAACTATATGCGGACATTTTCCATCGCATGTGTTCAGTGATGGAAAATGTCCGCAATAATCTCTTAAACAACATAAACTCACCATCACCAACAACGAATTTTAAGCAAAGAAACTATTTGTGGTTTTAAGAAAATCAAAAGAAAACTGAATTTTGGAACATGTTTAGCTTTATGTAATTTCTGAACCCCAACTTGCTCAGAACTGTGGGTGATGTCATTTTATTATAAATCTAAAGCACTAAAATCAAGCAAATTTGAATTAAAATTGTTTGAACCGTTAAAATACATTTAGATCACTTCATCTTTTTAGCTGTTTATGGGGATCTCAAAATAAAAAATTATAAAGTAAAAATCTTGCCTGGGTTAAATTAGTACCTATACTCTAAATGTTATTAAAATCGGGACTTTAATCCATACATGTATTCGTTATAATTAGAACTAAGATTTTATTTAATTTGAACTATTATTTATTAGGAATTATTGTATTTTATTATTTGTTTTCAGCATACACCTAAAAAATGTATGTAATGCCACCATTCTGTACATTTTATGTGCTTAATGAATAAAGTATAATTTATTGATTGATTGATACAGTCGGACAGAAATAACATTAAAAAAAACTTTTGGGGTTCAGAGAGCACCGAAAAATGATGTCCACCAATAATTCAAATTCTAAAAGTTTACTAAACAATTCTTTACCCATTTGTGTACGAAGGAAAACGTAAAAAGTTTTATTTTTTATCAATTTTTCAAAAGCATTTAATTTCTCCCCAAATTTCAAACTAAACCATGGATGCAAATCAATGTAGCCACATTATAATTTAGCCACAGTAATAGCTAAATAAAAATCACTTATAAATAACTGAAAAAAGTTCATTTTGTTCCATTAGCCAAAAATAATTATTTTGAAAGAAAGTCGAACAAATCTTCTGTTTTAATAGTTACAGAGGTCACGTAACTTCCGCAATAACTCCGGTTCCGTTTCGAAGGAAAAGTGCGACGGCCGCACGCACCGGTTTTTGTTGGGGGGCAGATGAATTTCTACAGCAGCATTCCGACAAGTACCATCTATTTTGCTCTCGGTTTATAAATTATTTCGCCTATGAATGGACTACCTAAGTGTTTAAATGTATAAAACTAATTTACTAAACTGTAATTTAACTGCAAATTCAAAATAAATTAATACAACACATTTAGGTGTATGATGGATTTTATTATTTTTATTGCTGTTCGATTGCATATTTGAATGTCCTTAGCGCCACTACGTTTAATAATATTAAATAATATTATAATATTATAAGGAAGGGGAAAATAGAACTCAGGCCTACCTTACCTAGTTAAAAGATTTCCCCATAAATTAACTATTTTTTTGTAAATTCCAATACATTGTTAAACATTGGGGCGGAATAAATATTATTATTATCATACAATTCAGGCTTTTTCAGTAACTACCTGATAGTCAGTATTTTTTCCGGATACACTTCAAATTCTTGTTAGACTGTCGAATTAATGCCGACCTATTATTACAGTTATATAAGACATTAACCTTTTTTACGTTTAAATAAGTAACATCGGAAGCTTTTCTCCATATATATTGAAAATCAATAGCACAGTTTACGATTTTGTTTGTCATTTACGTCTCGCTTCCATGTTATTCAGTACGTTGTATGCACTTTGATTGTATGTCTATCATCCAAACGAGGAAGATGAAACTACCCCGATATTTTAGGTACGTTTGAAATGATGAAACTGTCCCGCTCATTAAAGAGGATCAAGAATGGTCGCCTCGCCAGACCAGAAATGCTGAAATTCCCCCGAGTGCCCGGCCAGATAGCCGCTACGGGTCCGGGGATAAAGGGAATTATTTTTGTCCCTGCGTCCTGTCAGTGACTGCAGTCTTCTAATAACTGCCACCAATATCAGGAATTAATAGCTGATAAATTACCGCTTCGTTGGGCTTTAAAAACAATATAAGTTTTACAATACAACAACAACACAAAACAAACAAAACACATTACAATCTGTGTTTAAACTTAGGAACTCGGGAGCAATTGTCAAATAAAAAAGAAAGTTTCAAACCGAACCATATTTCCACTTACAGAAATAAACTTAGATCAAATTTAAATGTTTTTGTTCCGAAACCGCTCTCTTATTGAATAGCTCTTTAAAAACACCGAATATTATGGACCAAGACTGTATAATAATTTGATTAAACAAATAAGAGATGAAAAATGATGTCTATGACTGGCTATTTACTTTAGAAAATAAATTTGAAAACATGGTAAGGATGTTACCGCATGAATGGTGTGACAGGAAAAGCAGTCGACGGCAGTTTTAGAAGACTGCAGTCACTGACAGGACGCAGGGACAAAAAAAAAAATAATTCCCTTTTTTCCCCAGTCCCGTAGCGACTACCTGGCCGGGCGCTCGGGGCAATTTCAGCATTTCTATTCTTGCGAGGTGACCCTTCCTAATCCTCTTTAATGAGCGGGGGCAGTTTCATCGTTTCAAAAGTACCCAAAATGTCGGGGCAGTTTCACTACGCCCGATTTTGTGAATATCTTCTGTGAATGATACATATAGAATAATATGTTTGGATGGGCGTAGTGAAACTGCCCCGACATTTTGGGTGAGATATTCACCAAAACATACATAAGATTTGTTAAAATAAATCACTTGTAATTTGTTTGTATTGGCTCAAACACTGTTATTAATCGTGATTTTTACCTAAACTGATTTTCAAAGTAGCAAATTGTGATTTGCTTTAAGATATTATGTAAATCAAAACAAGTTTTGCAAAATGTCACGACTGCCAACGTCTTGTGCAACGCCTTGAACTGGACGTCCAACTTGTTACGAAACGTAAGAATTCCTTGATTAATAAGAAAATACCAAATTTAGAAGTCAGTTTATATTACATATAAATAATTAATTTGGAAAATATATACAGATATAAACGTCTAAATACCGAAATGACAGGGCACCGAAGAATCCAGAACTTCGTTACAGTTAACATTTCACTGACATAACAGCGTTATAGCGAAGCGTATCGGAGGGCTATTGAGAAACTATTACCTCACAAAAGCACGCACACACACAAACTAACACAGCATTAGTGAATTAGTGATGGACCACCTTGCAGGAGGTTCAGTCTGAGTCGAATCAATTAATCATTCAGGCAATGTGTGACAATTTGCCTTGACCTTATTCTTATGTCTATCGCCCAATACTTACCATGACTAATGGTGGGCTACATAGTTGAATCTGCCATCTTGCTTTTATGGATGTACATTGTTGCAATTCAATCTGTTGCATGGCATTTAAGAACTGTTGTAATGAAACGGAAAGTAAAGGTTAAGGATTATTCAATTATAAAGTTTGATTTGATAATTTACTAATTAAAAATAACTCAATGATATATGAGGACCTTTTAAACCTAACATCGTGGAATCCCTGCTACAAACGAATAATTTAGGTTTAGTTTAATTACCCTGCTGTTCCTGATATCCTATAGAAGGCGCGTGAAGAAGACGTTTCCCTGACGTCGCTTCAATCATAAACAAAGCTACGATTGTTCCACTACATCAATAATATTATCTATCTTGTATAGTAAGCTAAACTGAAATAAAAATAAACCGCTAAACAAATTCCAGTTAACTTGTCCCTCCATCCAAATACAGGGAGTTTCAAAATGAAAGAGCAGATTTCATATTCTTATAACAGACAATCTTTATTTAATTATTTACATGTAAAAATAAAAACAATCAGAGGAACATTTTAAGTTTATTTTACTGAGATTTAATGCATTCGACATGCACCCCAAGTGTAGCATGACATACATCAAATCGGTAGTCGATTTCTCGCCATACATGCCAAAGTGTCTGGAGTAATTGATTCAACAGCTTCTGTTATGCGTACTCTGAGTTCTTGAAGCGAACCAGGCAATGGTGGGACATAAACCCTGTCTTTTATGTAGCCCCAAAGATAAAAATCACATGGAGTGAGGTCTGGCGATCTGGGAGGCCAACGTCGAAAAATGAGATCTTCTTCTCCTCCTCTCCCTATCCATCGATTTGGAATCGTGTTGTTTAGGAATGTTCGAACCAGTTCATGGAAGTGTGCAGGCGCACCATCTTGCATAAAAATAAAATTGCCTGAGTCCTCTAGTAATTGAGGGAACAGCCATTGCTCTAGAGTGTCAAGGTATGTTATTCCTGTCACAGTTTTTTCTGCGAAAAAGAAAGGGCCATACACTTTGTCAGAAGATATGGCGCAGAAAACATTCAATTTTGGCGAATCTCTCTCATGTTGAACAACTATACCGGGGTTTTCGGATCCCCAAATTCGTACATTATGACGATTAACTTTACCGGAAGTGTGAAATGTGGCTTCATCAGAAAAAATTAAACGATCAGAGAAGCCTTCCTCTGCCATATCCATCAGCATATCAGTGCAAAACTCATACCTTTTGTTGTAGTCATTAGGATGAAGTGCGTGTAATAACTGAATTTTGTATGGTTTGAAATACAATCTCTTTTTTAGAACACGCCATACGGTTGTCTTAGGAATGCCAAGTTCAATACCTGCTCGGGATGTCGATTTCTTGGGACTTCGAGTTAAAGACTCTTGAATCCGTTGAACGTTTTCTTAAGAAGTCCGAGGTCGTCCAGTGCTGGTTTTCTTGCACACACCACCAGTTTCCACGAACTTCCTGTGCCATTCATAAATTTGTTTGTGCCGAGGTGGGTTGCCTATTAAATGTTCGACGAAACTTTCGTTGCACTTGAATTATTGATTCACATTTAGCAAATTCCAAAACACAAAATGATTTTTCTTGAGGAGTCGCCATTTTTTCAATTACAAGAATGTAATTAAAATAAACAACATTTCGTGTCAGGAAATAATAACAGGTTATCAGCTGATACAACAATGAAACTTCATTCTTTGCTCTATCCAATGCCATATGAATCATACTTCGTCGATTAATGGGTTTCAAGTAATACACATATGAAATTTGCTCTTTCATTTTGAAACTCCCTGTATAATTGCTGCTATTAAATAATGAAATGCACTTTCACTATGACTAAGTGGATTAACATAAAAGGAACTCATCTCTGATAACTTCCTTGCATAACAGTGTCTTTATCCACCCGGCGCATCATCAGTTATAGACTCGATCAGTGATGGCAATCGCCACTCTGGCGCCTCGGTTGCGCGTGCGATCATAGAGGACTGGTAATTAGTTTTGTCAGCAGCAAGAGTTGTGAAAGTAGGTCTGCAGTTCAAAACCCCGCCAGCCTTCTGCGAAAGGCCGTCTGGTTAGGTTTCTTGCTTTACTAGTTGTCGGTTTGATTTACGATTTATTGTAAATCCAAGTGTTAAGTACTAGCTTTTGCCGTTAGGCATGTGGGAGATCAAAGACCTTTTCTGGTGAATGTGTAATTTTTGCGATCATTATTATTACTTTGACTGTACTCAAGTTGTATGCCAAAAGGATTGAATACAAAACTATAGTTTAACAAAGCTAAGAATGGTTACTTAGTTTATTTTACTCATATTTATTTAGAGTTTTATTGTATTATTCTGTTGTATATTTTAATTAATACTTGAAGTAATTCTAATGATAATAACAACAAGAGTCTCGAGGTTTTGTTAAACATTATATTAACATTAAATAATATGCATATGCAGTGATGGGTAGACTGCGGAAGTGAGTAGGAAGGAATTTAGGTTTTCCTATCTTTCCTTATTTTTGTGTTGCGAAACCACGATTTTGTTTTATAACGTCGGATCACATAATACCGATCACTCGAGTCGGAGACGGCAACACAAGTTTTATCTAATTTTAAAATCCGTACCCAAACCTAATTACCTGAGATACTGTAATCAACTAAGGAGATGAACGGTATTGTGTCTACGCTCCTCATGTTCTATCTGCGGTTTCGATATAAAGTTGTTTTCCAAGTTTTTAGACATCATCAATTTGTCAACTAGAATGTCACAAAAGTTAACTCGTTCTTGAATCCCAACTGAAATGCTTCACAGATAACTCAAATATATGGTTATACATAAATTACTTGTTATACAGTTCACATTAAGTTATACAATTTCATTTAGGAGGCACAAAAAACTAGGGGTTAGCTTTCAGATAAAAAGATTTTTCAAAATCTTCATTTAATATAAAATTGTGACAGAACTTTTCTACTAACGTATTCAAAAGGTTTCCAATATTGCCCAAAGCCACAGACCTTATCCCTGGAAGACCTTGTGCACAGGTCTCGTGACGCCCTCTCGCTGTCTCGCTGCGGCTTGTTTACCAACTGGTATCTAGGTTCAGGTCAACACCCTCCGCGTGCCTTCTACCCCGTCCCACTCGAGGTCGCCCGGTGCAGAGTGTTTACTGGAGTGTTGGAGTCAGACTCTGCAGGAGGCAATACCCTTAATCGCCGGGTACAGCCTGCCCAAGGGCACAGCAATATATCGTTGAATCTAGACCACTTGCGAAATATCCTTCACCTTTTGAGAACTTGTGCTAGATCATCTACCTAGTGTTGAAGTCGTAAAAGGTAGAAATGTACATTAATGCTTAAGTGATGTAACTGCATTGAAAATATCGTATATTTACAGAATTAGTACTAGCAAATTGGTACGTTTTTATTTAAATGTTATGTGACACCTAACGGAATAAATACCCAGTGTAATGTAGTTAGGTCCAGCGTCATATATGTGGTCAAAATTACCTTTCTTTGAAGAAAGAAAGCCATAATCACAAAATCTGCTTTATATAAAAAGCATCATTATATTTTAAAGTCGTAAAAATGTGTTCCCTTTTAATGATTGGAAAACGGCGATCAAAGGGCTTTCTTAAAAAGTCCCACGTCTCAGCTCCAGGCGTGTTAAACTTGCTCCACAGTAATCACCGCCTAACCACAGCTCCCCTCGCCTCTAGACGGCTGGACCGCGGGTTGCCCAGGTCTATAGGTCAGACTCCAGTAAAGGCCCAGATGTGATTATGCAACCACATCGCCACTCGGGTAGAAAGTCCGGCTGGTTTCCGGTCTGAGAGAAGGTTCATTCAGAGCCGCCTCGCCTTCCCGGGCCATTGAGCAATTGCTGACCAGCGGACTCCGTCGCGAGCCTCACACTTCCATGTGTTCTGGCACTTTCATCTTCTATCTGGCAGAGGTATAAGCGCTGATTTTTCAACAAGGATTAGGACGGGACACTATACCTGGGGTAATGTGCCTTTACCAATGACACTTAGTATAAACTATAACCTCGGATTGGATCTATGAATCAAATCAATCAGGTGTTTATTATTTTATGTTCGACAAAACCCCAAAATTTTTAATGAACTCTAAGCGTCCTTCAATCATCCACATTCAATTACTTAACGTCCAATTACACCTTGTTTTAAGGGAACTATGGAGAACACCCAATGGAATTTACTCGCTATTACAACCTTCGAAAGAGTTCTTGTTAAAAACATTATCTCTTTAAAAATGCTTAACGGTAAAATCTTCATTTAAAAGAAAGCTTTATAATTGATATTTTTTAAATCCACGATTACATTTTCAATTAATAAAACGCTGTAGGGAATATAACCATTGATTTTGAATACAAAATTAATGATATAACTCTCAGGCCACACTATGCAAGTGTGTAAACTTTTCTATTGAGTCCTATAAAACTATAAGCAACTAACCAAAGTCTTCAAGGAAACTCAATTTCCTAAGCAAGACTCCATCTTTAAGATGAAGTCAATCGACTTAAACAAGGGCAGATTTGAGACCTTGTGCATAGGTCTTTAAGTCAATCGACTTTAAGATGATCTTGATGAACTCAATCGACTTAAACGAGGGACAGATTTGCAAGAGACGCAAATACAACACTACCCAAAAGTAAAAAAATATTACTGATACAATGTATTACTGCGCTGATTTATATATTACTGCCCTGGGTTAAATTTGTCCTTGATAGTTCAGCTACATTTCAATTAGTATACAGGGCTTTCGCCCTTGGCTACGCAACTAATGAAGTCATCAGACATGAAATATATGGAGATATCGAAAGTACATGACACACATTCGGTCTGGACGATGACCTTGGCCATTCCTTTGGTAGCTTAATTAAGATATTGCGAGTTTATCCAGGTCAATCTTGTATTTCAGGCAGACATGGGTGTGGAACGTCTCGATTTTTTTTCCTTACTGAACCTATAATACTCATGAAAAACACCATAAACATATTGGAACTTTGATGATCAAAGAGGAGGGTGTATAATTAAAGTTATATTATTTTCTTTAATAGACGATTTATTGATGTTCTTATAGTCAACGTAAAATTCTGCAATATCTGAGAACAATACAGTCATGTCTATTAGACATATTCTTCTTAAATATGCAGTTCATATTTGATTGCGGTTAGCGCCACGCTGAAAAGTATTTTAGTATCCAGGTTTTAAAGGTTCCATGAAATTTGTGAACAAATTAAGATTCTGTAAATTTTAAAAACACAATATGTTTCATGTATAATATGTATACTTACATATATGTATAGTTTAGCATTTAAAGTAAACGTAAATAGTAGGCGATAAACACTATTTGTTATGCGTATAAATATTCATGCAAGGCCATAAGAGACTGGTGGTTGAAGCAATGTCCTCTTTAATTTGTAGTGCCTCTGTAGGTTACGCAACACTCCCTCCTGCTCCCTGGTTAAGTTGTCTTTTTACTTAAAGTTCAAATACTAAAAATTTTACCGCTAACAATCCCAGATAATTAATTAATACGTCTAAAAGTACCTGCTAAATTCAAAGAATGATTTAACTTGGATCACCATTAAATAAAACAAAATAAAATTCTTTATTGCAATAAAAGTGTGCAATCAATAGCAATAGTTATACAAAATTATCAAATACACTTTTTACTTACATACATGACAAAGGAAAATAACTAGGAGTACGCTCATTCTTCGTGAAAGAGGATGAATATCAATAATTTGATATCAATAATCTGCAAATATCTAGGCCATTTGTAACATATCTAAATAATTACAAATTTTTATATTGAAATCTGAAAAAGAAAGATCACAAACGTGTAAATGTACGAGTACATATTAATGAGTAATATTAATGATTTCAACAGTTTGCATGTATTTAAAAACACCTAGAGAAAATGTATATTGATATATTATAAAACCAAGGAGCTTTGCAAAGGTCCGCAAGCATACTACTAAAATATGTTACAGACTTAAGAGATACAATAGAGACACCCGAAAAAACGCGAAGTACCAGATATCATAGTAATATTATAAAGCTGAAAGTTTGTGAGTTTGTTTGTCTTATGACTAAATATTCTTTGACACCGTGGTGAAAAGAAGGGCCTTCAGATAAACAGGTGTAACTTTGGTTGAACCCTGCTTTACTCCCTTGCATACATGTACTAAAATAAATGTAATATTACAAATGTTTGCGTAGATATTTTTTTTTTAACAGGGATGTTAAAATCAAAATTCATATGAAGATTGCAGATAAATATATTTCGATAGTATATAAGCTGTTCGCTATTTTGATTCTCTCATTCTCTGATTGGGCCTAATGATGACTGGTGTAACTGGTTGAAATCGATCGCCTTGTTCAGTACCATATTTTATGTAGTTTTACCGTGTTGCATTTAAATATAAGAGTAAATATTTGATACCCCTTCAAATATTGCTAAACATTGTCACGGAATAAATATTATTATTATCTTTTTATCAAGAGACTGTTAGGGTACAGGCATAATTCAACACTAATAATGAATTAGTTTTCTACGATGGCTGTAGTGCCGAAACTAGTCAGTCTCTTGATCTATTATAGTGGCTTACAGGGCCCCTAACATACGATTTTTGTGTAAGTGGATAATCACAGTTGATTACTTCATTTTGCTTATTAATAAAAAACACTGTAGTGATATTTCCATAAGAAAATCATTGGATCTTTGAAGTCCAGTGGGGCGTAGACCACGTAATTTTTAACATTTCTGATATTTTTTCACCGTCCTTAGCCCTCAAGCTTTAAACTGAATCGTCATAACCAAACTTAACTTCTTCCTAGCTCGAGATATTTCGTGGGGACCGATTCGCTTATGGAATTAAATATAAAGATATATAAAATCTAAATACCACTGATTGACTGAACTATCACAAAATCTCTATAACTATAAGGCCTACAGAGTTGAAATTTGACATATAGGTTCCTCTTTGGCCCTAGGTGCTTGCTAAGAAACGGTACAGTATTACGAAATTCCCCCTGTGTTCCGCCCCACTGGGTCCCAAAGATACCATGTGTTCCTTATGGACATTCACTTTTGTTTGAGCTGATGAAAATTCAAACAGCTGATCATGATTCGTATTAGTTCCAAGGGCTAACCACAGATTGAAGCACACACAACAATCATAATTTACGCGGGCGAAGCTGCAACGGGTCGGCTAGTATAATATATATCCTACTAATATTATAAATGTGAAAGTTTGGATTTTTGTATGGATATTTGGAGTTCCATCACAGATAAACTACTGGACCGATTAAGCTAAAACTTTGCATGAACATAGCTTACATATCATATTAACCGGGGGCCACGAGTACGGCACCAACCCTTAAAATTTATACAAAAACACATTACCAATACTGAACCCTTCACCTGCCCCGCCATGGCACACCCGGCACTTACCCGGCACCAACCACCCTTCTTACCCACTCCACTTAACCCTTCCTCCTTCACCCCCTCCCATTCACTAACTACTCTCTCGACCTCGCTGGATTTGTATAAGACTAGGAGCGACAAGGGTGTTTTTTATTCACGATAAATAGTTGGTTACGACAAGAATTAATTTCTCATCTGTACAAGATTGGAGGAAAAACTTGTTCCACAATCAATAGTGTGATGATATGCCCAGTTTAAGAAACATCAAAAACATCATGTACCCTTAATTTGATACATAATGTGTTACTTTATTAGTGAATTTCCTTTGGAAAGTGAACTATTAGCATGACCCGCACGGTGAAACTTAAGCCCGGGACCACCATAGAAGTTCCTAACGTGACCCCCTGAACACGTTTTGGGGGGTCGTTCAAAATTTTATATATATATATGTGTATGCACTCTAGCGGTCGCATTTTTTGTCCGATTTACTTCAAATTTGGTAGGGACGTTCCTTTCTATAATCTGTTGGACAATTTCGTTGGGCAAAACAATCGGAAAACTCTAAACCCATTTTTTGGGGATTAATCTTTCAAATTTCGAGTTTTTGGGCCCAAAAAGGGTCAGAAAAGCCCCAGATGTACAATTAATGCATTTAAAAAGATGGGAATTAGAGAGGCGAAAGTTTTAAGCCCTCTCTCATCATTCTAGCATCAATATTTACCGAGTTATTAAAGAAAATGTGTATCGGCTAAACACAGTACGTTGTCTTATTGGCGTTTTACACTAGAAACGCATGTTATTCCTTTGTTAGAGTACTTTTATTATCCCCAGCAACCTCACACCTACTTTCAAGCCTGTCTGGACCTTCTCCTAACCTTATAATGCGCAACATTGTATTCCCAGCTTTGCAAGTAAATGAAACCAGGAGTATCAGAACAGCCAAAAAATCAATGTTTTCAGATTTCAATAAAAATTGGACAAATATGTGTTTTTACACTGATTTTGAGTTTTAAAAGTTTGTAAGTGGAAATTCACTTCCCTCACGTCAGCGTGCTGCGTGCAAACTCGTTATTTATTACTATTCTTCTACACGTTTTACAACAAAGCATTGGCGACCTGAAGGGTGGTGTGCCTTAACCGAAGTTGGAGTATGCGGTGATTGCTTTGTAAAAGGCGTTTTCGTTTTATTATTATTCTGTGTTCACAGGTTAAACCAGAGCTTTAATACACTGAGAGAGTTAGAGGCAGATGGGACTTAAATAGTTGGGGGAAGTAGAGAATGAGGGTAGTATATATGGAGTTGTAGAGGGGGAACCTCTCTACCTTACCTGTAAATTGCTTTGGTGCCGTATTAAAGCGTGGACTTAATAACGCCTGGTTAAACTCTTAATGAGAGTCAGATTCGGAGCCGTATTCGAGTGCCGCCACATTAACATATAGACCTGATAATGACCGCATCCAATCTTAGGGCTCCTCTCCACAGGTCCTTTAAGTTCTAATGCAAATCTTATGGGAGGATATCACTTATGAAATTACCAGCTGTAGTTGTTTGTCGGTTAGGGCAAAAGACGTCATATGGTAAAAAAAAACAAAGATTTGATATTGCTGATCAGGTTAATATTTGTATTGGGTTTTAATTTGTCGCGAGCGAAGCTGCGGGTAACAGCTAGTTATCTATATAAATAAAATTAGAGTTTTGTCTGTACATTGCTTGGAATTATTAAATTTTTGCATATTTTTACGTTTCATACCATAGGACAGCAGAAACGCGTCTTATCCTAATCTCCGTCTGTCTGTCGGTGACGCTCAAAACGGCATTTTACGTAGCCTTCTCCGGGAAAACGGGTGCACTGACATTGATGAAACTTCGTGTCTTTGTTCTATACACACGCCTTTTGGAAAAATAATGGCGGCCACTCAAAAACGTGATTTCGTGCGATTTTGGACACGATTTGTTCGCTTTTCACAGGGAAACGGGTGCACTGATTTCGAAGAAACTTTTTTCTATGTTCTATATGTGCATTAGAAGTTTTCGGTTAATTGGATTTTTGGAAATCACCTTAGGACTCTGCCCTGCGGGGTTTTAAAGATCCTATGTTATTCTTATGGACAAAGTTACATGATGATTATATGATGTTATATATGAAAGTTATATGATGGGAAAAATTTATATTGAATCAAATGATGACTAAATAGTTATATCTATAACTTAAAATATTGTAAACAGCTGTTTATCACTATGGAAATAAAAAACCTACTTGAATGGCAACTCTCATAATGGAAATAAAAAACTACTTGAATGGCAACTCAAACTCTTTTTTCGATAGGCGAGAGTAGAGGGTATTGGCATTGACTATACACACTCACGCAGTGTGTATAGTGAATGGTATTGGGGAACTCTGGGTGCTCCCCCCCGATCTTAATGACCACCCCGGATTTTATTTTTGCCCCCCCTTCGGTTTTATATTTTTATTAGCGAATTTCCCCTATAGGGAAGAAGCTATTACCGTAGTCGGCATGGTAAGACCTAGGCCCGGGACCATGATAACTTTTCGTTTTGAGGTCCCCAGACCCCAAAAACACCATTCGTTCGAAACTGTATATATATATATATATATATCTATATATATATATATATATATATATATATATATATATATATATATATATATATATATGTGTCCGTGAGCATGATAACTCTCGTAAAAATTATCCGATTTTGATGAAATTTGGTATAAACGTGTAAAGCAACATTTATGACTTTAAGTTCGAAAACCAGCCAGATCGCTCTACCCGAAGGGGTATTTTGGGGGGGGTTTGTACCCCAAAAATGGGTTTTTTGAATTCTTTACATATAATTTTTGAGATATTCAAACTTTGGTTTTGACCATTGGTTTCAGCTTAAAAAAACACACAATTTGGTATTTTGATCATTTCTCTACGACAATCGGTTACCGAGATATTGAAAGTGCTAAACACAGTACGTTGTCTAATGTTATTCTTATGGAGGAAAAGAAAAATTTTATATCTCGCTTATTTATGAACGTATACTGACGAAACTTGGTATATGGCTTCATCTGGTTGTGGTCTATTGATATTTGCTCAAAAAAACTATTTTTAACCAAAGGCTCCCGTAGCAGCAAACCTGCGTACTCAGCCCCATGTTATTCTTATGGAGAATAAGTAACGTGTTATCTCGCTTCATTATGAAAATAAATAAATGAAATTTGGTATGTGGCTTTACCTACATGAGTTATATTGATATTTGTATAAAACCCCATTTTTTGTGTTCCTTGCTTCAGCAAACCTGCATACTCAGCCGCCATGTTATTCTTATGGAGAATAATTAAAATGTCATAAATTGTTTATTTATGAATGTATATTGATGAAACTTGATATGTGGCTTTATGTGGTATTAAGATACATATATATGAGTAGTGTGGGTTTGCGGGTTTTGCGCCGGAAGTGACGTCATCCGGTCACGTGACCGGAAGTGCTGAGTCATGAAAGATGTTATCTGAGGCTGAGCCAGTGACGTAGGCGGTTTTGTGACGAAATGAGTAAAAGTTCAAAGTTCAAGGTCACGGGGAGGTAATTTTAAAAAAGTACTACCTCGCACGCGTAAAATCCGATTGTGATTCGATAGTTTTAATTCGATAAAATATCGAATGAAAATTATCGAATGAAGCAATCGAATGATACGAGTGCGAGGTAAAACAATTACAAATATTACTTTATTTTATTTACAATAATTCATATTACAAATATTACTTTATTTACAATAATTCATGTTTACAATAGTTCCCCGTTGTTGGTTGTCATCGATGTTGTTGATCCGGACGAGTTGCGGCCATCACTTTGTTTTCTGAAGAAAGACGGTAGATACTTCGATCCCTGCGCAGAGTCCATGTTGTGTTTTTGACACCTATCTGTTCTGTTAGGTGTTTGCATTTCATTGCTGTCAGGAGGAAATAATACGTGACGGCAATGAAATAGAAACATCTATCAGACCTTGAGTGAAATGATATTGTTATTTTGTGAAGAGCGTCTCGGAGAGCTCGATGTTCACCGGTCGAGAGCCGGAGGTGTACTGACTATTCGCTAGCTAGCGTTCTGGTATCAAACAAAATGGTGGGGGTAAAAGTGTAGTAGAACGAAGCAGATGGCTGGTGGCAGGCGGCAGGCGGCAGGTGGCAAGTGTGCGGCAGATGGTAGTCCCCCCACTACACCAGTCCCCCACTACACCAGTCCCCCCACCGAGTTTTACATCGCACAATAACTAGTTTACATGTGTTAGTTAGGGTTTAGCTCTTAGACTGTCAAGACCTTAGCTCCGTAACTAAAAACTTCAATAATGTTTGCGCTTCAACTCTGTATAAGTATAACAGCTACTATGATCTAAACCGGTGCATGTATTCATATGGTTCTTTTTGCGAAGCAAACAACTAGCTAAAAGTGTTTCAACCTCGATTATTCTTCGACGAAACCGCTCATTGTCCACTAAAAGTGTAGACCTTCTGTCTTCATTGTCAGGGAAGTAGAAAGTAGTGTCAAGGGGACTACTGAAGGTCACCTTCCTCATGTTCCTGTAAAACTGCGACATTTTTCAGACCCTCTAGGTAGATGTTCATCCGTCAAGAGCTGGAAGAATAATGATGGAGCGTTATCATGTATGATAGGCACCTAACCCCCACCACAACGTTACCTTGTCCTTCAAACCATCGTTTTTACGCTACAGATGATATACTGTTGGTTAGATTTAAATTTAAATTGCACCTTCTTGTTTGTCTTGGCAAGCCGCGTAATTGAAGTATCCACATGTTATACTTTGAACCAAAAACAAAGAAGTTATTTAGGTTTGTCCTTGAAAATAGGTGTTTTTTCGCTGTTGCTGCTATACCCGTTGTCGGATCTGAATTCTGTTTGCACCAACTTGTTCGTCTGATCAATCCGCGTAATTTGAGTACCCACTTAATATACTTTAAACCGTAAATAAAGAAGTTATTTAGGTTTATCCTTGAAAATAGTAGTTTTTTCGCTGTTGCTTCTATACCCTTTGTCGGATCTGAATTCTGTTTTCACCAACTTGTTCGTCCGACCAATCCGCGTAATTTGAGTACCCACATGACATACTTTGCACAAACTTTATACCCCCCCCCCCCCTTGGGTCATGGTCATGGTCAAGGTCAAGGACCTTGGGACTTCGAAATTTTTACAAAGTGGGCTGCACACAAACATAAGACTAACAGTCTCCTGCCTATGTACAGGCCAAGTCCCTAACTTGAAATGCTTAGGGTGGTCCTGAAAAGGACCGTTTTTGATGCCATGAAGAGGAGTCCTGAAGGAGTTGCGGTTAGTCGAGGTGGAGGAAATGGACAAGGGCTGTGACAATTTATTTAATTAACCAATGCGCCTTGCCCTCTTGTCTGACGAAAAACAGTTCCTTTTTGGATGGGATTCTAGGCGGTTGCGGCAGGGAATGAGGCAGTTGGACCTTGAAGTGAAAATCTTCATGTTGTAAAATATAGCTGTTTCCGCTGAGCCTTGCCACAAACTTGTATTTGATATTTGTTTTTAGTTTTCTAAATTTAAGTGATTTGAAGTTTAGAGGAGTGACTAATTCTTCTTCCTTCAACACCCTCGTCCGCTCCATCACCTCATCCACGGTGAGAGGTGGAGTTGAAGGTCGAGGCTGACTTGTAGTCGAAGTCGAAGGTCGATGCTCAGATGACGGATGTTGGTTGAAGTAGAGCGGATGGTTCTTAAAATTTCTTCTTATTGTGGCCTTGAAAGAAGTTGGTCTCTTAAAACCACTTCTTCTCTCAACCGTCTCCTTCAGGGATTCCTTCAGACGTCGCAGTTTCTCAAGGTTCACAGGGGAAGTCATCGTAGCGCTGCTGATCGGCACGTAGTTTTAGTTCGAGAGACAAAGCTGGAATGAGTCCTAATGTCTTGACTTTTGAAGGGTCAGACGGTTTATCTCGTTGATTAGGTTTTTGGCGGCTTGCCAAGTGTAACCTTGACACTTCCATATACGGGTAGAAAGCTAAGAACCGGTTCCCCTTCCCTTCATGACACCCCCCCCCCCCTCATTTGGATCATGTCCCCCCCCCCATTTGGGTCATGTCCCCCCCCCCCATTTGGGTCATGTCCCCCCCCCCATTTGGGTCATGCCCCCCCCCCATTTGGGTCATGCCCCCCCCCCCCCCCCGACGTCACGGGGCGGAGTCACCTCCCACCACTGACCGCCGCCTTTATAAGCGGGAGCAGTCCGCAGTCTCTTCGCAGTAGGCTGCCGCCCGTTCGTGATCTACGTCCGTCCGGGTTGCATTCTGCTGCAGCGTAGGTCTTTTAAGTGTGCGTTGGGCCCGACGCGCAATTAAGAGATCCGCGCCTTTGCATGTGCATGGTAGTTTGTTAAGCATGGTAGTTTGTTTGTTAGATTATTGCTTGTAGATTGCTGCTAATTAATGTAGTTAGTTTAATGAATGTTGGTGTTGGTTTTGAGTGTTTTATTTAATGATGAAATATGTACCTTTCTTACAGATCCTTATCCCTGGGTAAAGTCTTTATATCCGTGGGGTTTGTTATCAAAGTAATTTAAATGCCGGTCTTTGTAAATATTTAATGATGAAATATGTACCTTTCTTACAGATCCTTATCCTTGGGTAAAGTCTTTATATCCGTGGGGTTTGTTATCAAAGTAATTTAAATGCCGGTCTTTGTAAACTACCTTGGTCAAAACATTGGTTCGCAGTAGCCTGACGCCCGTTCGTTGATCTACGTCCGTCCGGGTTTCAGTGTTGCTGTTGTGACCTTGTTAAACTGACCGCAGTATCCTGACGCCCGTTCGTGATCTACGTCCGTCCGGGTTTCAGTGATACTGATTGTTCTTTGTAAAATTAACGTTAACTCTAACTGACCAGTTTGTTTCAAAGTAATGTAATTTGTTTCTCATCCCTTTCCTAACCCCCTGACAATAAGTTTCGGCCCTGAAAACCGGACTTGTCAATACGGCCATGTAAACCGGTTGACATTACCTTTCTTAGCCTGAGAAACTGTTGTGATTTTCCTTTTTTTTTTGGAGGGTTTTTTTCTTTATTTTTTGTTATTAAAATCATTGCTTGTAATTCCCTGTCCCCTAATACAGAGCGGGGAATAAAGCACCAATTTGTGCTCTACCGGACTTGTCAATACGGCCATGTAAACCGGTTGACATTACCTTTCTTAGCCTGAGAAACTGTTGTGATTTTCCTTTTTTTTTGGGGTTTTTTTTTCTTTATTTTTTGTTATTAAAATCATTGCTTGTAATTCCCTGTCCCCTAATACAGAGCGGGGAATAGAGCACCAATTTGTGCTCTATTCCCCGCTTTGGCAACAAGTTCAGATGACCTTGACCCACTGACAGGACTTATAAAACCTCTGTCTGGTTACATATAGGAAAATTAATATTTTAAACCATAGCCTATCCCCCTTCCCCTTTCCCCTTTCTCCTTCCACTTATATTGGGTATAAAAGAGGCTTCCCATTAGTCACCTCCCACCACTGACCGCCGCCTTTATAAGCGGGAGCAGTCCGCAGTCTCTTCGCAGTAGGCTGCCGCCCGTTCGTGATCTACGTCCGTCCGGGTTGCATTCTGCTGCAGCGTAGGTCTTTTAAGTGTGCGTTGGGCCCGACGCGCAATTAAGAGATCCGCGCCTTTGCATGTGCATGGTAGTTTGTTAAGCATGGTAGTTTGTTTGTTAGATTATTGCTTGTAGATTGCTGCTAATTAATGTAGTTAGTTTAATGAATGTTGGTGTTGGTTTTGAGTGTTTTATTTAATGATGAAATATGTACCTTTCTTACAGATCCTTATCCCTGGGTAAAGTCTTTATATCCGTGGGGTTTGTTATCAAAGTAATTTAAATGCCGGTCTTTGTAAATATTTAATGATGAAATATGTACCTTTCTTACAGATCCTTATCCTTGGGTAAAGTCTTTATATCCGTGGGGTTTGTTATCAAAGTAATTTAAATGCCGGTCTTTGTAAACTACCTTGGTCAAAACATTGGTTCGCAGTAGCCTGACGCTCGTTCGTTGATCTACGTCCGTCCGGGTTTCAGTGTTGCTGTTGTGACCTTGTTAAACTGACCGCAGTATCCTGACGCCCGTTCGTGATCTACGTCCGTCCGGGTTTCAGTGATACTGATTGTTCTTTGTAAAATTAACGTTAACTCTAACTGACCAGTTTGTTTCAAAGTAATGTAATTTGTTTCTCATCCCTTTCCTAACCCCCTGACAATAAGTTTCGGCCCTGAAAACCGGACTTGTCAATACGGCCATGTAAACCGGTTGACATTACCTTTCTTAGCCTGAGAAACTGTTGTGATTTTCCTTTTTTTTTTGGAGGGTTTTTTTCTTTATTTTTTGTTATTAAAATCATTGCTTGTAATTCCCTGTCCCCTAATACAGAGCGGGGAATAAAGCACCAATTTGTGCTCTACCGGACTTGTCAATACGGCCATGTAAACCGGTTGACATTACCTTTCTTAGCCTGAGAAACTGTTGTGATTTTCCTTTTTTTTTGGGGGGTTTTTTTTCTTTATTTTTTGTTATTAAAATCATTGCTTGTAATTCCCTGTCCCCTAATACAGAGCGGGGAATAGAGCACCAATTTGTGCTCTATTCCCCGCTTTGGCAACAAGTTCAGATGACCTTGACCCACTGACAGGACTTATAAAACCTCTGTCTGGTTACATATAGGAAAATTAATATTTTAAACCATAGCCTATCCCCCTTCCCCTTTCCCCTTTCTCCTTCCACTTATATTGGGTATAAAAGAGGCTTCCCATTACTGGTAAGATCATTCTGCTGCTTGTGCTTGCTCAACTCAGAACTATGGAGTCACACCCGATATCACTACCGACTTCTGCATCACCCTCTACTTCTACATCACCCTCGACTTCTGCATCACCCTCGACTTCTGCATCACCCTCGACTTCTGCATCACCCTTGACTTCGGCTGCTGGTTCAATTCTTCGTCAGGCTCTTTTAATGTCTCTTATCATCCCTGAGAAGACAACTTCACCACCCATTATGGATCGACCAACTTCTCCTTCACCATCATCCTCGAGATCAAGGTTTTCGTCGAGCTCCTCCTCCTCATCATCTACCTCGAGATCAAGGTCTTCTTCGAGCTCCTCATCATCCACCTCAAGATCAAGCTCCACCTCGAGATCAAGCTCTAAAATATCTACAAGACCCCCAATTGAAATTTCACCTTCCACTAGTTCAACCAGACCTTCAGTAATTTGCACAAATATTCAATCTCCTTCAGAGAAATTTAATCAATTAAAGTCATTGCATAGAAGGTGCATACGTCCTGCACAACTATGTAATTATATCTTCAAAAAAGGTGCAAAGAAAGGCGAACGCTGTGCAAAACAGTGTACTTTAAATGAAGAACTGTGCAATCTTCATTTAAAAAATACCGCTTCTCCTTCTTCACCACATCCAACAGTGAAACCGGCTAAGACTCGGATTAATAGGCTAGCTAAAAACAAACAATACGTCTTTGTAAAAATAATGGGATTCCTGAAGGTCATGTTAAAATGTGAAGACCGCCTTTACATTTTAAGATTACCTAAAGGCATGCGTCATCCCAAAAACCCTACAAAAAAGCACTATCTAATCCGAGCCGATTCAGGAACCACTGTGTGGAATAAATTGTAAAAAAAAAAAAAAAAAAAAAAAAAAAAAAAAAAAAAAAACATTCTTTCCAAATTAAATAAAGTTTTTCCAAATTAAAAAAAAAAGTGTGGACAACCTATTTACAAATTGTAGCATATGCTGCAGAGTGTAAATAGGTTGTCCACACTTTTTTTTTTACAATGTTACAACGACCTTGACCTAGATAACGGACTTAGATATTTTACACTAAGACAAAGATAAACGTAAAAGGAAAAAGGAGAAATATTATACTAAAGATATTATTCAACAGTGAAGAAGGGAGGGGGTAAGCGGGTATTTAAGCAAGCGATTCGGAATATAATTATTAGTTGTATCATCATGAGCGTCAACAGCAACACATGGGGGAAGGAAATTAGCGAAGAGGAGTTGTACGCGATTGCTGAGGCTGCTGAAATTACCGAGGTTTCTAAGATTGATAAGGTTGCGGAGAATGATGCCCAGTCACAACCGCAACAAACTACATCATCGATGCGGTCTACAACGCAGCAACCAAGACCCTATCATGTTATCCTGGAGGAGTATAATGAGGCAATGAGGTACGCCTTTACAAAGTGGTGTGGACAACCGCGTTCTCCTGAACAATGGGAGGAGCACGATGCAGACTTTCGCCTGGTTGCAGACTTAGAACTTGAGCTTCAAAGAGCAAAGGCTGCTCAATAGTGTGAAGATTTATTGTTTACTTTAAGAAATACAGAGCGGGGAATAGATCAGTTTGAGGTCCAAGTGAGAACCACTTACTGCTCTATTCCCCGTTTTGGCAATTTGTTCAGATGACCTTGGGACTTAGAAAATTTTGTTTGGTAAAAAAAAAAAAAAAAATATTGAAATATATATTTCTTACAAAAACATCCCCTCCCTAAAACTTGCACTCCCACCACTTCCATTGGGTATAAAAGAGACACCTTATCGATGGTAAAATTAGTCTGCTGCTTGTATTCGCCCACCTCAGACACCATGGAGCACATCAGAAAACCAACTTCTGACGCCTCTTCTTGTACTGTTTCATCTTCTGCTGCCCCATCGATACTTGTCCAGGCTATGATTCTATCCAACATTTTTCCAGAGACTAGTAATACTTCGCCAAACTTAAACTCGAGATCTCTCAAAACCGAGAGAAACAATGCTAGTTCTAGAAAAATGAGAACAAGGATCGCTGATTGTTATAAAGTATTAAGACGCATATTACCATCCTCCAATCCGTATGATTCTAAATTAACCACTATACAAAAGTCAATAAAATACATTTCAAACATTCAGTCGCAGCTTCAAGAACCGTCCTTAATTCACAAAGAAGATTTACACAACCCTCCACCTTTTGAAGCTGTTTTTCTTAAAGAGGATGAGTTAGCGGACCAACATTTCTTCGCTGAAGAACCTTCAGCTTACAAACAAATCTTCCTCATGGATGAAGATCAGGACGAGTAACTATCTTAAAAAACTAAAGTCCTTTGAAATACAAAGCGGGGAATAGATCAGTTTGAGGTCAAAGTGAGAACCTCTTATTGCTCTATTCCCCGTTTTGGCAACTGGTGTAAATGACCTTGGGACTTAGAAAATATTCGTTTGATAAAAAATAATGAAAGATCTTCTTATTTCTCACAACAACAATATCTTTTCCTAACCCCCACCACTACTTAAACTAAGTATAAAGGAGGTTCTCCATCGCTGGTAAAAATTAGTACTCTGCTGAAAATGAATGCATCCACTACTTCTATCTCTGCAGCAACTATAATAGTTAGCAGACGGGTCGAAAACATTGATCAGTTGCTTGCTGTAAGGAGATTACTGCTACGGTATCTTGATATAGAGGTTAGTTGTCAATTGTGCATGTGGAGACCAACAGGTGAAGTTTATAGTAGTGAAAATGAAGCATTTGAAATAAACTACAGTAGAAAGTTATATAAAATCTTTGGTAATATGGTAAGGTTAGTCAATAATGGATGGAACATTAATATAACATTTTATATTGTTCCAAACCTGTAATTAAAGCAAAAAAAAAAAAAAAAAAACGATGGGTATATAAGCCCGATGTTACAGAGACAATTATCACTTTGGTTCTGAATTGCGTCAAGAGAGCACCTACCATGGTATACCTCCACTATATTGACTCTACTGCTAAAGCGGATACTTTTATCCAGCGTGTTTACCAACTGTTAACGGAGTACCATTATGTTCAGGTCAAAGGATTGGGTATTCGTGGAACAGAAGAAGTAAAAATAGATGTAAAACCAATCCCTTTGAAGAAAAAAATTGACCAATTATTACAAGAAGGCTACACACTGTGCCTTTATTACACAACCTCATAAACTAAATAAAACGCCAAAGGGGGGGGGGGGAAATACAGAACGGGGAATAGATCAGTTTGAGGTTTGAATAAGAATCTCTTACTGCTCTATTCCCCGTTCTGGTAATAGGATAAGGTGACCTTGACCCACTTACAGGACTTAATCATTTGTGTTACAATAATACCTCTTCCCTATCACTTTTCCCTACCACTTGCACTTTCAACACTTACCCCCACCACCACCGAAATCATGTATAAAAGGTGGTTTAGTATTAGTGGTAAATCAGTCTGCTACTCGGAATCATGTCGCCCAGAGATAACATTTTCCCTTCTAAGAAGACTATACTAGAATTGATTAAAAATATTCCATTAAATTTAAACGAAGATGAAGACGAAGACGATTCAGAGATGGAAGGTGAACTATTTAGTGATCTTGAACTATTTAGTGATCTTGAACTACTGAGTGAGTATGCTAGCAGTGAACCATATCTTGGAGAGATGGAGCTGTTGGAGCTGTTGACTGACGACGACGATGTCGATAATAATGAACCGGAATTTCATCATCAGTTGCTTTGCTTGGAGGAAATGGACCTTGTTGATAGTGAAACCCCTCCAAGCAGTATTAATATCGATGATGTAGTTCTAGATCCAGTCACAGGGAACTTTTGTGTTCGTCGTCGCTTATTTAGTGATACGAGCTCATCATCATCATCATCGGAAGAATCTGAATAAGTTTTTGTTGTCTTCAAATAGTTTACTTTAAATACAAAGCGGGGAATAGATCAGTTTGTGGTTATAGTGAGAATCACTTACTGCTCTATTCCCCGTTTTGGTAATATCGTTGTATGACCTTGACCCATTTACATGATTAAAAAAGTGGGGTAACTTATACATTTAATGGTGGGGGAACGTCTATTTAAAGACGATGCAACAGTGTATATTTATCATATAGGCATAATGAACCCACCAGGAAACTCCGTTTGCTACAGCTTTCCCCTCATAATAACAAAACGGTTCGAACTCGAAAGGCGACTCATAAAAGTCGACGTAATTCCACAAGATCTTCGTTCGGCAATGTTGACTATTGAATATGTTAAAGATGAATCTACAACTGAAGATCCCTATTGTTTTATGAAATTTTTAGTTGATCAAGATGCAATGTGTACAATCCAACTTCACATCCGAGTTTAAAATTTATCAAATGTTTCTGTTGGAGAAAATTGTCTTAGTTAAATACAGAGCGGGGAATAGATCAGTTTATGGTTTAATATGAAATCATTTACTGATCTATTCCCCGTTTTGGCAAATTTGTTCAATGACCTTGACCTAAATACAGAAATTTGTAGCCTCCAGCTACAATAGTAAATATAAAATGCAAAAAAAAAAATAGTAAACTTAACGTAATACGTACCCCCATTACTTTTGCTAGGGTATAAATAGAGGGGTATTTGCAGTGTTGTTCATTATTGCCTAGACCCTTGTGGAGATCGCACCTACATTATGCATCGCTGCGATATTTGCAAGTCTTCATTTAAGGATGAATTTATTTTAATGATACATAAAGAACTGAAACATAACAAAAACCAAAATGAAGAATATGAAGAAGAAGAATTGAAAGAAATAGATCAAATGTTAGCTCAACACCAAAATTCCAGACCTAGTGTTATTCAATATGCACCATCAACATCGACTTCTACCTCTGCTATGTCTACACTTCACCGTCCTTCAACATCATCATCATCATCTGCATCGACTTCTACGCCTGTTCTGTCTACACTTCATCATCCTTCAACATCATCAGCTGCATCGACTTCTACGCATGCTCTGTCTACACTTCACCGTCCTTCAGCATCAACAGCAGTAAATGTAGAACTACATGCCCGAGCACTTCCGGGTAATGTAGTAACCCACTTCAAAATTGACAATGCAAAATTACAACTCAAAGAGTTTTTAAATAACGCAAAAGGATTGGTAAGCAACACTTTGCAAAATGAATTAAAAAGATTAAATTTTATTAAATTTGGACTATTAATGGATGCTTTATTTACAAACATTCAAAATGAAACTTCACCGAGAGGGTTTTTAACAAAAAACCGAACTATTATGTTTTCGTCAGATATTGATTCAATCGTATCTGAATGTTTTGAAGAGCTAATGACTAAAATACAAGAACATGAAGGAAGAGGCTCTGGATGGAATTTGTTAAGCATCACAGGGCTAGACTTAAGAGTACACAAACACGGCTATGGAATTCGAGGAAGTAGCTACATTCCTCTACCAACAAAGATTAGAAATACCTTATCCTGCGTCAACGTACAAAATCAAGATACTGAGTGTTTTAAATATGCTATGTTGGCCAAATATGTAACAATTCATCCGGAAAGACCAAGTCACTATTATGAAGAAGTACAACATAGATATAATTTCCAAGGGATGACTTACCCTGTTGCTATAACAGACGTTTCAAAATTTGAAAAACAAAATCCTTCAGCTTCTGTCAACCTCTTCGGATTGGATTCGACAAACAATTTGTACCCCTTGCGTATAACACCAAATGAGCGCAGAGATCATACCGATTTGTTATTAATTACTAAAGGTGATATTTCACACTTTGTGTATATCAAAAAATTTGAAAGTCTTGTTTCTAATCAATTATCTAAGCATAAAAGAAAGATGACAATTTGCAAAAGATGTTTTTGTCACGTGAACAAAGAACTAAGAAGGGGAGGGTCTGATTGGTTAGTAGAACACCAGCGGTTATGTAATGGAAACTATGAAGTAAGAATTAAATTGCCGCATCCTAGCAGAGCGCAGATAAAATTTGACAAAGTAATACAACAATACCGTGTACCTGTTGTTGTTTACGCTGATTTCGAGTCTTCTTTACATCCGATTGAACAACAAGAAGAGGACGTTACAAGAAGAAGCAAATACCAACTTCATTCACCAAACAGTTATTGCATACTAATTAAATCCACGTTGACTGAAGACCATCTTCAAAAATATGGACTATCATCTTCTCCAAAGATTTATCGCGGTGAAGAAGCAGCCAAATACTTTGTCGATGATTTGTATGACATAGCTGCAAAGGTAGAAGAACTGTATGGAACAAAGGTACCCATGTCACCTATGGAAGAAGAAGAACTTCAACATTATGATTCAACAACAACGTGTTATTTGTGTAATAACACCTTTACACTGGATAACGTTAAAGTTCGTGACCACGATCATCTTACGGGAGCGTACAGAGGTGCAGCCTGTAACGCTTGCAACTTGAACTACAAACTACCATATTTTATCCCCGTAGTTCTGCACAATCTGAGTGGTTATGATTCGCACTTCATAATCCCCGAACTAGGAAGAGATAATGGAGCAATAGACGTTTTGGCTACTACAATGGAAAAATTTATAAGCTTTTCAAAAAAGGTGGGTAAAATTAAATTAAGGTTTGTTGATTCATTTAGATTTATGCCTTCAAGCCTCATGAAATTATCTGAAAATCTAAGAAGAACAGATTTGATAGAAACAAGCAAAATTGTACCCAATAGTAAAATGGATTTGGTTCTTCGAAAAGGAGTCTTCCCCTATGATTACATCGATGGACTGCATAGATTTGATGAAACATCACTACCTTCACCAGAACACTTCAAAAACAAACTTAATGATTCGGAAATATCACTTGAGGACTATCAACACGCACGTTGAGTATGGAACGAGTTAGATATGAAGACCTTAGGAGATTACTCGGACTTTTATGTCAAACTAGATGTAACTCTTCTTTGTGATGTAATGGAAGAATTCCGAAACACCTGTTTTGCTGCATACGGTTTGGACCCTCTACATTCGTATACTTCACCAGGATTAGCTTGGCAAGCCATGTTAAAAGAAACAAAATGCAAACTCCAACTTTTAACAGACATTGACATGGTTTTAATGGTTGAAGCTGGAGTAAGAGGCGGATTGACCCAAAGTGTTACCAGACATGTCAAAGCCAACAACAAATACCTACCCGATTACGATGAAACCAAACCGTCAACCTATTTAGGATATTTCGATGCAAATAACCTGTACGGATGGGCAATGTCAAACCCACTTCCTTTTGATAACTTTAAATGGATTAATCCCGACTCTATTGGCGATATTTTACAAATTCCGAAACATGGTGACACTGGATATATTTTGGATTGCGATTTTGAATACCCAGAAAATTTACATGATCTTCATTATGACCTTCCACTTCTTGCTAAAACAGAAATTTCACCAATTGGAAAACACCCCAAATTAATGATGACATTAAATAATAAACAACGCTACGTGGCTCACTTTTGGGTGGTTCAACAAGCTATCGAATTAGGACTACGTCTAACAAAAATTAATAGAGTTTTGAAATTTTCTCAATCATGCTGGTTGAAACCCTACATTGATTCAAATACCTACAGAAGAGCAGCAGCTACATCAGACTTTCAAAAAGATTTCTTTAAATTAATGAATAATGCGATATTTGGAAAAACATTGGAAAACAAAAGAAGACACAAAAATGTTAAACTTGTTACCGACGCAAAAAAATTACAGAAACTAGTACAGCAGCCAAATTTTAGAACATCTATAATTATTAATGAAAAACTTGTAGCAGTGTCCATGAAGAAGACGAGTGTGAAGATGGATCGTCCTTTGTATATAGGCATGTCAATCTTGGACATCTCAAAAACACACATGTACGATTTTCACTACAACAAAATGGTGGCGTTCTACGGAAGAGAAAATATATCTATTACATATATGGACACTGACGCTTTTATATATCGCATAGTAACATTGGACATGTATAAAGATTTACGTACATTTATTTACAAGAACGACTTTGATTTCTCCGATTATCCAAAAGATCATCCAAACTACGACAATGACAGACACAAAAAAGTACTAGGCAAATTCAAGGATGAGGCTAATGGTGTTCTGCTTGAAGAGATTGTTGCACTGATGTCTAAACTATATTCTTTGAAACTCTATAATGAAAAAGAAGAAGAAGAAAAGAAGAATAGCTATATTAAGAAAGCTAAAGGTGTAAAGAGTTTATATTTAAAGAAGAAAGTGCATTTTGAACACTACAAGCAATGCTTATTTGAGGATAACATCATTACAGCTAAATTCAACACCATCAGAAGTTTTAACCATCAGCTGTACAGCGTGACTGAAGTTAAAAAGGCGCTATCCTGTAATGACGACAAAAGACAAACCCTTCCAGACAACATCCACACTTTACCATTCGGTCACTATTCCCTCAACCCTATTGACTAATAACCCTTTCATCGTCCTAGATCCTCTATCCTTTTCCTTTCCGTAAAAAAAGGGGAAACACAGCAATGTTAAGCTGTGTTTCCCCTTTTTTTACACAAGTTTTGAATGACCTTGAACTATATGTATATATATATATATATAAGCAGATTTATACAAAAGAATATTTAATACCATATCAGCTGCCTTCGTGAAACCATCATGTCAGACCTGAAGGAGAAGATTATTAATGAACTACACAAACCTGCAAGAATAAAGTTTCCAAGAAGAAATACTGTTATAAAAGGGATAAATGATCTATATCAAGCGGATTTAATTGAAATGCGACCGCATAGCAGAATAAACAAAGGATTTAAATATATACTCACAATTATTAATTGTTTTACAAAAGTTGCAGACGCTTTGCCTCTAAAGGACAAGACTGGTAAAAGCGTAACAGAAGCCATGGAAATAGCCATAAAAAGAGATAAAAACAAAATTAAACATTTACAAACTGATGATGGAACAGAATACTTTAATACAAACTTTGCACAGTTAATGAATAAATATAAAATAAATCATTATTCTACAAATTCAGAGAAAAAAGCTGCTATTGTAGAAAGATTTAATAGAACCTTAAAAGGAGCACTGTATAAACAATTTTCAAAAAGAGGTTCTTACGTATGGTATGATGTTTTACCACAATTAATAAATGATTATAACAACAGGTTTCATAGAACTATTGGTATGAAACCTAACAAAGTAAATAGAAGAAATGCAAAAGATGTATTAAAACGCATAAAGAAAAATACAAAGCCTAAAGTAGAAAAAATGCAGCCAAGAAAATTTAATGTAAGTGATAAAGTACGGATTAGTAAATATAAGGGAGTGTTTACCAAAAAATACCTTCCCAATTGGACGAATGAAGTTTTTACAGTGTATAAAGTGCAACCGACTGTACCTGAAACGTATATCCTAAAAGATAACAAAGGAGATTTGTTGCAAGGTGCATTTTATGGACATGAAATGTTAAAGTCAACAGTAGGTGATGTATATCTTGTTGAAAAAGTGTTACAAAGAAAAAAGGACGCAGTTAAAGTGCGGTGGTTAGGGTTTAACAAAACTGAGGATTCATGGATACCTATAAAGGACTTGGTTTAATACAAGCAACTCATTTCATCGTTAACCTTTGAGCAGGATGGAGATTATTCACCATAAAGATCGATTCAATATTAATAACATAGATGATTTAACTGTGGATAACGTTAAAATCAACAATGGTAAACACGGTAGTTTACTTCCAAACACTGTTCGATGTATAGTAAGTGGCCCCTCAAACTGTGGAAAGACCAATGTTGTCTTTAATTTGATCACTAATCCGCAGGGATTAAGGTTTAGTAACCTATATATTTTTTCAAAGTCTCTACATCAACCAAAGTATCAATTGCTGGATAAAATCCTATCTGATGTGTCTGATGTTAATTTTTACAAATTTAACGCTAGTGATAGCATTATGCAACCAAACGAAGCGAAACCGTATTCTGTATTTATATTTGACGATGTATCTTGTGAAAATCAGGATACTATTAGAAACTACTTTGCCATGGGAAGACATAATAACATCGACAGCATATATATAGGACAAACTTATAGCAAAATCCCAAAACAACTTATCAGAGATAATGCAAATATTCTAATTGTATTCAAACAAGATGATACTAACCTAAAACATATATATAACGATCATGTGAATGCGGATATGCCATTTGAAAAGTTTAAAGAGCTTTGCGGAAAAGCATGGGCGGAAAAGTATGGATTTTTGGTTATTATGAAAGATCAAGCTATAAAAGATGGTCGTTATAGAATAGGTTTTGATAAATTCGTTTTAATACACTGATTAGCGGTATTACTGTACAAGTCGTCAAGGTGTGAAGATGGTTAACCAGGAAAAGCTATTAAAGGAAATAAAATCACTTAGTGATTCTATTAGACAAAAAAACCGAGCTTTAAAATCAGGTATAAATGAAAGAGAGCAATTTTTAGAAACAACATTCAAACCTGTTACTGAACCTTTAAAGCGATTAGCACAAAATATGGAAAGACCTTCATTTCGCTTCGAAGGAGACAAAATGCTACCAATTTCCAAATATGAAGAAGAATTTCAGAATGATGAAAGTTCTGACCAGTTACAAACATCTGAAGAAAGCGACGAGTATGAAGAAAGCGGAGATATAGGAGATTTAAGGGAAAAGAACATTGCAGGAGATACAAGTACAGAAGATACAAGTGCGGAAGATACAAGAGCAGAAGAAGAGGATATCAACCCATCCAACTTAAGCAAATTAGGCACAGATATTATGTTTAAAGGAACACTTGGAAGAAAATATACATTAAAAATGTTACATGGCACACATGCTAATCGAAATTATCATACATATGGAGCTAGAATAGAGGATAAAGGATTAATGATTGGAGATAGAAAGTTAGATATAAACGAAAATGATGATATAGTTATTGGTGATAAGAAATATAAAGGCACAACAGGTTTGTTTGAACTCATCTTTAAAAATAATCCTGGTAAATTTACTAAAAAGGATTTACAATTGTTTAAAAATATACTAGAGTATACAAATGCACATAGAAAAAAATATTCCAAAGAACTACCTATTCATAGAAACAGGTCAATAAAATACACAAACATTATATCTAGTCTTTTCCCCTCGAAATCAAATAAAGCTCCAATTAAAAGAAGAGCTTTATCTTCTGCTGAATTAAATGTTTTGCATAAAAAAAGAAAAACAACTGATCCTACTACATCTGGAAGGGGATTATTAAAAAATTTGTATAAAACCAATATAATATATTACAACGATATAAATAAGTTAGTTGATCGAATGAGGTTATTACATGAAGCTATGGAAGCCGGGCACACTGGTTTAGAAAACGAATGGGTAGCTTTGGTTGATGAACTGCGAAAACGAGAAATAATTGTTCAGTAGACGTATATATATATATATATATATATACATAGTAAGAACCTAAACGATAGCGATTCAGTTACATCATGAGTGTGGACAAGTTTGGACGGTATTCCGAGTTTGGAGTAAAATCTGGATATAGTGAAAAAAGAGCTGGGTTTCCGTTAACACCTGATGGTAATTATAATTTTGAAGGAAAAGTAATTCAAAATGTTGGTGATCCGCTTTTGTCTTCTGATGCGGTTACGGTACAATACATGGATAAAAGAACCCCGATTGTACACGAAGACCATTGGGGATTTTCCGGTAAAAGGTTAAGCAATATAAAACATCCCATTTATGATGGTGAAGCAGTAAATTTAGCGACTTTAAAATTGTTAACGATTTACAAAAAGAATGAAACTGATACAAGCTATGATGTAAAAAAATTAAAATTGTCAAATGTAGGTGATTGTGAGCAGGATGGAGACGCTGTAAATAAGAAAATATTTGATATAGTACACAAGAAATGGACTACAGAATATGAAAAACATATGGAAAGGTTTGGTGCAGCTTTATTTAATTATATCCATCGGGCTTCAGGAAGAGCTGTAGCTTCAGATGTTGACAGCCACAATTATTTAGACTGGAAAAAGATACACAATCCAGAAAAACCTAATCAATTAGATAAACCGTCTGAGCCTTCTAAAGTCAAGACATTAGGAAAGGGGGATAAAGTGAATGTGATTAATGAACCAACAGAAAACGATGAAGATTATATAAGAGAAAAAAGAATTTAAATACCCATGATAAGGGATAAAGCATCTACATTTAATTAATTAATCCATTTCTATATAATAAATGGATTTTAAACAGTATATATAATACAAGAAGCCAAGACTAATATTACATTCATTGTAAAACATTTATAGAGTGCACCTACTGATTGTAAGTTTGGCTATAAATAGTCATGCCGAGGGCTAAACGCATCAGTCATAATCGAGAGAGATTACAGAGAGGAAGGGGAATAGCATCAACAGCATTTTCTCTATTAAGTAAACCGGTTGGAGCTATAGTTAACAAGGCGATTGATTTATTACCTGTGGAATTACATTTACCTGGAGGATATCAATATTGTGGTCCTGGAACCAAATTAGAGAAACGGCTTGCTAGAGGAGATCCTGGAATAAATAAGCTTGATCAGGCTTGTAAACAGCACGATATAGCGTATTCCAAATTTGGTGATACAAAAAATAGATCAATAGCAGATAGAGCACTTTCTGAGAAAGCTTGGCAAAGAGTAAAATCTAGTGACGCGAGTATTGGTGAAAAAGCAGCGTCTTTAGCAGTAACAGCAGCAATGAAAGCAAAAACTACGTTTGGAGGAGGAGGAAAGAGAAGAAGGCGTGGGAAAAGACCCGCTAAGAAACAAGGAGGTAATATCAGAAGAAAACGTCGATCTACTAGTGGTAAAGGTAAAAAGAAACCAACAATATGGTCAATGATAAAAAAGGGAGGAGGACTATACCTAAGACCGTATCGTGTGTATTAAATAAGAAAGAGCAATTAATAATTAAAAACAAAGAATTAACCAATGAAGAACTGATTACATATGCTTCTTGTTTGAAAATCCCATTTTTTAGAGGAGTATTTATGAAAGATGAATTACCGGTTAAAATGTGGAAAAATGAGACTGGTATAGTAAATTTGGATAATAGTGAAGGATTAGGCACTCATTGGGTGTGTTACAAGAAACTTGGTGAAACGATTTATTATTTCGACAGTTTTGGAAACCTTCCACCACCGAAAGAACTTCAACAATACTTTCGTGCGGCAGAAAATGTTTTTTACAATTATACAAGAAAACAACCTGATGATACATCCATTTGCGGTCATTTATGTTTAGACTTTTTAGCTAAAAGTGTTAGTCAACTTTAAGATGTCTTCGTATACAGTGTCATTAACCGGTAACTCATGTACTTTGCGCAGTATTCTGTTTCCAGCGCTACGTTTGCAAAAAGGAAGACTATGGGAAGCCGCATTATTGGATTTAACAACATATAACTCTATTCCAAACGTTAGTGAAGGAATTAATAACAAAATACATTATTACAAGACAAAAGATAATAAAGGAAAATATTCAGCTTTGGAAGAATTCAGTTTACCAACAGGAGCTTATGAAATTGATAATATAAATGAAGTTATACAAAAACATATGGGAAAAGAAAATATAACGATAAAAGGCAATAACAATACAATGAAAGCCGAAATTACTTCTAAGTATTATATTGATTTTGGCCAAGAACGTTCAATTGGTAGTTTATTAGGGTTTTCTAAGGAAACAAAGGTATTAGAACCTAATACAACTCATTCTGGGAATAGAACTGTGACGATCATCAAAGTAAACAGCATAGACATTACATGTAACATTATACAAGGATCCTACAGAGATGGAGAAAATCGGCATATATTACACACATTCTACCCATCAGTCGCACCGGGTTTCAAGATAGTAGAAAAGCCTCAAAACCTTGTGTACCTACCGTTAAACACCAGTTTCATTTCAGACATCGTGCTGAACATAGTGGATCAAGACGGAAACCTTATTGACTTTCGAGGAGAAGCTATTACTGTAAGAATACATATAAAATCATCCGCTTAGATAATGGGGTTATCATTTAAAAAGAGAGAGCCAACCAGCAAAGAGGTCAGTAGCTCATCAGCTGTAGAAGGATTAACAAGTGACAACATTCGTTTTCTAGAAGAAATTGGATTAAAGGTCATTAACAATGGATATACTGGATATAGCGCAGGGCCCAACATTCGACGAGACCTTATGGGAAAAGGAATATCACACGCACAACCCTTACGCTTCGTCCAAATTAAACAATAACGATGAAATTAGGATTCCTATACAACAACAAGACATTTATACTCTTCCATGCGAAAGTTATTTATATATTGAAGGAAAAGTAACAAAAGCTGACGGTACTGTTGGAACCACTGTTCCGTTCATAAATAATCCTATGGCATTTTTGTTTGACGAGATTAGATATGAAATTTCAGGAGTTACAGTCGATTCAACAAAAAAGGTTGGAATTTCCAGTACCTTAAAAGGATTAGCGTCTTTAACACCAAATGAGAAGAATCTGTTAGCTGTTGCAGGATGGGTTGCACCAGACAAAAGTATAATTACTCCTGACGCTTCGGGAAACTTTGATTTTTACGTACCTTTAAGATTACTTTTAGGATTTGCTGAAGATTACAGAAGAATAATAATAAATGTAAAACAAGAACTAGTTTTATTAAGGTCATCAAACGATAATGATATTATTAAAGCATCTGCTGGAACAACTGAAGCCAATTTAGACTGGAAACTAACATTAGACAAGATTGTTTGGAGAGTACCACATGTGCGACTAAATGATGAACACAGGATTACATTATTAAGAAAGTTAAAATCAGATCGAGACATTGTAATGCCATTCAGAAGCTGGGAGTTTCATGAATACCCCGTTTTACCTTCAACACAACGGCATACATGGACTGTAAAAACTTCTACTCATTTGGAAAAAGCGAGATATGTAATCTTTGGATTACAAACAAAGAAAAAAAGTATATTAACTGAAAATGCTGGTGAATTTGACCATTGTAAATTAACAAACTGTAAAGTGTTCCTGAATTCACAATTCTTTCCCTACGACAACTTTAATATCTCTTTTGATAAAAAAAGGTACAGTGTTTTATACGATATGTACGCTAGGTTCCAAAATTCATATTACGGCAAAACAAACACACCTCTACTATCTCCCGTACAGTTTGAATCGAAATCTCCGATTGTTGTAATTGATTGCTCCAAACAAAACGAATCTGTAAAATCGTCTAGTGTTGATATAAAAATAGAAATGGAATTTCAAGAAAACGTACCTGCAAATACATCTGCGTATTGTTTAATTTTGCACGATAAAATTGTTACATACACACCGTTGACTGGTATCGTAAAGACGGTATTGTAAAACGTTGTACCACCACCGGCACCGCCACTGTCGCTAACCTATAAATAGCGGAGCAACAATGCAGGTCTTCAGTTGATCGTCTATCATCGCATGGGCAACATCTTCTACAAAATGAGTTCTCCATCTGTTGTACAAGGTGATGCAGAGGTAGCACCGTTATTGGAACGTGATAATACTAGTGAAGAAAAAATCATCAAGGAAATAACTGCATTTTTAAAGTTTGGTAAAAGAGATAGAGAGGAGGAAAGTAATGCAGACCCATCAAAGGTAGTACCAAAGAGGAAGAAGAAAGTTGAAGAAAATATTCCTCCTCACATTTTAACTGAAGTTTTTTTGCGAATCTTTTACCCCATCTCAGCATGCATCAGTAAAAGTGTATCAGTTGGATTGATGAAGTCATTGGATTATTCCCCTACAGTAATACTACACCATGGAACAAAAAAGGTTTTATTTTCGCAAAATGCTTGGGAGTCATTTTTGAAACATGTACATTTAATAGAATGTTATTTAACTAACAGTTTGTGTGGAAGGAAAACACATATTCGACTTTTGGATTGTGACAATGAAATCGATATTGTTAAACATCGTGGACAACTACAAGTGCGAATTAGAGACTTGACTCAACATGAAAATAAGATTCTACTGTCACATGAAGAATTCTACGTTTTAAACTACGCAACAGAACCTATTACAAGGTACATGAGACAGTTGGTATTTGCAAGCGCTATTATTAAAGAATATTTGGTCGATACCTTGGAAAAACAACCTGATAGCACCATCGTGTACGGACCTGTGGATACATCTATTTTTAATAGAATACCTCATGAAGTTTGCATGTGGAGAAAGTTAAAGGATTTTGAACCACTTGTAGAAATCGCTACAGAAGCTACAGAAGAAACAACACAGGAAGAAGAAACGGAGAAACAAGAAGAAGAAGAAAACGAAACACAAGAAGAAGAAGTTAAAAAAGACTAAAGTTTGACTTAGTAAAGAAGAACACACGTGGGGTAGGCCTATTGGGGACGGTGCCCACGTTAAATATACACCAACGCGCCTGCAACTGTACGGCCTGGTATTTAACCTACCGTGGTGTGGAAAACAGTTTAGTTGATCGCTAGGTGCCATGATGAGCGGAGGGGATGAAGAAGTGAGTGTAAAGCCTTGTGTAATAGAATTTCAAGCATTTCGAAATAATGATGATAGGTTTATTATCAAGGAATTAGTAATTTTAGACTTGCTTACATTTGTAGCCTACCCATTCACGTTTGATGCTCCTTTTTCTTTTAACAAACTTAACACCAAAGCAAAAAGTACAAACAAATGGATAACAAACTACTTTCATCACATACATTGGTATGAAGGATTTATAAGCTACAGTAATCTGCACAGTATTATGTTTAACTTTTGCAAACAATATTCACATATATACACAAGAGGATTAGAAAAAAAGAACTGGATACAAAAGTACACGCACGGTGATGTTTTCGATATAACTATCAGTAAGGACTTTAACATTAATCTCGGTAATATTTGTGTCGCTGCAAAAGATCTTAAACACGGCCAAACAAACTGTGCATTGTACAACGCGTATCGTTTGGCTGCTTACTTGAAACAAACGCAGGAATGTGGTGGGGGTAGTGGAGAACAGAAATGTGGTGGGGGTAGCGGGGCCTATAAATACGAGGAGACAGCACCGCTCCAGCACGAGTATTATTCGAGACTCCGAAGAGGCAACATCACAGAAGACACCACTGACGAAGATGACATCACAACAGTTTCTACAAACACTGGTTGATCAATTCAACACTCATTCAAAATCCGACCTTCTGCTAACTAAAAAGTGTTCAGAACTAAAAGAACAAAAACACTACATTATTCATAACATCAAGAAAGTGGAAACCACACATGGAGAAGCAATTCTAGTTTCATTGAGCGAAGGACCTTTCTCTCCAGGAGATGAGCCGAAGTTTCAAGTATTTCTTCCAAAACGATTTGTTCAACTGCTACAAAATGAAGATTTGCGAGATATTCAACCGGGGACGTTGTATTTGGTATCACACGGTGTAAGCGGCAACAACTCGACGGAACTCACTCTGCACATCACGCATCCTTGTACATAATGTCTCTGTTTGTATTTCTAGTTATCAATGTTAAACTTAAGTTTATTGTATTGTAAGATGTTTGTTTAATAAAGAAAATAAAAAAAAATAAAATAAAATAAAATAAAAAAAAATAAAAACAGCAACACAGCAGTATATTATTTTATATACTGCTGTGTTGCTTTTTTTAAAATTCAAATGGATGACCTTGAACTTTCATTCAGGGTTAACTTATGAAGAGGTATAAAAGAGAGGGAGCAGTGAAGTTAGTCTCAGTCTTGTCTAACACACGCTGCAGCTAACATGTCGGTGTCACCTATGAAAAATTTATTTTTCGATAACAATTTGAAGACATATTGTTGCGAGTTACAATGTTTTAAAATACCAGGCGATCAAGTTGACGGGAAAGCTTGTCGTAAGTGCAAGTGTTTCAGCTATTGCATATGTAGATGTAAAACGTATCAAATGAACCGACAAGATAAACTACAAGAATTACGCCGAAGGATTGCATTACTGTGGCGGCGAATGTAGTAGCAACCAGCTGCCACCTGCCGCCTGCCATCTGCTGTCCGCCATCTTCTCCGCCCCACCATTTTGTTTGATACCAGAACGCTAGCTAGCGAATAGTCAGTACACCTCCGGCTCTCGACTGGTGAACATCGAGTGCTCTTCACAAACGTAAAACATTGTATTAAAATGTCCATTAAAATTAGGTGTATTCATTATGACTCTATTCATCTGGCGACTTTCCAAGACCTCGAGGTTTTTAATGAAGAGTTAAGACTTCTCATTGCGTCCGGTTACGATTTATCTTTGGAACTTTACGCATCAAAAAACAACATGGACTCTGCGCAGGAATCGAAGTATATACCGTCTTTATTCAGAAAGCGAAGTGATGGCCGCAACTCGTCCGGATCAACAACATCGATGACAACCAACAACGGGGAACTATTGTAAACATGAATTATTGTAAACATAACTTATTGTAAATAAAAATAAAGTAATATTTGTATTAGTACTACCTCGCACTCGTATCATTCGATTGCTTCATTCGATAATTTTCATTCGATATTTTATCGAATTAAAACTATCGAATCACAATCGGATTTTACGCGTGCGAGGTAGTACTTTTTTAAAATTACCTCCCCGTGACCTTGAACTTTGAACTTTTACTCATTTCGTCACAAAACCGCCTACGTCACTGGCTCAGCCCCAGATAACATCTTTCATGACTCAGCACTTCCGGTCACGTGACCGGATGACGTCACTTCCGGCGCAAAACCCGCAAACCCACACTACTTATATGCATTGGAAATTCGCTGAGTACGCAGGTTTGCTGCTACGGGGGTATTTTATGTCCCCCCCCATTTTATATTTTTGTCCACCCTCCAATTTTATATTTATGCCCTCCTCCCCCCTCCTCGTTATTTTTTATATTTTGTTTGTACTTGAGTTCTTTTAAGCGAATCCAAAGTGTTACGTGTACCGATTTGGAGTCGCAAACCACAAGCCGTTTACTACCCGACAGAGTTCCTCGACTTAGCAACAGTACCCGAACTATCTGCCAGTATATTTTGTTAACTTTGATTTAATTGTACATTAAACGTGTAAAATGTAATTTTAATATTGTAAAATCATGTGGATTATTATTTGCTTTAGTTAATCTAACATTTATATACAACCCGTACGAAGGACGGGCACACAGCTAGTATTATATATACTAGCTGGTACCCGGCTCGTTGCTGCCGCAGAAGAGGCATTGAATTTGTTTTATGTCAAATACTCGTTCATTTTCAATGTGAGCTCGTTCGCTTCGCTCACTCGCCTCCCGGATTAGCTCGTTCACTTTTCTCACTCGCCTTTCAAAAAAAGTGTTTGAGTTGCCATTCAAGTAGTTTTTTATTTCCAATATGAGAGTTACCATTCAAGTAGGTTTTTTATTTCTACAATGATAAACATCCGTTTACAATATTTTAAGTTATAGAAATCATAAAATCAAAAGAAATCTTTCTTCCGTAAGATTAACGTTGAAACTTTGAAGTCCAGTGGGGCACAGCCCTAATGTCCTAGGACTTCGGTTGATGGCCTATAACCTTCCCTGTGTATGCAAAATTTCACAGCAATCCGATGAACGGTATGGCAGCGCATAAAATACGAACGGACAGACGAATAGTCGAACAATAGACCTACAAACATTGATTTTTATGTATTAGATATGTTTTGTTGTTTATTTAGTCTAATGGCAATCCGATGATTTTGATTTGATTTGATATATATATCTCTATATGCTTTGTATAATTCTTGTATTATTAAGAGTAAATATATTTTGCGTTATTGTGAGGCGAAGTTTATTTTATCCTGTTGATTTTCTTATTAATTTTTTATTAACACGTGACGAAGACTATAATCACAATTTGTATCCACTAAATGAATAGTTAAATGATATTGCAATATCGATTTGCTAGGGAATTTTGTTATATCTGTTACCAAGATTCTCATGATGTGCAGTAAGAACGTGAAATATTTAACTTATGGGTATAGCATCACTGTTAACCTGTACAAGGGCTAGAGGTGCGGATTGCGCCGGTCCGACACCGCTTCCACTTTCACCGTCCATTCATCACAGCCGCCGCCCGGGTGGCCGTGGTGTAATTGCCCCGATCTTGCTCTCGACTAACATCAGATCAGCGCGGCGTGGCCCCGGCGCACGGCGGCGGGCTCTTGATTCTGATTTTTGGGTTATGATCAACTTAGACGCTAAAAAAGTCACGTTTTAATGTTAAGAGTGGACTCCACTCATGACAAATTTCGAGTTCATAACTCCTTCTCCCATAAAAGGCCCCGTAAAACAGATTGAAAGGGACGGGCTTTGAAAGTTAATACTGGACTTATAGGAGACGCATCAGATAGAAGCAGAGGACTAGAGTCCCCTGTTAATTAAAACAGTAGGCCTACATAAAAACATCTGTTCGAAAGATGCTGTTTTAAAAACATGCAAATGCAGTACACTTTAGAAATATTAAATCATTTTAATGCACTTTTTCCACTAATTTCACGTTTTCAGCTGTTTTGCGTGAGAATTCATATTTCAAATGATTGCTTTTGTTCTGTGGATCGTCTGAGCCCTGAAAGGCACGATTTCAATTATTGTAAATTGGCTGAATGTCGACTCACGAGCTGGACGGGGTCTTCGGACTTTCCCGGTTGCGACATCTGCCATCCGAGACACACGGCGCGGCGGCGCTGACTTCCTGGAGGCACGAGCCTTGTATGTTGTAATTTCGAGAGTAGGGATTTCAGAATAAATTTGCATCATAGAAAATCTATAGGAGTTTTCCAAAACTAGGCCTCTTTGTAAAAAGCATACGTAAATGCCTTTTCCAAATGTGGTGAATTTTTAACACAGTTAACTGTCAAGTTGGATTAAGTTACAATTGGTGGTGTTAACGCACTATTTAATGGAACGTACTACAGTCCTACTGGTTTGGGTGTTGTAAAACTTTACTTAACAGTGGTTTTCGTAGGAATGTGAATAGTTTTTTGTCTGAAATTTTAGTAAATTTGTACTGAACATATTCTTTATTACTGTAAGAAACGAGAGAGCTAACGAGATAATGAATTATTGCAGGACATTTTACAACCTTTAGTGGGTGCATGATAAGTCTAAATAAAAATATTCCGCAGGGAGCGATAATTGCGATATAATACATGTCTAATATCGTGCTCTTAAAGCGAGTTGTTTCACTTGACACATATAATGTTGCAGCTAAATTTTTAACAAATTTAGTTTGTTTGAAACTAAAACTCATGCATAAAAGGCCTTTTAGCTAAAAACTTACTAAAAACTCCTTCATTGCATTTTGTAATTGTTGGGTACTTCAATTCCAATTCAACTATTGCATGAAAGAAACCCCCTGAAATTGATGATCTTAGAATGACAGGTTCTTAAAATAACCTTATTTACACAAATACGCTCGACATTAAACCATACTGTTCTGCTGACACGTTTACTAATGTATCATGGACATTGTTATTCGAGTAATTTAGCCGAAAACTCAGGAGAATGTGATTGACGATCAAGTAAACTCAACTTTCCTTGACTGTCTTATTTAAATTCAAGCAACTCAAGCTGTAATGAATATTACGATTTGTATGTAGACCCCACGCGTAAATTTTGACAATAATGCAGTTAATCAAGATGACAACATCTGTTATCAGTGACAAGATCCAAGCCCAATCAGCATAGAGAGCTGGAGTTGACTGTTCTGATTATTGCCCACACAGTTGTGACGATCAGCCCACACTTATGTCCAACAATTCTGTTGTCGTACGTCTAATACGTACGCCTTGCTCGATACAATTGTAGCTTTCACATGTCTCTACTTTACTTTCTCTTTTGGAGCTGAATACAACACTTGAATAGTCTTAAAGATGATTTAAGACTGATATGTTTTAAGTTTTGATAAGTTGTGTTTTCATAAGTAAATAAATAACTAGATTTTAGAGCAGTTAGTTGGTAAATTACAAATAGTTTTATAACGATATAAATAAGCTTAAAATAAAACATAGGAAACATATGCCTACAAATGGGAAAATAGGCCTACATATAGGGGGGTATCATAGAGAAGTTGAAATTATATAATATATTCAAGGTATAATATAATATAATATAAAGCTACGTTGTAAAGCGTCAACATGAAGACTCTATTAATCAGGAAAAATTTGTGAGTGCAACATGAGTGAAGTGTTTTTATTTATTCTTTAATAGTGTTTATAGTACCTGGGGGCCGAGCTTTGCTCGGGGGAAGGCCAGTCAGTTTGTTTAGATGACTTGGAGTAATATTTTACCACTTCCCCCTACTGATAATCAGATTTGTATAACTCATTTGCCTCTTTTCTACATTTTTAAGGTCACTCCAGTTGTTATTTGTATCTGTATCTGTATATGTATCTGTATTTATAACTCAATGTCCCTTTGATTTATTTTACTACTCTATTTATGTAATTATCACTCAAATCTTTTAATCTCTGCTCTCAGGAACCACATGTTAATCTAATATATATACATCTATAATATATACAGCCGCATGTGTAACTCACTCACTCACTCACTCACTCACTCACTGAGGTATACGAATTCTAGACCACTTCTAGACTAGCTAGAAACCTGAAATTTTGCATGCAGGTAGCTTATAGCTTTTAACCACCAGAAAAATTGCCGAAACTGACAATTTTTTATTTTAACCCCCCTAAAAAAAATATTTAAACCCCCCCCCAAAAAGGCTATTTTAAAATTACAGTTTTTGAGCTCTAGCGGCCGAACGGATTGACCTATCGAAAAACGGACACCACCACGTGCCACGGATTTTGCAAGATCTACAACTTTGTTCCTATGACTTTTTGTCGTATCTCGCTCCCTTCACCCTTAGGTAGCGCTAGATATTTCAAATTTTAGTCAATTTCGACGTTTATTTTCGTGGTTTTTAATTTCTTATCACTTTAATTTAGTATTTTAAGGCTTGATATTTGGCACTCAATATGTTGACACATTACCCTTCACGAAACACTCGATAAACTAACATGTTTTAATAATTAAACATCCCAAAAAAATTAGAAACCCTAATTATTCCATAAATGACAAACTGCATTATCGACTTACTCAGGTAATTCTAGATAAGCTAGAAATATGGAATTAGGCCTACATGTAGCTTGTCCATTGAAACCTTCAGAAAAATTGCAAAAAGGTATAATTTTTTATTTTAACCTCCTCAAAAAAAAATCAAAATGGAGGAATTTTTGAACATCTCCAAAATAGTTCAATTTTTGTGGCTGTAGCGGCCGAACGGTTGGTCCTATCGAGAAACAGAGACCACCACGAATAACGGATTTTAGACGATCTACAAATTTGGCCCTATGACATTTTGTCGTATCTCGTCTCCTTCACCCTTAGGTAGCGCTAGATTTCTCTAATTTCGGCATATTTTCTAAATTTTGTGGCAGTTTTTTATTTCCTATCACGTTAGTATACTTGATGGAGGCCTAATATTGGGCACGCAGTATGTCTACATCACACTTAGTAAATAGCAGCAGTCATATGAACAGTTTTAATGAATTAAACTTGTCGAAAAATGAAAAACTCTAAATATCTTAAGATATGACAGTTTTCTTGGTATAAGTAGTAATGTATTGGGGGTTCTGTACCAATTTATATTATTGGACATGCACGTGGCACCAATAATACTTGAGCTAGAGACGAGAGATTTGGCATACATGTGCTTTGCACCATGTAACCTCACAGAAAATTCCCAAGCATTATTTTTATGGTTTTAACTACCTCAAAAAAATTCATAATAACGGTTATAAACAATCAGATTGTAGTGTTGTTTAAACAGTTCTAGCAGCCAAAAGGATGGTCTTATACTTAAATATCTGCTGATTTGTCTGTTTTCTTAGTATAATTAGTGGTCTTATTGGGCTTCTGGGCCATTTGAAACTACACCACTTCAATATGAGGCCAAACAGCGACCTGGGGGCGAAGCCCCCCACAGGGGTCTGGGGGCGGAGCCCCCAGCGAGCGAAGCGAGTAATCATATACAACATGAGTATTACTTTGACAGTTCCCTGGTTGATTATGAACAGCTGTTACAATTCTTTTGTTTTAATTTGAAACCCCAGAAGCCCAATGTTAATTTTGTTAACTTTTCATTTTAGTTTTTTTTACATTATTTGATTTTTCCTGGGGATGAGGCCTGTCTAGAACTTATTTTTATCCCAGAAATTAGTTATTTCGAACATTTGAAGGAAATCGTTGGAGCCGTTTTTGAGATACGTGTCGCAAGCAAGCAAGCAAGCAAGCAAGCTAGCAAGCAAACCTTACTCATATTAGAGTAGAGGATTAAAAGAATAAGGCGATTTTTGTGCAGAAGATTATGGCCAAACTACTCGGTCGATCTTGATGATTTACGTGTCGTTTGAAAACCCTTAACGTCTAGATGTGCCTTTTGGGGGTCTCAAGTCAGTGTGTGGAACCAGAAACCCTTGGAAAGCCCTCAAAGTACGGTTTTGGTACATTTAAATAATATTAGACAGCAAATCAAAACAAAAGAAGCAGAACATTAAAGATACAAACATATAGTTTGCTAGTCTTCTTATTATATAATTACCAGTATTTTTTTGTCCAATGTCCGGTTCAAAATTTCTCAGTAACCAGAAGTGCCCCAATTACAAGATTTTAAACATAAATAGTTTGTAGGTCGTAGGGGTGCAGGAATACATTTAAAAGTTCATTATCTAAGGGGTAAAATATTAAAGTTCGAAATTTCGCTATTAAGAATAACAAGAAACATATGTTTTTTCATGCCACATTCGTTAGTTGGTTGTGATAAACAAATACGTCTATCTATATTTACGAATATATTTTCCGTTTAAAAGAAACAGCTGATTTGTGTAATGAAAAGTTCATAGCAAATGATAGCAGTAATTTACATCAACCATATGGTTTTCAGTTCTTTACTGGCCAGTGCTATGTATATTATAATATCAAATGTTACTATATTGTGTTTCAAAATTATATCTGTAATTATATCTGTATACCCTTCATTAAAGGGTATTTAAAAACAACCGGCTTCAATTAGTTGGTTGATATAAGTAAACAGTAGACTATTTATGACAATTTAAGATTTAATCTGCTGATTAAATCAATTTTAAATAAAATATTAATACAAGAGGTAGTTGTTTTAGTAATTTATAGAAGAGTCGCAACTCAATAATTGTAGTCTATTTATCCTCAAGCAATTAAAATCAAACGCGTTATTGGTTTTTAAAATTGTTGACTATACTCAATAACTGGCGATATTTTAAATTACTAACTACTGTTTACGAGAGTTTTCATATTTACCTATTAAACAACAAATACAATAGGACAAAGACTTATTTATTCAATGATTCGGTAACACACCAATAATTTAGTTATTTGATTAACCACATGTTTAGTTATTTGAATAAGTTAGTACATAGGTCGCAAACACTGAGCTCTGACTAAATATTGGAGTTAACCTTCGTATCAAGGAACCTGCGCGTGCCGGCCGCCCATTTCTGGTGAAGACAATTACAATTATTTATAAATTAATTTCCAATAAATAAGGCTGGTGAAATAAGATAGTATTATTAGTTTTTATTTATTATTAGTGAATTTCCTTTGGAAAGTGAACTATTAGCATGACCCGCACGGTGAAACTTAAGCCCGGGACCACCATAGAAGTTCCTAACGTGACCCCCTGAACACGTTTTGGGGGGTCGTTCAAAATTTTATATATTTATATATATATAGACATATATATTGCACTCTAGCGGTCGCAATTTTTGTCCGATTTTCTTCAAATTTGGTGGGGACGTTCCTTTCTGTAATCAGTTGGACAAGTTCGTTGGACAAAACAATCGGAAAACTCTAAACCCCTTTTTTGGGGGATTAATCTTTCAATTTTGAGTTTTTGGGCCCAAAAATGGTCATAAAAGCCCCATATGTAAAATAAATGCATGTAAAAAGTTGGGAATTAGAGAGGCAAAAGTTTTAAGCCCTCTCTCGTCATTCTAGCATAAATATTTATCGAGTTATTAAAGAAAATGTGTATCGACTAAACACAGTACGTTGTCTTATGAGGGTTTTACACTAGAAAAGCCTGTTATTCCTTTGTTAGAGTACTTTTATCATCCCCAGCAACCTCACACCTAATTTCAAGCCTGTATGGACCTTCTCCTAACCTTATAATGGGAAAAATTGTATTCCCAGCTTTGCAAGTAAATTAAACCAGGGGTATCAGAACAGCCAAAAAATCAATGTTTGCAGATTTCAATAAAAATTGGACAAATGCATGTTTTTACACTGATTTTGAGTTTTGAAAGTTTTTATGTGGAAATTGACTTCCCTCACGTCAGCGTGCTGCGTGCGAACTCGTTTTAATACAAAATTGCAATAGTGTAACCTAGCGCAACGTAACTATCGTAGTAAGAACATGCCTTGCAATGTGTTTGAATTCGGTTTTTTGGTGTGGTGTAATCTTGATGATTACAAATTTAGGTACGATAGGCATGCCTTATACGATATACATGTTTTGTATTACATATTCTATGTGATGACCTGCTGTGAAATACTGTAGCGTAAATTTCTATATGATGTATGATCAGCTGATTGAAATATAAACAAATCACTTTTATTTAAATGTCAAATCAATGTTACGAGAACGTGTGTATCTACTACGGATCATGATTTAAAAGGTATATAGTTTCAATTCTAAACCGTGACTACAGAAGTTTTGACGAATAAACTAAGTGACCGCGATGCTTAATTCTTGATAACTCTTTTGGATTAGTAATTTCTTAATTTTACAACGTGTTTCATGCACTCTGTTATTGGTGATATTTTTTAAAGAGTACACTGTAATTTCCTTATTGCTAGAAATTGCACGTACTTTTTTGTTGCCTTTCTTCGTTTGGAAAGACTAAGAATGCTCTAATTTCCAAAAATGCTTAAAGTATAAGTAAAGAGGTCAAAAGTTATTTCAAATACTAATGGTACTTAACCGTTTTAAAGGTTATGGTTAGACTATTGTAAAACTTAAGTTAATTGCACATCCTATTCGGAATAATTTGGACAAAGACACCGAGTTCATTACGTCTACACATGCATTTATAAAACTGCAGAGCATAGTCGGGTATGCATCTGAGGCGATGAGTATTTCCAAACTCTACGATCTCAAGCTCAACCAATACAAATTATTCTGCAAAATCGAAGGTTCCTTTGGTTATACTAACCCATTATAAAACTTGAATTATGATCTTATATTTTAGAATGGACATAATTATAGTTACGATATGTTATTTGCTACGTATGGTTTGTCATTTTAAAATTAAAAAGATCCTCACTTTCAAAATCGATTGTGAAGCCAATATAAATCCATCTTAAAACCTCCTTTGATTATTGGGACAGCCGTGATTATTTATTCGGAACTAGGTAAATGATTTGATCGTTGTTGATTTATTGCTAATGTTAGATAGTGATAATAATTGCCGTTGATTTTTCAACGGGCGTTACACTAGTGCAATAATAACTGTTACGAACAACATAAGGTAAAACTTTTATATATTAACCATAATGGCTTAATCGAATAGAAATTTACGAGTGTTAATTTTAGTTAACTATGCATCTAGTGATATTAAATCCCATAAAAGCGTTAAATAGTATTTGGGAAGTTGTGTAAATCTGTGGTGATGATACACATTTTTGAATACAGTACTAGTGCTGTAGTACTGAAAAACCGATACTCAATACAACTCTTTCATTTATTCTTTGTTTAAAATTCATTGTTCTTTCATTTATGTTAAATAGCCACTCAATATTTAATACGAGGATTTGCAATTGATTAAAACGAGGATTCACAACTTTGGACTTAGGTAAACATATTTTATAATTTTAAAAACCAAAACGTATTGAAAACTGTATGAACTTATCATTAGTTTGATTTGAGAACAAATGGAATCCGTTAAGTGATTGTCTCAGAGTTTATTTGAAACCTCGTAATCTATCTTATATCTATAAATACGAAAAACAGATCATCCCTCACGCCAAACCTCTAAACCTACAACCACGAAATTCGGCAAGTATATTTTTTCCACTAAGAAAGGATTTTAAGAAATTCCTGTAGGGCTCCACCCCACGGGGCTTCAAAGTTCCAACCCTATGTTATTCTTATGGACAATTTATACATACGAAAAACCGCTACAATCACAAAATGTGGCACGTATAGTCTTTCCACAACGTAGGTAACCACTAAGAATGGATTTAAGAAATTCCCATAGGGCTATCCCACCCCTATTCCCACCCCTATCCACCCCACGGGGCTTCAAAGTTCCAACCCCATGTTATTCTTACGGACAATTTATCTATATACGAAAAACCGATCATCCCCAGGCCAAACCTCTACACCTACAACCACGAAATTTGGATCGTGTACTCTTTCCATAACGAAGGCAACCACTAAGAAAGGATTTTATAAGAGATTCCCATAGGGCTACGCCCCGCGGGGATTCAAAGTCATTTTCTGTGTTATTCTTATGGACATTCACTGTAGTTTGAGCTGATGAGAAATCAATCAGCTGATCAAGTTTCGTAATAGTCCCACAGGTTAACCACAGAATACAGCACACACAACTGTTGTACTCCCGGGTGAAATCGGGTGCGATAGCAGCTAGTGTTCCTATAAACTGAACTAACATGATGAACCAGTGACTATTTCATCCTTAAAAACCTTCGTTAGATTGATATGTTCATTAATCTCTCACCCCACGATTTTAATAATGCCGCTAATCGATCGGCAATCCGGAAGGCGAGAACGCGAACGAAACCGCGACCATCCAGAAAGCGGTTCCCATTGTTGCGCGGTACAACCGGTTTTGGATTACTTCTCTTCCGGTTTCAATTAATTTACAGCTACATATCTCGTGTCTGCGTGATGTTCTGCGTGTTTTCGAGAGGAAGATTAATGTTAGGGTCGTGAAAGCGTTACGCTGGATTAACATTATCTCAGTGCTAATGTTGAAATAAGTGTTACACAATACTACGTAAGTCAAAAGTTGCAATAAATAAATAATAAAATAATAGCATATTTAATGTGCTACACAATTTTTAAATAACCAATTGCCCGCCATCCCAGGTCTGGTATCAAAAGTTAATCGTGGTTTTATTAAGGCGCCAAAATGCGTACAAAGGTTAATGCGAACTAAGATTATGGGATGTTATATTGTACGAATAGTACAGCGGCTTGCGTTTTTAAGGAATTATCTTGTCTATTATTGTCTTGACAATAAATAGGAATTGTCTTGTCTATTTTCTTTATAATACGTTTGAGATAACCGAATTTTTCAGAATATTGTACTACCTCAACTTCTCAATCTAGGATGAGTTATCGTTAAATTTGGTAAAATCACTCGTTAGACCATAACCTACTTTAGGTCATATGTTTTTCTCATGTTTTTTTAGTTAGTAAAAGAGAGAACTACTTTTTATTCACAGTTCAAAATCATTAAGAACATCTATCAAATCAAGATCAAGCCTTTACCTATAGCAGTATAGGTTTGTAGGTTAGAATTGTTATCGAGACTCAAGTAAACCTCACACAGTATTAAGCTGTACAGTATGACCAGTGTGTAAATGGTCACTTAGCATATCTTTAACACAGTGCAGAAGGCTCGTGGGTTTTATTTTCTCCTGTGTAGTCACTCCTCTGTTTCCAAGAGAACATTGTCAAGGTTTTGAGGCGCTTTCTCTTAAATAACGTTTGCTTCTTGTGTCCCCAAACAAACGGGAATATGCACGGAAATTAACATATACTAGGGTTGCTAATTGTTGTTCATGAATAAATTTACTATAGCTTGTAGAGGGGGGTGGTCCAAAGTGAATATAAAGAATTGTTTAAACTGAAAGTACAAAAAATTCAATCAACTTCAAGAGGGAGTTTGTAGTAAAACCTCTGGCAGATGATAAATAATCCTACTAATATTATAAATGTGAAAGTTTGGATGTATGTATGGATATTTGGAGTTCCATCACGCAAAAACTACTGGAACTATTAAGCCACATTTTGGCTTACATGTCACATTAACATACTGACCTGATTATATATATATATATATATATATATATATATATATATATATATCTGTTGTTTGAATATCCATATTGTATCCAATGACATCTGATGACGTCTAAGACGAAAAAAATTGGGAAAAATAACCCTTAAAAAAACTTACGATCCAAAATAGTTCTTTTATTATAAGATCCATTATTATACTGTCTTTGACCCTAAGTTTTCTTAATAGGAAAACTCTTCCTTAAGACGGTGTAAGGGTTACCACGTCATTACCTAATTAGTAATATATACACATTGAGCAGGATATCTAATCTCTATACCGAAAGAAATCACTTACGGTCCAAGAAACCAACTTTTCGGAAATAAACATTTCGCCGGAAATAGCTTAGGCCTGAAGGGCTTTAACCCATCGAAGTGACGAACTAAAATTGATTTCGAATTGATGGATAGATGCACATTTTGGAATTTTAAGTGGGACAGGTTAACAAACAATGTTATGACTTAGTCCTTGTTTCGCCTGACGACAGAAAATAAATGTATCGTGGTATGTCTTTTCAGGAGTTGGGTCTCCACGAGGCTAAATCTTTGACTGGCCTTAATAATGAGAATTTTGTGTGGCTTAAATAATGAGATACAGTAATTTACTACTGACGTAATAACTATGTGCAGATTATACATTAGGTATATTTTAAAGCATGCCATCCACCTCAAAATAAATGTATCGTTTTTTTTCTAATCTGTATCTGTGAATTAGATACACAAAGAAAAGTCATCAAACTTTAGCAAGCACATAAACCAAGGGACAGTTGAGTATCAGTGTAAAATTAAAAGTCTTAACATGTTTTAAAGCGTGCATGGCCCAGGAACTAAACAACCACTCGGGTAGTTACAGCCGTGAAAGCTGACAGTGACAGTGTGGCGTGTGACTATGTGACATAAGGCCTAAAGTGTGTGGCTGCAGTCGTGACTTGTGTGTCACCCGTGAACACTGAGCTGTCACTCTGTTCATTGAACACAGTTAGAGATAATTAAGAGATGACAGCGTCAAGTCAGAGGTTACTCTCAACCATTCAGGTTGGTACTGACCTATATAGATCACTCAGGTACTGGGGACTAGTGGTTACTTTGAACAACTGGGTCTCTATGTCCATGGGGTGTACTCGGGGTAACCTGAGACAGGCTTTTAGGATTACGAGCACCTACAATATACTTTTTTCATACTGCAGGTTACTGGTTTCATGGAAATTCAGATCCAAGATTGTGTGGGACTGTTTTAAAACTGTGTCATGCCTTGGTAGGCGCAACAATGACAATATAGGAATATATTTAGGCAATCGAACTATATAGATGATTCGATGATTTAGACACACGTGCATACTACACTTTAAAAAATCATTATTGCTGTTCTATACACACTGCAGAGTTACAAATCATACTGGAATAAGGAGAAATGCAGTTGCGGATAAGCTAGCAAATGCGACACCGAGTCAACTGTGGTACTCATAGACCCTCAATATGTTTGTGGAATATCCGGTGAGTATGGGTATCAATCGGTCACGTCACGAGATGGGCGGAGCCTCCATTATTGAGAGGAAGTAAGCTCTACTCAAGATCTCAGCGGGAGGCTTCAGAGATCCTGCGTTTGGGAAATAAAACAAATCACAAGCTATAGTCACTGGACATGGACACCTAGTGGAACACCAGCTGCTCATGGGTATTTTCAATGAACCTATGTAAGAGGTTCGGGCAGTCTGAAGAGGCTGCGGATCATCGACATCAATGACCTAGTAGGGGAAAAGCTGTTACTTTTGGCATAATGGTGAGGGGCAGACATGTGTAAACTTGGTGCTCTTCGGTAGGCTGTAATAGGTTATCAGGCTCCGAGATCTCGACGGATTCTGAACACCACGTTCAACGGGGAGCAGAACAAAATTAAATTAAATGAGTACGACTCAGTTCTGTGTTGAGATAGTATTTCTCGGGCGTTTCTAAGTTTCATCGTTGTTTTTACCCTACCGGTTATACCGAATGCAACCGTGTGATTATTGTCTTAAATTCTAAGTATGTACCAACCAATGCCATACCTAGTATTTTTTAGTTTACTTGAGTTGATTATTTTACCTTTCGTGAAATACGAAGGGTCACTTTACTTCTATCCACACCAAAGTTTAAATTATTTTTCCAACAACAGAATGTACACTGATGTAGATACACAAATTCACTAACCCCAACTTCATCGGTACTGGCAGCATCGTACCGGTGGCGTGTGGCGTGTCGATACAACCCGAGCACCCGGCTTGTAAACTCTGTGTAGCCGGTTTCCACTTACCAGTCAGTCAAGTTTCCAAAGCCAGATGTGGAAACCTGTGACCAAGCGGGCAGCGGCCGCAGCGGCTTACGTCACAGAGGTTGACGAAACTCAGGCATTTCCTGACATACGGTGGACACGCTCAAATTTCTGCTTTGTACCCCAGATGCGATCACTTATATACACCATTGTGCGTAGTGCTGCCAAAGGGGCACGTCTTTCAAAACCCACATTGACCGTGCGTGTCGTGTAAACTTGCATTGTTCTGGTGTGTGGAGGAGAACTGCGTAAACAAAGATGCCAGTATGGTAATTCGTTATGTGCATTGAGTCTTTGTTCCCTTAACGATGCGTGAAGTAGTGGTTATTTGATGTTTCGCAAAATATACCTAAAGCAAGAACCATGCCTAAGGCCGTAAAAACATGCTTAGGAGAATTGACCAAGCTCAGATCATGGTACTGTACAGGGAAACGGGAAGGCAGGGTAGGGTGGCTATCGTAAAAGCCATGGAATCACAACACTTAAGAGGTCGACAAGAAACAGGAACTAAAACTACAAGACACATATCGCTGATTAAACGGCCTCATTCTAGACTTATTAATTATAAAGGCTTGTTAAATTACCTTACCTCGTTCATGGGAGGTATACCTTCACTTTCTATTATCATAGCACGTATCTATATATCTAGTTTGTATCTAGTAGTATCTACATCTAGTTTGCCCAAACAACCGTGCGCCCTGAAGGATTAGGGCGACCCTCGCTCCCCCACGCGCAGGCACACTCACACGCGCGGCCCGCCTACCTGCCGATAATGGTTCTTCTATGAATCACCAACTAGCCCTTGTGCTACAAAATCACATTTTTATAACTATTAACTTTACTTAATTTGCACTTCAATTACTGGACAATTGTGACAACTCTAAGCGGTTTTATGGTCAAGTAGGTTACAAAATAATAAATTTGACAACTTAAAAATGGTTATGGTCGTTTTATTTGAATTCGCATGATCAAAATAACATACATCATTTCAGTAATTCAAGTAGTGATTCCAAACCAATGAAAAAAAGAAACTAAAACAGAATTAATATAACAGAGAACATGTACCAAGAGTAAAATAATTATTAATACAAGTTCATTTCGCAATGTTCCTGTAAAATAACCAATAAATAAATAAAATAATATTTTTAAACATACAATTAACACAAGCATATTTACACAACTATCCTTTGTTAAGAAGTCTTCTTACAACTGTCTTATAAGTGTCTTATAAAATTTCCAACGTATGCAAAAACAATAAACTAAAAAGAATCAAGATAACAGGGAACGTAAACTGAAGTAAAACAAAATAAAAATAATATTATTAAACTAACACGAGTATATTTACATAGCAACATAGTAAAGGAGGTTTATTAAAAGTGTCTTCTTCAAAATCCAACGTATGTCAAAAAATAAATCAATCAAATCAAAGTTTATGTAATAAGGAACGTATACTAAGGGTAAACTTATCACAAGCGTCCATTGTTTACACAGCCATCCAATGTTAAGCCAAAAAAATTTATACAAATGTAACTTACTATGCCTATACGGAAGTTAATTTAAAATTTAGCTGGAAAATTAAAATGCAGATGAAAGACGCAACATAGGATGTAACAGTAAGGAAAGCTCACTTACTTATTTTAAAATTGCGCATCCAAAGTCTTCGTCTTCAGTGTTACTGTCACTGTCACTTTCTGAGTCTGTATCACCAGGACACAAGTTTAAGACAGATTCACGAACACTTAGATCGTTGAGCCCCTCACTTTTCCAGTCCTCTTCCATCAAGTTCTTCACGTGCTTAACGTACTTTTTCCACAGTTCAGGTGTTACAGCAGATACGGCTTCGAAAAATAGTACTTTTAAATCATTCAGCTTAAAAGTTTGGTTTCTATCCTTCACGTATTTTTTTTCAAATACCCCCATACCATTTCAATAGCATTGTACTGGCAATGGTACGGGGGAAGGCGAATTACTTTGAATCCTAGCTCTGTTGCTTTGGAGTAAATGACATAGGTAGGATGCGGGGGTTTGTGCATCTTCACGACATTGTACAGTTCAGACTTCTTCAGGTCTGGTGGAAAACACACTTATCTACTATTCAGCCAGTTTATCATTTCTGCTTTGGTAGAACTTGATGTGGGAGCCTTAATTTCCACCCTCGAATCATAAGAAGCATTATCCATAATTATATTGCTGCTAGGAGGTAACACGGGGATTAATGTGTTAAAAACGATATACTGTACCGACCACCACAGAGTTTAACTCAACACTGACATGTTTAGCTGATAATATATATTTCACATCCCTTAAGTGTGAGTCACTTTACAGATTTCGCTTCTGATAAGTGTGAGTCACTTTAGTGTGTGTAAATTATTATTTCTAACTTTTTTGCTTTATTTATTTATTAAAAGTTAGGACTACGGCTAATTTGCAAACAATGTAAGTCAGCCCTAGAATAATTGTAAACTGTGTCCATGATCTGATTACTATTTCATTAAAGACGTACAATATAAAATACGTAATAAAAGTCCAATTTTATTTATTTATAATTTTTAAACTCACTAAAACCGCTTAGAGTTGTCTCAATTGTACCGTGATTGGACTCATTTTGCGAGGAATGATATTTAGAGTTCAGTAATTAGTGTGAAAATTAAGTAAAGTAAACAGTTAGAAAAATGTAATTTTGTAGCACAAGGGCTAGTTGGTGATTCATAGAAGAACCATTATCGGCAGGCAGGCCAGGCCGCGCGTGAGTGTGCCTGCGCGTGGGGGAGCGAGGGTCGCCCTAATCCTCCAGGGCGCACAGCTGTTGGGACAAATATTGAAGGACAAATAGTAAAGTATCTGGCTTAGATATATAAATTATATTATATAGATAAGTAGGTTTTTATAGTGGTGGCTATACTAGCCAGTGTTATACGGATGGCGCATTGAAGACCAACATGCAATTCACTTGGTCTAAGGCACATATTACAATGTTAAAACATGCCTTCTTAAGGAGTTATAAAAATATCCCCTTTACAAATAGTAACAATATGTGTGTTTAATTTTAAACCACAACTATTTAAAACCATTACTGACCAATTACACTTTAATTGTATTTCGTGTAGTAAAAAATGCAATATTATGAAAAGAGTTGTTTGATAAATTATTTTAAAAATATCCCTCATAAGAGCTTTTACGTAAGAACTTGCGAGATTCTTATCGGGTATACATACCTCCAACGCTAGTGGATTTAGGTAATGAAACGATCCCTTTAAAATGCTTCGTGAAACACATCTACATTTTTTTATTTTATTTACATATATTTTTTATAAATACATCAATATTGTTTTATTCTAGTTGATTCACTAAAATTCTGGACTTTGGTCTACTTCTAAAGTCAGACAAGAGTAAACAAACCACATTAAGGAATGTACGTAACCAGTAAAAAAAACTAAGTGAATCGTAAAATTATGTCACTGCCCGATTTCACAAACTACGCATGTAGCCACTTTAGGAAATGACTCAGTAAATGACAATGTTCCTTTAATGTCATCAAGAGTTCCGGAAAGGTCATCTTCGCAGAGTATTATTGCTGTAGGAGAAAGCACCAGCGAAATGTGTCTCGTCTTTCCGCCTCTAGTTCTAAGTGATCAAATGTAGCAATTTGTATGTTATTTTAAATTTATTTGTATACCGGTATTTATTGGCTTTGTTTTTGCCAATTTAATGCAAGACAAGCAACAGATAATTCCCAAACACATAACACCCAAAACATTTTGTTTCTTTATATTTGTGCGCAATATTTCTTGGTTCTTGTGTAACTGAAAATTGTAATAATTTGTGTAAACTAATAATAGTTTAACATTTCATATTTTAGTTTGGAATGTATGGGTCATAGTTTTTAAACAAAACTTGCTTTATTGGCAGTTTTTTTTCAGTGTAAAAAAATAAAAGAACTACATTTATAACTAGTTTCGACAGTGATATTGCACAAGTTACTATAATCGAATGTGTTCCCATCATAATAAAGAGTGTAAAGGGAGTGAAGGTATGTCGCAGGAAATCCGCGACAAAGTATAGAAACTCATTGTAAACATACGGTAAATTATCAGTTGCGCGTTCAATCTGAGGTGAACATAATGAATCCTCTTTGCCAACGAATGTTTAACTGGTTATCTTATAAAATAAAATATTCTCCATAAGATTGACAAGAGAACTTTGGATGCTGTGGAGCGGAGTCGTAAGGGAAGTCCGAATGCCTGAAAACTTTTGAATAGTTATTTTATCTTCGCTTTGATACATATCTTTGAAAATACATATGTATATAAGCACTCAGAAGGTAACCCGTATAGATCAACCAGACTGACAGACTTTAGGCTTATACATGTTTTATATAGAAATATAACTCACAGGTATGTCACTTTCGTGCATATTTATATATAAATAATTCTAATATTTGAAGAGGACTATGTTTTTATCTCTCTTAAATATCCTCCCTCTGGTTCGCATCAAGGCAGAATAGACGGACAGTTTATTATGTGTTAATGTGTTTATGTGTTGTATTATGTGTTAAAAATCCATAAAAAGGGAATGTATCTATTCGTGCCGAAATCCTATCTTTACTAATACACTTATACTACAGGCGGTGGATGGCAGACGGACATCCACCTTATGAATGATGCAGTTTTATGAGCATTGCCTCTTTAATGATGGGAAAACGCACCTTTACCTCATTAGCAAGAACTCCTCAGAACGTCCTCGTCCAGAGATAAAATGCAACTAGAGACTAATGATCACAACTTGGCCCACTGCGCAACCGAGTGCGCATCGTCGCCGGCGTAGCTCGTGCGCATGCGCATGGCGTGACCCACCTGTTACACAGCGGCAAAGGTCAAGCGCAGGGAAAGTGCCGCGGGTTACATAATATTCCAGCCGCTCCATTCCAGGTCAAACTGTTTCCTGCACCCTGGCTAGTTCTACAAGTGTTCCGGCGACAATTAAGGAGACTTTCAAGGATATTTTTAAATGTAGGGCCTATGGTGCAATAATTTAGTGCTATTGTAAACTTGCAGAATTATATTAATTTATTAAAGTATAAAGCGAAATAGTATTTGTAACCCTGCCCACCCACGGGAGGCATATGTCGGATGAAATATCTCGTGGAAGCTCACTGACACACTAATAGCTTATTAATATTAGTGATTATTAACGAATTGTAATTGATCATTTTTTAATAATCGATAATGAATTATTACAACGCTATTAAAAAACTTTAACAATGGTTTTAATACCGTCAATGCAACAACATAATTTATCAGTTTATAATAGGAACAATAATAGTGACCGATTCTCTTTAGAACAATGAGAATCGATCTTTGTTCAAATCAATGAGCAAAGTTTGAACTACTGTAATTTAGATTTTTACCGATAAAATTTTTTTTTCAAAATACTATTAATAATAGTAAAAGTGTAATTAACAAACAGTGGGTGGCTAGGGGTCTCGTTCGAGACTGTTAATACAGTATATATACTTGCCGTGGTAGCCAGACAGTCCCTGCGAGTACATCCGACAAAAATGGTCTGCTTGTCTTACACAATTCCTACCTAGAGGGCCCAATGTACAAGTGCTTTTGGGTGCTGCTGTCGGAGTATCAGCTGCTCCATTAAGCCAGTAAATGGTAGATGCTGTTCATGTCATATTATTGACACGATTAAGTACTAATTTACTTACTATTCTATATAGACGACCACACTCTACTCTACTTAGACACTAGGAAGTATTCTACCTTACCGTCCTCTATGTTGTAACGTTTACAGTGATTACGACAATGAAATAACAAAGGTAATAAAAAGCACACCTGCAATGCTACACTGCTACAGTGATCTTCGGTTGTAACACTAATAAAATGTTATTATCTAATTCCTCTATGACATTATCACCTTTCTCTGTCTTCACCGGCGTTTGTGGACTGCAATAAACAATTGATGTGTTCTGGTAGAAAGTGGAAGTTCTGGTAGGAAGTGTTACGTCAGGCTGCAGAATGCCGTGTCATCGTCGACGCGAACCCGGGACCCCCAGACTTGCGTTGCGTCACAAGGTGCGAGGTGCAATCACGTTGGGGTGATTACTATTTGGCTCAAGGTGCGGTACAGGTGTTCCTCCGTAGTAAAATTATTGCCCGGGGGAGTGTTCTAGATTAGAACCTTGAACACAAAATTCCTTATTAAAACAAAACGTATAAAAAAACTCAGGATGTTGAAAAACACCAATTTTGTCCCTAAAATACTCTTTTATTTGGAATGTTCCAATCCTAAAAATTCACAGGGATAGGGACTAAAGTCCTAAAGCTTTACGGTACGTCGTTTGCTAACATAACATAACATAGGTTTTAACATAACAAGAAAACCTGATTTTATATATCCAGTTTATCAGTGGTAATAGTTAAAGAGCTCTGAGAACATATAACTGTAATATAACATAGTAACATATAACTGTGTTTGCTACGAATGGATATTATGGATCTACACTAATTCAAGGTTAAAACCTTTAAGCAATTGTTATTTGTGCCTAAGAACAAACTATGGTCAGTCTGATAATATTGGGTTTGTTAAAATCCTTTAACTTTATAGATCTATGCTTGGCAGCCCCAGGAATCTATTTCTCTATTAGGGCGTCTGTTCTCGCGTTCCTTCTACCCTCGCTTATTCCAATTCCACATTTATCTACGAGTTTCACGAATCCAGCAATTTTGACTAATGAGCCTCATTATGCAAGCGAGAGCACTAATTCCATTCAGAATGAAACGAGCTGTGCTCTTTCAAGACGTGAAATTAATCACTGCTCATAACTGAACCCGAGGAAACGGATATATAAATCTGCCACTGGTGGCGGCAGGTTCTCAGAACACTCAAGCTTCTGACGAGTCACGACGATTGTGCTTCTCCTTGTTTATTATAGCACTTTCGTAATGAACAACTCTGGTCTAGCCCGCGTTAGTACTTCCTCTCACGCCCCTTCCCACTTCTTTTTATTTTCGTAATTCCTCCAAGTACTTTCTTGATCCTTTCATTGCATGACCCCAACACGAAAGATTTTACTGCGTCCCCTTTATATCAAATCTTACTGCAACCGCAAGACAGTTTTTCACCAGGACGGAAAACAATTCTGTCAAAAGAGTTAAGTCGAATCCGAAAATATGTCGGTGGGAAGAGATATACAAAATATGTATGCGTGGTTAGTTCGTTCAAATCAACAAAATAATGACGTTGGTTCAACTGAGGTGATTATAAAACCCGGCTTCCGGCAGTGAGTGGTCTGGCGAGTTAGCGAGAAGCTCGTCTACTGTCGCTTGACACCGCAAAGCTGTAGACCCATGATGTTAATGTTTTGTCGGTCAAGAATTAATAGCAGTATGGTTTTACCTTTATGGTTAACGTTTTTTGAGTAGCAGCGCCCAGAAATTATTGCAGTTATGCCTACTAATTTCTACAAACAGTCCGATTTATAATTTAAAAAATCATAACAGATATAAATATGAAAACTAAAACAGTACAGTATTTAGCAGTTAGCAGTTAGAGTATTTAGCAAGTGAAAGCGATAACAATTCATTTGAGTTCAATTTCACCAGCAGTGAAATAATAATATAAATATGTCATTAAATTTGAAATCCCAGTTTCACATCGCTAAAACATTTCTGGAAAGAAGTTTTTTTCAAATTTGTTAGAGGAGTTTCCTCTTTTCAACTTGCTGGTGTAATATTTTTACTTTGACACTGACTGGATCACATTAAAAATCTGTGTCATAAACATAATTTACGTTTATAACACTTAATTTTGGCTAGCTAGTTTGTATTGCTGGTTTGATACTAAAGACTAAACTTTACAGGTGAATACAACTATTAAAACCGTACAAAGAGTTCAAAATTGATCCTGTCACCTATCAATTTTGAACAGTTTGGACGGACAGTTTCCAAGGTATGTAAACCTGGTTTTAATTTCTAAACAACAGTTCTTTTAAATAATCACTTTAGATTAAGAAACATGGTTTGAAACACAAAACCTCATAATTTTAACAGGAATTAAGGGCAAACTTTAGGTGCCTTATTTGACACTTTGTACTTTTGCAAAAATACCCTACGGCACCATTAAAAGATGAACGCACAGGAAGAGCACCCAACCCCATCAGTGTTGCAGTACCATGGCATCTTCTTGTTTCCCGCCTGTATTTTCCTCCCAGCCGCAAACATCCTTCTTTCGCAACATCGTCAACAAAGCGACAGAGAAAGTCGCCTCTGCCCCCTGACCCTTAGCCCGGTTATGTAAATTAGGCGTGAAGGACAATTCAGGATGACACTCTCAAAAAGATAGCAGTCTGATTACGACAGTGGTTTTAATAGTTTTTATATTACCTATGTTTAAAACTATTCCAGGACTTTTTGATAAAACCGTTAGACGCCCACCAACAACATATAAGTGAAAGGTTTGGTGATAATAAAGTGTCAGACAAATATTAGTTTATCCATAAAACCTTGCCTAAGAGCACAAATCATAAAAAGGGTAATATTTGAAGCCTATGCGTCTTTCATAGAGTACTAGCAGTACCCATCGATGTGTAGATGGCAGTACCCGGCTTCGCCCCGGAAATAAAATAATAGAGTCGCGTGCACTTCATGTAACTGTAGTTAAATTTTGGAACTATTTTAAATCATTAACTTTATTATCTATTTATGGGTGTATAGGTTTGGCCCGTAGTCTGATTGTTTTAGTCTATTTACATATAAATACAGAATTACAGCACTCGGCATACCTTTAAAAACAATGTACGTTGATGAGCTGTGGATTTAAATTCGTTCGATTTAAATTGGATTTATGCGAGTGAGTGGAGCTCGTTAGCCGAAATTAGCCTAGTTAACTTAATAGGTTGTTTATGTTCGTTTATGAATTTTAACCTTTGTTAAATTTGTTCAATGGAACTTCGTTGTACAAATCTTTGGGGTGGGGGCTTGCCACCACCTGACCCACCCCTTGAAGAGACACTTTTGATATGGCTTAAGGAGGTGATTGGAAAAAGTAATATGTGATAAGAGTCATATCGCTTTATACAAAATAATATAAAATAATATTCTGTTGGGATTTCAGTCAGTTAAAAAAATAATGATACCAACTCTTGATTATAAAACTCATTTAAGAACTATTAAGACGTTTGTTAGTATAATTACCCATTTTTCACTTATACTCTCCTGCCTGTAAATGCCCGACTGAATATAGATTTAAAAAAGATATCAAAATCAAAATCATTGGCTATTAAATACTTATTAAAAGTAATTACTGGTTGCTGTGCCTAAAATTAAAAAAGTGAATTTGAATTAGTATTAACTATAAACTGTCAGGACCACAGTATATGATTTAACAATATCAAGGAAGAATTTGTCTGCATAAAGGAAGAATTTATATTATATTGGTTTGTATACGTACATATTGTTTGGAGGGGAGCAGTGTGGGTGGCCACCTCTGAGTTTTGCGGTAACAGTAATCTTTTATTATCGGTAGCCATTTGTGTTTTAAAGCTCTATGGTTACGATGCAAGGTTCGTAGAGCTTTCAGACCAGGTGTGCTTATTTACATAAGAGCAATGATCGCAGCAAAGACGTCTTACGAGGTCGTCCAGCTGATTCATAAATCAACAACATACCATAAGGTGTTGCCAACCTTAAGGGTATAACGAGTTCGCACGCAGCACGCTGACGTGAGGGAAGTGAATTTCCACTTAAAAACTTTTAAAACTCAAAATCAGTGTAAAAACATACATTTGTCCAATTTTTATTGACATCTGAAAACATTGATTTTTGGCAGTTCTGATACTCCTGGTTTCATTTACTTGCAAAGCTGGGAATACAATTTTGGGCATTATAAGGTTAGGAGAAGGTCCAGACAGGCTTGAAAGTAGGCGTGATGTTGCTGGGGATGATAAAAGTACTCTAACAAAGGAATAACAGGCTTTTCTAGTGTAAAACGCCCATAAGACAACGTACAACGTCAATACACACTTTCTTTAATAACTCGGCAAATATTTATGTAGAATGGTGAGAGAGGGCTTAAAACTTTCGCCTCTCTAATTCACATCTTCTTTCATGCATTGATTTTACACCTGGGGCTTTTCTGACCCTTTTAGGGCCCAAAAACTCGAAATTTGAAAGATTAATCCCCAAAAAAAGGGGTTTAAAGTTTCCCGATTGTTTTGCCCAACGAACTTGTCCAACTGATTACGGAAAGGAACGTCCCTACCAAATTTGAAGTAAATCGGACAAAACATGCGACCGCTAGAGTGCAAACACATACATATTACACATATATATACAATTTTGAACGACCCCCCAAAACGCGTTCAGGGGGTCACGTTAGGAACTTCTATGGTGGTCCCGGGCTTAAGTTTCACCGTGCGGGTCATACTAATAGTTCACTTTCCAAAGGAAATTCACTAATAATGGTACAGCTATTTTTAAATTGTCACTGGACATGCAGAAAGAACATTTAAACCCTTAATAGATTAATCTAATAATATAAATAAATCAAAACAATATATTAGTTTCATAAAATAGCAGCTGATCATAGAATGTAAGCAGTTAAACAATGTTACATATAATTAAACTGATGAGGAAAATATGGTACTCGTACGATAAATATCGTGTTTCCAGCAACACTGCAGATTGAATTGGTGATCACGTGACGTTCCAGCTGTTTTTACGAGGTCTCTTCCGGTAAAGTACCTTAAATAGATCGACTCAGCACACCTTGATTGAAAGCTCTACGAACCTTGGTTACGATGGACCTACGTTTTCCTTTGACATCTGATTACGGACAAATCCCAGACCTGATAAACCTCAAAATTCTATTAGGCGGTCGCACATTCCACTCCTTAGTCACTAGACTTATGGTGTCATATAACTACTTGTCTGTGAGAAATATATAATTGTAAAGTATACGTGTGTCGGTATTTTACTTATTAACTTATGGTATTTTAACTTATTGGTAATTTTGTAACTGGCTGGTTATCGCAGTGCTTAGAGCAATCGCAAAGTGATCTGAGGTTCGGTGGTTCGATTCCTGAGCAAAATATAAAACAATTATGAAGGTTAGAAACTTGATCAAGCTGTAGGAAGGTAGAAATAAATGGTAGGAGTTTTTAACTGATCCCTATAAAAAAATCAGCAAATGCCATTTGCGTTTACCCACACGCACAACAAGATAATTTTGAATTTAAAGCATATAAAGCGACAATTGATTTTAATATTTACAGAATACTACAACAACCAGAGTTTCTCTAGTTGGTTAACCGAGAATGCGTCGAGAGTCTCTCCAATAGCTAATCTAACAGCTAACCAAATAGTACTGTACTGCATCACCAAATAAAAGTAGATATTGAAGAGCGTGTTTTGAGTGACATTTCTGTTCCAGTGACGGACGCGAGTGGCCGCTACTCCTCGCAGTTCTTCTTCGGCAACGACTTCTACCTCGGCTCCAAGACCTTGTGCAAGAACCTCCAGAACCCCGTGGTCAACACCGCCGTACCTCCCTTCCCCGTCAGCTTCCACGTAGCTATCCTGAGACTGCTATTGCCGCCTGAACTCACCCCGAGGGTAACTGTCTTCATGTCTTATTCTTCATGCCTTACTCTACAAGCACGATAATAGTTTCCGATTATCTTATGGTCATTAATTGCATAAAAAATCACCTAACACAAAAATAGTAACAATTTAAGGATGGAAAAAATAACATAACATACTACAGTAAATAGAAGTAAAATTTGGTAATATTGATGTGGTTGGAAATTTGTACAAATTGGATATGTGTTTATCACTTTTCAATGTTAGTCCAATGTAAAATGGTACGTGAGCAAGGTAAAACGTTCGATATAATGCCTTCTTCTACATTCTCTTTAAATTCTCCAAAAAATCGAAGTTGAGTCATTGTGGAAAAAGGTAGCCAAAAATTCAGTTTTGAACCACAACAGTTTTACTCTTGGTAAACATAACAATAAAAAAAACATGTTTGCATTGTTTTAAAACGTGTTTGCATTGTAGCTAAGTATGTTGTACTGTATTATTTTTTAGAAGTCAACCATGGAAGCGAAAATTGTGTTCACTGTAGTGTTCATATACCGTATATCGGATGATTTCAAGTTATTGCATTCCCCCCATTACATTTTCGACCAAAGTTACAAGTCCATTTAATGTTAGAGTAAAACTGTAGGAAGCAATTAATTCTGAGAGAATTGTATGACCAGTAAGCCTATTGATAGATACTGTAACTCATAACAAACGAAAACGAGTTCGCACGCAGCACGCTGGCGTGAGGGAATTGAATTTCCACATAAAAAACTATAAAAAATCAAAATCAATTAAAAAAATACAATTATTCAAATTTTTATTCAAATCTGAAAATATTGATTTTTTGGCTGTTCTGATTCTCCTTGTTCTATTTACCTGCAATGCTGGGAATACAATTTTGCGCATTATAAGGTTAGGAGAAGGTCCAGTCAGGCTTTAAAGTAGGCGTAAGGTTGTTGGGGATGATGAAAGTACGCCAAAAAATGATTAACAGGCTTTTCTAATGTAAAACCCCCATAAGACAACGTACTGTGTTTGGTAAATACACATTTCCTTTAATAACTCGGTAAATATATATGCTAGAATGACGGGAGAGGGCTTAAAGGTTTCGCCACACTAATTGCCATCTTTTTACATTCATTAATTTCACGTCAGGAGCTTTTCTGACCCTTTTTGGGCCCAAAAACTCGAAATTTGAAAGATTAATCCCCAAAAAAGGGGTTTAGAGTTTTCTGATTGTTTTGCCCAACGAACTTGTCCAACTGATTATAGAAAGGAACGTCCCTACCAAATTTGAAGTAAATGGGACAAAAAATGCGACCGCTAGAGTGCCTGCGCACATATATATATATATATATATATATATATATATATATATATATATATATATATATATACATATATGTATATATATATGAATATATATATATGAAATTTTGAACGAACCCCCAAAACGTGTTCAGGGGGTCACGTTAGGAACTTCTATGGTGGTCCCGGGCTTAAGTTTCACCGTGCGGGTCATGCTAATAGTTCACTTTCCATAGGAAGTTCACTAATAAATATCATCACCAACGATGCTGTATCCTTGGAAGCTCTTTGCATTAAGGCCGATATGTCTGAAGTAATGTACGAAAAAAGCAATCCTAAACAAACACTGTAAAGTAAGTCAGTCTTGATGTGTCTTCATACAGCTATAGCTCCGAAACAGAGTTTACTTCTGAGAATTCCAATAATTATTACTACTTTAGACAATAACGAAGTTCTCATTTTTAGCGAATTTCCCCTATAGGGAATAAGCTATTACCGTAGGTCTCATGGTAAGACTTAAGCCCGAGACCATGATAACTTTTCATTTTGATGTCCCCAGATGCAAAAAACACCATTCGTTCAAATTTATATATATATATATATATATATATATATATTTATTTATTTATTTATTTATTTATATATTTATATGTGTGTCCATAAGCACGATAACTCGTAAAAAAGTTCCGATCTTAATGAAATTTGGTACAAATGTGTAAAGTACCATTTATTTGAACGAGTTCGAAAACCAGATGAATCGCACCATCCGAAGGGGGGTTTTTGGGGGGTAATGTACCCCAAAAATGTGTTTTTTGGGGTTTTCACATGTAGTTTTAATATAAATCAAATTTTAATTTATACCATTGAATTCAGCTTAAAAAAACTAACAATTTGGTATTTTGATCATTGCTTTACGTCAATTGGTTACCGAGATATTGAAAGTGCTAAACACAGTACGTTGTCTAATGTTATTCTTATGGAGAAAAGGAAAAATTGTATATCTCGCTTATTTATGAACATAAACTGGCGAAATTTGGTATATGGCTTGATCTGGTTGTGGTTTATTGTTGTTTGCACAAAAAAACAATTTTTCACCTATGGTTCCTGTAGCAGCAAACCTAGGTACTGTACTTGGTCCCCATGTTATTCTTATGGAAAATACTTAAAATGTTATATATCGCTTATTTATGAATGTATATGGATGAAACTTGGTATGTGACTTCACTAAGATGAGTTATATTGATATTTGTATAAAAACCCATTATTTTGTGTGCCTTGTTGCAGCAAACCTGCGTACTCATGCCCAATGTTATTCTTATGGAGAATAATTAATATTTTAAATATCGCTTGTTTGTGAATACATTTCTAATGAATCCTGTTAAGTGTTTTAATGTGTTATGTTATATATTCATTGGAAATTCGCTGAGTATGCAGGTTTGCTGCGACGGGGGTATTAATTCAATTATGGCAACATTTCAGCAATAGGCTCTATTAAATACTTAATGGATTTATGATTTGTCTTATAAATGTGGAAAATTAGAGAATTTAAAGAAGTTATTTATCTAATAAAAAAATTTGACATTATATTTCTGTTTTTAAGAACTCTTGTCTAGTGATTTTATGATTTATCTCTATGCGATTTTTTTGAAAAAAAAACAATACCGTAAACCTAAAATACGGCACAGCAAACCTGCATACACCACAGGTTCGACTTTAAGTTCGAAACCAGACAGCTCGACCTATCCGAAGGGGATTTTGGGGGGGTCTGTACCCCAAAAATGGGGTTTTTGAGTTTTTTTAAAGTCAAATTTTAGTTTTTTTCATTGGAATTAGCTTAAAAAACGCAAAATTTGGTGTTTCGATCATTGTTCTGCGTCAAATGGTTACAGAGATATTGAAAGTGCTATAACACAGTACGCTGTCCAATGTTATTCTTATAGAGAGTAAGACAAATTGTATATCTCGCTTATTTATCAACTTATCCTGATGAAACTTGTTATATTGCTTCATATCGTTGTGGTCTATTGATATTTGCACTAAAAAACATTTTTTGGCCGATAGTTTCCGAAGCAGCAAACCTGCGTACTCAGCCCCCATGTTATTCTTATGGAGAATAAGTAACGTGTTATCTCCATTAATTATGAAAATAAATTAATGAAATTTGGTATGTGGCTTTACCTACATGAGTTATATTGATATTTGTATAAAACCCCATTTTTTGTCTTCCTTGCTTCAGCAATCCTGCATACTCAGCCGCCATGTTATTCTTATGGAGAATAATTAAAATGTGATAAATAGTTTATTTATGAATGTATATTGATGAAATTTGGTATGTGGCTTTATGTGGTATTAAGATACATATATTTGCATTGAAAATTCGCTGTGTACGCAGGTTTGCTCCTACGGGGGTATTTAGTATAATTTAAGAATTTAACCCTTGTCATGTAACATTTATTTGTTTATGTAAGTAAAAATGTATTGATTCATTTACTGATTTCGACCAATAGCGTTCGACTGATTTCGACTTTATCACGTTCACTAAGCAGTATGCTCTTGTGACATCCACTGTTTCCCTGTTCCATCCATTGTACTCCACTAAACCTAGTTTTCCCCACAGGTGAGGCAGATCTCCCTCGGGGTGTGTCTCCCCCAGACCTGCAGCGGGGAGGACATCGCGTCCCTGCTACGCCCTCAGGACACCTTCTCGCCCTCCCACTCCCTGCAGATCCTCAGGGTGCGGCCGGTCCCGGGGCGGTACTCGCTCTTGCGCGACCCCAAACTGCACATCCTTGGGTGAGTGCTTCGACCTTTTGTTACCGTTGGAAATCTCACTATAGTCGGACTCTTTAGAATGTGCGTGGTGAGGGGAAGTGAGGAAGTGAGAGGAGAGAGCTTGCACGCGTTCATTGCATGCAAGAGGTGGGTAAGAGTATGAGGGAGAGGGTGAGTTTTTTATCAAATAAAATTGTTCTGCCACTTCTGAATTGATTCTTACAGTCACCAATCAGACAGCCCTATCAAGGCAACACTAAATAAATTATTTAGTGTTGCCTTGGTCCTCCCCACCACGCAAACTCACTTCTTACACTCCCCCCATCACCCTCATTCTAAAAGGAATTCGATTATAATTTATTTCCAGATCCGAATATTTAGTGTCCTACTTTTGATTTTACTCTTACAGTAGGCTCACAGTTGGTATTTTTTTCGCTAGACACTGAAGAAGTGAAATATTGTAAAAATGTTACCGAATCGAATTTATTAATCTTACTTAATTTCTAGATAAGAAAAGATATGTTTAAAAGGTTAGTAGTTTTGATAAATGTGCTAAAGTCACTGATTTGCAAAACGCAAAATGCATTTACTTGACATATACGGCGAAAATAAGATATGCTTGATTGATAAAATTAGGCCAACGTTGACATTAATGACGTTACACTTTACTCAATCCTCAGTTTCCTTCAGATTTCATAATACATTATAGGCTTATTCAACCGAAACAATTAATGTCCCAGCGAATTTCCTTCGGCTTTCTCTGTTATTAACTTCCTTTTCCGACCTCTCTATTTCATCTCCGACCAAGCGCCTATCGTAACTTGCTGCGCGTGATGAACAAATAATGCCTCGGTTTCCAAGTACAACTTCCTACCTCGCGATCGAGCTTAATTGTCTGTGTGTTTGCAGGTGTAATCGCTACACTGACCCACTTAGCTCTAACAGGTTGTAAACGGTTACGAGAACTGACAGAACCGCGGCCGGCGATCGATTACTCTGGTCGACGACTTTCACCTCGCTCGATCACGATTGCTTCTTCATCCTTGACGGGAGCACCAAACACATTTGCTACTTGCTATTGATGCATTTTCGAGAATATTGCAAGATTCCGGGATTATTGTTTTTTAGGGTGATTTCCCCATCCCTAGCATTTCTCAGAGATGATGTCCTTGGCAATCCAGCCAATCATAATCCTTGCAAACTTGCCATTGGCTAAAACTTTTTCATCATCAAGTTTGTTCTGATAGTTCCGTAAGAGTGTTAAATTTGATTTAATACAGTAAACCCCTTTAAAAAACTAGTGTAAAGAAGATGAGACAGTATGGCCTCTATTAAAAATATATAACAAAAATTTAATGAATGGAGAATGACTTCACCATTCAGCACTGACATAACAATGTAAGATTAAGGATACTACATACAACAGAAGGCGATATTATATTTTCTGTAAAATCGGTTTAGTCAATTACACATGGTTTACAGGTATAAAAATTTAATGGACCACCTTAATATAAGCTACTCCATTTTAAGCTTTAATGTAATTTTGAGCTTTAGATATAATTTTAAGCAATACCTTATGAAATAACCTATCGTCCATTAGGGTATAATTATTTTTATCCACGAGTGATCGATTGATGAATACTTTGAACTCACGTCATAATCTCTCTCAACTCTTAAAAATAAAATTTAAAATTTAATAGGGTGCAGCCCTAAGGGATTATCACATATTTTTCAAATGTTAGTACGTGTATAATGGAGAAACATCTTTCTCAAAAAGCGTTTCCGTTTATGTCTTACTAGTTGTTACCCGCGTGAGACTAAGATTTTACGGTCAGCTTTTAATGCTTGGTTTAAAAAAACTTGCAACAAAACGTAAAACTAACGGTAAAACTATGCAAATTGTAAGACGGCGGGGTTGAGTCCCTTACATAACGAGACCTTGACCCGCGACGAGGCCGGTGTTACGCAACCTGCTACAGACGTGTACCATTACTTCCTCGGCCATTAGTCCTGCCTTTCATCGGCTATGGAGGAGGAAACAGCTTGCACCTTTGTTGGTGCACCGGTGCGTTGCATTGCACATGGTCTTGGTTTGAAACAGTTTTTTAGAGGGTATGGTTTATTGCCAATACAAATTATAGGAAAATATCGTGATTCTTTCTGTAATATTAATTGTATACTTTAAAGTCATCCATAATAATGATGCAACCCTGTATCATTATTTTTATTACTCATTATTTTACTCTAGGATTTTGAACATGAAGCAAGCAATGCCTTTCGTGATAACTTTCTGTTGTGTTTTATAAATGCTGTTTATTTTCTAGAAAATGATTTCAGCACTTCACATCAAAAAATGTCGTTCAAAGAATTAAACAATCACACAAATGGGTGACTACTTTTTAAAAATCTGCTACCGTTGAAGTACGTAAAAAATCATGTTGGAAAAGTAAAATAAAATAGATTTCAGTATTATATAAGCCAGCGGCCTTGCCCACATAACTAAAAGATAGGGTTATTATCACGCGATGTTTACTCTATATCCTTATGTTTAAAAACGATCCTCACTACATTACTTCTATTTAATTGAAAGTACCTGGGGGGCCGAGCTTTGCTCGGGGGAAGGCCAGTCAGTTTGTTTAGATGACTTGGAGTAATATTTCACCTCTTCCCCCTACTGATAATCAGATTTGTATAACTCATTTGCCTCTTTTCTACATTTTGAGTTCACTCCAGTAGCTATTTATAGCTCAATATCCCTTTGATTTATTTTACTACTCTATTTATGTAATCTTCACTCAAATCTTTTAATCTCTGCTCTCAGGAAACCACATGTTAATAATCATATACAACATGAGTATTACTTTGACAGTTCCCTGGTTGATTATAAACAGCTGTTACAATTCTTTTGTTTTGATTTGAAACTTCATAAGCCCAATGTTAATTTTTTTAACTTTTCATTTTAGTTTTTTTATATTATTTGATTTTTCCTGGGGATTAGGCCTGTCTAGAACTTATTTGTATCCCAGAAATTACAAAAATATATAGTTAATTATACAAAAATTATAGTTATTACGAACATTTGGAGGAAATCGTTGGAGCCGTTTTTGAGATCCGTGTCGCAAGCAAGCAAGCAAGCAAACCTTACTCATATTAGAGTATAGGTATTTTTTTGCAGCTGATGGTTTTACGCCGCATAGGATTTAAAGTTCTTTGAAAAAAAAACTTAAAATAGATCGTCAAAAATGGTATTTCTTCAGACATAATAGAGCGAACCGTTTTAGTAAAATTTTGGTCTGAAAATACTATAAGACAAATCATAATTGATAAAAAAATAAAACTCAGGTGAAAATATTTGTAGCATAGAACACAAATATTTTCCCCTGCACAAATATTCACCTATTAAGGCGAACCAAAATAAAATCGACCTAGGTACTGCGGTTTCCACAACAAATCGAAATAAACCATCAATAGGGCAATACGGTTTCATTATCTTTTCCTCCGCTTTAAATCTTGTTGAAACACAAAGGCCAATAAAACGCCTGAATAGGAGAAAACGCATAAAAATCTTCAAACGGTAGTCTGCGCCGTCAACCAGAAAACTGCGCTACCTTTTACTGCAAAACCTTCACTAGACGTGAATGTCACCTCTTACCCCTGATTGAGTTGTTGAAAGGTTATTATCTGTTTGGAGACAAACGGGCTTGTTTCAACAATACAATTTACAATATTTAACCGTGAAACGTAAAGCCGCGTTTACACTATACAACTTGTTTTAGCGAATTTCCCCTATAGGGAAGAAGCTGTTACCGTAGTCGGCATGGTAAGACCTAGGCCCGGGACCATGATAACTTTTCGTTTTGAGGTCCCCAGACCCCAAAAACACCATTCGTTCGAAACTTTATATATATATATATATATATATATATATATATATATATATATATATCAAAACATTAAATTCACAGATTAGGGCTACTGATAAATATAATAAACAAAAAGTAAATAAACTTGAGTACCCTGGTAAAATCATTTTAATTACACTTACACGTGTTTCGGCTCTTAGGTCATGCTCACAGTGTTAGATAATACCTAACCTTATTTTAAAACTAATCCTTATCAACAAAAATAAAGATTTTCACATGTGACTATAAATCATATGATGAATTTTTATCAGTGCAGGTTGTTAGGAGCACTTCTAATATGTATTATTTGGTCGAAAATTGTTTTTTTTTCTCTGGACTTGCATTGAGTTTAAAATGTTATCTTTGTCAATTTGATAATTTTGATACTGTATATATATACTCTTCTTTGATATCCATTTTGTTGTACACGGGTATAAAATGGATATCAAAGAAGAGTTTTATATATATCAAAATTATTAAATTGACAAAGATAACATTTTAAACTCAATGCAATTCCAGACAAAAAACCCAATTTTCGACCAAATAATACATATTAGAAGTGCTCCTAACAACCTGCACTGATAAAAATTCATCATATGATTTATAGTCACATGTGAAAATCTTTATTCTTGTTGATAAGGATTAGTTTTAAAATAAGGTTAGGTATTATCTAACACTGTGAGCATGGCATAAGAGCCGAAACACGTGTAAGTGTAATTAAAATGATTTTACCAGGGTACTCAAGTTTATTTACTTTTTGTTTATTATATATATGTGCCCGTGGGTGCGATAACTCTCGTAAAAATGGTCCGATTTGGATGAAATTTTGTACAAACGTGTAAAGCATTATTTATAACTTTACGTTTGAAAACCAGACAGATCGCCCCATCCAAAGTGTTATTTGGGGGGGGGGGTTTGTACCCCAAAAATGTTTTTTTTAAGTTTTTACATGTAATATTTAAACAAGTATAATTTTAGTTTTCACCATTAGATTCAGCTTAAAAAAACACACAATTTAGTGTTTTGATCATTTCTCTACGTCAAATGGTTACAGAGATATTGAAAGTGCTAAACACAGTACGTTGTCCAATGTTATTCTTAAGGAGAATAAGAACAATTTTATATCTCGCTTATTTATGAACGGATACTAATGAAACTTGGTATACAGCTCCACCTTCTTGAGTTATATTAATATTTCTAAATATTTAATAATATTTATTATTTATTTATTTATATTTATATTTTGTGTGTTCCTTGTTGCAGCAAACATACGTACTCATCCCCAATGTTATGCTTATGGAGAATAATTAAAATTGTATATATTGCCTAATTGTGAATATATGTTTATGAAACTTATTATCCAGCTTTATGTGGTATTAAGATATTTTATGCATTGGAAATTCGCTGAGTACGCAGGTTTGCTGCGATGGGGGTATTATAAACTTGTGTTGTACAACCAATTATAGTAATTGATTTGAACATGTTTAAGAATGCAATGAAAAATATTAAACAAAGTTGTACAACAAGCGTGTTTTACAACCAAAAATCTTGTTTTACAACAAGTTGCAGCTTTACCGACCGGAGTCGGTATATATCAAAGGAAATTTGTGTTTTATTAACCTTATATATATGTTTTTGCACTCTAGCGATTTCATTTTTTGTCCGATTTACTTCAAATTTGGTAGGGACGTTCCTTTTTATAATCAGTTGGACAAGTTCGTTGGGCAAAACAATTGGGAAACTAACCTCCTTTTTTGGGGATTAATCTTTCAAATTTTGTGTTGTTGGGCCCAAAAAAGGTCAGATAAGCCCCGGATGTAAAATGTATACATTTAATAAGATTAGTGAGGCGAAAGTTTTAAGAAAACCCTGTTATTCATTTGTTGGTGCATTTTTATCATCCACAGCCACCTCAAGCCTACTTTCAAGCCTGACTGAAACTTCTCCTAATCTTCTAATGCACAAAATTTTACTCCCAGCATTGCAGGTAAATGGATCAGCAGCATCAGAACAGCCAAAAAATCAATGTTTTCAGATGTTGATAAAAATTAGTAAAATCAATGTTTTTACACTCATTTTGATTTTTAAAAGTTTTTTATGTGGTAATTCACTTTCCTCACGTCAGCGTGCTACTTGCGAACTCGTATTTTTTAATGATTCTTCAAATTTTGTCTCAAATAAAAGCGTCCTCTACTCGTCATTTGAGGCAATCATGGCGACTTAAGCTTTTTGCTTTTTGGACGGGCTTGTGTTTGAAACATGTTCAATAACTTGCTAGCGCAATGTTGTACGACAAAATTTGTATAAACACAAGTTCAAGTTTAATAAATCAAAAGTTGTTTTAAACATGTTTGACAAACAAAAGTTTATAAAACAAGTTTTATAGTGTAAACGCGCCTTAATTTACGAACTATTTTGAAGTTACGCTGACGACACTACTCTTTCATTGTCCAGCACTACTGTGGAGTCCCTTGAACAATTAACGTTTTAGAAGCCAACAGATTACTTAAATGGTTTTACAGCAACCTGCTCTCAATTAATATTCTGAAAACCCAGCATGCTAACTTTAATATTGCAGATAGATTTTCTCCATTTTGATAGATAGATTCAGATAGATTTAGCTTCAATTTAGATGAAATGCACCCTTCTAAAAGTACACGTTTCTGGGATTGGGGTTTTTAGAAGCCAACAGATTACTTAAATGGTTTTACAGCAACCTGCTCTCAATTAATATTCTGAAAACCCAGCATGCTAACTTAAATATTGCAGATAGATTTTCTCCATTTTGATAGATAGATTCAGATAGATTTAGCTTCAATTTAGATGAAATGCACCCTTCTAAAAGTACACGTTTCTGGGATTGATGTTGGGTGAATAGCTTACATTCTATCAACACATTGAACATATTACCAGTGTATTATTTCTGGCATGTTTGCCATTCGCTCTCAAGCAAAGACATTAAACTCTGATGTCCTTCTTTCTGTTTACTCATTTTCTCACACTTTACGTATGTTTGGGAGGTGTGAGAGCAAGATAACATTCTTTCTGGTTCACCGGCAGAAGGGTAACCAGATTAATAATTTCTATGCTTCAAAATAGTTTTCCAGTCCTCAAATATGTTAACTTTTCCATCTCTCCACATTCCATCTTCTCTAAAAGAAAACACTGTAAAGTTAAAAATCCCTCAAAATCATCACTATATTTTACGCATTTCCAATAACCTTCAAGTTCCTGTTTACTATACTGTTTTCTTCCAAAGCACTTTCATTAAAATTCACTAAACTTATAAAACAAGACACCTCAAAGCAGTCAAACTGAAAGCTAAATTCCCTTCTTATAGATAAGTGCTTTACAGCGTCCGTGACTTCCTGACTGTTGGCTCTTAACTTATTATGTCTGCCTGGAGGGTATTTTTATATGATCAAGGGAGTTTTATGATCAAGGCGGGAGAGTATGATGATAAATTAAATGTGGATTTTCGTGTGTGAGCACATTTTGAGTGATTCATCTCAAATTGTAAATTCATCGTAAGTTTCATTACTGTTTGCTATCAGTAAATGCATGAATCTATATTATTTTTATCGAATAAATGAGTTATTGAGTGATGAATAATGACACTATTATTTATTTAAATTTTATCTACTTATCACTATACTCATTCCTCTTTTTTAACATTTGTACACAGATACAACGTTGTATCCGAGTAATACTTTGTAATAATCATCCAGACATTTAATATACCTGTAGTAGTTTACAGATATTAATCCATATAAGAATAAATCCATATAAAATAATAACCCAGCACAGAACCCACAAGAAGAACCCATTTAACCTATAAATTTGTTTACATAGCTGTATTATATTGCAACAAAATTATTACGAGATTTAGAACACATTTTATTCTGAAACGTTTTTTACTACGAGTATTTTTGTTTATTTTTCGCTAGAGCAAGATCAAGGTCGGCTGTTTCGGCTGTTCACGTTCTGCTCGCTCAAAAGTGTAAAATTACAATAGAAAGCCTGGTTGTAATCAAAACCTTCCCACAAGGGAAGAAAGTGAGCTGCCCGTCATCCTCTGATTATCTTCCTTTTCCGGGACCTTAATTAAAACACTTAGCAAATTGTGTTACACAACAATGACGACATTCACGCGAACCAGAGGAAGTTCATTGCGCAACGATATTGTGCAATTCATCATTAACGATGTGAAGAGATTTTTAGAATAGTAAATAATTGTCTATGTATTGTAAACCTGCAACCATGTAATACTGATAATAGGCCTATTCCTAATTTGTTTGTTTGTTGGGTTCATATACATGGTGATTGATATAAGTGTGCCAGCTGTTTTTCTTGAAAAGTATAAGAGCTATTAAAAAAGTTGAATAGCAACTTCCCTGGATTTTTGGTTCTGTTTAATTTTATGATTTTGAATATTTTATTTTATCCGCCATTTTTCCAATATGGTGGCCAACTTATTTTTTTCTAATGGAATGTCCATAGTTTTATTATTGAATCAGGTAAAAAATACAATTTTAAAACGTTTTTATTCTTTGTATTTTTTTTCACTAAACCTAACCGTTAACATGATTTTATTGTTTTTAGCAAGGAGTATCTCACCTTATGTGTAAACAGACTGGAGGCTAAACAGTTAGGTTTAGGAAAGAAATACCTAGTATAAAAACGTTTTAAAATTATATTTTATACCAGATTAATTAATTAAATTAGGGGAAATCTAATTTCTAACATTTACCCGCCATTTTTACAATATGGCAACCAATTAAATTTTATTTCTTATGACTTTTCCCTAATAATATTACATGATAGGGTAGAAAATGTAATTTTAAAACTTTTTATTCTTGGTGTTTCTTTCCTAAGCCTAGCTGGTTAGGCTCCAAAGCTACACATAAGGCGAGATACTCATTGCTAAAAACAATAAAATCACCTTAACGGTTAGTTTTAGGGGAAAATACAAAGAATAAAATCGTTTTAAAATTGTATTTCTTACCTTATTCAATAATAAAACTATGTAAATTCCATAAGAAAAACTAATGTTGACCGCCATATTGGAAAAATGGCGGATGAAATAAAAAATTCAAAATCATAAAATTAAACAGAATCAAAAATCCAGGGAAGTTGCTTTTTAACTCTTTACTTTCTCCCCTTATACATAGTATATGGAGAAAGTATTGTTTTCGTCAAGATTTTCGAATTTGAGTTGATAGTGGAAATATTCCTTTTGGTGCTCCCTGAATCCAAAAAAGTGATTTTTACATGATGTCTGAGTGTCTGTCTGTTTGTCTGCATGTCTGTCCGTCTGTATGGATGTGTACAGAGCTAGAGACGACACCAGTGGACCGATTTTGATAAAATTTGGTATGTATGTACTAATCCACCATATCTCCAGGCATTTTTTCATTTTTTTAATTTTTGATTTTTAAGGGTAATTATCCTCCAAAAACCGCCAAAAAACATGAAAAGTCAATATTTCTCAAAAACGGCTCTAACGATTTTAATTAAACTTTAATCGTTTGTAGAGCTTCCGTTTTCCAACAAAATGACACCACCCGAATTTCTGTAAAAATACGGGTTTAGAAATTACAGGACTTAAAACATCAAAAATTCAGTTTTTTGGATTTTTCATAAAAAACATAAACATAAAAATATTACTATTCACCATTAAAAAGAGCGCAAAAAATAAATAATTTAGTATTTTGATTTGCTATTCTACGATTGCTGGTTGCGGGGAAAATTTAAATTTTCATTTTGCGGTAAACGCAGTACGTTGTCCAATGTTATTCTTATAGGGAATACAAAAATTACTATTTCTCTCTTATTTACTGATCAATTTCGTTCAAACTTTATATACTTATCAAGTTAGCATTGACCAACAGAGGAAATTCCAAATATGTTGCCCCTTAATAACCCTAGGGGGGGAATAGGGGGCAATCCCCTCTTAAAACCACGTTAGTAGCAATGAATTCTGAAGTGCCTCCAAAACAGGGATTTGGGTGGATACTTTTGAAAACAACTTGTTTACAAGATTTTCTGTACATTCGACCGTGTTTTGTATTCTATATTTTGTAAATAAAAAGAAATTTATTAATTAAAGATGGGCTAAAAGGGAGAAAGTATGTGTCAGTTTCCTGATACCGTTTATTTAAATAGCTCTTATACTTTTCAAGAAAAACAGCTGGCACACTTATATCAATCACCCTGTATAGATGCCGGTTTTCTTGATGTCAGGGCTGACATTTCCGTGTAATCCTCTTAGGGCTTTAAATTGTATTCAAGATTCTAATTGAAATGAAAATTATTTACAAGCCTTATTAGTGTAAATTAAAACTTTAAATAATTTTTTTATATTTCTTCTGTAGTTGAGGGTGTTGGAGTGCGACCTTATTGGGTTTTTCTCTCCAAAAAATTCCGTTATTAATAAAAAAAATTCTATCAGACTTTAAACAAATGTTTCGGTCACAAAATCCAAAATGTGTTTACTGTCCAGATTAAATATATTTCAAAAGCTTGCGTCGCGTCGTGTATTAATTTTCTGAAATATGGTTTTGACGATTAATAAATCCAGTTCTGACGAATTCCAATGGCCTGCGTAACTTTAAACCTCTCGTATCTCAGGCTAACATATTGATGTGTTTGCGTTGTTTGCGTTATTCGCGTCAACGTTATACAACCTGCTATACGATGCCAATAGAAAGTGACCGATTTATGTTAACACCTCCTCCTCCCGACACTGCCAGCATGTTAGATAACTCTTGCTTACGTCATCGTATAGATAATATTGTAGCTTACTGGCTATGTATAATTTTTTGTTATAAGTGTGTTATATTTCAACTTGAGTGCGTAGATTCTAGGGCTGTTTGCCTTTTTCTCCACGGTTAGAGTATAATTTTAAAACATACCTTTTTGTCCACGGGTATATAAACCAGGTAGAAAACGGAGCTGCTAAAACGTGTTTCCACGATAAGAGAGGGCTACTCTCCTTCCCCATATTATTCTTCCTTTTATACAGCGCAGCCGAACGCATTCACATTTACAGATTCATAAAATCGCTGATTCTTGTTCAGTAAGAAATATACCCCTCAACTACTTTTACACCCCAACCGGTCGGTTACACCCAAATCAACTCATCCAACTACTCAACATTAACGCATTATAATTTCAGAACAACTAGGTGCCTCGAGCAATCTTCGAAACGAATAAGTTTGAGATAAATCTAATTTTTTAAGTTTGAGTAAATCTACTAACAGTAGTAGGACGTGGTGGAAAATTACTCCAAGTCATCTAAACAAACTTACTGTCTTTCTTCCCCTAGCAAAGTTCGGCCCCCATGTACTAAACTATCTAAACAAAAAAGTTAGTCTATGTTATTTAGACTCCTCAACTGTAACGTTGTCTGTAAATAAAACCGCACTTCGGTATGTTATAGTCTAGTTTTATTCCGTCCAAATGAAATCCCGAACACGTGAACACCTTGAACACCTTGAACGCCTGTTCGTTCGGCCCCATTAAACAATTCCTTTTCCCAATAACCCAGAAAGAGCCGGTAACCACATCAGATCGTCACGGAGAGGACCTTGTGCTCCTGACTTTCTTCTGCCTCTCCCAGACGACCTTGGGACCAGAGGCACGCGTGCCTGAACACGCGTTTGCTTCGAGGATGCTCATTGTCTGCACTCTGCAGTGCGTAGAGGCTTGGCGATCTTATCAGGCCCAGTTGAAGGTGGGATGTGCGTAGGAATTCGCATCTCGCCTTAACAGTTTCTTGGATGCGTTTGTGTTAATGGCAGGCTTTTGTTTAAGCTAAAAACGTGCGAATGTAAAGCTTAAACTGAGGCGTATTTTATGACATAATTCAAACATTAAACAGCAATAGCAACCCTGTCTTGTCGCTATTTGTTATTATTTTTACTGTCATTCTTCTGTGTGTTTGAATCAAAGTAGACGTACCAGTTTCAACAGTCGTTATTCATTACAGGATCGTATTCTTCTTCGCAGTTCCACTGTATTGACATAAATAAATCGCTTCCCTTCTCATGACATCATAGTTTTGAGGATTTATAGAAAATAATTAACTGATCATCGTAACCAAGGACTAATCTAAAAATCGATTTAAACATAACATCGTGTTTTTCCAAAGAATAAAATCAAATCACTAGCTACAAATTATAGAGCAAGATTATCAATACTTGTGTGGTCGCACGCATTTAAATCCGAGGCAATTTCAAAAGCCTCTCATTTAAACACAAGCATTTTAATAAGAATGTTGTAAGTCACGAAGGTTAATTGTGCCTAATTCTGAGGGTGCAAACTATGTTGCTGCGAAACACACAGAGAGCCTTATCATCATTATACACTCAGTGGTCTTCGACTCTGCCACGTTATTCAGAGGCCAGTCAGTGTCGCAAGGACCTCGGTTTGCTGACGCTATCCTGTGTCCACTTTGTTGCACCACTGGCGCTTTCTCTCGGAGCAGCCTGCAATAACTTTTATGTAATGTTACCAAAGGACGTACATGGTCATTGCCGCCCGGCTAATGGCACCGTCTCTCCGAATGTGAGCTGTCTGATGTGTTTGAAGAGAGAATTGTTTTCTTCTTGAGTTCTCTTTACATTCTCAGGAACGCAGTGAGTGCTAACGGGTTCTTGCCTCAGGTGTCGAATGAACGTCTGGTTTTGGAAGAAAGTTCTGAATACGTAACTACTGAGAAGAAGTAATTACCTTCAGTCGGATTTGCAGTTGAATCGCATTTTTAATAACAATTACAGATTTTAAAATCGCAAGTTTTTAAATAGTTGTTTTCAATCATTTTCCAGCGTCTTTTATTAAGGTTATCAATAACAGAAAACTAATCCACACAAAGGTTTATAACGTTTCAACATTTCCCCGATAGGTAGTTCCTATAACAGAAAGTAAATCGTGGGTTTCCCACAGATCGACTGAAAATTAAAACCAGTTTATTTAGGTGGTTACATTTCTCATTCTAACAGCATTTTCAGCCTGAAACTCATGCAAAAGACAGTTATGTTTTATCGCAAGTTATAACACAGGGGAATACAACAATATATTTACAAACACAAGCATCAAGAATCAAAACAACCTTGGTCAGCATACGGAGTGTTTCTTATGACGTTTATGATAATGTATTACAGTATAAAACATTTGTGTTTACAGAAATAGTCTCCAAGAAGATTAGTAAATAATTTTAATATGTATGTATGAAAGTGTTTAAGTCAGTAAGATAACAGCGTTCACAAGTTAAAATAATAGTAATTTTTATTTCGAGACTCATGCTTTTTGCGCAGCTGTGTTCCGTATAAAAAAGAAAGATATGAGTTTCAACTTATATTAATGGCACTGTAGCGGTTTTGACTTTCCTCAAACGTATAATAATTTAATTTTCGGTAGAATCCTAACCTCACGTCTATCGGCCATCTTCGAAAACATCATGCAGTAATAACGACACTAAAGAAACACAGTTCCGTACACACACAGATTACTCGCTAGTCGCTATTGAACTTTTAAATTAAAAAACAGCACTAACAGGTTAGAGTGGGAGTTGACACACTCAAGGTCGCTAACCTTGCCGCTGTCCCATTGGCAATCATTGCTGCAGCCACACTCCTTTGGCTCAGGCAGACTATTATTTTAAGGGTGCGCGCTACCCAGATTGAATTCATTGTTGTTTAGCGCCGCGCCGGCGCCGCCAACAAGCAGGGCCATGCATATTTACGCTTGAAGACCATTTTGTTCTCCTCGATCGCACTGTTATTTTACAGATTTCTACCAAACTATTTGCAGTTTCACACTTTTCAGATTCCAATCTAGGGATCATACGGTTCCTTTTCTCCAAAATAATTTTTCTCCATACGTTAGGAATCTTTAGAAAAACGCTTAATTTGAGAACATTACTAATGGCCTACCACTTATTTTGAATTAAAATCACGATTTTTAAATCGTATGATCTCTAGATGAACATTTATTGAATTAAATAACATCAAATTATTTTTAATTGGTTAACAATTTAGCCTACAATGAGGGAGATGCAAACCCCTTACTTGAGCGTGCGGAAGGGAGGTACGGCGCACCCTTAATACCGTAATATCACTGTGTTTCAAAATATATAGTTTTTAGGATGACATGAGTACAGAAATAGCTAATGATGTCTAATCAAATTTTTAAATCATGGATTTTATTTGAAACAAGTGAATATAAAATAATTATAAACTGGATCATATAAGGATTTACACTTTAAATAATTGGAATAATTCAAACATAGAATTAGAAAGATTTTAGTACTGTAGTTCTGGTACTTATGCATTATACCGACCACCACCATTTAGGAATTTTCTAGTGGGACAAACCAATCAAACTATATGGCTAAACAGTAGCGACGTTTTATTTTTTAGACTAAAACTTCCAAGCATTTAAGATGACTAACATGTTTGACACTCATATTCTAACAATATTGGTGTTATGTAATCTATTTCCATTAAAACAGCGCACTGCGGTGGTTAGGTTAGGTTAGTTCATCATGTATTTTGTGATTAATAATACCTGAACATAACCTAAACTAACCGCCACAAGTAGAGGAGAACTAGGGGGGAGGCATACTATTCGGCGCTTTTTTCCCATGTTATTCTTATGGGGATCAGTTTTTGCGCCGACGCCCGATCCCGCCTTACACAAGTTTCCTGTACTAGTACCCTTGCCACATTTTCCCCATCCTCTATATTTAAAATCTAACTTTGGATTTGTCAATTTGTCTAATGTATTAATAAATCCCAAATTATCTATTACGGTCGAATTAAAAACTGCCAACTTATTGATTTTTGCACCCTAATTTCCGTTTTGACCCTTGCCATATTTTTCCCAATTTTAAAATTTGCATTCATTTTAACACATCCTTTGCAGAAATCCACGAGTTCTGGCTACTTGGGAACCCGAGCCATTTGACATATAATAAATCACCCTTCCTCCTAATTACCTTCTCTACCAAATACATGTCTTTATATTTAGTCTTTAACAATTCTTCTGTATAAAATCCTCCTTTGATTATATTGCCATTTTCATCTTTCAAAATATAAGTCACAGGCTTTGTTTTCTTAACTTCTGCTATTGTAAAAAGCTCTCCCGTCCAGTTAGGGGTATATCCTTTACTAAATACATGTTTATATTTAGATATCCTTACACTATCCCCCACCTTATATCTTGGCTTTTTAACTTGTACTTTAGATGCTAACCTTTCATGTACATCTTTAGAGTTCTTAGCACTTACTTGGTTAGGCTTCATCCCTATGGATCTATGTACTTTATTATTATATATCCTTATTAACTTTGGAAGTAAATCCAACCACTTGTAACTCCCTTGTGCACTAAACTCTCTATACAACCAATTCTTTAAAGTTCTCTGGAACCTTTCCACAATAGCCGCCTTAGTTGTAGAGTAAGTGTGGTAGTGATTAATATTTAGAATTTTCATTAGTTTGGTAAAATGTTCATTAAAAAATTCTTTTCCGTTATCAGATTGAATATTTTTAACTCCCTTTGGGAGAATAGTTTTTATAGCTTCTGTGACTACTAATCCAGTTTTATTCTTTAGTGGAGCAGCATAAGCTTTTTTAGAAAATGTGTCTATTAAAGTTAAAATATATTTATTCCCAGAATTCTCTCTAGCATAATTCCGCATATCTATTAAATCTATTTGAACAGTTTCGTTTATACCCAACACCTTAAAAGACCTTCTAACAAAGTTCTTTCTCGCGGGCTTATGCAATTCGTACGCAATTTTGTCCATTTTTTATTCTTTATTTTTAATGTTAACGTATCTGCCAGTCTCTGTCGTTTCAAAAACACCTCCATTGCTACCAATTAACATACCATCACTCATTCTTTGATATACATAGTTTTTTGGCAAATATGCCTCTCCATCTAAAGTCTTAAATCCGCTTAAAGATGTAGGGTCTGCAACCAACAATTTAGGATTGTACATCATCAAATCGATTTGATTATTGTCTTGTATAAATTTATTAGTTTTATTGTTAAACCTTAATGCATGTGATTTTAAACAAATATCAAATTTAATATTGTCTTGTCTAAAAGTTTTAATATTATCGTCATACCTCAAAACCTGTGACATTAAACAAATATCACTCCTATCTTTGCCTTCAGGTACATTCTTTATTAATTTGTCCTCTGCATCCCACATATCGCTATCTAATGTTAATACATTATAATTTTTATCCCCCTGTTTTATTATGCTTTTCTCGCCTTTTGTTAATATTTGATTAACAACAGCCACATCATTTGGCAATGTTCCAGGTAAAATGTTTGTTAATTGCTTATTTTTACCATCAAATTTAAGACCGTCTAAAGTCACAGTCTGATGTTTTGTAACACAATCGTTCTCATCAACAGCGGGTTTAACACGAACTAGCCTTTTATTATTAAAATCCCAAAAGTTTAGATCCATTTTTGGTACTTGAGAGACGTTTACAACATCATCGCTTTCTTTACCAGCCAACAAATTACTTATTTTTCGCTTTTTGGCATTCCAAATACCATTCTCCGATTCCAAAAATTCATAATTATTTTTGTCTTGTACAAAGACACCATCTTTTCTTATTAAAGTTTGCTCTAATGTGGGTACATCGGTTGAGCTTTCACCTCGTTTAACATTAGTAATTTTACGTTTATTAGCGTTCCAATTATTACTCTTGGATTCTAAAAACTTATATTTAGTATTACCTTGTACAAAAGCATCACCTTTCCTAGTTAACGTCTGCCCCAAAGTCGATACATCATCAGTAAACTCCCCACCTTTAACACTACTAATTTTATAATTTAAAGCATTCCAACCATCATCTTTTAGATTTAAAGTAGTTTCTTTAAAACTTCTAGCTTCTGGTTTATTATACGGGTTATATACGCGATAAAATTTATCTATCATCTTTTTATTTAATAAACAATTCCACTTTCCCTCAATTCTTCTATGATAGAATCTATCTCATTATCCACTCCAGAATTTCCCGCCAATCGGCTTAACCAAAGCAGTCTTAACCTATCTACAAGCTCATTAGGATCATCCCAATAAACATAGTCTATTTTATTACCAGTTACCTGCCTTAAACCTTCACCAACAGTCTTAAACAAGGGTTTAATTATATTAAGATATTTAGTGTGTTTATTACTTGACATCGCCGCACCCGGTTTATAACCCTTTAAATGTGCATTTGTAGCTTCCAAAATCTCTTTATAATTTTGCAAATCAGCCTGACTATAGTTTACGGGTTCTTTTAAAGTTAACAATTCCCACAATCCCTTTGTCCCTTTATAAATTTTTTCTCCAACCGTAACATCATCATTGGCAATTTGAACTTCCTGATTCCCAATAAAAAATTTATTTCCTTCTCGCCTAATACCATATGTAGTGTCTGTCATACTACTTCTACTAAGGTAATTTCCTAAATAGTCTGATGCTAAAAGACCAAAATCTAATTTGTGCGGTGTTATCTGTGTTATTCTTGGTATTCTAGACGGGGTCTTTTCTAAAATCATTGGGAGAACTGGCCTCTCTGTTTTTGTGGCTAAATTTTTTAATTCTTGCAAAGGCTCTATTAATGGTTGGAATGTTTGGAACCTCTCTTCAGCCTCTAGAAATTTACCACGTTTTAACGCCCTATATTTTTCTCTTATTTGTTTTGCAGACTCTACCAATTCTTGTTGAATATTTGTTTTCATTTTATTTACATTTTATTTATCTCATTTGTCAAAGGATTATACTCAAACACCTTATCGTGTATTATTAGGCAATATGCAGATGTGTTTGAAGGGACATTTTCTGCAGTTTCAATTTCTAATTTAATATCTACAACCCCCTCTTTGACCGATTCATTCTGCCTAGAACAATCTATTACAATTAGAGGATATTTCTTTATAAAGTCAGCTCTGTTAAACATAGGATCGGGGACGGTGTTGTAGTAACTCTCCCTAAACCTCACAAACATCTCATAAGCTTTAGAGGCATCTCCATTTTCAAAGTCGAGATTTAAATCACTATAAGGATAATATTCAGAGTTTAAAAACACTTTGATATTTTTCAATTTACAGTGATCAAATTCATCAGTTCTTTTTCGTGCACTGTTGTCCCTACCTGTTTGGAAACCAAATATAATATACCTGGGCTTCTCCAAACTCGAAGACGTCTTAACTGACCATGTATGTCTCTTGGTTTCGGGGTATGATGGGAGTTCGTGTAGCTCCAAACTTCTAAATGCAATTTGCAAATTTTTATTTTGCAATAACATCTTTTGTAATTGAAGCTTCTCCCCATCAGATGGCACCACATGCGGCATCACCCACTGAATAGATTTAAGTGTAATTTTAGGAATAGGATCGACACCAGTTGGAGCATTAGATGTTGTTAATATACAATTTAAGTCGTTTTTGGATCTTTTCAACACCAATTCTTGTTTAACATTTACTAAAACCTTATTAAAATCCTCAAACACACCCATTAACATCTCTAACGGGACACAAGTACTAAACTTGCCGCTTTTATGGAACTCCTTTAAATTTTCATCAGAATCAAATGCTACATTTGACAATTTAGTTGTTTTATTGTAAGAGCACAATATTTTCATAAGACTGGAAATTCCCGGATTTCTTACAATATCTATTTCTTTACCAGCAACTTCGTATCTAATTTCGTCAAATAAGAATGCAAATGCATTATTTATAAAATGTCCTTTATCATGATTCTCTATTTCTCCTTTAATATACAGATAACTCCTACATGGGAGTGTTAGTAAATCTTGATTATTTATGCATATTCGAATTTCATCGGAATTATTTATTGCCAAAGTGTTGTGTGGAACATAGGAGTGATTTGTAATTTTAACCACGCTATCGTCGTATTGGAATTTTCCTGTAACGTCTAGAAAATCTTCCATTTTTATTAATAGAAAATTTTAACTTCAACCCAATTGATCGCAGAAACCTGGCATTTTGCACACTCAGCCCGTTCTTGTAAATTCTCATATATTTTTTATATGACAAGTAATTGTAGTTTCTTCTTTATTAAAGTCAATTGGCTTGTCGTGTTGATCTGCAAATGTAATGCTAACAACATCTAAACTTCTCTTATTTACAGGAAAGTATATAATATTTCTGGGGACCTCAATAATTTTGTAGCCGGGAGGAGCTTCTGGGTAAAAACTGTGTATGGTGTGTGATTTGTCACCATTTAAATAAGACCCATTCGCAATATTACATTTTACTCTAATCACATTTACATTATTTATGTTGATTTTATTTACGGATTTAAACGCAATATCTGGAGTAGAAAATCCTTTAAATCCCAATAATTCAGACCCTAAACACGGTTTTGTAAAATCAAACACATGGCCAGAATGTAATGTGGCTTTCATAGTTTTATTATCGGCTATAAGTACAAAATCTGGGAGTTGCTTTTGAATTTCCTTTGCAAGCTCAAACACTTCGTATGTACCTTCAGCAATTTCAATTACATTTGGAGCTTTGTGATCGTAATAATACACATCCTCACCCTCGTCTATAGTTAATTTTGTGTCTTTAAGTTTATTTAATTTTGGAACTAGCCCTTTGTAAAATATAAGTTTGACTTTTGTATTAATTAATGCTACTTTATTTTGTATAATAACTTCAACTTTACCAGCTAATGCCCGGTTTAATTCGTCAATTGTGACCTCCCCTTTTGGGGTTGTAATTTTGTGCATTTTGTAATATGTCAAAGTATTTAGAGGTTTTTTAACATTAAATATAGAATTATAACTTTGAAAATCTACCAGTCCAATTACATAATCACCATTTAATTCTATAGGAGGAAAGAACACCGACTTCAACTCTGGCTCTGTACCCGTAAATGTTATAGTAAATGAATCCATTTTTATAAACTAAAATTTTTCAGAAATGATAAACATAAAATTCCACAAATGGAACTGTTTAAATCTTGTATTTGATCAGTTGTATAGTAAATTTTAGATGGTACAAAATATTCAATTACCTCTTTTGGAGGCTGTATTCCGAATGGGTCAAAATATATTACAATATCTTTATTTTTACGATATGCTGTCCAATGTGTGCCCCTGTCACTGTCTAAATTAATAATTCCACATTCTCTTACTTTTGGTCTCTGTTTTCTTAGCTCGTTTTTTAGGTACACTCCTCGAAAGTGAGGCACGTCTCTTGCGGCCTCTAACAGCTGAAAGTTGTCCATCTTTTTTATTAAATTTTAATCCCATTCCCATTTTTGCCTTGGCCTTCATCAAATTTGTCACTGCATAAGCTGCTGCTTTTTCAGCTAGATTGGCGTCCTTTGCCGAAACCCTAGTCCAAGCCTGGTCCGCTAATCTCATATCTGCCTTGTTCCGGGCGGCTGTATCAGGATTATTCATGTAGAATATGTCGTGCTCTTTACAATAAGAGTCTAGCTTATTTTTTGGAGGTACATTTCTGGCTAAATTTTCACGTATCTTAGTTCCAGGACCACAATATGAATATGACGGTATGTGGAGGGGGAAAGGAAGGTTGTTTATAAGGGTATTTAACAAGCCACGGCCTCTATATGGTTTTAAGAATAATCCCTTACCTTGGACCTTTCTACACTTTCTCTTTGCCATTTTTATTATATAAAAAATGTCATTTATTCAACAAAAGAACAAATTTAAAATAGCACATAAAGAAAATACACCAAAGAAGTTGGGTCTATTTCCTAATAATATTCGCTGTCTTATAATAGGGCCTAGCGGTTCGGGGAAGACCGTTGTAATTTATAACTTAATTGTAAAAAAGCAAGGATTAAAGTTTACAAATTTATATATTATATCCAAATCTTTAGAACAAGAAAAATATAAAAAAATAATTGAAATATTCCGACTGTGTGATGAAGTTAAATTACACACATATTCAAACTGTGAAATCACACCAAATGATGTAGAATCACACTCAATAGTTGTATTTGACGACATAAATAGTCCAAATATCACACAATTTTTCTCAATGGGCAGACACAAAAATATTAACAGTTTTTACTTGTGTCAATCTTACAGTAAAGTAAACAAACATTTACGTGACAATGTTAATTTTCTAATATTATTTAAACAAGACGATTTAAATTTAAAACATGTGTATAACAATCATGTGGGAAATGATTTTTCATTTAACCAATTTAGAAACCTCTGCCATCAATGCTGGGATAGGTCTAAATATGGTTTTTTTGTAATAGACAAGGAAAGGCCAAAAAATAATGGGAAATATAGATTTATGTTTGACCAATTTTATAATGACCAAGGGCAAGAGTGTTGATGTCATCCAGAATAAACCTCTTGTCGTCATCAAAAGAGAGTACCTTTTTGTTCATCGTTAATGTTTGAAGATGGTGGTTTGTGGATTTAATTCTTGTAACATTCTCATAGTAATCTTCCCCGGTTGCAAGACAGTTTAAGTAATGTTGGTGTCTTAAGAGATGTTTAACTGTAGCATTGTCAGCCCCCTTTGCCTTTTTAACCTCTAGCTCATTTTGCTTTTCTTTTTCGTATAACCATTGTAAAGGAATGAAAGAGTATAATTTTGGCCTTAAACCACAATATTCATACATAATTTTACCATTTAATTCGTCTTTAAACTTGCCCGTAACTTTTTTATTTTTATCAGAGTATAAGAAATGGTCTTTACTATATGCAGAGGTGTCGAAACAGTCCAAGTCACATTGTATTTCCTTGTAAAAGTCCTCTGTTACTATAGAATAAATAAGACTGTCTGTGTCTGTCATTAGGAACTTTTTATTCTTAAATTTTGACATATAATTATAGTGGAAATCATACATTATTACTTTACTGATATCCAAAATGGTCATTCCTAAATATATTGGTTTATCAAACTTAACAATTAATTTATTTAAATGTACAGCATGCAAATTGTTATCGAACATTTTGCTACAGTCAAACCTTGGCTTTGTAACATACTTTGTTAACTTAGACTCGTCTACAAGATGTATATCACGAAACTTACGTTGGTTCATAATTGTTCGACCAAAGAGACTGTTATTTAACAGTTTGTAAAAGTCTTTTTCAAAATCGTGTTTAGCTTTTTGTCGCTTTTCAATATTAAAATTAATATAGGGTGCAAGCCATTTCGACTGTCTAAATTTTAAAATTCTGTGGTATTTTGTAACTACCAAACCCAGTTCTTCGTATTTTTTTAGTGCTTTATAATGTAAAATATATTTAGTTTTGTCATTTAAATTTGGTATTAATTTTCCATTCATTTTTTCTGGTGCGAGCGGGTAGTCATTATGCAAATCGTGTAAACTTTTATCGTATTTTAAATCAACTTCCAAAATAAATCCAAAGTTTTCATTTTGATTGTATTTATAATCTTTCTCATTTGTCCATCTAAAGCCATCGATGGGCAACGACTCGCACATTGCTGTAGAGTATAGCGAGTTACAGTCTAAGTATACAAGATAGGTGCTTTCTTGATTTGGGTCATAATATTCGCCCATGTACTTATTATTGGCTTTAGCATAGCGCGTGGAAATCATACTTACACCGCCTCTAATGGCATGTTCTATAAACAAATGCATGTCAATGTCACGAAATAATTGTAATTTTATGCCGGTCATTCTAAGACATGCCTCCCATGTTAGTCCAGGCAATGAGTACATATGAACAGGGTCGAGTTTATAATCCTTTAAACATAAGTCCCTAAATGTCTCAAACACATCAGCCAATAACAACACATCTGTTTTAAGGTATAAATCGTGATATTCTTTTAAATTATTTATATTAAAATGATTCCATACGTTTTTAGCTTGTTCATATTGTGCGGGAGATATACATTCTTTAGTTAGACTACTGTAAAATGCCTCTATGGGTGGGAGAGGCTCTAAAAACTTTTCTGGTCCTGTCATGTATTCGTACGGAAATTCGCCCTTACGTTGTAGTAGTGGATTGTCTATAAATCTAAATGTATTTAAATTGGAAGCTAATTTGCTTAAGGGAAGGGACAGAAAGTTGTAGGAATCCAAAAATACTAAATCATCAACAGAGAATGAAATATACTTTTCCATATCTTTGGCTATGCAATTCAATTTGCGATTAAATTTTCCTAAGTGTTGCATTATTAAATGACCATCATAGTTTTTAAGATTGTGGAAGAATACTGGAATTTTCTTGGTTACTTTATAGTTTAAATTACAAGAGTTATGGGCGGGTCCTCTGAACTCGCCTGTTAAGTGACAATGGTCGCGCACTTTATCACACAGTAACGGCTGGCGGCATATGTGGCAGCGTGTAGAGTTTTGAAATAACGTCTCTTGCTCTGGAGTCATTACAAGGGGAACATATACTCCCATCTGACTTTTAATAAAGTCATAAGTTTTAAATAACTTTTCGAAAAACACATTCATTAAATTTTCACCACTGTACAACTCTTCGTAAATAATTTTAGAATCTCTCACTACGACATAAGCAAATCCAGAAGGAGTGTGTTTGTCACAGTTTATAAAGCATTCGAAATCTGCATAAATCACAAAGGGAGCTTTAAGTTGATATTTGTAATTCGTAAATTGTAATGTATCTTTTTTAGACATTTGTACTCTTTGGGGATCAAAGGTTTTACAATATGTTATGTGACGTTCCAATATATCTTTAGTGTAAAAATGTTGCACACAGAACTTGCAAAAATATTTCTTACTATTGTATTTTGTAGAATTAAACATTAACTTATCAAAATCACGAATTAAACAGTAATGTGATTTGCGGCCTTGTTGTAGAAGCAGCAGGTTGACGTGCGTATTACTATTTAGTTTAGTTATTCTCAATGGATATATTAATTGTCCTTCAATTCCATATACATTAACACTTATGTTATTTTGTTTTTCAAATTTATCAATGTCGGATATTTTTACGGGATATTTTATATTTGTCATATTTAACTGGCCTATGTGGGGTTCGTAGTAAAATACTCGATTTGCATTTTCTTTACGATTCCTTGGTTTTAAGCTTGCTAAAATACTCCACACGAAACATTTATTATCACTATTTTTAATATTTAAAACAGCGTGTTTTGATTTTATATTTTCTGGTGTGGGTATGTATGACTTGGGAGTTAGGGGTTTATACTTGTAAACATGCAGCTGCCAGTATTTAGTATGGTCATATATCCATCCACTGCCTTCTGATTGAAATTTGTGTAAAGATGTGTCGATTTTTAAAAGTGAATTTTCAATTTGTGTCTTTAATTGTGCTTTCTCAATTGATAAATTAGTTAAACTTCGAAAGTTAGCAATAGTTTCTTTATCAATTAATAATTCACCATTCTTACTAACTGTGTGTTTGATAAATTTCACTCTCCTAATAAGAATCCATTTTATTGGTAAAGGACATGATTGAAGGGTGTTTAATATATCCGCGGACTCACCTTGAAACTTAAACACATTATAGGGTCGCTTGTCACATCGTAGGTGGTGGCGTTTCTTGTCACGGGTGATGACTCTCTTACACACATTACAAGTATTGTGGTTCTCTAGCATATGCATTTTAAAATTGCTATTGTCAAATATTTGATGGCATTTTTTACAAATTTTAGGAATAACTTTGTGGATGTTACGATAGTGTCTGATTAAATTGCTTCTGTTGGAGCAGGGCGCGGAGCAGATTGCACAGGACAACATTTTGTGTTGAAATGACTGTAGAGATGTCATGCTCTGCTTTTTATAAACAAAAATTACCATTTTAAAAATTTAAATACGATCAAAATATGAAGATTTAAGACAAAAACACAAATTCAAAATTTTTATAAAAACTAAGCCCTTTATCAAAAATCTGGGAAACTACTTTTTAGATAATTGTATAAAGTACCTCCAAACCAAATTTGAATTTTAATCAAAAATGAAAATGTTTTCAAAAATAACGATTCCCTTTCATCTTCAAAGTTATTCAGTCATAAGAACCACTCTAAATTTGTCTAAGTCCAGAGTAAAAAAAGTATATTTTAGCCGAAATTATTTTAACCACTAAATTTTTCTAAGTCCAGAGTAAAAAAAAACATATTTTAGCCGAAATTATTTTAACCACTAAATTTTTCTAAGTCTAGAGTAAAAAAAACATATTTTAGCCGAAATTATTTTAACCACTAAATTTTTCTAAGTCCAGAGTAAAAAAAACCATATTTTAGCCGAAATTATTCTAAGTACTGAATTTTTTCTAAGTCCAAAGTAAAAAAAGTATATTTTAGCCGAAATTATTTTAAGCACTAAATTTTTCTAAGTCCAGAGTGAAAAAGCATATTTTAGCCGAAATTATTTTAACCACTGAATTTTTTCTAAGTCCAGAGTAAAAAAACCATATTTTAGGCGAAATTATTCTAAGTACTGAATTTTTTCTAAGTCCAAAGTAAAAAAAGTATATTTTAGCCGAAATTATTTTAAGCACTAAATTTTTCTAAGTCCAGAGTAAAAAAAGCATATTTTAGTCGAAATTATTTTAAGCACTAAATTTTTCTAAGTCCAGAGTAAAAAAAGCATATTTTAGCCGAAATTATTTTAACCACTAAATTTTTCTAAGTCCAGAGTAAAAAACCATATTTTAGGCGAAATTATTCTAAGTACTGAATTTTTTCTAAGTCCAGAGTAAAAAAGCATATTTTAGCCGAAATTATTTTAACCACTGAATTTTTTCTAAGTCCAGAGTAAAAAACCATATTTTAGGCGAAATTATTCTAAGTACTGAATTTTTTCTAAGTCCAAAGTAAAAAAAAGTATATTTTAGCCGAAATTATTTTAAGCACTAAATTTTTCTAAGTCCAGAGTAAAAAAAGCATATTTTAGCCGAAATTATTTTAACCACTAAATTTTTCTAAGTCCAGAGTAAAAAACCATATTTTAGGCGAAATTATTCTAAGTACTGAATTTTTTCTAAGTCCAAAGTAAAAAAAGTATATTTTAGCCGAAATTATTTTAAGCACTAAATTTTTCTAAGTCCAGAGTAAAAAAAGCATATTTTAGCCGAAATTATTCTAAATATTGGACCACTGAATTTTAAGTTAAAATCTGCAACACTGAAGGTCTTGTTGGTGCTGGGGCTGTAGGATATGAAGTGAGGACCCTAGCCTGCAGCAGCTCTTTATATAGACGACAATTCACAAAATTAATTTGTAAAATTACGCATCGGTTACTATGCATCGGTCGCTGCAACACTGAAGGTCTTGTTGGTGCTGGGTCTGTAGGATATGAAGTGAGGACCCTAGCCTGCAGCGGCTCTTTATATAGCCGACAATTCACAAAATTAATTTGTAAAATTACGCATCGGTTACTATGCATCGGTCGCTGTGTCCTTGGTGTCGATCTTGCAGAATCTCCTTCAAGGTTGATTGTGGCGCTTGTGGCGATAACCGAGTGCACTTCTAAGTTGTTTACATGTGTTGTTTATTTAGTGTGGAGTTATTTTTGAACTCATGGATTTTCACAAAGGATGTATTAAAATAAATTTAGAGCAAATTTTAAAAATATAGGGGGAAAATGTATTTAAGGCAAGGGTACTAGTACAGGAAACTTGTGTAAGGCGGGATCGGGCGTCGGCGCAAAAACTGATCCCCATAAGAATAACATGGGAAAAAAGCGCCGAATAGTATGCCTCCCCCCTAGTTCTCCTCTACTGCCACAGCATGATGTATAAGTAGATTCTCCACATAAAACGAAATTTCTTTAAAAATTGGATGTAGCTATATACCAGGTGAAGGGGGACAAGAGGGGTTACGCGGCGCAACTTATGATCAATTCTATCGACAAAAGAGTACTCTACATAATTACAGTAGCCTGACCATAACCACCGCAGTGCGCCGTTACAGGTGGTGGTCGGTATAATGCATAAGTACCGTAGTTCTTTCCTGTCTTAAAAATAACTTTATTCAAAAAAGAATTACATATATCTTTTGGGTTTTAAAAACGACTGTCAGGCCGTCACTGTTGCATTATAGTGAAATTACCCACAGCACCTATAAAGGAATTACTGCCAACCTTTTTTAATGACAAATAATAGCGCACACTTTAGCTGTTTTAAGTTTTGTATATGAAATATCTATTGAATGTTACGTAGAATATGATTACTTTTAGTGGTTTCACATTATTATAAAAATACAAGATAAACAATTTAGTTTTCCGTATATTAGCCTAAGTACATTTCTACCTTGAGATTGTGACGTTGCATCCTCTGAATAAAAATAGGATAAAAATGTACTTAACGCATTCCTTGGTATAGATTTTTTGTTAAATAAGAAGAGGGTTAGATAAACATTTTAGCACATTTAGTACATTTAATTTGTGTGGTGGATGACATTGTTAGTTTTATTTTTTAACAAATACTGTAAATTAGTTTAGTTTTACAAAATCCCACCTGAGTGTACGGTGGGGTTCGCAGCACATGATAATCACAAAGAAAAAATATTGTACTATACAATGGTAGTACCAACAATTATTATCATCGAATTTCCTCATTAGATGGTACCATGTTGAAGAATCCCTAATACGGTTTATTATTCAACATGGTGCCATCTAATGAGGAAATTCGATGATAATAATTGTTGGTACTACCATTGTATACTACAATATTTTTTCTCGGTGATTATCATGTGCTGCGAAACCCGCCGTACACTCAAGTGGGATTTTGTAGAACGAAACTAATTTACAGCATTTGTTCAAAAATAAAACTAACAATGTCATCCACCACACAAATTAATTAGGGAATTAAAGTTAAGGTGGTCCCACACTTTTCGCGAACACGCCCGAAAATTCGGCCAAAGTTCGAATTTTGGAGTACTCGCAAAAAGTGTGGGAGCTGTACGAACTTTTGAATACGTACGGGAATATACGGGATGGATGTTCAGTGAAAATTCGGGTGAATGTTCAGCAGAATGTTCAGGCCTGTTCGCGAGAAGTGTGGGACCGCCTTTATACTTGTCAACTGCCGACGGGCGACAGTCGCCTAGTATAATAAGGGCCTTAAGGTAAACAAATTACATTTTTACGTAAATTTTTGGACGAGGTCATTAGCTGATACTTCCGAATATGAATTGAACGAATTATTCAACAATTATTGTAAATAATTTATAAAAACAACTGTTAGCCTACTATCGATCTTGGTTAATTGTAATCCCATTTCGAAGTATCGATCATGTACTCGATTTCTTAATTGATAGTCCGAAGTAGTCGATTTCTTATCTTAATTGTTTGTATCACTTGGACCAAAAGTGGCTTTTCGAGCCTCGTTCATTTTCAGCTGTTAACTATAAATCATACCCAAAAACACAAAGTGTTGAAGGGTTGCCAAGTCCTAAAATTATATGATATCAAAATGTATTCCAAGTCAAAGATAGCACCGTTGATCTGACATTGTTTATCATCACAAATTACTTAAATATGTTAAAATAACAATGCTCGAAAGATTGTTGGTTATTTTCTATCTGTTCTTGGCCAGCAGATAATATTTTTTTTAATATTCAATCACAATTGTTAACTATACTTTATTTAGATTTTTAAATTTCAAAATAAAGATTTTGCATCAGTGAATCTGCTGGCCAAGAACAGATAGAAAATAACCAACAATCTTTCGAGCATTGTTATTGCAACATATTTAAGTAATTTGTGATGATAAACAATGTCAGATCAAAGGTGCTATCTTTGACTTGGAATACATTTTGATATCATATAATTTTAGGACTTGGCAACCCTTCAACACTTTGTGTTTTTGGGTATGATATCATTTGTTTTTTATATAATTGTTTATTAAAAATTGTTATAAATGAGATTTCAAGTTGAAATAAAATAAAATATATATCAAGGATAAAGTAATATAATATATTGAACATTAATTAAGATTAATTTACCTTAATTTTACCTTGATAGTTTTTAGAATTTTCTGACAGTTTTTTAAACATTATAATATAAATTTTTTCGCACCATATGGTAGCTTGACGTTCACTTTCTCATCACCTGCATCTATCCACTTATTTTTGTTTTGAATGTAAGCTATGTAATGCCCTGATGCTGAACTGTTTCCTAAATGGAACACCGCATTTTTTAATTTGTATAGAACTCCATTAATTTTGATTTTTGAAATTTGTAGACTGGGTATTATTAGACTTGAAATTTTGTTATCATGTGTTTGCCAAAGTTGTAGTTAAAAAATTATGAAGTTACTTGTAACTGAGATGGATGTTTTTGATTAGTACCTGAGGGCCGAGCTTTTCTCGGTGAAGGCCAGTCAGATTGTTTAGATGACTTGGAATAATATTTTACCACTATCCCCTACTGATAATCGGATTTTTTAAACTCATTTTCCTCTTTTCTACATTTTTTTAGATACCTCAAGTTGTTATTTATAGCTCAATGTCCCTTTGTTTTATTTTAATACTCTATATATGTAATCTTCACTCAACAGTTTTAATCACTGCTCTCAGGAAACTACATGTTAATAATCATAAACAACGTGAGTATTACTTTGACAGTTCATTAATTGATTATAAACAGCTGTTACAATTCTTTTGTTTTGATGTTAAACTCCATGAGCCCAATGATAATTTTTTTAAATTTCCATTTTTGTTTAGTGAATTTGCCCTATAGGGAAGAAAGCTATTACCGTAGGTGGCATGGTAAGACCTAAGCCTAAGACCATGATAACTTTTCATTTATAGGTTCCCAGATTCCAAAAACACCATTCGGTAAAATTTGTATGTGTGTGTGTGTGTGTGTGTGTGTGTGTGTGTGTGTGTGTGTGTCCGTAAGCACGATAACTCGTAAAAAAGGTGTGATCTTAATGAAATTTGGCACAAATGTGTAAAGTACTATTTATTTGAATAAGTTCGAAATCCAGACGAATCCACCATCCGAAGGGGGGGGTTTGGGGTTTTCACATTTAATTTTCATTTTAATCAAATTTTTAATTTTACTATTGAATCTAGCTTAAAAAACATATAATTTGGTGCTTTGATTATTTCTCTACGTCAATTGGTTGCCGAAATATTGTGTCCAATGTTAATCTTATGGAGGATAAGCAAAATGTTATATATCGCTTATTAATGAGCATATATTAATGAAACTCGGTATGTGGCTTCATATGGTTGGGATTTATTGATATTTGCATACAAACCCCATTTTTTTTGTCCCCATAGCAGCAAACTTGCGTACTCAACAGCTATAATGTTATTCTTAAGGAGAATAAGAAACATGTGACATCTTGCTTGTTTATGAACATAAATTGGTAAAACTTGGTATGTTGCTTCATCTAATGGTGATCCATTGGTATTTGCATAAAAACCAGATTTTCTTGGTCCTTGATGCAGCAAACCTGCATACTCAGCCCTAATTTTTTGTACGGAGAATAAATACAATGTCATATCTAGCTTATTTATGAATACGCTTTGATGAAAGTTGGTAAGTGGCTTCATGACTTAGTGAAGTACCATTTTAAATGAGCTGAGTATGCAGGTTTGCTGCAACGGGTGTATTTTTACATTATTTGATTTTTCCTGGAGATGAGACCTGTCTAGAACTTATTTTTATCCCAGAAATTAGTTATTTCCAACTTTTGAAGGAAATCGTTGGTGCCATTATTGAGATCAGTGTCGCAAGCAAACACGGACGCACGCACGCAAACCTTACTCATATCAGAGTATAGGATAGTGATCATTTTCATGAGTTGTGCATATAGTCAGCGAGAGGGAACCAGGCGATAAATTGACTGTGGAGTAGTTAATCGAAATTGGCTTTTCTTTTAAGATTTTTAAGATGATTAGGATGAAAATTTGGAATACAAATTTACTGCCGTAGCTGGTTGTGCTGTGGTTGCAGTTTCAACATTTGTGGTTAATTTCATTGAGTGCCTGAATTGAAATTCCAGGGGTTGATGATTCGAAATAAGGAAATTTAAAAATCCCGCACAGTCTTGTTGTTCAATTGTAATAAATGGTGGTCCCAGTTGATTTGTAATATCTATAGAATTTAAAATCTGGTAATTTCTTCGGTAGGATATTACAATTTTTTTAGTGGAGCATTGGTTTCGTAATTGTTTGTTAACGTCACGATTGGTGGGCAGTTGAAAATACATTGTAAAACAAAAATTTGCATAGCATGACACGCCATAAACCTTTTTGAAACCGAGATTTCCCAGTTCGTCTATATTGTTAGTAATGTCTTGAATGGCTCCTAATTTAGTATTATGAATTTGCCAGATTTGACCAGGGATTTTTTCTTGAGATTTTATTCCAATTTGTAATTGTTTTAATTCTGGTCGGTACTCACTCCTTAGCCTATTATTTTCGGATATAGCTGATGCTTGCGCCTTAACATTTTGAGGGTCAAAGTTTAGAATTAATAGACCAGAGACTGAAGTCACGCGAGATAAAGGCTACATATTTTGGCCACATGAAAATACTGCATAACCAGCATCAACAATACAACTGTTAAGCGTTAATCCCTGACTTTTGTGAATTGTAATTGATATTATACTACTGCATTAGGAAACTGCTTTCGGAAAACGAATGCTCCATGAATTACTTCAAATTTTGTGGACGATCTTTGAATTTCAATATCTCTTTCTTTAAAGGTTATAATAATGTTTTCGATTGCATCGCGTGCATCTTTAGTAAAGTCTTTTACAACACCCACTGAACTATTAATAACAAGACCCTGACTTATTTATTAAAAACTAAGCCAATTTTGGTGACAAGTCTATTCAGGCGAAACTATTATGTATTATACTATCGTCTGTGTGTTATTTGAAAACCCTTAACGACTAGATGTGACTTTTGTGGTTTTTGAAAACGTCCTCCTTCAGGTCTTAGCCTCCTAAGCTCTCAAAGTTACAATGTTATAATTATGGCAAAATTAAAATAAATTTAAATTGAACATATAACAGCTGTTAATACTGACAAAACACAATAAAGAATCAAGAACACCGTTTTAAAGCTAACCTCTAGAACGGACTTTTAAATTATTGCAAATGTGCTTATTGAGTAATTTTATTTAGTGAGAATATGCTCGTTCATTTTGAAGATGAGCTCGTTCGCTACACTCACTCGCCTATTTATATATATATAACCAGAAATATACATATATGTATATATATAAAACCAGAATATATATATAACTAACTTCGGCATCGACAAAAGAACTTGAGATGCCATTCAAGTAGATTTTGTATTTCCATAATGAACATATGTTTATACCTTTTAAGTATGTTTAGATATAATCTATATAACAGCTGTTTGGTGTAACTAACTTATATAACTAAATAACATACTAACCCGACTTTGTTTTTAGATTTCATATTATGTTTATTGCATATTATGTTATGTTCGATGTATTATAGTATGTATAGCTTAAACGAATTAAAATATTTTCTTTACCTCTATACCCTTTTGTTCGGTTAAATTCACTCAATGATTTAATTTGAATTTACAAGTCAGCTGATCAGATTTGTTTTGGAACACATGCTATACTTGGATTTTTGTTTACGTAGTAAATGTAAACAAAGCAGACATCAAATTCAGTAACAATTTTGAAAGTGGAATTTAATATCATTTGTTTTAAAATATTGCGTTTGCAAACTTACAATTTAGTGTCAAAAGTGTAATATGTGAGTAAAAACAGAAGTCTGTGCGAAATTTCGTTCAAGTTTGATGAGAAATAAAGTTCTTAAGCTTAATGAACAAAATGAAGTGGACAATTTGTGAAAAGGGCCAAAACTACAAGATTTAGGCTACTTTTATACGTTAATTTCTCGCTTCTCAGACCTTTCTTAAACCAACTGTTGTGATTTTTCGTGTTTAGTGAAAGGGTTTAGCATATAAATGCACTGCCAGATTCACTTAAGGCTGTAATACGCTAATTTGAGAAGTGAAAAATCGTCTCATTCTGCTTCGTGTTAGTATAGCACGGGTCGTGTGGTGGACTTGGCGACGTGACACGACCGTGCCACTAGATTGAAAGAATCAGCTGTTAACTATAAATTGAAAGAATTATTCAACTTGTAAACAATGAAAACTTATGCAACAGCCGTTTGTTTTGAGTATAAAGATCAATGTGGAAGCACAATTTGTAAGATAATTATCAGATAAACAAAATTTCGTTTCTGTGAAATTGTTTCCGTGACATGTTAGCCAAATTCCTGTATGACGTTGCCTGCGCCTTCAAACCATATTCTGCACCACATACTCTTTGCTGTACCTATATTGACGGCCCTGCGCCGTGCTTGTGTCACTTCTTGTTATAAAGTTAAATAGTTTTAAGCAGGATAGCAGGATAGTACTAACAAACAAATAATAATTACTTGCACTTTACCAGCTGTACTTATCTCTGTGATGGTGTTCTTAACAATATAATATAATTTTTTTACCTGCCCATCCTTGTAATATCTTTGTGAAATATAGTACTACTTTTTCTGCAATTTACTTTTGTTAAATCATGAAAGGGAAATAAGGGCTCTTTTTTGTTGTATCCATATAATGCATTATTTTACTAAGATTATTTGCATTTTTTAGTAGGCTACTTAAAGTTAATTAAATATTAATTGTTTTTAACACGTTATTTAAGATTTACTGATATTAGTTACGAGAGAAAAAGGCTTTTGAAACATTTTTCAACTTGGGTTTGCTTTGAAGTCGGTAATGAAAATGGCAAAAGTACTTTAGCTGAAAGAAAACCATCAATTGATTTATGGATTTTAAGTAATTTTATTATTTTTATTATTTAACAATAATACCATTTATCGCCAACCTCTGTCACCCTTTCAGTGATAAGCCTTTTTGGATATTTAATGAAAAGTGCTTGTGTTTTTTACAACATTTATCTGAAAAACATAGCCAAAAAGGGTGGACCCTACTATGCGAGTAAAAAACAAACTACAACCCAAAAGTGCTATGAGCCGATACTCAACTCAAACTTGTTTATTTCAGAAAGAGAATTTACAAATATCTTTACACAATGAATACTTAAAACTATATTCATCGTGAGAAAAATATATATTTATAACTACATGAAATAAGTGCCTACATAGTTAAAATACCTGTGTACATGAGCCACTATAATACTATTTTTTGTGTTTATTTTATTATTAATATATATTAGCTCGTCAAAATACTTTAAGAGTGGAAATAATTAATATTGATATATCGGATCTCAATCGTACACGGAATCAAATGGAATCATCAGTGTTTTGAAAGAACAACCAAGTCAACCGATATACCCATCTAAATCCAGAGTATCTAAAATCGGCCCTTAGCACTTTTTGAATGAAACACGTGAGCCGATATATCGGTTCTTAGCACTGAAAGGGTTAACCAATCAATTTCAACCCTGATGTTTCAGAACAGTGACAGCCGTACTGCTTGTGTTCATGTTGGTGGGGACAGCCTACGAGAACCATCTTGAGCGGAAACAGCGACGAAGAGACAAAACGCCCTCCAACAACAACCGAGCAGAGGCCACTGACAAACTAGCGTCGCCTCTGGACAAGATAGCTTCTCACGCCCACCCCCACCATCGTATGGGGGACAAGGGGAACTCCGACTCTGATATATCCACTAGCGACTCCTTCAGAGGTTCGTATTCATTAATCCTTCAAACTCCTGCTAATATACGGGAGCGGTTCATGCTGCTTTCTAAAAAATAGTCAACCATATTGGGGGGCTGCTTAGATAAATTATGCTATTTTTGAAGTTCATCAAATTTCACATGGAAGTCAATATCGATATTAGAAATTAGTTTGTATTGAGCCACGAAAAAAGTTTATTAATCATATTAAAGGCCTTTTAGACCATTATCTTAATCTATTTATGAAGTATGTTCAGGTGAAATAGACAACAAGAAACTATTTTAAGTTGCCAATTCTTAAGTGTTTCTAGTTCAATGTTTGTCTCAGTTTCAGGCGGGTTACACACTGGTGTCTCAGACATCATGACTTAAGATGTCTTGTTCGAAGAAATTGAATGTGACATGTATGTTCCATGCTTGTCTCATGTCTCATGTCTCTTGTTGCATGTGTGAGTCAGTTTGCCTGAGTTGCTGTGCTCTGATTATAATTTTCACAACTAATCTCTTACTAAATCAAATTGTATTACTCACCATTGGATCCAGCTTAAAAAAAAACAAAAAATTGGTGTTTTGGTCATTGCTCTACATCATTTGTTTATATAGAAATTGAAAATTCTAAACACAGTAAAATTTGTCCAATGTTATTCTTATGAAAATAAAGTAAAAACTTTATATATTTCTATTTGCACAATCCATAAACATATTTGCACAGTACGTAAACGCTGGACGAAGCAAACCTCCAATCCAATCGCATGCGTGAGGATCTGTTTCGTGGGAGGACCTGCTTCACGTGAGGCATGTCTTACCAAACACCTACCAACCGGTCTCGCGAGACACGTGTCTGAAGCAGATGTGTCGCGTCGCAACAGTGTATCAAGCAGTGTAAGTCCCGATTCAATAACACAAGTTGGTTTAGGTGAAACATTCCTCAAACAATACAGATGTCTTAAGACACAATGTCTGAGACACCAGTGTGTAACCCCCCTCAGTCTGGCCTTTTGAATAAATTTAGTTTTCTAATATATCTTTTTTCAAACGGCAGACTATAAAACTCTTAATTTTTTTTTCAGTTGTTCAAAAAGTTTTAATTTAAAATACTGTGTATAATACATAACAATTTGTAATATCTTTTCCACTTTCATTCCTTGTTGCAGAGCCAGTGAGCATAACAGGACAGGTGTTTCTCTCGTTCTCCGCTCTGTCCAACGCCCGCAAGATCCTCCACTGTGGAGCCGCACCCAAGGACTCTCTGACCTGCGTCCACGGCCTACGCTTCCTCAGTCTTGCCTGGGTCATCATGGTTCACACTTACCTTCAGGTTTTTGCTATTGCAGGTAAAACTTTATATTTAGGAATATTTTGAAAATTTTGTCCGCTGGAATATATTTTCTCATTTATTTTCATGAAGTTTGTGCTACAATACCAGTCACATTTTGGTAAGAAAACAACAAGCCCCTAAACATCCAAGGAATCAACCCCCAACCGCTTAGACCAAAAAGTCCAAGACACGAACTGTTAGTCCAGTGAGATGCGCAATTTGAACAGTTGTGTGAATTTTAACCCCAATTTGAACTTTTGAGAGTTGACCTACAAGAACTGCAGAGCTGAAGTTTGAACTGTTAGGAATTGTAATGTAAGACATTTTGCCTTTATTCACCTTAAATTATAAATCATAATTACTGTTTGTCATAATTTTCTAATACAAACTATTATTGATTGCTCTGTATTTAAAAATGTAGTATTGTTCTATCACAAACCTTACAGTGTAAGGTGTTATTTTGTATTGTAGGGTGAACATTTTGCAACAGTGTTTTTCTTGAAGAAAGATGATATTTGAGATGTCTCCACCAAAACAGAAACTGAGACATTGACAGGCAACTATATTTTGTAACAACTTTGAACCGACTCTGTATTGTACAGTATTTTATTGAGGTTATTATTTTTACTGTCATATTCAAAGTAACAATACATAAAATGAAATGATTTAATTTAAGGCGGTCCCACACTTCTCGCAAACAGGCCTGAACATTCGGCCGAACATTCTCCCGAATGTTCACTGAACATTCCGTCCCGTATACATTTCTATGCATGTGCAGAAAATACTGTAGATATTCTCAAGATTGTACAAAAATACAGACAAGTACCAACAAATAATTCTAAATTCCGTTTTAGATGTGCAGTATAAATCAAATAAATAATGTTAAGATCAAAGATCTTACAGAAAGTCAAAATTAGTATATATATGTCGTTGTCATTGCAACTGACCTACATAAATTCAAAACAAATAGTTTAACGAATCACTTATAATAAACGGTATCAGGAAACTGACACATACTTTCTCCCTTTTAGCCAAACTTTAATGACAAAAATATTTGTTATTTACTAAATATAGAATATGAAGTATAGATAAATGTACAGAAAATTGTCTAAAATAGTTGTTTTCAGAAATATCCACCCAAATTGCTTTTTTGGAGGCACTATAGAGTCCGTTGCTACACACAGTAGTTTTGAGAGGGGAAATGCCCCCTTGCCCCCCCCCCCAGGGTTAAATAGCAACACATTTCGAACATCATCTGTTGGTCAATGCTAACTTGACCTGCATATCAAATGAAACTGATCAGTAAATAAGAGAGAAATAGTTATTTTTGTATTCCCCATAAGAATAACATTGGACAACGTACTGTGTTTACCGCTAAATGAAAATTTCAATTTTCTCCGCAACTAGCAATCGTAGAATAGTAATTTAAAATACTAATTTATTTAGTTTTTTGAGCTCTTTTTAATGGTGAATAGTAATCTTTTTTAACATTTATGATTTTTTATGAAAAATCCAAAAAACTGAATTTTTGATGTTTTAAGTCCTGTAATTTCTGAACCCGCATTTTTCCAGAAATGCGGGTGGTGTCATTTTGTTGGAAACCTAAAGTTCTACAAACCACGAAAGTTTAATCAAAATCGTTAGAGCCGTTTTTGAGAAATTTGGATTTTTCATGTTTTTTGGCGGTTTTTGGGGGATAATTACCCTTAAAAATCAAAAATTCAAAAAAATGAAAAAAACGCCTGGAGATATCGTGGATTAGTACCTACACGCCAAATTTCATAAAAATCGGCCCATAGGTTAGGGCTCTAGCTCTGTACACATCCACACAGACACACACACACACACACACACACACACACACACGGACACACACACACACACACACAGACAGACATCACGTAAAAACCACTTTTTTGGGTTCAGGGAGCACCAAAACGAATATTTCCACTGACAACTCAAATTCGAAAATTTTTACGAAAACAATACTTTCTCCATATACTATGTATAGGGGGAGAAAGTAAAAATGTATTTATTTTTATTTTTTGGTTATTTACTTTTGCTGACATAATTAATTTTCTTCCAGAAAACAAAACCCTACGTACTCTAACAGAGAGGAACTTCATGTTTCAAACGGTCAGCAATGCAACCTTCTCCGTCGACACCTTTTTCTTCATCAGGTATTGAAAACAATTTTCTGCAGATTAATACCTCACAAACCAAACAACTATTCTCACCTTTGTATAAACAAATATTTAATCTATAAGGAGTAAAAGTACTACATCTCTAAAGGTGCATTATTCTAAAATCTAATTTTTCTTGTTAATGAGTATTGTATATTTGTTATGGCCATGGACAAATTTAAGAACAAATTTAGAACTTTGTCCCTCTCGTATTTGACTTTTGCTTGTTTCAGTGGACTGCTAGTCACTTATCTCTACTTCAAGTCTCTTCGCTCCGAGCCCTCTACTCGCCGAGCTGTAGACTGTGCCACACAGTTCACCGCAGGAGCCCGTAAATTCTTCACTCTGCTTGGATACCGTTTTGTTAGGTATCGTTTTACTCACTTATTTTTATAGGTTATAATAGTTGGAGGATACAAAAAGAAAATATTCTGAGTACATATGCTTACAAGTGTATTTCTTTTGTATGTAGAGCTGAATCTAATAGTTCCATTTCATCTAAGCAATTTATGACAACCGCACAATAATAAGAAGAATGCAATTGAAATATGTATCTTTAATTCAATTTTAATAGATTTGATTTTCTTTCTTACCATAAACATAATTTAGAAACAATAAAACAGAGGATTTGTGATGATGCCTGTCTGACTGTTTGGTTCATTCATTTCGGGAGCAGAAAAGATGACTGTTGGGCTCCAGCCAACAATAAGGCTCCATGCTGTCACTGCTTCCATTTTGTCATAGAAAATATCACTTGAGTGTTATGCCGACCAGCTGGTGAGCAGTTTGGTAATGCAACAAGTCTACTATTGGCTGCTCTTGGTTGACAGCCCGAAAAACCACGCCCTTAAATGTCTTATCTCTTGTTAGCGGGAATAGGTACCGTACTAATATTAATTTTTGTCAAGTTTGCTAAATTAGTAATACCACACCATATCTTCAGAATTGTCTAAGCAGTAATTATTGTATCCTGGGACCTGTGTGTGGGATGTATGACTACATGTACAAAATATCTTCCTAAGTAATACTGTTTAAATTTCTAACTGATATTGTTTAACATTTATATATCTTTAAGCGTCCCTTTGAAATGAAGGAGGTTCATAATCCGAGTAAATATTGTGAAAACAAAATAAGCGATGTTTGTTTCCCAACATGTAAACATGTATATTTTGAAAATGAAGACAGTGAGTTTTCCAGTCCAGGATCATTTTATGTCAAAGTAGTCTCTCCCCTAAAACGTGTGTGTATGTTGTTTTGTTGATCATATGTATTCCCTGTGCTCCAGACTGACGCCGGCGTACATGTTCGTGCTGGGAGTGGCCGAGCTGAACATGCGTTGGGTCAAGAACATCTCCGTGTTTGAGCCGGTGTCCCTGGACAACGTTAACTGTGAGAGGTTCTGGTGGCGCAACGCTCTCTACATCAACAGCCTCTTCCCGATGAAGGATATGGTGAGTGGGAGCGCACTTGCAAATAGTACATTTATTGTTTTTATGTAGAATAGTTGTAATTATTGCTTAGATTATTCTGCTTTGAATGGTTCAATTATATGTTTGTTTGTTTTTTTAAGTAGTTTTACAGTATATTATTTGGTGTATGTTTTCTCTTCAAATCTAGAGTAAAGAAAGAAAGAGGAGGCATCTGATTTGGATTATGAGGATAACGGGGAATGAGGAAAATTTATAAGAGCCATATGAAATTTAAAAATTTGTTTGTGAGGGGGTGATGGAGTTTTGACCTGAGATACACCTCTACTGACTTGATTAAGATATTACCTCCCACCACCTATCAGCTGGTGAGGTTCAGTCCTATGAGGTGAGAGGGAAAGAGTAATGTTTTGATCTTTAGTGAGAAATGATATTGTAGTTTGAATTATTCTTCATAAATATTTGCGATCGACTAAAAATAGGTACTGAAACAACTGAAAAAAAGGACAAATGGATCTATAAAAATTCTCGAAGATGTCGATGATGAAATATAACTAAAATACTCAAAAATAAGTTCTTCCTTGGTTAATAACAAATGTTATATCCAATATATCAAATTGTTTACACACATACGGTATTCAGAGTTTAATTAAACTTAGCCACATGCTTTGTTTGGTAAACAAATTAGTTTTGGAAAAAACTAATTTTCCGAACCCAATAAGAATAGCTAAAATCAGTCAATACCACTTTAATGTGAATTTTTCAGTTGAATACTCTAAAAGTTTTTAAATCTTGGAAACCAGCCAAAACAAAATTCAGACAGGTTAAAAAATACAATTATAAAAGTTTATTTGTGGTTTTATGCCTTCAGTAGGACAAGGTCAAATAAGCTTAAGTCAGTGTAGAGGAATATTCTTCCTCTGAGCATAAACTACAGGGACGTCGACTGTGTGTAGGTCTGATATTAGACTCTTGACCAAGGCGTCGTGAACCCCAGCTGGCATGTCGCCTTTCTGCTCGTTGACCACCACAAACTGCAACATAATATGCTACATGATCCACTGTGATATTACATTTTTATTGGGTTCAAAATTATGGATGATTTTAAAAGTTTAGATGAATAAGAATAAAAATAGAATTTTCTGTAAAGGATTTTGAATATTTGCATCCATACAAAATTTCCTTGCTTAAAAATAATTAGTTGGTTTATTGTTCTCTACAAGTGAATGAAAGGAACCTCCTTTTCAAAAAGTCTGATATTTGTTTTGCAAAATCAGCAGTTGTTTGCTAGCTAGCTAACTAAATAAAATAAATCCGTAAAACTAACATTGAAACATTTATATAAGCCCATGGGGCAGAGCCTTAAATGTGGAAATTATTTCTAAAAGGCACATCTAGAGGATAATAGCTTTTGAATTATACCAAACATAATGTATAAACAAATAATGGTTTTAGTAATTGAAAATCGCTATAAAAAAATCAAGACTTAAAAATAATATAGACAGATATATCATTGATAAATCAGTCATAAACCAAATTTGTCATTTCAGTATTAAGTAAATTAGTTTCAGTCAGTATGTAAGCACAGATTCCACCATATTTTCTGAGATAAACTGATTCACAAACTTTAGACTAAGTCATATCCAATGACACACAATAAAAATTGGTTAAAGAACTTTAGGAGGAATTTCAGCCCCCTAACCCTAAGCCCTAAAAAACCGAAGCTTATTAATTAGGTACAACTCTGGGCTCTGACTAAATTCTGGAGGTGATATACTGTTAAACATTTTACATTTAAAAGCGGATTTGTTTGAATCATTCGACTAAAAATAATCTAAACATGAAGAAATTAATTTGAGTTTTTTTTATTTGTGCATCAGGTCACAAATAATATTGTGAAATATTAAAGAGAAATTGAGTGATTCACACTGTTAGCTTTTTCGGTTTGAGCGACTTGTTAATTGCCCTCACCAAAAAATATCAACATTGGCATGCGTTTTTGTGGACAGTTGTTATACCTTGGGGTCAAATGTCTTAATCATAGACTCAACGTCTAAAGCCTTGAACATGGTGTCCATCTGGTGAGGTTGTGGAGCATTGTTTACAGTTTGTGCAAACTGAGGGGCTGCCAACACGACAGCACATGAGGACAAAAACAGTGTTGCCAACAACATGTCTCAGAGCTGAAACAAAAAACGTACTTAGTTTTAAAATTATTTCAGTCGTTACATCTAGTTGTTACATGGCTAAAATCGTAAAATGTAAAATACCTATCAGCTGGGTATTCTATTTTTTATCAGTTTGCAATAAAAGTTTTAACTTTGGCCGAACTTTAAATTTAATGGTTTTTAACTATTAGGTAAACTGCTTAACCTTTTAACACAAGGATGTTATGACTGTTCTTGACTGTGTTCTGCATGAAAAAATTAAATGTGGAAAAAAGATAGAGTTATGCCTACACCTAAGCTCAGGCTGTTTTGGGCTGACATGTTATTTTTACGGTTTTCAACAATCCCCACTACTTTATATCTCTATCACGAAGTTCTACATCAATTTCAGTTCAAGAAATTATTTATATACAATATTTGTAAAGTACTCATCAGAAAGGTAACATATGGTAAAATAAACATAATTGATAATACAAACTGTGATAAAACAGAGATAGAAATTGTTCAAATCAATATTCATTAACCAACTATTATTCATCCGAAGCTTTAAATTTTTTCTTATAGATAAAAGTTGCTACATAATTAGTTAAGTAATGTGCTAGCTAACTTTTACAAAATTCCTAGACATCTGATGATTCTTTTCTAAAACTGAAGTTTGGTGAAAGAAACATAAATTGCCTTAAGAGGGCACTCCAGTCATGAAACTTTTTTCATTTCTACCTGCTTCGTCCATAAGGCCAATGTTAACTTTCAAAGCCCATTCCTCCTCAACGGATTATTCGATATCATTGATTTATGGTGTATTTTAAAGAGCAAAAATATACCTAGCGATTTCAGTAAGCAGAATTTCGATATCGCAATTACTAATCGATCAATAAAATTCCAAAATATTCAATATTTTAGATTTGTTTGTGCGCAAACTATTTATGTTAATGAAATTCTGCTTACTGAAATCGCTAGATATATTTTTGGTCTTTAAAACTAACCATAAATAATCCACATCCGGACAACCCGTTGAGGAGGGACGGAGTTTGAAAGTTAACATTAGTGTTATGGGAGAAGCAGGTAGACGCAGAGGACTGGAGCCCCCTCTTAACATTTTGTAAGAACTATCATAAAATACATAATTATTTCAAATATATATTTTCTAGCGACTAATAAACTGATAAAAGTTTATAACTATAACAGTAATGTATAATCTGTTAAACTGAAATTTTGAAAATATACATGCAAAATTAAAGTAACTACCTAGCTTTGTTTATGTCAATAACTGTCAATATTTCCTGTCACTATTATTAAAACTCTTTTGAGTTATAAACTGTTATTACGAAATGTTAATTATTTTACCAATTTTTATTTATCATGAAGAAACATAAAACCATGCTACTCATTTGCTTTTTTAGTTATAATTAATTAATTAATTAATTACAATTAAAGTCAAGTGATCGGATACATTTTATTCTTGTGATACCAGATGATTTAACTTAGAATTTGTAAAATGAAAAAACTGTATATTAAATATTGAAACATAGTGGGTTATAGATATATTAAATTGTATTTAGAAGATTGAAATTTAAAAAAAGTCTTCTGATTGTAATTTGTAGATAACATTTTTTAATCATGGTAAAAAATAAAAAGTTATATAAATGTATGTACTCACAGTATTCACAGGTTTCAAAGACTTCAATGCAATCTTGTATCAGATTAAAATCTGATAGCATTTAACAGGCAATATAAGATCTGTTTATCAAGCATTGCAACAATTTATGTAACATCACTCAATTAAGTTCTGAAAATACAATCAAACTTTCTAGCTAACTAACTAGCAAACCTCTATCACATAACCTCTAGCAAACCTTTTGTAACCTATAATTCTAATTAAAAGTAAACTAAATTATAGTTGAAAGGCTTGTTCACATTTTCTTAGGGAACACACTAAGATAAATTGCATAGGTGTATTTTAGGGGTGGAAAAGGGGGGGGGGCAATTGCTGCCAATAATTTGGAGAACATATTATTAAGATATGTATAAAATACCCCTGTAGCAGCAAACCTGCATACTCAGCGAATTGCCAATGCATATAATATTATCTTAATACCACATAAAGCCACATACCAAGTTTCATCAATACACATTCATAAATAAACGATTTATGACATTTTAATTATTCTCCATAAGAATAACATGGCGGCTGAGTATGCAGGTTTGCTGAAATAAGGAACACTAAAAATGGGTTTTTATACAATTATCAATATAACTCAACTAGGTAAAGCCACATACCAAGTTCTATTAATTTATGTTCATAATTAAAGGAGATAACACGTTACTTATTCTCCATAAGAATAACATGGGGCTGAGTATGCAGGTTTGCTGCTACGGGAACTATCGGCCAAAAAATGAGTTTTTGTGCAAATATCAATAGACCACAATGAAATGAAGCAATATACCAAGTTTCGTCAGGATAATTTGATAAGTAAGCGAGATATACAATTTTTCTTATCCTCCATAAGAATAGCATTGGACAACGTACAGTACTGTGTTTAGCACTTTCAATATAACAGTAACCAATTGGCGTAGAGCAATGATTAAAACACCAAATTGTGCGTCTTTTTAAGCTGATTCCAATAAAAAAAATTTCACTTTTTCAAAAATTATGTGTAAAAGCTCAAAAAAAATTTTTGGGGTACAAAACCCCCCAAAATACCCCTACGGATAGGTCGATCTGTCTGGTTTTTGAACTTAAAGTCATAAATGCTGCTTTACACGTTTGTACCAAATTTCATCAAAATCGGACCTTTTTTAACAGAGTTATCGCACCCACGGACACACACATATATATAAATTCAACCAAAATCACTGGATATATATACAGTTTCTAACGAATGGTGTTTTTGGGGTCTGGGGACCCCAAATGAAAAGTTATCATGGTCCCGGGCCTAGGTCTTACCATGCCGACTACGGTAATAGCTTCTTCCCTATAGGGGAAATTCGCTAAAAGATAATTATAAAAAGTCACTCACGATCATGACCATTTTGCCTCCCCCTCCAATCATAATACTCAAAATATGCTTGTACTTATTTATTTTTAAGGCGGGTATACACGGGTATGTTAGTTGAGCTCAATTGGTCATCAATCTGTGCATAATTATCTTAATTATCTAGCTGGAACCCACCACTTTGTTTCAATTATTTTTCTTGGTTAGCTTTGATTTCTGTTTCTTTTCCTGATGGTAAAGATATTGTTAATGCGAATATCCAAATAAAATCATTTCTATGGAAGGTTAACGCTAATAATTTTAAAGTGCAGTATGGCAGAGTTTAAAATTATTTATTTATTGTATATACCAGTAAGTAATTTGTTTTACCAATTTGAAATATTGCGAATTGCAATCACACACAGACAGTCAAAATAAGTAATCAGAAATTTAAATCTGATAACATATTGAGAAAAAAGTCAGAAGAGTTTATGAATGAAATTAAATTAAATGCTTTATTGTCCTTAACAGTAATACAAGCATGGACATTGTCAAAACACAAGTAAATAAAATGCATTATCAACTGTTTTAGCTTACATTCTAATAAAAATGTAAATCCACTTAACTTAGTTTAGGGATAGGCCTATACAGAAATACAAAATTTCATTTTTCTTAAGTAAAAATAAATCTAAAACCAAAGCCATTGTAATTAAAATAGAGGTGTTATTTAATATCTTTAAAATAATATAGAGCCATTTCTATAAGTATTGGTATTTAATTTCTATAACAATGGATTAGAAAATTGTCTTTAATCCATTTTTAAAACTATTTCCAGTGAGAGATATATGGTCTTGGTAATGGTAAATTAAAAAAAACTTTGTTCCTCGTATATATGGACTATTTAAAGTGAATTGTAATCATCTTAAAAATCTTTGGAAATCATTCTTATGCCAAGGCACAAGTGTTATAACTATGGAAATCAGAATTGTATACATCGAATTATTAGAGAACAATATATTTTTTATCAGATCAAAATAATAGAAATTTATATTTATATATTTTAACCACAAAATCGCCAGAAACATTTCTAGCTTTTTGAAAACTAGTTCAAAATAAATCTTTTGCACTTATGGGTAGGGAATTTATGGGTAGGGAATGCCTGGTACTAAAAGAATTAAATATTATGATCGTCTTTGAAGATAATACACTCTTTTATACTAGTTTATACCCATACAGTAACAAACCATTATTTTTCCAAAAAATATACATCGATATCATCAGCTTTAATTTAACCAATAAATGCTTCATCAAAAGCTTTGATTTAACTAAAATATTCAGGAGCGAACAGCTTGAATATTTGTTTAGAAATTATCATGAAATTATTGAAACAATCACTGTATATGATGATAGGTAAACCATTAATAAGTTCTGGTAGTTATAGGGCAAATAACAGTAATCGATTAATATTTCAATTGAAAGCTTATTCCGACACTGGGATTAATCATATTAACTTTTCCTTTATTCCTCGAGAATTGTGAGTCCATGATGACATTCAGGTTAGTTTTGCCCCTATTGTAGGCATTCCATTTGACTGTGTTGCGAACTGTATTGCCGATGTCCTTTGTGCCCCAACCTCCCCACTGAGTCCTCATTTTAACTGGTCTGTTTGATCCTGAAAATAAACTAATTATTTTAGAAACATCAAATATCACACAAATTTGAAGTTTTTCTTATGTTTTTAGATATATTTTTCTCGTATACCAGGTGTTTAATAAATATTTTAAATAGTATTAAATGAGAGCCCTCAATAGAGAGTTTCACAACTTCTACAACCCCAATATTTATTTACAGTAAACATCTCCTGTATACGTTTTTCATGGCAAGATTGGTTGCAGGTATTACAAACTTAGTAAAATAAAACATCAGTTATAGAAATAATATAAACCCTTTTCACTTGAGAAGTATATTCTAAAATGTTTCTCTGATGTTACACGCCCCACGACCCTGTCAGTAGCCATGACTATTTTTTGATCTGCTCGGTTATTTTTAATTATTTAAACAGCTTTTTTTATACCGGTAATCTTAATTATGCTGCTAAGCCCGTGCTTTGCAACGGGGTGAAAATTCAGAGTAGAAAATGGTAAACAAAAGAATGATAGTCTGTAGTTATAACATCCTTATAACCGATGTTTATTTTAAGTGAATTGAACTAAGGAAAATTACATGTGACGCAAACCAAATCAATTTCTCCTCCATGTGAATAACATGGGGACTTGGACACGGAAGTCCCAAGGGGCAGAGCCTTGAGGACTTTTCTAAACGGCAATAGGCCTATGATAATCTTGGATACATAGACTATATTTGTGCAAATTTCAGCAGAATTTATCCAGTGGTTTTGGTGTGATGGAACAATAGACAGGCAGACGGATAGACACCACCTCATTTTTATAATAGTAGTGATTAGGCATACAATATACTATGTAAAATTTCAGTATGAAGACCACAGCATATATTATGTTGTTTCATCCAGACTTTACAACAGTATTTAATTGAAGTTGATGCATACAATGTACAAATTAACCAAAGAAAAAATCATTACTTTGCAAGAAATATACTTATTAGAAATATATTTAAAGAGATAAAACTTTTACTTCATAGATAATTAATATGTAAAATGGAACTTTTTAAATAAATATGATTTAACAAATTATACAAACCATAAATTTTGCTCACCGAGTGCCCGTTGGATGATGTTGATCATGTCCCGCACCTTGCCTTGAGCCAGGAGCTCCTTCCATTTGTTTGCATCTAGCAAGTTCACATACTCCTTAGAATCCCCCACTCCCGTGTTGCTCAACAATAGCGGCTGGACCTCATCACTAGGCTTATACTCTATCTGACCTCCATCCATGAAGACTCTATTCCTATTCTCTAACAGATCAGCTGAGTTCTAAAAAGAAGTTTAATTATAAATTATTTTTTCCTTTATACCATCTATAGCATTTTTGATATCCAATTTAAAATGTAAATGCTGTCCATCGCTTTGTTAGTTATGGAATGAGACTGATTGGGTAGCACAGTTGGACACAGTTGGGCATGCTCGCTTCATAATCTGAAGTTTGCCAGATCGATCCTGAGAAAGTTTTGTGAAGGTTTGATACTGGAGCCTTTGGTCATTAGGCTATTAATTAATTATCCTGGCTAAAGAATTAGTCAGTCTTAATCAGGTAACAAGGCTACACAAGGCATCTCACCCATTCTATACTCACCATTCATTCATATTCGCTTTAAAATACGCCAAGGTTGCGCCGGTGTCTTAAAAGAGATATTAAGATATTTTATAGTGTAATCACATACTTGTAAAGGTGGCCCCACACTTCTCGCGAACACGCCTGAACTTTCGGCCGAACATTCTCCCGAATGTTCACTGAACATTCCGTTCCGTATGTTCTCATATGTATTCGAAAGTTCTTGCAGCTCCCACACTTCTCACTTTCTCGCTAACACTCCGAACATTCAGAGTTCGGCCGAATGTTCGGGCGTGTTCGCGAGAAGTCTGGGACTGCCTTAATACTACTCAGTGAGTGGGCCTGATCATATAACTTGTGTTAACACTGTAATGCCCTTAAATAACAGTTTAGTTGTCAATTAGAAGTTAGAAGTTTTCCCAATAAAAATATATCGCTTATCTCAACTTGAGCTCATTCATTCACTGAGTGATTCCTTGATCACTTAAGTAAGTGATCAAGGAATCACTCAGTGAATGAATGAGCTCAAGTTGAGATAAGCGATATATTTTTATTGGGAAAACTTCTAACTTCAAATTGACAACCTCGGGCCCCGTGAAACTACCCTATGCAAAAATGATTTTAGAGTATTATTGAATACAACCAAAAATAGTATTATAAAATACTAGCAGACGTACCCGTTCTTCGCACAGGGGTTTTCCCTACCCGTTCTTTAGTCAATGCAATTTGCATTTTAGTTAGCTTGAAACAGCTGTCCTTGCTTCTGCTTTCAAGCTGTCAAATGGAAGTATCCACAGCTGTTCGCATTACAGTTTCTGAATGTTTACTTTATTCTTAAATGTAAACATTGAAACTTAGGACGTTCACGTGGCGTAGCCCGAGAGGATTTTAAGGAAGTGAATAGGCCTATGTGTTGCATGGGTTCAAGATCTACCTATGTGTAAAGTTTCAGCCCAGTCGGTTCAGTAGTTTTTGTGTTCTACCGGAACATCAGATAGACAGACAGATAGACAGACAGACAGATAGACAGACAGACAGACAGACAGACAGATAGACAGACAGACAGACAGACACCACCTCTTCTTTATAATATTATAGATTATAGATTTATTTACGGTATTATTGAGTACCAATAATATTCAATGCGTAAATTTGACAATGATACTTGAAATTTCTATAGGAAGTATCATTAAAAGTATTATTAAAATTCTATAATACTCAATAATACAATAATTTTAATTTTAATAATACTTAATGATACAAAATATAAAATCTATAATAATTAACTATAATTTTTGTTATTTAAATGGTTATTTTAGTTTTGAATAGCTAATCAAATTTTCAATTAAAATTAGTTGTTTTTTCAATTAAATTGCTTAGTAAACCAATAATATAAATTTTAAAAAGGATCTTAGTTGCAAAAATGTCATGACTAGGTCAGGTTTCAAACCTATGATCTTTGACTTACTGTCCACACGCCTTAACCCCCGCGGCCGTTCTGACTCATGGGAACACTAGAATGGAGTGTGATGTACAAATTACCAATAGTCTACACCTACACGACTCGGACAATACTTTAGTTTTATTTTTATAATCGAATCTGCTCGTGCACCTCACTAAAATAAAAGTAATACAAGTTGGAACAAATTTATTTGGTTCATTTGTTTGATGTATCTATTCTTGCTATGTAATATGGTAAACTGGGAGCAAATTAATATATCTAATATATATTCAGCCCCAGGTGTAACACACCAGACATATGAATTCTAGACCATTTCCAGACGAACTAGAAACGTGATAATTAGCATGCAGGTAGCTTGTACCTTGAAACCCCCGGTAAAATTGCCAAAATATACAATTTTAATTTTAAAACCACTAATTTTGATCTTGAAAATTGGATATTTTAACATTGGGCTTATGGAGTTTCAAATAAAAGCAAAATAAATCGTAACAGCTGTAAACAAATATCCAGTAAACTGTCAAAGCAACTTTCACATGGTAGAACTATTGAAAAATGAAAACATCTAGAGTGGATTTAACTATAATGAATCTAAATAGTATACTATATAAAAAATACTTGAAGGGTCATTGACCAATAATAACAACTGGCGCGACCCCAAGCGGGGGTCTGGGGGCGGAGCCCCCAGCGAGCAAAGCGAGTCTTTATATATAATTCTGTAAGTGAAATTTTTAAGTAAAAATTGTGGAAGTTTGGCAAATTGCAGGATGATGGGAGACGGCTCAAATTAAAGGTCTCGATCCCAGGGACTTGGGAAAAATAGCAGTATCTTCAAAAAGTTACCAGCTAACGATAGATAACTTAAAACATCCCCTATAAGAAAAGTATGGGAATTTAAATACCCCCGTCGCAGCAAACCTGCGTACTCAGCGAATTTCCAATGCATATATATGTGACTCACTACTACATAGAGCTACTTACCAAGTTTCACAAAAATACATCCATAAATAAGTGATATATAGCATTTTATTTATTCTCCATAAGAATAACATTAGGGTTGAGGACGCAGGTTTGCTGCAACGAGGAAGATAAGTAATATTTTTTTTTGCAATTATCAATATAACTGAACCAGGTGAAGCTATATACCAAGTTTTATTAATTTAGGTTCATAATTAAGGGAGATATGCAACTTTACTTATTCTCCATATGAATAACATGGGGGCCGAGTATGCAGGTTTGCTGCTACGGGGACTATCAACAAAAAACTTGTTTTTTGTGCTAATATCAATATACCACAACTAGTTGAAGCCACATACCAAGTTTCATCAATAAACATTCAAAAATAATCGAGATATAGAATTTTATTTATTCTCCATAAGGATAACATTGGACAACGTACTGTGTTTAGCACTTGAATATCTCTGCAACGGTTGGACGTAGAACAACGATTAAAACACCAAAATGATTGTTTTGTTGAGCTAAGCACATTAATAAACAGAAATGTGAAGTTTTTAGCAAAATTATCTGAGAAAAATCTAAAAACCTTTTTCCCATAAGATTAACATGGGACACGTTTTTTTGGATTTTCTCCGCAACCACTTAACCTAGGTTAATGATTCAAAATACTAAATTACTTGTTTTTTTAAGCTCTATAAAATGGCTATAACCAAAATTGAGTGTTTTTAACATTTTGGGGTCAAATTTGCAAAAAACCGATTTTTGGAAAATTGTAAACCCCATAAAACCCCCTTCCCATAGTGCGATTGATCTGGTTTTCGAACTTAAAGCCATAAATGGTACTCTCCACATTTGTGCCAAATTTCATCAAAATCGGGTGTTTCTTTCAAAAGTTATCGCGGTAACGGACACACATATATATATATATATATATAGATAGATAGATATATATATATATATATACATATATATAAATTTGAACGAATAGTGTTTTTGGCATCTGGGGACCTCAAAACAAAAAGTTATCATGGTATGGGGCTTAAGTCTTACCATGAGACCTACGGTAATAGCTTCTTCCCTATAGGGGAAATTCGCTAATTCCCTATAGGGGAAATTCACTAAAACGTCTACTTTGTTTACAATAAAACATGTGATTAAGGGTCTACTTTGTTTACGATGTGACGTGTGTTCCTACTTGGAGCAAGGTTAGAGGCTGTCGCCCCTTCAAGCCACTAGTATTTAATATAATTATAATAATAATATAATTAAGATAATTAATACTAAAATAATTATAACAGTTTACCCTTTAAATCTTTTTATTAAGCTAATAATACTAATATAATGTTAATACAATTTATACAACAATTAACCAACCTTGGTTCAACAATATTGACAGTATTAAAAGACGATTGCACCACAGATTATGACCATTTTGAGGATATAACTCCGTCTCAAAATAATCCCGAGGTAAGATAAATCCTGCCCGAAAATTCCCGAAATTTCGGTAATCGTGAGCTAAGGAACAACTAAACTAACTTTATGTCAAACTAAGGGCGCGCAGAAAAAAATTCCCTCTAGCCAATTGATCAATTGACCGCACTTCTAAGATTACTTAAAAACATCGAGTTCCTTGGTTGACTGGCGCCCTAAGCTGCAGCCTAGTCAGCCTAAAGACCAGGCCCTGGTTTTCACTTGTGCAACACACTGTATTTCATTGTCATTGACTTATAAGTTTGATAGTAACCCTCTAAATAAACAATTGTAAGTTTGATAGTAACCCTCTAAATAAACAATTGTTTATTAAAAATTACTATCTTCCTCCTATTAATTGTCATACTAACTAATTAACTATCTGTAGAGCTATTTCATTACTAATTCCCAATTAAATAATTTAAAAAAGGTTTAATGAAGTGTACTACACTAAATATCACACTGTATAATTCAAACTATAATTTAGTATTATAGCTTCAATGATGCATACTACACTTAATAATACTCTTTATAATAGGTACCAACTATTATATAATAACAGTGCAATAATACAAATTTCACTCAATAATACTGTAGGATTCAGTTTACTGGTACTATAACAATTTACTATAGTATTTTCATGTTTATAATACCCAATAATATATACCTTCAATGATACATATTTCATTTAATAATTCTGTATAATACAGTTGACTGGTAATACAATTCTCAATAATACTAAATTTGCCATTATAGCCAATAGTACAGTACTATTACTTCTCACAGATATCATAGACCATATTATTGAATATCATAAAGTATAATTAATGTATTAATAATACTCAATAATCATTTTTGCACAGAGTAGGTCTGACAATCCCCGTTACACACCGGGAAGGTTGATGGGGAGCGAAAAAACTTGTTTATGCAGCATTCTGTGGAGAAACTGATCAACTTTTAAGACTAAAATTCTAAAATAGAATAAGTACTAGGCCTAAAAAATCAATGCATAATTCACCATATTCCTAGTAATTTTATTTACTCACACTTACATACTCATTTGGGCGAGCCAGTATAGAAGATACAGCAACCAAAATTGCGATGGAAAACACTGTCCAATCCATTGTTCTACACAGAATTTAAGACAGATTAAAACACAAAATAAATTGTAAAAAGCTAGAATATAGTAAAACAATTTTATACTTAATGATACATATGTTTAAAATACATTTAAAACCATAAACCTTATGATTGTAGACTTACTGTTGATCACTATGACACACTAACTTTTTAAATAATTAATACAAATTAGTGATAATCTTTATTTGAATAGTTTATTGAGGGTGTTTCTCTAATGTTTTAAAAAAATGGAGTAAAAATGTAGTAATACAGTATTTTTAGCTCAACCATTTTGACTGCCAAAGGCTAATAAAAACGTCTTTTTTGTATTACAGTAGACCCTCAGAAAGTCGGATCAACATATTCCAGACCCTGGAATATGATCCAGGACGGATATATGATCTTGATTTTTTTAAAGTTTTCTATTGCAAAATAAAACGAAAAACAAAACTTCACGTTTTAGTACCTTCAGTTTTCATGCGATTAGCCCACATCACACAAATGTCATGTAGTTTTCATCGTCTTTTAGAATCACACTCTAATAAACTTAAACGCATATATATATAATTGTTCATAAAAGAGGTGGAATTGATGATGCCCACCTCTGAGAAATCTGGATTTTTTTAAATCCGGACTGACATCCGCCACATTAATCTGTTTTTCTGAGAGTCTGCTGCACTACCCTAAGTTATACAGTTGATGACTGTATAACAATCATATCATAACTGTTTGTCTGACATGTGGTAAAACCTGTCTACGTTTTTGAAGGACAAAAACAGCACTATCCCGTACAACTTATGAATGGGTTGATCCTTTAAACATCAATTGATTTGATCACTGACTGAGTGTGGTGCTTTCCTCCTGGGTCAAAGGTTCAAAACCTGCCTCACTCAAAGTGGTTTGTAAACCTCTGTCTGCGGCAAAGTTGAATGGGGCTCACCTTAAATAAACAGTGAAATGATGGACAGTGGTCGGGTGGAAGCTATCTGGATAGATGGATGGAATACTTACATTCAGTTTGTATTCCTGTTCCTGGGAACCTTTATGTTTAGTTTCTGTACATGTATATGTGTTAAGATTTTTGCTCAAATAAAACAATGTTTTTCCAGTTCATGACACAAATAGCCATACAATCAAATTTGTTCCTCAATTTACAATGGAATGTATGTGTAGGGGTCATGATATATAAAGACTGTAAATCTAAACACAGACTGTATTGTGACAATCATACCTTTTTTTCCAGAGATGTCACAATTTTATAGCTGACACTTCCAGATTGTTCGCTTATTACAGATGAGATATACTAATCAATACAATCAGCAACTATCAGAATGTCTGTAATATACTTGATCAACCGCTTTTTACATTGTTTCAAAATAATAACTCAATTTATCCTTCTCGCATGACTCATTGAGTTATATAAATAAACATACAATAAATGTAGCAAACTGAGCACTTGATAACCTAGCAATTGCAATCACTTGTCTATCTTATCAGGGATAAATTCTATATCATTTAACCCTCTGAAGATTTTTTAATGATTTACTACATGAATTAAAGTGTTTTACTGTTGTATCATTTATTAAGTTACCAACGTTTAACCTTAGAAAAATAAATATTCTGCAGCCATTTGTTTATGACACAGCAGAGCTTTGATTCTCTTATATTCTATTTTGTGTTTCAACTAAAACTAGCGATCGCCCAGAGGTCGAAATTTGACCAAAAATAATCCTATGTGAATACAAAGCACACGAATAAAGGCTGTTTTCGTCATGAGCAGTTAAACATAAGCTTTTGAACCAGTGTCATTATGCTGAACTTCACGAATAACCTCTCTCTCCCTCTCCCCCTCACCACCCTCTTCCCTTCTCTCCATCAGGTTTATTTTTTTATGTGGAATTAAAGCAGATAACTGAAGGGCGTTGCCATTCCAGTAGTCAGTAGGCCTCCTTAGTATTTTTATTTATATTATGCCTGAAACAGCTTTTCCTATTGGCATTTGCTATTATAACAACAGCTGTCAACTATACCATTTCATAGATAGTTCTTCCATAAGATGAACATCGACACTTTGAAGGCCTGTGGAGCGTAACCCTGAGAGCCGATGTAAATTGTAAGAGGTTTCTGCACATCTACATGACAACACCTTTCTATGGTATGCGTGAATTTCTCCTAAGATGCACACACGCTGAGAAAAAAGGAGGGACAGTTTTGTGCTTGCCTGTTAATATAATGATCCTTACATAATTTAGGAATAAATTGAAAGTATACGATTTATTGAACTGACATTGATAATGCACAAAATTTAGATGAATAGAAAAAGCTGTCTGTGAATCTTGCATAGAAGATTTAAAAATTAAATAATGATGATCCCAGTTACATTGGAAAAAATTCATAGAGAGCGAAAATATTTGGTTTAAACTACTGCATTCTGTGGAAAAACTGATAAACTTTTTTTTATCATATGATAAAAATATCATACATATGTTTATAGGAGGGACATTCAGAAACTTAAGATCGTTTGTGCACTGCGTTGAGCATAGTTCCGCCACCAGTGTGACTGCATATGGTGTAGTTCACTCTCCTGCCTGGCAAAATATGAGCCGAATCTCGTTGCTGAGCAACGTCGTGTTTCTACAGCGTTTAAAAATTACGACTTCAATCGAAAACCCCTACAAATGAGATATTCACAAAATGGGTGTTATTTGGTTTCTTAATGTGCAAAATTGAGATTTGTAAACCAAAACCAAAGAAAATTTATGATGAAATGGTGGTAAACAAGATGTGGAAATATCATGAAAGGATATATGTAATGAGCTGACAGTGAAGCGCCTGTTTTCCTTAATTTTTCTTTCAAATCATCTGTAATAACAATGGCCTGCCACTTCATTGTTGTTCATATTGGATCTTCCTTCATTAAACACGATACACCATTCCCTGATGACTTGTTCATTGCACTTTCACCATAAACTCTCTTTGGTATATTTCTTATCTGAATAGGCCAATCAATTTGCACATTCAGAAACCGAATAACACTGCTTATAACTCACATTTGGCCGGCTTTTCAACTGACCTCATATTGTGACGCTGTAGAAACAATACACGTTAATGCACTGCAACGAGACTCGGCTCACTCTTTGCTGGGGAGGGGAGTGAACTGCCGCACATGCATTCATGGTGGAGGGGGAGCTGTGCTCAACACAGTGCACACAAAATTAAGGGAGGGAATACTGGGGAAGGGTACGAGGGAATTACTTTCTGGACAACCCTCATAGAATCACGTGACCCAAATAAAATCTTTGTCATAAATAAACATGATTAAAACTTATAAGGAAAAGTCCTGAAGGAATTTTGGTTATTTTCTCAATTTTGACACATTTAGAAATCTTTACGAACATTTTTCTATGCAATATTTATGGGTTGTATCAAGATAACACTTTTGAATTTTGCAGGAAATTTTAATTACATGCATTCCAAAATAAACATTTGTATATATTATGAAATATAAAAAAATGGTGATTGATCAACATTTTCATTTATTGGCAATAAAGGAATAACCATGCGATTCTAGAAGCGTTGTTTTAAAACTTATAATATACCTTTAAAAACTATCAAAACTATAATTATAAGTGTAGTAAAAGACTTAGTTCACATTTTAAATAATCATTTATGTCTCAATATGTAACACATTTTTTTCGTGTACAGATTCCCTGAATTTCCAGGCTACAGTCAATTGACTTTGATAAATAAGATTTCTCTCTGACACCATAAACACAAAATGTTCATATTATTATACCCTCGAGGGAAGAGGATTCTATTTAAATGGGCTCATTTTTGTCTTGTTACATACCATTATTCATATAGCTACTGATCTGTGGAGTATTGCTTCTACTATTATCCAATGAGATATATTAGTAATTAGAGAATCAATATTATTCTCTTCTGTAAAAACCAATATTTTTTCAATCCTAAGGCTGTTTTATAATCTTTGAATAATGGTATACTCTTTTAATGAATGAAGATGAACACTTTATCTAAACTGTAATTTTCCTATGTAGCATAACAAAAAAATTAAATTACTACAAAACTAAACAATTTTAGTGATTTAAAACCGATAAGAATGATCTAACAAAGTATTAGTTAGCAATTGTGTTATTTACATTATGTGACAGAAGGATATTAAATCATGTAAAATAGAGGATATAAAGTGTAAAATACATGTCAAATTATCGATCAAGCCTAATCAAACGATGCTGTGAACACAATACATTGAAGCATAAATAAATTGTACTGTGTAAAATAGACCAGAAAAAACAGAATGGGGGGGGACAAAAAAAGTTGTTCAAATAATAAATTATAATCAGGTTGAAAAATAGAAATTTCAATTAAATGTAAAAAAAAATAAAAATTTACAACAATATTGATTTAGTAGTAGATGGTAAACTGGACTCCTAATCCAGGCTTCTTGAGTCCAAAGCCGTTTCCGTCATACCACAGTTCCGTGGATCCAAAAGCTTTGAGGGAAGTTTTACGGTCGTCACTTCGGAACAAACTGTATGATCCAATAGCGTCCAAGCTCACTACTTTCTTTACTCGCTGCATTTTCATCTTCAAGTCCACCCTTTTGTCATCTGCGAGTCTCCTTCGTCTAATTAGAGTTCCCTAAAATAGTAAAAAAGATATATATTTTTAAAAATAAAAATGCGCAAACAATTTAAAAAAATTAATGGACAGGATATAAAGAATGTCAAGTGAATTTCAAAATGGCATGGAACGATTGTTGTTAAGTATCATTGCAAAAGACCATTTTGATGTTTGATGTCCCTAATAAGAGTAAAAAATCAATGTTGAATTTTGTGACTGCTGCTTATGGCAAATAGAGGCTGGATCCAGTTTTGAACCTTCACAATTTTCAAGATTTTTCTGGAGATTGACTAAGGTGTTCCTTAAGGTTTGAAATGAGCACTTTGACCTCTGTGCTACCCAGCCAATCATAATTGAAAAAAAATCTTAACAATTGGAATTTTTTGTTAGACGAGATAAACTGTTTTCTAAACATATGTGTTTTAGATAATTATAAATATAATAAAATATATACTAAAAACATTCTGTAACTCTATAAACTGTTATGTTATTTTTAATGACATGATAAGCAAAATTTAAGTTGAAACATTCCATATACACCGTGACAGCTAATGATTACTCTTTCATTATTTACTCTACTAATACCTAACTAGCAAATTAAATGTAAGAATTGATGATAAAAACTTACGTCGTTGGATTCGCCATTTGTTCTATCCATATTCAAAAGTACATTATTGACATTTATGTCATTTAAGGAATGTCCCCTTCTGGAGTAGCTGGGATCTGCCAGGATGGTGTTCTGTAATGAAACTATAGTTAAACCAATGCAACTGTTAATCAATTTTACAAAATAAATAGAAACCATTGTCTTTTAAATAACTGCTAAGCTATTCAGTATCGATTTATTCAAATACAGTACTATAGTATTGGGGACTGTTAGTGTGCTTCAAAATATTTTTGAAATCGTTTGCCCACAAACTGATCTATTTAAAATAATTATGCAGTTTAAAAGTAAGTCATAAGGGGACTGAAATGCAGTTCTATTTGTTTAATATAGTCTGTCTAGCAAAGTTTTTAAAATGTAGTACTGTTTTTCAATAGCTTCTAAATTATCTTATTAAAAAAAAACATATCTTGCAGCTTACAGTACGATAATTATACTAAACCAGAGCAGCTCATCCATCCTCTTAAATCAAGCATCTGAATATATTTGATTTTCTTAAATTTAACTCCTTGCTGAAAACAAATACAGTTAAATCATATCTCATCTGCTTGGTTACCAGGAAAATAAATATCAACATTATTAGTAACTCACATGAACTACACTCTTTTTTCCAAACAATTAAATTACTGGTTTTGTTATTAAATATAGTTTTGTTAAATAAATGACTGATTAACACATTTTAACATTGGTATGTCTTAGTGTTGTCACATATTCTTGTTTTAACTGCTTTTAACATGTTCAGTGTGGCAGGTGGGATTTCTGACTGTTGCCAAGCAAGGAAACAAATGCAATTATCACGAATAAACATGATTAATTGCACTGAACATGTTAAACAACATCTTAAATAAATGTTTAACAATATCATACAATTTGTCTGTGTGTTTATAGTCGATGGATATTTTATTTCTTCAATAAAAACCTAATTAAGTAATGGCTAACTTATGTACACTTCCTAAATAGTATTCGATACATTGTCATTGGTTGGTGCAAATAAAGATTCAAGTGTGCAGTCTTAACAGCTAAGACTTTGTTTATAACAAAATAAAAATATGGATATTGCATTTTTCATGTTACTGGGAAATATCAATGACTTTTACAATTAAGTACAAATAATATATATTTTTTGAAAAAATAACTTTTAAGTATAATAGCTTACGCCCAATGAGTCAGTAAAGACGGCGTGGCGAGGAAGCTTATTATCCATATCTTGGTTGTTCCCATAAACGGCTGTCATAGTCCCAGAAAACGGGGCAGCGGTGACAAACCCGCACCCAACAACCACCAGCGAGGATAGCAGCAGCATGATTGCTGAAAAAAGGTTGTTCATGTTCACAATTGCCTGATCTCAACAGTTTCATCCACTCCATTATGCTTCTCATCCTTCATAACTTTCATTAACTAACACACAATTCAAGAGTAACATAAACATGACTAGTTTTTTAACATATATTGTGCTTGAACTTTGGATTTTGTCTTTGTCCTTCGCATAATTTAAGTTTGTCCATTATACAGTGTTTAATTTATTCAAAAAACATTAAATTATATTACCTGTACTAGGCAGTAGTCAATACTTCCAATATTTTTTAGAATTACCTCTTGCTTTAAATTATGATTTCAAATTGGCTTAGTTAATAATAAAATATCGTTTATCATTAGTGTAAATGTAGTTTTTAAATTTAAAAAATACGATACTAGACTGGCCATTTCATCAGAGAAATAATGCTTAGATTTGTTTACTAATAAAAAGTATTTGCTCAGAAAATATAATCAAGAAATATGTATATCAAATAATTAAGACTATTGTTTTTATTTGGGATTCCCTATCCAAAAGACTTTCAAAGTTCCCTTGTAGAACTTATTAGGAACATTCATTACCCACATAGCTTAAACAGCCAAGGAGTGTGTTATATTCACTCACAAATATGTAGTACCGTACATAAAACTGTTTATGATTAAATAAAACTCTCTGCAGGGGTTAATTATTTTTATATTAAGTGTGTTTGTGAGAGTGTGTGTGTGTGTGTGTTTAAAGTTGTTTTCAAATACACAATATATCTGCTAAGTACCCCAGGTTTTTAAAACTGACTCAATATGCTCTTTCAAAAGATTAACAACTAAGTGAAGAACTGAATAGTTTTAGAACTATTACAGTTGACTACTTCATAGTAAATATAATTAGAAGATCAACACCAAAGAGTATTTATTATAATTACCACTTGTTAACGATACCGTCAGATTCTTTTTTAGTTCTTTGACTGTTTTATTAATCACCAGTGGCGTACTTTCGTAGTTGGGGGCCTGGGGCGGCGGATATATTTGTAGGGGCCTATATATACATTAAGGGTTGAAGAGGGGGCTATTCATATGTATGTATAGTATGTATTAAGAGCGTGCGAGTACTCAAAATTTGAGTATTTAAATAGTCAACTGAACTCAAAGTTTTAAATACTTTGTTCGAGCGAGTATTTCCCGCCAATCTTTGGACGATCGCAACCTGTCAAATCATGCAGTAAATGGCCGCCAGAGACGATCGCACCACGTAAAATCGGCCAAAAATTGCTAGACATAACATTATGACACATGAATCGGTCATAAAAAAAAACCGAACTGTGTAAGTGGCGACGGAACCCGTATATTATCGGCCATAATTGAAGACGTTACAGATGATATTATCTGGAATTAATGTCCTTGCTGCGTAATATCGGCTATAAACATCGAGGGAAAACAAAATACTGTCCAAAAATTACGACTACTATATAATAATACGACATTAAATTGGTAGCAATTCTCCGGAGATTGGCGGGAAATACACTCGCTTAGACTTTCGAACATTATTCAAAATTTGGGGGCCTATGCCAGAGCCCTGGGGCGGACCGCCCCCCCCATTGGGGCGCCACTGCAAAGCACTAACATATGGTAAATTCAAGTCGTATGAATTATTAATAAAACAGGATCAGGATGTACAAATAACATAATGCTAGGAATACCCAAAGCTTGTGGACTGAAAAAGTAGGTGACTTTACAGTAAACCCTGACCCTACTGTATTTCCGTTATATATTTATTGCTAGATCAGGTTTAAATATAGAGAACAATAATTTCTTGTGTTTAGTTTCTCAATGGTGAAATAATAAAAAAATATCATTATTACAACAGAGGTATTAATTTTTAATGGTGTATAATGAAAATATTGACAGTATAAACATAATATAGCAAAAACCAGTTTGGAGTGGCAAGAGGGGGCAGTTGCCCCCCTGCCAATAATTTGGCTTGGAGAAAATGTCATTGAAATATTTTAAAATTGTGATAATTACGGTCATGACCATTTCTGCCCCCCACCTTTAATTGAAATACTCAAGTTATGATTGTGGTCAAATTTATAATGAAACTCAAACTTACCAGATGCTGTAAGATTGTTCTGGAGGATTGGTTCCCAATTAAGACTCTCCAATAATAACTATCAGATGGCCATTGATTGTTCATGCAGTTTAGATTAAAGAGATATAAACATCGCGTCTTTAAAGTATTTTATAACAGCATTTAATATGTAACAGCAACTTGTACATTGCGCTTGAATGTCGCATACAACAAAAAGGAATGAGTTCAAACTCTACACACTGATTTAAGGGGAGAGAATTTTCACATTTAAAACTTTATAATGTTATTTTTAATTACTTTTTAATGGGAAACAGTTTACATTAAAAATATTATGATGCTCCTAGTTTTACTTATCTGTATTGTTGGAATGACAATGTTATGCATTATGGTTAGGAGGAGGTCCTGTCAGGAGTGAAAATAGGTATTGAGAATGATAAAACTACGTCAAAATATGTAAAACAGCCTTCGCAAAAGTAAAATCCCCATAAGGCAACACAGTGTTTTTGGTCAACTTACATTTTCTAACATGGTAAATATTTATGCTATAATGATGAGGTAGGGCTTATAATTTTTGGACGTTTTACGTTCTAGTGTTTCTTATGTATCGATTTTCAGAGTTTTTGACTCTTTTAGGGAAGTTTGAAACGATCCCCCAAAACCCATGGGACTTTGGACGGTAACCAAACCCTGTTTATTTTACCATCTAAAGTTATTTTTATAGTTAGAAAGTCCTGTTACAACTAATAGTCTGACGCCAAATAGCAACTGAGTCCAGTAAATGAGTGTGTTTACACAATTTTTGGTTTTACTCTCTGAATTGATTCAGCATATCTCAGTGACCTCTCTAACCATTACACTGCACCCAGCCTGGTTGAGTGGAAGATAAGAGCTAACTCATCTGCCTGATTAAATAAAAGAGCTCCAACACATTTTCAAACTACATTTTACCACTACTAAAATATTACCAGTTTTATTGGCGGGGTAATAAACTTTGTTAGTAACTTTTTCCCTTAATTTTGGCACACACATGGAATTACACAGTGTAGAGTATGAGATTTACAACTAACTAGCTGGCCCGACAGACGTTTTCCTGTCCTAATGTCATTGAATTTGTTTTATGTCAAATAATCGTTCATTTTCAAGATGAGCTCATTCGCTTCGCTCACTCGCCTATTTTTATATAGTATTAACTTCGGCATCGAAAATTGAGTTTGAGTTGCCATTCAAGTGAATTTGTTATTTCCATATTGAAATATGTTTATGCCTTTCAAGTATGTTTAGATATAATCGTTGTTAACAGCTGTTTAGTGTAACTAACTGAACTTTGATCAAATCAATGGGAACTTTGAAGGCTAGTGGGACAGAGCCCTTAGGTCGGATTAAAAATTTTCTTTTATAAAAACCTTGTCCTGACATTAACGAACACAACAACAAAATAATTATTCAATTTGGTGCACTCAATCTGAAGTTATGGCGTGACCAAGAGAAATAGGTACTGATTTTTATATATTAAGATTTTAAATTTACTCAAGCTCAAACAAATTATTCTAATTTGTTATTTTTTTAATTTTCTTGTTTCAGTGCATGCTTTGGAGCTGGTACCTTGCCAACGACACACAATTCTACGCCATTGGTATCCTCATCTTGCTCATATCTGTCAGGTCAGTTCTATCCCTTTTTAGGTTTAACACTAATTTTAATGTAAAATAGTTCTTACGGTATAAGACTGTTTTCAATAGGTATTTGGGCAGCAAGCACCCATTGGTAAGGTTCAGTAATTATCTATCTAACTTACACCATTTGTTCCATCCCTCTCGCACAATTTCTTCAGAAGAATCGCTTTCCAAAGAAGCCCTACTATAATTTGAATTTTTGCTTATATGGTAGACTAGGCTTCGCTCACGAAAAATTAAAAAACATATTCTAAATATGAACCTGACCAGCATTATAAACTCTTTGATTATGATTTACCATATGACTTCCTTTGCAATAACTGACAAACATTGTAAGTGCAGCTGGTAGTTTTATAAACGGTATCCTCCCATAAGATTTGCATTGGATCTTACAGAGCCTGTGGGTGGAGCCCTAAGGTTGGATGTAGACGTTATCAGGTCTATATGTTAACGCATTTACTGCGTTAATCGTGTATATTCATGATAATTGCATTTATTTCCTTGTTAGGCAACCGACGGAAATCCGGCGCGCCACACTGAATGTGTTAATTTGATATGTAAGCTGTGTTCATGCAAAATTCTAGTAGTTTTTGTGTGATGGAACTCCAAATATCTATACATACATCAAAACTTTCACATTTATAGTATTAGTAGGAAGAAATAAACTTTCTATAAAAAGCGAAAATAAAAATAAGACTGTGTAACTAAAACTTTTAGAATTTTGAAGGTGATTTGACAAGAAAAACTTTACTTTAACAGAACAAAGTCTATAGATAGGGATCAACTAACTATATAACTCCTTACACTCTGTATAGTTTATTCAGTACCCGGGGTGATTAATATAAGTGTGCTACCTATTTTTCATGAAGAGTATGAGAGCTATTAAAATAAAGTTAAAAGACAACTCCCTTGGATTTTTGGTTTTGTATAATTTAGTAATTTTCAAATTTTAATATTATCTGCCATTTTTCTAGTATTTTTACATTTAGTTTTCTGGTTATAAGCTTATAACCTTAGCTTGTGTGCACAATAGTGACAGTTTATTATTTATGTTTCAGACATTTCCGTGTCGCAGTGGCAGGACTGCTGGTGTTCCTGTTCACCTCTTGGCTAACCACTGGCCTCATCTCTGCTCAATACCAGTATAAAGTCAGGTGAGCTGAATTGATTTTTGTATAAATGCATTATAACCCTCCAATAACTTTTCCTTTCACCAATTTTTGCCAGTTGTTATTTTTATTCTCTTAACACGTGAGTAAATACAAACGCTTTTTGGAGAAAACAGTTTAGTAAACTCCCAAAATTTAAGAACATCATGATACAACCTTTTTAACTCAAATTCAAGACATCCATATTAACCTAGTGGTTCATTTAATATAAACAATTGATATACAGTATTACAGAATTTTCCTTTTACGATATTCAAGGCAATGGCTTTCATACAACCATCAAGTCATAAGTAAAGTGTGAATACTTTCTTTAAAAATTCATATTCTGTAAGTTGCTTGTATAGTTTTTCTTCCCTAAATTTATTTAACTGTTGCATGACAGAGTTGAGCAGCCTGAGCTGCAGTTGTTTGACCAGATCTACGACAAGCCATGGACCCGACTCGGTCCCTACCTCGTGGGCATGTTCTCTGGCTGGTTCCTCTTCAAGACTAAGTGCAAAGTGCATATATCAAAGGTGAAGTAATATTTTTTACTATGATCTGTCTGTTAAATTTAGGCGGTTTAAGAGGAGGTTAAATTGTTTCCCCCACTCCTCCGCCTCAGTTTGATACCCTATCCAGCTGATCGCACTTTGTTTCAAAATGTCAAAATAGTATTTATGTTTACATTTAATATTTGATTCATTTGGTGTTTATGCATTATTCCAGTGAAATTATTCAGTGTTGTTGAAATTGAAACAAAAAGTCCTGATATTAGAAAATAGACGAGCTAAACAATTTTTGTTCATTGTATACAAATACCTAAAATATCTCGCCAAAAATCGGCATAACGTATTTTCTGACACAAATAACGTTACTGTTACTGTAGAAAAACTGGATCAGTTATTATGCTACGAGGATAGTTATGGAAGTGAAAGCAGGAACGACACTGACAGTGAGGGTCCAGGCGCCATAGAAAGAGTTTAAACCACAAATGTATGCTGTTGTCCTGTAAATAGGCCAGATATAAAATAGATCTACCCACGTGCTGCTGTTCATGTCTTGGTTTAAGATTGCTATTATTTTTATTCTATCGTATTGCCTTATTAGTTTACCTTATATGTAAAACTGTGTTCTGTAGTATTTAATCCAAATAATAAAGGTCTGCTTCTCATTTACATTTTATTTATTTATTTGTTTTAATTTACATTTATTTGCTATCAAAGCGTACATTATGATACATTAAGGCATATTCTGGTTTGTAAAAATGATTTTATAAATCTTAAAAGCATGTGTGCAAAACAAGAATGATCGGATACCTAATTAGGTAATGGGAATTTTAAAATAAAAGTTGATTTTGCCATTTACTTAGCAATGAGGGAAAGCTTTATTTGCTTTGCTTTATTTATATCTCCCAAGGTTAATATAGAATTGTATGCAACGATATTAAAACCATTGACTATATTAGTCAATGTTAAAACGTAATAGTCCTAATATACTCATGATTTTACATTATATTATGATCGTTTTATGAACAACTAAGCAGGCGAAAGTTCACCGATCCTTCGATGAGCTTGTTTGTCTTTCGGCCACACTGATTTGATTTAAAAAACAGCTGTGATATCATTCAATGGTCTGATCCAGTGGAGGGGATACTAATGCTTCCCCTCAATCCGCCTAAATATATCAGACAGATTATAGTGGACCTGTTGCTCTAAATTGAGCAAAACAAACTTGTATTGTTTATATCAGTTATCAGCTGTTCTTACTGTTTACCTGTTTTAGAATGCAACTGAATTCAAACTACTCTCCATGCTATATTTATGGGAAAAAATTGAACTTTGAGGGTGTCCTGTGCCCTTCAAAAAACAGTACAGTATTAGAAATTGAAAACCACTTTGCATAACTACGAATCTGGGCCATTATTTTTACACCTTAACTGTCAAAATCAGTCCAGGAATAATGGAGGAGTTCTGTTTAAAAAAATCGCCTTAGGGTATTATAGATATAGAAGATTGTAATTATCACAAGTTCATTAATTCATTTTAGTTTAAAATGTTTCTGGTAAAAATTATATAAACAATAACACAATTATTTAAACTTTTTATACATGCGTGGCAGGCCATAGGCAAAATTCAACTCAAACTCTGTATAACGCCTGTCTCAACAACGTCTATTCAATTCCGTTTTAAACATTACAAATATTTAAGGTAACAATAACACTGGTAACTGGTCTTTGCTGAATAATTATCTCCCAGCTGCAGCGGCTTATTTTTGTTATTGTTGCATGAATTATATTGAAAAGACATTCATTCTAGCGACAATTATATTTTTTATAAAAAATATCAGCAAACAATTTAATTGGTGAAATCCTTATTCTGCTTATTTGTACATATATGGAAACATACTCTGAGAGGTCACAGAAATACCGCCGCTGGGGATATGAGTCACTCGGTTATGCCCTACTCTACTGCTAATAATGTAGACCAATCATATCTTTTTTGCTTGATTTTGTTGAAAAATATCTCAGTTCATTTCATGATTAATTGTAATTACGTTTAATTGTAAATTAATTAACACTAGAATTGCATTATTCTTGTTACAGTAGACACTCTCTCAACCGGCATCTTTGGGACCGCGGCCATGCCGGATAACTGATTTTGCCGGATAATAGAACATACATCGTTTTTAAAGGGGATACTGAAGATAATTACCTCCATAAAATACCTAAATGAACGAAACACATATTTTACATGATAGGTTATCAATAAAACACAGAGTACGAAATAGTATTGTACATTTTAAACACTAAAAGTAGCTGCACATTCCAGTGCACTGGTGGCTGTGGTCTATGAGCGCCCAAACATAACTAGAAAAAGCCGACGTGAGTGGCTTGGCTGATGCCGGTTAGTAGAACGTGCCGGTTCTTAGAATGCCGGATAAAAGAGCGTCTACTGTAATACATAACAAATTCTTGTGAGGTCAAAAAAATTGTATTGCAACATGTATTACATGTATTAGTGACTACCTCATAAGAATATAATTCAATAAGATCTCTTGAGTAGTAGTCAGCCATATTTTTAATAGGAAATAGGATAAATCAACCTGGATGTTAATAAAAGTTAAGGTTTACTAATGGGAAACTGTAAACATTTTTGCATTAATCCTTAAGGTATAACCATGGAAGAAGCAGTATATATGGAGCGGTCACGTAGGACGGATAGTGAAGCCGCGCCGGACTGTACTGTTGCGGGGGGAGGGGAGGCGGCCGCAACGCCACCGGGGCCGTGCGCCTCAATACCTGATTACCTGATTGTGCACAATAAATAAATAGTTTATTGGTGTAAACACATTCTTTTAGCAAGCAAAATAAATAAAATGAGCGCGGGTTGAAAGATTGATATAATTATTCCAGTTTATTATGACTTCTATAAAACTCACACCACTAGAATACGGTTAAATTTGGTATTAAAAGGTTCAGCAGTTAATGAGGGGGAGGGGTTCGTTAGATTATTTTTGATTTGGTTCCAAATTGGCCAGGAACCTACATAAAGTCAGCTTGGGTTGAGAGTTTTCTATAGTTCTTCTGAGTAATTATTACTTCTATTAAACATAAACCACTCAGAAATGGTTAATATCGGTTATTACCTGATCGAGCGCTAAATTAATAACATGAATAAATAGATTATCTGTGTATAAACACATTTTATTGGCAAGGAAACTATTTAAAGAGAGCGCATGTTGAAAGATTTCTATAATTGTTCTAAGTCTATTATTACATTTAGAAAAATGTATACCGCTCGAACACGGTTAAATTTGGTATTAAAAGTTTCAGCACTTAATAGGGGAAAAAACCTTTAGTTTGTTTGGTTAAAAATCGATTACAGTATATAGGCCAGGAGCTAATTTAAAGGAAGTGCGGGTCCAAGATTTATATAACTATTCTTAGTTGTATATTTTTGTATTAAAAAAGTAATACTCAAACATGGTTAAAACTGGTATTAAAAGTTTAAGCAGTTGGTAAGCAATATGAATTAGTAGGTTTTTTGCCATAATCACGTTATATTGGGCAGTAACCTAATTCATGTGAGCGCGGGTTGAGAGTTTTCAAAATATATTTGTTATTATTATAATTTTTACTGAAAAAATGCCAAACTAATATGCTTAAATTTGGTATTAAAAATTTGAGCAACTCATTAGGAACACGAATAAATAGGTTATTTGAATAAACAAGAAAGATATTGTCCAAAAACGTAATTAAAGTGAGCGCATGTCAAGAGTTTTAAATAATCCTTCTAAGTTTCTATTTCATTTACTAAATATTTATATGATATATTTGGTAATACTTGGTACCAGCGTCTCGATAATTTAATAAGGAATACGAATCAAGAAGCCATTTGCCCAAAAACCAATTAGCTTGGCGGGAATTCTAATTCAACTAAGCGCGAGACGAGTTTTTCCCTGTCTTTCCCTATCTTTCATGCTAAACAGAGCGCTTTTGCCATCTTACTGACTCCCTTGCCATCTAATCGCCAGTTGTGAGGGGGCGTGCCTGGCTTCATCGGCCCTAATGTTAATGCATTGGCAAGTCTTCTCCAGTAATACTATACCTCCATGGGTATGATATGTTTTTATTAACTATCCCAAAGGCAATTTGCTAAATTATGTTAAAATGATTTTCATAAATATCTTGTTTTTGTATTTATAGATATATGTGATGAATACAATTTCAATACCTCAAACACAAGCTTGCCAAGGACGAAAAGACTAAGTAACATTAACATTAACCATTTACTTAGTATGACTTTTTAGAGACGTTGTTCGCTAGAGACATTATAATAAGAGGATTTTCCTAGTATTTTATAGGGAGTTAGCAGGAACCCAATCCCTTTGTCTTTCTGAACTAAAGTAAAACACAGTAGTAGGCTACAAGAGAATTTTTATAGTTCTGTGGAACTTACAAAATTTCTCCCTCAATCAATCGTCAAGTTGTTGACTCCCATGGTTGATTCATGTTTACAACCGAACATTGCTGTGCTCAGTTCACGACGGTGACGTGCTGGTTCCTGTCATTGCTGGTGTTGGCCAGCCTGGTGTACGGAGTGCTGAACGCCCAGCTGGGAGTGACGGGCTCAGCCATCTACACTGCGCTCGGCCATACGTCCTGGGGTGGGGCGCTCAGCTGGATCGTCATAGCTTGCTGCACCGGCCACGGCGGTAGGAAGCTGGTTTGGTTTTACTAGTTATATTTGCAGTGAATCTTCCATAGCCTGTTTATAAATGAATTGTTATATGTACCTCAATTTCTTATTGTCTAGAGTAGTATGGAGTGATGGTAAGATTCTTACTTCAATGTGATTTATGATAATCACGGTTTAAAAGAATTTCTAAAACTGGGGTACCATAGCTCAAAAGTTTTGAAAATTATTTAGAGTCAGAAGCAGGATAATTTATTGTTGTTATAAGTTTAAAAAGTGGGCATCGTCACATAATTTCTTATAGTTACAATATCTGAAATATTACAAATAAACATCAGTAAAGTAAAAAAAAGGTTGTTCAGTCAAATTATATGAATGAATTAAGTTTTGTTTTTAACAGCATTAGTTTAATTATCATCAGCTTTTATCTTTAGCTGTTACCTTTTTATCATAACACGTTGAATTAAATCTCAGTAAAGGAGCTCTTATATATAATTTAATAAATAGTACTATTTACTTCAAAAATAAATCCCAAATAAAAATAAAATTGATTTGTGCTTTTAAATTAACATCTTTAAAGACAGTTTTGTCCAAATCTTTGATCGATCACTGAATTACTGTATAAAGTCACCAACGCAACTAGGGCATGTTTTGAAGGTGAATATGAATGAATGATAAGCGTAGAGTGGGTGGGGTGTATTGTGTAGCGTTGTTACTGACTAAGACTGGCTGATTCTTTAGCCAGGATCATTAATTAATAGCCCAATGACCAATGGCAGCTGGATCCAGGATCAAACCTTCACAAAATGTTCTCAGGATCAACCTGGCAAACTTCAAATTATGAAGCCACCACGTTAACGAATACACTAACCAGCCAATGCTGTTTCGTCAAAATCTCTACTAAGAGGACTCTAAACCATCAGTGGTCATATAGCTAAACTCATTTATTTTACGTCTTATTCTCGTTTTTTGCTAGTTATCGTGATATAAAATTGCCATTTGACAACCAATTATTATTCCCACAGTGATTTGTATTATGAGTATAATAAACTGATAGTTTCCCTGTGTGTTTGCTGTGAAGGTTACATCGACACCCTACTGTCATGCCGCTTGCTTCACCCACTGTCCAGACTGACGTACTGCGCCTATCTCATCCATCCCGTGCTGATGGCCTCAGTCAGCTTCCAGATGGACGGACCTTTGCACCTCCACAACGGCTTGGTTGTAAGTTCTATTGTCAGTTTGTCAGGTAGTGTTTGTAACAAGCTACTCAGTCAGTTGGAGTTGGCTAGCTATATATCACATTTTAATGTAGAAACTTGAGAAAATATATAAAGGAAAATTTGCCAGTGCACATTGATAGGCACAATTCTTCAAGATATATTAAAATTCCCAATCATTACAACTGAAATTTTACATTTTTATTACATCCTTGGCCTAATGCCTTGCGTGGTGACAATATTGACCATACAGATCAAATAAAACTTCTTCTGCTGATGCATATCCCATTTTTAATTTACAAATAGCTAACACAAATGTCTATTTACTATTTTATATGCAGCCCCTGGATTGTTTATTCATGTTATTTTTAGGCTTTTAAGAATCTAAAACATTTAGTTATCCAAACTGATTTCAGGTCCGAAGACTCATCAACGGTGGTAGTATAGGAAATCAATTTTTTTTAAGTTACCATCCTTAGCTGAATTTTTGATAGATTTCACAAATATATAATTTTACATTAGTGAGAAAGTATACATGTTGGGTAGACATAAAAATGTTTACGAATACTTATATATGTGTGGAACCTAGACAAAACCCAGTTAAAAAGTCCAGTTTTAAAAATCCAGTAAAGGATGATAACTTTAAAAAAAGTTGTTTTCCTATACTTCCACTGATGATGAGTCTTCGGACTTGAAATCAATTAACTATTTTTTATTTTTTATTGTTAAGGTAAGCCTAGAATTAGTACATTTGATTATTTTAACAAATAATGTTGACATTAAATAAATCTCAAAACTTCAATAGTAAAGTTCAAAATTGATTTTCAGTCAATATTATTTTAAAATCTATTAATCATGGTAAAATGTTTACTAACTACACTGCCCCTATATTTTCCAGCTGGTCTTGTACTTCGGAAACATCGTAGCCTCCTTCCTGCTGTCGTTTTGCATCTCAATGACGTTCGAGGCTCCGATTGTCCGCTTGCTCAAAGTTATAACTTCTCCCAAGCCAACTAGGACAAACTCTATTGAAGAGTAGTGTAATTTTTCAGTGTACAATTATGCTTAAATGACTGTTTACAACCTAAATTTTGGTGTGACTTGAATACTGTTTTTGCAGTTATGCCAACATAGGCCTGAAAATGCTCACAGTGATAGGGATACTATATTTAGTTATGTAATTATTTTGTACAGAGTGAATTGAAGAGTGGTAGACTGTTTGAGAAAACATGATGTAAAAATTAAGCTTCAGATTACGTTTAAACATTTTCTGAATTAAATTTTAGCAGTTTAAGCTCAAATATGGTAAAAACTTCTTTACGACGTCTTCTTCGCATGAACCTTTCTCAGGTATGCGATACATCAAATATATAGAACACATAAATACATTTGTACAGCCCAGTTTTATCTAGAATGTTTTGAACTTGTGTTTCATTCCAAAATGTATTCAAATTTTTATTTAATCTTCCTGAGAAAGTTTTTAAAATTTCAACCATATATGTTAAAATGTAGAGCGTTTTGGATTTTGTATTTTCTTTCTAATTGACTGAATAAAGTACAAGCTAAAATATGACGTTATTTCTATTTGAATTCATATAATAATTTTAAACCTTGTAAATTCTTGGATTCTTATTATTTTATCTTAATACATAATAAACTCTGTTCTCAGCATATAGTTTAAAATTTAAAATTTTTAAAACTTCATACTCTGATTATACCAGGTAGAACAGAAAGCCATTCAATGCAAGTTAGACTGGTATGCACAAGCATTAGTCTATGTGTTGTATTCGGCTGTTTTGATATTTTGAACACTATCAGTGATTTTCGAAGTTTACATCCAGTCGGTGGTATGTGTCGACCTGTTTACATATCCCAAAATAACAAGAGCCTGAATTTTTAATACATCACTACTGAGCAAATCATTAAATTATTACGTTAAGAATAAAGTTATTTATTAAAATTGAGCCCAAACATAACGGAGACATGACATATCCTTCATGAGACAAGAACAATTATCAGTAACTTATATAGTTTAAAACATCAACATGTTTAAAATAATGTACTGATACCATCATTTTTATTTTTAAATAACTATTTTATTTTATTTTTACAATAAATTTCAGTACATTATAATAGTGGACAATTAAGTTGACAGTTGAGCTGTAGCCAGTAGCATGGTTGTACGCTGTCACTGTTGTCATTTTGCCATAGAAAAATAACACTCAAATGTTATTCCGATCAGCTGGTGTGGATTTTTGGCAAAGCAGCACGTCTTTTATCAGCTGATTTTGAAGGAAAGCTCGGCTAACCACGCCCTCAACTGGCAATTTAACTCTCCGCTATTATAATAATTACAGCCAACATATTTATTATTTCTAAGGCTCCTCAATTCAGGGCAGATCTTGTCCAGAGAGCATAAAATCAGTAGGTTCGTTATCTATAGGGACTAAGCTTTGGAAAAACCCACAATAGTGTGTGCCGTGAACAACAATTACATATTTCCTTGAAATAATTTAATTTCTTTAATAGCATGATACGTGTTGTTACAACTAAATAGGATAAATAAATTACGTCTTACAACACTAAAAAGTATATTTACAATATACTATACAATACACTATACTTACTTACAAGACGGTAAAATATACACAAAAGATGGTACAACGAAAGATGAACCATATTTTTGAACCATCTTAACAGATGGTACAAAGAAGGCTTGTACCATCTTTTGTGTATATTTTACCGTCTTGTATGTAAGTATAGTATAAGTGTAAATATACTTTTTAGTGTTGTGAGACGTAGTTTATTTATCATATGAAATAATTTAATAAAACTTAAATAATTTCTGTTTATTGGATTTTACTTCATATCAAAGAAGACCTTTTAACTATTTATTTTCATTAACAACCACTTGAACCCTTGAAAGTTGATTAGTTAAATCCATCTTATGTTGTTATTATATAAGTAATACCAGTGATATTTATGGCTTATATTTATTTAAGTAATTCATCTTACATTCAAAGTTACCATATAGCAATAGTATAGACATTTATTTATTTTAAGTAGGTCTAGTTCACTGTAATACTGTCATCCTCACTGAACAAAATGTACATAAAAAACAAATTTTACTTTAAAAAATTAATTAAAATACTGTGTAGGAAATTTTTAGTATATTACATCTATACGATATTTAAATTGAAAAATTCCTTCAATCTCTGTTTTTAAATGTGTTTGTACTAGATGTATAATTTAATAACTGTTGCTCGTATATAATATCTGTATGTATAAAAACATGAAAAGCTTATGCATATTAGAAGAGAATTAATTTAAGTGTGGTTTACAAAGGCCCTGAAAGAACCGGTTAAAAATACATTTACAATGTCGAAGTAAACTTGATTAGTAAACAAAAATCATAGGAAGAAGATATTTTCGTCATAAATATTTTCATCATATTTTTTGCAAGTATCCGGTTTATTGAAATAAAAAATACAACATTGTCACCAAAATTAATTTAGATCAAAACAAATTTTAAATCAACCATCAATTTTAAACCAATTTACAAAAATCATTCAATATGAGTTATTAACTGACTTAAGTTGATCACCTTCCTAGTAAACTAGTGCTTACATGACCAATTAAAGTATAATTGTCCAACTCAAGTTTTCAGAAAAAACAAAAAAACTCTTAAGTTGCTAATGTAATTTTCTTTATTCAAAAACAATTTGTTTGATTCAAGTTGGATATTGCCTCTGAATCAAGTTTACTTCAGTAATAAGCTAGTTTATTCAATTTAAGTTGAATCAATTTGAATCGCTCAACTAAAGTTGCTAATAATTTGTATGTTGCTTTTTTATGTTTTGTAATAGATGTTACATATTCAAATTTTAACTGTCGTCGGAAAAGGTATGTAACCAAACTTTCTTAAATTTGCTTCTTTGAAACTCCATCTTATTCATAATGTAATATGTTGTAATATGTCGTATGTTGTAATCGTAATATGTAAGCTTATCAAAACAATGTTCAATAATAAAATAGAACACATTAGTTTTAAGATTTATGTATAATTTCTATGTTCTGTTATTTGACCTTAATAATTTTTAATTATAATGTGTATTGTTTGAATGTATGTTTATTGTTGTAAAAAAACTGATTTATGTTTTAACAGAAGTAAACTTCTGTAGCTGCTGCAGTGGCCTTACTTAGTATTTTCAAAAGTCACCAAAGTTGCTGTATCAGTAATTAGTCGTAAGATTTGTACATAATTGTAAATTAGTGTAAGTGTTTTTACCTTTAAAACTGTATAAATAAAACACCTTTGATAAAACAAAAATTATTTTTATTAGACTTAAAAAGTCAGATTTTGAATCCATCAAGGAAACTACAGGCATTCATAGTTAAACTTAAAGACATGATGTATGTATTACAATTTACATACATTATGATATTTTTTACCCATCGACAACAGTGCATCAAAAAACAGCAAACCATAAAATGTTACAATGTATTCAGAAATACATTTGTCCCTGAGATATTTTACTGATTCAAAATAAGTTGTAAACATAGTGCTTGTTAAGAAAATTATCTCACAACTTGACTCTACTCTGCCTTGGCAAATGATGTAAGTAAAATTGTAAAGTTAAATTTGTAAATAACACAACAAAGTGTGTTAATTTAATTTCAATTTGTTATAAAATCGAAGAGTATAGTTGAAGAGTGTGTGCTCATAGTCTATTAGCCAACGCCTCAACCATCGCAAGGTGGCCCATGATGTCCACAGGATGAGGAGGAACGTGAACATAAGCACGGAGATAACATCCAGACTTGCCAGCTGCAATGGAGTAATGACCGGTTTAATTACACTGACAAACTAACTGAAAACTCTATATCGAGACGTTTGATTGAATGTCACACTGATGTGTGTTTAACAGGTTTGCTACAAACATTAAAAAAATCCATAATATAAACTAACCGTCCCACATTTGCACCACTGGAATTTCGCCAGAGACCAGCGGTCCATATTTGAGCCGCTCAGTCCACTTCAGTAGACTGACATCCCACATAGTGTACTAGTGTGCCCAGCTTTTTAAAATGCCTGGAACTTCGCAACTGTCCATTTTCAAATTTGATTACTTTCTGTCAGTCTGTAGTGACATCTGACATAAATGTGCGCTTGCTTTCTGGATTCTATGATTGTAGTATTCCCTGCTTCCCAAGAGTACTGGAGCTGGCATTCACATTGCTCGTGGATATTGAACTAACTGCTCAAGGTCAACCCTGTGTATTCCTTTTTTTTGGCTGGAATATTTTAATCATGTGACCGGCTCATATATGAGCTGATCAGAAGCGAACGTGTTAAACGGGGTCTAATGGATGAGTTAAAGAGGGCAGACAAATTACATAAAGAAACCAAATTAGAAGTGACTAGCTTTTTACCTGTGCTTCGCATAAAGAATTCAGGAATGAACAGCTGATTAAAATTGTTGCTGCAACTACATCTGTTTCTCATACATATTGCTCATAAGAATAACATGGAGTCATTAAAGTCCAATGGAGCAAAGCACATTGAACTGAGGGAGACAAAAGTTATTCCATGACTTCTACAGAGAAATCCCTTTAATTTGACACCTCAATCCATCAAAATTGGTTCATAAATAAAAGAATTTTGCTGTACTCAATAAATTCCTTATTAGGGATTTAGTATAATAGAAGATTATGAGTTTCTTTTTAAAACTGATAGATTGCAAACAATTCTGGGAGCATGTAATAGCACTAAACAATCAAATTAGATTATAACATCAGTTGCAAGCTGTTCTAACGATGGTTATGACCCATATTTTGATCGTATTTCAACTTCTAAAGCAACAACTGGCTATTATCACTAACCTGGTACCATGGAGCAGTGGAGTATGAGCTCTGGAGGTGTGAGGCTCCTCGATGACGGATCACATATTCCGTCCAGTACACTGCTTTATCCAGCGGTTTCATCGGCTGGTCTTCCCACACTTTTGAAGCTCTCTGGAGGTTCTCTTTATATCTAGAATTGAAATTTAGATGTTATAAAACATAGAACCTGGGGGGCCGATCTTTGCTCGGGGGAAGGCCAGTCAGTTTGTTTAGGTGACTTGGAGTAATATTTCACCACTTCCCCCTACTGATAATCAGATCTTTATAACTCATTTGCCTCTTTTCTAATTTTTTAAGGTCACTCCAGTTGTTATTTATAGCTCAATGTCCCTTTGATTTATTTTACTACTCTATATATGTAATCTTCACTCAAATCTTTTAATCTCTGCTCTCAGGAAACTACATGTTAATAATCATCCTATACTCTAATGAGTAAGGTTTGCTTGCTTGCTTGCGACACTAATCTCAAAAACGGCTCCAACGATTTCCTTCAAATGTTCAAAATAACTAATTTCTGGGATAAAAATCAGTTCTAGAGAGGCCTCATCCTCATGAAAAATCAAATAATGTAAAAATACCCCCGTAGCAGCAAACCTGCGTACTCAGCGAATTTCCAATGCATATATATGTATCCTAATACCACATAAAGCCATATACCAAGTTTCATCAATATACATTCATAAATAAATGATTTATGACATTTTAATTATTCTCCATAAGAATAACATGGCAGCTGAGTATGCAGGTTTGCTGAAGCAAGGAAGACAAAAAATAGGGTTTTATACAAATATCAATATAACTCATGTAGGTAAAGCCACATACCAAATTTCATTAATTTATTTTCATAATGAAGGCAGATAACATGTTACTTATTCTCCATAAGAATAACATGGGGCTGAGTACGCAGGTTTGCTGCTACGGGAGCCTTGGGTAAAAAATTGTTTTTTTGAGCAAATATCAATGGTCCACAACCAGATGAAGCCGTATACCAAGTTTCGTCAGTATACGTTCATAAATAAGCGAGATAAAAAATTTGTATTTTCCTCCATAAGAATAACATTAAGACAACGTACTGTGTTTAGCACTTTCAATATCTCGGTAACCAATTGACGTAGAGAAATGATCAAAATACCAAATTGTGTGTTTTTTTAAGCTGAATCCAATGAGAAAAAATAAAATTTGACTATTTCCAAAATTATATATAACAAATTCGAAAAACCCATTTTTGGGGTACAAAACCCCCCCAAAATACCCCTTTGGATAGAGCGATCTGGCTGGTTTTCAAACTTAAAGTCATAAATGTTGCTTTATACCAAATTTCATCAAAATCGGATATTTTTACAAGAGTTATCGTGCTCACGGACACACATATATATATATATATATATATATATATATATATATATATATATATATATATACAGTTTCGAACAAATGGTGTTTTTGGGGTCTGGGGACCTCAAAACGAAAAGTTATCATGGTCCCGGGCCTAGGTCTTACCATGCCGACTACGGTAATAGCTTCTTCCCTATAGGGGAAATTCGCTAAAACTAAAATGAAAAGTTAAAAAAATTAACATTGGGCTTATGGAGTTTAAAATCAAAACAAAAGAATTGTAACAGCTGTTCATAATCAACCAGGGAACTGTCAAAGTAATACTCATGTTGTTTATGTTTATTAACATGTGGTTTCCTGAGAGCAGAGATTAAAAGATTTGAGTGAAGATTACATATATAGAGTAGTAAAAAAAATCAAAGGGATATTGAGCTATAAATAACAACTGGAGGGACCTTAAAAATGTAGAAATTAGTTATACAAATCTGATTATCAGTAGGGGGAAGTGGTGAAATATTACTCCGAGTCATCTAAAAAAACTGACTGGCCTTCCCCCGAGCAAAGCTCGGCCCCCCAGGTACTCATATACAACATGAGTAATACTTTGACAGTTCCCTGGTTGATTATGAACAGCTGTTACAATTCTTTTGTTTTGATTTGAAACTCCCTAAGCCCAATGTTAATTTTTTAACTTTTCATTTTAGTTTTTTACATTATTTGATTTTTCCTGGGGATGAGGCCTGTCTAGAACTTATTTTTATCCTAGAAATTAGTTATTTCCAACAATTGAATGAAATCGTTGGAGCCGTTTTTGAGATCAGTGTCGCAAGCAAGCAAGCAAGCAACAAACCTTACTCATATTAGAGTATAGGATATTGAATTGGGGGATGCAAACCTTGGCTGAAGGAATAAGAATTTCTGAAATTGAGTATGAATGTACATAATAAATAAACTACCTTTTAAACAGACACACCAGATATTTCTTCTTTTTTTGTTTATTGATTGTTTTAAGCTTTTTTACAATTTTACTAACAATTATCCTCATGAGACACACTTAGTAATGATTTATTCAATTTTTCCTGAGATATATTCTAAGTTGTTTCATTTGAGATTCCCTGATATAAATATGATCCAGACTCAGCAGAGAGGGCCAGAATCTGAGTCATTCTGCCCACAATTCACAATCATAGAACCTACAATGATGGAATATTTTTTCAACACATCAATTATATCTTAATGCGTTCAGTATGATGCGTGGGATTTCCGCCGGTCTCTTGATAATGAAACAAATGCAATTAACATGATAAACTTAATGAACATGACTAACATTAGGCTTTTTCAGAGCTTGTTTTCGTAAAATTATGAAAAATCAAAATTAACATTGATTTTTAGATTTAACTTGGTTTTCTTATTTTACACATCAATCTTCATGACAGCCAATTTATATTAATATTTGCCGAAAAACAATTATAAAATAAGTCCAAAAATGTAATACCGTTGCTGAATTTTCCAGCTTTTTTCATGTTATTATTTTTTCCTAGCTAAAACAAAACAAATTCACCTACTTGGGGTTGTGAAGGACCTCTTGAATGGCAGAATGTAGGTGATCCTGAGTCCAAGGGCCGGAGAAGTACAAGCCTTGGCCTCGCTCTTGGATCTCGGCCAAGTTGTGCACCTGGTCGAAGAACACGGGTAGCAGGCCGAGCAGGGGCACCCCGAAGTGTACAGCCTCCTCCCAGCTGTGGAGCCCTCCATGTGTCATGAACAGGCGGCAATGTCTGTGGGCTGGAATCAACCAATGGTTAAATTTGTTTTTCAAATTTACATGCTTGTTTTACATACTTAATTGTCTCATTTCCCACTGAGTTATTCCTGTTCAACAATAAAGGAGGTCAGAGCCAGATTTCTAAATAGGCTGAAAAGGCTGTAGCCTAGAGGGTTAAAATTTAAGGGGTGGCACTTTGGCAATTTACTAAAAATTGAAAATATACATTTTGATTATTTTCATAACAGAAACTTCTTTAGACGGATCTTTTATATGTAGCATATTCATTAATGGAAATGGAAATATGTTTATTCTTTTCATAGCGTAATATGAATTTACTCCACATAATGTTGTAGCACATTTTTCATGTAGTGTAATTTGGTTTGACAACTCTGCAAGGTGCAAGCACAGTGATTTGATCTGACAACACTTTATAAGCGCAGTCAGTGTCACTACATTGTCACAACAAACCTTCCTAACCTTTCTAAAGGTGGTCCCACACTTCTCGCGAACAGGCCCGAATATTTGGCCGAACTCCAAATGTTCGGAGTATTCGCGAGAAGTGTGGGAGCTGCACGAACTTTTGGATACATACGGGCTGGAATGTTCAGTGAACATTCGGGAGAATGTTCGGGAGAGTGTTTGGGATAGGACTTTGTTGTTCGCAAGAAGTGTGGGACCGTCTTAACAGAATTGCGCTGGAGAATGTAGTTTTTCATGCCTTAGAAGAGCTAAGAACTACCTATGAACTAGTACTTCTGAACGAATATGAGGACATTATTAACGAGTTTGCCATTAAGAAATCTCGTAAGAAAACTATGTTGTTTTGAATATATACTGAAGTATAGAATGAACTTAAGCCCAAACATCTATATATTTAATGCCGTAAGCGAATCGGTCCCCATAAAATATCTTGAGCTAGGAAGAAGTTAAGTTAGGTTATGACGATTCATTTTAAAGCTTGAGGGCCAAGGACGGTGGGGAAAATATCGGAAATGTCAAAAATTACGTTGGCTACGCCCCACTGGACTTCAAAGATCAATTGATTTTCTTATAGAAATATCACTACAGTGTTTTTATTAATAAGCAAAATTAACTAATGATCAGCTGTGATTATCCACTTACACTAAAACCATCCGTTAGGGGCTACAGCCCCTGTAAGCCACTAGTTAAACTATATATTGTGTGTGTACAATTATTCATGTTTGTATTATGGTAGCCTGTATAACATCTATCTATTTAATGTCAACAAATAAACCAGTAATGATCTATTTTTTGTGTGGTTTTAGGTTTACTCCTCAGGACAATTTAATTTGAATAACTGAATATGTTTTTTGTTGTATAAAACAAATGTATAATAATAAGGAATGTATTAACATATGAATCTATTAACTGAGAGTCTCTAAAAGGGGGGGCAAATGTATTTAGCCTACAGATGGCATAATCCTAAATCCGGCCCTGAAGGAGGTGTTTTTAAGGAAATAAGTGGATCTTGGCTTTCAATCATAGTAGATTTCTGACATGATGTAATACAAACATGTCATTATAAGTCCACAGGTGGATGCAGCAACACTGATTTTTCCAGTGTCCCATTTGCTCAACACTGCAATTTCTGTCTACTACACCGCTACAATGTACTATTAAAATTGAAACGTTAAGTTTTAGCTCCATTGAGAAGCGTTTATGTAATGAAAAGGGTATTTTTTAAATTTAATTTATATCTCTTTCTATTCAATGGTATTTCTACAAGGGGATCAAATAAAAGATGCAAGAAATTCATCAAAATGTTTACAGATAATTTTCAGTAGTTATTTTTTCATTGCTTAGACATGTATTTTATATGAAAAAGAAAAACTAATTTCTTCTTAATGTCTAACATCTGCAAATTTTAGTACCATACTCATTAATACCTTTTTAGTAAAACACGTTACCAAATGGCACGATGTATAAAAGACATAATTTTATACATCTTAACCAAATGTTATGTTGAAGATAAGCATTTTTTATTAAAAAGGAAATACTATTAGGAGTCAGATAACTTTTAATGCCCATTGATAAAGGTTCTAAAAGTCATCATTTTGTTACATAAGTTACAAAAAGATAATCAAGGTTAATATGATGAAACTCAAACTATTTAAAACTGGACCAAGAGATCAACACATTACATAATCTATTGTGTTATTGTACACTTTTCAATTGCTAAAAAACACTAACATATTTTTGTTAGTTAACATAAATAATGGAATGTATTGCAACAAACCATTTGTTCCAGTGAAGACAGTATGAAAGTTAAAAATCAAAATGTTTTTAAAATCCCTTGCACTAACTCTTAAACATTCAAGAGAGGAAATTTTTCTGACTACCAACTTGGTAATTTGTTTACTATAATTCCCCATCCAAATGAATATTCCCAACAGAGTGTCAAAAAAGACTATACAGGCAAAGAACCTTTCTTTTTGATTTAAACTCTCTAAATTGTATCTAAACTTTTAGCCTTTTTTTATACTTTTAAACTTTTGTATACTCATACTTTTGTCTGAACTAATAGGTCACAGCCTAGCAATTCAGTTACAGAATTAAAAAAGTACTTTTATCATCTCAAAAACTAAGAATAAACTTTCTGGCTTGGCCTACAATTTGTTATGTAGTTTATTTTAAATTTTAATTATTCTCAAATGTGAAATTTTTAGACGACTGACAATCAATTTCTTGCAAGGCTTTGTATTTGTACACTGCCACATCCGTACCTAACACAGCGGCTTGAGGGACCCATTTCTGAGTGCGCACGTTGTGAGGTTTCCCTTGTAGCTGGCCGCCTTCCCACTTCATGATGACCCGCTGTGGCAGTCGTGCGAAGGTTGCCAGGATCTCCCCGAGGACCTGTGGTTCTTGGGAAGACATTTTGATGTTGCTACCCAGGCTGAACAGGATCACTCCCTCGTCACTCGCATCCATCCATTCCTGGAGGTCCTGTAATAATATTTTGTCAGTGTTGTTTGGCATTACTGACAGTGAATGGTATGAGAATATCCATTCAGGACCTCTGTAACGTAATAACTGTAATTATGAACCTTCATTTGTGAATTGTTTTTCCTAAATCCTAGCCCGCTTTTTTATTATGAGACAAATTGTGACAGTCCCAATGAGCTTTACCTTTCCAGGAGGAAGAAAATAAGATTCCTAACCATTTCAAACTGCCATTAAACAAGGTTTTGAGATATTACTTCCTAATAAAATTACTCATATTTAGGGAAAAGGAATACAATTAGCCTAGAAAAATATGTCACTAACATAAAACATGAAACAAAACTCAATGTCATAATTATGTGTGTGGTTAAATAATAAAGACAAATGTGAGAGAAGTTTTTTAACTTGCAATATATATAATAATATGTCTTGTCTCATTGTTTAATTTTAATGAGGGGCACAAGTTTAACCAAATTATATTTTCATATAAGATGTAAAGAAAACAATATAACTAACCCATTAATGGGGCATACACGCTGAAGCTACGTTTACACCACAGTTGCTAACATACCCTGGAAATACTTTATATATTAACTGTCATGATTATTCAGCGACTTTTCTTTGCTACTAACAAAATGTTAGTGTTTGAAAAAACTGTTTCTCATAAGAATTGGGTAACTTTCACCTTACCCACATCTTATAGGAGTTGCCAACATTTGTTTACGACAAAAGCAAAAGCATTAACACTACAAAGGAAGTATAATTTATAACAGAGTCGTCTACAAGTTGACAACAAAAGTTGACAACTATTAAATGTCAGGAAAAATAAAAAAAACAAAGAAGGTTATTAGTTGGAAGTTAAACGTAAGCGGTAAAGCACAATTATTTAATTGATTTTAAAAAGTGGAATAATTAAATCACTGGGATACACAATTATGAATAGGTAGGATGTGATGGGTGTTTTTAGCTTTGGCCTATTTATTAGGTCATGCAAAGGTACCAAAAAGCAATTAGGGACAAATATTATTTGAAGTACCTGCGGCAGTTTATTTTGTTCCGATATGGTGAGACCTCCGACAGGAATGACCCCAGGCAGAAGAGGCTGAGCGTGGTGGATCGCAAGGTTGGTGTTCATCAGAGTGACAGGAACACGACTCAACATGTCTTGTAGAGGGGGAACATGAGGGAAGTGGCGCTCCACCACCCTCGCCATGCCAGGCAGGTAGTACACACTGAGGCCCAGAGAGTAAGCCGCATTGAATATCACATTGACGGTGCGCTGCCACAGGCTCATGTCGTCTCCGAAGGGGAGGTGGAGTTCCGAAATGTAAGAGAGGGGGTTTGGATGTCCTCCGGGTTGGCTGGCGTGGATTGAAAATCTGTTTGAGTAAATACTGAGGACGGGCAGCTTCAGATGGTGGGCAACGGCTATGGAACACTCGAAGTAGTAGTAAGGAGAGCCGATGAACAAGTCATATTTACCGTCTGATTTCACAATGTCTATTACTTCTGGAATCTCATATAGTTTCTCACACTCAGAAATGATGTGGTGCCATCCACAAACAATCCGTGTTATAAATGACATCGTTTTAAAATGCTCATACACTGTAAAAAGTTAAAAGATAGATAAATTTGTTTTGTCTTAATTTTAAGAACTCTTGTAAAATAGTCCTGGAAAAATTCAAACAAATTGGAATGGTCATATTTTTAATATCGATACTTCTTGTTTGATTGTTAACGTTTTTGCACTCGGGCATGGTCTTTTAAAATCTTCCTCTGGGGTCGTATGGCCACTGTCATATGCCACCCCCTTATCAACTGGAGTTTTTCTTTTGCATTATTCCTCACAGCTTGTATGGCCACCCCCAGTGTTCAGTATGAAATTCCATGAACACTCGCATGTCCACTGTGAGTGGCCACAATAATGTAAGAATAAAAATCTATTTTACCTTGTCTGTACGCTGCTGTAATCTGGTGGCGAACTAAATATACTCAACAAATGTCCTATCATGCCATTCTGAACTGTGTTTACGTTTTTTTTTTCGCTTCTGTCAAAGCCTAACCAATAGCCTCTTCTGTTGTGTTGTTTTTCCAGATAGTGATTTTTTTTATAAATGTTAACTGAGTTTTGTAGTGTTATTAATTTAAATTCGATAAAAATGTACGTTCTGATGAAAAACGAGATGTGCTCAAAAACGACTTAACTAATTTTGAAAGCGTTTCAAAACATGAGAATGATATTGACTCAAACATTGCATATATGTATAAAAGTAACTAAAACATAGTTAAACATGTTTTGTTTGGCAATAAACAGAAGTTTTGAAAACAAATCAAACTAAAATATTCTAAGAGATTTTATAACCATCCAAAATACCCTCCAATATCACATTTTAGGCTACAATTAAAACAAGTACAAGCTGGTATGAACAGAGGGCTGAAATGGCTGACAGGTTGATAAAGAAAATGGCGTGGCCACTCATAGTGGCCATACGACCTGAGAGGACTATGTAGGCGGGAATAAATACCAGCTGTTATGGAGTAGGCACTGGCCACTGGGAGTGTGAAGAGTTAAAACTTTATCTAGAGTTATAAAGTTTTATTTAGAGCAGTAGTAATTACTAAATCATTGGAATATTTACATTTTGCTACTCAATTTGTAAACATTAAGTTTATGAACTAACAACTAAATTCAACAAAGTTAGTACTTTAACTTCATGTTTACAAATTTACTGGCAAACATTAAATTTGTAAATATGAACAAAATTCATTCCTGCCAGTCGAAAAAGTGCCGATCAATTTTTGTATTTTTTGGAAACAATACTTCAGGTTTGCATACTGTCTTATTTCAAAATGCTTTATGAAAGCCATTATATGTCATTTAGATTGTTGAATCTTAACACTAGATAATCAAGTGGTACTGGAGCCAATACAGGTTACAGTTTTTGGCCCACGGTTCTTAAACTATGTGGTATTAAAAATTAGCAACTATTGTAAAAGAAGTTAGTTTAATTTAAGAAAAAAAGTGTTGTGCAGTGTAATACAAATATACCGTATACTTTATTTAGTCCTAAAACGTTTCTATGCAACATTGGCAGGAGTTTTTAACCTTTCCTACCAACAATGTTTCTATTTATGTATTTCATCTAACAAAGTAATATTACGATTGATGGCAAATGTCCCAAGAAAAGTATCAAATAGACCTTCTCAAACCACTTATGTTTATGTTTATGTGTTGTTGAAGGGACGGATTCAGAGATCCAAAGATTCAAAGATCCTCACACGTCAACCGAAGCTTATTGTGTGTCCCTAGTCCGTTAGTTTGGCAAACCAATGCCTGTACCCTTTACAAGATCCAGGAGTTTTTTACCAATACTAACGTCCTTTTCATCACCTGGTTGCTTACAACCAAACAGAGCCCTTCTCCTTGCCCCGGGTCTCTCGCAATCCATTATGATGTGCTTGGCAGTCTCTTCAGACTGATTGCAAAGCCTACACACCTGACTTTCATTTCTGAGTCCGAGAGTGTGGAGATGTTTCCTGAAGTGGCCGTGTCCAGTTATCAAAGCAATCAACTGCTTAACCCGACCTCTACCCAACCTCACCAACCAGTTAGTGAATTAAGAGCTAGTGTCTGCTAGCAGCCTTTTTCCAAGTGATTGACCAGTGTAACCTTGCCATTACTGGCGATGTAAGTCCCTGGACCATTTGTTTATTGTGTGAAAAGAAGTTGTTTTGCTTATGCCACAGCTTGGCTCTGGACCAAAGAATGACATACCGGAACTTCTTTTAGCAAGCTTATCTGCACATTCATTGCCACCTATGCCTACATGGCCAGGTACCCAACCAAGATGCACCGAGTTGCATGTTGCGAGTCTGCTGAGTGTGATGTAACATTCCCACACTAATTTTGATTTGATTTCGTTGGAGTCAAGAGCCTTGAGGGCAGCCTGACATAATATTACGATTGATGGCAAATGTCCCAAGAAAAGTATCAAATAGACCTTCTCAAACCACTTAAACTGCTCATGTTTCATACATTTGTACCCTTCCTACTAGCATTTTGCTTTTCAGCTCTCACTAAACATATATATTTTCAATTCAGAACTAGAATTTATGTCAACAGTGCAAGAAGAATTATTATTTAAAATAGTTACGAAACACAACTAGTGTCTTATGGTCCTATAGTTTTTTTTCTATTGTGTCTTCAACCGATAAAGTGTGTGCACATTTATAATCCCCTTTTACAAATGTAATAAGTCTTACATATCCCAGATCTTTGAATGTTTCACATATGTAGCACTTAAAAAGTTGATCTAAAGTACAGAGGTTGTTGTCTCAAGCCGTCTTTTTGTTTTGTTGCATATTGTCTGTGACATCCGTTTCTCTTTATCCTTGCTGAGTTCTCCCTGGGTAGTAGGGGGAGGGGGCACTAAAGTTCACATGTGTGCTGAGTTATACAGTGAAGTCCAGTTATCAGTTTAGCTTAAACAATTATTTTAGGATACACTTGATATATTGCCACTTTTCATGTTTTATTTTATTGCTGAGCCAATTGCAACAGTGTATTAATGACTAATGACATATGCATTTGAGAAATATGTTGGAAGAAAAAGACAAGGCAAAGGTGGTGAAGAAGTCGTAATGATAAAAATAGAGAATGACGAAAAATGATGATGGGTGCAGAGAAAATCAGAAGATAAGAAAAAATCAAATGTAAATAGTAAAGTTCTACGTGCAATTTCAAAAATATTAACAACAAAATAAAATAAAAATTATTATGAACACAACAGACCTGCGGCAGTTTTGACTGTTCTGATAAGGTGAGACCTCCAACAGGAATGACCCCAGGCAGAAGAGGCTGAGCGTGGTGGATCGCAAGGTTGGTGTTCATCAGAGTGACAGGAACATGACTCAACATGTCTTGTAGAGGGGGAACATGAGGGAAGTGGCGCTCCACCACCCTCGCCATGCCAGGCAGGTAGTACACACTGAGGCCCAGAGAGTAAGCCGCATTGAATATCACATTGACGGTGCGCTGCCACAGGCTCATGTCGTCTCCGAAGGGGAGGTGCAGTTCCGAAATGTAAGAGAGTGGGTTTGGATGTCCTCCGGGTTGGCTGGCTTGGATTGAAAATCTGTTTGAGTAAATATTGAGGATGGGCAGCTTTAGATGGTGGGCAACGGCTATGGAACACTCGAGAAGGTAGGATGGTGAGCCAATGAACAAGTCATATTGCTTTTCTGAGTTTACAACCTCTGTAATTTCTGGGATCTTGTATAGATTTTCACACTCAGCAATAAATAACTGCCACTCAAAAAGTATTTGAGATATAAATGAAAGTTTTTTCATCGTGTTAATCACTGGAAAAGAAACAATCATGTGAAATTTAAGTACATACAGCATTTTTAAACAAAAAATATTATCTGAGATTAGATTAGCAATACATTATTTCATAATTTACACTCCTTAAAAAATATATAAATAGCAAATGAATAATCATAAAAAAATATATGTATATATATGTAATATTACATAAATAATATTTCTTAAAGTCTATATAAAAATGGTAGCTATTTAACTAAAACTTTTAAGAGAAACATAAAAAAGGTGCATAAAATTAACATCAATAAGAAGTTTGTTGACACTGCTCAGATGTACACAGGCCAGATAAACCTGATCAAAGTTAAGCTCTAAAAAAAATCATATCTTTATCCTTATCGGTTTTCCTTTTTATACTTTTAAGTGAGTAAAACCATTGGGTTTATATCTACCAGAGGGGACACCTTATGGGAGCCAGAGTTAGTAAAAGCAGTGCTGCGATCTAGCGTCATATTAAGATAACTAACGTGATCTGTGGCGTTGTTAGGCCGAGATGGGTCTGCCGTACCTGACCCATGTAAACAAAATATCACTTTGATGACCATCACAAAAAACGTTTATTTAAACATTTTAAAATCTCTACGAAAAAATTCCTAACAAAAATATGATGAACAAAAGCACGACGATCCCTGGTGGCGTAAGATCCTACGTCAACAAATCTCTAACATTCATTTGCATTGCGTGTCCCCTTCTAGTTAATATAAACCCAATGGTAAAACTTACAAGTTTTAAGTCAAGCTTTTATGAAAACAAGAAGTAATGTGGAGTAAAATTATACTGGAATTTAAAAAATTAAAATTAGCTATGACTTATTTCTTTCACTTAAAAAGTATTGTTAACTTAATTATTGTAAACAGTGTCAGAAAGGACCTTTGCAACGATCCTTTCTCCATTTCAACAATGCATTTTCTTGCGATTTCTTTTAAAAGGTTGAACTGAGCCTTGAAACAGAGTCCAACACTACTTTAGTTCAACAAAACTCTTACCCTCAGGCTTGTTCTCTTGTCTAATCAGCACCTCTGTGATGTTATGCTCTCTCGCGCCAGGTAGAGGGTGTTTGGTGACAACCGTGAGCTCATGGCCGCGGCGGGACAACTCCCGGAACAGAGGGTTGAAGCTGAGAAGGAGGCTTCCGGAGACACCAGGATAGAAGACGAGGATGCGGGACCCACTGCACACACTACACAGCAGCATTGCCAGTGCAATAGGCTTCAGCTGTAAACGGAATATGAGATTCAAAAACTTGTAAAACGCTTTCTTTGATCCTAAGGATTGTTCCTAGTTATGTGTATATTTACTTATGAAAGAAAACATTAACAACAATGCCAACAGACCATAAGAAACTGTCAGAGAACACTAAGCGGTTTTACTCCTTTTTTGTTACCTAAAAGACTTTTTCCCACAATAATTACAGGCTTGAACTGCTTAGATAGTTTGTATTGTTCTATAATGAACTACTTAGAAAGTGACACCTCTCTTACTTAAAAGAAATATATCATCTTCAAACTCTTGGAAGAAATCTCTGCATTTCATAAATACAATTTTCCCATGACATAACTTAAGTGAACTGCACTTGCATACTTATTTTAAAATGTGCTGCCTGTTTGTAATTTTTAATATGCTGTTGAAAATGTATCTATTGCTCAATCATACAAAATGTAATTACTTAATTTACACAATAAAACAGCATCTAATATTTCTTGAAAACCAAAACTGAAAGGTTGAGTGAGTTTTTGCACTTTGGTGAAGCCATCAGACAAGCTCACAACTGGAGCCATGAGGTGGGTTAAAAATAAAGGTAAAATATGTTACTAAATATTAAACACTGACTATTAGCCATAAAAATGATATCAGTAGCTTTAAAATTGACTTGACCATTACTAACAAAATCAATCATTGTATGCTAATAAACGCAGGGCCGTACTAAGGGGAGAGGCAGGGGAGGCCCGGGCCCGTTGTGGCAACTGGGGAAGTTGGATCCAGACAGCAATAAGGGCTCACACCACCAGGCGTGCCCAAAGGCCCGCGAAAGCTGAGTATGGCCCTGAATAAACAGCTTCAAAATTGTTCTTGGATGTCAATATAATTTAATTTTTATATGGCACTAGATGGTGTAGAATCCGGCTTCGCCCAGATAGTAGAACATTGGTGAGTGCTGCACTCCTGGACACAATTGACACTGTGGTTAACAATTGGAACTATTTTGAATAATGACAATATGTTTATGTTATCATCTGGTCAGATAAAATTAACGTTCACAAGAATTAAATTGGAATTTAAAGTCTTGCAGAGCAGAGCTCTAAGGTGAAATCAAAATCAAAATTTTATACCTTAAGAATCAACATTGAACTTTATTTCTTGGGAAGTTAAAAAGTTAATGATGAACAACCTAGGGCTTTGGCTTTATATTTTAAATATAGTAGGACCTAAGTTATTTTGTCTTAAAATACAGTATTTTTAAAATTATATTATTAATATATTAACTGTGTTAATAATTTTCAGATATTGAAAATCCATATCCATATTTGTGTCACCTTTGAAGGCAACACTTGATTATTTTTTTCAGAGCCAAGAAAGAGAAGGGTATAAATGAATTGGCCAGTTAATACCATGCTGAATCAATATTTCTTACTGTAATACTTTTATTGCATATGGCTATAAATAACAGAGTTTTAAGTTATACACTTAAAATACTACTAGTGGCTCACAGGGGCTATAGCCCCTAAAATATGGGTTTTGTGTAAGAGGATAATCACACCTGACCATTATAGTTCAATTTGCTTATTAATAAAAGCACTGTAGTGATATTTCCATAAGAAAATCATTGGATCTTTGAAGTGCAGTGGGGCGTAGCCCACGTAATTTTTGACATTTCTGATATTTTTCCCATCGCCCTTGGCCCTCAAGCTTTAAAATGAATTGTCATAATCTAACTTAACTTCTTCCTAGCTCCAGATATTTCGTGGGTACCGATTCGCTTACGGAATTATAAAATACTATTATAACTACTGATTTGGTCAATTGTATAAGCTTGAGATTAAAGAATTATCAAGCATAACAATTTTAAATTAATCCTTTATGATCAACAAATTAACCCTTTTATCAATGAAAATAATCACATTTTACATGGATCATAAGTAAGACAGTACTAATAGAGTAACGATAACAAATTACATACCATTCTGATTGGAATATACAACTCGCTGTGATCACTTTTCACACAGACTGTTTTGTAAAAGAACTGATAATCTTAGATTAGCCTTTGAACTGAAAACATGACTCAGGGAGAACATTTTCATAAGAAATTGTTTTGGTCCTAATTATTTACAAGTTTTATCCTGTAACATATTTGTTCTTTTGATAATGAATGGAGAAAGATTACAAGAGTTCTTTGAGTTTTTTGCTCTTGATATCAAAATATTCTGACAATGCACAGTCTCTCATATAGTGTCCCACCTAAAGTAAATTGGCTATAGAACTTAAATCTGGGGCAACGGACCAAGTTACAAACTTATTTTTAAAATGAAAAAATCAATCAGAATAATTTGTGGTGTTAAACCAAAAGCCCATTGCAGACCATTATTTAAAAGACTAGGCATACTAACAATGGCATCAATCTACATTTTACAAAGTTAACATTAAAAGAAATCACGCTAAATTTTTACTATATTCACCTACATCAAACAAGAAATCAAAATAAATTTCAAGTTATATGTTTCAAATACTTAAAAAGCAAAAGAAATTTCAATGAAATTGGTATCAAAATTTTTAATAAATTAATAACTGATTGGAAAAATGCAAGTGAAAGAAGCTTTAAAAAGAAAATCAAGAATATTTTACTAAATGACTGGCCTTAGAAAATTGATGAATGTTTGAAGAACATTAATGGATCCAGGAGAAATTTAAGTAAATAAATGTACTATAATATATCTAAATTTATTGTTCTGTTAACTATTGTCATGTATTATTTTTAATGCCCAATGACAATAAAGTTATTTATTTATTTACTTGCTTTTTACAAAGGTGGTTCTTTATTTATCATTATTATATTAATAGGCAAGGACAAAACTGCCCCTCCTTTTTTCTCAGCGTATATGTATCGAAGGAGAAATTCATGCATACTATTAGAAAGGTATTGTCGTGAAGATATGCAGAAACCCCTTACAATTTACATCAGCCCTCAGGGCTACGTCCCACAGGCTTTCAAATTTCAATCCAAACTATGGCTGATTATGGAAGATCAGTAACTGATTGAATTGTATATTTGACAGCCGTTGTTATCACAAATGCCAGCAAAACAGCAAGAACAGATGTTTTAGACAAAATGTAAAAAAAGACTACTGACCGCACCAGTACTGAGATGGTAACACCCTTATTTTATCTGCTTTAATTCCACATAAAAAATAAACCTGATGGAGAGGGGGGAGAAGGTGATGAGGGGGAGAGGGAGAGAGTGGTTATTTATGAAGTTCAGCATAATGACACTGGTTCAAAAGCTTATGTTGAACTGCTCACGCAGGATAAGGAAAAACATAAACACAAACAGCTATTATTCGTGTGTACCGCTTTGGGTTCAAGTAGAATTATTTTTGGTCGAATTTGATCTCTGGGTGATCGCTAGTATTTATAATTGTACACTTCTTATGGAGGACTCCCCTTACTAAAAATTTGTTCGTCATGGATGACAATCCATTCTTCCTTATAGAAACTCTGTATAGAATTTTTATTTTATAACAATTTTGTTTTAATATTTTTTAATGAATTTCCTTTGAAATAATTAGTTACTAGTTTTCATAGTAAAACTGAAGCCAGGGGTTCGCAGAGAGAAAGTGTGTAATAAAGGGACGGAATGTCTATTGTTTACAAATAACTTGTAAACTACAAAAAAATCCAAACAAATTGAAATATTCGCAACAAGAAGTTAAACAATTATATTCAACGGTATCAGGAAACTGACACATACTTTCTCCCTTTTAGCCTAACTTTAATGAATAAATTACTTTTTATTTACTAAATATAAAATACAAAGCACGGCCGAATGTACAGAAAATCTTGCAAACAAGTTGTTTTAAAAAACATCCACCCAAATCCCTGCTTTGGAGGCACTTCAGAATCCATTGCTACACTCGTGGTTTTAAGAGGGGAAATGCCCCCTATTCCCCCCCCAGGGTTATTAAGGGGCAACATATTTTGAATTTCCTCTGTTGGTCAATGCTAACTTGAAGCATATCAAGTTTGAATGAAATTGATCAGTAAATAAGAGAGAAATAGTAATTTTTTTCTTCCCCATAAGAATAACATTGGACAGCATACTGCGTTTACCGCAAAATGAAAATTTCAATTTTCTCCGAAACCAGCAATCATAGAATAGTAATTCAAAATACTAAATTATTTAGTTTTTTGAGCTCTTTTTAATGGTGAATAGTAATTTTTTTTATATTTATGTCTTTTTATGAAAAATCCAAAAAACTGAATTTTTGATGTTTTAAGTCCTGTAATTTCTGAACCCGAATTTTTACAGGAATGCAGGTGGTGTCATTTTGTTGGAAAAAAATTTCTACAAACGACTAAAGTTTAATCAAAATCGTTAGAGCCGTTTTTGAGAAATTTGGATTTTTCATGTTTTTTGGCGGTTTTGGGGGGATAATTACCCTTAAAAATCAAAAATTCAAAAAAATGAAAAAGCACCTGGAGATATCGTGGATTAGTACCTACATACCAAATTTCATAAAAATCGGCATAAAAAAACACATAAAAACCATTTTCATAAAAAGAATTCATAAAAATCATTTCATAAAAACCACATTTTGGGTTCAGGGAGCACCAAAATGAATATTTCCACTAACAACTCAAATTCGAAAATTTTTACGAAAACAATACTTTCTCCATATACTATGTATAGAGGGAGATAGTAAAAATTAACTGGATCAAAATTTGGACTGCAATAGCGTACATATTGTAATTATTCTACCAGCAACACATTGAAATCCGGCTTACAAGAAAAGCCTTTTATTAACTTTTGGTTTGTCCTTAATAGTGAATATTAACATCTGACTGACTTGGTCATTTAAAATCCACTGAACTAGTAGAAAGAGCTTTTTCATCGCACACATTCATAAAATACCCCCCGTCGCAGCAAACCTGCGTACTCAGCGAATTTCCAATGCATTGATATGTTTCTCACTAGTACATAAAGCCACTCGCCAAGTTTGACAAAAATACATTCATAAATAAGTGATTTATTACATTTTATTTATTCCCCATAAGAATAACATTAGGACTGAGTACGCAGGTTTGCTGCAACGAGGAAGATAAGAAATGAGTTTTTATGCAATTATCAATGTAACTGAACCAGGTGAAGCTACTTACCATGTTTTATTAATTTTTGTTCATAATTAAGGGAGATATAAAACTTTACTTATTCTCCATAAGAATAACATTAGGGCTGAGTATGCAGGTTAGCTGCTACGGGGACAATCAACAAAACATTTATTTTTTGTGCAATTATCAATATACCAGTACAACATGAAGCCACATACCAAATTTCATCAATATACATTCATAAATAATCAAGATATCAAATTTTATTTATTCTCCATAAGGATAACATTGGACAACGTACTGTGTTTAGCACTTTGAATATCTCTGCAACGGTTTGACGTAGAATCACAATTTAAACACCAAAATGATTGTTTTGTGGAGCTGAATTGATTGGTAAAAGAAAATGTGAAGTTTAAAGTAAAATTAACTGAGGAAAAGCCAAAAACCTTTTTCCCATAAGATTAACATGGGAGATTTTATGAGCATGTTTTTTGGATTTTTTCCGCAACCACTTAACCTAGGTTAATAATTCAAAATACCATTTTATTTGTTTTTTTAAGCTCTATAACATGGTCTAAACCTAAATTAAGTGTTTTAAAAATTTAAGGGTAAAAAATGCAAAAAACTGATTTTTGGAAAATTTAAAACCCCCATAAACCCCCCTTCCCATAGTCCGATTTGTCTGGTTTTCGAACTTAAAGTCATAAATGTCAGTTTACACATTTGAGCCAAATTTCATCGAAATCGGACGTTTTTTACTCAAGTTATCGCATTCACGGACACATATATAGATATATATATATATATATAGATATATATATATATATATATATAGATATATATATACATATATATAAATTTGATCGAATAGTGTTTTGGACATCTGGGGACCTCAAAACAAAAAGTTATCATGGTCTCGGGCTTAAGTCTTACCATGAGACCTACGGTAATAGCTTCTTCCCTATAGGGGAAATTCGCTAAAAGGAAATACAAGGAAGATAATTATGGATGATGCCTAAAATATATAAGTGTATATTTCGTTTATTTAAAATATAACTTTAAAACAAAATAATATGTGCAACAAAAGCAAGGACAGGACTCCAATTTTTGAAAAGTTTGTAAGTAGAAGAAGTGACAAACCATTTTAAAGTCAACTTTTCTAGAAGAATATAGATAACTTAATTTGTTTCTAAAATGTTTGCATTTTAACTAAACACTTTCTTATACTTTTAGCGAATTTCCCCTATAGGGAAGAAGCTATTACCGTAGTCGGCATGGTAAGACCTAGGCCCGGGACCATGATAACTTTTCGTTTTGAGGTCCCCAGACCCCAAAAACACCATTCGTTCGAAACTGTATATATATATATATATATATCTATATATATATATATATATATATATATATATATATATATATATATATATATATATATATATATATATATATATATATATATATATATATGTGTCCGTGAGCACGATAACTCTCGTAAAAATTATCCGATTTTGATGAAATTTGGTATGAACGTGTAAAGCAACATTTATGACTTTAAGTTCGAAAACCAGCCAGATCGCTCTATCCGAAGGGGTATTTTGGGGGGGTTTTGTACCCCAAAAATGGGTTTTTCGAATTTTTTACAAATAATTTTGGAAATAGTCAAATTTTATTTTTTTCCATTGGATTCAGCTTAAAAAAACACACAATTTGGTATTTTGATCATTTCTCTACGTCAATTGGTTACCGAGATATTGAAAGTGCTAAACACAGTACGTTGTCTAATGTTATTCTTATGGAGAATAAGTAACGTGTTATCTGCCTTCATTATGAAAATAAATTAATCAAATTTGGTATGTGGCTTTACCTACATGAGTTATATTGATATTTGTATAAAACCCCATTTTGTGTGTTCCTTGCTTCAGCAAACCTGCATACTCAGCTGCCATGTTATTCTTATGGAGAATAATTAAAATGTCATAAATCGTTTATTTATGAATGTATACTTGTAACACCGCCCACGGGGTACTTCTCAAACAATCAAAACTAACGCTTTTTCAACAAATTTACTTTATTCAACACACATGATTTTAGGTTTACAATATCGCAGTTTGAAATTGAAGTTAAATTACTAAAGTTTAACAGTTAAAATTTAGAAAACGCCAATTAATAAAATGAAACAGGGAGAGAGAGACACGACACGTCTTAATTAATCATCAACAACTCAGCGACTGGGGGTGAGGTCCCGGCTTTGTTCCTCGTTGATGGAGGGCCCTCGACCAATCATAGCCGTCCTCAACGCGTGACGTCACGGGGCTCACAACGCAGTGCGCTTGTCTAGTGCTGCGACCAAACGATTCATGTTGTCATTACACAAACTAAGTGGTCATAGAAGCGAGCCAGAGACGGCCGTGGAGATGTGACAACTGCTGACGCTATCACATTCCACGCCTCGACGGCTCCGCTCCGAGCCGTGGTCGGATTGAAGTTAGCTCGAGACAAAATATTCTGTCTTCTAAAAGTTGATCCCATATACTTCTTTTGTACCAGTCAACTCTTCAAAATGAAATAATGAAATTTATGTTAAGAGCACCGTTCCTCCTTTTAATTATGGATTTTAGTGACGGTAGAAATTTATTTATTAGGAGCGGCAAATTGTATTATTTAATTACAGTGTCGTATTAATGGCTTTTAACAGTCTAGGGATTTTGGGCCGTCACACCCCCCTCACCCTTAGACCATGCTGCCCCCAGCATGAGGTTGCAGCAGATTGCCAAGTCTATCCCCTCACAACTCCTTAGGGGTACGCATTTGTCTACGGTTGGCTGGTCGTTGTTCAACAGAATTTTGCTCCCGGACAGCCAACCCCAATCCTTCCTGCTTAATTCACTGTTTGTTTTTTTTTTTTTTTTTTTTTTTTTTTATTTATTTATTTTTTTTTTTCAAATAAAATCATATTGTCACTGGTCCGCGTGTGTCTCTCCCTTTACAAGATATATCTCAAAAATATCTCAAAGGTTAAAGTTAAACAAACAAGACTACGCACAACAAAAAAAACTAAAACATCTCATTTAACAAGGGCAAAAGTTACCTAAAACAACAAACACAAGTCCCTTCCTCTTAATTAAATACATCCCAAGGGTTACTGAAGGTAATCACCTTGGGTACATATATCCTCATGGACTATCAACAAAGCAACACGGAAAATGTTTGGAGACATGAACTGTTGCCAATACGGACTATTGGACCTGAACTCAATTACTCAAAATGGCTCTTCAACTCATCCGAGCAAAACATAGACATAACTAACAGTAGGACAAAGGATTGCTGAACCGTTCCACCACCTACAAGTATAACCTTTACCTAGGCTATAGATCACTTAGGAATAACAGAAGTATTCCTCCCAGAAAAAAGACGAACCGGCAAGAAAACAGAAAGAGGGGGCAAAGCTCCCAGCCCAGCAGGTTACCGTAGGACACCCTAGGGTGTTACTGCCTGGGGATCAATGTTACAATGGAGAAGAAGAGAAGATAACTGGCAGTGCGCACTGCTGCGACTGCGGGGAAGGGGCTGGGGCCAAATCCAGGTGTTCCCCTTCCCGAGTCGGGGGGGCTGGTGTCAAAATCCAGTCGTTCCCCCCCTTCCACTCGCTCCACCACCGCGAGGGCAAGCGTGATGGCCTTCTCCAAACAATACGAGTTGCCACCCCCGCGTTCTAGACCCCTTTAGTGTGTCGAGGAGCTGGTGTTCAGCTCCGATACCCCTTTTGGAAGAATCAAAACAAAATCCCCATGAACATAATTTACATGGTAGTGCGACTGCCAGTAGTCTCGGTGACGGTTCAGCAAACTTATACAGACTAGTAGACCCGCCGTTGAGTGTATGAGGTTGAGTTTGGATTGGTTTCGAATATTATTCTTTACACACTGACTTTGAATGGGGCCGGAAAAGTGCAAGACAATGATTTACGGTGTAAAGATATTAATTTGGAGCGCTACTCGCTTGCTGTGGTGAAGCCGCACAAGCTTTCACTCGGGGCCGGTCATCACTCTGTCACCCCTACGGCTCGGCTGGTCTACCTGTCTTCCACACTACTTTTATATTTCACAATAATTCTTATCATTCTTAGAATCTCACGTTCCCAACTAAACCCTACTACTACTTCAATGAAACTCATATTAACTAAACGGAGAAAACAGTACATGACAATTCGTAACATTATCCTACGTTGAGACTGAGGTGCAGCTTACAACCTAGAATATACACTAGTATATCCACAAACACATGTATGATACATACTCATAAAAAAAATAAAAAAAGTTGCTCCGTGCTAGTAATTAAACATCCATAAATTTGGGGGTTGGATAGCCCGCCCACTACTAGAAGCTCAGACATCGTGAGACCCGTGCCCTAGCAATGCAGCAAGACAGCAAGACAGTGTTGTGTCGCTACCAGGCCTACTGAACGTGAGTTCGTATTAAAGATTAATTAATAATTCCTTGTACTGTATTGATTATTCGATTGTATATTTGATTTATTATTGGTAATTTTTAAGTGATTTGAGGCTTCGGCCGATAGTGGGTGAAGTTTCACCGGAATCTATGGATAATCACTGTATTGGCGAAAAGTGTTTTTTGTTGATTCTCGGTGTCAATATGTTAATTTGCTATTTTGACATGTGTTGACGAGTTAATTAGAGTAGGCACTGTAGCTTGGGAAAAGGGTGTGTTAGGATAATGTTAAGTTTTCTTTTGCTAATATTTGACCTTACGTTGGAAGATCCGTTACTACTGAAGGGGTGACAGAGTGTAAGACCGGCCCCAAGTGAAAACCCATGTGGCTTCACCATAGCGGGCAAGTAGCGTTCTAAAATTGCCATAAAAGTGCTGAACTCAATTACCCTCTCGCGAATTTTTAAAATATAATAATTCATACCCTGTTCAGATACTTAGAAAAATTAACCAATTGGTTCTAAATACACATAATTAAATTCAGTGACGAATCTTCTAACATTGTTGTAATGGTCTGTTTAGATGGGAATGTGTGTTATGTTTTTGTGTTTAAGTTTAGGTAAATTTTGTCCTTGTGAAATGAGATATTTTAGTTTTTTTTAGGTGTTGTTTTGGTTGTTTAACTTTGACTTTTGAGATATTTTGATTGTGATATTTTTGAGATATATTTTGTAAAGGGAGAGGCTAATGCGGATCGGCGACAATTCGAGTTTTTTTTTCGTAAAAAAAAAAAAATAACGTTGAAGTTAAATAATTTTGTTTTATTTGCGGAGAGAGTTGAGGTTAGCTGTCCGGAGTTAGAAGTTTCCTGATCACAGACCAGCCAACGGGAGACGAATGTGTACTCTCCTAACATTGAGAGAAGTTAGACTTGGCAATCTGCTGTTACCTCATGCTGGGGACAGCATGGTCTAAGGGTGAGGGGGGTGTGACGGCCCAAAATCCCTAGACTGTTAAAAGCCATTAATACGACACTGTAATTAAATAATTACAGTTTACCGTTCGTAATAATTAAATTTCTACCGTCACTAAAATCTAAAATTAGAAGGAGGAACGGTGCTCTTAACATTATTTCAATTATTTCATTTATTATTTCATTTTGAAGAGTTGGCTGGTACAAAATATGAAAACAACCACCAGACGCTAGGATATTTGCTCCAAGCTAATCTCAGCTTAGACGCTCCCACGGGTCCGGCCGGCGTTGATATCAACAGGAATGCGCTGCGTCAGCAACTTGACGCTCTGCATTGGCCTTAAACGCACGATTCCTGTGCCTCTTAGTTTGAGTAATGGCGTGAGTGATCGTCGGGGGCAGCACTGAACAACGAAGTGTTCCCGTGACGTCACGTGCTGAGGCCGCCGCTCATTGGATGGGCAGCTTCAGCATTGGGGAAGAAGACGTGGGATTTGCCCCAGTCTCTAAGAAGTGACGATGTAATTAACACGCGTCGCGTCGCCTCTCCCTGCTAAATTATTAATTGGCGTTGTTTTTCTAAATTTAATGTAACCATAATTATTGGATTTTGACTGCGGATATACCTATTGTTAAAGAAGTTTAAGTTGGTTTTTAAATCAGTTGTTGTAAAGTTGTAAGTTTGAATAAATAGTAATTATGTTTCCCAACCGGCATTATTATTATTTGAAATCCCGAAATCGGCTCGAGTTACCCCACACCTGACACCAATTTGTAACACCGCCCACGGGGTACTTCTCAAACAATCAAAACTAACGCTTTTTCAACAAATTTACTTTATTCAACACACATGATTTTAGGTTTACAATATCGCAGTTTGAAATTGAAGTTAAATTACTAAAGTTTAACAGTTAAAATTTAGAAAACGCCAATTAATAAAATGAAACAGGGAGAGAGAGACACGACACGTCTTAATTAATCATCAACAACTCAGCGACTGGGGGTGAGGTCCCGGCTTTGTTCCTCGTTGATGGAGGGCCCTCGACCAATCATAGCCGTCCTCAACGCGTGACGTCACGGGGCTCACAACGCAGTGCGCTTGTCTAGTGCTGCGACCAAACGATTCATGTTGTCATTACACAAACTAAGTGGTCATAGAAGCGAGCCAGAGACGGCCGTGGAGATGTGACAACTGCTGACGCTATCACATTCCACGCCTCGACGGCTCCGCTCCGAGCCGTGGTCGGATTGAAGTTAGCTCGAGACAAAATATTCTGTCTTCTAAAAGTTGATCCCATATACTTCTTTTGTACCAGTCAACTCTTCAAAATGAAATAATGAAATTTATGTTAAGAGCACCGTTCCTCCTTTTAATTATGGATTTTAGTGACGGTAGAAATTTATTTATTAGGAGCGGCAAATTGTATTATTTAATTACAGTGTCGTATTAATGGCTTTTAACAGTCTAGGGATTTTGGGCCGTCACATACTGATGAAACTTGGTATGTGGCTTTATGTGGTATTAAGATACATATATATGCATTGGAAATTCGCTGAGTACGCAGGTTTGCTGCTACGGGGGTATTTATATTTAAGATTGAAGTACCAAATTCTATTGTAAAGTACAACACATTACATTACATTACATTAAAGTTTTTAGTTTATTTATTGTTAAATTTAATACTGTCTGTACTAGGTACGAAATAGTCTGGTTCGAGGTTACAATTTACGAAAATAAATCGGTAAAGGGCATGCATCTTAGAAAAAGGTTGAAAACTACTGATCTAACTTAACAATCAGAGAATCAAATAGCTTAAAATATGCTTTAGCTATTTGATTTATTCCCTGGCTCATGATTATGCAATGTTCCATGCAGTAGGTATATTACACAGTAATTATTAACAATTTTACACTACATATTTTTGCCGGGTCATTTTAGTTTTTAAATACAAATATGATAGCCAAAATAACAATTATAACTAATTAAAGCACATACCTACTTATTTGTGCATACTTATTAAAAAAAACTTATAAAATATTGTAAACTGTTTCTGAAAATCATTATAAACTATAGTGGCTTAAACTTGCTCCAATACTCTGTTGTATCTGATTTTTAAAATTATTTACTTGCTTAGGAAAATAAAACAATATAAATAAATATTACATGGAATATCTTGGCCTATGGCTTACTCCACTGACGGAGTGACTGAGATAACCAGCTGGACCATATCGAGCTTCAGTTTGACTGAACAACAGATACAACAGATGAAAATCTCACTCTACTCCAACTGTTTAAACTGAAAACAGTTCGCACAGGCCAAGATATTCTGCGTGATGTGTATAATGTGGAGGATTGTTTTTGTCAGTTCGTAAACAAAGTGGACACTTAATCACATGTTTTAATGTAAACAAATCAGATGTTTTTAAATCCCCATGCATTTCTTATGGGGGATATTTTATGTTATTTCTCGTTTGCTGGTAACTTTTTAAAAATTCAGCTATTTTTCCCAAGTCCCTGGGATTGAGACCTTTAATTTGAGCCGTCTCCTATCATCCTGCAATTCGCTAAACTCCCACAATTTTGACTTAAAAATTTTGCTTACAGAATTATTTTATAAAAATATTTTATACTATAATAACAAGGTTTTGTACACAGGGGTGGACTGACCCGCGGGACAGTTCCCGGTGCGCCCTCCCTGTAATGGCGCCCTCGCGCCCTTCTCGAAGGGAGAAAATAAACAAATATTGGGGCACAAAATCTAAAACCAGTTTATTTTAATAATCTTTATAATTTAAACAAATGTCACATTGAAATAAGTCATGATTCACACTAAAATTAATTAATTCAAAACTTTTGTTTTTGAGGTTAGTAAACCATAACGGGCGTTCACCTGTCAAGCGACATGGCATATATGCTCTCTTTCAACTGACTATCGTCTGTAGCTGGTTAAATTGCTGGTTGGGCTACTGTGTTATGAAATTATAAATATGGTGAATGAGCAATATGGGGGTATTGTTGTGTACTTATATATAGACTCTTCAAGACTATTATTTTAAATGTGTAAGTTTTAAAAGGTAAGTAAGCCTAGCTAATCTAAACTTCAAAACCAGTACCAATCACCATACACTTTATTGTCATAACCTAAAGGGAAATTAGGATATCAACCAAGGGAAATTAGTTGGCCAGTTGGAAAATTAGTACATTGGATAATCTACAAGTTATGTGAAAAAAGTAGTGCATTAAGAAGCCACTCCTTCATGTTCAAAAGTCAGACAGAGTGTGTATTAAGCAATCAGTGTGTGTGTTGTGAGTTTGATATAATTGCCGATTTTTTTGATAAATTGTTATACAACAAGTGTGTTATTTAGACGGTCAGTAATAAGTTACTTTGTGGTCTGAATATTGACAAACAGACATCATCGATCGGTCAGAGATCTCCTCTTCATTTTAGGTTTTTCATGTTCCGTGGACAAGTTTTCTGACAGTCTCCTTCTATTGTTTTTATAGTGTCAGACGGATATGTAAATAAATTTAGTGTTTGATCTCTCAAATTAGGGATAAATCAAGTTAAAATAAACCAGTTACGTGAGAATCACCATGAACAAAGTTGTAGTAGTATTTTGTACCATGCTGTCCCCTTGAACTGCAATATTTCTTCCAGAACACTGGTTCCCTCAGGCTATTCCACCGCCCTTTTCAAACCGTCAGTCCACCCCTGTTTGTACATGATTAACTATACAATAAAAGTTATTTATCAGGTGGTTAACTGAACTATTACTTTAATTATGTGATTATTCCATTTCTCTAACTTGAATGTAATATATTCAACGATAGGCCAAAACTACTGCAAAAAGCGGCATTTCGAGTTTTGTTCAAGTCTTGTAGAACTTAAAACATAGGTAGACTTATTAGTAATTTATAAATCTTAGCCCAAACCCTACAATTCTTGTGATTCAGAATAGCCAAGGGCACTAATTACAATTTGTGTGGACAGTGAGGTAAGGGTCGATCGTAGGTTCAAGACCCAATCAGGGCAAGATCTTTTAGTTGTTCAAATTCTACAACAAAACATACATTATTGGCTAATGAATGAATTTACAGCTAATGAAGTGGAAAACAGTGCAGCTTTAAAAAAAACGAATTAGGTCCAAAAAATTATCCGTCTAATGGACATCCACTTTAAGTGGCATTTTTGAACTTCCACAGGTTGTCTTATGGATGTCCTTAGGACTTTTTCGGATGTCCATGGGACATGGGGTGAGGACTGAAGTGAAAATTAATTTATTTTGAAACATCTCGAGGAAAATCCCTTTTATTTGACACCTCTCCATAATCATGAAAATCTGTTATAAAATTAAAACGCGGCTGACCACACAAAAAATTCCTTACAGGAAATTAAGAAGTAAGATTAAATATTTTGAATACTTGTTTACATTATTTCCTAAGCCTGGATCAAACATCTTACAGCTGTTCTCTATGTTACAGCCTTTTGGAGAAGGGATTTTCTTGAGTATTTTCTTGAGTAGTGTTAGCAAATGATTTAGAAAATAAATTGAGTGAACCAAAAAATATATAATTAATAGAAAGAAATAAATACGGAATATTACATTTTACATGCATGACAGTTCAATATAATAATAGTAAAAGAAATTTAAAATTGTTTACTTGGTTATAAACTGGCAGAGTTATGATTTTATTCCACTCAACCAAACGGGACATTATTGCAATTGCCCTTTAGGGAACCATTTCTGCATTCGCCTATGTTTGATAAAAAAAATAACATTTTTTAATGACCTGATGATTTTGTATACCTCCGAATGTGGGTGCAATTATTATCCTTACTTTGCTACCCCACTTGGTCAAATCAAATCGAATATCTTTATTGCCATCAAACAAAATAAATTGCGTTAGCATACCGTACATCTTACAAATATTTTTCTAAAACTAAACATATTTTTTATCAAAATAATTCTTAACATTACAAAAACTACTTCTAATTAAGAACCTTTTTACATTTCTTTTGAAGGTGACTAGATTACATTCTTGTGTGGTCGGAAGCTATTGAACATTTTAGCGAATTTCCACTATAGGGAAGAAGCTATTACCGTAGGTCTCATGGTAAGACTTAAGCCCGAGACCATGACAATTTTTTGTTTTGAGGTCCCCAGATGACAAAAACACTGTTCGTTCAAATTTATATATATGTATATATATATATATATATAAATATATATAAATATATATATATATATATATATATATAAATATATATATATATATATATATATATATGTGTGTGTGTGTGTGTGTCCGTGAATGCGATAACTTGAGTAAAAAACACCCGATTTTGATGAAATTTGGCTCAAATGTATAAAATGACATTCATGACTTTAAGTTCGAAAACCAGAAAAATCGAACCATGGGTTTATGGGGGTTTTAAATTTTCCAAAAATCAGTTTTTTGCATTTTTCACCCTAAAATTTTTTAAAAGCTTAATTTTGGTTTTGACCATGTTGTAGGGCTTAAAAAAAACAAATAATATAGTATTTTGTATTATTAACCTAGGTTAAGTGGTTGCGGAGAAAATTCAAAAAACCTACTCATAAAATCTTCCATGTTAATCTTATGGGAAAAAGGTTTTTGGATTTTCCTAAGGTTATTTTAATGTAAACTTCACATTTGCTGTTACCAATCTGTTCAGTTCCACAAAACAATCATTTTGGTTTTAAAATTGTGATTCTACGCCCAACCGTTGCTGAGATATTCAAAGTACTAAACACAGTATGTTGTCCAATGTTATCCTTATGGAGAATAAATAAAATTTGATATCTCGATTATTTATAAATGTATGTTGATGAAACTTGGTATGTGGATTCACGTAGTACTGGTATATTGATATTTGCACAGCAAATTGATTTTTTGTTGATTATTCCCGTAGCAGCAAACCTGCGTACTCAGCCCCATGTTATTCTTATGGAGAATAAGTAAAATGTAATGACTCCCTTAATTATGAATATAAATTAATAATACCCCCGTCGCAGCAAACCTGCGTACTCAGCGAATTTCCAATGCATGTATATATTGGTACCATTACTACCTAGAGCCACTCACCAAGTTTCACAAAAATACATTCATTAATAAGTGATATATAGCATTTTATTTATTCTCCATAAGAATAACATTATAATTGAGTATGCAGGTTTGCTGCAACAAGGAAGATAAGAAATGTATTTTTTACAATTACCAATATAACTCAACCAGGTGAAGCTACATACCAAGTTTTATTAATTTGGGTTCATAACTAAGGGAGATATAAAACTTTACTTATTATCCATATGAATAACATGGGGCGCGAGTATGCAGGTTTGCTGCTACTGAGAAAAATCAAGAAAAACCTTTTTTGTGCTAATATCAACATACCACAACTAGTTGAAGCCACATACCAAGTTTCATCAATATACATACATAAATAATCAAAATATAACATTTTATTTATCCTCCATAAGGATAACATTGGACAACGTACTGTGTTTAGCACTTTGAATATCACTGCAATGGTTGGACTAAAACAACAATTAATACGCCAAAATGATTGTTTTGTAGAGCTAAACTGATTGGTAGAAAGAAATGTGGAGTTTTTAGTGAAATCATCTGAGGAAAATCTAGAAACCGTATTCCCATAAGATTAATATGGGAAATTTTATGGACACATTTTTTGACTTTTCTCCACAACCACTAAACCTAGCTTAATGATTCAAAATACTACACTGTTTGTTTTTTAAGCTCTATAAAATGGCTATAACCAAAATCTAGTGTTTTTAAAATTTTAGGGTGAAAAGTTCAAAAAACTGATTTTTGGAAAATTTGAAACCCCCATAAAACCCCCTTCCCATAAACCGATCGATCTGGTTTTCGAACTTAAAGTCATAACTGTTAGTCTACTCTCCACATTTGTGCCAAATTTCATCAAAATCGGGTGCTTCTTTCAAAAGTTATTGCAGTAACGGACACACACACACATATATATATATATATATATATATATATATATATATATATATATATATATATATATATATATATAAATTTGAACGAATAGTGTTTTTGGCATCTGGGGACCTCAAAACAAAAAGTTGTCATGGTCTCGGGCTTAAGTCTTACCATATGCCACCTACGGTAATAGCTTCTTCCCTATAGGGGAAATTCGCTAAAACTTGGTATGTAGCTTCACTTGGTTGAGTTATATTGATAATTGCATAAAAACCCATTTTTCCCTTGTTGCAGCAAACCTGCTTACTCAGCCCCATGTTATTTTTATGGAGAATAACTAAAATGTTATATAGTGCTTATTTATGATTGAATATTGATGAAACTTGGTATGTGGCTTCGCCTAGTTAAACTATATTTATATTTGCATAAAAACCAATTGTTTGTGTTCCTTGTTTCACCAAACCTAAGTACTCATTACCAATGTTATTCTTATGGAGAATATTTAAAATCGCTTAGGTATATGTGAATATATTTTTATGAAACTTGATATGCGGCTTTATGTGGTATTAAGACAAATATTATGCATTGGAAATTTGCTGAGTACGCAGGTTTGCTGCGACGGGGGTATTTATACAATTATAGACTGTGTGGTTTTTTAAAAAGGTTGATTTGTGTGGTGGAAAGTTATTGTGCTAGTTTCTGGTTTTACTATTTGACGATGGTAAAAACTCATGAAAAATGTGCTGGTTCTTTAAAAAAAAGTGACTCCAAGATATAAATAGAAGGTGAGCAGATCAAAAGCGTTGAAGTAGGGAGCACATGATCCTGTTTTGCCGATTCCAACTTTACAATTATTCTCACAGCTCTTTTTTGAAGAATGAAAAGAGTATCGTATAGATAAAGCTCTCAGACCCCCAAAGTACAACTGCGTATGAAAGAAATGGATAAATGAGGGCATAATATGTTGAGAGAAGAACTTCAGTACTGGAGAAGGTAGATAGACACAAAAACACAAAACACAAAAACACGTGAGGACAAACGGCTAGCGACATGCTCTATGTGAGAACAAATTTTAAATTTGAGTCTAGGTGAAGTCCCAAACATGTTACATGTCATCTTCCGCAGTGACGACACTTTCACCTATGGATAATTTTAGGAGAGATGTTCTTTATGGCCAATGGAGAAATCAAGCAGTTTGGTCTTATCGGAATTGACACACAACATATTTTCATGGAACCATTGCACAATACTATTTGATTTAACATATAAGAGTAAACTTCCAAATCTGTTCGTGCCTGATGCGATATGGCAAGTGAGGGGTCATCTACGAAAAGACACATATTTCCATTAATAACACTTGATTTTAAGTTATTTATGTATAAAATCAACAACAACGGGCCCAGGATTGATCCCTGAGAAACTCATCTGGAGATGACAAGCTTCTCATCTGAGTATGAATGTCATAGAATCTTTATCTGTAGAAGGTATCTTTACTATTTGTCTACGTCCAGTAAGGAAGGAGGAGAACCATTTTAGAGCAGTGCCCCGTATTCCAATGCTCTCAAGTTTCTCAAGAAGCAGACCATGATTTACCATCATCTAATCATCTGATCTCAAATGCCTTTCGGAGATCAAAGAAGACACCCGCTAAGGATTTATTTTGATCTAGCTCTTTTACAATAAAGTTGATGAGGGAAAACATGGCATCAACAGTAGACTTGCCCTTTAAAAAACCAAATTGACCAGAAACAATTGTGGTAGTCAAATTGATATTATTTACTATTTTTATAACATGATTGAATCTTATAATGATTTTATTTGTCGAATAGGCTTTACCTTAGAAAGTAAAGTTGGATATATAAAAGTATTTTGGCTAATTCATCATTATACGTATGTATTTATAAAATGTGTAGACACATTTTTGTTTGTTCGGATGGCAGTTTCGTAATGCACCTTCGTAACGTAACGAAGAGAAGAAGAAATCGAGTTTGCACTTTTGCTTTAGCTTCTGCACTCAGAGCAAGAGAGATGACTGTATCACCTATGTTTATTTATGTGTCAAATTATTATTGTCTCTTAAATTTATATTTATAGTAATTTTGTATGTACTCATGACCCGCAACTAGTAGTTTTAGTTTTAATCTTTATTGAAATGTTGGTTTCGTGCATTGAATTACTTTCTGTGTTAGAAAAACAGCCGTAATCCTAATTAGTCGGCTACACAGAAGGTTCACTGACATCTGAAGAATTATAAATTATTTTGGTAAGTTCAAATCCCTATAAGTAGGATTAATCAATGAATAAATTATTGTTAAGTATATAAAATAAATATTCTATAAAAAAAGTGTCTTCTGGTTTCAACAAATTGTTTACTGAATGGGCTGAGGTTGTCAACATAAAAAACCTGTGGTGATCTTGGTCATTTTACAGGGACGATTTTAGTTTATTTTAATGTAGGCTACTAAATATATTTATTGTTGGGTTTTAAAGTCAAAAGTGTATGTTAAATGTTTAGGCCTATTATTACGCTATCCTCAGATTTAACCTTTTCTCTATTGCTGTAAGCTGTAGCGAAGTGTGACAATTTCACTCGGTCCCTGCACGATCTCATACCTAAAATTCCATCTCCCCGAAAAAGATGGAAGTTTGCTTAAGAAGCATTTACTGGTGCCGTAACTTAGTGTTGTTCAGTAAAATAAGGATTCAATATTTTATATTAAATAAAATGTATTAAATTTAAATTATACATAGTCTATAGAATATTACACAAATTATTTCTATAACTAGGATGAAATAAGATGTATTGTCTATAATGTTTCTCACGCTTTACAGTGCCCCGCGACGTGTCAGCCCGGTTTAAAACACCTGTAGGAGATGCAAACACAGAGTTAAACTCGAATCCTGTATAAGTTACTATTTCATTACCCGTGCTTCGCTCAAAGACTTCAGGAAAGATCAGCTGATTAAAACTGATACTGCAAGTACATCGGTTTCTGATCTATTAAACCTATTGCCCTTAAGAATAACACTAACTTTAAGGGCGACTGGGACGGAGCCCTAGGCCTTCTAAGCCTTTATGGTGCCAAGATGGGGGAATAGGCCTATATATGTGTAGCCCAGATAATTTATCTACCTGATGCAAATTTTCAGCTCAGTATTTGTTACGCTAAAAAGGAACATACAAGTTGACAGTCAGACACCACCTTTCTTTTTAAATTTATAGGATAGAATTGAGGTTTAAAAACAAACTGTAGTTAGACTGACAAACATTTAATAATTTTATTTAATGTGGGATTTATTACGAATCATTTAATAAACACCAAGCAATGAGTTAACAACCTCATCCTCATCCTCAACCTCATGTGTAGACATAGCAACTCTCAAAATGGTATTTTATGTATATATTTTTTCTGAAACGTGTTTTTGGTGTGGCGCCTACCTATTTTAATTTGGCGCTAGGCTATGGGGAAATAGCCCAGGAGCAGCAAAGGTTTTTGTTTGCCAAAAAAAGGCTATAAGAATTATTATGGGAATGGGGAGTACGGATAGTTGTGTTGACCTCTTTAAATCCCGAAACATTTTGACTTTGCCTAGTTTATATATTTATAACTTGATTTATGTAAAAGAAAATATGGTTACAAGCAAATCAATAGATAGTCACTTTTATATGTAAATTAAATTGTTTAATAAATTACCAGACTCTGCCACAAAAGTATCAGTAAATTAATTTAAAACAGTTCTTAAAAATGGTTTTTCTCAAAGTTCTTTTACAAAGTAAATGATTTCTTGGTGACTAATTTTAAGTTTGATTGAAAGCTTTTATTTTATTGAAAATGGTTTTTCTATGTTTTTACCTCATATGATGTTTGTTGTTGTTGTTTTATGATTCTTATACAGTGTGTAAAAAAAGTCCGTCCCCCCCATTTAATTTTTTTGTTTGTTAAAACAAACAAATCACCTTTGGGGAACGATAATAAATAAACCCAAAGTATCTTTTGGCGTTATCGGAAATTTTGAGTGTCCCCCAAAAATGGGGGGGTTTTGGGGGCAACTTAAAATTTTCAAATGTAAACCCCTTTTGAGTGACCCCTCATTTTAAATAGCTTTAATAAAATAGGCGAATGGTGGAGGTTAGAGGTCTGTAACGTGTTTCTATCCAAAATGGCAGCTTGTCAAAGTTTTGAATACAACACATTGTTGAAACCTGGCGTCTAAGACTTTTGGAGTTTTAATTTCACCTTTGGTGACTTAAAACTGGAACGACTATTGAAGAAATGCTATTAAAGCAGTCTCTTTTTGGTGATATTTAAAATTTTCAGTGTCCCGCAAAAATGGGGGATTTTGGGGGCAACTCAAAATTTTCTGATGTAAACCTTTTTTGAGTGATCCCTCATTTTAAAGAGATTTTAAACCTGATTGAAGGGTGACAGTTAAAAGTAAATTTAACCCCTTCAAAAGGGGTTTACATTAGAAAATTCTGAGTTGCCCCCATAATCCCCCATTTTTGCGGGTTCTCAAAATTTTAAATATTACCAAAAGAGACCAGTTCTCCACTTCTTCAAGATTCGTTTCAGTTTGAAGTCACCAAAGGTGAAATTAAAACTCCAAAAGTCTTAGACGCCAGGTTTCAAAAATAAGTTGTATTCAAAACTTTGACAAGCTGCCATTTTGGATAGAAACACGTTACAGACCTCCAACCTCCACCATTCGCCTATTTTTTAAAGGTCTTTAGAATGAGTGGTCACTCAAAAGGGGTTTACATTTGAAAATCTTGAGTTGCCCCCAAAATCCCCCATTTTTGTAGGACACTCAAAATTTTCGATAACGTCAAAAGTTACTTTGGGTTAAGTTATTATCGTTCCCCAAAGGTGATTTGTTTGTTTTAACAAGCAAAAAAAATAAAGGGGGGGGGACGGACTTTTTTTACACACTGTATATAGGTTCCTGCTCCTGTTCAACTAGAAAATATGGACTTACATAACTTGGCTTTTATTTGAATTAATTGAGTCTTTTAGCTGAAATATAATATTTTACTGACATGTAATTAAGTATAATATTGTCATACATTTAAGTTTATTTGACAAAGTCTATGTAATTGTGTATTACTTAATGACAAATAAAGATCTTGAATCTAATGTTATTCCTATGGAGAATAAATAAAATGCTATATATCACTTATTTATTCATGTATTTTTATGAAACTTGGTAAGCGGCTTTAAAAATGTGGTAGTGATAATCATATACATGCATTAGAAATTTGCTGAGCACGCAGTTTTGCTGCAACGGGGGTTACAATATGAAATTTGTAGTTGACTGTATGTAACCGATAGGAAGGTCACGGGGTAGGGAGGTTTTCGCCATCTCTCTCGCACTACCTCTCTAACACGCCATGTACACTTGATAAGGTTCGTAGAGCTTTCAGACCAAGTGTGCTTATTTACATAAGAGCAATGTTCGCATCAAAGATGTCTTACGAGGTCGTCCAGCTGATTCATAAATCCACAACTTACCATAAAGTGTAGCCAACCTTAAGGGTATAATAATGGTACAGCTATTTTTAAATTGTCATGATCATGAGCTACTTGACATGATCATGAGAGTTGTGTATATTTGAGTTGCCTCGTTTGACACCTAGAAACACATGCAGAAAGAACATTTAAACCCTTAGTCGATTAATCTAATAATACAAATAAATCAAAACAATAAATTAGTTTCATAAAATAACAGCTGATCATAGAATGTAAGCAGTTAAACAATGTTAATTCTAATTACACTGATGAGGAAAATATGATACTCGTACGATAAATATCGTGTTTCCAGCAACACTGCAGATTGGATTGGTGATCACGTGACCTTCCAACTGTTTTTACGAGGTCTCTTCCGGTAAAGTAGAAACCTTAAATAGATTGACTCAGCACACCTTGTCTGAAAGCTCTATGAACCTTGCTACTTGATGTGTGGATCTGTCGTACTAAGTACTAACTGGTGATTTAGAAATGGGTTTTTATTTTGAAACCCCTGACAGGAGTTGCCCCTATCCTCCCCCCCCCCTTTTGAAGAAAATAACAAACTACATTTTCAGTTTATTCAAGGGAAGTTTTAGTCCTGGGGAAAAGGTAGTGGGTAAGCAATATAGGCCTAGTTCCTTTTTTAAGTAAACCTTTAATTTAGTACATATCATTATGTATGTGAAGAATAGTAGTAGAGGCATGTGGCTATCTGAGAATAATTCCAAACAAACACAATGAACATTAGCACACTGAATCTCATGTTTGAACAGCTTCAACAAGAGAACATATGTTAAAAGAGTGTGTAAACATTAGCACAATTTACTGCTGTTAGGAAAGAACATTTATTTTGTCAAAATATTAATACAAAATTATACCATTATTGTTTAGTATATGTTAACAAAACAAATGCTCCGTTCACAAGTTATGTTAGTCTTCCTTTCTCTTTGACCAGATGTTTTGTTTACAAAAATATCCTCCAGTGAGGCTTCACTTTTTAACACGAGACGAGAGCTGTATATTTATTCTACCTTGTTGGTTTATAGGCTAAGCCAAAAGTACTTTAAGAGTAAACCACATCACACTCATTTTACTAGCCTGTTCTTTAAAGAAAAACACAAATGGTGCAATTGTGCTCTATATATAACGGTTTGAAAGTATAATTATTAATTTAACTTTACTAATTTTACCTCCTAAACAAGATCAGCACCCCCAATTTTGTCAGAAAAGCCTGGTTGTTCCAGAAAATTGTGCAAAACAACAAAATGTAGGGTAAATGATGGATTAAATGAACCTTATTGTATTGCTTATCACAAAAAAGTGTAATTTTTTATGATATTACAAAACTTACAAAACTGTGTGTGTGTGTGTGTGTGTGTGTGTGTGTGTGTGTGTGTGTGTGTGTGTGTGTGTGTGTGTGTGTGTGTGTGTGCGTGTGCGTGTGCGTGTGCGTGTGCGTGTGCGTGTGCGTGTGCGTGCGCGTGCGCGTTCGCGTGCGCGTGCGCGTGCTCGTGCTCGTGCTCGTGCTCGTGCTCGTGCTCGTGTTCTTGTTCGTGTTCGCGTTCGTGTTCAAGTTCAAGTTCAAAGCTCAAGTCCAAAATATACAGAAATACATACAATTTAACCTCCCAATGCACCTCATAGGGCGCGTGCGGGAGTAAGTTGGCTATATATTCACAATTCTTCAACACTCATTCATTGTCCATTTCTTTTTCTTCATGCTTCTTGTAGATACAAAACCAGATTACAAAGTATCAACAAACAGTGGAGAAACACAATTGCAAAATAACAATGCAGCAATAAAAAACAGATATTAAACATGCAAAATAAATACTATAACTAGACTATGAATGAATAACGAGCGATTTAACAAGGCAACAACAAGCAGTACACTTAAATGTATAATAATAAAGCAGTAACAAGCAATTTTAATTGACATGCAATAACAGTAGATAAATAGACTATAAATAGAATAACGCATGATTATGCGAGGCATCATCAAACAGTAGAAAAAGTTAGCATTCAATAAAACGTGCAGTACCAAAACAGATATTAAACATGCAAATAAATTATATAAATACAATAATACATACAAATACCTTCAGAAGGAAGACAATTAACTAGCATTACAAAAAGATACAAAGTGTGACACATGTTTCAAGCAATATTTCTAACAAAATGGGTAACTTTAATTTTAACTTTATGCTTTTTCTCATACATCACTTCATTACCAAAAAACCTCACAAAGTCATTAAACAGGTTTGGACCACGATAACAAAATCGACGTCTACTTAATTCCTTGGTAAAAAATGGCACTTCAAGCATACCGTATTGGCTAGATCTGGTACTTCTGTTTGACTGTTTTACTTTGAATAAAAACAAATTCTAAAGGACATGCATAATTGAGGTGTATTCATACAACTGTGTGAAAGTTAAAATATTGTGTTCTGTAAAAAGGTGACTCATGCTTTCATTATATTTTACATTATACATATTGCGCAATGCATGCCTTTGGTTCATTACAATAGGTTTTAGAAGAGTGTTATATGTACCGCCAAAATGCAATATCCCATACCTCATGGCACTCTCAAACCAAGACACATATACTTGTTTCAATTGGTCACTTCTAAGAACATTTTTCAAATGATACATTGCATAGTTTATCTTTCTTAATTTCTTTGCTAATTGGTTTACATGCATATTCCATTTTAAATACTGATCAACATATAAACCCAAATATTTAACATTTTCAACTATTTCTATACTAGAACATTCACAACAATATAGACATTGATGCTTATGGCAACGCAGATTAAACATGTTTTGTAAATATTCTTTTGTTTTGTCATGATCAAAAAATGCAATACACTTAGACTTATTTACATTTACAAGCAATTTATTATTTATCAACCACCGAGAGATTTGTTGCAGGTCATCATTGACTTTTAATAATAATGACCGTCTGTTGTAAGCCCCACACACAAGAGCAGTATCATCTGCATAGGCAAAAACAGAGGAGTTAAGTTCCAGTTTCAACATGTCATTTATAAAAATGAGAAAAATTATTGGCCCCAACACCCCTCCTTGAGCTGTCCCATAATTTAAACTTAGCGCTTCACTGCAATGGTTATTTATTTTTACAATTTGTCTTCTGTTCCTACAAAAAGACTCCAACCACAACAAAGCCAGACCACCTATACCATACATCTTGAATTTTTGAACAAGTATATTTATATCTATTATGTCAAAAGCCTTCTGAAAATCTAAATAAATTGATAATGTGTATTTATGACTCTCTACAAAAGTGGTAATACTAGTAATATGCTTTTCCACAGCTTGATCTGTACCCCTGCCTGGTAGAAACCCAAATTGATTTTTTGAAAACAACTGCCTACTGTCAAAATAATTAAGTAACTCACTTTTAATAAGTGCCTCAAAAATCTTAGCGATTGTGCTCAAAACAGAGATTGGGCGGTATGATGAGACTGCGGATTCATCCCCTGACTTGTACACCGGGACCACAGCAGCTGTTTTAAACTCAACTGGCATGAGACCCTGATCCAATGATTTATTAAATATGTCATACAACAAAGGAGAAAAAACATCAATATTATCTTTAATGGTCAGAATACTTATTCCATCAACACCACAACTTGCCTTATTTTTCATTATTTTTATTACATTAATTACTTTTGTGTGAGACAAATTAAATGTGTCCAAAAACACGTCATAAGTATTTAGATCCTCCAGAAAAAGGTCACACCCAAATGCATCAAATCTAAGAGACGAAACAGCATTTGCAAAATAAGTGTTAAACTCATTGGCCACAATTTCCTCATTTCCCGAAACATTTAATACCTTATTCTTTACCTTAACACTACTGATACCCTTATTTCTATGTTTTATAATTTTCTTAATCACATTCCAATAGCTTCGAGAGTCACCATTACATCTATCTACCATTGATGAATAATACATAAGCTTCTCCCTCCGTACATAAGCTTGTGTGTGTGTGTGTGTGTGTGTGTGTGTGTGTGTCCGTGAGCACGATAACTCTCGTAAAAATAATCCGATTTTGATGAAATTTGGTATAAACGTGTAAAGCAACATTTATGACTTTAAGTTCGAAAACCAGCCAGATCGATCCATCTGAAGGGGCATTTTGGGGGGGTTTTGTACCCCAAAATTTTTTTTGAATTTTTTACATACAATTTTTGATTATATTGATTTTGATAATATTTGATTTTTTACTTTCTCCCCCTATACATAGTATATGGAGAAAGTATTGTTTTCGTAAACATTTTCGAATTTGAGTTGTTAGTGGAAATATTCGTTTTGGTGCTCCCTGAACCCAAAAAAGTGGTTTTTACGTGATGTCTGTCTGTGTGTGTGTGTGTCCGTGTGTGTGTGTGTGTGTGTGTGTGTGTCCGTGTGTGTGTGTGTGTGTGTGTGTGTGTGTGTGTGTGTGTGTGTGTGTGTGTGTGTGTGTGTGCGTGTGTGTCTGTGTGGATGTGTACAGAGCTAGAGCCCTAACCTATGGGCCGATTTTTATGAAATTTGGTATGTAGGTACTAATCCACGATATCTCCAGGTATTTTTTTATTTTTTTGAATTTTTGATTTTTAAGGGTAATTATCCCCCAAAAACCGCCAAAAAACATGAAAAATCCAAATTTCTCAAAAACGGCTCTAACGATTTTGATTAAACTTTCGTGGTTTGTAGAACTTTAGGTTTCCAACAAAATGACACCACCCGCATTTCTGTAAAAATTCGGGTTCAGAAATTACAGGACTTAAAACATCAAAAATTAAGTTTTTTGGATTTTTCATAAAAAATCATACATGTTAAAAAAGATTACTATTCACCATTAAAAAGAGCTCAAAAAACTAAATAAATTAGTATTTTAAATTACTATTCTACGATTGCTAGTTGCGGAGAAAATTGAAATTTTCATTTAGCGGTAAACACAGTACGTTGTCCAATGTTATTCTTATGGGGAATACAAAAATAACAATTTCTCTCTTATTTACTGATCAATTTCATTAAAATTTGATATGCAGGTCAAGTTAGCATTGACCAACAGATGATGTCCGAAATGTGTTGCTATTTAACCCTGGGGGGGGCAAGGGGGCATTTCCCCTCTCAAAACTACTGTGTGTAGCAACGGACTCTATAGTGCCTCCAAAAAAGCAATTTGGGTGGATATTTCTGAACACAACTATTTTAGACAATTTTCTGTACATTTATCTATACTTCATATTCCATATTTAGTAAATAACAAATATTTTTGTCATTAATGTTTGGCTAAAAGGGAGAAAGTATGTGTCAGTTTCCTGATACCGTTTATTAGTCAAATATTAGTTTTTACCATTGGATTCAGCTTAAAAAAACACACTATTTGGTATTTTGATCATTCCTCTACGTCAATTGGTTACTGAGATATTGAAAGTGCTAAACACAGTGCGTTGTCTAATGTTATTCTTATGGAGGAAAAGACAAATTTTATATCTCGCTTATTTATGAATGTATACTGACGAAACTTGGTATACGGCTTCATCTGGTTATGGTCTATTGATATTTGCTCAAAACAAAACAATTTTTTTTCAAAGGCTCCTGTAGCAGCAAATCTGCATACTCACCCCCATGTTATTCTTATGGAGGATAATTAAATGCTATGTCTCTCTTAATTATGAACATAAATTAATAAAAACTGGTATACGACTTCACCTAGTTAAGTTTTATTGATATAATTGTAAAACCCATTTATTGTGTTCCTTGTTGCAGCAAACCTGCGTACTCAGCCCCAATGATACTCTTATAGAGAATAATTAAAATTGCATATATCGCTTATTTGTGAATATATTTTTATGAAACTTGGTAAGTGACTTTATGTAGTATTAAGACATTTATATCTCCATTGGAAATTCGCTGAGTATGCAGGTTTGCTGCGACGGGGGTATTTTTTCCATATAGATAATTACTTATCATTTAACTATAAGACTTGACATTACGGTGTGATAATTTAATAAAAGTCATCTTCAACACTTTTCTATACCAACAACATCATATGCAGGGTGTTTTAAAAAATGATTCAAAAGGTTTTAATTGCATTTATTTAACCTTATTGTTTTCTCACATTACACTGAGATAAATAGGATTTTTCTATTATCAGATAATAAGTTTTATAATCATGTGTTCAATAACTACGGTAATCATTGTTATTGTGTTCATTGGTTGCGTTTATACTTGTTTTAAAAATGGTTACAGTTCAAGAAATTACATTTTTTGTTTTTAAATACTGTAATACAAAAATAAATTACTTTGTTCTTCTCAAATGATCACCCGGTTCCCCAGACCTTTCTGTGTGTAGTTTTTTTTATCTGGGGCTATGTAAACGGCAAACACTACAAGAGCAAATGTCTCAAACACTACAGTGTGGCAATAGGGCATAAATCAATTTGCCTTACTTTTTTATAACCGACTTGGGTTTTATATGGACAGAATTAGGACACTCTGTTATCTTTTATGGCCATTCGATGTGTTTTAAAAGTATGTACAGGGTGAGTCAGACCAAAGTCATCAAACAAAATTCTTCCCCACTAAAACGCATATAGGCAATCTATTCCAAATATTTTCATCAAAATCTATATACAGAATGTTTGTATAGATAGAAGAGGTCGGGTTCGTATTTCAAAGTTTTCTAATGTAAACATAGAGAATATTATACATAATTGTAACGGTCTCGTTAAAAGAAACATTTTGGCGAAAACAGAATTCACTTATCTTTATTCGTTTCAAAATGGCGGCCATTTAAATGTAAAATATTACCATCTACGGAATACCCTGTATTTTCTAAACCACTTCGCGTACCTTTTTTCCTACTTAAATTTATTACTCATGATAAACTCAGCTTTACTCTTGTATGCTTCATGACAGGCTTTTTTGAGAAAATCTGAAAAAAATATTTAAAAAAAGTTTTTTTTTTAAATATTTATTTTGAAAATAGCCATATGCCCAAAATTCAAAAAAGTCAAATGGTAACGTATGTCAAAAATCATACCATTGAAAAGGTCTTATAAAACCTAGCAACTTTCTAATTTACACCAACCTTGTATGTCTTCTCGTTTTTCTGCAATTAGCAGAAAATATAATTTTCCCATATGAAATGCGTGTTAATTTTCATAACACTTGCATGTATTCTGGCCCACATTAATTTTATGTGTTATGAAAATTAACATGCATTTCATATGGGAAAATAACGTTTTTGCTAATTGCAGAAAAACTAAAAGACATACAAGGTTGGTGTAAATTAGAAAGTTGCTAGGTTTTATAAGACCTTTCCAAAGGTATGATTTTTGACATACGCTACCATTTGGCTTTTTTGAATTTTGGGCATATAAGCATTAAAAAAAAAATGTTATTGAAATTTAGATTGCTTCAAAAAGAACTGTCATGTAGCATGCCAGAGTGAAGCTGTAAAGCTAAGTTTATCACGAGTAAGAAATTTCAGTCGGAAAAAGATATGAGTTTAGAAAATACAGGGTAACTTATTCCGTAAATGTCAATATTTTACACAAAAATGGCCGCCATTTTGAAACGGGTAAAGATAAGTGAATTCTGTTTTCGCCAAAAGGTTTCTTGTAATAAGACATTTAAAATTATGTATAATTTTCCCTATGTTTACATAGGAACATTTTGAGATTTGAACCCGTGACCTTCAATTTTGGAACATCCTGTTCATAGAGTTTGATGAAAATAATTTTAATAGATTACCCATATGCGTTTTAGTGGGGAAGAATTTTGTTTGATGACCAAACCGTTCTCCCGTTATACATGCTGGACGGCTTGTCTGACTCACCCTGTATATATAAAGTGACATAAATCAGACATAAAACTGGTTTTATTTCATACAAAATAAAATTGAGACGTGATACATATTAGCTATTCTCTATAATAATTTTAATAATGCATTTATATAACCAAAATCCCATGTAAAAGTGGAGACATTGCAGGAAGTTGAGGTTGCATGTGACCTTGGATGTTGGATTAATGAGGACTGTGCGTGTTTGTATGTGTGTGTTTGTATTGTGTTATCAGCACGTCCTGTGTTATTGTGGCCACCGCTTTATAGCAGTATCAGCACAATCGTTTCACAACTGTAAACACACATTCCAGATATTTGTCTTCTATGTTTATACTAACCAGTTTCATTGTTTATTCTTTTAAAACACTAATAATGGTTAAGTGTTTTTATAGCTCTTGATGAATATTTCAGTTAGCTAAACTTAACACTTAACTAACTTCACCTGCCTCTCTTGTCTGGTTTTAGGATCATGGCCCCAACATATTTGGAATTAACGAGTACAGTTTAATAACTATGGTTTAAGGAATTCAAATTCAAATTAATATTGTGAAATTTAATTTAGTACCACATGAGTTTGTGTTAGAAGTTGTGGTCTACATTAAACTACTTTTTACTTTCTCCCCCATCCATTGTATATGGAGAAAGTAATGTTTTCATTAACATTTTCAAAATTGATTAGTAGGTGTACAAATTTGGTATGTCGTGGTACTAATCTATGGTATTTCCAGGAAATTTGTTATAAACTAATATTAATTTATTTTATAAATTGGTGTAACTTTTTATTTGGAAGGGTCATTATCCTTTAAAAATCGCTAACGACTCTAACATATGACTTTGATTAAAATTTAGTGGTTTACAGAGCTTTAGGTCCCTAACAAAATGACACCACCTGCATTTCTGGAAAAATTTGGGATCAGAAATTAAAAGCCTTAAATTGTTCCAAAATTTAGTTTTAGCGAATTTCCCCTATAGGGAAGAAGCTAATACCGTAGGTCTCATGGTAAGACTTAAGCCCGAGACCATGATAACTTTTTGTTTTGAGGTCCCCAGATGTCCAAAACACTATTCGTTAAAATTTATATATATATATATATGTGTGTCCGTGAATGCGATAACTTGAGTAAAAAACTTCCGATTTCGATTAAATTTGGCTCAAATGTGTAAACTGACATTTATGACTTTAAGTTCGAAAACCATAAAAATCGGACCATGGGAAGAGGGGTTTATGGGGGTTTTAAATTTTCCAAAAATCAGTTTTTTGCATTTTTCACCCTAAAATTTTTAAAACACTTAATTTTGGTTTTGACCATGTTATAGAGCTTAAAAAACAAATAATATGGTATTTTGAATTATTAACCTAGGTTAAGTGGTTGCGGAAAAAATCCCAAAAACATGCTCATAAAATCTCCCATGTTAATCTTAAGGGGAAAAGGTTTTTGGCTTTTCCTCAGTTAATTTTACTTTAAACTTCACATTTGCTTTTACCAATCACTTCAGCTCCACAAAACAATCATTTTGGTGTTTAAATTGTGATTCTACGTCCATCCGTTGCAGAGCTATTCAAAGTGCTAAACACAGTACGTTGTCCAATGTCAACCTTATGGAGAATAAATAAAATTTGATATCTTGATTATTTATGAATGTATATTGATGAAACTTGGTATGTGGCTTCACGTTGTACTGGTATATTGATATTTGCACAAAAAATAAATGTTTTGTTGGTTGTCCCTGTAGCAGCTAACCTACATACTCAGCTCTAATGTTATTCTTATGGAGAATAAGTAAAGTTTTATATCTCCCTTAATTATGAACATAAATTAATAAAACATGGTAAGTAGCTTCACCTGGTTCAGTTATATTGATAATTGCATAAAAACTCATTTCTTATCTTCCTCGTTGCAGCAAACCTGCGTACTCAGTCCTAATGTTATTCTTATTGGGAATAAATAAAATGTTATAAATCACCTATTTATGAATGTATTTTTGTCAAACTTGGTAAGTGGCTTTAGGTAAGAGTTAGAAACATATAAATGCATTGGAAATTCGCTGAGTACGCAGGTTTGCTGCGACGGGGGTATTTTAGATTTTGAAGTTAACTATTAACTTTTAATGGAATGTACAGCCATTAAATACCCCTGCCGCAGCAAACCTGCGTACTCAGCGAATTTCCAATGCATAATATGTCTTAATATCACATAAAGCCATATACCAAGTTTCATAAAAATATATTCTCAAATAAGCGATATAGCCTATACAATTTGAATTATTCTCTATAAGAATAACATTGGAGTTGAGTACGCAGGTTTGCTGCAACAAGGAACAACAAATATGGGTTTTCATGTAAATATCAATATTGCTCAACTAGGTGAAGCCACATACCTAGTTTCATCAGTATAAATTCATAAAGAAGCGAATATACCATTTTGATTATTCTCTATAAGAATAACATGGGGGATGAGTACGCAGGTTTGCTGCAGCAAGGGACACAACAAATGGTTTTTTATGCAAATATCAATAGAACTCAACTAGGTGAAGCCACATACCAAGTTTTATTAATTTATGTTCATAATTAAGGGATAAATTACATTTTCCTTTTTCTCCATAAGAATATCATGGGGGCTGAGTACGCAGGTTTGCTAAAACGGGAATTAAAGGTAACAATTTATTTTTTTGTGCAAATAACAGTACACCACAACCAAATGAAGCCGTATACAAAGTTTCGTTAGTATACGTTGATAAATAAGCGAGATACACATTTTTTCTTATTCTCCATAAGAACAGCATCGGACAACGTACTGTGTTTAGCAGTTTCAATATCTCTGTAACCAATTGACGGAGAGAAATGATCAAAACACCAAAGTGTGTGTTTTTGTAAGCTGAATCCAATAGTGAAAACAAATATCTACCTACGGTAATAGCTACTTTCCTATAGGGGAAATTCGCTAAAAGAGGTAATAAAACTTAGTAAATGAAGGTTAAGTAAATTATCTTGAGTTATTATTCTACGGCTAATGGTTGGGGATAAAATTGAACTTTTCAATTACAAGTAAACATGGTAGGTCCACATTGTCCAAAGTTATCTATAATATTATAAAGAAGAGGTGGTTTCTGTCTCCTGTCTGGGTAAACGCAAAGACTACTGAACCGACTAGGCCTATTCACTTCCTTAAAATCCCCTCGGGCTACAGCCCCGTGAACGTCCTAAGTTTAATGTTTACATTCCAGAAGAAAGTAAACATTCAGAAACTATAATGCGAACAGCTGTGGATACTTCCATTTGGCAGTTTTTAAAGAGCAGAAGCAAGAACAGCTGTTTCAAGCTACCTAAAATGCAAATTGCATTGACTGTAGAACGGGTAAAGTAAAAACCTCTGCGAAGAACGGGTACATCAGGTAGTTTTTAGCGAATTTCCCTTATAGGGAAGAAGCTATTACCGTAGGTCTCATGGTAAGACTTAAGCCCGAGACCATGATAACTTTTTGTTTTGATGTCCCCAGATGTCCAAAACACTATTCGTTCAAATTTATATATATGTATATATATATATATATATATATATATATATCTATATATGTGTCCGTGAATGCGATAACTTGAGTAAAAAACGTCCGATTTCGATGAAATTTGGCTCAAATGTGTAATCTGACATTTATGACTTTAAGTTCGAAAACCAGAAAAATCGGACCATGGGAAGGGGGGTTTATGGGGGTTTTAAATTTTCCAAAAATCAGTTTTTTGCATTTTTTACCCTAAAATTTTTAAAACACTTAATTTTGGTTTAGACCATGTTATAGAGCTTAAAAAAACAAATAATATGGTATTTTGAATTATTAACCTAGGTTAAGTGGTTGCGGAAAAAATCCAAAAAACATGCTCATAAAATCTCCCATGTTAATCTTATGGGAAAAAGGTTTTTGGCTTTTCCTCAGTTAATTTTACTTTAAACTTCACATTTTCTTTTACCAATCACTTCAGCTCCACAAAACAATCATTTTGGTGTTTAAATTGTGATTCTACGTCAAACCGTTGCAGAGATATTCAAAGTGCTAAACACAGTACGTTGTCCAATGTTATCCTTATGGAGAATAAATAAAATTTGATATCTTGATTATTTATGAATGTATATTGATGAAATTTGGTATGTGGCTTCATGTTGTACTGGTATATTGATAATTGCACAAAAAATAAATGTTTTGTTGACTGTCCCCGTGGCAGCTAACCTGCATACTCAGCCCTAATGTTATTCTTATGGAGAATAAGTAAAGTTTTATATCTCCCTTAATTATGAACATAAATTAATAAAACATGGTAAGTAGCTTCACCTGGTTCAGTTATATTGATAATTGCATAAAAACTCATTTCTTATCTTCCTCGTTGCAGCAAACCTGCGTACTCAGTCCTAATGTTATTCTTATGGGGAATAAATAAAATGTAATAAATCACTTATTTATGAATGTATTTTTGTCAAAATTGGTGAGTGGCTTTATGTACTAGTGAGAAACATATCAATGCATTGGAAATTCGCTGAGTACGCAGGTTTGCTGCGACGGGGGGTATTATTAAATTAAGATTAATAAATTACAATTATTTCTTTCTTATTTGGCGATTGCAATCATTACAATCTGGTATGTGGGTTATACTAACATTGACCTATAGGGGATTTTCAGAATTTGTTGCTACATAACCTGGGGGGGGAAGGAATTATTAGATTATTATCACATCCTATTTTTTACTAACATTCTTTGCCTCAGAAAATAAAAGTGATTTTAGCGAATTTCCCCTATAGGGAAGAAGCTATTACCGTAGTCGGCATGGTAAGACCTTGGCCCGGGACGATGATCCATGAGTTTTCGTTTTAAGGTCCCCAGATGCCAAAAACACCATTGGTTCAAAACTGTACATATAATGTGTCCGTGAACACGATAACTCTCGTAAAAATAGTCCGATTTTGATGAAATTTGGTATAAACGTGTAAAGCAGTATTTATGACTTTAAGTTCGAAAACCAGGCAGATCGACCTATCCAAAAGGGTATTTTGGGGGGTTTTGTACCCCAAAAATGGGTTTTTTGAGTTTTTTATATATAATTTTTGAAAAAGTCAAATTTTAGTTTTTTTAAACGGAATCACAAAAAATACGCACAATTTGGTGTTTTGATCATTGCTCTACATCAATTGGTTACAGAGATATTGAAAGTGCTAAACACAGTACGTTGTCCAATGTTATTCTGATGTAGAATAAGAAAAATTGTATATCTCGCTTATTTATCAACTTATCCTGATGAAACTTGGTATATTGCTTCATATCGTTGTGGTCTATTGATACTTGCACTAAAAAACATTTTTTGGCTGATAGTTACCGTAGCAGCAAACCTGCGTACTCAGCTCCCACGTTATTCTTATAGAGAATAAGTAACGTGTTATCTCCCTTAATTATGAACATAAATTAATAAAATTTGGTATGTGGCTTTACCTCATTGAGTTATATTGATATTTGTATAAAACCCCATTTTTTGTGTTCCTTGCTTCAGCAACCCTGCATACTCAGCCGCCATGTTATTCTTATGGAGAATACTTGAAGTGTCATAAATCGTTTATTTATGGTTGTATATTGATGAAACTTGGTATGTGTCTTTATGTGGTATAAAGATACATATATATGCATTGGAAATTCGCTGAGTACGCAGGTGCTATGGCTGCTATTGGGGTATTTGTTGATATGGTTGTGCAGCAAATGACCTCTGTAATGCCTTTAAGAAAAAGAGATTGGGATGGACATTTCTTAAAAAAGTGTATAGAAGGCTTTTCATATAGGCTACTGTACTTTTTTATGTAGGTATATAGTTAAAACAATACATTTACTATCATTAAAAAGAATAAAGTATATGACAGTTTTTTGCTACCATTTTTTGCCTAAATATGTAAAACAGACAACTAATTAAATTAATACAAGCCAACTTACAAAACTTTTTGTTTTTATAAAGCGGGAACATTTTGAAATTCTTACTTGTTTACTGGTCTGCATGTGTTATATTATTAAGAAAATGAAATCAACACAAATATTTTGAGTATTATGAACATTATGAAAAATAAAAAAAATTGCTCGCCTTACTCAAAATATCTTTATTCATAAAGTACAATTAAAATGTTCAGAATGGTATCAGAATAATATTATAATAAACAAGATACATAGTCATATGTAGCTATTATAGCTAGTTTGTACATTATGTTTATACTGCCATTTATAATAGAGACTATCTCTACATCAGTTTCATTTTTAAGAAACAATTATGTTTTTTTTATTAAAAAACTTGAATATAATACAAAGGCTCATAAAAGAACACAGAACATATTCATTATACTATGCTTTCACAGTATTTGATTATTTTTCTTTGGGCAATTAATAAAAGCCCAACTAATTTCTTTGACAACTAGCAAGTAGAGCAAAGCCGTGATATCAGTCAAACGGTTTAATGTAGCTGAAAACCTTTTCACAGCTATACCAACTGGAAAAAGTTTCATCAATCTCAGCAATAGTTGTTTGTATCTATAGATAATATTTTTCAATGAAAAATATAGCGTTATTTACTATTTCCACTTCCTTGTTCTAAAATGTTGCATGTAGTCTTTGATTTTAGCAAATAATTTGTTCTTTAACAGATGATTTGGTTTCCACCAACACCAAAAAATACATCTTGTATTGGTATTACGTGTTCAGTTGAAAAAAACCAGTCTTTACTGAGGTCGACCTGATTGTTTCTTATGTCCAAACAAATGCAGATGAGCTGATTGTGTCTATGTGTGGCGGCAAATGTGTTTTGACTTAGCGCCAGAACAGTCCCAGAGGTGACGCCAGCCACTGCCGCGGTGGCCACTGTAGATATACATCTTGGCCCAGTTGCTGTGGCTCTGTGAATGAGTTGCCCTTGTTCTGTAGCTCTCTCTCTTTCCCTCCCTCCCTCATTCCGTCTCTCTCTTTCACACACACTGTGCCACATGTTGAATACGTTATGGAGATTAATTCCAGATAGCCACTCTTTTTTACAAGGCCCTTGATATTTCTCTTGGTACAGTGGGTGTTTTTTTTTCTGGAGACAATGGGGCTTTCAGTTATATTCAAGACAAAACACATAGTTTAACAGTAAGCAGATCTTGTGTAGAAAAAATATCTTACTTTTCTTGTAGCCAAGCTTTTATTTTTGATATTTTTATCTCTTATTTTGTTATGGTAGCTTTTCTTAGTTAGAAATGTTATATAAATGTGTGGCTGAAGTTAAAATAGTTTCAGTGCAAACTGTCATTCAACAAAATCCTTTGTGAAGGCTTTTTTATGAACTAAAATCAACTCCTAAATTCAGCTACTGCATAATCCAAATATACAGTATATAAAAGATAATAAAAAATCTAACTTTTTTTCTCTTGACTTGTGTACCTATTCTTAGTGTACATTATGATGAAATATTTAGAAATAAAATACCCCCGTCGCAGCAAACCTGCGTACTCAGCGAATTTCCAATGCATAATATATGTCTTAATACCAGATAAAGCCGCAAACTAAGTTTCATAAAAATATATTCACTTATAAGCGATTTTAATTATTCTCCATAAGAATAACATCGGTAATGATTACGTAGGTTTGCTAAAACAAGGAACAGAAACAATTGGTTTTTATGCAATTATAAATAGAATTTAACTAGGCGAAGCCACATACTAAGTTTCATCAATATTCAAACATAAATAAGCGCTATATAACATTCTAGTTATTCTCCATAAGAATAACATGGGGGCTGGAGAAAGCAGGTTTGCTGCAACAAGGAACAGAAAAATGGGTTTTTATATAATTATCAATATAACTCAACCAAGTGAAGCTACATACCAAGTTTTATTAATTTATGTTCATAATTAAGGGAGTAATTACATTTTACTTATTCTCCATAAGAATAACATGGGGGTTGAGTACGCAGGTTTGCTGCTACGGGAATAATCAACAAAAAATCAATTTTTTGTCCAAATATCAATATACTAGTACTACGTGAAGCCACATACCAAGTTTCATCAACATACATTCATAAATCGAGATATCAAATTTTATTTATTCTCCTTAAGGATAACATTGGACAATGTACTGTGTTTAGCACTTTGAATATCTCTGCAACGGTTGGGCGTAGAATCACAATTTAAACACCAAAATAATTGCTTTGTGGAACTGAACAGATTGGTAAAAGCAAATGTGAAGTTTATATTAAAATAAACTGAGGAAAAGCCAAAAACCTTTTTCCCATAAGATTAACATGGGAGATTTTATAAGCAGGTTTTTTGGATTTTCTCCGCAACCACTTAACCTAGGTTAATAATTCAAAATACTGAATTATTTGTTTTTTTAAGCTCTATAACATGGTCAAAACCAAAATTAAGTTTTTTACAAATTGTAGGGTGAAAAATGCAAAAAACTGATTTTTGGAAAAATTATAACCTCCATAAACCCCCCTTACCATAGTCCGATTTTTCTGGTTTTCGAACTTAAGTCATGAATGTCATTTTACACATTTGAGCCAAATTTAATCAGAATCGGACGTTTTTTACTCAAGTTATCGTGTTAACGGACACATATATAGATATATATAGATATATATATATATAGATATATATATAGATATATATATAGATATATATATATGGATATATATATTCATATATATAAATTTGAACGAATAGTGTTTTTGGCATCTGGGGACCTCAAAACAAAAAATTATCACGGTCTCGGACTTAAGTCTTACCATGAGACCTACGGTAATAGCTTCTTCCCTATAGGGGAAATTCGCTAAAATACTAGTTTATTGAGAACATATATTTTAATCGTGATTCGTTCGATAGAATTAGTGGGCTCATTCGTTTTGAGTAATTGGTTAATTTTTCTTGCCACAAAATGGTAGTGGCAGCAATATGAAATTTGGGGCCATACACATATTAAGTGAAGCAATTTAGGGGAGGGAGGGTTTTATATAAAATAAATCTATTATATATATATATATATATATATATATATATATATATATATATATATATATATATATATATATATATATATATATATATATATATATATATATATATACCCGTCGCAGCAAACCTGTGTACTCAGCGAATTTCCAATGCATTAGGCATTATGTCTTAATCCCACATAAAGCCGCATACCAAGTTTCATAAAAAATATATTCACATATAAGCGATATATACAATTTTAATTATTCTCTATAAGAATAGCATTGCTGATGAGTATGTAGGTTTGCTGAAACAAGGAACAAAACAGTTGGTTTTTAAGCAAATATAAATATAATTTAACTAGGCGAAGCCACACACCAAGTTTCATCAATATTCAATGATAAATAAGTGCTATATAACTTTTTATTTATTCTCCATAAGAATAATATGGGGGTTGAGTAAGCAGGTTTGCTGCAACAAAGAAAAAATGGGTTTTTATGCAAATATCAATATAACTCAACAAGGTGAAGCCACATACCAAGTTTTTTTAATTTATGTTCGTAATTAATGGAGTCATTACATTTTACTTGTTCTCCATAAGAATAACATGGAGCCTGAGTACGCAGGTTTGCTGCAACGGGGATAATCAATAAAAAGCAATTTTTTGTGCAAATATCAATATACCAGTACTACGTAAATCCACATACCAAGTTTCATCAATATACATTCATAAATAATCGAGATATCAAATTTTATTTATCCTCCATAAGGATAACATTGGACAACGTACTGTGTTTACCACTTTGAATATCTCTGCAACGGTTGGGTGTAGAATCACAAATTAAACTCCAAAATGATTGTTTTGTGGAGCTGAACTGATTGGTAAAAGCAAATGTGAAGTTTACATTAAAATGAACTGAGGAAAAGCCAAAAACCTTTTTCCCATAAGATTATCATGGGAGATTTTATGAGTAAGTTTTTTTGATTTTCTCCGCAACTACTTAACCTAGGTTAATAATTCAAAATACTTTATTATTTGTTTTTGTTAAGCTCTATAAGCTGGTCAAAACCAAAATAAAGTTTTTTTTTAATTTTAGGATGAAAAATGCAAAAAACTTATTTTTGGAAAATTTAAAACCCCCATAAACCCCCCTTCCCATGGTCCGATTTTTCTGGTTTTCGAACTTAAAGTCATGAATGTCACTTTACACATTTGAGCCAAATTTCATCGAAATCGGACATTTTTTACTCAAGTTATCGCATTCACGGACATATATATATATATATATATATATAAGATGTATCTTCATATTTTTGATGTATTCATAATGTATGTACCCTTATACAAGATGTACAAGATGTATGTACCCATTTTTTATAAAAAACATTTTTATTTTAGACTGACATGTTTCGTGCGCTTAGGCCATTATCAAAGTCTATAAAAATATAACCTCCCATTTAAAATAAAATAAATATTAATCATATGTTAAAATTAATTATTTTAAAGTTGCATATGAATTGTTTGTCATAATCGATAATATATTTTATCTTCTTCTGTTATTTTCTTTCAATACTATATTAAGTGATTTTTATACGTCCCTGTTCTTATTTTTTCAATTTTATCAAACATCGGGTTTGATTGTTTAGGTAAAACTGTATTTAGTATGTTTGAAACAACGATGAAATCTAACTTTGCAGAACACTTGATAAAGTCGAAACACAAATATACAGATCTAAAAGAACATCTAACAATTTTAGAGTTTGAACGAGAAAGAGAGAAGCTATTTGTCAAAGAAGAAATGAATATTTACTTTAATTTTAAAAAAGACCCTTCAAACATACTAAATACAGTTATATATATATATATATATATATATATATATATATATATATATATGTATATTTAGATGTATATATATATATATATATATATATATATATATAGATATATCCATATGTATAAATTTGAACGAATAGTGTTTTTAGCATCTGGGGACCTCAAAACAAAAAATGATCATGGTCTCGGGCTTAAGTCTTACCATGAGACCTACGGTAATAGCTTCTTCCCTATAGGGGTAATTCACTAAAATCTGAAAAATGCTTAGTTATGCAACAATTTTTTGCAATTCAAAAACCAGACTTGTTACTGGCATGTAAAATCTTCCCCCTAAAATTTTCATACTTCTTTGGGGGGGGGGGGGATATCCTAATATCCCTCCACCTGGCTATGCTCCTGGTATGTTTAAAGAATGAATAAATCCTTGATTCTAGTTAATAAATGTTTAGTCTCTTAATCTCTGGAGTCAATTATAATTTATATTTGATTGAATACAATTTTATTCATAGTACATTATATTATAATCACTGACATTTATTGTAATATGGCTTGTTATTATATATGAACTTTGTCTCTTCTGTAAAAGAAAATCAAAATGAGAACAATTCTGACCAAGAAACACAATGATGATTCTCACAATGATAAGCATTCTGAACATTTTGATTAGAAGATGATTTGCCACAATCAATATGAAACACATTAAATATGAACAGTATACCACAATACAAGAACCCGGGAGAATTTTATTATTGAAAAACATAGAACTGAACTTTTTGGTAAGCAACCAACTTATGCCGGTATTATGTTTTTTAACAGTCATCTTCCTCTGGAAATTAAAACCATTAATGATGTTAAAAGTTTTAGAAACAAATTAAATCAGTTTTTTTCTAGATAACCCTTTATGCTCCCTGGAAGAGTTATTTGATATTGTAAAAAATAACATGTTTAAATAGTCAACAAAGTAACGTATTATGTTAAGTCTTTAGTATTTAGTTTATATAATATAATTATATTATACTTCTTGACACCATTCATGCACATCTCAGTTGTGTATATCTAAATAAAGTATTTTTGATTTGATTTTAATATAATATAGTTTGTGTTGAATAGTATTTAACAATAACATAAATTGAATATACAAAACCTAAAATGTAATTAGTTGGTGAAGTATTTTTCACTATAAATCTGGCTGTTAACTGCTGTACTTATTACAACAGGCTTTACGGCCCAGTTAATCAAAGCCATATTGTGTGGGAGGGTGTCTTCACCCCTCCACCCTCCACCCATCCACCCCCAGCCGCTGTCCTATCCCCCACTTGATTATCAGGTCACTGCACAAACCCACACTCTACTTTATGTTCTTTTAAATGTATATTCCATATTGGAGGCATTGTACTTGATATCAATAACAAAGTATTGTATTGTATAATCGTAAACTGAATCCTAAAAGGGAAATTTTGCAACTGAAATCGTAGATGTTTGGCAAATTGCAGGATGATGCTTAAATAAAATATTTTTACCCGAAAAATAAAGGAAAAAAACTTATCCAAAATGTTGCACCCAAGTAAATAATAAGAACAACATTTTCCCAATAAATAAACTGTGAAAATCGTGTTTCCCACAAATTTTTAAAGTTACAACATGTTAAAAAAATACATCACAAAAACATATAGCAGCCATTGATACTACTACTTGCCACCAGATAAAGTTATTTCCTCAAAAAAGTGTCCAGAGACACAATAAAAAACTAAACTAGGTATATAAGCCTAAACATTTTTAATTGCATAAAACAACTTATCTGTCATTGTCAAAATTATATATAACCATCTTAACAATTTAATATTTAAACCCTGGTGTGTTCCCCCGGATATTTTAAAACTCACTAATCATTTCATACATAGTTAAAAAAATTTAATTATTTTTGTGTCAATACTGTTTTGGGGTTTATGGCGAATATACAAGATAAAGAATAGAAGTAAAAATTTTTAGTTGTAATTGTCTTGAATTACCAACTAAGTGTTACAGAATCATGCAGAGTAATCTGAACTGTAACACAGAATCATGCAGAGTAATCTGAACTGTAACATGATGAGTAGTACTTAATAAAGTAAGACTGTAATTTTACATCCTCAACATTTTGATATTACAATTTTGTCACTGGGCTATCTTCAAATTCCATTTTTAGGAAGAGATTGTAGATCTATTTTAAATTCTCAAGTATCACTGTTTGGTCTGTTAATGAGTGGAAACAGTGTTGTAATGATTCCAGTTCAACTAAAGTGCAGCCAGTTAACGCAATGACACATTTATCTGTTGATGAGAATGTCATGTTTGAACTAATACACTTAAATGACTCATGTTGGCTGAGAATGTTGTTGATTCAATGTACACAGAGTAATCTTTTTCTTTAAAAGCAATTATTATTTATGCTATAGTTGAGTACTATATAAATTACCCATCTCTTAGGGTGTTCTCACATAAATAATTTTTAGTTAGACTTCTTTCATCATTCAAATAATCTGGTTTTAAAATTGGCATTTATTTACTTTAGTCTCAGTATTAAATAAACAGTGTGATAAATCTTGATTTCTTAAAAAATTACAACTGCATTTGGAAATTGTAGGTACGACTTGGTGAGATGACTGTCTGTGTTTCTGAGATCATTTTTCTTTCAGATTTCCTTCCCAATTTAGTTGTGAAAAATTAGGCTCTATATAATTTGATTTTTCCTGGAGGATTTTTATTAATGCCCAAATTGATTCTCTACAAGTTATACACGGTGTGTTTCAGAAACAAGATGACGACAACCAAAGGGCCAGGTCTCTACGATTTCCTCATAGAGGCCGAGCTCCAGCACTACTTTACGGCGCTCAAAAATGACCTGAAGGTACGTTACATGTGCTTCCTTCTTTGCGTTCAAATTACCTCTTTTGAGATAGGTGGTTTTGGTTTACAAAGCTGAAGTGAAGTTATGAACCGGTTTTGTTGACATTTACATAATATTGTACTGTCATTACTGTCATGACTGTAAGGGATTGCTTCCCTTAGCAATCTGTTTATATATAAATATAAGCAATCCAGAGGCTAAGATGAATTGTAATTAACATTTACAGACAACTAGTAAATAGATTTCCAAATGAGACTATAGTTTATACAGGGTGTTCAGAAAGAGGTATCACAATTATGGACACATTGTTGCATAGGTCAAAACGAAAAACTTCTATTATATGATGTCCTATCTCTCTTCGTTTTCTGCATGTACGTGTTTTTTCTTTTTTTCTTAACACATCGTATCTTAAGAAACTATTAAGCTACTGACTTGAAATTTGGCAAGCCCAATGTTATTTGTTTAGTTATTTTAAATTTTATAAAATTGGATACTATTTATTCGGAGGTAATTCCAATCTGGATCTCTTCCATTCTGAAAGTAAATTATTTCCAAAGTTTAAATGAATGAGTTTGAACCATTTTTGAGATAATTTAAAAATTAAAAATAAACTTATGAAACAGGTTAAGATCATTGAGAACATTACTGTTTAATTCTCTTGGATCATTATTAACCATTGTAGTTTGCTTAAATTTACTCATTTATTTACTTAATTTTGTTTTATAACGTGGTTAAAATTGTTTATTGCTATTTAATTTATTTATTTATATTCTAAGGGGAAAATCAGTCACCTTCTGATTTTGAAATGATTGTACTTTTTACAGTTATTGTTGAAAATCTATAAATAATTTGTTTACAGTTATTGCTGAAAATCAATAAATAATTATAATTTCTGAAATAGATTGATTAATAAAGTTGCCAAACAAATTATATGAGGAAAGCGGAGCCATTATTTAAGTTAGCTCTTTAAATTCGTTTCAGCTAGTTTATAAATAATTCTTTTGCCTTAAGTGTTTCCACCCGTTGTAATTTCAATTGGAAAATTGTTCCTAATAATATTAATTAAGTGTTTAACATGGAGGGAATATGTTTAGGTCCAAACTGCAGCACAACTCAAATTTGTTTCGGAGGAGGATCTGCAGCAATTGGGAATGTCAAAACCAGAGATGAGAAGACTGAAAAAATATTTTCATAAGCATTTTCCCCAAAACTACATTTCTAAGTTAAAAAAGGTATGTATATATACCTTCGATGGGGCACTTCGATGAGTAAAACACTTTAATTATTTGTCATCTATAATATTATAAATGTAGATGTATCCATACATTGATTTTATGTTGTGATCTTTATAAAGACATAGTTTAAAAGTTAATGGTATTGTTTGTAGTTTAAGGTGATAGATAAACATGAAAAACTGTGCTCACGATATATATAGAAGCTTGTGATTGCATGCAATCTGTTCCTGTAGGTCTGCATAGTAATCACAATCAAGGTTAACACTGTCCAAGGACATAGCATACATGGCTATTGGGAGCCATGTTTACAAATATTGAGGTCATCTACACGTAACAAGGTGTCCGAGATTTAGTGTTTTCTGCTCTGACTAATCGATTATTGGTTTATACCCACACATGAGCAGGATAAAAGCAGCAGAGGTTTTATAACCAGCTCTCCACACAACTTGCTGTACTCTCTCACAGCAATCTAATTAACTTTTAATTCACCAGTAGAATTTTAATTGCTCCCTCTCAGCTGTAATTGGCTCTTGATTAGCTTAGGATTAATCAAACAATTGTGTGACCCAATCAAGGCCAGTACTGCTAATTGTTTCCTTTTAGCTTTTGTATTGTTTAGTTAAGCCTTATGGTTGCACAATGTTACTTTTGAGATTTCAATACATGCGTACATATTACATTATGTTTAGTTTGCAGAATGTACAAAATAAATATTTGTCAAAGAACAATTATTAAAAAATGTTTAATATTGTACCGATACCTCATTTTAAGCCAAGTTTTACACTAACACAGTTTAGTATATTACATCTTACTTCTTAACCTAGCCAATATTAAAACTCATTTTTATTGCTTCAAATCGGAAATTAAAATGTTTAACTCATGATATAAAGTTATTGAAAAATCTACACTTTTTTTAAAGAAATTTTATATGGAAGTGTTTAGTAGCCTCTTTGCCCAAGTAGGTAGTGAAATCAATAACATCCCCACTCTTTGAAAACTTTTAGTGCATATTAAAACCAAGCCTTCCCAGACGGCAGTCGTCTTGCTCATAGACAAAAAATAATTAAGGTCAGAATAAGAAACAGTTTGTACGTATTTGTTGCTCTATTATTTCAATGTGTATACTATATTTTCTACAAATATTATTTCTCCCAAAATAATTCTTTGTAAATGTTTTCAAAATGTTCTTTAAAAAAGATATGATTAATAGTATTACTAAGGGTTTTCAATGAACTGGTGAAATAGCCACCTATCGTCAGGGAAGATTGAAATAGCTGCAATAATATCACTTGAGTGAATGACAGATATATTAATTCAGTCCACCAAGCCTGACCATGACCCAGCGATAGGCTCCTGTGGAGGAAAGCCGTTACCGTATTCTCTGCCGCACTCACATTAATTTCTCCTGACTCTGGCAAACTACCCATTGGCTGGTGGCCATTTCACGGAATAGTATTTCTGGCAAAGCAAAACTGCAATATATTCTCTGACACATCCTACTACGTGGTTAACCTTGTTTGTTCTATCGACTTTGTCTCATTTAAACTCTTGGTAGATTTGTAAATTAATTAGATTATTTTATCGTTTGAATGAAAAATGGATGCAATTTCAATATTTTAAGTAACAAATATTAAATTAATATTTTTATATTAAACAAATTTAATTAAGTTGTAATTATGACATTTTTGAACATTTAAAAAATTAAGTGTTTTTATTATAATGTTACACAATACAACTGATCTTCAGAAAATTTATGGTGTTTTAGATTGGTATTTTTATAATGTTGTTGGTTTTCTTTTATACTTATACAACTATAATCTAGTTTTGGTTTAACTCCTCACAACCTAGAGTTATGTGTGTTGTATGATTGGGTTAAGTTGCCTATTTACTATTTGGGTTCAACAGATCAATTAGTTATAACACATTTTAAACATATTAGTGATTACTTAACTTCTTTATTTACTAAGAGATCACTGTACAGTATAATTCACTACATTAATACACAGATACATAGATTGTAGTACATAAGAAAAACTAAAACACAACAAATGCAATGCAAAAAAGAGTGGTGAGTCAGATGAAATTTCAAAATAACCATGCAATTTTAGTTCATGCACTTGTCTAGACCGCAAAAATAATAACAGGTAATATCCGTTAATTATAACTGAATTCCAAGACAAAATTCAAAACAGTCAAATTGTGTACATAAAGTTTCTCTTCTGCTTTTATATGTATTTTTAAGATATTCTCGGTCAGTAAAACCAGGATTCAATGCAAAAATACATTTTTTTAAATTAGAGCTATCACTGCAATGTGATTTAACACAAAATTATAAACTACTACAGTTGCTCTTTTTTAGAAGTTGACGTTTTTATTAATAACGAAAAACTTAAACCAAAAATTATGTTACTTCTAGTTTGACACAGGTTGTATTGCCAGAGAATTAACTCAATGCAAATGAAGAATCTGTTCCAAAAAGTTTAGGGAAAGATGCTGTTGTTAGATTATATTTTTCTACCAACTGTATGCAAGTCAGCCATATTGATGGTTGTGGGTCATCATGTTAGACCGAATGTTGTGTGTAGGCCTACTGTTATTTAATAAGTATTATTGTACGATGGTAGATGAGGAAGTTGTTCCTAATTTGACATGTGGTCCTAGCACAAACATGTTCAATTGCCATAAAGATTCCTACCGTTTCTACCCAAAAACAATTGAATAATCTGAATTAGAAAAAATAATTTGTTTATTTAAAAACAAATTGTCATCAGGCTATGATGAAATCCCAATGTCAATAATTAAAAGTGCCAAATTATTCTTGTTGAAACCATTAGTTCATGTAATAAATGCATCTATAATCAGTGGTATTTTCCCTGACAAGTTAAAAATTGCAAAAGGCAAAAAACCTTTTGGTCCCAGAACAGCATGGATTTCGTACAAACAGATCTGTTGTTACTGCTGGAATAGAATATATTGAATCAGCTATAGATTCTATGGATAAAGGTGAGGAGACTGTTGGAGTTTTCATGGACACGTCTAAGGCATTTGACAGTGTACTGCACAGCAAACTATTGCAGATGTTAGTGGAATTATGTGTAGATGACAGATGTTTGTCTTGGTTTTACTCATACATAACTGACAGGGAACAGTTTGTTGAGCTAAATTATCGTGACAATTATAATACAAGAGTCGCTGTTCAGTCAACTTGTAGACAAGTTAAATATGGTGTTCCTCAGGGTTCCATATTGGGCCCATTGTTGTTTATTATCTACTTAAATAGGTTGCCAAGAGTGGTAGATAAGCCAGCAAAAGTCAGTCTTTATGCTGATGACATAAGCGTTAAAATTTCCAGCCATGATAAAGAAAATTTTGAAATTTCATCCTATATGGGTTTATAAAAAATTGATCAATTTCTTAATACAAAAAATCTCTTGATAAATCCTAATAAAACAAAATATATTCATTTTTCATCGGTGCGAATCAAAAACAAAACTTTATATACAATTTTAATGGATTTCCAAGCTTTAGAGGAAGTACAGTCCACCAAATTCTTGGGATTAACCATTGATAGTTCATTATCTAATAACCTACATGTTATAAGTGTTTGTAAAAAAGTAAGTTCTGGGCTTTATGCACTGAGACAAATGTCAAAAATATATAGCTTAGAATAGCTTAGAAACATTAAGGATGATTTATTTCTCCTTGATACATTCCCACATATTATTCGGAATCATTCTCCATGGGGCAACATCACACAAAATATGAATGACATCCTTGTTTTGCAAAAAGAAGCAATAAGAATTATTAAAAAACTTAATTGGTTACAGTCTGCAAAAGATTAGGAATTAGAGATTTTAACTGTTTTTGGTCAGTATATTTATGAAACAGTACTTCATGTAAAAAAGGCTGGCAAACATCTTCCTACTCTTGGTTCAACTGATCAGTGTAACACCAGAAGTCGTAATGAGCCAGCTTTCGCCTGCCACAGGTTGGAACTATTTACAAAGAAGCCAACATATGTGGGAATAAGATTTCTTCTCCCTAATACAATTAAAAAGGGAAAAAATAGAAATGTGTTTAGAACCAAACTAAAAGAGAACCTGGTAAATAGAGCACTGTATTCTTTTCAAGAATTTTGTAAAGTCAGTTCAACCTAAAAGTTATAAGATAAGGTTCTGTTCTTGAATTTGCTGTGCAAATGCAAAAGAAAGTGTATGGTTATGATTTTACTTTAACTGTTTTATGAGCTACTATAGTTTTAGTTAAACTTAAATTAGGCTACTAATGTTAAATCAGTGTAGTCTGACGCCATTAAAATTGTACAATGTACTTTTAATGAACACAGATTTGATTGATTGATTGAATGTATTATTGTAAAGTTATTTGGTGACCTATTGGTTAACCATACATGATCCATACGAAGAAATCAACCTTGGGGGATATGTGTGCACCTATTACAGGTAGTTAAAGTTGATGTCATTAAAATAAACCTGCATTTGCTTCAATTTGATGTGAGAAACCACTGCTAAATTAGCAAATTGTTACATCATTAAGTATTTGGAGGTAGCTCAAGAAATAAACAAGGGTCAAGGATCAAATAGGGTATTGGAGATCCATTTTCATATATTTTCTAAATAAACTAATTTCACACGTTTATTTACTATACATTTTTTATGTCTTTGGCCTGCAACACTTGCAATTTTTGAACAGTTTATTTCTTATTTGTTTGATCACATACCCTCTCACAGCCACTTGTGTTGCAGATGATAGTGTACAAGAAGGAGGAGAACGGCCAGTCACTGATGGCGGCCATGCTGAGTGATGAGGTGGTGGAAAAGCCGCCAGTCAAGGTGTGTGACCTGAACATTTACAACTTAATGTCTATAAACAATGTCGATGTCTTATTACACAGAAAGAACAATATGTAATGAAACAGCTGTAAGCAGTTATTGGACATTGTGAGAATGTCCCAATAAAGGAATGAAAAACTTTACATTCACATGATTTTAAAGGATTATAATTTTTCCTATGGACGTTAGAGAGATAAAACCAGTTATTAATGAATTTCCTTTGGAAAGTGAACTTGAGTTAGCTTTCCTTTGGAGTTAGCATGACCCGCACGGTGAAACTTAAGTCCGGGACCACCATAGAAGTTCCTAACGTGACCCCCTGAACACGTTTTGGGGGGTCGTTCAAAATGTTATATATATATATATATATAGACATGTGTATGCACTCTAGCGGTCGCATTTTTTGTCCGATTTACTTCAAATTTGGTTGGGACGTTCCTTTTAGTGATGTGTCAAAACCAAAACTTGAATCTCAAAACCACCAAAACTTTGGAAAAGTTTCGGTTTCGAGATTCGATCGGTGAGTTTCGAGAATCAAAACTCGAAACTGCTGAGATTTTTTGTGTCTTTATTGTTGTTTTTTTTAGCAGAAATCACGCCTGTGTTTCGATCAATAATGCAAAGGTCAAAAGCCTACTGTCATCGGTCGTCTACCTTCACCTTTTTTGGATTATTGATATTTTATTTCTGAAAGAACAACTCTAACCAAAATATATAATTAGTTTTAATTAATTTTTCTGGATTTATTTTTCATAACCATACCCAGGCAAGTAAATAGGGTTTCGCGATTTGAGTTTCGAGATTCAAGATTCGATTTTGTAAGTTTCGGTTTTGGTTTTGAGATTCGAAATTTCTGGTTTTGACCATCACTAGTTCCTTTCTATAATCTGTTGGACAAGTTCGTTGGGCAAAACAATCGGGAAACTCTAAACCCATTTTTTGGGGATTAATCTTTCAGATTTCAAGTTTTTGAGCCCAAAAAAGGGTCAGAAAAGCCCCAGATGTAAAATTAATGCATGTGAAAAGATGAGAATTAGAGAGGCGGAAGTTTTAAGCCCTTTCTCGTCATTCTAGCATAAATATTTACCGATTTATTAAAGAAAATATGTATCGGCTAAACACAGTACGTTGTCTTATGTCTTATGGTACGTGGTTTTACACTAGAAAAGCCTGCTATTCCTTTGTTAGAGTACTTTTATTATCCCCAGCAACCTCACGCTTACTTTCAAGCCTGTCTGGACCTTCTCCTAACCTTATAATGCGCAAAATTGTATTCCCAGCTTTGCAAGTAAATGAAACCAGGAGTATCAGAACAGCCAAAAAATCAATGTTTTCAGATTTCAATAAAAATTGGACAAATGTATGTTTTTACACCGATTTTGAGTTTTAAAAATTTTTATGTGGAAATTCACTTCCCTCACGTCAGCGTGCTGCGTGCAAACTCGTTTAAAGATTTTTGATCCATTTGAAAACTGGTATCCTCTTAAATAAGTTTTAATCATCTATCAGTAGTTGTATATAGATCTCAACATGTAAACACCATATTTACCAGACTCTCTAAGTCCACCCATAATGTACTAGGAGCTAATTATTGGATATAAATTTAAATTTTAATCCGTAAAATGCAAGCATCAAAATTCCAAAAATAATAAATTTTAATTGACTAAGCCTTTTAGTATCAACAATAATTTAACCTGATGATGGTATCTTTGAAAGGCCTAGTCAATTAAAATGTATTATTATTGGAATTTTGATGCTTTCATTTCACAGTTTAAAATCTCAAAGTCCACTCAGATCCTTTTCTGCAGGATCCTTTTCCGCCCCCCCAACAACTACCAACATATAATATGACTCGCTTTGCTCGCTGAGGGCTCTGCCTCCAGACTACTGCTTGGGGTCACTCCAGTTGCTATTACAACTCAATGATCTCTTCAAGTATTTTTATATAGTCTACGAGGCTATTTTGATTCATTGGGATACATCCACTCTAGATTTTATCTTTATTCAATGGTCCTATCATTCATTTATGCTCTACCATAACTCTACCGAGTTACATAGACAGTTTACTGGATATTTCTCTACAGCTGTTATGATTCTTTTGTTTTGATTTGAAAATCCATAAGCCCAATGTTAAAATTTACAATTTTCAAGTTCAAAATTAGAGGTTTCAAAATTTGGAAATTGTAACTTTTGACAATTTTCCCGGGAGTTTCTAGGTACAAACTATCTGCATGCCAAATTTAACGTTTCTACCTCATCTAGAAGTGGTCCAGAATTCATATACGTGAGTGAGTGAATTACACATCGGCCTGTCTAGTTATTTAGGTAAAATATTTATCAAATATGCCTATCTTCCAAGAATGTCCTATTCATTAGGAATCTTATTGTCTCCAGTATTGACTTGTACTGTCAAGACATACCAAATTTTAAAAGGAGATTATTATATATGGAAATATGATGTGTACCAGTACATAAATTATGGTTCAGAAAAGTTCAAAGTCATTTCAGACTGGGCTTTCACTCCTCGCAACCTCCCACTTGTCAGTTTTGTCAGGACTGGCAACCAGCCAGAGGAGAATGAATTAGTACAGATGCACCAGAACAATCTTAGCTCGACTTTGACTTACCCCGGGTCTTGCTTTTTCCAATCAGGAAATTGCGGACAAATTACCGATTAAATATACTTTTGGATGTAAGTACTGAAAAAATGTAATGATCATCAAACGATGATGTGAAACTGGTTAAATTGCAGGTGCCCAACAAGCATATCATCCCTGCTGACAGCATCTTGGTCAACAAAGAGCTGGGTACCGGAGAGTTTGGCGTGGTGCAGCAAGGTGTCTGGACTAATGAAGGCGAGAGGGTATGTGGCAAATACCTAATAAAATTATATATATATAGTTACTCGAGTAGACTCTTACAAAGTCAAAATATTGCGTAGTTATGAAAGTTGAGTTACCCAGAACTACTAGGCTGATAATTGAGAGTGGATAACAAATTTAGTTTAAAAATAGTCCCTCCCCCGATACAATTTTGCAAAATACAATTGCCATCCTCACAGGGGCAAATGTCTACACTATGGGTTACACAGCTAGCTTTAAACGTTTACTTTATCTTTAGTTTTATGAAAGGTAGGGGGTGGGGTATGATAACACAATAGTTTATGGTTGAAGCCTAGAAAGAAGGATTTACAATTTAAAATATGCTCTAAATGCTGAACCGAAAACGTTTGTGGAGTTTTTTTGTGGAATTTATATAGTTTTAAGTTGGTCAAAATTGTAAAAAAAATGCTGTGTCAATAAAGTGTATTTCTATTGTATTCTATGGTACTCATGTACTAATATAAAATAACAAGATTTTAGGATAGGTACTGTGGCGGACAAGCAAGCTTATCTGCTGGCCAAACAGTATAAACCCACTTGCCACCACGAGGACGTAGCTCAATAAATTAAAGAGACATGTAATGTAATAATATAACTTTTATTAAACAAAGAATAAAACTCTACATTTTACAAATGGTGATTAAACGGTAAAATATCAATGTGATGACAATGAAAATACTTTAATATATTAACAACTAATTATCTAGATTCAAGGGCGAGTAGCCTGGAAAGTATAAATATTAATTTAGAATAGACTAGTGACTATAAAACTTACTTGGATCCGAGACCTAACAGGCCCTGGACCCTGAGGCCCCCAGCCCCAACACTACACCCTAATACTCCATCTCACAGACCGACTGACTGACCCCCAAAACTACCCAACTGACCTACTTAAGCCAGAGCCTTCAGCAGATCAGCAAAACAAGCTATTGTTTGATAACAATTCCAGCCTACTCACACAACATACCTAATACTTCCTCCTTACACAATCTTGACTTCCCTCTTGCATATTTAACTACAGAAATATTATAATAAACTAACTAACTCACTTCCCCCTCCATTACAGTACATGTAAAAGACGTGTAAAAAATACCTACAGAGATGTAAAATTGTCAGAGCGTCAAGTTATTTAGTGTAGAATTTCTGAGACTCTTCTGAGTCAAGACAATACAACAAGACATATAGAACAAGGAATGCACAATTCATTAAGTGCAATCCTTGCTTACTTAAGACTTTTTACAATTTTGTAATTTTAATGAGACAATTAGCAAGCCTTTATAATTTGAACTGCATAGATCTGACAGTTACCAATGCCGCTTTTTTGATAGATTTTGAAAACCCTTACTGTGTGTATAACAGAGTTAAATCAGTATGCATACTCCATTTGAGCCGAGCTCGTCTCCTCAGATCGTATTGTTTGTTCAGATCCAAGTGGCCATCAAGTGCCTCAGCCGGGAGAGGATGCAGAGCAACCCCATAGAGTTCCTGAAGGAGGCTGCCATCATGCATGGGATCGAGCATGAGCATATCGTGCGGCTCTATGGGGTGGTTCTCGACACCAACGCTCTCATGCTGGTATGTACAGTCGACTGACTAAGATTGAATGATTTATAACTTTGTCTTTCATATTTAAATTTGTTATTTTTATCACATCTGTTACTGTAATGAGTTATTTATAGTATTTATTTATTTATTTTCTTGGTTGTTGATTTTTAAATACAATTAAAGTAAGAGTGATGCTATTCTCCTGAGGAAGTGGGATAGAATGGTAAATAAATTACAAAAGTTACTGAGAAGCAATGTAAATTTATGGTTCAATGTTTTGACCAAAAAAATATATTATAGCTAATTTTGACTTATTTCAAAATATATTTCCTTTAACATATAATATCCTTTTTTCAATAAAGGCCTCGTTCATATAAAGAGCTTTTTCTCCTAAGCATGGCCTCTGGCCATAAATAGAGCCTTGCGAGGGTGTATAAAATAAAAAATTGTTCTGTAAAATATTACTTTTGATATATGAGGTACTAACAAAAATATAGTTTTAAGTTGTAGAAGGTTTCCATTTAGACTAAGTGTCAAATTCATAATCCTACCCTCAGTTAATGAAGCTCTCACCGTGTTTTGCAGACTAAACTTAGCACTTTATATACAATTACGTGCAAGAAAGAAAACAGACATTTCAATGGCTTCAATGCCGTATAAATCTTTAGAAGAATATTATTGTATGACATGTTGTCTAATGCTTCTGTAGAAATAAAATTTGCTTAATTGAAACTTGTATAAATCTACCTCAGAAGCAGCTAACAAAAAATTGTTTAAATTAATCCTGGTTATAGGATAACATGATGACAGTTTTGATTTTGTACTCGCAGGTAACAGAGCTGGCTCCATTACGTTCACTACTGGAGTGCCTTAAAGAGCCTTCCCTGCGATTTAGCTTCCCGGTCCTCACACTGTGTGACTTCGCCATTCAGATCTGTGATGGCATGCAGTACTTGGAAAACAAGAGACTTATTCATAGGTCAGTGGCTGTTTTGAGTTTTTACACCTTACCACAGTTTTTTAATAACCAAGAAGATTTAAATTATCTTAGTTGAGTTGGTTATGGGGTATAGTTAAAAAAAGTCTTAAACACTTCAGCTCATATATTTATATTTATACTTTACTCACATGCAAGATAGTAAGTATAGAAGATGGATATACATTTGACTGCTTGGCCTGTGTGCTTGTAGAGTCACTGGCATAGTGCAATGAGTCGCTGGAGACAGGGCGGAGGACATCAGAACCATGGCAGCGGCCCTGTTGTGGGTTCGAATCCCAGTCTTGGACAGTAAATTTAATCAGTACTCTCTAGCTTGTACTGTAGCAGCTCACACCCTTGCTTAGCTTAGCAACTGAGGCCCATTTGGACAGGCAAAGTATAAGAAATCAAGTTTCATAATGTTGAAATTATAATATTTAAAGAAGATAAATTTTACACTTAGCCCGAAAGTAGTCAGTCAGTAGACTCTCTCAACTTTTTCTAGGTTATTCCTGAAACACTGTACTCATTCACATAATCAGATTCAATGTCAAAATAATTTTTAGGTTTGATTGCTATTACCTATCCCTACAGATTATGTAATATGAGATAGTTATCAAGACAACTTATTTCTTGGCATATTAGTTTCTTGGTGTTTTGTGAAGTGTGGCAAAAAATGAATATTATACATTTAATTTTTTGTTTCAGAGATTTAGCTGCCAGAAACATTTTAGTATTTTCCAAAAACAAAGTGAAGATCTCAGATTTTGGCCTTTCAAGAGCACTGGGAGTTGGTAAAGACTATTATCAGACCAACTTCAATGTCAATCTAAAACTACCTATTGCGTGGTAAGTAATAAATATTTCCTTATAAGGGTTCCATCGAGAAATCAACGTTTTTTTTACCAAAATGTTCTCTATAAGTCTAATGTAGTTAAGTTAAGCATAAGAACATGTTGCCTTTTCGTTATTTGCATGTGTTAAACTTTCTTTATTAGGCCCTATTTACTAAGAAATAGTTTAAGTACCTGCATTCTAAGTAATCCAATTGCTGCTACGGCAACTAGTTTCGGTCTCTAAATGAAACCTAGACAAGATATCCACAAACAAAGCCGTCATCACATTTAAAAACGTACCGTACACTTAAGCACTTATTCACAAACACAGAAACGATGTCGATGACAAGACGGTGAGTAACAGAGACCGACCATGTTGACCGGCAGTCTAGACTTTACTTCCATCCGGTCGTGTTGCAACCCTGTTTTGTGTTTATTGGTGTTTTTACTAAAAGTCATGTCCGTCATTTCCGTATTTGTGTATAAGTGTTTGAATGTATGTAAATGTGATGAGGACCCTTGTTCGAAAATATTGATGTGGACACATTGCCTAACCTAATGATGGTTTATTTTAGAAACCAAAACTAGTTGCCATAGCAACCATTGGAATACTTTGCAGGTATTTAAACCACTTCTTAGTACTTGCTAGTATTCCGGGGGCTAAACAACTTTGAAAATGAAGTCCCTATTTATCTTTGTCGCTTCAGTATTTCCACAAGTTTGTTTGCAAACCTTTTCGGTCCACCTGTTTACTTTACAATGGCGTTGTGGTTGTGCAGGTGTGCGCCTGAGTGTATCAGCTACCTGAGGTTCACGTCGGCCTCTGATGTGTGGGCGTATGGAGTCACTCTTTGGGAGATGTTCAGCTACGGGTTCCAACCCTGGGCTGCGCTCACAGGACATCAGATACTGGAGGCCATCGATGAACCCAACTTTCAGGTTTGAAATTCTACTATCGTTTGGCTTTTGTTGGCGTTGACATTATATTTTCTTGATAAAGATATTAAAATTGGGTTGACATTTTTCCAGATTAGCTTGGTGAAATCATCATATACATATTTGTTATGGCATTAGCTCAGTACACAAGTAAAACAGTGTACAAATTTTGGTTGAACATTATTTTAAGAAAGACGTGAGCATATCAGGAATTTATAAACTGTATACTCAGTTAATGAAAATAAATTAATAAAACAATTATCAACCCATTAACGTAGTGATATTATTCTATTCACGATAACCTATAACGGACTCCAATCTGTGCTGCACTCTGTATTAGAGACATTTGTAACTAATGACTGTGGGAATCTATGGTTCTCACCACTAGGGGACCGGGGACCGACCATTCTCTTATCTACCACCTGTCCTATGCCATCGGTCATGGTAGCCAAGTTAGCGAAATCACATACAGACCTCAGCCAGATTCATGGGTTCATGGGTTTTCTCTCACGACCAAAACTGACCAGTTATGCAACTATCAATGAGTTATCCGATCTGTTGCAATAAGGATGGGAGGGCCCAAGTAAAATAAATGGTGGCAGGCTTGCTTGGAAGTTGATGGAATTGGTTAATTCTTTTTGAGTTGCATATGGTCAACACTGATTTTGCTACTTTTTACATATGTTTACATAGTGTATGCCACTACACTACAACTCTTTAAACTAAAAGAAAATAATACTTAAATTAAATTTAAAATATACCAGTAATCTACTTAAAAACTAAATTTTTCTATTTAAATTCATTGGTTTAAAAAATGACAAGTAAGGAAGAGAACCAACATGTAAGTCTAGGCAAATTGGACTAGTGAACAAAATTTGTATTCTTGTTTTTGCATTTTTTGATCATCAAACTTATTAAATATATATCATGGCAGTTAGTTCACTTTCAAGTTCCAAGAATATTTTGCTATCATTCTGATTTAAGTTAACTTGACTGATTGTTTTACAGAGGCTGGAACAGCCGGACTGCTGCCCTAAGGAATACTACACGCTGATGCTCAAGTGTTGGCAGCATGATCCCAACAAACGGCCACGGTTTGCCGACCTCATGATGTTGCTGCCTGACGTAAGTGCCAAGTGAAGTGTAATGCTGATTTGGATGGTCTGCATTGGTGATTAATATCAATCAGAATGAGAATTTGTATTTCAATACTAGATTAAGATTCTTCTATTTGTTTAGAGTTGTAGAGACTCTTTTCAAGAAAAATAATAGAACTAAATTCTTACGGATCGTAAATAGACGGTGCAAAGATTTTCTGTAGCTGAAAGTGTATAATATGAGTCATGTTATGTCAACCTTCAGCATCGAGAAATCCAAAAAATCCAGCTGTAAAATAGTGGTTTAAGCCTACTAAGTCAGTCAAACAATTTGTGTTTGAATTAGTTTAAATTTAAATGAGTGGACACTAGTGATGTGTCAAAACCAAAACTCGAATCTCAAAACCACCAAAACTTTGGAAAAGTTTCGGTTTCGAGATTCGATCGGCGAGTTTCGAGAATCAAAACTCAAAACTGCCGAGATTTTTTGTGTCATTGTTGTTTTTTTAACAGAAATCACGCCCGAGTGTTGATTAATAATGTGAAGGTCAAAAGCCTACTGTCATCGGTCGTCTACCTTCACCTTTTGTGGATTATTGATTTTTTATTTGTGAAAGAACAACTCTAACCAAAGTTTATAATTAAGCTACAAATAATTGGTTCACTAGTAGTTCTGAAACTAATATTTTTCTAGGATACTTCGAGAATGGCAGTAAGTTAACTGGTTTATTTGGAGTAACTGGATTTATTTTTCATAACCATACCCAGGCAAGTAAATAGGGTTTCGCGATTTGAGTTTCGAGATTCGAGATTCGATTTTGTAAGTTTCGGTTTCGAGATTCGAAATTTCTGGTTTTGACCATCACTAGTGGACACGGACAGGAAAAGTTCTGAACAATTTCAGTCCTACATAACAATATAATTTGTTAAGTTTGTGACGTAGTTAATTTATTTTGGGAGGTGTGTGGTACACAGTAAAAATTAACGTTGATCTCGAAGTATAATATTGTACATTTTTGAGAAGGTACGTTGACAAATTTACTTAATTTGCTCAAATAATATTTCCTTTCAAATAGTAGTTTAGAGTCATAACTATCATTGAAAGAGGAATAGTGAAACTTGGACCTTTTATTAAAAGTATAGATTTAGTAAAGGAAGATTTTAATTTAAAACCAGGTTTACATACCTTTTCCGTTCAAACAGTTCAAAAATGTATGCTGCCACCTACTATGACGACATGTTTCGGAATCTAGAATTCCATCTTCCGGTCATTCAAAAACGTCCGTAATTCATTACAGATTTTCGTCAAAATTTTAAAAATTTGTTAAACATTAATACAGTTTAACATAACACAACACGACCAATCAGCTTCCAAAAAAGAAGATTTTAGTTTTAAAAGTTAGTTTGTTTTGTAAAATTCATAAATGATAATTGTGTCACATATTTCTGATCGTGTTTTATTTGGTTACAGTACAAGCCAGAGCAGGTGCAGGCAGTGCAAGAACTAGGCCCGGATGAGAGAGTCAAGAGAGAACAACTGGTCTATCGGGTGGGAGAAGTCATTACCGTACTTGACAAACAGTAAGTAACTCGCCTTAAAGTATACCTTACTTACAGCAGAATTGGGATTCTACTATCTTTTTTATTACTAAAAGGAGTATGTCTTACTTGAAGTCAACGTCTTTGCTTATTACCAAGTTTGAGTTCACTGAATGTATTTAAAAAACATGCCAAATTCATTGTAAACAATTATCAAGACATTTGCCGGAAAGGAGTCTTTTAAAAATGAGTATCTATGAAAATATATTTTGATGAATTTTGTTGATTATGTAAACCAAGCAAAGCTTCACACAGTATCAAAAGTTGTTTGTAGCACTTTGTATTTACTCACATGTGTTGTAGGCCGGTAGTGGGAGTGAGCAACTGCTGGAAAGGAGTGGTCAACAGTGGCAAGACTGGGCTGTTCAACCCGGCCCACACCGTGGCATACCTGGGAAACAACCTTCCCTCCAACAAGCCAGGCCAGTTCACCAGAGGAGGTGTGTGCTATTTCTTTTTCTTTCTCGGGTTATGTAACTATATTATATGGTTGATCATGTTGTGTTTTTTCTGAATTTTTGATTTTATTCCACAAGTTTGTTTTATGATCTTGATTGCTGTCATTCAGTTTGAGCTGTAAAACATAATTTTGGGCATAGATGGTTTAGTTAAATTTTGTATCCAAAGCGGAAAAGTCTTCTGATTAGAATTCTGTAAATTAGTCACGGATTTATATTGGTAGTGCAAGGACCAGAAAAAACTTTTTACCAATGCTTAGAGGAGGAAAGAGATAGGCACAGCTAACTCACCATGTGAAAGAATTATGAGTTAAATAGAACACTAAAACACATAAAAATCAGTAATATTTCGGCTAGCTGTGTAGCCTTTTTCAAACTTCAGAAGAGAGTGTCAGTTACAAACTAAGAGTTTTGGAATTGAATCTCCAGTCAGTGTTGCCAACTTATCACAGTTCTCACACAAGATCTAAATACTATATATACACATATTATCACTATAACAGTAATATATAACACACATTTAATCAATTTTATCACTAGTACAAATATATGTATTTTTTTACTGGTTAGCTATGTAAGGAGGGTGGGGTAAGGGTGGATTACCTTAGGTTGAGATTGGGAGGGTTTCTAGAATCTGTTACAAATTGGTAGGCCAGCTCCCAGCTCCTGAGTTGAGAGCTGTTACAAGCATGTTTTGGGAATTATCGTAATGACTTTGTTTAAAACTCTCATCAAACTGTAGGCTGTGCTGCTCAGCATGTTGGGCCACTGGTTCGAGTTTATGAGTTTTGGTGTCATGCCTATGACCATTCATATGTTTTCTCAGTGTTTCGGTGGTGAGACCAACATACTGAGCTTTGTAAAGATTGCATTCCAACTGGTATATTAGGTTTTCTGAACTGAAGGTTTGTTGGCTTTTGATGGGGTATTCCTTGCCGATGGAACTGTTACAGAAAGTTTCTGATGGGGGGTTGATTTTGCAGGTTTTGCACTTGCTCTCATTGCAAGGAAATGAGCCGGAGGGGGGTTTCTCAGTGTTAACAGTTGAGGGATCTGGAAGTTTTGGCTGAACAAGTAGGTTGCGGAGGTTAGGTGTTGACGATAGACTAAAGTAGGTGGCTTATCCAAGAGATTTTTTGTCTGATTTTTTGTGTCTGTTAACACTGAGAAACCCCCCTCCGGCTCATTTCCTTGTAATGAGAGCAAGTGCAAAACCTGCAAAATCAAACCCCCATCAGAAAATTTCTGAAACAGTTCCAACGGCAAGGAATACCCCATCAAAGGCCACCAAACCTGCAGTTCAGAAAACCTAATATACCAAAGGCATTAAGATCATTCCCAAAACATGCTTGTAACAGCTCTCAACTCAGGAGGTGGGAGTTGGCTTACCAATTTGTAACAGATTCTAGAAACCCTGCCAATTTCAACCTAAGGTAATCCTTCGTTACCCCACCCTCCTTAGACAGCTAACCAGTAAAAAAATACATACTTTTGTGCTAGTGATAAAACTGATTAAATGTGTGTTATATATTTCTGTTATAGTGATAATATGTGTATATATAGTATTTAGATCTTGTTTGAGAACTGTGATACGTTGGCAACACTGACTGGAGATTCAATTTCAAAACTCTTAGTTTGTAACTGACACTCTCTTCTGAAGTTTGAAAAAGGCTAACCAGCCAGCCGAAATATTACTGATTTTATGTGTTTTAGTGTTCTATTCAACTCATCATTCTTTCACAAGGTGAGTTAGGTGTGTCCTATCTCTTTCCTCCTCTGAAATGTCTAAACAAAGTGCTTTTCCCATAAAATCGTTACCAATGTTTAGAAATTGTTAGTGAGCGCTGATTGGATAGAAAATCTTGCTTGTTTTTCACTGAGTTTGTGTAAGCATACAACTCTACTAAAAACAAGAGCATTTGTTAGCACTTATGTATCTCTACTACCATGAAAGTAATAAAAGGATTAAGTTATAATTTAGAGTTAAGTCTTTTAAAGGGTGATCCAGTCATTGGGTATATGCTATTTGTGAGAAACTGCTAAGGACCTGGGACAGACTTGAGTTATTAATAGATCTTCCAAGAAGATTTTAATTAGTAACATCATATTGATACATTGAAGCTGAGTGCCTTCAGAGGGCGTCTCTCTTGGCACTGTGACATTGGGTAAAGCAATAGAGGATCCTAAACTGCCCTAAACTGTTGTAATTTGTGTTCACGTTGACAGGAATCGGATATTGGCGAATTAAATGTGTTGCTATCGAAAAAAGGAGATTTTTAATGTATATTTTATAAATTTTAAAAAACAATTGAATCTTAAATGGAATTCTAGCTTATTTATTTTGTGTAAGGCGTCATGAACAACTACAATCGTATTGTGTTGCAGACGGCAAGAACGCATACTCGTCTCGTCGCAGCAGGCTGAGGCCGGATATGATCTCGTGTCCTCAGGGAGATGTGAAGCATACCGGGCATGTGGGGCTCGACGGGGCCTACTTCGGGGACATATCGTTCCTGGGCGGCACCAAGGTAAGGCAGGAAATGGTTTGGAGAAACAGTTCTTCCTCCTTTTATTGTCCTCCACAATCTTGGATGAAGAGATCTGTTATATTAAGCTATTTAATTTTAAACTTGTCACAAACTGTTTGTAATATTACTGTTTGAATTGTGGGAATCTAGCGTGGGACTTCATTGTGGGACTTAACGGTTAGCGTCTTGGACTTTGGTTCAAGGGGTCACGGGTTCAAATCCCAGGGTGTCCACAACAATTTGAGGGATTTGGACCGCTTTCCCTAAAAGCGTTTGTGTTCTCCACTCATCAGCGCTTAACTTAATAAGGTGTTCACAGCCATAGTCACTTTACTAGAATGCAAATAACTACAATCTTTCCATGCATCGACTTGCTATTTATGAAAAAAATGAAATGAATTTAGGTTTTTACTTTTAGTTAGAAATTATAACTCCATTCTTACTGAACAATAACAACACACTATTTGTTATTTATTTATACAAACAGCTGAAACTAACAGAATATATTTTGACATTAAATCCTGAACAATTTGGTTTTGTTGAACACGAATCAACTTTAAATGCTATTTCAAGATATGTGAAAACTGTAAATGATTTTATTGAACAAAAATGCCATGTTGCCTCCATACAATGTGACTTAACTAAAGCTTTTGTTTGCTTGAATAATAAAATATTACTAGAAAAAATGGAGTATTATGGAATGCGAGGATTAGCCAAACAGTTTATTGAATCTTATTTCCAAAATAGATTTCAACAAGTTGAATATAATTCTGAAAAAAATAACAATGTTTCATCCTGGAAAAAAAAATAATGTAGGCATTCCACAAGGATCTAATATAATTTATGTGGCAGACCTTCCCTCAAATATTAGAAATGGAATTACAACTCAATTTGCAGATGACACATCTGTGGTGGTTGCCAATAAATCAACCCAATCTCTAATATTATCATTAAAATTTATTTTAAATGAGTTCAATTCTTGGTATAGTGCAAATGGTCTATTATTGAATAAATCCAAGACGAATATTCTTCACTTCCAGTTAAAAAAATCTAAAGACAAATTACTAAATATCGAATTAGAAAATGAAAAATTTCTGAGGTCTCTGAAATAAATTTATTAGAAATAACTTTAGATAACCACTTAAAATGGAATACTCAAATAAATCAAATCATCAACAAATTAAACTCTGTCTGCTTTAATCTGAGAGTATTAGCAAATTGCTTCAATTTTGAAAACCTAAAAATGGTTTATTACTCTTATTTTCAAAGTATATTACTATACTGCCTCCCTGTATGGTTCGGCACATCTAAGGAGAACCAAAAGAAAATTTTTAAATTACAAAAACGAGCAATAAGAATTATTATGCATGCCAAATACGATGAGCCAAGTCGGAAACTCTTTGTAAAGACACAAATTATAACAATTTTTGGACTTTATATTATAGACATTTTGAAATTATATTTAAATGAACGAAGCGAAATAAAAGAATTACAACATAATCATAATTATCACACTAGAAAACAATTCATCGTTCAACATCAAATCCACAGAACCACTACATATGAAAATTCACCCCAATATATGATGGGAAGAGTCATAAATCAAATTATTCACAAAATTGAAGTAATTGGAAGAACAAAATTAAGAAAATTAAAAGAAATGATAATGAACAATCCTTTATTTTCATTGGATGAATTTTTTAAAGAAGAACCAAAAAATTTAAAAAAGATAATATGAAAAAGTAGTAAATTTAAGCTGCAGTATTTTTTAGACTGAAGATATTTTTTGTAAAAGCCTACACAATTTATAATTGTTTTCAGCAAATAAATATTATTATAATTAATTTAGTAAACATAGAATATAAAATACAGATACTCAACAACAAAAAAACACCGTATATCGGTCCTAAATTCTTAAATCTATTTCCAGAAGAACTCAAGAACATAACAACTATGAAACAGATGAAACAAAGGATCAACAAATGGCTGATAGTCTATTCTATGCCATTAATGAATGCACCACATGTAGGGATCACATCACTTAAAATATTGCTGCTGCTCTATTTCTTTTATTATTTATTTTTTGAACTTCACTAATATCTTCTATGCATTTTCTTCTTTTGTCACTGTATAACTTCCTTTTCATCTTAACACCAATTCTATACTCAAAGTATATCATTAAAGCTTATTGTATTGTATTGCATATACTTGTGAAACTCTATCATTCCATTTTAATTTGTAGACCACTGTAATTTAATACACTTCTCATTTGAAACATGAGGAGTATTTTATCCATTCCCAAATAATCTGAATTTTCATAAATCAGAACAGGGTTCAGCCCCTGATGTTCTACTGTAATACGTGGGTATAGTATTATTAACAAAAACAACCTTGATACACATTCTTTTATTAGAATAAAACTCAAATTTTCGGCTTAAGCCTTCATCAGGAGTAAAAAAAATTAAATACAAAACGATAAACAAAAATAAAAGTAAAACATATGACTTATTAAACTTATTTAGAATTAGATGGTTAAGTTGTTATCTATATACATAAACTTTATACCGTAGCAGGGTTTTGTATATAAAAATGAACATTTACAATTAATTTTTAAACATTTAACAAAAACAAGATAAAATAAACAGTGGTATGAATAAATAGCATTAAGAATTTTTAGGTGATAAAATAAATAAACCGTATACAACATGATAAATTTTGGTTATCTTAAGTTAAGTCCAAATGGGTTTTTTGATTTCAGGACTAATTGTATAGGTTTAGTATTAGTAATGGATCACTTTAGGGTTACAGTGTCTGATATTATTATTGTTTTTCAGTATGACGGCATCCCCCACCAGGTGGTGACGCCGTACAAGCCCCACGAGGACACCAGCGGGGACCTGGAGACCCGCAGTTGCTCGGACAGAGCTCCTCTGTTGCACTCTGCCAGCAGCAATGGTAACTATAAGATTTCATTAGTTTTTGGGATTCACTGCTGTATTACAATAGGATAGAAGTTTTGAATTGTAAGACGAGCAATGAAGTCTCGTCTTCTATAAGTGATATGGTCATGTGGCGAGGGCGTGACGGACTTGCCACCACAGTCCTCGTCCTGTAGAGTTACAAAACGTGCACCATTAAAACAGATATCCGTATGAAAATCAGAGAATCCTATTGCGCTTAGCAATCTTTGATGAGCTTTTAAATTTAATAACTTTATGATTAGTATAGAGCTATTGCCTAAACCTTTTAGCAAAACGGAAGGATTTAAGTACATTATCAAAAGTTTTAGACCCAACAAAAATTCAAAACCTGATTATGCAACATTTAGTTAATTTTCAATGACTGTTTATTTGGAATTTAGGAATGTTGACACCAATTAATTAACCAGTTATAGTTAGGTGCGGTGCACCGAAAAATCTGTACCGGTTCAGTACAAAACGAATTACCGAATTCGGTTCGGTACCACTAACGGCGCCGGTACTAAGTCAGTACGGTACAGCCTAGAACTACACAAAATCAGTATTCACTGTTTATCAACCACATTTTTCCTTCAGTTTTATTCATAACATCTTTTTCGTCCGTTGACATTCTATTGACACGCCTTTGCACACGACAGCAACTTTCAACTTTGACCGGCATTCATTGGCGAGTTTATAGGTTCGCGATCAGATCACGAATGATGACGAGATGCCTTTACAGCATTAATAAAGCCGCCTCCACAGACTGGTCGAATGTTTCGTTGAGTTACGTATGACTCGGCGAGTAATGTAATAATGTACATAAACATCGAGAGTAATAGTAACAGAGGTTAATAACAACAAACTACTACGCATTTATATCACGCTTGTCTTTGCTCGCCTAGACTTGGCCAGTGTATGGAGGCGGTATAAACGTAAAAAAAAACTTACAACCGAATTTGTGTGACATTTAATCATTTTTAAATCAAACTGAGGGATAAACACATAAATATCTGTTTGTTTTTTATATCAAAGAACTTATAACACCGTTTTGTGTTGTACATTGCCGATTATATAACGGCCCCTTAACCTCAAATGAGTACTTGATACTACTTAAAATCGCCAAACATTTGGCAAACACATTCAGATCTACGATCGTGTGTTACAGAGAGTAATAACATGCAGAAGGTTGACACTTATTTTGATATGCAAACGTAATATCATGAATATCAATTCAAAATACAAATCGGGCTTGTCATAACATTTTCCTAATAGGCATTATGACACTTCTTAACGTTTTATGGATAGAAATTAAACCAACCAAAAGAAACTGTTTGAATTCAACATTACATATGCCGTGAACGATTTAGAAGAGTGTTTAGGTTAAATATTAGTTTCATCACTAAAACGTCAATTAATACAAAAAATAAGTTGTACTCACACTACTGTTGTAGCAAATAAAAAAGGTTAGCCTATATTGGTTCATAATTTTATGGCGTATATCATAATTTTGGAAACTGCGTATTTCTTTATCTCTGATATTCACTTTCTAGGTATACTCTTTGTGTGACGATGACGTTTGGACGTAATCATCATTTCCACTGATCGCGCGTCGTCTTTGTTGATAAAATGTTTTGAACAAGCCTTGATAGCAAGTTTTGAGATAGTCTTTATAGTTAGACTATTGTAGACAAATAATGAGTGATTGTGATGGATTCTTGATTCTTGATGAACCACCATCGCCGTCGACTTCTGTTACAACGAGTAGGCTACAACTTTTACGTCTGCTGAGTATGTGTCATCTGATTGCAATACAAATTCTTATTCTGTTGCATTACTTGGTTATAGGATTTAAAATTTGTTGGAGGCTATAAGAGGCTGTAATTTATAATTCATACAACTTGTATTTAATTTGAAAATACACACACTTACCTTCCTTTCTTTTATTATTATTTTATCGTCTCACTTGTGAATAAAAGTTTATAAAGAAATAGATTTGTCTTATTTGTGTTTTATGTGACTGTATTATCTTGTATGAGATAAATTTTGATTATCTATATATATATATGAAATGTATTTGAGATAGCTTTACAATTTAAATTAACTAGAAAATTACCTAACATAACTAGTGAATATGGGGAAAATTGAATTAATGGTATCCATGGGTAATTATTAAAAATAACAAAATCTTATCTTATAGATTATATAAGCCTATATAACTAAATTAATATAATTATTTAACATAAACCATTAAACAAAAACATTATTATTACTGTTGGGGTTATATTATATATTGGGCTTTATTTCTTTATTTACATGGTTTAACACATTATTATTGTTATTAGGCCTATATAAATATTTTTTGTGAACTATTACAAATTATAATTAAAAGCTTGCCTAAATACATTTTTATGTCTGCTAGTATGTTTACGGTAAAAAATATTTACCGTACCGAACTGTACCGACCTTAAATTTCTGGTACCCCAGACCCCTAATTATAATGAATAAACCCGCAAGTATTCCCATCCAAAATTTAGTTGAAATTTCATACTTATGATTATGGTACCTTTACTAATGTGGAAGAATCTCGGGGACCCGTGGCAGAAGCAAGATAAACGTCCGCGTACCCGCTCGGCTTTATCTTTTCGTCTGCACATGCACAGAAAACCCCTCGTCAGTCAGATGGTGGTGAATACATGGTTACTGTAGTAACGATACCTGTTTAACTGCTTGTGAGATGTCCCTCACAGTCTTTAGATCAGAAAAAAATCACTGATTTTCAGTAGACGTGAATTTATTTTAATCAATTATTACTCATCAGATTTTTTCCCCTCAGTTTGAAGCATTGTAGAATTCTTGATCAAACTCATATTACAGACAACACAAAATACGAATTGAGATTCCCACATTGAATCCGATGTTTCATGAGTAATTTTGGTGATGAAGACAACACCTTACTTTTTTATAGGGAGTTGGCATATTATCTCCGCAAGGCCTGATAATAGAGAATAGCTTGTTACTCTTGCTGAACAACGCCTAATAAGATTAGTTGACTCTGTTTCAGTGCAAGAATTTCGATTTACGTTTTTGTATTGTGTGAAGTCTGTGTTTGGCAAAGGATTCTATGACACTCTACTCTCAAAAAATCAGCTTGGGAGAGCCCAAAAAATAACATTATGTTACAACTTTCTCAAAAAAGAAACAAAATTGTTTTTTCTTTAAGCCGAGAGAAAGCCGTCTCAGATCTAGCCAGCAGATTTGCTCAAGTCTGGCGTGCTCGGTCTGTCCAGGGTTCTTTAAAATGAAATTTAGCTGTCGTACAGATTTGGATTAATTAAATAAAAAATATACCCCCGTCGCAGCAAACCTGCGTACTCAGCGAATTTCCTATGCATGAATATATTTCTTACTACCACATAAAGCCACTTACCAAGTTTCATAAAAATACATAAATAACTAATTGATATATAGCATTTTATTTATTCTCCATAAGAATAAAATTAGGGCTGAGAACGCAGGTTTGCTGCAACAAGGAAGATGAAAATGTTTTTTTGCAATTATCAATATAACTCAACCAGGTGAAGCTACATACCAAGTTTTAATGATTTATGTTCATAATTAAGGGAGATATAAAGCTTTACGTATTCTCCATAAGAATAACATTAGGGATGAGGATGCAGGTTTGCTAAGAGGATAATCAACAAAAAATCAATTTTTTGTACAAATATCAATATACCAGTACTAGGTGAAGCCACATACCAAGTTTCATCAATATTCATTCATTAATAATAGAGATATAAAATTTTAAATATTCTCCATAAGGATAACATTGGACAACGTACTGTGTTTAGCACTTTGAATTACTCGGCAACGGTTGGACGTAGAATCACAATTTAAACACCAAAATGATTGTTTTGTAGAGCTAAACTGATTGGTAAAAGTAAATGTGAAGTTTACAGTAAAATTAATTGAGGAAAAGTAAAAAAACATTTTCCCATAAGATTAAGATGGGAGATTTTATGAACACGTTTTTTGGATTTTCTCCGCAACCACTTAACCTAGGTTAATGATTCAAAATACCAAATTATTTGTTTTTTTAATCTCTATAAAATGGCTAAAACTAAAATTGAGTGTTTTGAAAATTGTAGGGGAAAAAATTCAAAAAACTGATTTTGAAAAATTTAAAACCCCCTTAAAACCCCCTTCCCATAGTCCGATCAATCTGGTTTTCGAACTTAAAGTCATAAATGTTACTCTACACATTTGTGCCAAATGTCATCAAAATCGGGCGTTTCTTTCAAAATTTATCGCGGTAACGGACACACACACACACACACACACACACACACACACACACACACACACACATATATATATATACATATATATAAATTTGAACGAATGGTGTTTTTGGCATCTGGGGACCTCAAAACAAAAAGTTATCATGGTCTTGGGCTTAAGTCTTACCATGCCACCTATGGTAATAGCTTCTTCCCTATAGGGGAAATTCGCTAAAAGACAAATATGACTTAAAATCAGGTGTGAACTCAATACCGGGAAGCACAACGATACTGTACCATCATCATCGCTCACGCCTGCAGGAAATGCCAATTAAAATTAAACAAATTTAAATTTATAAAAAAAAATTAGAAGTTGGAATCAACTAACGTACTCATGCGTTGCCACTGCCAATCACCCAATAAGGTTTTAATATCAACCCTAGTCCAACCAACTACTTCTACTCCCTCTGCAGGAATGGGTTTGTTCAGACCTGTTGTGACGTGCCTGTGACACCCAAGCAGAAAGGTCACCTTGTCGGCTCACAACTGGCGGTTTTGACAACACAAATCCCAATCGTTAGTACAGCTAGATATCTCGAAATTAATCTAATCAATACTAAACTTTAAACACCTCGTACAGAATTTGTATCGGGAGTCGGCTTGATTTAAAACATGCAATACGGCACAAAGTTAATATCCTGAATAAATTTAAGTGTGATACGGCACTAATAATCTGACTAAAAGAAATACAATTTAAGAATCAAAATGTTTTACTGTCAAACTTAATTACAATAAGAAAAGCGCAGGTTATAACTGTACGCATAGTCCTACAGTAGTATGCACTACACGAGGTATCACGACTAAACACCACCTGTCAGCACCGAACGTAATAAACAAATGACCTCCTCGCTGTCCCCTTATCACTCACGCCTCCGTTCCTCCCCTTCCGAGGGGAAGTTTATGTTTGTTGTTTATAAACATACATCCTCAACGTCCGTAAAACTCTTTAATATTGTGCTACGTCTTATTTAACCTTGTTAGGGGTGATAAATTCGCTTAATGGAGTTTACACCAGTGTTAAGAAAAGTTGTATCCGTCAACCTATTCAACACTAGTGTTCCTCGGGTCGCTGGTGAGTGCCCGAGGTTAACCTAGCCAAGGGGTTATTTAATCGTCTAGTGCATTAATTGCCGAACCACTAGTTAATTATTTCACCCCCTTTGTGCTCCAGAACCAAAAGTAAAGTGATATCCAAAAGTGAGTGTTCTGAAGCCTAGGCTATGTTGGTTAAAAGATTGCGGCTGTGCTAGGCCTAAGCCCACTGGTAAGGACCTAGGCTCATGGTTATGCCAGGTAGCCTTAACAGCTAATCCTAGGCCTAGTTAGACAGCTTATATTTCTTGTGTAGCGAATTTATACCCCCTTAAAATTTTGGCTCGTTACAATTATTTCAAAATAAATTATATAGTCCGAAATGGTCCAAAACAGAGCTCTATCAAGGTCACTCACCTTCTCCCCCTCTCCTCCCTGCCCTCCCTGCCCACCCATCCCTAGTCTCGCTTAGCTGTTATATAGTCCGAAATGGTCCAAAACAGAGCTCTATCAAGGTCACTCACCTTCTCCCCCTCTCCTCCCTGCCCACCCATCCCTATTCTCGCTTAGCTGTTGCTGTTTGTAGGCAGTTAGATTACATTGTATGAATAAAGATCATTTGCACTTCTGACACATCATATTGTTATTATTCAGTTATATTTCAAATTAAAATATATCGTATCAGTAATGTTTTCAGTGTTGTTTTTGAGTTATAAAATTGATAATAAAACGCATATTTAAAAAGGGAAGTTAAATATTTAAATTAATAACACTTTTAAACTTTGTTAGTAAACCTCTGGTTAGTCTGGAGGTTGTACGCTTTGAGAGTCAGAAGATAGTATTTGCAGTGATATTGTTTTAATTTTGTAATAAACTTTTCAGGGACTTCAATATTATTTATAGAGATGATTTAAAAAATATTGCAAGTTTCATGTTAATCTTTATGGATAAATTGTTTATAAATTGCTTTGAATTTCAGGGCTGAACTGTGACTGGGGAGAGAACAAGTTGACAACCAAATTGCTGACCACAGACCACGAGTATCATGAGATCAGTGACGAGGAGACCTCTCCTGACAGCCCCAGGTTTGAAGTGAGTACCCTACTACACTCTGTTCCATGTTTACTGTGCAATATGGTGCGCCCATAAGCATCCCCTCAGCTGTCATGCGACCTGTACCGCAGACGTGGGATAGAGCATAGTGTTTTACATTCAACACCTTCAGCGCTTTTGACAATTATGAAGAGAATAGCCCACATATTGGCCGTGCTACTTGCTAATGCCGATGATTTACTAGAAATTTTCTATTAGTATCATTACCGTAAAACCTGCTAATCCCGGACTGGGGGTATTCCCGGGCACTGTGTACATATTTATAAACATACATATTTTTAAACTAACCTGCAAAGTTGAGAAGTTGATCGTTATACAATCGTTTAGAGCAGAAGACGATAGTTTTTTTGAGCGTACGATCGTTTTTTTGTTTTATTTATCAGGTTTACCAACTTAGAAAATTTTCGAAAAAAATGAATGTCTAAGACATGTTATTTTTGTCAAGTTTGTCTGATTTTTTTCGCGAGGCATATTTTTATTCAAAATTTAAGAGCGCATAATGCTTTGCTATTTAAAGCTCTATATAACATATATTTAAAAAATATATCACATTTACGTATTCCAATGTAATTCCGGACACTTTAATTCTCCGTAGATGTGACTGTTAGGCCGGCTGTTGCGACTAGTGCCTGCCGTTACTGACGTAAAAAGCAGATTTCCCTCTGTAACTAATAACAAAATTCTGGTGTTTAGCCCTGATACAGTAACTATCTGTGTTTGTTATTAAAATTTGTGCTTCTAATTTATGAAAAATTGTTTGTACAGTCTCCAAGATGAAGAAAATAAATCAAGAGCCAATATGTTAGAGCAGGCAGTAATGGAGGAAAGTTAATTGGTCCAAGACGGGTATAATCAAATACAAATGTTCTTGTAACTTGAACTAAGATTGAAGACTTTTAAAGTCCCAATCCAATAATTTTAAAAGGAAAGTAATGGTTCAGTTCATATATTAAAATCTATCTTTGTGCCATTAATATTAGTTTAGATACAAAACTCCAACGATTCAAATTAAGTATGGGTAAGGCCAGTTATGTCACTCTTATATGACTAGACACAAAGACTAATTACAAGTTCCACAACAAAAATTAAAAATTCCAGAAAATACACCGTATTATTCTGGCATTAAACTTTGAAACTAGAATGCGATACTTAGAGTTGAAAAATTACAAACACATTTTAAAGGATTTTTTTAATGTTTTTTTTTTCAGTGAATGAATTTTTGGAAGATCTATAAATTAAAACACCTCGCCTCACCTGTCGTGTAGTTTGTGTTATACTTTAACTTTCACAAATAATTAGTTTAATAATATTTGAGATATGGCTGCTTACAGGAAACATATATTTAATTTTAGTAACTATTTACAAATAACTAGTTTCATTTCTATTATGCAATGTAAATTTTTACAAATGTAACAATTTTTATTTTATTGTTCTTGTGTGACGAGCCACCTGCTTTACTAGTAGTTTACTTTAACTACTTTAACACCTTGTAAAAATGTTTTGTGGTAATCAAGAATTTAATTTGGTTTGATTTGAGGCCTATTTGATTAGGGGAGATTATTGATTGAATTCATTGGATTATAGTGAGAAATGTGCTACACAAGATGTCAAGAGACCTGTAACTATTGAAGTTTGAAACATGAGATGATCAAATTAGGAACTTATCCACCACAGACCACCACTAGAATCGTTATGTGTAATTGGATTTTCACTGTACTACGTATTACCAACTCATGAAGAGTTAGAATTTTTGCTGTTGACTGTAGTTTCATTTAAGTTTCTAATTCATTAATTTGATTAACCAATTTTGTATGTAGATTATCTTGTTTTACAACAGAGAGAAGTAACTTCCTTTTGATAATTTAAAAAAGAGAGACTTCTTTGATATTTTCCTCTGTTATTACTAATTGTATTGAACGTTTTATGACAGAAAAGTGATTTTGATTTAATTTGGTTAGAATCCATTTGACCTGGGACCGAGTCTGTTGGATGAGATGGACGCAGTGCTGAGGTGCCTGGGCGGGCCTCCCCCACCTCCGCCAGCTCCCCCCTCCCGCCCCCCTGCCTCTCCACCTCCCCCACCCTCGCCTCTGGACGACACCGTCAACAAGCGCAATGAACTGCGGGAGATGCAGAACACGCTCAGCAAGGCAAAGAAGAAGCAGGCGACGGTAAGACTTGTCATTTTTAGAGAGCTTGCGAAATTATGTGTAAAAATCATATGTAGGCCTACAAAGTATATTTCAAACGTTTAATCTAGAGATTTTCTACAAAGAATTAGTTCAAACTAAAACTAATTCAAAGCTAACAAACAATACAAACTAATTCATACTTTACCAGTTGCCCTCTTACAGTTTTTTTTTGCAGCATCGCTGCAAGTTTTACTGTTGGGTTTCAGTTGACTTTTTCCTACATTATTCATTTCTGAAGTGTTAAGCCGAGGGCTAGTCAATTGATTTAGAAGGAATTACGGCTTAAGTCATGGAGCTTACCACAAAGTGAAGATCTTTCTCTGGATCCTGGATCATACATAGGTAGAGAGGGTGGAAATAATGTTTCCTGATACATTGTAAGTAGGAATGAGTCGATTCTCGATACCGATTCCCGATACCACCGATTCTTGGACATTGGTATCGGTATCGAGATTCATTCGTTCAATGTCGATACCGATACCTTCGATACTCCCGCCGTTTACCCGCGATACGAAGAAGAGATACTCCCGCCGTTTACCCGCGTACCCACGCTACAAAAGTCACGTGGAGTGTTTGGGTCGCCGGAAAAAAATCTTACCTTGGAAATAAGGAAGGAAGAGTGATGGGAGGGGAGGGGTGGGGTCCAGTTGAAAGCAATAAATCAGTCGGCTGACCAACATTATTTCTTTGAGTCATTATCTTACAACCAAGTTTTTCCCCATTATGAATTTATGATAAACAGTTTTTGTTTTTCTATATTACTATAGCATACTAGTGAAATTAACATTAGTTATGTAAAAAGTTGCTTACAAAAATTTGTTTGATAAATAACTACAAAATACTACTAAATAATTTTAAATGGTAGACTTAACATAAATTTGTAACCGTTTTTAACAATAGTTTTAACAACTACAGATACCGAAAAATCGTAGGTATCAATGGTATCGGTATTGAGAATCGAGAATCGATTTTTCTGGTATCGGTATCGAGAATTGATAAATTTTGGTATCGACTCATCCCTAATTGTAAGACAAGTAATTTGGTCATTCACTACCTGTAATCAAGATATCAACCAAATATTCAACATCTAATATACATCTGTTGGCTCTAGTTATTTTTTATCTTAATTAGATGACCATGGATTCCCCAATAGAAAACACTTTAAATGCACTCCTTTACAAAAAATTAGAGGTGTGCGGATATCTGAAAAGCTGGTTCGGTTTCGGATCGGTTCGGATATCCGAATCCGATTCGAAGGCTTTATCAATATCCGATAAGGTCTAGTACATATCCGACTTATTCGGATAGACTGTATATCTGGGTATAAAAAGGTAGATACAAAACAGTAAATATGTTTGGACCATTAATAAACGTTTTGCCTCTTGACGTCGTTCAAGGTAACATGACGCTTGCTGTCGCTTTGAATGTTTTCGGTACGTAACTCGTATCAATTCATCAATACGATATTTGTGTAATCATGTATCGTATCGCGATACACGTCCAGATCGTACATCATTTTAGCAAACAGAATGAATACGGTTTATAAAGAGAAATGTAAACAACCGAAAATTTATACAATATTGTAACTCGATGTCGATTCACGATTTACGGGATAAACGCTGACAACGAGACAAGAGTAGTGGATTACTGGCGAGTAAGTCAATAATTTTTCGTCGATAGTCGATTTCCGATAGTTTCACTTTCTTACGAGTGCAACGAGCAAGCTCTCATAGAGTATTCAAAAGTTGCATAATGCAAACGAAAATGTTAGTGTATGAAATTTAAAATTGCTGCTACTGATTTCCTTCCATTCAATGCAATTAAAAAACTCTGAGTAAAGTATTGCTAACTTGTGCAAAACGAGTTGCATAGCTTTCTCTACGGTGAAGTTTCCCTCTATGATCAACGAGCTTAATCTAGCTGGAGCTCTTATACTCCAAGAAAAGACTTCACTTGTTTACCCCCCGACGAGACCTTTAGATATATTAAGCTCGTCAAGTATCTTTACGACGATGCGACATTTAAATTAAAGCAGCGACGACCTCAACGACGGATTCAAGAAGGCATCGCTTAGGTATCTCTATTCATTTATACAGATTTTATCGTTTGAATATTATTTTATTTTGATAAATTAATGTATTTAAAATGGAACCGAAAAGGAAGAAAAGCATGATATGTAAATTATTAAAAAATAACGAAGCTGATAGTTTGAAATGCAAGATGACACTGACACTTTGTAGTCTGTTTACATTCTGGTGACAAACTAGGTTAATCAAAGTTTATAATTTGTATTAAACAAAATAAATTCAAACTAGGCCTAATTAGTAAATTTATAAAACAAAGGAAATTCTTTGGTTATGGAAGTTTTTGGTTAGCTCTTACAGAGGTGAAGCCCTAAGTTATACTGATTCATTGTTTCAGTAGGGTCTGATTGCCTTTGTCGTGCTAGGCCTTTAGTGATTTGTGTTGTGATGTCTGCTTTGCTATCAACATCGGTGATTCCGATAAACATATTAAAATGTTTCCTTGTTGATTCTCTTGCCTGACCATATGTTTATGTTTGTTTTTTTACCAGGCCTACACCCAGAGAGGCTAAGGTGTTATAGCATAATGACAAGGATTAATGATAGTCAAGGTGACATTACATGATTTGAGTAGCCTAATCTAGGCCTACTGTTATTAAATTACCTATACTTTTATATTATACCTATATAACCAGTACAAATATTTATTGTATTTTCCACTGCAGAGAAGATCATTTTTCGAGTATGTACGGAGGTTGGTATATTGCTCCTCCAATTAGACATGCTGTTTTCTGGTGGGGTTATGTGTAGCACAGTCTTAAATTACTCAGAAAGATATATTTGTAAAAATAATAACCACTTGTTGTGTTTTTTGTATAAAATTACTTTGCTTAAATATTGTATATTTATATCTATCTTGCAAGAAAAATGAAAATGTTAAGTTCCAACCTAAAATATGGTAGTTTTAGAGATCGGGGTTAAGTAGGCTAAATATCCGAATCCGAAAATTATCTGATCCGAAACCCTTACTATCCGATCCGTATCCAATCCGAACCTAAGCTATCCGAACCGAAACCAATCCGAACTAAAAATTCACTATTCGCACACCTCTACAAAAAAGAAAATAAGTTCCTTCCCTTTGGAGCTGACTTGGAATCTCTATTCTCCTTTTCCATCCTAGTGTAAATGGGCTGATCTTATGCTTCCTGTGGCTGTAAATAACAATACTACTAAAGGGGTCTCCTAATTCATTAAACCTAACATCCAATTCTTCTCGGTTCAATCGCAGGTTAAACCAATCTCCGCAGCGGATGAGAAGACGTTGGATTCTGCCATCGCCATGGCCAACGAACTAGCAGCGCGGTCCATGAACGACCTGGGCGGGGGCGACCGACCCCCCTCGGCCCCCATCAGCCCCGCTAGCCCCTCCAAGCGCAAGTTCTCCTTCCGTTTCCCCTCGGCCCCCGGCGCCCACGCAGCTACTAAGCAGCACACGCGCACTGAAGGCAAGACTTTTACCGACGAGGCTGCATCCATCCCTGATATACAGGTAATGCATCATACTTAGCATTAACAATAATTATTTACTGTCGCATATCATATGTTTAAAATTTTGAGATTGAAACTACACAAGACAGGTGACATTGCCTAATCAAGATAGAGGTTCTGTTAATAAAACAACATTAGTAACTGAAAAAAATTCACTAATTTAAACACATAATCTAGATAATGTTTAAAGCAACTTTCATAAAAAAAACAACAATTGTATGATTCCCTTAAAAATTAAGTGGTTTGAGGGGAAATAAAGTCTTGTTTCTTCACCATGACAGAAATCGTGTAACTTATGGCACTAATTTGCTGAATGCAAATGCTAGTATACTCACACTCCATATAAAGACTAGCAGATGTCCGGTTCTCCACACGGGGATTTAGCAGGCATAGAGCCAGGCGTTTTAAAGTTTTATTTACATTAAAATCAGCTGACTAACTAACATATAACTCCGTAAGATTAACTTTGAAACTTTGAAAGCCTGCAGGATGAAGTTCTGAAGGTGTAAGTTTTTCAAAACCCCAAAAGGCACATCTAGAGAGTAAGAGCTTTTCATTGATGCTAAACATGTATACAAAATAATAGTTTTAGGGGTCTAAAATCGCCGAACAAAAATCAAGAAATTCTTTTAATAATATAGATACAGGGAAGGTGATTTTTATTTTGCTATAACATTTTAGGTTTTAGACCATTTGTTTATTTCTAAACATGGTAAGCTTACTCTTTCTTTAGGTCCTAAAAGCAGTTTTTAAATCATTCTCTTTATAGAAATCTATACTTATTTAATAGGCGAGCAGGTTTTTTGTGACATCAATCCTCCTAAACTACTGAACCGATTTTCATGTTCTTGGTGTCATTGGAAAGAGCCTAACGTGAAGTTGTGCAAGAAACCTTTTTTATAGAGAAATAATTTGTGAGTGAGGCCCTGGGGCCCCTTAAAGTTGAGTTTTTTCCCATAAGCTTAACATTGAGAAATAGCTATAAGTTTTAAGCAATCAGCTGGATAGAGTAAACACAGTTAATCAGCAGGCCATGTTGGCTTTGGAACGGTAACACAATATTTATACGGGAATGTCAGTATAATATTACGTTGTGATCGCGAGCGAAGCCGCGACAGACTACTAGTTAAAATTATTACTTTAATCCTTGTACATAATTATCGATAGGCTAATGATTTCCATTTCTTGATTGCTTACTTCACTTTTTCCATTTATCTCAACTCTTTTAAACGTTTTGGTGCCTTATAAATTTTACTATTTGTTATTAGATTACAACACTTAAAATTGTACAATTTGTAAATTCCAATCAACAAACTATGCCACAAGTTTTCATCATGTGAGTTTTGATAACTGTAAAACATCCTAAAAATACTGACATTTATTAATTCATTTAAATTTTTTTATATCACAATAACACCTTTTGAGTACATTTACTAGTAGGCAGGTGAATTGTCAGTTACATATGCGACTTGATCACTTACTAACGTCTAGTCAGGTAGCTATCACTGTAATTTGACAAAATTCATGTACTGAGAAATTGCATGTCCAAGTAATCACTAACATTGTAGGGAAATTTACTAACACAATTGTCTACTTTTCCCTTTTCCCCCTCCCCTTCCATATGACCTATTTTTTACTTATATATTTTCTTGATATGCATGATTTTTTCTCGGATGAATTTTTGCCTCAATTTTGATGTTTTTGTTCTGTTGGTTCCACTGTAATGGTTGTGTACTGGAGCAGTCGCTGTGCAGTAGTTTGCGATCGTTATCCTCTTGCACCAGTCTCGAGTCCCTGAGAGGAGGCGCCCCCTTCCGTCTGCCGCTGTGGGATCGCGCAAGTGCCGAGTTCTGTTTTGCAAGGTCTCGTGACCTCCTCACTCGTTGTCCTCCACGTTTAGACTCTTCAGTGGAACTTTTAGAAAGCTCAGAAGCCGATGACACAGTTTCTGCCTCTGTTAATATGAGGCAGAAAATTAGTGAACCGTTGCAGAGATGCGCCAGTAGTGAAAGGAATGACCCTGAGTATTGGAAAATGAGAAGACTGATGTTGGAGAAAAAATACAAGAAGTACGATATTATGACTCATTCTTTACTTTCAAATGAAGGCACGATCACTAAATCACAGTCAACTGATTCAGCGTCGACACTTGATGCTTGTCCTTCTATTTCCGATCTTAATGAAAGTTCTACTCTTAAAGACTGCAATGGTTATGAACAAGCTGCTTCACTGAAAGGACTGTCTCTGTCCTCTCTTAATGAGTGCAGCGAAATGAGCAGTTATACAGTGACCGATCTTAATAAAAGCAGTTATGAAAACGTGTACACTTCGGCTAAGAGCTATGATAACATGAAGACGAGCAAATTAAGTGGGTTGGAAAGTTATGAAAGTAGTAGATTTAAAACTAACGGTTTTGCTGAATTGGAAAGACTAGAAGCAGAATTTAGGGATGAGGATAAAGTTCCCGAGCGCAAGTTATTAAACGGTGCGGAATGTTCGTCAGAATTGAAACCGCTGTCGAGATTTCTCGATAAATTTCCAGAGTTGGATGACTCTCCCAATCAGAATTTCAAACCTTTAGATAAATCATCATTAAATTACACTCCTCCTCGTGCGGGATCCAACTACCCGAGCCTCAGAGACATTACACGTTCCCCCGAGAGATTATCAAAATATACTGAAAAGTATCCCAGAGAAAGTGAATCTATGATTTCGAGCAGACTGAGCTTCAAGCAATTGGAAAGACACTTGGATTCTCTAGATTTGAACAAAAGGAGCACAGAAAACATATCTACATTCGATCAAGTATCTCCCATCGGTAGGAAAGACGAGTTGAGAAGAGCCGAATTGTGTTCTAACAGGGCCAAACCATTTGTTCCCCAAACACCTGTTTTTAGGAGAAAACTCTCTCAATCAAAAATGGGCGAGTCCTCGAGGAGGAGTACTAAGTCTTCTCCGAACTCTCCGAGTATCACGTCTCCTAAAGTTTATTTTCGGCCGAGGACCAATTCCCTGTCTGAGGAGAAAGTGCGGCCTCCTGCCACCCGACGGCAATCGTACAACTACTCAGCCCACTACGACTCAAGCTCCTCAGACTCTGAGTTTGACCGCCCGTCTTCCCTCTGCCAAGGTCAGAAGCCCCCCAGGTCCAACCCTCCTCGTCACCACTGGCCCGCCTCCTCATCCTCCTCCTCCTCCTCCGATGGTTATCCTGAATTTGTTGAAGACTTCCATAGTCTATCTTCTTCACATCAAGTCAGAACAAAGTTTTAGCAATTAATACTAACCCAAGTTTTTCATAACCGTATTATAATTTTAATTTTGCTTTGTGTCTTAATTGCATTGATCATATATGTCGTAGAATCAGAAAATGATTAAGTGAATGGCGCATTGTGGGTTGAAAATCTTAGTTTCTTTTTTAAATTATGAAAATTTGATGATATAATATTAGTGCCTTCAAAAATTTAAGACTGAACGAGTGGTTTTTAGTATATCACAACATCATTTTGTGAATGGTTTTATGCTGACGATTAAGTAAAACCAACGTTTTAATTCACCTTATGTGTCAGTAACATTGGCCCTGTTCTCAAAATATTTTTGTACATTCATATGTTTATTTTTAAAGATCATGATCATTAAGAATTAAGACTGTTAAAGAATAACTTTTAAACAAATACATATTTTCTTATTAAAGCTAGTAAAGTAAGTCATACGGTAACTTAATCGTATATTATATAAAAAGTCCTTAATATGAAAGGTTTGAAAGGTACAACAATGGTTTATTTTTCCCTAACCAAACATTAATGAAATAACTATGAATATTTAACTTTAAATTATAATACAACAAGATGACATCACAATCACAATTTATTATTGAAAGACTTTAAAACTATTCAGGGCTGAATTCAGATTAGAAGCTCTATCATAATTATTGATAATTTAAATTTTTAGATTGTATCTTTGAATTATTAACTTACCAATAATAATTCTGTGAGGAGAATATTGTGTTTCATAATAACGCTAACAATAAGTGTAGTTTCGTAAGGATATGCTGTTACTTGTTTCCTCAGTAATTTAGCACAGCTAGCTGTAGGCCTAACTGGTGTTTCATAGCTTGTGAAGGCAACTGACAGTAAGTTCTTGTTTTTCTGTCTCTTCCGCACAGTTCCCATAACCAGCCTCCGGCAAACCCGATGTTGATTGCTTTTTTTGCTTCCGTTTCCACCCACTTTTATGTTCCCCTTTTATGATAACAAACTTTTTTCTCGGAGGCTCTCAACCCTAGATGTTCACAGATATTTTGAAGTATTTATACTCTTGTACAGCTTGTATATACAGTTTATATGTGAGCATAATGACATTTTTCTAGTAGCTTACAAAATTAAAGACCAAAGTCGAGCACAACGATCTAGTCTGTTTCTAGTCATAGTCTTGCGCTAGAATTAGTCGGTAGGTTTGATACATTTTGATAAACGTTTGTGTGATTTATCTGTAGATTTTTCTACAACACTTTACATACTAGGCATGTTTCTATTATATTGCATGTTTACAGTTTTTGTGTTTTTCTCTATACGTCGTGCACGAGCTCACCCACACTCCTCGGTTTTGTTGAGTTGCTAGTGTTTGGTCGTAGTGATGTTCTGTTGAGTTGTCCCCTCCCCTACCCCATCCCCCGCAGGAGTGTGTCACGCCCGAGGCCCAGGCTGCGTACAACGTGCTGGTGGAGCAGCCTGCGCAAGACACCAACCCTCTGCGCATGCTGCGCTCCGTGCCCTTTGTCCGGCCCAGGGTGCGGGGAAACAAGAACTTCTCCACACTTCCCTCCTCCTCGCACAGACAGACATCTGATCCGAGTTCAAGGTTTGTTGTGAGCGTTCTGTAAATGTATTTGTGTTTAATTATTGTTTACCAGTTTTATAAAATAGTACTAAAGTACATTTTACACATTTGCTGTGTGCATTGAAACAACCTTTGTTGTAGCGAATTAATTGTAAATTGTAAATTTATTTTTAAATCAATTACATGTACACTTGTATGCTTGGTATGTACTATAAGCCCCTAACCTTTTTGAGATCAGATGTGGAAATGTAAACAAAACAGACACTTAACAGTTCCTAAGCTTTTCTTATGGAGGTAATTTGTCCTTCTTTCGGGCTGAAATTCAAGAAATGAAAGCACTACTTATACACCAACTTAATTTTAAAAAAACCTGTAAATCAAAATCTGCTTTTAAGATGGTTCAATCGATTAAGCAAAGAAACAAAAAATCTCCTGTAAACTGAACTGAGAGGTTTTATTTACTTTCGGGCCGGAAAATAAAAAAATAAAAAACAAGTTGACTCCTATTGACTTTTTCATGGGAAACTTTCCCATGGGTGGTTGACTCCAATCTTATTGGTTAAATGACTGAATCAACTGAGGTCGGCCTAGAGGGAGTTTCCTGTAAGTCACTGAATTTTTATTTATTTATGGTGTTTAAACACAAAATTTTAACATTTTAAATTGTTTTGTTACATTAAATTACATTAGGTTTTTGTTAGAAATGTTACTAAATCTGACAAAAGCTGTGAGGCAGTGATAACCTGTTATTAAAATGTAAACAAGATTTTTCCAATTGTCTTGTTATGTTAATAATCTTTTCAGCCTAAGCACCTCTCATGTGTGACAGAATGTTCTTAAATAGATCCGTGATTATTATAGCACGCTTCCATGAGAGGAGATAAAACAATGCAGTGAGAACTGTCTTAATCTTCTAAATAGTCGGTAGAGAGCAAAATTCACACTGTCTGTAGTTTGACACTGACCAATGTGTTTGAATGTTGACTGTACAGATGCAACACATTGCCGCACCAGAAGGAAGGAGTGGAAGGAGCCAAGCCGGACACAGACACTGATGACGATTGCGCCTCCGTCAAGAAGGAAGGTCTGTACGTGATGATGACTGTCATCGAGTGGTGGGAGTGTTGAGAGTGTCCAATATTGTGAACATTAATTTTGACTTTTGACTACTTTAGTATATCTTTTGTTATGGGGTTGCTTAAGGTGTACCAACATTTCAACATTGGTAGTTTTAACTTTCAATACCACCTGAACATGTCAGATTTAAACGTCACATTAAACTTTAAACGTCATTCGAATGTTGGGAATAAAAATGGTAAAGAACTAAACATTTCTTGTACATAATATACGATTTATATTCTTACCTTAAAAGAATTCATTTTTAACCGGTTTGTTTTTATATACCTTTTATGAGTTTAGTTTGTACTAGTTTAATTTAGTCTAACCTTCTGTTAAATTTTATCAGTTGTGCTGTTTACTTCTTACTGTTTACATTCTGAGGAAAATAAATCAATGTTTTTTTCATGTCCGTTTCTTAGAAAGTTTTTAGTTTGTAAAACAATGTTATAAACCGATACTAGTTTTATAAAGTAATTAAAAGACATTTTATGAAGTAAACCAGTAAAAATTGTATCAAGTAAATGAATGAATGAATTAACCAATGTTAAAACTAGCGGTTATTTTATCATTATTATCCCTAATCAAAATTGAATTTTGTTTAACAAAATAGAAATTAGGCTTGAAATCCGGCATAAAGTGAACGAAAATAGTTTCTTCAGTTACTTACTTTGTCATATGGTAGTTATGTAAATTTTGCTGTAAAACTATAACTAACTCATTTAGAGTACATGATTGTATGTTGTATAACATTTTTGTATTGTTGGAAATGGACTGAAAATTAAATCTTTAAGAGACTTAATTAAACAAGGATCCCTAAGTAAAATTACACTGGCTTGTGTTATTAAATCATGCGTTAAAGGTCCCATTGTTTATGGTAAATATACAGTCTCACGAATACCGTAATAATTGTTGTAAAAAGGCTTATGTTTGATTACTTTGATACAGATAGTACCAATAGGATGAAGTGCAAGGACAGTGAGTTGTTGTGTCTCCCAAAACACAACTCCTGCATGGATTTGGCCACTAGTAAAGGAGTTTGTCTACTGGAACCAGCTCTGATGTGGCGACGTGTTGTGGGGGCAAATCTCAGGGTCCTTCATCCTATTTGGTACCATCTATAGCCTACCCAAATGATGATGACTATTTAGCAGGTAATCCGGTGCCTCTGCCACCACGAGACAGGAACCGGCCGTTAGTCACCCACAAGCCTCGGCATCAGCGTAAACACCCTCTCATCATCCCCTCCACCACCACGCTGGCGCGACTGCACCACCCCTCGCACTCATCAGGTATGCTCAGTATGGTTGCGGTACTCTGGTAGCTAATGGTTCAAATTGAGGAGCAGTAGCATACCTATTTACTATTTTGTCATTCCCCCTTCTCCATGGATTAAGTGTTGGCAGTCACCTTTCAATGGATGTCACTCTGTTTGGTGTGGAGAACACAGAACCTATTTTTATCTGTCTGTAGTTTATTTTATTTTATTTTTAACTGTAGCCTCCTCGAAACAGTTATGTCTGGAAGGTTAAATAGTGACAAGCTATCAACACTAAGACCAAGTCACCATTGCAATAGTTGCACTAAAAACCAAGTGGAAATTCCAAAATAATAATTTAAATTTGTATGCAAAACCCAAGCACAGCCAGCATACAATTTATTAGACAAATACTTGGTGACTTTTTACACGTAATAATGATTCTCTCTACAAAAAAACATTAAAAAAGGTCTCAATAAAAAAGCTGTGTATTCGTTTGAGGAATCTTGGGAAAGTTTCATAAAACCAAATTAGTTAAAGAGAAGATAAAAATCCAATTCATGATAATCTACAACGTGCTCTGATTGGTGCTGCACTCTGGCAGCGAAATTTGAAACTAATGACTGCAAGCAGTTACGGGTTCTCTCCGCTATGGGCGAGGACCTCCTATTAACATATCTAACGCTACTGATCCACTAGTCGTGGTAGCTGTGTGGTCTAAATTGTAGAAACACCTTGACCACGTGTTCTTACAAAGTTCGCGAGTTGATTTCCGCACATGACTGATACTGACCAGTCCTGCAACTCTCAATGAGATAACCGATTTGTGGCAACGTTGGTGGAAGGGCCCAAGTAAAATAAACGGTGACAGGCTTGCTTGAAGTTGACGGGATTGGTTAATTCTTTATAAGTCGCTCATGGTCAACACTGGTTTTACTACTTTTGACTTATGTTTACTGTGTGTGTGCCACTATGACACTTCAAACTGGAAGAATGCAATATTTGAATTAAAATATCCCATTGATCCATTTAAAAACATAAATTTTCTACTCCAATTCTTAGATTTTCAAAATGGCAAGTTAAGAATGGACCCAGCTCATAACTCGACGCCAATGGTTTACCTCTCTTGAATAAAGTGGTATTAAATTTAAAAGAAGTCGGCCACTTGGAAAAGGTCCCAGAACAGTCCAGGGGCAATGCAATGTGCAGGACAGGATTTACTGTTTAGCTGCCTGCAAGAGGTCCGATTGCTGGATTACCCTACAAATTTTTTATAGGAATAACTTTAACTTATACGGGAAATTTAGAGTTTTAGGCTAGGAGGAAATAAAAACCTTATCACAAGATTTAGATGGGAGATGTAAAATTAAAAAAATTAATTACCAATATCTGAGAATTTTGTCATTATGTTAAATAGTTAACCCTTTTACTGCTGACCATTTTTTTTATGACGTTGCTAAAAATGCCAGACCACTATTAAGATTTACTTGCCAAGACTGCCAGGTTGAATTAGAGCAAATTACATGCTTACATGAAAAAATTTGTAACTTTTTTATTTTTCATCAGAAATGGATAATTTAGGTCTTGTTTTATTTGTACTGAGTTGTTTGTTTCAAATAAAATATATATTGTGGTGTATGTCATAGTTTTTTTTTTCAAATAAAAAATATAAAAATATAAAAAATATATTTATTTTTTTAGTTTGGACTATAAAAACTACCCCTAAAACTTATACCTCAACCAATATCAGACATCTGTGTTGTAAAACATGCATTAGTAACCACACACCCAAATTTTCATGCCATTACCTTGATAAATGCAGGAGTTCTGATGTTTTTTCAAAAGTTATTCAAATTTTCAAAATTGAAGATACACTGCATATACACTGGACACTATCAGTTTTTTCATAAAAACATGTTCATTTGGTTTCTAAATAGCAAAATCTTCTAAGGCACATAAAATAACACTAAAAACAGACTAAAATAATGAACCTAACAATGACAAAAATATTTACAATGGAGAAAATTTCACAAAAAAAACACTTTCAACACCTGTGCTCACCGAAACAGGTAGGGTGAACACCTCTTTTGCACATTTTACAGACAGTTCTGCTCCTCTTTCTAGGGCCCCCAGAACTTGTACTCTGCAAACTACATACACAGCGGTTTTTAACATTCTACCTGGAAGAGATTCTAGGCCGAATTCGGGGCGCGCTTCTCCATTGTCGCCACCACCGCCCATCGCAGCAACATGTAGTTGGGTCCTCTGGCCATGCCATTCTCTGGAAAGCTCTTCAATAATAGCACTTGTAAATTGAAACCTGGAAAGCTGTTTTCCACGAGAGTTTTCTTTGTATATGATGTAAGAGTTTAAGATCATTCTAGAAAACACATTGAACACCACCTTTTTCCAGTATTTCACTGTTCTACGTTCATCGAGATAACAGTACAGCATTTGGTCGGACCCATCAATGCCCCCCATGTACATATTGTAATTATTAATTACTTCTGGTCTTAGTTTAGGGGTTTCTTCATGCCTTCTCTTCCTCCTAACTTCTACAGATTTAGCTGTGGCCATAGTTGAGAGTAACAACACTGGTTTTTTTTGAGAAGCTTTCTCTCGATAGCCTAAAAATAACATACTTTCCTTTCGTAAGTATATTTTTTGGCCAACAGCAAACTTGTTTTTCAAGAGTGAAGGTATTCCTTTACGGTTTTTTCGAACTGTGCCTGTTATGGATGTGAGGTTTTCATACAAGTGTTGAGCCAAAGGGATGCTGGTAAAAAAATTATCAACGAAAAGATGGTATCCCTTCCTCAAATATTGTCCTAACTCTAAAAGCTTACAAACTACATTGTAAGCAAGCCCAGTTGATTTTTTTATTTTTTTATTTCCCCTGTAGCAAAAAAAAGCCAGACAATATTTTGACACCGAGTCGCAAAGCATCCACATCTTGATGCCCCATCGATGGTGGTGCTTGTTGGGCAGATATTGTAGTATTTGGGAATGACTCTTGGTCCCTACCAGGCTTTCATCAACTGAAATTTCACGATGAGGGGTGTAATAATAAGTCCGGGAAATTCTATTTGCATGATCTATCAATGAGCTGAATTTTGCGCAGGAGTCGTAACCAGGTTCACCTGGTTTAGCCAATGACCTGTTATCAACAATATGAAAAAACTGAAGCAAGCACTCAAAACGATTTCGGCTGAACATTTTTCCGAACCAGGGAGTAAGAAGGGATCCTGTTGTGGACCAATAACTCTGGATGGTAGGCTTTCTCATGAGACCCATGTTCAAAATAGTTGCTATAAAAGCCTTCATTTCTGGTAAGGTTACATTCTTCCAATCTCTGGCTCGAGAACTTGGCGATACGTTATTGGAATGAGTTGAAAGGTACTCTCTGACATACTGATTTGTTCTAAGTACAAAAGAATTCAGAAGGGTGAGTGTGAAAAATAGATTGAAATATGAAATGGGAGGTGAATCATGCGGAGGGCAATGTTTTGGTCCAGGCAATTCATCAAAGTTAAAACTGTGGGGGAAATCCGGATCATTATTTTCATCTACAACATCCCATCCAAGATCATTTACATTGACATTCTCATTGGCAACATTTTCATTTGGATCATTAGGCCTAGGCCTATAATTTTCATCTGGTACATAATTCGCTACAACATCTTCTATAACTAAATCTACTGTTGTAGGCCTAGGAGGTGATCTTGGCAATATGAAGTTGGGCTCATTGTTATCATCTACAACATCCCATCCATCATAGTGATTGACATTTCCATTTGGAACAGCTTCATTCGGATCGTCATAATTTTCATTTTGTACATGAAAATAATTTTCTACTGCATTATCCCTAACTTCATCTACTTCTGTAAGCCTAGGAGGTGATGTTGGGGTTTGAAAGTTATTGATTACTTTGGCAATAACGTCATCAACTGTACTTGGGGTACGCCTATCCCTAACCCTACGTCTTTTTTTAGGTGTTTCACCATCATCAGATTCGTCAGCAGAAGGCTCTGATTCCACATAATAATCGGGATCATCGTCTGTGTTGTCCTCAAACTGTGGTCCTAAACCTGATTTAGAACTAGTGTCTGATTCAGAACTTCCACCGTCTGATTCTGTTTCAGACTCTGAAAGGTTCTCAAGAAAACTGTCACTAACATCACCGTCGTCCACAAAATTGATTCCATCGCCCAAAAGATTGTTTACAATGGTGTTTTCACTCACAGGCGATCGACTTCGCTTGTACATTTTCGTAATAACATAAAAACTGTAAGAACTAATCCACGGATAAATCCACAAACATAACCAACACCGGTAAACATAAACAACAACAATCGAAAGACGGATGGCAGACAACACTCACTACACAGAGTAACTGTTGACTATGCACAGACGATAGGTCAAATCAAATCAAATCAAATCAAATCAAATCAATGAGTATAACTTTATAGGTTATACAACTCACAGAGTATAAAGTGTACTTTTTTATGTTCCTCATAGTTTTGACAACGAGAATCTCAAGTTTCGTGGCATTTGGTAAACATATAAGGCCAATAAGTTATAAATAGTAGACGTGCTTTATTGCGCACGTCGGCGTTTCTCGCACAATTAGTGACGTGCGCATATGCGCACGTCGGCGTTTTTCGCACGATTCTCAACGTGCGCAAATGCGCACGTCGGCAGTAAAAGGGTTAAATAATACAGCTTTCTGGGTTAATAAATATTTTCTCGGTAGTTCTGTAAATATAAGGCCTTTCTTGTGTCTGCATTTGTCTACAAAACAAGTTTCTATTTTAAAGTTGGCTGTCTGACTTGATCCACATGTGACAACATCAAAACTTGCATTTCCTTACAGAAATTATGATGTTATGATACAATGTGTAATGTATTTTGTCTAACAGTACACCTTGATCTATTATTTAATAGTACTCATGATCCATTTTTAATCTCAGGATATCTTTTAGCGAATTTCCCCTATAGAGAAGAAGCTATTACCGTAGGTCTCATGGTAAGACTTAAGCCCGAGACCATGATAACTTTTCATTTTGAGGTCCCCAGATGCCAAAAACACCATTCGTTCAAATTTTTATATATGTATATATATATATATTTATATATATATATGTGTCCGTAAGCACGATAACTCTCGTAAAAAAGATCCGATCTTAATGAAATTTGGTACAAATGTGCAAAGTACCATTTATTTGAACGAGTTCGAAAACCAGATGAATCGCACCATCCGAAGGGGGGTTTTTGGGGGGTTTTGTACCCCAAAAATGAGGTTTTTGGGGTTTTCACATTTAATTTTAATTTAAATCAAATTTTAATTTATACCATTGAATTCAGCTTAAAAAAACAAACAATTTGGTATTTTGATCATTGCTCTACGTCAATTGGTTACCGAGATATTGAAAGTGCTAAACACAGTACGTTGTCTAATGTTATTCTTATGGAGAAAAAGGAAAATTGTATATCTCGCTTATTTATGAACATAAACTGGCGAAATTTGGTATATGGCTTGATCTGGTTGTGGTTTATTGTTGTTTGCACAAAAAAACAATTTTTCGCCTATGGCTCCTGTAGCAGCAAAGCTAGGTACTCGGTCCCCATGTTATTCTTATGGAAAATACTTAAAATGTTATATATCGCTTATTTATGAATGTATATGGATGAAACTTGGTATGTGACTTCACTAAGATGAGTTCTATTGATATTTGCATAAAAACCCATTATTTTTTGTTCCTTGTTGCAGCAAATCTGCGTACTCATCCCCAATGTTATTCTTATGGAGAATAATTAATATTTTAAATATCGCTTGTTTGTGAATACATTCCTTATGAATCCTGTTAAGTGTTTTAATGTGTTATGTTATATATTCATTGGAAATTCGCTGAGTATGCAGGTTTGCTGCGACGGGGGTATATTGTAACTCTTTTAATAGCTTGACTAAAGATTGGGGTATCTAAAGTGAGTTGAATAAACAAATCCAACTATAATTTAATCCACTTTGACTTCCCTTGTTTTTCATACTGCTTTGGATAACAAATCAAAACTTCATAAAATATGCTGTCCAAAACCAAAGATATGACCTGGAATCTAAATAAACAGAGGCTTATTACTACGGTTAAGCTTGCAGATATCACTGAGTGTTTATTTTGTGAAACAAATCATACATACATTAACTCAAATGTAGAACTATTGGACATCAGAAAGGATTTTACAACCGAGACAAAGCATTATCAGCAAAATATTGTGATGCAGATGATACCACTACTGATTGATTTGTGATTTATGACGTCGGTCCACCTACCTATATATAGATTAAACATGATTGGGTTTCTGAGGTGAGGAAAACTATCTACATAATAGAGATCTCCCTCCACCAAAAGCCATACGATGAATAAGGAAATATAATATTTTGAAGCAAGATTCTAACATTATCTTATCATTAAACCTAACTGACATACAGGCTATAATGCACAATACCGCTGTCTTTGTCATCGGAAAAATGTGATTGGTTGTCATTTAATTTAGCTCTTATCACGTCGTCCAGTCGTCGTATATTATAAATGTTGTATGATCAGATTGTAGTTTACAGCCGATATTACATGATCCAATCATTCAAAAAAATGTCAGTAAATCAACATGGAACATAATTAATAAGGAAATTGGCTCAAAAGCTAAGAGTGACTGTGGAAATAAAAATATGCCATATATCGAGGGTTTAAGTTGTGATATTAGAAATTTATGCCAGTCTTTTAATGACTACTACACATGTATGGTAGACAACAATATTTTGCCTGAATCTAACTTTGTTACTGATTTGGGAAAACCTCTAAAAGCATTTGGAAAAAATAAGGCAAAGTTTCATCCCAAAACAATTTGTTATGAAGAACTGGAAAACATTATTATGTCCTTTGATAGAAAATTTTCTACTGGATGGGATGAGGTAACTATGCCAGTTATTAAACATGCTCAGGAGTATCTGATGCTACCACTGCAGCATACAATTAACTCATCTCTTATTACCGGAATTTTCCCAGAAAAATTAAAAATATCCAAAATTAAACCCTGTTACAAGGGCGGTGAATCAAAAACTTTTTCTAATTACAGACCAATATCCTTACTGCCCTCATTCTCTAAAATATATGAAAAAGTAATGCGTATACAGTTGTCAAATTTTCTTAAGGACAATAATTGATTAGATAAACAGCAATTTGGTTTCAGGGAAGGAAAATCTGTCATTAATGCTGGGGTCGATTTCTGTGAATCAATTATTGATGCTATAGACAACAAAGAACGGGTATTTGGAATTTGTATGGATCTAACAAAATCCTTTGACAGTATCTCTCATGAATTGCTGCTTCAAAATTTGCATTGTATTGGGCTGGAAGAAAGAGCCCTATGTTGGTTTCGATAATACCTCATAGGCAGAACACAGTATGTTACAATTGATAATATAAACAATTTTAATCAATTGACTACTTATACTTCATCAACAAATATTGTCAGGTACGGAGTACCACAAGGGTCTATATTGGGGCCATTACTATTTCTAATATACATTACAGGGTTTCCAACCATAATAAAAGAACCTAATAATATTTGTTTTAGAGATGTGGAAGTACAGGTTTTTTTAAGTTGAGTCGAGTAAATGGCAAAAGATTCGAATCTCGAGTTCGAGTCGAGTATACAAATAAAAAAAAAAACACATAGGTCGAGTTGAATTGGATCAAAACCGTGTATAGGGTTCCATTTATAAATGTTGTTATTAAAATATACTTTTATAGTCACTATGCCCTGAAAATAACAAGTACAGTAAGTAAAATAAATGGATTCCTGCTACATTGGAAAAAGATAAGTACATTTATCTGAAAATAAATCATACCAAAGTTATTGCACAAAATTTTGCCATGAAGGTAAAATACTTTTAATCTTTTGGTATTAAGGTTGTTATAACCTATATGGTATTAATTAACAGTTTAATTAAAAAATAATATCAGTTTTTTATATTTCCTCTTTTTAGCGAATTTCCCCTATAGGGAAGAAGCTATTACCTTAGGTCTCATGGTAAGACTTAAGCCCGAGACCATGATAACTTTTTGTTTTGAGGTCCCCAGATGTCAAAAACACCATTCGTTCAAATTTGTATATATGTATATATATATATGTGTGTGTGTGTGTGTGTGTGTGTGTGTGTGTGTGTGTGTGTGTGTGTGTGTGTGTGTGTGTCGGTAAGCACGATAACTCTCGTAAAAAAGATCCGATCTTAAAGAAATTTGGAACAAATGTGTAAAGTACCATTTATTTGAACGAGTTTGAAAACCAGATGAAACGCACCATTCAAAGGGGGGTTTTTGGGGATTTGTACCCCAAAAATGGTTTTTTTGGGGTTTTCACATGTAATTTTTATTTAAATTAAATTTTAATTTTCACCATTGTATTCAGCTTAAAAAAACAAACAATTTGGTACTTTGTCCATTGCTCTACGTCAATTGGTTACTGATATTGAAAGTGCTAAACACAGTACGTTGTCTAATGTTATTCTTATAGAGAAAAGGGAAAATTTTATATCACGCTTATTTATGAATATAAACTGATGAAACTTGGTTTATGGCTTCATCTGGTTGTGGATTATTGTTGTTGGCACAAAAAACATTTTCGCCTATGGTTCCCGTAGCAGCAAACCTAGGTACTCAGTCCCCATGTTATTCTTATGGAAATAATTAAAATTTTATATATCGCTTATTTATGAATGTATATGGATGAAACTTGGTATGTGGCTTCACTTAGATGAGTTCTATTGATATTTGCATAAAAATCCATTATTGTGTGTTCCTTGTTGCAGCAAACCTGCGTACTCATCTTCAATGTTATTCTTATGGAGAATAATTAATATTTTAAATATCACTTGTTTTTGAATATATATCTTATGAATCCTGTTAAGTGGCTTAATGTGTTATGTTATATATGTATTGGAAATTCGCTGAGTATGCAGGTTTGCTGCGACGGGGGTATTTATTCATCCTATGTGTTGTATTTTATGTTTAGGCCTAAGCTACATCTTTCTACGAATGGAGAAAATAAAATTTCATTTAGGCCTATAAGTTAAAATAAACTTTATTTTAATATTTAAAAGACCCATTACATGGTAAAACATTAACCTACTTACTTCCCACACAAAATATATTTACTAACATATCTTAGCATTAATTTTAACACTAATAGAATAATCAGTTAGTAAAAACATGAAGATACTATGTTTGAAAGTCCCTGGCAAATCAATTGGTAAAAATTGAAGCCATGTCTTAAATAGAGTTTTGAAATATTACAAATTATTTAAAAAATTAATGAAACTTAAGCAAGGCCAAAACAAATCACTTGCCTTTAAAAACAGCTCAATGCCAGAGGACAATAGTGAGCCTAAAATTAATGGATTGACTCAATTTCAATTATTATGGAACAAAAAACAAGCACAAACTTCTTATGCTTACCTATTAGATTTCATTACGGATTTGTTTTTGATATTTACAAGGTTATGTTGACCTAAAAGTGGACTATACAGGCAGTGTTCATACAACTCAATCTGAAGGTCCTAGTAAATTCTCCATTTTGATGTAAAGAGTAGGCCAACACAAATTTATAAGCCACAGCTTACTTATTTATTAATAAAACACTAAAATCCACATCACAACTCTTAACACCCCAAATGCGTTGAGACTCAATTTGAATTTACAGTCGACGCGTGGCCCCGGGCGACCTGTGGTAGCGCGGGTAAACGGCGGGAGTAAACTCACTCGAAACCTTCGAGTTTCAGTAAAACTTTGAGTTTCAGAGCCGAACTTGGCTCGAACTCGAAATTTCGAGTACTCGCACATCTCTAATTTGTTTATTTGCTGATGATATAAATTTAAAAATATCAGGGATTTCTGAACCTGATGTCGAAATTTCTGCTTTTATAAATCTTTCTAATACTATGCAGTATTTATATAAGTTAAATTTATTGCCAAACCCAATTAAAACCAAATATATTGAGTTCTCTGCTTCAAAATTATAAAAAAGGTAAAAGCAGAAATATTTTCATGGATAAATACTTTTTAAATGATGTAGACACTATTAGATTTTTGGGATTAAACATAGATAGCCACTTTACCTGGGACAATCATGTAGATTCAGTTTGCAGAAAGATATCTTCAGGCCTCTATGCATTGAGACAGATGTCCAAATTCAGTAGTTTTGAAACTTTAACAATTATCTATTATGCTCTCATTTAATCACATATAGCTTTTTGTTTATGCCTTTATGGTTCTACCTCAAACAATAATTTAAACAGGATACTAATACTTCAAAAGAAAACCCTTCATATTATGTTAAAATTGAAACCGGGGGACTCTGTAAAAGAACATTCAAAAATACAGAAATTTAGACAGTTTATGGTTTATTTATTTTTCAGTTAGTAATTCATATTAAATCAAACTTTCATAAATTACCCCAATTACATTCTTTTCATCAGTATGAAACAAGGAAAGGTAACCAACTGGCATACAGAAAGCATAATTCTTCATTTTCACAAAAAAAAACCTCATATATTGGAATAAGATTTTGTAATTATTTGCCAGAATATCTGAAACGAATAACAGATCTTAAAAAGTTTAAAAATCAAGTAAAGCTGAATCTTATCAATAAGCCACTGTATAGTATTAATGACTTTTTTCATGAATATTGTAGTGAACCTAGCAAGTTAGAATTAGAACCAAGATTTTATTTTATTTTAACTATTATTTATTAAGAATTATTGTATTTTATTATTTGTTTTCAGCATACACCTAAACAGTGTATGTAATTACACCATTCTGTACATTTTATGTGCTTAATGAATAAAGTATTATTGATTATTTATGGCCAGTATTACCCGCTTGATTACCTTCTGCAGCTGATATAATGTGGTTCAGTAATCATATTTCTCCTTAACTGCCGCATTAGCGCACCTCACCACGATAAGAAGACACACACTGTACAACAGTCTTCAATTTGTTATTGAAATTTGGTTAATTTAATTTTTCAGTTAATGGTTTACATTTCATTAATACTGTCAAATGATCCAAGACATCACTGTTTGTAGGCGACCGCTTCTGACCCTGCTTAAGGATAATTTTCAAACCTCGTTACATATTAATGCCTCTCCGATAAGGTGTCAATTGATCTTGAAAACAGCAGTACATAAATGAAAACAAGTTGTACGAACACTAGGTAAAAACACGAACATGGCCATACATTTAACTTTGTAGAAATTTGGCATAAAATTTGTGAACTAGAGAGGAGCAGTCAATAGGATAAATAAATGAAAGTTATTAAGTGCCTCTTTCAGTTAGGTACAGTAGAACCTCGATTGTTCGACACTCGATAGTTCGACAGTCTGTATACTTCGACACAAGCCGTGACGACATGACATGACAGTAGCGGCGACCGTTAGTGTCCTTGACGGGTTCGCCGGTCAGTGATGGGAGCCCGCTTATTGTTTTTGCGAACGTGCGCTACCGCCTTTTCTATAAATAACTTCCTTCCTACCACCTATCCCGTCCTATCCACCCCCTTCCCCGCCCTTTCCTTTAAGATCAAGTCAGTTCGCTCGAGACGCTGCGGGAGTTAAACACTATTTTGATACTTTTGTGATACGCTATTGTTTTTCTGATCATAATACTCCCTGTGTTAAAATGTGCTATATACTCCCTATAGTTCGAAATTTCGATAATTCGACACCGCTTTAGTCCACAAAGTCTCGAACTATCGAGGGTCTACTGTAACACAAATTTTGAGATCTTGATAGAAGAATAATTGCTATTTTGTGTAAAAAAGAACAAGCTATAACATTTTCTATATACATCTCTTCTGTTAGTTTTTTTAAAGTGGACATTGTAATGCTTTTATTATTCATTTGATGTGGTGATTAAAAATATCATCTGGGAAGTAGTAAAATGTTGTTGCCTGGAAAACAAAAGTTGAATTACAAAATTTACATGTAACCGTGATTAAAAGTCAGTTTATTTACAGTTCATCAAAAAGTTTGTTACGCTTTTCACCAGGGTTCAATGTCTCTTCTTGAGAAAGACTTTTCCAGAAGTGATGATTTGATAGGACTTTTGAAGTTCGAGGTTGAATGTTTAATGGAGAGGAAATGTGAAGGAAGGAGATTTCATCCCTGTCGGGGGGGACAGGTGTCCACGAGGTGTTAGCAACCGAGGGGACTCCCTCCTCGACAAAACTGCTCCACATCCTCACCATAATGGCCGCCATTGCTTGATCCTCTGGGGTGTCAGTAGTAGAGCCCCCACTTGTTACTGATGACATATAAACTGTCATCACCATGACAAGCACCTAAGTTGTCATTGCGTTTACTTAACAAAGCGGATACACTGTGCTTCCCTCTGTATCCGAAACAGTAAAGGAAGACTGGTAATTTTGTCACCTTTGCTTGTCTTCTAGCCGAGCGTTCAATACCGGCAGCAAAATTTCTCTCTGATAGCATTTTGATCAAATCTTTTGTAGATTCTGTGTTGATTTCAATGTTCTTAAATTAAAACTTTCGTATTTGTTCACTCATTTCATTTAGTTCTTCTTGGTTCGATATGTTCTTGTAGTTGAGCAAATCAGGCATAACTTTGTTCCATTGCTTGTCAATCATTTGCAACATCTGATCGTCGTTTATCAATACGGCTCCTGGGTAGAGTCCCTCTTCAGTTGTCATACCCACTAACCAGGGGGCATCTTTGACATTACCCTCTGATAGAAGCTCACTGGGGTGTCTTGTTAGAAAAGCTGTTGTGCTGTTGGGTTCTACAACAGGCCCAAAAGGTGAGAAAAAGTTTATACTAAAAGGCATGAATATCTGTTGCATCAATCGTAAAAGATTTTCGGCATTTTTGGTTTTCAAACATTCGAGTAGCTGTATGGACATATCGGTCGGGCAACCGACTGCAGATGCTAATTTAACAGCTGTCACTCGCGGATTCTTAAACAGTGCCCAAGAATTGAGTGCCGTACCACTCATTGATATTCCTTGATTAAATAAATTCCGGGACAAATTTGAAAGGTAGTGGAAGTGAACACTGCTGCCTCCGGCTGACAAACCTGTAATGGTGATCTTGTCTGTGTCTCCCCCAGACTGTTTCATGTTCTCCTTAACCCACTTCAAAGCCAAAACTTGGTCTTTCAAACCGTTGTTCTCCGGTATAACTTCATCTCCAGTTGTTAGGAATCCAAATGGTCCCAGTCTGTAATTTATTGTTAAAAAAACAATATCGAGGTCATTCAAAAGTTAACCTGGTTGGTATTGGTCTCCGGAACCGGACATAAAAGCACCTGGATGAATGAATAAAATCACATTGAGTTTTGCCGTATTAGATACAGTGGGTGTGAATATATTTAAATACAGTCTTCTTCCCTTAATTTGCTTCTTATGTCATCAGATTTATTCAAAGCAATTTGAGTGCATTTTGTTCCATAATTTTGAGCATTTCTTATTCCATCCCATTTCTCAAAAAGTTGAGGTTCTTTAAATCTGTTGTCTAAAATTGGTGGTTTGGCATAAGGGATACCCAGAAAAGCATTAACTATTCTTCCTTTTGATGTTTTAAACACTGTTCCATTTAGAACACCGTTTTTCGTTGAAACTGTTAAAGCTTTAACACTAACACTAAAAACGATTGTCAAAAAAAGATATGATATAAACTACATGTACTCATATTTTCAATTGATGTATCACATTACACTTGACTAGCTGTAATGACTACCAATTATTGAATTAGAAATGCTTTATCTTATCACTTGTATACATTTCTTCTCTGACAACATACATTTCTTGTATAAAATCATACGTTGTGTTGAAGTGAACTTGTTCAAGTTAATTCCTCATAACTGAATCAACTTATGCTGAATCAGCAGTTTTTGGTTCATCATAATGTATGTTTGTTTTGTTTGCAATGGCAATTATAAGGACATCACAATCTCATCGTTCCGTATAAGTTGCTTAAGTTATTTTTTACAATCTGGTTTATAACAAAATTGTTGTACTACACAAATTTAACTTTATGATAACTTTTAAAATTAGGTCAGGAGGATAACAAATTTGAGAATTTTCCGCTTGTTTTTAAATGTGTTGAGGGTAGAATTAAATAATCTACTTTTAAGGTATTTTCATTACATTAAGAATAACAAAAATAAAATTAATAAAATCTTCATTTATTATTTAATATTCTTAAAAATACATTTGTTATTTTTGAAAAAGTCTTAAGCAATTTTAGTTTTGGTTTGCTGCTTTGCTCCATTCGTCTTCAAATATTGTGTCCTCAAATATACAACTGTCTTCGCTCATGCTGTCAGTACCCTCTGATTACTGGACGTTTGCTCCATGTGGATATATCAGACTTTTTGCTTTTCCAAAAAACTGGAAGCCTAAGAAGACAAATGTACATGCATAGAAGATTTTGGTTATACATTTGTGACATCTATTTCCCAGTAATATAAAAATGTTGTGGTTTATAAGATAATCCGAAACATGGGAAACTACGCCACCGATGGAGTCCCAGGAATTGCTCAGTTCCGATTCCAGGGGGTTGAAAAATCAATTGCAACAGTGGTTCCTAATTTATAAACTGGACCTAGATGCTGCTTTTTACGCAAGTTGCTAGTCAAAGTCTTTTATCTTAATGAAATTACAATTATGTAGTTAACAAATATATAAGTTATATAGAGTTTAACTTTTAAAAGTAGATATCCCTAATAAGTTACTTTACTGAACAATCAAATATATTTGTACTGTTTCTTACTGAGATGATAATCTTAAGTCTTGAGTTCACAAAGATGGCTTGTAGATTTGACAAAAGTTCTAAAAGATGTATATCTACAAAAGAAAAAAATAGTAAGTAAAATATTGTGTCATGGTTATAAAATATATATCAAATGCTTGTTACCATATTTTCCATCTTTTATTTAAAATGTACTTGTTGTTTGTAACCAGTGTGTGTAACAGGGGTGTGCAACCAGTACTAGTCTAGAATCACTTGCCAGTGGACCATAATTGTAACCTTTTTGTCACTATTTGGATATCTAGACGCTACTGAAGTGCAAGTTTTGGATAGACTCCACAATTTGAGGACTGCAATTTTCTCAATATATTTATTATTTCATGTTCAACAGAGCCCACATACCTTGGCTTGGAGGATGAGCCGATGCCTGGAGGGGAGAGAGGAGAAAGAGAGGAAGGGGACAGCGACGGGGAGGGAGAGAGCAGTCCCAGCCACGATCTCGCACCTCGTACTCCACAGGAAACGTGAGTTGCAAAACTGCCTGTGCTGTTCAAAAGGTGCGCTACATTTTGTAGGCTTTACTGTGATTCTGATTATGATCACATGTAGATAATGATTGAGTATTTTTAAATCGCTTGGTACTGTTTGAGGTTCTTTCTTAATCATAACCTGGATTGTTGATATTACTTTTAAGTGTGTCAAAAAAGTCAGTAGTTACTAAAGGAACAACTTGGATTGGCAATATTCCATAGAGCATTGCCTGTATGAAATGTATGAGTGCAGCAACTTAGAAATTACAATGACAGTGCTGCTTGCATACACAACTTCAGTTTCAGTTTGCTTTTAACATTCTGTTGCAGTCATTTTTTCAGTTTTGTATACATTAACCTCCGCTCACTGACTTAAGTTGTGAAACAGTTGTGCACATTTCCAAGCAGGAGCGGATTCGAGGAGCGGATAGCGTGTGAACTGGACGCCCTGGACCATATTGAGGGGGAAGGAGCGGGCGAGGGGGAGGGGGAGGGGGTGCTGCGTGAGCACGTCAGTTGCGAGGACCTGCTAGAGTTTGCCTGCGATGGCCCCAACGCCCGGCGCACTCGCGGCAAGACCAGCGGCGCAAACAGCGACGAAGTGCGCATCATGGGGAAGGTGCTTGGGAACAAGGTGAGAAAATTTAGCAAGTAGCCTTAGTTTTCTGTACTGTAATCAGATAAATATTATCCTTTAGTTTCCTAAAAAAATGAACTAGCTCACCTCAGTTCTGGTACGTGCCATAGATTGAAATATATAAATAACTCTCAATAAATGCATATATAATTCATTGGTTAATAGGAAATGTTAATTTATATATGAGGCGTCCCATGCCAAAACTCGCCTTGTCCACTTTTTCCCGAAATTGAGATAGCTATTGCACTGGATTCCTTGGGCTAATCCCTATATGTTTTTAATAAACATATCTTGCTAAAACTGGTATTTCCTGTTAAAATGGGCTTATAAAATCCACTGTCATAGCAAAACTTGCCTTTTCCAATGCATCTATCATTCCTAAACTGGTCTAATCCAACTGGCCAATCACTGCTCAGCCGAGAAGTCACGTGGCCTGCAGCCATTGTTTGTGTTTTTTAACTGTGTCAATGATAACCATGTCAGTGTGATGAAATGATAATTATGTGTGCTCATTATTTAATAATTAGTGCTCCATGAAATGTTAAGAAAATAGAAGTTGTTTTTCCTGTCAGAGGGCATTCCTTCCTGCCATCAGACAGGATTTTAGGTTTAATAGAAAAATCCCTCAGAGAAATGCCAGTTATCTATGAACCTGATACATATACTGAATTACTCAGGTCTTCAACGATCATGGAACAGTAACAAAACTAGGTGGCGATTGTCAAGTGTTAGACTGGAAAAATGTGCCACAGCAGGTATGAAAAAACCAGGACAGTAACACTTCCCAGTTTTCTTTGTGCAAAAGGTACTTTCACGAACAAAATCAATGAATCAGAAGTGAAGTATCATACCAGTCTGACATAAACAAACCGAGGTCAGTTATGAAGAAAGGTAAAACATTAAAGGACGTAGTTGTTAGTGAGGTTCCACGTGGTGTTATTGTTAAGCCAGCCAAGATCAATGACGTCAAAAATTACGCGGTTCGGTCGTCATTTACACACAATAGTTTTTTATGATTAATTCATGTTTCTAGTTGTCATTTTTGGCCGATTTTACATGATGTGATCGCCTTTTGCGGCTGTTACTACGCGATTTGGCCGATCGCAATCGTTAGCGATCGTCCGGAAATCGGGGAGAAATATACACTCAAACTTTCGAGTATTTTTCAAAACTTCAAGTAGAGTAAGAGTATTAAAATAATCGGCCAAAAACTCAAAGTTTTGAATACTTGCACCCCCTATATTCTATCTATCAAACTGTATTTATAAAGTATTTTATATAGTTTTGTGTTAAAGTAAACATACAAACAGTTACAGAAGGCTGTTGCTTCAGATAATGATAAAAAACAACAGCTGTTACAAGCCAAAATACTGTCACAGGCCTGCTAAGAATCGCAACACAAAACAAAATATATCAGAAGGAAGGCAGTATTCTGCTGCGCATGTCAATGAAGACACTTCTTATAGATTGAGTTGATGTGAGAACATCATTGTGAACTTTGATATCTTTGTCGTTCACAAGTTTTCAGACCACAACATCTCCCTACTGACATGTGGACTGTGTTTTTGTGTGAAAGATACTAAAACACAGCTGAATATCATTATCAAAAAATTTTTTTTTTTTTATTTTGGAAAAAATGGAACTTAAAAAACATGCAAACCATGAAAAAGGCACTGCATTAACAGTTTAGTCCAAAGTAGCAGTTCTCAAAATATTTATTATACCTTCAAGCTTTATTCACCTGCAAACTGGAAGACCTGATTCATTTACAGGAGAAGTACAAAAGCTGGGTTTTTAGTTAATAACATTTTACATTGTTATGTTTCTGATAGATTTTTACAAGTTTGACAATAATTGCTATCGGTGGAGGGACAAAAGTAGTCTTTGCTGAACAGTAATCGTAGTAGTAGTAGTGCAGTCTGGCTTATCTGTGGTTGCTTGTTTTCTGAAGTTATTTTGTTATATTTGTGACACACAACTGTCATAGTTTAAGCGGGCGAAGCCACAACGGGTCTTTTAGTCTTAATATTGATACACTGACATCTTGATATACTCAGTATCATTTGAGTTGTTAGAAATGCCCAGGCAAACGCAAAAAAAAAAAAACGCTCGCACCCTGTGGCCGGGAGGGTCACAGCTGCACTTATGACTCGACCGCAACAGTGTGGCGACAAATTCTAACAGGTGAAAGGTTTCCGTGATGTAAGTATTAAAACATGCCTGGCGGCTTCACGTCCACTGTTGAACAATAGTGACTTGGCAAGGGCTTGAAGGTCCTTGATAGAAACAATTCCTTACCACTTTATTATACGTGAATAACTGGTCAAACTGAAGTAGCCTTCTAATTTAAACATACATGCAGGTATGACCTGCGCATGGATATAAATATATTTGGGAACCCATTGCTCGAAATTGAGTAATGTTATGTGTTTTATGTATAATTGATTTTAGTAATTTATGAGTTATTACAAAAATTGCTCAACTCAAGGGCATTGTTCATCTTATCAACTTTTCCTTGAGTTCTTTAAGGACCTTTGGATTCCCTTCATTTGTCAGACTAGGTTGTCAGCATTAGAGTTGTTTATTAAAGATAAGTAATCTTGCTTTACTTTTTTTTATCTTTACATGGTAATTAAAAAAAGGCGAATTAAAAATGTAAAGGTGAAATGTGTGTCTGTGATAAAAATAATAAAACAATCTGAATCTCATAATTTTTACTTGAAACATTAGATTTTGTTTCTGTATATCACAGTAAAATAAGGTACTACAGTAGAACCTCAATAGTTCGACAGTCTGTATACTTCGACACAAGCCGTGACGACATGACATGACAGTAGCGGCGACCGATAGTGTCCTTGACGGGTTTGCCGGTCAGTGATGGCAGCCCGCTTATTGTTTTCGCGAACGTGCGCTACCGCTTTTTCTATAAATAACTTCCTTCCTACCCCCTACCCCGCCCTTTCCAGTAAGTAGGTCAAGTCAGTTCGCTCGATACACTGCGGGAGTTAAACACAATTTTGATACTTTTGTGATACGCTATTGATTTTCTGATCATAACATTCCCTGTGTTAAAATGTTCCATATACTCCCTATAGTTTGACACCCCTTTAGTCCACAAAGTGTCGAACTATCGAGGTTCTACTGTATTTCTTACTTGTACGTTGCAGAAAACATGATATTCAGGCAAGAAGCCCTAGGTGTTCATTCATCTACCACCAATAATTTCCTACTTGCATTTTTTTCATAAATAACAACACACTCTTTTTCGTCCACAAGTGTTTATTGTCTGAGCTCATTCATTATGTGCACAACAGGTATCTGAAGAGGCGCGCCTAGCCGCTCTCAACGCGACAGACTGGGATGTCCACCGAGCTATCAAACTGTGCCGCCTCGACACACTTCTGCCAACTGAGCTGTGTGTCGACAGTGTTGCCAAACTGACAGCACTGTATGACTCTGGATGGGAGGTGGCTAGAGCCGCGGGTCTGCTATTAGCAACACTGCAACCGCAAGATGATGTGGCGCAAGTCTGACCGCCAGTACTTACCTTCCAACTCTGCAGTGAAATGATGCTTTATCATAGAATACGTGATATATTTATCGGGTGATGTCAGATTTTGATGTGTTCAAAAGTCCTTGTTTAATTTTTTCATTGTGAAAACCCCTTCTGGACATGCATGCAAAATCTGTTACACTTTCAGGTTGAACTAGCCATTAACAACATTTAAAGGCTAAGTTAATAAATCAATGTTTAATTTTGCCTTTAAATCCTTGTATATAAAAAAAGTTTAATTTTAGTACTTTTTCTTATTAAAATTGAAAATGAGGGCTTTTGGATTGCATCTTGATCTGGATTCACTTTTTCATAGTTACAAGGTATGAAATAAATTTTATACTTTATTTTCCTTTCAAGGTTACTCAAATTTGTATGTGCATACTGCATACGTGTTTCGCAGTTTATCAATGCAAATATTTTATACACAGTATTAATTTATTGCTGAAATTTAGTATACAAGATATATTTAAGTAATTGTTATTGGAAAAGATTACTAAAATGTATCCAAAAATATTGCATAATACGTAAGCTCAAACCATCTGGGACTATCACTTGAGTATGTTAGCATAATGTCAACCTTTCATTACATAAAAGCTTTATTTTGCTAAATTAAATATAATTTCATTGAAACCTGAGGTTTTTCAGAATGCTATTGGAAATAGTGAACCAACATTAATGTAGGAAAGCAGGTTAGTTGGGTATTGCATGGAATTAACCATATATATTGTCTCCAGACAACTTCTAGTTACTTGCAATAATCAGCAGATATGATTAGTAATAATACTAATTCAAGAAAGTCATGCTGGGACACCTGTTTTGACGTTACTGTCATAGGTTTTTAAGTTTCCTCTGTCCCAAAAATGTTCTTTTATGGGTCTATATTTGTGCTTCATAATCAAAACTAATTCAGATGAATGGATTTAGGATTTGGCTAATTGGCTGCCGCCGTAACTTTTTTGATCACAGTAATTGGAGATCTGACATGAATACATCTGTTTTTTATAGAGCCTTGTTTGTGGTTTAAGCCTTAAAAGCTCTCTAGAAACCAAGTTTACTACCACCTCATTAGCTTTATTTAGTTAACCATTAAATAACTATTTTTTTATAATTTTTTTTCTAAGAGATCTTGATATTAGTCACTGGGCTGAATGTACTTATTTTTTTACTAGGTAGGCTTTTAGGAAATGGTTTATACACTAATTTTTTACTACATTTCTTCTATCAAGAGTGTATAAAATAGTAAATAGTTTGTATTATTTGTATATATATATATAAAATAATGCATGAGATTTATTTAAACTCATTATTTTTATGGTAATATCAGTTTTAATTTGTATACAATTTTACTTAGAAACTCATTTTACTTTGTTTGTTCATCCCAATCCTTTAACTGACAAAGCAGACTTTTAAGTACATTTATTACGATAATATTCCATAAGCCTGCTTATGACTAGTGCCGTAACTATTGAAAATCACTTTCTAATTAAATCACTTTATTACTGTGTCAGTGTGCCTGTAAATCTAAATTTTTAAATTCTGGGTTGCACAGATCTTTTTGATGTTATTTAATTATTGTCCAAGGGAATTTTTCCAAATGTCCTGTTTGTTGATGGCAAATTTAGCGCCAAATTGTTGAATTTAAATGTTATCAAGCAGTTTTCTACTTCACTCATTCACTGATACTGTAACATTGTGCCTGTTTATACATTGTGTGCATTTAATATTGCTGTCTATATATTTATGTGTAAGCCTAAGATATTTTATATTGAATTTTACAGGTGTTTGCAATTTCTATGAGATTAAATTTGGAAAAAGATGTGACGTTTAAATAAGAGCCTCTAAAATGGTTTTGCCATGTGTTTTATCTGTTTTATTGTTATGTGGATTTAGGTTCTGAAAGAATGATGTTTATAATTTGTACAACATAATAAATATTTTTATCATGACCATTTTCAAGGCGTAAGAGGCATTACAAGCCTAATGGCTTAGCGTGTTTTTTTCATAGTTTTTACACATTTTTTGTATAAAACCCTTGGCAATTATTATACTTAAGCAATTATAAATAATCTAGATGAACAGATTATTTATGAAGTTCTTCCTGAAATTCTCTTAAATGTTTTTACCCATTTTTCACTTGTCTTTGTAAATATATCTAAAGATGTATTTGTTAAACAGTATGAAACCCACATCGTAAAGCTTGCAAGAAGTACATATTGCCTTTAGGTAGTAAAATGTTCATTGGTTCTTTGATATTATTCTATACAACATTCTATGGTTTTTGTATAAACATGATTCAATATTTTGATTTTTTTGGTGCTGCTTTCTTGAGAATCAGATTATTATTTATTCTTTTAGAATAATACTTAATTCCGAATATTCACTCATACTTAAAAAAGTAATATTAATGGTCCTGGTATTTAATAATGATAATAAAAGTGGTTTATTTTCAAAAACTACTGGGTTGATTCAATTTTTTAGTTTTGGAATTAGAGGTTCTTAAAATATTGAATAATCATTCAACTTATCTGACAGCTAGAAAACAATATCCAAGACTATGTATTAACTTAGCATTAATACCATAATAAATAGCATAACACAAATATTAATTATATATTTGACTTATTATCTGAATCAGTGGGTCACACGTCTCAGAAATGTTTTATTTTTAACTGTTTTATACCTTTTCTTGTGATGTGTTGCTAACAAAGCATAGTTTCTAACATAAAACATATCTTAGAAGATATGTAATCATTAGTTGATAGTAAATTAAATAATTTGCATTTATTTTTGTTTAATGTATTTAACAATGCAATTAGGGGTTATCTTATAAATTAAACATCCAATCCTGTTTGCCTCAATATTTTGAAATGTTAATTGGAATGGGCAGTTTTATTGATTACCATCCCATAAACTTACAAATGTAATATAGTTTTGTTATTTCTCTTGTATTTCAAGTCAGCACTCTTATAAAACATTTGTTATACTATATTTTTATATTATTTATTGAAATTATATTTTACTACTTTGGATGTGATGTAAAATGTGTTCCTATTCGTCCTTTGTGTTCAGTAAATGTGGTTTAATAAATATGTACATACATATTCTACTATTAATTTAATTTGAAACCTATTCACTTTACTTTAAAAACGGGTTTTTTTTACGATAGGAAAATGCATTATGCACCGTCAGGGTCTGGTGTTTACCCCAGTGTGTAGGACTCTCACTAGTGATGTGTCAAAACCAAAACTCGAATCTCAAAACCACCAAAACTTTGGAACAGTTTCGGTTTCGAGATTCGATCGGCGAGTTTCGAGAATCAAAACTCGAAACTGCCGAGATTTTTTGTGTCATTGTTTTTTTAACAGAAATCACGCCCGAGTGTTGATTAATAATGTGAAGGTCAAAAGCCTACTGTCATTGGTCTACCTTCACCTTTTGTGGATTATTGATTTTTTATTTGTGAAAGAACAACTCTAACCAAAGTTTATAATTAAGCTACAAATAATTGGTTCACTAGTAGTTCTGAAACTTAATATTTTTCTAGGATACTTCGAGAATGGCAGTAAGTTAACTGGATTTATTTTTCATAACCATAACCAGGCAAGAAAATAGGATTTTGGAATTTGACTTTCGAGTTTCGATTTTTTAAGTTTTGGTTTTGGTTTCGAGATTTGAAATTTCTGGTTTTGACCATCACTAACTCTCACCCACTAAAAACCTATCGGTCCAGGCAATGGAAGCCATCTCGGAAACGCTGTTCGCAATACTTCAAGAGGGTGCCTTCGTATGCCAAAAATGGCATTTCAACTGCGATGCTCCACCGGGTTTAGCTGCGTCGGTGCATCGCAGCTGTTCTGTTCTCTTTTCTTTCAGCACCCTCCTGGAGAATGCAGAAACAGAGTTCCACGATTCAGGACTGGACAACATCCGACGAACAAGTATGTCCGGCGAGATCGGGCCGACGGCCGTTTCGAGGTCCCTTCTGTCCGCTTCCCACCTCACGCAATGGAAGGTGTGCAGGACATCGTCGTAGTCGGAGTCACCGAACTGACATTCCAGGCTCCCTGACTTTCCCATCTTGAGGAGGTAGGCCCCAAAACAACCGTGTCCGGTGAAAACAACGGTTAAAAACGGGCTTACTATTTTGTAATTTAGTGCAATCATGAACGTTAGGACACCAGTCAAATGAGAGGTGTTTCCTTGTGCCTAAGACAGACTTTTTTCTCAGCCTTGATCATTAAACACAATGACCAATGTAAATCAACCCACAGTTTAACATGGTATTTGAGCCACAAACCACTTCTTAAAAATTTAGATTTCAGGGTATACTATCAGATGAAGTATAACTGTATCACGCTCAGTGGGCCAAAACCGTTACCGGATCCGAGGCCATTGGGTGTCAAAAAGGTCCAATCCGGCATGCCGCACGGTATACATTAATTCTCACTGTGACTAGAGTACTAACATTCTAGATTTAAAAGTTATATAAATGGAAAGGTATGCGGAGGTCAGAGTCCAGTTGAACAAGGCAATTCTTCACCTGTTCAGTTTTTTAAAAGCAGGCCTAAATGTGCATTTATTCGTCCTGTGTTTTTGTTTCTGTGTTTTGTACTTAAACTGTGACGCGACCATTATTATGCGTTTTTGTTTTGTTTGCGTCTAAAGATGACAAAATAACCTTTTGTTGAAACATGTCATCCGTTCAAAAGGATAATCTAGGATCATGAGGCAGATTGCAGGTATTTAACCTTTATTACATTCATCAATGAGATTCGGGAAACAAATCAATATGAAACTACAAATATATTTACACTTATACTGTACGTAAATGCAAGACAGTAAATGAGATCCTTGTGGATGAAATACTTCAAAACATTTCCTTCAGTGAAAATATTGTAGAGTAGGAAAGTAAACAAATAATGACTCATAGTTTGGTATTTGGTATTTTTCCTGTTCGACCACTTCCTGTCTATTTATAGACGTTTTTTGCTCACTTCTTGTCACCTGCCCAAACAAACCCCTCCACCTTAACGGAAGTCAGTTCTGACCAGCTACGCATCAATTTCAATTTAGCTGAACATCAATGTACTGTAGGCTATTAAACTAATGTGCAAAACTAAAAGGGAACAAAACATGATAACAATTAAAATTGCAGAGCATTGTTGGAATTTGGGTGAAGCAAAACGATACTTATTTTGGTTTTAAAATTGTCAAAAGAGTGTTCACTGGTGTTCCAAGCTGCTTCCCGATGTCACTATTTTATTTCCTGCGTCAACAGCCTCAAATAATCTTCAACTTTTCCTCATAGGGTAGAGTTTTGCCAAACTGCAAACACTTAGTAAAAACACAACCTGAAAACTACTTCTTTGTTTAAAATCCATTATTGGTAATGGTGAGTTTATGTTGTTTAAGAAATTATTGCGGACATTTTCCATCACTGATTAGTAGTGAAACTTGTTTCTACTAATCAGTGATGGAAAATGTCCGCAATAATCTCTAAAAACTACTTTTCACACACTACATCCAGAACCTCTAAAACTGGCACTGACTAATGACACACTGGACACAAATCTAATAAAATCAAAACAATTTTATTTAAGAAAAATACATCATTTACAACAATATGAGACTGTTCCTTATTTATGAAATGAAATCCTGACATAGGTGTTACCCGTGTGTTTGTTTGATATGCGCATTGCTCATCAACATAAATTTGTCGGTTGTTTTACCAATACCAGGAGCACCCGGGAAAGATGTAGTGAGGAGGGAGGGTTGGAATTTCCGGCTGAAAAGTCAGTGAGGGTTTGTTGAATGAACAACTTCAACTTATAGAGGTTCTCTAGTCAATGCTTCGACTTAAAGAGGTATGGCAATTGTACATATTCGAGTTATCGAGGTTCTACAACTAAAACTTCGACTTATAGAGGTGCGGTGACAGGCTAAAAATACTGAAAAAATTCGAGTTATTGAGGAGTTTCCGGCTAACCCTTCAACTTATAGAGGTAAAATAATATAGCATTAGGTAGGCAAGTTAAAGGGGAATAACAAAAATTCAAGTTATCAAGGAATTCGACTTATTGAGGTTCGAGTTATCGAGGTTCCACTGTATCAGGTAACTCGATTATTCTTTTAAAATAATAATTACATTTGATTCTCCATATCCGATCAAGGTACAATGTATCATTAATGAATTACCTGTAATATGGCCAGGACTAGTAGGCCAGGAAAAATAGATTTTAAAAATAACAAAAAAATTACAAGCAGAAATATTTTTTCTGCACTGAGGCCTTCTGATTTGAATCAGAATGTTAGTTTTTTTTAAGCTCTACAACTTGACATTTTTACCATGTATTTAATATATTAACAAAAAATTCTTTCACGTTGTAGAGCTTAAAAAACTACCTAACATTTTAGTATTTTTAACATTTTAGAGGAGAAAAGTGAAGAAAGCCTGCCAGGGCTAAATGCAATATGTTGTCTATCAATTTGATTTTTATGGGGAGTTAATAATTTTGTGCTACCAAAATGAGTTGAATATATATTTAAGATTGTGTCCTACAATTAAACTACTTGGCACTCATGTAAAGCAATTTAAGTAATTTTTAATAGCTTAGTAGGGGAAAGAAGATCGAGACATTTGCACACACACCACACTCTATTTATCAAATAAGTATTTTTAGTGAATTTCCTTTGGAAAGTGAACTATTAGCATGACCAGTACGGTGAAACTTAAGCCCGGGACCACCATAGAAGTTCCTAACGTGACCCCCTGAACACGCTTTGGGGGGGTCGTTCAAAATTGTATATGTATATATATATATATATATATATGTGTGTGTGTGTGTGTATATATATATACACCACACATATCACATTTTTTGTCCGATTTACTTTAATTTGTTAGGGACATTCCTTTCAATAATCAGTTGGACAAGTTCGTTGGGCAAAACAATCGGAAAATTCTAAACCCATTTTTTGGGGATTAATCTATCAAATTTTGAATTTTTGAGCCAAAAAGGGTCAGAAAAGCCCCGGATGTAAAATTAATGCATGAAAAATCTGGGAATTAGTGAGGCGAAACTTTTGAGCCCTCTCCCGTCATTCTAGCAGAACTATTTCAGGGGGGGATCTAGGAATTTTTTGAGGGAGTGGCGCACTCTAGATTTTTTTTCTCGCTAAACGATAATTGTATTTTTGAAACTCATAATAGCGATGGATTTGAATTTATTTTTTTGATTTATTTGGACTTTACCTATCGCTTCTAGGGTTTAAAAACTACACTACGTTTCGGGAGGTAAGGAAACTCCTCCCGTTATCAAGTGAACCCTACTTACATCTAAATATCAAATTCTTACACCTAATTAACCTACATTTTTTTGGATTTTTTAATTATTTTTCCTTTACATTTTAATTTACACTAACACAAAGATAACAAATATATATATATATATACAACAAATCTAATACAATACACTAACACAACATTTATATATACACCTAACTAACCTACATTTTTTTGGATTTTTTTAAATATTTCCTTTTAATTTACACTAACACAAAGATAACAAATATATATACAAAAAATCGAATCAATACACTAACACAACATTTATATGTACGAACGAATGGAAAACTGACAATACATTACCTGTTCTGCATCGTAGCCTCCAATCTGACGGCAAACACGGGAAACTTGAAACTCACGTCCATCTACAACCAGACCACGCACTCGACTAGTGGCCCATAAGGTTTTCAGTCTAGTACAGATATATAGTCAATGCTATTACCCATTAATTAAACATTTTCTGAGTCCAAGGGGGGGGGGGGCGCGCCCCCTGGCTGGATCCGCCACTGAACTATTTACTAAGTTATTGATGAAAATGGGTATTGATCAAACACAGTATGTTGTCTTATGGGGGTTTTACATTAGAAAAGCCTGTTATTCATTTGTTGGTGTACTTTTATCATCCCCAGCAACCTCACGCCTACTTTCAAGCCTGACTGGACCATCTCCTAACCTTATAATGCACAAAATTATATTCCCAGCATTGAAGGTAAATGAAACCAGGAGCATCAGAACAGCCAAAATATAAATGTTCTCAGATTACAATAAAAATTGGAATAAATGTACGTTATACATTGATTTTGAGTTTTAAAAGTTTTTGATGTGGAAATTCACTTCCCTCACGTCAGCGTGCTGCGTGCTAACTTGTTTTACTTTTCTCTGGAACCAGTATAATGATGATTCAAAAACCATAATTGGTTGCTTTTTAAGCTAGTATTAATACAAATGTTATATGTAGGTAAATTTATAAAAATAAAGGATAACATTTAAAAATCTGTGTTTTCGATAATATTTCCTACAATCTTTATACTTCTTAGTCAATTAAATTATTTGTTCTTGTATTTATGAAAAGTACAACACATTTTTTCTAAGTTTGGTTGATGTTTGTTTTTGGGTGTTTACACCACTGGCACTTCTTAACGTTTTGAAAGAGAATGGGTTTGAATATTAGTGTTTGTACAACAAAAAGAAACTAACTTAGTGCTATTTGAATATTTGATTCATAATTTTTTTTATAAAGAAGCAAACTGAGTCGATGTTCAATGGTTCAACGCTTTGAGCCCCGAGTCTGTGAGAGTTGTAGTTAATCAGCATTGTTTTGTTATTTTTTTAATTTTTTGGACGCCGTAACTTATAAAGAAACATGCTTTCAGTGGAGACAAAACACACACACACACACAGTATGGACAGCTAAAAAGGAGCAAAACATCTGATTAGTTGTGCAACTCATGAAGACTTATGACAGTGTATACATAACTGAATAAGTAGGGACATATTTATGGAAAAACAATTTCTAGTGATAACTCCGCCCCCCAAGCACAGGTAGAGTCACAATGGCATATTTGACTCTATTCGGACCGGATTTAAGTGTTTACGGATGAAGTAAATTGTTAAATCTAACAGCTGGTTGGAAATATATTGACCGGAATATGTTATTTATTTATTAGTTTGCTTACAAACAAACACACTCATTTTGACGTTTTAAAGGTAAACAGTAGAGCAAGCGACGGGACCACGGTGAATTAGCAGGGACATTCAGCGCTATATTCTCCTCTGAACTTGAGGGGCAAAAGTAAAATAAAATAACATGGGGTGTTCCTACTTATAGGGATATGTATTCATTGCTTATGACAATAGTTTTGTTTCTGCCTTCCAGGTTATACCACATTTTGGACTCAGACTGCATACAGTGGTCTAATGGTTTGATTGCTCACACCCTATACCTTGTTTGTTTATAAAAAAGGTCCCAAACACAAACCTGAAAGTTTCTGACCAGTTTCCTTAGTTTCTGCTCTTTCTAAATTGCTTAACATTAATATATGTTTAGGGGAGTCAATATCTTGGAAAGAATATTTTTTTAAAATTGTTATTTGATTTTTTTAACTTGATACTACTGATTCACTGATTTGCGACATTTTGCATGCTTTTGACGATACATACTTTGCTCAGATAACTCTTTGGGATCTGGGCAAAGGTTTTGTCTGTGTTGTCACTCTGATTTAGTAGCTGAGATGCAATTCCAAGGTTTATATCGGCACTTGGTGCTAAAAACGATAAGTAGCAGCAAACAAATACATTGTTTTAATTTTTAAATATATGACCATTAATTACTCATACAGCATATTCATTAAATTTAAAATATCTCCTGAAAATTATTTTGTGAATAAACAATAAATTTACCACTGTACAAAAAGGATTATTTTTGTTCTTAACCTTGGAGTTTAAAGGGGAACAGAAAACAACCATCCGTTTTAATTTCAAAATTGTATTTAGTAAAATTGTACAAGTCACAACAAAGTCAATATAACTAGTATGAAATATAACGCACCAATTGGTATTTATAACAATGCGTTCACATTGTAACTGACCAGTTGAGTTGATGATATACATTTATTCAAGTAAATATTTTATTCATCCATCGTAGTTCACCTGGCTCTAAAGTCAGTTTTATTATGTGACTCATTGTCAGTATTACAGAAGTTCATGACCTGGGATATGTTTTTATTTATATCCATATCTTATGACTTTAAAAAAGTCAACTTATACACACTAATATTTCTCGTGTCACATTACACTTTATTCACAATAATTAATCATATTGTGAATAACTAGCTCGATTTAACTTCATATGACTGAAAACAAATGTGAATAAAAAAAACTATTTTTATCACCAAACAAAATATTACTGTGTCTAATAAACTATAACATCCTTTGTTAACTTGAGTTTATTATAAACTATGGTATGTATGGTAGTTATTGTTAAATGATGTATAGAAGTTAGCATAGAAACTTAAACAGGTCTCAACTTAAATTTATTGAACAGTAATTTTTTACAAATATAAAATGATATGTTTAAGAATTAAAAGTCAATAACTTTAAACGTCAAAACTAACGTATAATGACTTGGAAAGTATAATGACTGATTTATTCATAAAGTTTAACCAAAACAAACACAGCTAAAGTTGTAAATCATGTACACTATAGTTAAAATGCTGGGTATACTGTATTAATTCTATTCACCACTTCCAATAACAATGCCACTTTTTGTAAGTCTTATTTTTAAGGTCCTTAACCAAGATATATTTTGTATAAATATTACTGTTTTCTGGTAAAAAGCTTCAAATGTTCAGGATCACCTAAAAAAAAAACAACAATTAGTGATTCAACTGTATTTTTGAAACTCATAATAGCGATGGATTTGAATTTATTATTTATTTATTTGGACTTTACCTAGGCCTATTATTTCTAGTTTTTAAAACTACACTACGTTTCGGGGGTAAGGAAACTCCTCCCGTTATCAAGTAAATCCTACTTACATCTAAATATCAAGTTATAAATATCTAAATACACTCGCGCATCCACTCACTACCGCACCACAAACTCGACTAGCGGCTAGCGGTAGTGTGGGAGGGGGGTTTTCTGGGGGGTTGATATGGTAATGATATGTAGCTGGGTAATATGTAGTTTTCCCGGTTTGTTGTTAGCACCGATGCAGCGACGTAGAACAGGTAATATATTGTCAGTTCTTCATTTGTTCTTGTGTATAGGAAAATACCAACATGTTGTGTTAGTGTAAATTAAAATGTAAGGAAAAAAATCAATATAAAAACACCATGAACAAATTTATGTTAGTTGGGTGTTTAGTGGAAGGAACCTCGCATTTAAATCAGACTTTAATTATACCATAATGATGGTATAAGTTTACTTGAATTATGATAAAGAAAAGTCTAATGAGTTTCTACCAAAATAATTCATTTAACTGAACATATTTCGTAATATAACAAACAATTGGTCAAAACGAATAAATGAAAACAGTTTTTGTTGAGAAACCTAAAATATACTAATCACTGTTTGGTTACTTTTTTATATTATAAAAAATAACAAATACTAGTGGCTTGAAGGGGCCATAGTCCCTAACCTTGCTCCAATACTATGCCTTATCTGATTTTTTACTGTCAGTTCGTAAACAAAGTAGACACTTGATCACATGTTTTAATGAAAACAAAGCAGACGTTTTTAATTCCTCATGCTTTTCTTTTGGGAGATATTTTACGTTATTTCTCGTTTGCTGCTAACTTTTTAGAAATACTTCTATTTTTCCCAAGTCCTTGAGAGCAATAAATTTAATTTGAGCCATCTCCAATCATCCTGTGATTTGTCAAACTCCCACAATTTTGACTTACAAATTTCGCTTACAGAATTATATTTAAAGATATTTAAACTAGTATTGGCGGCCGCTATCGCGACCGCAGGAAATAATAAGCTGACTCAGGAACAAAGCTTGTAGAAATAGAAATCCACAGCCGGCTGAATACTGCCGGCTCCGCTTATATATGCTAAAATGGCCTAAAAAAATAAAGCTTTAAGCTACCGTAACTCAAATAAGGTAACTTTCCAAGAAAAACAAACGATACGTGCAGCTTCCCCGACCTCGATTACCCCTAAAAAATATCTTTTCGTAGCTTGGGAGCCATTACAGCTCGAGAACAGCCACGGATGGACGGACGCAAGGAGCGGACGGACGGACGCACGGAGCCATAGATAAATGAGAATTATAGTATTTCTGTTAGCTGATAATTTGGTGAACAAATTATATTTCTACTAGCTGCCATCGTATCTGGTCTCACCCCCATGGAACTACTACGAATCACGATCAGCTGTTTGAATTTTCATCAGCTCATACCAAATTGAATATCCATAAGAATAACATTAGATTGGAACTTTGACTCCCCGTGGGGCGGAGCCCTATAACAATTTCTTAAAATCCTTTCTTAGTGGTTACCTGTGTCATGGATAGAGTATATTTGCCAAATTTCGTGGTTTTAGGTGTAGCAGTTTGGCTTGGGAGATTATTGGTTTTTCGTATTTATGTATATTGATATAAATCAATATTTTTAGTCTCTAACCACCACAAGTGTAAGTACTTGATATTAAATAGGGTTAACTAAGGTAAATAGGCTTAATAGGGTAAATAGGGTTCACTTGATAACGGAGGAGTTTCCTTACCTTCCTAAACGTAGTGTAGTTTTAACACTAGAAGCGACTGGTAGTCCAAATAAATAAATAATCAATAGTAGGGGTGGGCAAGTAGTGTTTTTTTTTAAATCGAGTCAAGTCGAATACTGAACAAAACAACTCAAGTATCGAGTCGAGTAGTTCTGTAAAAAGTAAATTTTTTTTTATTGAAAACAATGTTTTTTATATATTTAACTTTAATTATAAACATAACATTTTATTGAATCATTAATGTTATTATGATGAAAATATGAGTAATGATTATAAGCATTATTTAAAAGTTTGGGATAAATTAAAACCAAAAACATTGGCAAATTATTCCGATTTGTATAATATTCAAGATGTGTTATTATTAGCTGATATTTTTGAAAATTTTAGATCTGTTTGAAAAATTATCAATTAGATCCAGTTCATTATTTAACTTCACCATCATTGGCATGGGATTCGATGTTGAAATTAACAAAAATTGAGTTAGAATTGATAAGTGATTATAATATGTATTTAATTATTGAAAAAGGGATAAGAGGTGGGATTTCTCAATGTGTTACAAGATATTGTAAAGCAAATAATAAATATATGAAAAATTATGATAAAATAAAACCAGAAAATTATATGATGTATATCGATGCTAATAATTTGTATGGATGGGCTTTATCACAAAAATTACCATATAAATATATAAAATGAATGAAATCGGATACATATACATTAAAAGAATGGGAAGAAACAATATTAGAATTGGATGAAAATGCTGATTATGGATATATATTGGAGGTTGATTTAGAATATTCAAAGGAATTACATGATAAACATAAAGATTTGCCATTAGCTCTGGAACATTATAATAAATTATGCACAACATTATTTGATAAAAAAGATTACGTTGTATATTTTAGAAATTTAAAATATTATTTAAAAAAAAAGGATTAAAATTGATAAAAGTTAAAAGAGTAATTGCATTTGATCAAGACGATTTTATGAAAAAATATATCAAACTTAATACAAAACTAAGAACTAAATCGAATTCAGATTTTGAAAAAGATTTCTTCAAATTAATGGTTAATTCCGTGCTGGGTAAAACAATAGAAAATGTTAGAAATAGATGTGATATAAAATTGGGAAATGAGGAATATTCATTAAAACAAGCTACAAAACCAAATTTTAAAACATTTAGTATTTTTGATAAAGATTGTATTGCATCTCATATGATTAAAGAAAAAGTTAAATTTGATAAACCGATTTATATAGGATTTTCAGTATTAGAATTATAAAAATTATTAATGTATGAATTTTATTACAATAAATTGAAAAATATGATCCGAATTTAAAATTGTTATATATGGATACAGATAGTTATTTTATAGAATTAAAGAAAGATCCATACAAAATTATTAATGAAAATATTGATGAATTTGATACAAGTGATTATAATATAAATCATAAATGTTATAATGAAAAGAATAAAATAAACGGTATCAGGAAACTGACACATACTTTCTCCCTTTTAGCCCAACTTTACTTTTTATTTACTAAATATAGAATACAAAGCACGGTCGAATGTACAGAAAATCTTGTAAACAAGTTGTTTTAAAAAAACATCCACCCTAATCCCTGCTTTAGAGGCACTACAGAATCCATTGCTACACTCGTGGTTTTAAGAGGGGAAATGCCCCCTATTCCCCCCCAGGGTTATTAAGGGGCAACATTTTTCGAATTAACTCTGTTGGTCAATGCTAAATTGACAAGCATATCAAGTTTGAATGAAATTTATCAGTAAATAAGAGAGAAATAGTAATTTTTGTATTCCCCATAAGAATAACATTGGACAACGTACTGCGTTTACTGCTAAATGAAAATTTCAATTTTCTCCGAAACCAGCAATCGTAGAATAGTAATTCAAAATACTAAATTATTTAGTTTTTTGAGCTCTTTTTAATGGCGAATAGTAATATTTTTTTATATTTATGTCTTTTTATGAAAAATCCAAAAACTGAATTTTGGATGTTTAAGTCCTGTAATTTCTGAACCCGAATTTTTACAGGAATGCAGGTGGTGTCATTTTGTTGGGAAACTAAAGTTCTACAAAAGACTAAAGTTTAATCAAAATCTTTTGAGCCGTTTTTGAGAAATTATGATTTTTCATGTTTTTTGGCGGTTTTTGGGGGATAATTACCCTTAAAAATCGAAAATTCAAAAAATGAAAAAAACGCCTGGAGATATCGTGGATTAGTACCTACATACCAAATTTCATCTCAATCGGCCTATTGGTTAGGGCTCTAGCTCTGTACACATCCACACACACACACACACACACACACACACACGGACACACACACACACACACACACACACGGACACACACACACACACACAGACAGACATCACGTAAAAACCACTTTTTTGGGTTCAGGGAGCACCAAAACGAATATTTCCACTAACAACTCAAATTCGAAAATTTTGACGAAAACAATACTTTCTCCATATACTATGTATAGAAGGAGAAAGTAAAAGTAATTGGGAAATTTAAAGATGAGTTAAATGGTGAAATATTAGAAGAATATTGTGGTTTGTGATCGAAATTGTACAGTTATGAATTTGATAATAAAAATCCTATAAATGTAAATGAATTAAGAAAATTGTTGTAAATAAAATAATTAATATGAAAGATTTTAAGAAATGTTTATTTGAAGACATAGAACAATATCGGGTAATGACATGCATTAGAAGTTTTAAACATGAGTTGTATACAATAAAAATGAATAAATTAGCATTAAGTAATAAAGGGTGATCACTATTTCGTCTACAACATTTAGAGGTTGTGACGTCACGACAATATGAAACGGAACGACCAGAACCACCGAATCATCAACCGACCAACCGATTGTTTTATCGAATGAATCGTTGCTCACTGCCTGATGTATTGAAACTTTCGGCTAAGGCGGCAGGCCTCGGTAGCCCAGTGGATACGGCGTCAGATCCACGATCGTGCGGTCCCGTGTTCAAATCTTACTTTTGATGTTTACTTTTTGAAATCTGAAATGTGTTTTAAAGATTACTTTAATTTGTTCGGGGTTAAATCTCACTTTTTTTGTTAACTTTTTTAGGTTTGACTTTTATTTACTTATACTAATCCCTTTATTTGTAATTATGTTGCACAACGAACAGCCACCATACAGCGCTCTGCGGAGTTAGGTTACTATAATTTTGTCGTGAACTGCAACCTAGTTGTTTGTTCACGTACATCCATTTTTAGATCCATTTAACAGCCACCATACAGCGCTCTGCGGAGTTAGGTTAAGTTAGGTTACTATAATTTTGTCGTGAACTGCAACCTAGTTGTTTGTTCACGTACATCAATTTTTAGATCCAATTTAACACTGTATCCACAACTTTTGATTTAACTTATATCTGCTTGAATTTTAATCGAATCACCATTTATGCTTTTCCACCACAAAAAAATAACAATCGTAGTTGAAAGTTCATTCGATAAAACAAACAAACAATCGGTTGATGATTCGGTGGTTCTGGTCGTGACATCACAACCTCTAAATGTTGTAGACGAAAAAGTGCTCACCGTAATAAAGATGACAAAAGATATGTTTGTGAAAATAGAATTGATACATTACCATGGGGACATAAATTATAAAAAAGAATTAAATAGAAAAATGAAAAATTCTTTTATCAGTTTCATAATTTAAAAATTTGTAGTTTTCATTTATATTTTAAGATAAATAATCATTTTATTTCTGTTTAATATTTTTATTAAATTATATTTAATAAGTTTAATTTTTCCAGAGTCTGGGACACCACACTCTGAATTATTTCTTCCATAAATAATTTAATAATTTCTTAATGCTTTATTTCTAAATTTCAATTTATATTTTTCTTTTTAAAATTATAACTAAATGTATTAATTTTTTCAGGCTCTATGACTGTAGCTCCTGAAATTCCATAATGAATAAATAATACAATTTTGTTTGTAATTAAAAAAAGTTTTCTTCAAACTGTTTTTAACAATCATTTAACTAAATTTCTTTTAACACGTTCACTGCGGCCCACCAATGGCGGGCGTGCGCCGAGCACGGCAGCGAACTAGATTGGCACAGACGAATTCAATTATTTCGGTCTGACGAATCACAAAACAGCGGTTCGGTGATGTGCTGCATTTCCACGAACCTGGTTGTAGTTCGCTGAAACACCCACAGGTAGCAGCACTGCCTGGATACTATCCATTTCCCTTGTAATGTCAATTACAGGGAGAATATCCCAGAAATATGGGGCAAAAACTGGTTTTTTGTCCCTTATGAACGGGAATTTTACGGGGAATTTACTACCAACCTACACCAAAATAAAGCTCGCATTCCTAGCTAAAACTCTGACATAAAATACCCATCCTCACCACAGTGCTGCCAGCACGAGACCAAATTGAACTTGGCATGTAGACAGAGCGCCATGTGGCGCTCTCAGATCGTGGCGTTTTTCTGCCGAGCGCCATATGGCGCTCGCCGCAGCGAACGTGTTAATTTTATTAATTTTTTCAGTGGTCGGCTTCCCGGCCTCTGGATTTATTTTATATTTTTCAGGGGGGCGGCTTCCCCCCTTTGAAATTAATACTCATATTGTATATTATATTACAAAAATAGAAAATAGAAATTTGGTTTCTTCATATTTTATATTATTTTCAATAAACTAATATATTTACGTTTTTTATCTCTTAAGAACGTGTGGTCTTTTTTGCCATGCGTTTAATTTTCTATAAATCCTAAAAAAATTAACATGTTTTCTGTTATTAATACTTCTTTTTTATCTCTTAAAATCGCGTGGGAAACTTTCCCACACGTTTCATTTTTTATAAATCATACCGATTTTAATATATTTTCTGTAATTAATACTTGTTTTTTTAGATAAACCACTTTAAATAATTACCATTAACTCATTAATTCATTTTTTATCATGCTTCATTAATAAAATAAATTCAAAGGGCGGAAATCTGCCCCTTGAAAAAAATGAAAGAAAAGTAAATAACATGAATACATTCTCTCAATAATTATAACTTAAATTAAGAGATAATTACTAATTAAATCAGTGACGTATGAACATCCTTCACTAGAATAATTTGAAATTTTAGATAATATTTAGATAATTTTGATCATTTTTTTTTAAACAACTGTCTTTAACAAATTGTATAATTATATCTTAATATGGTTCTAAAACAAAACCAAATAGATAATAAACGTAATATTTATTAAATTTTAAAAGAAAAACTAAAGATTTGAATGATACTTTAGTTTTAAATCAAAACAATTTTGGATCATTTTTGTTATTTATTAATTCTTTTGGTATGATTATGATTTCCATTTATTTAAAAATTATTTTCAACATATTTCTTAACTTTATCTAAATATGGGTTTAAATTAAAATCATCTTTATTTTGATAAACGAAGTGTTTCTGATGAATAAATAAAAACTTTTTGCCAAATGTTGTACCACTATGAAAATATAACATTTGATCATGCTCTAAATTAAACATTTCTTTCGGAATTTTTAAGAACCGTGTTAAAGGAAAATTACTCATTTATTAATAAAATATCTTCAATTAATTTGTCTTCAGAATAATTGTTAATTAAATCGAAATAATTTCTATAACATTTTATTTTATTTCTTAATACCTCTTTAATTTTATTAAAAAGATTAATTTAATTTGGATTGTATGATATATTTAGTACAATTATTAAATTAGGAAATTCATTTTTTAACTTACTTAATTTATTATTAAATGATCTTTTTTGACATCTAACGACATAATCATAATTATTAGGATCATTTGTTTTAATTAAGGTAAAAGCATTTAATAAATTTATATTTTTTTGTAGGCTTTATCGCATTTGGTATTAAAATTCTAATTTCATAATTTCTTTGGTTAATGACTTTAATTGCTATTCTTGATGTTTTTTAAGCAAATCTATTCGTTTATTATGTATATTTTCAATGTCATTTATATATTCTTGTCTATTTTTAATCATTTTAATGTTATTTTCAATAATTTTTTTGTTATTTTCAGTAATTTTGTTTAATGCTTCAATCTGTGTTTTAAGTTTATATTTACAAAATTTACGAATTGAAGGCAAAACTTCTTCACAAACCCAATCTTGAAATTGTTCAGCTAATTTAATTTTTGATTTCATAATTAATTGGTATAAACCGGGCTCATTGATAAATTTAGTTTGTTTTTGAACATATTTTTGGGGTAACGAATCGTTACCCCTAATTTCTTCATAATTTATAATATATTTTTCTTTGACATGATTAATTATTGCTTTTTTGGAATTTTCATATTCTAAAATACCACAAACATCTTTTGCTTTAAACCAAGGACTGTTTTAATCGTCAAAAATTATTAAAACATTTTTATTATTAAAAATAATTATATTATTTGTAATATTGATTACATTGTTCATTTATTAGAAAAAAAAATAATAGTTTATTCATTATTGATACAATCTTTTTGATTATTCTTTTTTTTAATCTTAAATATAAAATATTTTTAACATTTTCATTCAATAATAAATTTCCATCACTATCTTGAATTGAAATTATGATTTTTTGAATTTTATTTATATTTTTTAATGGAACATAGAGAATTTCATTAGGTTCTTTACTAATTTTTGCACCATATTCAACATTTGGAAAAAATGCATATAAATTTCAGATTCTTTATGTAAATGTGAATGTTCATTATGATTTTCAAAACTATAATCAACTAAATTACAATGAATTTCTATAACATCAAAAGGTCTTAATTTACAAATATATATGCTTTTTGTTGTTTTATGTGATTTGAATAACCATGAATTGTTAGCATTTTTTTTCAGTAATATATCCAAGAAAATATAATAATAATGGATCAATTACCATATTTACTGGGGGTATTATTGAAACGAATTGATCTTTTATGATCATTTCAAAATCATTTTCATTAAATTTATTAGTTTTCTCTTTAAATTCTTTTAAACTCTTTATAAACTTGTTTTTAATGTCTTCAATACAGTAAAATCCATTTTTTATAAAGAAATTTTGACCTATTTTTATCATTACTGTACTTTCTTCAATATAATAACTAAAAGTACAATCATTTGGTATATTTGGTATGAAATTATCTGAATAAAATCCACTAAGACCAATACTATATTTTGCATCATCTAAATGTATTTGATGTTCTAATCTTAATTCTATTATTGATGAAAAACCTGATATTTTAAATAATTTCATCTTATTTAAATGGAGAAATTTTTTAAAGAAAAAGACAAAATTAAACTTGAATTATATGATGGAAAAACTGAAAATAATCAACCAATTAGATTATTAATTATCGGATCGAGTGGTTCTGGAAAAAACAACATTATTATTAAATTTTATTTATAAAAGATTAATTCCATACTCAAATTTATGTATTTTTAGTAAATCATTAGAGCAATCATATCAAATACTAGAAACAATATTTAAAAATATTGAGTTAAACATTAAAAAGAAAATTTTATATTTCTATAGTTCATGTGAAGATATAATTTCATTAAATGATTGTAAATCAAATTCATGATGATTGTATTTGATGATTGTATTTTAGAAAATCGAGATAAAATTAAAGAATATTTTGTAATGGGACGGCATAAAAATATTTCATGTATTTATTTATCACAATGTTTTTCTAAAGTTGATATTCAATTAATTAGAAATAATTTAAATATGTATTTTTAAACAAAATGATCATTACATTAAACAAAAATTATGATAAGTTTTGTGGGAACTCATATGAATTTTAATGAATTTAAAGAAATTTGTAATGAATGTTGAAAAGAAAATTATGGGTTTTTAACTATAAATCTGACTTTAAAACCGAAAGAAGGAAATTATATGAATAAGTTTTCTAATTTACATTTTTATATATAAATGGGTTGTTGATTTATCGATCAAGTTATTGATAAAGTATTTGTTTTATTAATATTTTGTATGTCTTTAACATTTATATATTTAATGGCAGTTTCAGAAATATAATATTAACATGATTTGTGTTAAATTTTTCTCTTAATAAATGGAAAACATATCCGTTAATGAAGCTAAAAAATTAGAGGAAATTGAGAAGAGATTAATAAAAGAATTTAAAAATCAAATTAAAATTCAAGAAAATTATGACAAAATTAAACAAAAAGCATATGAACCAATTACATCAGCCATAGGTAAAGTTGAAAATAAAATTGGTGAAGTTTTAAATGAAAACAAAAATTGTATGGAGTTAGTACCTGTTGTTAATCAATTTGCGAATATTTCAACACTAGAAACTGATAAAGAAATATTACCTTCAATTACACCATTTAGACCAATTAGAGAAAGAATTATTTAAGAGGAATCGACATTTATCGATCAGAGTTCTCCCAAGAACTCTGATCGATAAATGTCGATTCCTCTTAAATAATTCTTTCTCTAATTGGTCTAAATGGTGTAATTGATTTTTATGTTTATCCCAATATAATCCGAATTTATCTTCTTTTGCTCTTGGTAGATATTTTTGAGTAATTGGACCGACAATTCTACCTAATGTTCTGGGACATTAGGTAGAATTGTCGGTCCAATTACTCAAAAATATCTACCAAGAGCAAAAGAAGATAAATTCGGATTATATTGGGATAAACATAAAAATTCATTCATGGTTGGTGATAAAATTGTGTTATTGATAATGATGATTTAGCAATTGATGGCAAAAAATAAGTTGGAACACATGGATTGTGGAGATTATTAACATGTGAACAGAAACCGCATGATGATTTGTATAGTCAAGATGATCTGGATAATTATTCAAAAATTTTATGGGAAACTAATTCAATTTATAAAAATAATGATCCAAACACCAAAAAAACAACATCTAGTAATGGTGATAAATATAGGAATTTAATTAAACATATTTGGGATTCGAAAGGGGAAATTAAAGTTTGGGGATTAGAAAACATACAGAAAATACAGTTAAATATAGATTTTAGATGATTTAAATAAATTAGAAAGTATTATAAATTACATATATGCACAAGAAAAAGCAGGAAATAATAATTTTGTAAATTAAAAAAGAACAATTATGGATTTTATTTCAAATAAATTAGATGAATTAATTGAAAAACCTGAAGGAATTAAATATTTAAAAATAATTCTATCCACAATGACATTACCAATTATCGGTTCGGGAATTTTGAATGATTTTATAAATAATTTACCATTTGAATTACATGTTCCGGGATATCAATATTTAGGACCGGGAACTAAATTGAATAAAAGGGTTAAAAGAGGTGATATAGGAATAAATGATTTAGATAAAGCAGCGATATGATATTACATGATATTTTTTATAAAGATCATAAAGATACAAAATCAAGAAATGAAATTGCAGATAAAATATTACAAGAACAAGTGTGGGAAATCGCAAAGAATAGTGATTATGGTATTGGTGAAAGATTAATTGCTGTTCCAACAGCTGGTGCGATGTATTTAAAAAGAAAATTTGGAATGGGATTAGAAGAAGGTTTAAAATTTTAACATATATAAATGGAGAAAGTAAATGTTAATTTAACTGATAACCAAAAATCTAAAATTAAATCGGGATTTAAAAATAAAAAATCGGTTATAATTCAATTTAAAATCGATCAGTTTATTGGAGGTAAAGATAACATATTATTATCAAAAAGACAAATTAATAAATGAAATAAACATAAAAACTAAATAAAGGATTAAGAAATTTATTTTCATATAATCAATTCAAACAAATTAAAAATGGTGGGTTATTAAAAGAAATTTTGGAAGTTGCAGATCATATACCTTTTGTTAAAAATCATAGACAAAATGTTAGAAAAGGAGCAAAAGTTGTAAAAAAACTGTAATTCCCAAATTTAGGAATTTTGTTGATTAGTTAGATCATGAATTATCAAATGTAGAAGGATCCGGTTTAGATAAAAATACATTAAATTATATGAAAACAAATTACAAAAAAATTTTCAACCATTAACTTTAGGTGATTTGGAAAAATTATGTAAAAATATTAAATATTTTAAAGGTGTGTTTATGAGAGATTTACTTCCAAAAAATGTTTTTTTTTTTTTACGTAGGAGGAACGCTTAATGCGCGAACCCAAAGGAACAGTGTGGGACTCCCTCTTACGAGGTATACCCACTAAACCTCCTACGGAGCCGCGGGGAAACACCAGGCCGGAACCCTTATCGGACAACTTCGGCACTGGCCCGCGTGTCTTGCGCCCAAACGGGTCACGTCACCGTTTCGGGAAACTTAGAGGTCACCTAAGCATCCCTCGTCTCGCTTTCCCCGAAGAACGGATTGCACGAAGAGCGCAACCGCTCTCCAGGAGTCTTCATTTCGAAGCATCGCCCCCACCACGACGTCCGGGGACAGATCGCCGACAGCAGAGACGAGCCTCCTCCTGTCTTCAGCGAAACGACTGCACCGGAAGAAAGTATGATGAGCATCATCCACCTCCTCCGGGCAGTAACTACACTGAGGTGACCTCACCTTCCCCATGCGGAAAAGGTATCCCCTGAAGTACCCGTGGCCCGTCAGGAATTGACACAAGAAAAAGTCGATTTCCCCAAATGCACGGCTCCACCACGGGCTTATGTTTCTGATGAGACGAAACGTCCATCGCCCTTCCAGTCCACCGTTCCACCGCTCTTGCCAAACTCGCAGAGTTTCGAGTCTGGCTTCCACAGCAGCTTGGTCTCTTCCGAGATCAGGGGCACGGCGAAAGATGTTTTGCCTCTCAAGCGGCGAGCAGATCAAGGGGAAACACTCCAGCCACAACCATTACAGCCAGTCCAGACATAGTGCGATACGCACAGGCAACCCTAAGAGCCGCCCTGCGCTGAACGGAGAGAATTCTCTTGCTGTGTTTTTTGACTCTCATGGCATCCGCCCACACTTCTGCGCCGTACAGGAGAGTGGCGTTGACGGTGGACATGAGAAGTCGCCTCTTGCTGGACCTCGGGCCTCCGACGTTCCCCATCAATCTGCTGAGCGACAGAACAACCCTCGTCGCCTTGTTGCAAACCGCCTGGATGTGCTCCCACCATGTGAGGCGGCGGTCGAGCACCACTCCCAGATACTTCGCCGCGGTATACTTCGTCTGGACCTCCACGTCACCAACAGTCATAGGGATTACTGTTTGGATCCTCCGTCGCGTGAGCATGACGATCTCGGTCTTGGCGACCGCCAGCTCAAGTCCATGACCGCTCATCCATCTGTTGATCCGAAACATCACCTGGTTGAGGCGAAGCTGGGCCACCTCCGGATTCCGAGCCGTGATGACTGCGGCTACATCGTCTGCGTAGCCCACGAGATAGGCTTGTGGTGGCATCTCGAGGCGAAGCACTCCGTCATATGCCACGTTCCAAAGGTCAGGGCCAAGGATCGACCCATGCGCCGCGCCGGCGGTGACCACTTTGGAACGGACCCCTGCTTCTGTGCTATATAGCAGCCTGCGCTCCTTCAGGTAGTCTGAACTGTACCACGACCAAGAGATAGTCGGGTACCCTGAAGTCCCGCTGCAACGCCTCGAACATGTCCATCCAACGGGCCGAGTTAAAAGCGTTTTTAACGTCCAGGGTGACCAGCAGCACGATCGGCCTGGCCTGATGGCAGGCCGTGTCAGCCCGCTGGACGGCGCCCAGGACTTCAGACACGGCATTCAAGGTTGAGTGGCCCTTCCGAAAGCCGTGCTGCCGGGGGGACAAGTCCCCAGCGGCTTCGACGGCCGACCTCAACCTGGGTTTCAGCAACCTCTCAAAGAGTTTACCCGCCGTGTCCAACATACAGAGTGGTCTGTATGCCGACGGGGACTCCGGGTCACCTTTGCCTTTGCTGATGAGCGCCAGTCTAGCTGTCTTCCAGCGTGACGGAAACACACCCGCCGCCAAACACGCGTTGAACATGCGCAGCAGCAGATGTGGATGAACAAAATGTTAATAAATGTGAATGTAGAATTATAAATTTAGATTCATTTGATGGAAATGGTACACATTGGGTTTGTTATTATAAAAAAGATAAAATTAAATATTATTGCGATTCTTATGGAAATATTGTTGATAAACCACCAAAAGAATTGGTTAAATATTTAGGAAAAGATAATATATTTTATAATGATAATCAAATACAACATTTTGATGATCCACCAATTTGTGGTCATTTGGGTGTTTTTGTATTAAATGAATTAAATAAAAATGAGAAATTTGATAATATAATCAATAAAAAGATCATTAATAAATATGGATTCGCAAAATATATTTTTTGATGTATTTGGAAGACAGAATTTGGTATTAAATGAAATTGATGAAAATTATATAAGTGCATATTTTAATCGTTTAAAAAAAAAAATTATAAAATCATGTAAAAAAGACGGAAAGTTTATTAAATGCAATTTCCTTATCGAAAAATTATTTAAGTGTAAATTCAAGAAGAATAGTTAATGTTAAACAACCAAGTATTAATGAGTATGATGTAATAAAATCAGAATTAGAAGAAGTAATAAATTCAGTAATTAAAATTGGAATTGAACATAGTGAAACCGTGAAAGAATTAAATAATTTGGATGATGCTGATGCATTAATTAATATGTTGAAAGGAATGAAAATGAGCTAAAAACCTTATTTAAAGGTGTTAATCATGAAATTATAGAGCCAAATAAATTCAAACAAAAAGTTGAAAAACCAGAGAAACTTACAGAAACTTCAGAATTATGAAGAAATATGAAGATGGAGATGGTGAAGATGATAAAAATGGTAAAGTATTAATGTATTTTTTCTATATAAATGGAGTTGATATATTGTCTTAAATGTAAACAAAAAAACTAATTCTAAGGATGTTGAAATAATTAAAAACAAAAATAAGAACAGAATTAAAGCTAAATGTTGTAAATGCAATTCTAAAAAAATTTTCAAAAATGTTCGCCTAACAAATGGCAACATATAATTCATTTGATATTTTCATAATTAGAAACCAATTTCAATTAACTAAAGAAGATTGGGATATTATTTCTAACAAATATGAAATAATATTGATATGATTATATTGTTTCGAAATAAATTAAATTGGGGAAATAGAATTTTAAAATAAATTTTGAAATTTTTTGGAATAAAATTAGAAATAAGGGATGAAACTACCCCCAATATAAGTCAAAAGATTTTTAAATGTGTTAAGAGCTTATATACCAAATTTGGTTAAAATTGGTTGAAAAACACATAAGTTATAACATAAAATGTTTATTTAACAACAATCGAATGAAATAATAGAACAAAATAATCGATTTGATTTATCGAATAATATAATCGAAATATCAAATAAAATAATCGATATATCGTACAAAATAATTGATTTGATTTATCGAATAATATAATCGATATATCGAACAAAATAATTGATTTGATTTATCGAATAATATAATAAAAATATCAAATATATTTTCAAGACTATATTTTTTCGGTTATGGAAATAAAACACACATTTTAAACATATATTTTATTATAAATACAACAAATACAACTCTTATTTTATTGTAAACAAAATTGACTAACAATTCTATAATTCATTTAACAAAACACAGTTCTAGATATCGTTAAAATAGTTGATTTTTTATACGAAATTTGGTTAAAACTGAAACGTTCCCCGGGGGAACGCTTTGATGACGTCGTGCTTTGAACCATTTTTGAGGTTATGTTCATATCCAAAACGTAGCAAAATCCTCTTCTTTTAACATATCTTCTTTTTATTTTTCATGAGCTAAGTATATTTATAAGTTTTATGTGCAGTTTCCTGGGATTAACTTTATAATTTACCTTTTTTAAAGTATTTATATAACTCACCAAATCTTTTCTAGGTTTCACAAGTAATTTAAAATCGTCTTTATTCACTATATCACTGATCCAACATTTTTTCCACTCCTGAAGATCTTATTATAACCTGTAAACATTCTTCATAATATCTTTTAAGTTCAGTAAAAGTATCTTCATATAATTCTTCATAATTTAATTCAGTATTTGCAACAGATGTTGATTCGCTCATTATTTTTATGTGTTGTTGAGCCACACCCTAATGATGAAAGAAATGCATTGTTGGAGTCAAAGGCGAATAAAGTGAAATGTGAATTCATTACTAACTTATATATGATGTTTTCATTAAATCATGTAAAAAACTTAATTTTAATCGTTGGGAGACATATAATATATGAAATCGCATTGTCTTTTCATGGGCTTTCTTTTAGTAACATTTATTTTTAGTTTAAAACATCGATTTTTATACATTCTTGAAATTAAAATTATAGTTCGAACATTTAACTTTTATAGTTTTATTTTTTAAAGTTTTAACGTTATTTTTCATCGTACAATGACTTATTCATGAAATCGCATTAGTTTTTTGCGAGGAATTTGAAAATAAATTTACATTTTTGATTAATTTGATTAGATTTTTGATTATAATAAAAAAAGTTATTCGTGAAAATTCTTTTTAAATTATGATTTTATAGAATCTGAATAAAATATTATTTGAATAAATGATTATAGAAATTTAGATTTTTACTGGTTTAAACATTTTTGTGATTTTATGGTTTTTTATACAAATCCTTTTAAATTCACAACTTTATTTTGCATTTGTTCATTTATTGATTTTTGTCAAAAGATTTCTGTTAAAACTTACTATTTTGCATATTAAATTCGTTCACTTATTTTTGTTAAAATTTACAGTTTTTTTCCAATATTTTACATATTGATTTTTTTACTGATTTTTGTTTAAATTTACTGATATTGTTTAATGACATTGATTTTGTTGATTTTTCTTTGAATTTTGCTGATTTTTGTTAAAATTATGGGTAATTAAGTAATATTTTATTTTATTGTTTGAAAACAGAGATTTTACATTCGTTTTCTGAACTCTTCACTTTTTGGCCCAGGATCCCCATAGTACTATCTACTTATATATATATATATATATATATATATATATATATATATATATATGCCCCGTGTGTAAAATTAATAAATTAATGCATGTAAAAAGATGGGAATCTGTGAGGCGAAAGTTTTAAGCCCTTTCTCGTCATTCTAGCATAAATATTTACCGAGTTATTAAGGAAAAATGTGTTTTGACTAAATAAAGTACGTTGTCATATGGGGGTTTTACACTAGAAAAGCTTGTTATTCCTTTGTTAGAGTGCTTTTATCATCCCAAGCAACCTCACGCCTACTTTCAAGCCTATCTGGACCTTCTCCTAACATTACAATGCACAAAACTGTATTCCCAGCTTTGCAGGTAAATGAAACCAGGAACATCAATCAGAACAGCCAAAAAATCACTGTTTTCAGATTTCAATAAAAATTGGAATAAATTTATGTTTTTAAACTGGGTTTGAGTTTTAAAAGTTTTGTATGTGGAAATTCACTTCCCTCACGTCAGCGTGCTGCGTGCGAACTCGTTAAATAATATAAATACCCCCGTAGCTGCAAACCTGCGTACTCAGCGAATTTCGAATATATATATGCATCCAAATACCACATAAAACCACATATCAAGTTTCATCAATATACATTCATAAATAAATTATTTATGACATTTTAATTATTCTCCATAAGAATAACATGGCGTCTGAGGAAGCAGGTTTGCTGAAAAAGGTATACAAGAAATGGATTTTTATGCAAATTTTGTTATAATCCAACTAGGCGAAGCCACATACCAAATTTTATTAATTTATGTTCATAATTAAGGGAAATAACATTTTACTTTTTCTCCAGACGAATAACAAGGGAGCTGAGTACGCAGGTTTGCTACTACGGGAACTATTGGAAAAAAATAATTTTTCGTGCAAATATCAATAGACCACAACGATATGAAGCAATATACCAAGTTTCGTCAGGATAAGTCGATAAATAAGCAAGATATCAAATTTTTCTTTTGCTCCATAAGACATAACATAACATAACAATACATTGGACAACGTACTGTGTTTAGCACTTTCAATATCTCAGTAATCAATTGACGTAGAGCAATGATCAAAACACCAAATTGTGTGATTTTTTAAGCTGAATTTAATGGTGAAAACTAAAGTTGGATTTACTAAAATATTATTTGTAAAAAACTAAAAAAAAAACATTTTTGGGGTACAAAACCCCCCAAAAATACCCCTTTGGATAGAGCGATCTGGCTGATTTTCGAACCTTAAGTCATAAATGCTGGTTTACATGTTTGTACCAAATTTCATCAAAATCGAACCATTTTTATGAGAGTTATCGCACCCACGGACAGAAATATATATATATATATATATGTATATAGTTTTGAACGAATGGTGTTTTTGGCATCTGGGGACCTCAAAACTAAAAGTTATTATGGTCCCGGACCTAGGTCTTACCATGCTGACTAAGATAATAGCTTCTTCCCTATAGAGGAAATTCACTAAAAACACAGAATTTAATTGTCATCCATATAATACTAGGAATACAAAATTTATTATCCCATCAAAACATAAAGTATTACGAAGAAAAAACATAGATGAGATTAAGGTTCTTGAAACATTTACCCAGCAACATTAAATACCCCCGTCGCAGCAAACCTGCATACTCAGCGAATTTCCAATGAATATATAATAACATAACACATTAAAACACTTAACAGGATTCATAAGAAATATATTCACAAAAAACGATATATAAAATATTAATTATTCCCCATAAGAATAACATTGGGGATGAGTACGCAGGTATGCTGCAAGAAGGAACACAAAATAATGGGTTTTTATGCAAATATCAATAGAACTCATCTTAGTGAAGTCACATACCAAGTTTCATCCATATACATTTATAAATAAACGATATATAACATTTTAATTATTTCCTATAAGAATAACATGGGGACCAAGTACCCCAAAAAGGTACTGTAGGTTTGCTGCTACGGGAACCATAGGCGAAAAATTTTTTTTGTGCAAAGAACAATAAACCACAACCAGATGAAGCCATATACCAAATCTCGTCAGTTTATGTTCATAAATAGGCGAGATATAACATTTTTCTTTTTCTTTATAAGAATAACATTAGACAACGTACTGTGTTTAGCACTTTCAATATCTCAGTAACCAATTGACGTAGATCAATGATCAAAATACCAAATTGTTTGTTTTTTTATGCTTAATTCAATGGTAAAAATTAAATTTGATTTAAATAAAAACAACATGTGGAAACCCCCAACAAACTTTTTGGGGTACAAAACCCCCCTTCGGATGGTGCGATTCGTCTGCTTTTCAAACTCGTTCAAATAAATGGTACTTTACACATTTGTATCAAATTTAATTAAGATTAGACCTTTTTTACGAGAGTTATCGTGCTTACAGGCACACACATATGTATGCCTATATATATACATACATACATACAAATTTGAACAAATGGTGTTTTTGGCATTTGGGGACCTCAAAATGAGGTGTTCCCTTAGGTAATAGCTTCTTCCCTATAGGGGAAATTCGCTAAAATGAGGAAAACCTTAAGAAATTTAAAAACTAAGTAAACCTTTCAAGCTAGTGCATTTTTTAATTGAAATTGAAGAGCAAATCATTTTGATTTTTTTAGCTCTGTGTCCTTTTTCCAACTCTGGTGTACCTACCATCTGAAGTTGAGTGAACCAGTGGAAGGCTAAGATGTAATTTTTCTCTGTCTCGTGATGGCAACCTTGGCCAACCTGGATCCTTGATTTTAAAATTTTGTTCATTGATTTGTTTTTCTAAAATTATTATAATTTCTTCTTTTTGCAAAACTAGGGTTTCCAGCTGTAAATTATGGTTTTTGAGTTTATCTATTTCTTCCTGCGTTTGCCTCAGGTCTTCAGTCAGAGTATTTATAACTGCTATTTGTGATTCAAGTTGATGCGTCACATCTATTTCTAAGTCATTTGTTTGCAGATCAAGTCCTTCAGTAATATGAGAAGATAGACAAAATTCACGGAACCATTTTTCTTTTGTTTTGTAGATTTCATTGAAGTCATCAATATTTACGGAAGTGCATTTAAAATGAAACCATTAAGAACAATTACCCCCACATAAAATGGACATAGATATCTTTATCTCCGTCGTACATTTTCCACAAAGTATTTGCCATTTTTTAATTTGGTATTTTCTCCACCAAATTAAGTATTTATAAAAAGTGGGGAAAAATATAACAATCCAATTTAAAAAGTCTAAGCTTGTTTGTAAACACAGCTGGAAGTAGATGACAGGTGGCAGTGATAACCTTGGGTTCTATCTGAGCGGCTTGTTATCTACAGTCAAGAGGTCAGGTTCTCTTATCTCAGGTCCCTTCTTACCTGTGTTCCAAAAAATATTCTTGTAATTCCAAGAAAAAACGTTTATTAAATCTTTATTATCTCTTTAAATTTAAATTTGATAAAACTGTTAATACTACTCACTTATATTTACACCTGGTTATAAACTCAACTTGGATATGAAGCACTTCCTAGACAGTTTTTAAAAACCACTATTTTTATAAAAAAATTGAAGAGCACACTAGCACCGGTTTGTTCAGTCAGGGGCTCCCCCCTCCACTGAAAGATTCCAGCTTCAGATAAAGACATTCCTTATGTAGCTTTGAGATTCATCCTGGCTTTTTTTCAGCATCCACAACATGAGATAAGCGAAGATCTTTAGACCAATTATGTTGTTCACCTACGCCCTAGTATGTCATCCATCAAATCGCAGTGATAAATCCAGGACAATGTTCCAGAACCTTAAGAATTGCACCCATCTTTTTCTGTGTGATGACTGTGGGTCGTTCACTGCAGCCTTTCCTGGTCTACATTGGACCATTCCCTGTCATATCTTGTGGAAAATTCCATGCCCATTGCCATCATGGGTGAAAGTGAGTTCAGACTGTAAAGTCTGTTTACTCCTTATAAGTGGAAAACAAGACTATTGTTAAACCAAATTCTATCCATAAGCCTGAATCATCAAATTCCCTTAACTCTGTTTTTGAAAACCAATCTCTACTACTGTGCTTTCGCCCACACTGTGCTTCCTGATTAACGTTTTGTAACCTGATCAGATCACACAGTGAAGCTCCCTGGACTTAAGGTCAAATGCCGCTCTCACCTCTTTTAATGAACCAATTTTCCCATAAATTCAATCAAATATATATCATCCAAAATAGTTCAATCTTCATTTAACTCAACTCAGCTTTTTCAGAATCACAAAATAGTAAATGCTAATTTTATTTGGAATTTATTTTTTGCTTTATTTGGACTTTACCTATCGCTTCTAGTGTTTAAAACTACACAACGTTTCGGGAGGTAAGGAAACTCCTCCCGTTAACAAGTGAACCCTACTTACATCTAAATATCAAGTTCTTACACCTAACTAACCTACATTTTTTTAATTTTCTTAATCTTATTCTTTTAAATCCAAAAAAATGTAGTTTAGTTAGGTGTAAGAACTTGATATTTATACGTAAGTAGGGTTCACTTGAAAAGTAGGGTTCGGGAGTTTCTTTACCTCCCGAAACGCAGTGTAGTTTTAAACACTAGAAGCGACAGGTAAAGTTCAAATAAATCAAAAAATAAATTCAAATCCATCGCTATTATGAGTTTCAAGAATTTATTTGGAAGTTTACAACAGAGGAGGAAATTGTTTCAATTGTAAAAAATATGAAAAATATAGCCATAATAAAACAAATACAATTGGTCTTTATTTGATGCTCCTCACCTTTTTCTTGAACCGTTGCCTAGAGGGGTATTTTCCTAAAGAGTTTAAATTATCAAAACTAATAGGTACCTACTTTCAAAAATGGTAAAAGATCTGATCCAAATAATTATCGTAAAATACCTTTAAACTCCACACTTGCCATATATACGAGTACATAATCTTTAATAAGTTTATAGCTTATTTGAAAGTCATCAATTTTTGTTGTAATTTTCAGTTTGGTTTCCGAAGTGGTCGTTCTATTATAGGCACAATTGACTCTATTGAGAAATAAATGTTAACAGGATTTGAAAGTAATGACTTTGCTTGGGGCACCTTTCGTGACCTAAGCAAGGCATTCAATTGCAAACCTTTTGAATCAAAATTGCTTTTCAAAAAGCTAGAATAATATGGCATTTGTGATAGCCAGCTAAATTTATTTTAAAGTTATTTTATGATCGCAAACAATCAGTTTGCATGAGAGGGGAGTGGTCGCCGATGACCAATATTACATGTGCTGTTCCTCAAGGGTCAATACTTGGCCCTTTACTATGTTTTATGTATATTAATGACTAGCCCACCAATATCAACTTTCTTTCATACATGTATGCTGATATTGTTTTGTTATCATTTCATTCTAACATCAACAAACTCACAGGTTTTTAAAATGTCAAGTAAGGAACGGAACCAGCTCGTAAGTCTACGTCGATGGGTTAAGAATGCAATACAGTACAATTATCTTCAGAGTAAATATGTCATTGAAGATCAAAAGAGTTGGTTATAATTTGAGTAAATAATCACAACATGAAACGAGAGTTTATAATGACATTTTATGTTTTGTATGAAGAAAGATGTTAATGAGATTGTGGAATTGACAAAGTTCTAGAAGTTTTAACCCTAGCAGTGGCCTAATGTGTAAGTGGAAAATGGCCAAGCAAATTTGGCGATTTTGCAGACCTTTTTTTGAAAATTCGTATAAATTCAACCGTAGAAGTTAACCTAGCCAACCTCATATTCATCTTAATCGGAAAGAACAGGAGAATCTAGAGATACTAAAATAAAAAAGATCTATGAAAATGTTTTTCCGATAGTGAAAAAAATAATACCCCCGTCGCAGCAAACCTATATACTCAGCGAATTTCCAATGGAGATATAAATGTCTTAATACTACATAAAGCCACTTACCAAGTTTCATAAAAATATATTCACAAAAATAAGCGATATATACAATTTTAATTATTCTCCATAAGAATAACATTGGGGCTGAGTACGCAGGTTTGCTACAACAAGGAACACAACAAATGTGTTTATGCTAATATCAATATAACTCAACTAGGTGAAGTCGTATTCCAGTTTTTATTCATTTATGTTCATAATTAAGGGAGAAAGAGCATATAATTATTCTCCATAAGAATAACATGGGGGCTGAGTATACAGGTTTGCTGCTACGAGAGCCTTTGGCAAACAATTTTTTTTGAGCAAAAATCAGTAGGTCACAACGAGATGAAGCTGTACACCAAGTTTCGTCAGTATACGTTCATAAGTAAGCGAGATATAACAATTTTCTTTTCCTCCATAAGAATAACATTGGACAACATACTGTGTTTACCACTTTCAATATCTCGGTAACCAATTGAAGTAGAGGAATGATCGAAATAAATTGTGGGTTTTTTTAAGCTGAATCCAATGGTGAAAACTGAAATTTGACTATTTCAAAATTATATGTAAAAAATAAAAAAACAAAAATTTTTGGCGTACAAAACCCCCCCCCAAAATACCCCTTTGAATAGAGCGATCTGGGTGGTTTTCGAACTTAGTCATAAATGTTGCTTTACACGTTTATATCAAGTTTCATCCAAATTGGATCATTTTTACAAGAGTTATCCTGCTCACGGACACACATATATATATAGTTTAGAACGAATGGTGTTTTTGGGGTCTGGGGACCTCAAAACTATAAGTTCCGATGGCCCCGGGCTTAGGTCTTACCATGCCGACTACGGTAATAGCTTCTTCCCTATAGAGGAAATTAGCTAAAAATAGATTTTTTTTAAATTTCAAAAACAGCCTCGGTAAAGTTTTTTCTACAGATTTTTTATGAAAAATTTATTATATATATTTTTAAACAATCTAATTCCCTACATAGAAATATATAACATGTTGTGAAAAGAATTTTGTTGTAAGTTTTAGGGGCGTAATATAATAATAAATGGAAACCCGAAATATGTGTAAACTGTACAGTAAGTTGTAAATAAGTCACGTAATATAAGCATATACTAATAATGATATATACATATTTGTAAAGCTAATGAAGTAAGGAATCCAAAAAAGTCATAAAGTTGATAGTAAACAATGTTATCACTTATAAATAAATGTAAATAAAAGAATGTTTTGCTATTTTTGCGCATTTGGAAAAAAAGGATTTTACAGTATTTAGTATATAACTTTTTTGCCAAATGTTTTACCGCCAAATCAATATAAACATGTTGTAGTACATTCAATTCCCTACGTAGAAATATATAACATGTTACACATAGAATACACAGAAAGATACATATAAATTGTAACGGGTGACTCAGTTCATTGCTAAATTAAATACATTTTAATAACAATAAATGACAAAATGACATGTCACAAACTTTTGAGTTAGTAAAAATGAAATATCTTAAAAATTATGAGTCCAACTGAAATAAAAATCATACAGGAATAAACTATATGAAATTCTCTAACTTGTGTGAAAAACCTATAAAATTCTACCAAGAAATAAAAAAGTCAATTTTTAACAGTTGAGACCAACAGTTTAACAATTGTGCAATAATTAACTTCTTAGTAAAACGGGAATATCTTTGAAACTAAGCGTCCAATCAAAATTAAACCTACATAGGAATAAACCATATGAGATTCCCTAGCAGCCCTGAGAAAATTATCAAATTCGGTTAGAAAATAGAAAAGTCGATCTTTTAATGAGTAAATATATGAATTTAACAAACGGCATTTCAGCCATTTTGGCGAGGTTTACCGCGCATAAACGCGGCGCAGTTTAGCCCAAAATCTGGTCGCCTGATCTCGACAGCCAATCAGATTGCTTGGCGTGAGTGAATCATCCTCTCTCATAAATAGGGCGAGAACGCGCAATTCTTGGTCTTTTGTCATTTTCATCTGTGCGTGAAGGTTCTGTAACATGTATTCTGAATCTAGCTGATAGACGCTAAGATGGCGTCTCCGGAGTGTTGTGTAATCCGTTAAAAAGGGCATTTGTGAACTGTGTATTATCTGTGACAGTGTAATTAGTGACTAGGCCTTGTGGAAAAAACATCGAATTGATAAGTATTTAACTTAATCAAAATGATTTATTGTTGATACTTCTGATAAATTTACTTAAATTATTTGAAACCTAGGGCTGAGGATAACCTATTTTGGGTTATAAAAAGACATAGCCTATCTCGTTGTGTTAACTGAAACTATTTGGAACTTAAAATAGGTATAACCTATTCTGAACACTGAAATTATCAGAGGCTAGGGCTCGGTCAGGACCATGCTAGGGCTGATTAATACAGAGAGGCATAGCCTATCCCTACTAAAAGAAGGACTATAATCAAAATCCAGTTAGTCAATATCTAACTGAAAACAAATATTATCCAGACAACGGCATAATATTTAATGGAACTTAAACAACAGTAAAAAAAATAAACAATACTCTACAAGAACTTTTATAAATAAATTGTTTTATTCTCAGTGACATTATTTTGTTTCACAAATAAATTCACAGGTACAAGATAGTTATTAAATTGTCTGATGTGATTAGGGTGTATTAGTTTTATCTGTATTTAAGGACTAATTGAACTTTTTTACAACCTTTGTTAAGTTAAGATGTTTATAAATAAATAGATATGTATGTTCAGAATCATCTACTTTTTTATTATCAAGGCCTAATTTCCAACAAGCTCCACACGAACTCACAGGATTTCACATGTGGATAAGATTCAACATGGGTCCACCCTGTCGTTAAGAATATTATGTTTTGCCGGCTGAGTTAGTAATTAATAAATCAATGAACCCTGAGATAAATTAAATGGAACCCTGAGATAGCTTAATTGAATATCATTGATTTTTGTTGTTTGAGATATTAATTAAAATTAAAAAATAATAATTAATTAAAGAAAAAAGAGATTAATTAAATAATTAATAAGTAAATAAAAGGTATAAAGGTTACAAAGTGGCGCGCCAAGTAGTGGGGCTTGTTGTTGAAGATGGCTAATGATGATTGAAAGAGTATGAACTAGTTATTGTGAATTTTATTATTAATCGGGTGTTAGTTTATAACTTGATTAAAAAATGTCATCTGAAGATTTGAGTAAAATGGAGGAGGTAGCAGATCACAATGTACTAGAAAATAATAATCAGAGCCCATCTAATGTGTCTTCATTGTCTGGAGAAGATTGGCCTGGTTGGGATTTAAATGGACTAGGTGTAGGCTCAATAACAAAACAAAATGTTGTAGGCCCCGTAACAATGCAAAATGAAGTAGGCCCGGTACCAAGCCAAAGTAATATAGACCCTATCCCAGACCAAAATAAGGAATTTCAAAGCCAGTTAATTAAAATGTTGCAATCAATGAGTGACAATATGAATACTAAATTACAAACAATGAGTGATGGTATAAATGATAGGTTTGAAAAAGTTGAGGCTAATTTTAACGCTAGGTTTGACAGTATGGACCGTAAGTTCGAGAGCATTGATGTAAAACTAAACGAACATAGTAACAGACTGGACGAGATTGACATTAGAATAGGTGCGGAATGTAAAAAGCTTGATTGTAAAATGAGTAAAGAGTTAGGTGAGGTAGAAGATAGGGTTAATAAAATGCAGTCCAAAATCCTAGAATCTGATGGCACATTTCAACAGGTAAGTGAACGCACTGTTGCGTTGGAACATAGAGTTAACACTAATGATGGAGAGTTAAGGAAAATTGAACGACAGTTTAATGAAGGTGAGTCAGATAGTAAAATTAGAGTTGAAGAGTGCGTAAAAAGGCAAGACAGATTTGAAGAAAGATATGATAATGAAGCTGTTGTTGTAACAAATAGAATAAAGTCAGTTGAGGTTAAGATAAATGATATGGAATGTGAGGTAAATGACCTTAGACAAAAAACTCAGCCTACATATGTGGTAAGCCAGGAAGTCAAATCAACTAAGCCTAGCACCATAAGTGCTAATGCAGAGTTGTTTTTAACAAAATTTAGTAATGAGCCTAACTCGGTACATCCTATGATTTATTTAAAGTTTGCAAGGAAGTTTGTACAAGTATCAGGTGATAACTGGGAAGTGCAGTTATTACATTTGATTAAATACTTGAAGGGTGAACCAGAGACTTGGGCTAGACAACAGGTAGATAAATTTGATAATTTTCAATATTTTGAAAATGAGTTTAAGAGGAAATACTGGGGTAACACTAGACAGCGGGAATTTGAATGTGACTTAATGAGCAGTGATAATTTTAAAATTAGTAAGATGGATTTGCAGACCTATGTAATGAATTACTATGAAATCAATAAAGTATTAGACAAACCTATCAGTATGGAAATGTTCTTAAAACATATTTGTAGGCACTTACCAGAAAGTTCAGCCGCAGCTGTTCAAATGATTATGACAGTAAAAGAGATTACGACAGAGGGTGAACTAGAAAATATGTGTAGAAACCTGGGAACGATACATGATAGGGAAAGTTTACCGATAAGCTACGGTAACTATAATAACAGGAACAGAGATAACTTGGGATTCAGACAAAATAGTCCTAGGGCAAATGTAGGCCAACACAATCAGAACTCGGAGGTTAGGAACAATGCAGATAATGTGGGGGGTGGAGCTAGGTTAGATGACAACAATGATGGTAGTAATGGAGGGTCTGGTAGGTATGTTGAGAACAATAGAAGTAACTATAGGGGAAGTTACAGTGGCAATAACAGGGGTAACTATAGGGGTGGAATAAATAAAGATTGACTAGTTGAACCACATGTTAACTGTATTACTTTGGATAAGCCAGAAGTAATAATAAAACCAGTCTATAATGGTTATGAACTATTGGGGGATTCTCAATTAGTTAGATTTTCAAAACAATGTATGAATTTTCAATCCCAGTTAATATGTGGAAAATGGACAGCAGGCTTATGTAGGGGTGGGCAAACGATTAAGGAATTAAATGGACTAGTAAACCAAAATATTAAACAAATAAATGAACAGGTAATGGTATTAATAGGGACGAATGATTTTTTGAAATGTAGGTCAACTAACGAAATAATAAGTGATTATAAATTACTTATTGAAACATTAGTGAAGGCAAACAAAAACATAGTAGTGTTAACTATCCCGCCTATTCCTAAGTTAGCTTTGAGTGATGTTGACCATTTAAAAAAATTAGAACAAGTAAATGCTTTTATTCATAGCCTAGCCTACATAAACAAAATCAAAATCATAGATGTAACAAACCAACTAATTGATAGTAGAGATGAATCCAGGTGTAAGAGAAGCCTATATGAGGAAATGATTTTTCTAGGCAATAAACAAGTTTTAGACCTGGTACATTTGAATAAGAAAGGATTTTTTGAAATTAAGAACGTTATAGATAGTCATACCCAAGTCAATAGGACAGATCAGGCACAATCAGATAGGCCTAAAGGTCAAATAGACAAAGTAATGGGAAATAAGAAGTTAATTGATAGTTTGATAGGCCTAAAGAAGGTTAATGACATTTTCTGTTATGATGATCTGAGCAACGAACTTTTAAATGAAAGTAATTACAATGAAATACCGATTGAGACAGTAAATAATTTCTTGCCTGTAGTAGAAGTTTCTATAGGGAGTATAAAGAACAAATGTATTGTGGATTCTGGGTCACAAGCGACCATAGTGTCAGAGGAGTTTTATAGCAAAATCAAAAACAGTGTTGATTATAGGATACCTGAATTACCAGTATCAAATACCACTATAGTAGGAGTAACTGGAGCTAGGAGTAAAAGGGTAGAAAAACAGATACAAATTGAAATAGCCGTCGGTCCGTTGACAGTTAACATCGAATGTTTAGTAGTAAAGGGAATTCATATTGACTTGTTGTTAGGGTGTGATTTCTTAACAAAACACAATGCAATAATAGATTTCAGAGAAAAGAAGCTTAACTTAGTACATCTAAATAAGTATTATAGTATACCTATAGATCACAGTGACAAGGAAAACACAGTTGGTAGTATCAATGTAGTCTATGTAAATTACATAAATAATTTGATTTATGAGAAAGATGATGAAATGAGTAGTAAATTAAATGAAATTAAAACTCTAATGACAGGCTATGAAATTGAACCTAACCATAAGTCTATGGTTAATATTGATGAGATCATAAATAATAAAATTCATAATATTGAAAGCTGTAGTAACATCATTTCAGATGATAATTTGAAAAAATTAAAAGATGTGTTGAACAAAAATAAGGAGGTATTCTCAGACAAGCCAGGTTGTATAAAAAATTATGTTGCAAAGTTAAACTTGAAAGTTGATAAACCATATATAGGTAAATCATACCCGGTACCCTATCATAAACGGAAAGCAGTTGAAGATGAGCTAAATCAATTACAACAGATGGATGTTATTGAAGTTTCTAATAGTAGTTTTTCAAATCCCTTGGTGTGTGTAGTTAAAAAAGATTTATCAATAAGAACCTGTCTCGACTCAAGAAAACTTAATAAATTTTTAACGCCAGACAGACAATCAACTCAAACAACAGAGGAGATTTTACAAAAGTTCATGAATGTAAAATATTTTACTGCTCTTGACCTAACAATGGGTTTCCATCAAGTGTTATTAGATAAAGATTCCAGAAAATATGTTGCTTTCACGTTTGGAGGTAAAAATTATCAATATAAGAGATTACCGTTTGGCCTAAATGTAAGTACTGCTCATTTTACCAAGGCGATGGATACAATTTTTGGTCCAGAGTTTTCAGAGTTCGTAACATGCTATGTTGATGACATTCTGATAACCTCAGAATCATTTGATGAACACTTAGAACATTTAGATAAAGTATTGAGTAGGCTACAGGAATGTGGTGCTACTGTGAAAATCGAAAAAAACCGAGTTTCTCAAAAAGGAAGTGAAGTTCCTAGGATATATTTTGAGTGATAAGGGAATATCTATGGACCCAGAGAAAGTTAGCAAAATTCAGAATTTTCCAGAACCAGACAATCTGAAAAAATTACAGGGCTTCCTAGGCTTATGTAATTACTACCGAGTTTTTCAGAAGAACTATTCATACTTAACGGCACAGTTTAATCATCTATTAAGTAGTAAAAGTAAATGGACTTGGGGAGAGAGGGAACAGAATATTTTTAAGGAAATAAAGGATAAATTCTTGAAATCAGTACTTTTAAGTCACCCTGACTGGAACAAACCATTTTTTATCAATACGGATGCATCAGATATTAGCGTAGCGGCCATTTTATATCAGTATAATGAAATAGGCGAGGAAAAAGTAGTTTGCTTTGCTAGCAGGACCCTAATAAATGCAGAAAAGGGATATTCAACTACTGAAAAAGAGTTACTGGCTGTTGTGTTTGCTTGTAAAAAATTTAGGTCATATATTATAGGACATTTCAAGGTAATAGTTAGATCAGATCACAGAAGTTTGACCTTCCTAAGATCGTGTCGTCTTTCGAATGGACATTTGTTTCGCTGGAATCTTGTGTTGCAGGAGTATAATCTAGATATCGAGTATGTGAAAGGTAAAGAGAACGTACCAGCAGATGTATTGTCGCGGGTAACAGATAATGAATTCCAAACTAGCAGGGATATGAATACCATTCAAGTACTAAAGGCTAATATAAAATGGGGGGTAGAGAAAAGGGAGTTTGATAAATTATTGAAAAAAGTAGGGGAACAACAGAGGCAGGATGAGAGATTAAGGGAAATTTTATTTAGATTAAACAGAGAGGAAGATCACAAGGTAAAGAATAACTTCATGATACATAACGATATATTATTTAAAAAAAGGAGAGGGAATGATGAACAGTTTAGAGTTTGCATACCAGAAGGGATTAAAAGTAAATTAATTGAGTTGTCACATTTAAAGTATGGGCATATGGGGGGTAACAAAATATACCTGTGCTTGAAAGAATTTTGTGTATTTCCTGCTATGGAAAAAACTATTAAGGATCAGCTGAAAAAATGTATACTATGTCAAAAAGCAAAACAAGTCACTGTTAAACAGATAGGTAAATTAAGGCCTATAGTTCCAGAAAGAGTAAGGCAGCTAGTGTCAGTTGATCTCATAGGCGAGTTTAAAGTATTAGTAAAAACGCATCCTTTGTCAAGTAAGCTAAAAAAGAAAATTAAAAAGTTCTTTTTATTGTTTGTGGGTCCGTTTGAAATAATTCAAATCAAAATGGACAATGCATATGTAGTCAAGGATACAAAAACAAATGAAATCATAGGAACTTACAATGTTACACAGCTTAAGAAATTGTTTGAATAATTTTGAAAATACAATGGGTTAGTGATATATCTGTCATGCTTTTTTCTGGTACAAAGTAAAAAAGGATATTACTATAGTATGGGCCGTTTGTGTTTATGTTACAATTTCTGTTTTTGGGCCCTAATAATACAAAAATCAAGAAAAGATCCAAATATTATTTTGGTCAAATATGATCAAAATAATAGGACAAAATGTAAAGTATGTTATTCCAATACAAATTATATAAAAAATAATTGTTCAAGGAGTCATATAGTAAAATCATCTAAAACCATACAATTTTATTGTAAGTTAATTTAAATTCTGTCTTGTAACAAAATAGTAATGTTGTTTGATTATATCTCATCAAGTATAAGTAACTGTTAAATTTAATAGAGGAATTTATTATTAAAATGTGAAAATTGGAAAAACATAATTTATAATAAATTACCTGAATTTGTCGATAAAAGTATGTATACCTGAAAGTTGATGAATGAGAAAAGAAGAATGCGCTGATCACTCAACGGAAGGCCGAGTATGTATGTGTTTTTATATTTTATGGTTAAGGATATGTAACGGTGGGTTGATTCAGTCTAGGCAGAATACCTAGCTGAATCGACGACAATGTTTTTGAACTTTTTTGACCATATTGAACAGTGAAGCGAACGTGCCGTTAGGTAACGATTGGCGTAGGGCCTTTGAAGAAAAGGTAACCTATTGCCTACGGCGTGGAGTGATCAGTCAGTCCCCAAAAATAAAATATGCTCTGTAACCCGTCCCAAACTTTTTCTAAAAATGGAGCATAGTAGTCAGTGTAAAAACTGACTAACAATTAAATTCACCAATATAACCTCTGTGTCTCTGGTGCACATGTTAACAATTTTCAGCCATAGGAAACTCTTCATTCTTTCTACTACCTCTGTGCTTGTGTGGCAGCACATGTTAAGGTTCTAGCCACTAGTATTAATTATCATCCATTCATTATCATGTATTTATATTTTAAATGTGTTCAAAATAAATAAGTTGTTTATATTAGAATATAAAGGCATCAATGCGGTTCTACCACTCATTTTAAGGTAGGTATTTGTTTGTTAGAATATAAAGGCATCAATGCGGTTGTACCACTCGTTTGAAGGTAGGTGTACATAAGAAACTAGGTATCACATTTGACGCAGTATGTTTGATAAAAATAAAATAATAATAAAATATATAAAAAATACAAAGTAATAGAAAATAATAAATAAAAATAAAATGTTATAAATAAAAGGTATAATGAATATGGGGTAATGTTGCTGTTTCTTGCTCAGCTGCTCTCTTGTCCCTTAGTTTATTTTTGGAAACAAGGAGAGGTTGATTTCTCGGAGTAGTTATTGTTATGTTATATCTCTCTTTGTAGTAGTTCATATAGGAAACTTGAGTTCCATTTTTATCAAAAGTCGATAGAGGAGTCTCATCCCAATTCACATCTGATATAAGTCTTGTTGTTGTAATTAGTAAAAACGACTGTTCCAACAGACATTTAGTGAGTGCATTCTAAATTTGTAGTAATTTTAAGATTTATGGTTTATTAACATTGAATAATTAGTGCATTGTATTGTAAAAGATGTAAGTAGGGATATTGATTGTGTTAAAATTTTTAGTGGTGTTTAAATATTAATTAATTGTAATAATGTCTAAAAATGTCTTAATATCACATCATGAAAAACATTAGTCCCCTTCGAACAGTATATCTTGTACCTGTGGTTTAAATGGTGTTAGTGAAACGTGTGTGTGCATGGATGAAGGAACAGCATAGTGCAACACAGTAATAAACAAACCGGAATCCAACAATGTACTTAATATGAGAAGGAAGAAGTTAAAAACACCATATCCAAATGAATACTGTATTCAAAAAAGATGTTTAAGAAGAGGAATCCAGTAATTTACAGAGGTAAACTACAAACATCTTGGAAGGTATGTGGAATCATCAGTGATATATGAACTATAAAGAACATTTTGTACATGAACTTTTACCATGATGTAATTTTTAGATTTTAAGATATCAATTTAAAGTGTTTCTTTTATTTCAGTGATGATATGTATAAGAATTGTTAGATTTAAGATTTTGTAATAACTTGAACACATTTAAAACGTAAGGTTTTATAATAATTTGAACAAATTAGGGTATTAAAAGTTTTATTTCATAAAAGTCACAAAAGTAAATACAGTAGACGCTCTTTTATCCGGCATTCTATGAACCGGCACATTCTATTAACCGGCACCAGGCGACCCGGGTTTTTCCAGGTATTTTCGGTTGTTTCCGTTTCGTACTGCGACTGCCCTGGACTGTTCCCGCCTTTTTCTTAGTCACCTGTTGTTTGTTTACGTCTCAAGCAGTAACGTTCAGTGATGTTCGTAACCTTTGCTCAGTACACTACTGTATTCAACCTATTTTTAGACGCCAACTTCCGCCCCGGCTGTCTATCCGCCCGTCTGTCTGTCTGTCTGTCTATCCGTCCAGAAATGCAGGTGTTCCAGAGCAGTGCCAAGGTCAACCAACGCACGCGACCACAGCTCATTACTGTAGCGAGACTCTCAGATTACTGTATTCCCATTAATAACTAAAAAGTTCTATTATCCGGAAAAATCGATTTACCGGCATGGGCGTGGTCCCGAACATGCCGGATAAAAGAGCGTCTACTGTAGTAGGCCTATACAATAGCATTCACTGTGCCATTAGGTGGTGAGTTTTGCAACACGATGCAATCGGGTAGCAAAGCTCAAGGGGGTTTTGTAACGGGTGACTCAGTTCATTGCTAAATTAAATACATTTTAATAACAATAAATGACAAAATGACATGTCACAAACTTTTGAGTTAGTAAAAATGAAATATCTTAAAAATTATGAGTCCAACTGAAATAAAAATCATACAGGAATAAACTATATGAAATTCTCTAACTTGTGTGAAAAAACTATAAAATTCTATCAAGAAATAAAAAAATCAATTTTTAACAGTTGAGACCAACAGTTTAACTATTGTGCAATAATTAACTTCTTAGTAAAACGGGAATATCTTTGAAACTAAGCGTCCAATCAAAATTAAACCTACATAGGAATAAACCATATGAGATTCCCTAGCAGCCCTGAGAAAATTATCAAATTCGGTTAGAAAATAGAAAAGTCGATCTTTTAATGAGTAAATATATGAATTTAACAAACGGCATTTCAGCCATTTTGGCGAGGTTTACCCCGCATAAACGCGGCACAGTTTAGCCCAAAATCTGGTCGCCTGATCTCGACAGCCAATCAGATTGCTTGGCGTGAGTGAATCATCCTCTCTCATAAATAGGGCGAGAACGCGCAATTCTTGGTCTTTTGTCATTTTCATCGGTGCGTGAAGGTTCTGTAACATGTATTCTGAATCTAGCTGATAGACGCTAAGATGGCGTCTCCGGAGTGTTGTGTAATCCGTTAAAAAGGGCATTTGTGAACGGTGTATTATCTGTGACAGTGTAATTAGTGACTAGGCCTTGTGGAAAAAACATCGAATTGATAAGTATTTAACTTAATCAAAATGATTTATTGTTGATACTTCTGATAAATTTACTTAAATTATTTGAAACCTAGGGCTGAGGATAACCTATTTTGGGTTATAAAAAGACATAGCCTATCTCGTTGTGTTAACTGAAACTATTTGGAACTTAAAATAGGTATAACCTATTCTGAACACTGAAATTATCAGAGGCTAGGGCTCGGTCAGGACCATGCTAGGGCTGATTAATACAGAGAGGCATAGCCTATCCCTACTAAAAGAAGGACTATAATCAAAATCCAGTTAGTCAATATCTAACTGAAAACAAATATTATCTAGACAACGGCATAATATTTAATGGAACTTAAACAACAGTAAAAAAAATAAACAATACTCTACAAGAACTTTTATAAATAAATTGTTTTATTCTCAGTGACATTATTTTGTTTCACAAATAAATTCACAGGTACAAGATAGTTATTAAATTGTCTGATGTGATTAGGGTGTATTAGTTTTATCTGTATTTAAGGACTAATTGAACTTTTTTACAACCTTTGTTAAGTTAAGATGTTTATAAATAAATAGATGTATGTTCAGAATCATCTACTTTTTTATTATCAAGGCCTAATTTCCAACAAGCTCCACACGAACTCACAGGATTTCACATGTGGATAAGATTCAACATGGGTCCACCCTGTCGTTAAGAATATTATGTTTTGCCGGCTGAGTTAGTAATTAATAAATCAATGAACCCTGAGATAAATTAAATGGAACCCTGAGATAGCTTAATTGAATATCATTGATTTTTGTTGTTTGAGATATTAATTAAAATTAAAAAATAATAATTAATTAAAGAAAAAAGAGATTAATTAAATAATTAATAAGTAAATAAAAGGTATAAAGGTTACAAAATATATAACTCACCACTAGGCCTACTAGATAAATGATCCAATTAGCCCATGACACATCATCAGGAAAGTCGTTCACCTCAATATAACTGCCTATATCACCCTCTAAATCGTCATCAATGTCACTGATACTTTCTTCAAGAGCACCCCAAATGTCACTACAATCCATTTTTGCGTAAATTCGGCTAAATAAATAACTAAAACACTCTTACACAACTGACAGCGGTCAAACAATAACATAGCGTGCCATTTTGGACTGGGACTGGACATTGCATATTTCAGATGTCAAGTCATATTGTCAACAAAAACACAACACATCGAGGCAGATATAGGAAGAAAGCCTGAAATCTGCTGTTTACAGTGATACCAAATACAATACAGTTTGGAGCGAGCAAAACAAACTGACTGAGTCAGCTGTGCAGTTGCCGATTAGGCAAAAATGTGACGTAATGAAACAATTCCTCGGTGATGAAGCCAAGGGTAAAACAGTGCTGCCAACGGCAAAACTAAATTACTCTACATTTCTTCCTTTTCAAAATAACATTTTATTTGACAAGTAACTATAACATAAACTGCATATAAACGCAATTTTCTGATCCGATAGGCCGTCATACAAAAAAACAAAAACACCTGTTTTCAGAAAATCATATAACCTGTCCAATCAATATTTCATTCAAAAACTCAATAACAATAACACGCTTCTCTTTAGCTGTGCATTAGTACCAACCGCATCTTCCTGCGAGGAAAATTACCCGATCTGGGTAATTTCAAAAATATTGTGTTTTGCCATTGTCAGAGCGTCGGCTGCAGCAATTGTGTTGCGCCAAAACTTCATTCGATTTCTAATCCTCGTAACATCGTTATACATCTGCTACACGGTTCATTTATGTAATAAAATGAAAGTACAGAATGTGATCTTTCGAATGATATATTGATCACTTTTGAGTTTATTATTATTGGTTTATTAACGTTACAACATTTTCAGTAAAATCTGACCAATTTGGTCGGTGGCCGCAAAGGCGACATAAAAATCCGACCAAATTGGTCGGAGGGCCACTGCTAGGGTTAGGTAAACATTTTTCAGTATAACAGTAAATGAGTAAAGGTTCAGAAGAGTTTTCAAGACTTACTGAATGGTAAAATATTCTAAAAAATACTTTCAACCTTTTGAACAGAGACAATAATACCTTTAAACATCTTAGATACCTTAGATTTGACTTCCTCCAGAGCTGAGAAGAAAGACGTTAAAGCATATAATGAAACACCTTTGTTTTCTAATTTTTCTGAATCATCATCTTTCCACTTCAAGAATGATCCACAGCTAATTAAATTATTTTCCAGGAACAGATTGAAAATATTCTCTATCATCCCTGAAACAAAACCAACCATTTTAATGTATTTGATAGCTCAAATAAAAACAAACTATGTGTATAAGGACAAAGTGCAGGGACAGGAACTTTGTCATATCAGTCTTAACCAAAATATACATAATATTGTCAAGTTTGTAATCAATTTAATTTTGATTTCTATATACGATTTCTCTTACTATAACTAATCAATAAAAATATGACAAAACATGATATACGTAAGAAAAACAAACAAACAACTAACCTTACCTTACCCAATTCAAAGAAAAAGTACAGAAACAAAACATAATTTTTAAACTTACGATATTACAGTTAACACTAAATCATGATAAAGCATAGTTAAATATTAACTAGTGGCTTGAAGGGGCCATAGCCCCTAACCTTGATCTAATACCTCATCTGAATTTTTTTTACTATTTACATACTGGGGAAAATTCGTAAACAAAGTAAACACATAATCACATGTTTTAATGTAAATAAAGCAGACGTTTTAAAATCCCCATGCTTTTCTTATGTGGTATGTTTTCGTAATTTCTCGTTTGCTGATAACATTTTGTAAATACTGCTATTTTTCCCGAGTCCCTGGGATCAAGACCTCTCCCATTAACCTGCAAATAGCCAAACTCCCACAATTTTGACTTAAAAATACGCTTACAGAAATATACATAAAGATGTTGTCAGCATAATACTTTGCTTGCAGGATTAAAATATATTCATATTAATGCAGAAACTATTTTAAAGTTAGTTTTATGACTTCATTCCTAGCTATTACCTTGGTCACAACATTACAGTTGCTCGCAACGCTGTAAATGACTAAAATACCCCCGTCATAGAAAACCTGCGTACTCAGTGAAAATAATATTACTGTATATATAACTCACTACTGAACACAGTCACTAACCAAGTTCCATCTAAATAATCTATAATATTATAAAGAAGAGGTGGTTTCTGTCTGTCTGTCTGTCTGTCTGTCTGTCTGATGTTCCGGGTGAACGCAAAAACTACTTAACCGACTGGGCTGAAACTTTACACAAAGGTAGATCTTGAACCCATGCAACACATAGGCCTATTCACTTCCTTAAAATCCCCTCGGGCTACGCCCCGTGAACGTTCTAAGTTTCAATGTTTACATTTCATAAGAAAGTAAACATTCAGAAACTGTAATGCGAACAGCTGAGGGCACTTACATTTGACAGATTAAAGAGCAGAAGCAAGAACAACAGCTGTTTCAAGCTAACTAAAATTAAATTTGCATTGACTATAGAACGGGTAAGGAAAACCCCTGTGGGAAGAACGTGTACATCAAGTTTATATATATTTATTTCAATATACCGTATAATTAATCTATATATAAATAAAATTAGTTTTGTCTGTACATTGCTTGGAATTATGAAATTGTTGCATATTTTCACGTTTTACACCCTAGGGAAACCAAAACAAATCTTATCTCAATTTATGTCTGTCTGTCTGCCGGTAACGCTCAAAGACGTGTTTTTGTTCGCTTTTCACTGGAAAACGGGTGCACTGACATTAATGAAACTTTGTTTCTTTGTTCTATATATGCGTGAGAAGGTTTTAGGGCACTATAAACTATAAACTGGCATACACCTTTTTAAAAATAATGGCGGCCGCTCAAAAACGTGATTTTGTGCGGTTTTGGTCATGTTTTGTTCGCTTTTCACAGGAAAACGGGTGCACCGATTTTTATGCAACTTTTTTTCTATGTTCTATATGTGCGTTAGAAGGTTTTAGACTAATTGGATTTTTTTAAATTACCTTAGGACACTGCCCCAAAGGGTTTTAAAGATCCTATGCTATTCTTATGGACAAAGCATTTATTTATATTGAACCAGATGATGGCATAGTTATTCTATAAATAGGTTTTTTAGTTATTTTTTAAAACGTTGAGTGAAGATTGGTAATAAATAACATTAGTGGATATATGATCTAAATCTATATTTGTCAGACTCATGCATTCACTGACATGGTGATCACTTTATCTAAGAAACGACAAAGTCTATTGAAGATAAAATTTTGGATGGTGGTTCCCCTTATGCTGCAGATTCACAATAAGAATACGTTTAAAAAAGTCCTATAGGGTTCTTCGCTAATTTACTTTTATAGCAATTTTATGAGTATTAGTACTTACTGGATCTTTGTAAGTTAATTTTCGGTAGGAACATAACTAATTCATCAGAAAAAAACGCAAGCCTATTCCTGTTACGAAAATTTGTAAGGGCTTCGCCCCCCGGAATTTCAAAATACAATATTTTAACAATCTTGCACATACTCTTGGACTGATGGATCTGAAATTCGGTAGGAATGTAGCTGATAGCTCAGTGCAGACATTTACCTACTCCAGACACAAATATACTCAATGACTCTGGCCCAATAGCCTTTAATATAAGTGCGTTAGTCATAACACACAAACTACTGAACCAGTAGAGCTGAAATTTGATGTCTTGAAGGAAATAAGAAACAACATCATGGGGAGTCACAGTGTTGTTCTCTGGAGATCTCACACAGACCCTTTGTCGTAAGTGAGACATTAGTGGACGAGTCTACGCCTCTCTAAAAATATATTTTATATAGCCGACCAGTGAGCGTCTGAACTTAACAGTAAATATGAAAATGTATTTTTAAGAAGATTAAGGGGTTGATCATTTTCTTATGCGCTTTTAAAAGTTTAGATTGGGACATTGAAAAACAAATTAAGGTTTCAGAATCATCTATCCTTCACTTGGCACTATCGATGAATCACAGGATTTATTGATTTACAGTTTGTTACACCGAGGTTCATAAACAGTTTAATCTGGAAAGTGCCTGGCCCTGTGATTGTGCCATCCTCACGTCTACCAATGAACAAGCAACAGAGATCAACACAAATGTAGGTCTATTCCAAAGGGAGGAATGGACATATACAATATTTAATACCATTTATTTAACCATGACCACTGTTAGAACAGTTCGTATATATTTATTTAAATTTATTTAAATAAACTCAAGTAGTCATATGTTTTTAAAACATATGATTTTTCCAAGTTTAAATTGTTTATTTACAATTATAATGAAAACAGGACCTGACAAGAATGGTGATTTTAAAAGTGGTTTGTCAATGTTTTTAAAGTTTAATGTTTCGTTACATTACTATTAATTTATTGGAATGTAAAGATTAATGTATCAAAGTATTTTAAATGTTAAATTAAACGGGGTTAATATTTTGTTGTACTTGAGTTCTTTTATTTCTAAAATCGAATCCAAAGTATTACGTGTACCGATTTGGAGTTCCAAAAACCACACCGTTCACTACCCGACAGAGTTCCTCGACTTGACAACAGTACCCGAATTATCTGCCATAGTATATTTCGTTAACTTTAATTTAATTCTACTTTAAAAGTGTAAAATGTAATTTTAATATTGTAAAATTATGTGGGTTGTTAATATTTTTAGTTAATCTACCATTTATATACAACCCGTACGAAGGACGGGTACATCAGCTAGTATATTCATAAACAATCAAGATATAACATTTGATTTATTCTAGAGATGTGCGCGTACAGGTTTTTTAAGTCGAGTCGAGTTTGAGTCGAGTAAATGGCAAAAGATTCGAATCTCGAGTTTGAGTCAAGTATACAAAAAAAATAAAGGTTGAGCTGAATTGGATCAAAACAATGTATAGGGTTCCATTTATAAATGTTGTTTTTAAAATATACTTTTCTAGTCACTAACATATATTAGAATTAATTTTAACACTCATAGTCCTAATAAGAACAATCAGTTAGTAACAACATGAAGATAAAGTGCCTGGCAAAGCAATTGATGAAATTGAAGCCATGTCTTAAATACAGTTTTAAAATATTACAAATTATTTAGAAAATCATTAATGAAACTTAAACAAGGCCAAAACAAATCACTTGTCTTTAAAAACAGCTCAATGCCAAAGGACAGCTGAACCTAAAAGTAATGGATTGCCTCAATTTCAATTATTATGGAACAAAAAACAAGCACAAAATTCTTATGCTTACCTATTAGATTTCATTACAGATATGTTTTTGATATTTTACTTTAAAAAATGACAAGGTTAGGTTAACCTAAAAGTGGACGACTATACAGACAGTGTTCATACAACTCAATCTGAAGGTCCTGGTAAATCCTCCATTTTGGTGTAAAGAGTAACACAAATTTATAAGCCACAACTTACTTATTTACTGATAAAACACTAAAATCCACATCACAACTCTTAACACCTCAAATGCATTCACACTCAATTTGAATTTACAGACGACGCGCAGCTGCAGACGACCTTTGGTAGCGCGGGTAAACGGCGGGAGTAAACTCACTCGAAACTTTTGAGTTTCAGTGCCAAACTCGGCTCGAACTCGAAATTCGAATACTCGCACATCTCTAATTTAATCCCCATAATTAGGACTAGGTACACAGGATTGCTGCAACAGGGACCTGAAAAATGAGGTTTGTATGCAAATATCAATGGACCCCAACCAGTTGAGGCAACCTAAACATATTTAATCAATACACGATCATATAAAAGCGAGATATACAATTCTTGTTATTCTCCATTAGAGTAATATTAGAAATGAGTGTGCAGGTTTGCTGCCACAGGGAACACAAAAATTGGGATTTTCATGCAAATACCAAAAGACCTCAACCAGATCAAACGCCAAACCAAATGTTATCCATATGTCCATAGATAAGCGTGGTATACAATTTTGATTAGGACAACATACTGTGTTTAGCCATTGATTATACATCCTACGGAATAGATAAACCTAGCTTACGGGCCGAGCGTGCCTAGGGATTGTCTGCGCTGCTCGAGTTTGATGTGAGATGCCGCCAGAGCACTACCAGCAATGTTTCCACTTAAGGGATTTTTATCCCATATGGAATATAGCCACATGTTGTAGTACATTCAATTCCCTACGTATAGCAACATAACAACAGGATTTGAAAATGATACATTTTGATGGGATTTTATATGGCATATATATCCCATATATATGGGATATTTCACTGCTTGTGGGATAAAGTGGGATTTTTTTTGGAAATCGGCATTACGTCTGATAGTTTGCTTACCAACAGAGCACTTTGGCACAAGCGGGCATTCCCATTTTTTTAAATATCGTTGAGCCTTGTCCGCACCTATTATTATTATTGTATAAACATCACAGAACGCACAATGAATCACATCAATGTCGCTGGCCTGGCCATGTTGGAATTAACAAGTAAAATATTTGCCATTTCTAGTACCTATGTCGTACCGTATTATTTAGTACTACCGTTGATTTTGAATACCAGAATAGATGAACCGATCTTATGGCCGATCTGTAACCCGAAAAATATACCATGAAACTAGTGCTACACCATCTCAAGAAAAGGCTCTGGCAACGAATGTTTCAATTTGTGGGATTTGCTAAACGTATACTAAAACCTAATACCACATACATCAAAAAAATTGTTGACCTTGGCAATAGGCGGTAAGGGGATACATGCCACAGGTTGAGCCTAGAAGCCTACAGATCCCAGACTCCCTTCCTTTGAAGTACTTTGAACCCCCCCTTACTCAATTCCACCACTTCAATTCCACTTGGACATGAGCGTGAGCGTGTCCTAGTTGGGTGTGCGATGTGATACCATTAATATGTAGAATGGAGAACACATGCGTCGTCACCGTTATAATTTGGTGTTTTGAATAGTTTGGACACCGTTTTCGTCGTCGGCAGGAGTGATATCGGTCATACCGCCGACAGAATTCTCGTCGCCTAGCTAGAACAGAGCCTTAGGAGCAGTAGATCGAAGTAGTAGTATGTGCGTTGTTTCTTACCCTAAGAAAACCAGTACGACGGTAACCCCTTACACTACTCGTTTCGCGTTGTTGGTTATTTGACTAGTCTAGCTGGACAAAAATTGTATATAGAGATAAAATTCTAACTACTCTTTTATGTTATTGATTGCTTCCGTTAAAATCGATCATAATTTAGATGTTTAAAGAGATAAAATGGTATTTGAAAGAGTAGAACATGTTCAAATAATTTAATTCTAGCACGAAAAATAGGTAAATATAAACATATATACAATTAAAAGAGAGCAGCTAGTGAAAGTAAATAGAAAAATATTTTATTCTGCAATCTAGTGCAATCTGTGATCTCAGATTAAAAGCGGGATGAAAAGGGATTTTTTAATGTAATTCAAAGGGATAAAACGGTATTCTTTTTATATGAAAAATGGGTTTGTTATTTTTGTTTCATACGCAGCTGATGTAGTTGTCTGATTAGTGGACCAGCTGGTTCATTTTCCTGGCTTCAAAAATTAACTAGTCTTGGGATATCTATTCTGTATTCAAAATCAATGGTTTAGCACTTTCAATATCTAAGTTACCGATTGACATAAAGCAATAATTCAAAATACTAAATTTGTTGCTTTCTTTTAAGCTGAAATTAATGGTGCAAACTAAAATTGAATTAAAAAAAGCCTTATAAAATCCCAAACATTTTTTTTTTTTTTTGGGTACACATTACACCAAAACCCCCGTTTGATTGGTGCGATCTTTATGGATTTCAAACTCAGGAAAATAAATGCTGCTTTACACAATTATATGAAATTTCATCAAGAAAGTTATTTTGTTATGAACTTAACTGTGCCTACGGAGACTTCTTCTGTAATATTAATAAATAAGAGGTAGTTTATGACTGTCTGTCTGTCTGCTGTTCTGGGTAAACGAAAAAACTACTGAACCGACTGGGCTGAAACTTGACATAAAGGTAGATCTTGAACCCATGCAACACATAGGCCTATTCACTTCCTTAAAATCCCCTCGGGCTACGCCCCGTGAACGTCCTTAGTTTCAATGTTTACATTTCAGAAGAAAGTCCACATTCAGACACTGTAATAAGAACAGCTGTGGATACTTCCATTTGACAGCTTAAAGAGCAGAAGCAAGAACAGCTGTTTCAAGCTAACTTATAACACAGTTATTAGTATTTGTTCTTTTGTCTGTGGACTTCATCTATCCAATTCTAAATCAGCTATTTGTAAATGTTTTCGTGCGAAGAACGGATACATCAGCTAGTATATAATATATACAGGGTTCTCAAAAGTCGATGATCAAACTTCACAGACCTGTTATATGGACTATTTTCGTCAAAAAATGTTATAGTTTTGAATGACATTTTTTTCGTTTAGGTGAGGTAACCTCCTTTAGGTTAGGTTTTTCCTACTTTTGGGAAACACTCACCTTGTTATTCTGAACGTGCTGAGGCTGATTACGTCCAATTTTAGTTGAATTCAACGTGTATGTGTGAGTTTGTTTCGGGAAAAACGTTTGACGAAGTTGAATTCAACTAAAATTGTACTTAAATCAGCCTCAGCACGTGCAGAATAACAAGGTGAGTGTTGCCCAAAAGTAGGACCTGCAAAAAATGTTATATATGTTCATATCATATTCTTCATAGTTTACAAGTATTGACGATTTTAATATTTTTTATAGTCTACGTATTGCAATCTCACAAATCATTTTCAGGCAAGAAATAGCCGTAAACATTTACAGTGTGTAAAAATAAACAGTAATTATAAAGAAATGCAGTTTTTAGGAATTTAATCAAATTGAAATAACAATTTAACGCAATTTTGATTTTAATTGATAGATTTTGCTACTTGAAATTAATGGCTAATTTCAGGAGAAGTGTATTCATAAAAAAAACACCAATAATCAAATTACAGAAATAAATTTTGAATATCTTAATATTATTATTATCTGCATGAAATGGGTATATTTTTAAGATATAGCATCACTTTCTAAGGCAGAAAGTGTAGACGGAAACACCGTTCGAAAGTAAAAAGTTTGTTTGAAGTGTAACATTTTATTTAAAATTGTATTAGTTTGTGATTTTAAAATATTTTTAAACTCCTACAAACTGAATTTGTTATCAAGCCTTATATAGCTTATACGCTGTGTTCAAGTATACAGTGCGTTGAATCATTTTGCATACAGTGCGTTCGGCAAAGTTTGCGGGGAATCGGCGGAAGTAACTGTACTGTATGTATTAAAATATAATACTGTAAATGTATTTTTTTGGTTGAATTGTTGTTTTGTTTTTAACATTTTCCATCACCGAAATAAGAGAAAGCACAATAAAACACAGAAAAATGGCCCGCTAACCAATGATTACCTTTTGACTCAACTTTTAGCGGTATTTGCGATATTCTCGCAATAACGGCTATTTGGATGGCGCTCGCTAATCCGGCACTGCCAAGGCCCAAACGTGCCGGATTAGCGAGCGCCTCCTATAAATTAAAACAGATGATTAGGCAATATGATAAGAAAATAAAGAAGCAATCTTAATCTTTCCCAAGCGGCGACTGTAGGGCGAAGCCCTACTGTGTACGCTATTTTTTTTTGAGCGGGGTCAAAAAATAGATTTTGAAATATTTATCTTGTTCCACTTATATCTGATGGTTAAAATAAATTGTGCTCACTTTCAAGATAACAATAATTTGTTTACACATTTTATGGCCAAAATTAGGGTATTGTATATACGTCAGTCACTGATTCTGAATATCATTTAAAATAAAAAAATATTTAAAAAAGCACGACACAGTAGAAAACATTGAAAAACATCATTAGCTTTTACTTCACACAACAACTTTTAAATAACTGACCGCGAAGGGAAATTAACTGTCAGCGAACGAGACAGTAACAAAAGGATTGCATCAGCCGGCCAGTTGTTGCAAAAACAGTGTTGCAAACTCACCGAATAGCTTAAAGCTTATAGCTTAAAGTAACTGTAAATAACACGGAGAAAACCATACAATACATAAATTAAATACATATAATACAGAATTTACATGTCTGGCATATATATTTTTTGTCATACGCTTGCAAGTTTCAAATTGAGTTGCGTATATGTACGTCTAACGTTTGGGAAGGGATAGGTAATAACTTGATATAGGTAAAATTGAAATAAAAATAAATTTTATGGAAGTGATTGTGATTTAACCAGCTCCTGTTTGTTACATTATTTTTCTTTTACTTGTTACCCACAAACAAAACAAATCCATCACAACCAATCGTCCGTTTTGTTATTTTGAGCCTGATAATAATTTATCTCTGTAATATTCAAATTGGTCCTTATCCGAGGTAGCCATGATCCAAATTACCTTCCGTAGTCATGATTATACTGTACTACTGACATCAATACTGTAATTCACTTGGTCGAATACACAGTTCCCTGGTTGATTATGAACAGCTGTTGCAATTTTGTTGTTTTGATTTTAAATTCCATAAGCCCAATGATAATTTTTGTAACTTTTCATTTTTGTTTTTTTTTACATTATTTGATTTTTCCTGGGGATGAGACCTGTCTAGAACTTATTTTTATACCAGAAATTAGATATTTCCAACATTTTAACCCATTGGCGTAGACATATGAGCTGGTCTCGTGCCTTACTTGTAATTTTATTAACCTGTGAATTGAAGTATAAAATTGGTGTTTTTAAATTGATTAATGGCGTATTTTAATTAAAATATTGGTTTCTTTCAGTTTAGAGAGTCGCATTGGCACACACACAGTAGACATAAGTAAAAATTAGCAAAATCAGTGTTGACCATGTGCAAGTCTCAAAGAATTAATTGATCCTGTCAACTTCCAAGCAAGTCTGCCACCGTTTGTTTTACTTGGGCCCTCCCACCAACGTTGCCACAGACCAGTTAACTCATTGAGAGTTGCACAACTGGTCAGTTTTGGTCGTGTGCGGGAATCGAACTCACGAACATCGTATCACCACCTGGCCAAGGTGTTTCCACGACGTAGCCAACTCAGCTAACACGACCAAAGGCCTGGCGTTTAAGGTTAAGGTTAAGGTATTATTAAGGTTTTTCAGTCAGTCCGCGCCCCTAGCGGATAGAACCGTAGACGCCCGTGGTCATTAGTTACATATTTTGCTACTAGAGTGCAGCACCAATCAATTCCCGTTATAGGCTACTGAAATTAGAATAAAATTACTACCTCAATGGGTCAAGGAAATCATTGGAGCCGTTTTAGAGATCAGAGTTGCAAGAACGCAAGCAAGCAAGCAAGCAAACCTTACTCATATTAGAGTATAGAATTACTTTTGTCTTACTATATGAGTGAGTGTTTACCTTGGGGATGGTTGAGCCGGTTGCTCAGGATGTGCACGGAACTGAGACACGCCAACTCCCGGTCCTCCTTGTTGTCCACGTACCTCTGGATCAGTTTTTCGTACTCCTTGAACCTCGCTAGGTCAAGCGACCAGGATGGATATTTTGAATCTGCAACAAAAAAAAAAACACCTTTGGTCGATCAACATTATTATCGAATTTGGATAATTTATTAACAAGCCTTTATATATCACTGATTGCAGAAGTTTAGTATGACATTTGAAAGTTTGTTTAGTGATGAAAAGATTTAATACCAGCTAGGAATAGGTTACAGATGCCTTATTTTGCTTTTTATTAGAAAAAGGAAAACCCCCGTCACAGCAAACCTGCATACTCAGCGAATTTCCAATGGAGATATAAATGTCTTAATACTACATAAAGCCACTCACCAAGTTTCATAAAAATATATTCACAAATAAGCAATATATACAGTTTTAATTATTCTCCATAAGAATAACATTGGGGCTGAGTACGCAGGTTTGCTGCATCAAGGAACACAAAAAATTGGTTTTTATGCTAATATCAATATAACTTAACTAGGTGAAGTCATATACCAGTTTTCAGTGGCGTAGATAGACCTTTGTCAAGGGGGGGATATCTCATTAGGGAATACCAAATCAAAAACTGTGTTTGTGACTAGCGCGGGTACCAGTTTACCTTTAAAATTGAAGACATATTGACGTGAACCTTACATTCATAATTATTGATAGGCCTATATATCCAAGACATGAACTATTGAAACAAAGTAATCAGTATTTGTAACAGGACTAAAAAGTACTTGTATCAGTCGTAATCAGTAATGGAAAGTAATCGTTAAGCTAGAGTTGCCAAGTCACCGGATTTCTCTGGAGATCACCGGAGTTTTAAGATAAAAATATTGCTCCGGGGAATTTCCTTGAAAAATTAAAATCTCCCCTTTTTGAAATCGTTCCCAATAATGTGTTGAATAACGCAAATTTTGTGTTGAAATCCTATATATGTGAACGAAAATGTAGTTACATTTGTAACTTCATCGTCATGCAACGATTGCCAAATAAGCTACCCTTATATTTCTGTTCACTCTAACCTCTATTATATGTTACTCTTTGGCTTTATTTCCTCGGGAAATATCGTTGACTTTTACATAAACCTATTTGCGGTTATAGAACACTGAAAATCATTATGAATATTTATGGCTCCCTGCAGTTGATTAAATTACAAATCTTATAGGGGAACCGTAAGTTAAGCACATCACTAAGACCGTCTAGACGTCAAGGTCAAGGTCAGCTGCGCTAGTAGATGAACTGGATGCTAGGGGGTGAGAGTGGACTGTTTGGTGACTCGCGTCCGACTTGTGGCACGCAAATACCGTGCCGTGTGCCGGTGCAGTTCATCTCGCTGCTATTAGTGTTCGCGAACAATATCCGTAATATATAAATAAGATATTTTGGAAATATTGCACACATTTTTGTTTTTCAGTAACAGCATTTATTTTTAATCAAAAGTCATAAGCTTGATTTCAGGAGGATATAAATTTTAATTTTTCCAAGTTACAAGGGGGGGATATATCCCCCTGATCCCCCTTCCCCGTACCTACGCCAATGCCAGTTTTTATTCATTTATGTTCATAATTAAGGGAGACATAGCATTTAATTATCATCCATAAGAATAACATGGACAATATTCCATTTACTGTTGATTTTTGTACGGAATAACATCAACAGTAAAAAATTTCAATTCCAGCTATTGATAATCTTTTAACTGAAAAAGAGTTTGAGTGCTATCTCTCGTTAATTACTGTAAACAATTTTTCATTCATATTAGTTTGTCTGTACAGATCACCGAAAATTAGCTTATTAGATTCATTCCTCTATAAATTTGAAACTTTGTGCAGTATTTTAACTCAAAAATATGAAAATGTGATCATTACTGGTGACTTTAATATTAATGAGTTGGACAAAGATTCCTGTTACTTTAAATTTAGAAGTATTCTAAAAATGTTCATTTTGAAATATTTGGTAAACTTTCCTACAAGAGTAACAAACACAACACAATCAGCCATAGATAATTTTTTAACAAATATCAGTAAAAGAGAACCAGCAGTAACAGGCTTAATTACAATGGTATCGGACCATGACGGCCAAATCTTGGAAATCCCCAATATTGTAAATCATAAAATAATTTTGAAAAAATATAGTAGAAAATTAAATGAGGGAAAAATTAATCTGTTTTTAAAGGATTTGGCAAACGAATCTTGGGCCGAATTATTTAATACAACTGTAGATCTAAAGTATGATGTATGTATCTCAACCTTTTTGTATTACTTTAATTTTCATTTTCCTAAAATGCATGTTACTTGTAATAAAGGTTTTGGCAATAGTTGGATGAATAAAGAAATATGTTTAATGAAAGAAGGAATACTATTTCTTGAGAAAAGTTGTAGGGAGTCAAAAGATAATGGTTTGAGACTAAAATTAAAATAAAATAAAAAAATTGTATGTATAGTAAAAAAAGAAAATTGTTTGATGAAAAATCCACTCTTCTACAAATTAAACTAAAGAGACTTGGGATGTAATTAAGTCTGAGATAAAAGACCAAACAAATTTAAAAAGTAATATCACAGTCAAAAAGTATGGCAATATTATTAGTAACCCTAAGGATGTAAGTGACACCTTAAATACATTCTTTGTAACAGCTGTGGATCAGTTGATCTTACCAAACATTCTAGATGACTCTTTATTAAATAGGCCAACACTTTCTTCCAACAACTTGGTTTTTTTTTTCGATTTGAGCAAATTTCTCAGCTTGAAATGAAACAAATAATTCTTTAATGAAAAACGAGTTTTCCTCTGGCTATGATGAAATCCCTATAGATATAAATCAGAAATCACTTCCGTATATTTTAGAACCCATTACTCATATAATTAATTCCTCTCTCATAACCGGAATTTTTCCCGATAAGTTAAAAATTGCTCAAATAATTCCATTGTTTAAGAAAGGGGACCGTACTGACCCATCATGTTATCGTCCCATTTCCTTGCTCCCAGTTTTTTCTAAAATATTTGAGAGAATATTCTATAACAATTTTCTAATTATTTGGAAATCAACAACATATTGGAATGAGAGCAGCATGGTTTTAGAGGAGGAAAATCTACAGTGGCAGCAGGTGTTGATTTTATTCAATCAATTATTGATGCTGTAGACAAAAGAGAAAAAGTGATTGGCATTTTCCTTGATCTGTCACGAGCTTTTGACAGTGTATCCCACAGTAAATTGATTACAACTTTAAGTAATCTTGGGGTAAAAGGTAAAGAAATTGCATGGTTTAAATCATATTTAACAAATAGACAGCAATATATGAATTAGAGCACATTCCAGAAAGTTTTGCATCTAAATCTAACAATAAATATGTAAACAAAATTTGCTCAAATTACAAACAATAAAACATGGTGTTCCACAAGGATCCATTCTGGGCCCATTGCTTTTCCTGTGTTACATAAAGGGTCTTCCAATGGTTCTTACTTCCTTGCAAGAGGGAAGCAGCTCTGTATGTTTATATGCTGATGACTCAAACGTTCTTTTTTCAGGGCAGTCAATGGAAGGGATTGAAGTTTTGTCTTTTTGGGATTAGCTATGATCAAAAACCTTTTTAACAGTAAAATTTTTTTTTTTTTAATTCCAGCAAAACAAAATTTATCTCCTTCTCTACCAAAAAAGCAAAAAACCAAATTTCACCTAACATTTACATAGATGAAGATTCTCTGGATCAAGTTCAAAGCACAACATTTTTGGGGCTAATGAAAATTACAAATACTTTTGGGGCATTGATGAAAATTTGAGCTGGGATAATCATCTCACTCATGTAGTAGGTAGAATTTCCTCCGGCATCTTTGCTCTAAAACAAATGTCACGATTTTGTAGTTTGGAAACTTTAAAAACAATATATTTTTCTATGATTCATTCTCATTTGTCTTACTGAATTGGCATTTATGGGGCAACATCAAATAAGAATTTGGACAAATTACTTATTCAACAAAAAAGAGCAATTAGAGTCATGCTAAAGTTAAAAGCTACAGTTTCTGTGAAGGAAATATTTGCAGAGCTGGGCATTTTGACTGTTTATGGGTTAGTTATCCTTGAAACAGTTAACTACGTAAAACAGTTTTTTAACCCATTGTTACAAAATAACACTCATTCCTACAATACCCGCCCAAATCGTAGAGTGGAAAAACACAATTTAGAGTTAAAAAAAACTTAAGTTCCTTTATCATCTCCCTCGGAAATTCATTGAGGAGGTTGATATGATCAATTTTAAAAAACAGCTAAGAGAATACTTGTTGAGCATTCCTCTTTACTCTTTTGAAGAATTTTTCAAAATTAGGCACAACTGATCCACTAGCTCTAAACTAGTTTATATTATTATTATTATTATTATTATTTATACAGAAGTGAACTATTCATTATAATTGCTTTATTAGATTAGAAATTACACTATTCTTGTACCATGTACAATTTTATGAATAAAGATGATTGATTGATTGAACATGGGGCTCAGTACGCAAGTTGGCTGCTACGGGAGCCTTTGGCGAAAAATTTATTTTTGAGCAAATATCAATGGACCACAACCAGATGAAGCCGTGTACCAAGTTTCGTCAGTATACGTTCATAAATAAGCAAGATATAACATTTTTCTTTTCCTCCATAAGAATAACATTAGACAATGTACTGTGTTTAGCACTTTCAATATCTTGGTAACCAATTGATGTAGAGGAATGATCAAAATGCCAAATCGTGTGGGTTTTTAAGCTGAATCCAATGGGGAAAACTAAAATTTGACTTTTTCAAAAATTATATGTAAAAACTACAAAAATCCATTTTTGGGGTACAAACCCCCCCCCCCCCAAATAACCCTTCAAATGTATCGATCTCGCTGGTTTTTGAACTTAAAATCATAAATGTTGCTTTACACGTTTACACCAAATTTCATCAAAATCAAATAATTTTTACGAGAGTAATCGTGCTCACGGACACATATATATACAGTTTTGAACGAATGGTGTTTTTGGGGTCTGGGGACCTCAAAACAAAAAGTTATCATGGTCCCAGGCCTAGGTCTTACCATGCCGACTACGGTAATAGCTTCTTCCCTATAGGGGAAATTCGCTAAAATCAAATTCATCAAACCAATAGGAGAACAGGCAAGAATTATACACCTCTGAATCTAGAACAAAACTATTAGTCAAATTAGAGAACATTACATTACTCAGAACGGTTTACTCGGAGGTTAAAAGAGCAATGGATGGAGAAAGTACTACATGATGGGCATCCATTTCTATGAGCGTCTAGGGACAGCACCTAGCTGCGAGCCACGACATCAAGAAAGGGAGAGTGATATCATACATTTTGAGTCAATCCAGTCCTATTAGCACAGGCATAAACGAGTATGGACCTGTGACGTATAGTACCACTTCAGTCCAAAAAAGATTAGCAGGTCATTCGGTTAAATATTGACAATCGTATTATGAACTATCGATTATCAACTTTAAGTCAAATTATTGAAAAAAATTCTTATATTAAACCTTGTTGATCATTTTCAGCATCATACCAGTTTGCAAGATTTTCCACATGGCTTCAGAGAAGGTTGGAGTACTATCTTGGCTGTGTGGAGTTCATTCAAGTGGCCTTGGATGAAATCATCAATGATGTCTCTAGGGTAGCTGGGGTGTACTTGAACCTCTCCACAGCTTTTGGTCATGGCCTCCTTCTTTCGAAATTGGTTCATTACGGTATAAAGGAAAAGTTTTGGGTCTGATAAAATCATACTTAGATAACCGGAAACAAAGCAACCAAATATTGCATGAGAGTCAAAATTATTTCCAAAGAAAACAGTTATCTTCAAAATGTATTATTAGAGGGTCCCACAGGGGTCCTTAAAAAATTAAATTTTCCTTAAATCCTTAAATTTTGGGTACTTATCTCTTTGTTTTTTATGTTAATGACTTACCTGTGCGACCTGAGTTAAAATTAAAATGTATGCAGATGATACTTCTGAAATATGCTGGATAAAAGATTGTCATGACCTTGAAGATAATGTACAATGTTTTATTACAGGGGCGAAAGAATAATTAAAAAAAAATCAATGAACATTGACAAGAAAGACTGAATTTTATTTATGCCCAGGAATGAAACAGATTCTGTAGTGGTTAATGTTGACTAGGAACATATCTGTTCAACTGACAAATGTAAATTTGTAGGTCTGCATACTGACAATAGTTTGTCATGCGTGACTCACATAGAATATTTTTGTAATAAACTATCATCTGGTTTGTACCTAATGAAAAGATTAGCTTCAAACTTAAGTAGTGAGATTTTGAGAATTGTTTCTTTTGGAGTGATTCATCATTTTTTTATCATATGGACTGATGTTATGAGGTAGCACATTCTTTGTACATACTAGGACGGTTTTCACTTTAAAGAAAAGAGCAGTCCGAATAATCGCTAATGTTAACGTCAAAACTTCTTGTAAATTATTATTACCAAAATATAATTTACTTACTTTAAACGGGTTGGGGTTATTTAAATACAAACTGTAATGCTGATTAAATTTGACAAAAATTCTTTATAAAAAAATAATGAAATTCACAACTATAATATCCACCAACAAGATTTTATTCATAGATTTGCTCGTATAAGAAATTTTACAGCAAACAGCCCCTTCATCAAAGGGGCATTATTTTACAATATGTTGCGAAAAGGTTTTTGTTGAATGGTGCAAAATTTAAAAATAGATGAAAACACTTTTAGGACAAAAAGCTCCTTATAATTTACAATTTGATTTTAAGGGATTTTGTGGCATAATTTTATTTATTTAAAATTAATAATGATTTTTTATTTTACATTGTATAATTTGACTATGTCTATGCACTCCTTGTATTCATGTCCAGTTCTGGACAATAAAATATTTATTATTATTATTATTACTATCATCCCAGATAGCAAGGAAGTGTGCTGCAAATATGCTTTTGGTTCATTTTTCGTTCGCTCTTGAATACTTTCAGTATTATTTGCAGCACGTTTGTCAGGTATATGCTAGCACGGAACTTCGTTGTAGTTACCAAAGGCGCCGCACTGTTGCCCGTGTGACGTAGATGCACGGAATTGACCTATTTTAGGCACTGGAGTAGCACACCTATTTGTTTCCTTCCACCATAAGAGTATAGGATAGGTAGGATATAGGATAGAATAGGATAGTATTTACATGGATAAATAAACAAACTGATTGTTTTAAAAGGTATTTCAGTTAAAACATACTCTAATGTCATTCAAAAAGAAAATTATACAAATTTAAAAACTTTTTCAAATTGAATTAAAATACAATTTTATTCTTTACGAAAAATTAAGTTTTTCAAACCTGGTCAAAAAGACTGTGCGATACCTCGAGTTTTCAAATCTGTGCAACCTCTGCCGGGTTAAAAACTTTGTTCCTTTTATCAGAATCACCCTGTAACTTGTACCTCACTTTATTAATTAATATTTTTTAATTCATATCTTATTCTACAATTAAAAATTTGATAGGCCTATTTTCTTCTTATCTCAGGGTCGTTTTTTATGGGTGCGTGGTGGGAGCTATGTAAGATGAATGAAAGTCATTTCAATAATCAAAATTCTATAATGATTTCAAGTTAGAAAATAATAAAATACAAACTTACTTATTAAAAAAGAGGGAAAGGAACATAGAAATTATCCTACTCCTATTTTTAGGCTATAGGAAAGGAAACAAAGAAGTTATGTCGTAACTATCAGAAAATGTTATTTTGATACAAATCAATATTAGTTCTTACTTTGAAGTTTATCCTTTTCTTTTTAATTCAATTTAGAATGTTACTAAACGTTTATCGGTTCATAATGATTATTGAGACATTGCGCAATAAGTCTCCTGATCCGGTTTCCTACTTACGCCAATTTTTCTTCTTTTCTTTATTTAATATTATTCATCACTAACTCACTGGTTGATATGTTTTAAGAAAACCAATAATTAAAAAGTCACATTATGTTGTGAAACAATTCAGCCTGCTCAAAAGCTAGGACGTATGTCCTCACTTCATGGCAGTGGAAGCAAGACAAAGCTTCCTTCACGCTCATGAGTCTCGTATCAAGAAAAATGACGAAACTACTTAATCCTTTGTCTAAAAGCCTTAGTCATCAAAGAAATGTCCCTTTGCCTCGTGATTTGTATTAATAAATAAGACCCCTCTAGGCATCTAATGAATCCTCGCAATCCCATTGGTTGAGTCTGTCACTTGACTCCAAAGAGACTCACCTTTTTGGAATGCACAGAGACTCGAGTTACTATGATTTTTACCACTATATTTCAAGATTTCTCTTATTTTTATCCTTATTTCCAACTAATAACCTCCTTCACTCATCTATATTTTGTCCGAAACTATAATTTCTGTATCCCTATTTTCAACTTATAACCTCCTTCACTCATCTGACACTCATCTAAACTTCAATTCTTGCATTTAACAATTTAAGGTTATGTAATTTAATTTATTAAATTATTTACAATTTACTCGTCAACAGTATATTTTATTATTATAGATGTAATTTTGAGATTCTTTTATCCTTTAACAATTTTGATTTTATCCGTTAGTTTATCCTTAATCACGTCATTTGTTATTGATCAATTGTTGCTCAATAGGTTTGCAATTACATTGTAAATTTTATCCATTTCTTCTCTTCCTACCTATATTTCCTAAACTAAATCATTTCTTTACTACAATTTGGACTTACCGGTATGTAAAAAGTTTTTAATAGGCTAATCTTTTAATTTCACTAAATAGGCCTATAGCCTATTTTGACCATTTTATTTATATTTTATATGAAATCCTTTTTATTAGGCCATATATATATATGTGACCCGCTACAATACCCCCCATAATTTGTAAACAAATTTTAAAATATTATACACAATTTTTTCAATTTTTTATAAATTATACATTTTAAAAGGATTTTCCCGCCTTATTTATACATTTCTCATCTAAACATCCTGCCTAACACTAAACCCTTGTATTATATATAAACAACTTATAACCAATACATTGTACATCAATTTACACACCATCATAAATTTTACACACTCTTAGATCTACAAAGCACATCATGAATCTTATAATTTAACAAAATGAAATTCTTAATTTTAGATTAAGTCCCCTTGTCCATCTCACTTCACGCTCACTTTTTCACTTGAGTGTTCAATGTTTTGGTGCTTTTCAGGATTATAGTTTCACTTACTCCAGTTACTATGAAAGTGATTTTGCAATGTCTTTATAATGATGTTACTGATTAATTTATTAGGAGAATAAACATTTTACAGATTTACTGGCATTTGAATACTGCACTTTAAAGTTATTGTTCAAATATTTTTAGAGAGCACATTATTAAAATAGAGACCAAATTTTTTGAAGTTTTTTGAAGACATATTCATATGTAGTAACTTAGGTGATAGAAAACATACCTTCATAGTTGGTGTCTCCTTACTTTATTATTGTTCATTCATTTGGAATCTCATTAAGCTCTCCTTTCTTCTCCCAGGTGTAGTATTTGCGCCAGCATTTTTCATCTTCTCATATTTGATCTGATCAGTATTTTTGTATTCATTATTATTCTTCTTATTGCTCACTTTTTACTCCTTACTTTGTACCAATTTATCACAGCACTCCTTCTTCGCGCACATTTGACACTACCTACTTTACAATTCAAGACTTTGACCCTCTAAAAATACATTATACAATTCAAAATGTTAACTATAATTAAATACAAAATACTCATTTTTTTTATATTAATATGACAGATCATATTTAGAGAGGCAGGTTGGTAAGAGAGTGGCAGCGTGTGTGTGTTAAATTTAAAAAAATCCTGATATCATGTTATTTTAATCATTCAATTTTTCTACCCGAATACTAACAATGTCTCAAAATTCTTCTCTACTTTATTTAAAAACACTTATTATCTAAGGGGTTGTGGCTAATTTTTTAACATGAGCCCCCACTTTCCTAACAGACTCAGAGGTGAAGTTGTGACTCTATTAATATTTGGTATGAATAATTTCAAAACCTTTCCATGCCTCGTCTTTTGAAATTTACATTGGGGACGGGACATGAGACATGCTTAATTTTGGGGACTCATTGATCACTCCTGCTGGCAAGCAATAGGTCACCTTTATGAGGCCCTAATACCACCGTTGCATCACCAGCCCCTGCGCTTCACTTTTCATTAATCATCATTAATCATCATTGTCAACAATTGTTGTTTGCTCATGTCTTATACATGCTGTATGCATAAGAACATGGCGGATACCTAACTTAAAATATATAAAAAATGCATTCATGCTAAGCCTTTCGTTGAGTGATCAATGCACGCGTCATCTCATTCACCATCATCCATGTCACATACTTTTAATATCTAGTCCGGTGTTTTGTGTCCTCCTACCTGGATATTAAGTACCCAGAATAGGCTTGTAACTTGACCACTGTTCCGTTTTAGTGGGGACGGACAGGCTCGTACCACCAGCGACAAAACCCCTCACTGATGTTTAATTATATTGGCCTACCGTTAAATTACTCAAAAAACTTTTTTAGCTGTGTGACATTATAAGTTCCTATTATCTTATCTGAATCTATCTCCTTCAATCTATAGGCATTTTCCATTTTAATCTCAACTATTACATATGGTCCGGTAAAAAGCAGAAAAAACTTCTTTATCTTTTTATTAAACTTATTTGATAAATTATGAGTTTTAACTAATACTTTATCACCTATTGCAAATTTTACTGCCCTGATTTTCCTATCAAACTTTGCCTTTCTCTTTTGTGCTTTATTCAACAACTTTTCCCTTACTAATGTCACACACTGTACATGACTAAAGTTCCTCTCACTAGGAAATTCTATTATTTCTTCAAGAAAATGGGTGTTAGCTTTACCTAACATGACCTCTGCAGGTACATGTTCCGTAACTCCATGAACTGAGTGATTTAGACAACCTTCTATAAATTCTAGTACATTCGGCCAATTAGTATGCTTATTATAACAATAAATACGGATCATCTTGTTTATTTCTTTATTAATTCTTTCCGTCGGATTTGATTGAGGATGATATACTGATGTATGTAGTGGTTTTATTCTAGCATTTTGTAAAGTTGTATACCATAGTTCACTCGTGAATTGACTACCGTGATCACTCAAAATTGACTCGATCTCTCCTACTTCAGGGATATATTTGTTAAAAATCTTAGTCAACAAAGTTCTACTATTTGCTCGTTTTATAGCGTACATCTTAACATATTTTGAAAATACATCTATTAATACAAAAATGTACTTCACTCCACCTGGACCAGTGGGCAATTCTCCTATTAAATCTACTGCTATTAACTGCTTTGGTCTTTCCGGGATTATAGGCTTTAGGCTCCCTATTTGCTTTACATTAACTTGCTTTGCTTTTTGACATAGTATACATGTTTGTAACTGTTTTTTAATGCTCTTTTCCATTGCTGGAAACACGCAAAATTCCTTCAAACATAGATATATTTTCCCACCCCCCAAATGGCCATACTTAATGTGCGCTAACTCTACTAATTTTGACCTTAAGTTCTCTGGTATACAAACTCTATATTGTTCTTTATTCTTACTTTTTTGAAACAAAATACCATTGTGAATTACAAAATTCTGTTTAATTTTATCATTATCATTAGCATCTAGTTTATCAATTATATCTCTCATTTTTTCATCTTGTTTTTGTTTCTCGGCTATGTTTTTTAACAACTTATTTACTTCCCTGTTTTCTACTCCTAACTTCAGATTGGTCTTGTATATATGAACTGTATTCATGTCTGCTTTGCTAACAAATTCACCATCGGTAACTCTAGATAACACATCAGCCGGAACATTTTCTTTTCCCTTCACATATTCAATTTCAAGGTTATACTCTTGTAGCACTAAGCTCCATCTCAAAAGTCTTGCATGAGTTAATCGACACGTCTTTAAAAAAGATAAACTTCTGTGGTCTGACCTTACTACAACCTTAAAATGCCCTATGATATATGATCTAAATTTTTTACATGCAAAAACTACAGCTAACAGTTCTTTTTCCGTAGTTGTATAACCTTTTTCTGCATTCATTAGCGCCCTACTAGCAAAACAAACTACTTCTTATTCTCCCTTTTCATTGTACTGATACAAGATCGCTGCTACATTTATATCTGATGCATCTGTATTGATATAAAAAGCTTTATTCCAATTAGGATGTTGTAGAATTACTGATTCTATGAATTTATCTTTAATCTGTTGAAAAATGTTTCTTTCCTTATCACCCCAGACCCACTTACTTTTACTGCCTAAAATATGGTTAAACTGAGCTGTAAGAAGCGAGTAATTGTTTTGAAAGATTCTGTAGTAGTTACATAGGCCTAGAAACCCTTGCAACTTCTTTAGACAATCTGGTTCCGGAAAATTCTGGATTTTTTTTATCTTTTCAGGATCCATTCTAACTCCTTCCCTACTTAACACAAAACCCAAAAAATTTACTTCGTCCTTGAAAAACTCTGTTTTCTTTAACTTTACTGTTGCACCATATTCCGCCAGCCTAGTCAAAACTTTATCAATATGACCTAAATGTTCTTCAAATGTATCTGAGGTAATTAATATATCATCTACATAGCAAGTTAAAAAATCAGAAAACTCAGATCCAAAAATACTATCCATGGCTTTAGTGAAAAGAGCTGTACTAACATTTAATCCAAAAGGGAGTCGCTTATACTGATAATTTTTTCCCGCAAATGTGAAAGCTACGTATTTTCTGGATTCTTCATCAAGTAATACTTGGTGAAAACCCATTGTTAAGTCAAGAGCAGTAAAATATTTTACATTCATAAACTTTTGCAATATTTCCTCTGTTGTCTCTGTTGATTGCCTATCAGGAGTAAGAAATGCATTTAATTTTCTTGAATCTAAACAAGTCCGTATTGTTAAGTCCTTTTTTACTACACAAACTAATGGATTTGAAAAGCTACTATTAGATGTTTCTATTATATCCATTTCTTTTAATAGTTTTAATTCTTCTTCAACTGCTTTTCTCTTATGAAATGGTACTGGATATGATTTACCTATGAATGGCGTCTCAACTTTCAAATTTAATTTTGCTACATAATCTTTAATACACCCAGGCTTATCAGAAAAAACTTTTTTATTTTTTAATAATACTTCTCGTAACCTATCTAGATTTTCACATTGTTGTCCCATTTCCTTGATTTTTTGCTCTATTTTTTGTTCAATGGTAAAATCTACTGGGTCCCTATTAAGTGTATTTATCTTATTTTCATAAGAAATTACTGACTCTACTTCATTTAACTGATTCTGAAACTCATCTTCCCTATCATAGGCTATCTGGTTTAGGAAATTTACCCTAACAATGTTTATACTCCCTACAACTTGACTATCATTACTTTCTCTTAGGTTAATTCTGTAGTATTTGCTTTCATATACCATGTTTAGTTTTCTTTCTTTAAAGTCAATGACAGCATTGTGCTTCATTAAAAAGTCACAACCTATCAAGAAATTAACATGTATTCCTTTTACTACTAGACAGTCTACTGGTACGATTAAATTTCCAAACTGTACTTCTACTTGAACCTGTTTCTCCACCTTTCGACTCCTAGCTCCGGTTATTCCCACTATCGAAGTATTTGATACTCTCAATTCCGGTATTTCATAATCTACACTCTTTTTTACTTGAAAATAAAATTCCTCTGACAGGATAGTGGCCTGTGACCCAGTATCGACTATCCCGCCACCTGTCAGTGATCCTATTTTCATTTCTACTTCCGGCAAAAATTGATTAATTTCTTCCCTAGGTCCAGTACTGAAATTATTTTCGTTCAACAGTTCTTCACTTAGATCTTCTTCACAAAATATGTTATTTGTTTGTTTAAGCCCTACCATACTTTTTAGATTCTTTTCTTTTCTTTCTTTTATTAACGCTTCTACTTTCCCTTTAATCACTTTAAATCCCTCGATATTTAAATGGACAAAATCATCTCTCCTATTTCCCTTACTATAAATAGTTCTTTCATAATACTCCATCTTACTTCCCGTCTTTTCATTCTTATCTATGAAATCACTACTTATGTCTAGAATCTCAACTTTTTCTTTTTCACTCAATCTTTTAATAGAATTGTTAATTGATTCTAACTTGTCAAAATGGTACGGGTCATTCAAGGCTAGTTTAGGTATAGGTGGCAGAGTACAAACTACTATCTCCTCACTATTCTCTTCTAAGATTTCAGTTAACTCATTTAAATCTTTAACTATTTCCTCTACCCCCTTTTTTCTCAAAAGATCATTGGTACCTATTAATACTATTACTTTTTTGCCCAGTGTCAACTTATTATCTTGTACTAAACCTTTTAAGTCCCTAACTGTTTGACCTCCTACACATAGGCCAACACACCAACGTCCACATACTGATTTTGCTTCTACATTTAATATTTGTCTATAAAACCTCACCATTTGTGAATCCCCCAATAACTCATAACCCCCCAATTTCCTCAACTCATTATTCTCTCCCTGGCTAGTCTCAGTATGTGGCGCGTTTTGTCAGTACTGATTCCTTCTGAAATAGTTATTCTGACCCCTAAAACTACCTCTTCCCCTTGAGTTTCCCCGAAAGTTCTGGTTACCCCGTTCCCTATCTTCATTCCGTCTTTCCTGATCTTTACCACCCTCATCTTCATTTGACTCTACCACATCTACCACCTGCGCTTTTACTTCCCTCTCAATACCTTGGTTTGTTTTGAAAGTTTCTTTTTTGTAAGACTGGTCATTGTTATATCTACTGTACGGCTCCTTACCTCCTTTATTGTAGTTATACCGGTTAGCATTGCTTGGCAAACTTTCTTTTTCTCTTACTAAACCAATATTCCTACACATAACCTCCATTTCCTGTTCATTTGTAATATCTTTTACTGTCATTACCGACTGAATCGACGCCCCTAAGCTCTCAGGCACATGCTTACAGATGTAGTTTAAGAACATGTCAATAGGCATTGGCTTATCCAACATCTTATTGATCTCATAGTACTTGAGAACATATGTCGCCAAATCTAACCTTCCATTGTTGAAATCTCCCTGTCCCATTAACTCATGCTCAAACTGACGTTGTCTTATCACCCCCCAATATTTCTTCTTAAATTCTCCCTTGAAACTGTCAAAGTTTTTTAACTTATCTAAATGTTGCCTAGCCCAGCTTTCTGGTTCCCCTTTAAGGTATTTAATGATGTTCAACAACTGTATTTCCCAATTGTCCCCTGACACTTCTACAAACTTTTCAGTAAACTTCAAAAATGTCATGGGATGAATTCCCAATTGCTCATTTTCAAACTTCACTAAGAAAAGTTCAGCATTTGCACTTATGGTGCTCAAAGATTTTGCTTCATAATTAACTATCCCCATGTTCGTTATCTTACCTTCAAATTTTTTAGACAATTGTTCAATTTGCTTAGCTATGTTAGGCCTATCCTTTTCTAGCGACTCAATTCTGTTAGTTACCACTATAGCCTCATTATCGTACCTCTCCTCTAACTGTTTTCCCTTCGACATACATTTATCAATCAACTTCCTGTTCATTACTACACTCTCCCTACTTTCACTATCTATTACTCTCAAGTTACTCTCAATACCTTCAACCCTTTCTTGCAACTCACCTGTCTTGTCCCTATTCTTCTTAACTTCATTAGTTATTACGCTACATTTGTCGTTTACTAGCTTTACGCTTAACTCATGTTTACTCTGAACCTCTATCTCTAATTCCTCAACCTTGTTACTAACCTTGTCCAACTTAACCTCCACTTTTTCAGTTCGTTCTCTCATTTCCACACTAAGTTGATCCAACTTGTCATTTACTTGTGTTATTTGTTGTGTTATAGCAGTGTTACTTTCTTTTATTTGTTTCATTATGGCGCTGAACATATCCATCATGTTTGTGTCAGTGTTAGAATTTATGTGTGCGTGTATGTGCTCTACTGTTGGCGAACTAGTCCTACTCCCCTCTACACTCGACTCACTTTCACTCACTACATCTACAACTTCCTGACTACCATTTACTAGGCTGTTATTTCCCTGATCATTCAAACTTGGCAAAGGTGAGGAACCCCAACCTCGAAAACTCTCAGTTCCTAACAAGCTATCCTCATCTTGATTGGACTCTGTCCCCCTTTTATTTTCTGCCACAGCTGCCATCTCTTATTTTAGTCCTAGGCCTATTTCAACTCAACTCACATAGCCCCACGTTGCTGGCCGCCAATTTGTAACTTGTACCTCACTTTATTAATTAATATTTTTTAATTCATATCTTATTCTACAATTAAAAATTTGATAGGCCTATTTTCTTCTTATCTCAGGGTCGTTTTTTATGGGTGCGTGGTGGGAGCTATGTAAGATGAATGAAAGTCATTTCAATAATCAAAATTCTATAATGATTTCAAGTTAGAAAATAATAAAATACAAACTTACTTATTAAAAAAGAGGGAAAGGAACATAGAAATTATCCTACTCCTATTTTTAGGCTATAGGAAAGGAAACAAAGAAGTTATGTCGTAACTATCAGAAAATGTTATTTTGATACAAATCAATATTAGTTCTTACTTTGAAGTTTATCCTTTTCTTTTTAATTCAATTTAGAATGTTACTAAACGTTTATCGGTTCATAATGATTATTGAGACATTGCGCAATAAGTCTCCTGATCCGGTTTCCTACTTACGCCAATTTTTCTTCTTTTCTTTATTTAATATTATTCATCACTAACTCACTGGTTGATATGTTTTAAGAAAACCAATAATTAAAAAGTCACATTATGTTGTGAAACAATTCAGCCTGCTCAAAAGCTAGGACGTATGTCCTCACTTCATGGCAGTGGAAGCAAGACAAAGCTTCCTTCACGCTCATGAGTCTCGTATCAAGAAAAATGACGAAACTACTTAATCCTTTGTCTAAAAGCCTTAGTCATCAAAGAAATGTCCCTTTGCCTCGTGATTTGTATTAATAAATAAGACCCCTCTAGGCATCTAATGAATCCTCGCAATCCCATTGGTTGAGTCTGTCACTTGACTCCAAAGAGACTCACCTTTTTGGAATGCACAGAGACTCGAGTTACTATGATTTTTACCACTATATTTCAAGATTTCTCTTATTTTTATCCTTATTTCCAACTAATAACCTCCTTCACTCATCTATATTTTGTCCGAAACTATAATTTCTGTATCCCTATTTTCAACTTATAACCTCCTTCACTCATCTGACACTCATCTAAACTTCAATTCTTGCATTTAACAATTTAAGGTTATGTAATTTAATTTATTAAATTATTTACAATTTACTCGTCAACAGTATATTTTATTATTATAGATGTAATTTTGAGATTCTTTTATCCTTTAACAATTTTGATTTTATCCGTTAGTTTATCCTTAATCACGTCATTTGTTATTGATCAATTGTTGCTCAATAGGTTTGCAATTACATTGTAAATTTTATCCATTTCTTCTCTTCCTACCTATATTTCCTAAACTAAATCATTTCTTTACTACAATTTGGACTTACCGGTATGTAAAAAGTTTTTAATAGGCTAATCTTTTAATTTCACTAAATAGGCCTATAGCCTATTTTGACCATTTTATTTATATTTTATATGAAATCCTTTTTATTAGGCCATATATATATATGTGACCCGCTACAACCCCAAAAAGTTATGCCATAGTTAAGAGTAGTATCCTTAGTAAACTATCATCAAAGTGGCAATGTCAACTGATTTGGATAAAATAAGAATTACAAAATGATCTTTACTGGGGTTAATTTATTCTCTGATATTGATTAAGCTTCACCCACCTTAGAAGATTTCTGTGCGGAATATACATCCTCCGAAGTCAACACATAAAACACAGTCACAACCACGAACACACACGGACTTTACAACACGAAAATCGGGCCCTCGCACAACATCCACGTTCTGCAGGTAAATAAAAACAACCCGCTTCTTCAGGATTTAATTATGGCAGTCTAGATGGTCAACTGCGTAGCCACTTCGAACTGACGCAGGTCGTGGTGCGTCTTTCGGAGCAGCTACGCAGCTGACCATCTATACTGCCATAATTACATCCTGAATAAGCGGGTTGTTTTATTTACCCACGAAACGTCGATGTTGTGCGAGGGCAAGATTTTCGTGTTGTAAAGTCCGTGTGTGTTCATGGTTGTGAATGTTTTTTTATGTGTTGACTTCCGAGCCTGTATATACCACACAGAATCTTCTAAGGTGGGTGAAGCCTAATCAATATCAGAAGATCAATTATTACTCCCAGAATTGTTGTAGAATTAGTACAGTTACATGGTAGATTAATATTATGGTTGCATGATGAATGTGGATTCTGGTAATTTGTTTGGAATTTACAAAAACAGACTTGTCTTGATTCAAAAGCCCATTAACCTCAAAGCATCTTTCTAGTAGGGGTGTGCGAGTACTTGAAATGTAATTTTTTTAATGTAAGTGTTTGTATTATGGCTTGTATTACATAGGTTTCACCTGATATATGACATTGTCAATGATTTGTACAAAAATTAATATGGCAAATAAAGAATTTGATTTGAAACTTTGAGTGTTTGGCCGAGTATTTTAATACTCAAACTCGACTCAAAGTTTTGACAAATACTCGAAAGTTCGAGCACTTCCTGCCAATTTCCGGGCGATCGCTAACGATTGTGACCGGCCAAATCGCGTAGTAACGGCCGCAAAAGGCGATCGCATCATGTAATAGACGATGGGAAACATAGTATCGGCCAAAAATTACAGCTGGATCATGTAATAAAGACCAGAAATGAGAATGGTATACATAATATCGGCAAAAGTGGTGACTGGACCACTTAATATCGGCCGTAACTAACGATTTCATCATCTAATATTGATTATAAGCGATATCTGGACCAGGTGATATTGGCCAAATGACAACCGGACCGTGTTTTATCGGTTTGAAACGAGTGTCAAACCATGTTTTGTTTGTAAATACATAATACAATTTGATTGTACTGGCCAAAATGTTATATTATTACTCATGTATTATTTTAAAACCATGTTAGGATTAAAAAATCTGGAATGGTATTCATATCCCATTACACTATTTAAAACTACCAACTGATGGCAAATACTCGCTCAAAAATACTCAAAATTCAAAAATAATTGGCACTACTCGATTTGACTCGACTCAATTAAAAAAAAAATTACTATGCACACCCCTACTTTCCAGCTTATGAAAAGCATGTTCTATTGTCTGTGAGAGCATTAATTTATCAGGATGTGTAAAAATGGCATCAGCAAACATAATGAATATTGATTGAATTTATCATCTGGATAGAAATGAAACCAATTTGTTGGTTTCACTCACATATGACACTCCATAGAATTGCAATTTCCTGATTAAAATATCATGAATGACACAGTCGAAAGCTCTTGACAGATCACAGAAAAGACTAACTACATTCCGTGACCCGTCAAGAACATTAGCAAACTCAGATACAACGCTAAATATGGCATCAGTAGTGCTCTTACCCTTCCTGAATACATTTCCGGCTAATATGATGTGTCGCGTCTTTAATTACAGCCCAAATTATGCGGTCCGGTCGTCTATTACATTTGTTCGGTTGTTGTTTATGACCGATTTTTGTTTCCTGCTGGCATTTTCCTCCGATTTTACATAGGTTTGTCGTCTTATGCGGCGTTACTATGCAATTTAGCTGTTCCCACTCATTCTAAATACTCGCTCAAACTTATGATTATCTTTGAAAACTTTTGAGTCAAATTGAGAATTGAAATACTCGACCAAAATACTCGAATAAATACCAAAACCTTAGTACTCGCACACCCCTACAGGAAATATGATGTGATATGGGCTTGGTTGCCCTCTGGATGTCCCCCACATCCTGCAACCATTCCACATACTGACACCTCTAGCCACAGCAGTGAAACCGCAGATATAACACAAGCACGATCCATCTGCCACACAACCATGTCCATATTCGTGTTGCATGGCAGCTACAGCAGTCATAGTGTCATTGTGTTGTGCATAACTGTCATTCATTGTAACACTAACCAATCAATAAAATGTAAATTATGTGGGAAGAATTTTTCAGCAGATGCAGCACCCGGCAAAAATGAATGGATTGTTTATTGGGAACAAATTATAATCTACCAGGTTTTAATAAAAAAAGGTGTTGGTAAATCAAATAAATGTGAATACTAATTGCACTAAGATGCACGGCTAACTTACCTGTCAAGCAGGCTGTACAAATGGCAGTTATCAATGCTCGAATGAACTCAAGACTTCCAACTCTGTCTCCAACAAAATGGGGAACCTATTACACAAAACAACACTTAACGACTTTACAAGTTTAACTATCTGTGAGTGTGTAATTCACATAACTATTATTAATCATCATACCAGACAAATTGATTTATCCTTTATTGATGAATAAAATGTTTCTCATTGAACTATAGTCTTTTTAGGAATTAAAATTAACCAAAGATTTATTCTACTTTCGATGTGTGTCCATAACTAGCATCAACACAGTATCAAAAACAGGGTACCTACTGAAACTCTCATGTCAAATTTCCAACAGAGGACTCCAAACAGTCATTATAAAACGTACAGGTTTTCATCATAATTATTTTTTTGGGAAACAAACTGGAGTTTTGCAGTTGAGTGAAAACTTAACTTGGAATAATAACATTTTAAATTCAACACATTGCCTCCAGTTGGTACCAAATATGGGTTCACTGGTGTGTTCCCATCAGACCGAGCTAAATACTTGAAACCGTTAAAACAGATTGAGTCATTTTTACCAATCGTTACCCAGGAACTGATTATTTTCTTTACAATTTCAACCATTAATATATCTTTATTCGTCATCTGCTCAACACTGGTACATTGAATAATAGTGTCAAACAGTCCTACATACATTCATTATAGTACAATATACGTTTTTAGTATAAACAAATTTGTATCAAATAAATTTACATTAGATTAACATGTTATCATTACAAGTTCTTTTGCTAATCCAAATTACTTGAGATTTAAAGAGTGTTTCCAGCTAAAACTAAACAGCACCTTGATAAAAGTCATCAAAATAATAAATAGCCTGTTCAACTAAAAAACTGTTTAATCTTTTCTTATATATATTTCAATTGTTTTCCTTTTTTATAGAACTTGTAATGTATTTAAGAAATTTTGATATAGAGTCTTATTTTCATAGAATTTTAAATGATTTTGAGCAGTCTTGAAATAATTCCTACCTCTTGTGTTGTAAGGGTGAGTTTGATTGTTTAAGAATATTTTTTTAAATTGGTTTTTACATAAACTGAAGAGTTAAAAATGTACTATCCGTAAACTGTCAAAATGTTAAGGTCTATGAAGTGTCCTTTTGCCGATTCATCTTTTTCTAACTTAAACATAATTCTGACAGGTAGCTATTTTTACTCTTAAGAACCATATGATGTAAAGCAGGTGACTGTGCCAAAAGCTTTAAATGCTACATTAATTGAGGAGATGCAGTTTGAATTTAGTGCATGTAGTTATAATACAACAAGTAAGATTATCATTATTGGAGTTTATAGATCACCTAATTCAACTTATAACATTTTTCTGGATAGGCTTAGTCTCCTAATAGAATATTTTAGAAAAAAATGCTAGAATAATAGTAGGGGGCGAATTTAATATTGACGGGTTAAAAAATGATAATAAGCATAAGGCATTTAAAGAAGCATTAAGGGGCCAAAACATGAAGTATTTAATTGACTTTCCCACAAGAGTAACTGAACGCACAAAAACAGCTATAGACAATTTTTTAATAAATAATATTGATTCAAATTGTACTAGAGTAGAAGGTCTTATAACTAGTTTATCAGACCATGATGGCCAATTGCTGGAAACAAAATTTGAAAATTCAATAAAAAAGGAAGTTTGCCAGTAAAACAAGAAGTGCGAAGGTTCTCACAAGAAAACATAAAATATTTTTCACAACAATTATCGAAAGAAACATGGGATGATATATATCCTGCCCAAGTGGAAAGAAAGTATGATAATTTTCATAATTTATTTAGTTTCTATTTTGATCAGACATTTCCCAAAACTCTTATTACAAAAAGGAATAGAGCAAGTAATTGGATAACAGAAGAAATTAAAACTGAAAGAGTAAATACTAAGCAATTAACTAAAGAGTATAGGAAAAACAAAAGTTAGGTGTTGAAAGTTAAGCTAAATCAAGCAAAGAAGTATTATAAGTATAAATTAAACCAAGCAAAATCAAACTTTTTTCAAATAAAAATTAACAAATCCACTAATATTCAAAAAACTGTATGGGGACTAATAAATTCAGAAGTAGGGGTAAAAGAAAGGGAAAAATATAAAAATATTTCTTTGAGAGATGGAGCAGAAATCATCAGATCCTAAGTTGGCAGCCAATTCATTCAATCATCACTTTGTTAATGTAGTAAAGGATATAAGTTTAAATTACATTGTCAATTTGAATATATCCAGTAATGTAAATAATGACATGTTGATAAAGCCAAAATTTTATTCAAGAACTATAGATAAGAGAGAGGTGGAAAAAATAATAGAAGCACTTAAAAACAAAAACTCCAGTGGTAAGGATGAAGTTCCAGTTACGGTAATTAAGGCTGTAAAAACAAATTTAAGTACAATTTTATGTCACCTAATAAATTCCTCGTTTGTTTCAAGTATATTTCCAATTCAATTAAAACAAGCAAAAATAATACCTATTCATAAAAAAAGAAGACACAAATAATATTCTTAATTATCGTCCAGTATCTGTTCTAAAAACCATCTCAAAAATATACGAAAAAGTAGTACATTTACAGATCACAGAGTTTTTTGAAAAATTTCATTTATTAGACGAAGGCCAGCACGGTTTTAGATCGGGAAGATCAGTCATGAGTGCTGCTATATCATTCATTGAATCAATGATTGAATCAGTTGATAAAGTAAATCATACAATTGGGGTGTTCATGGATATCTTATGTAAATGAACTATGACACTATTTATTGTACTACATGTGCAACAAATGAATAAAGATTTATGACTATGACTATATCTATTGCAGATTTTTTTGCTCAACTAAATAGGCAGATACCAAATGCCAAATGAGAATGAATAAACAACAAATAAATCATTCTTAAGTCAAAACATTACAAAGAGCTGACGTCACATCTTGTCTTTGTGTAAAACATACATAACATACAGGTAACAAATAATATGTCATACCGATAACTAATGTAATTTGTTTTAGTCAAATTTTAGTAAACATTTTGATGTTCAAAATTCTTTGTTTTAACAGCATTTAACTGTGAAGGAGAAATTTTATTTGTGATACATTTCTTTATGTACTAAACAAATTGTGAAAAATACAATTTGGGTGACAATGTTTTTCTTCTTAGATATGTTTGATGTTGGTCTATAGTTAATATTTTACATTATATTTCCTATTGCTGACCAATTGTCACTCATAAGGGAGCCATGCTCACAAGCTCAGACTGGAAAAAAACTTTTGAAAATATATTATTTCTTTAGTTGTGGCCACTTTTATTAATCAGTAATAACATATTGGGCGGAAGGGCGTAAATGGGCAGTTGTGGCTGTTACAAATGGGTTGACCCCTGTTCAAAGTATGCTGTGCGATTAAGGCCTGCACACAATGTAGCGGTGTGAGCGGTGGCGGTAGCGGTGCAATTTTTAACTCCCCCACCATCCCCCATCATTGCCTCACCGATTTTGCTGGGGTGTTCACTCTAGAGCGGTTCTGCACCGCAGCGGAGACAGCAGTCTGCAGTTATTTTTCATTTATGAGTATGCACTGTTCAGTCGACAAGTGCGGTGTTATTAGTTATATCGTTGAAATATGTATTCTTCAAACGACGATGAAGACATGTTGCTATGGTTTGCTGGTAGCTGAAGAATAAGATCTCAAAAGTATGGACAAGGTACATGACATCAACAAACGACAGTTAAAGCATGGGTAATACCACCGTATATTGATGCTTGAACTGAGAAAAGACGAGACACTATTTTCAGAATGACAGTATCATGATTTAACGAACTACTTAAACTAATTAGTGATTTAACCCTCAGTGGTTTAGTGGTCAATGGTGAATTGCTCAATGACAGGGTGAATTCGGTGATTTTACAAACTACTTTTGGAAAATTTGGATAAACTCCAATTATAAAGTAAATATATTCGTTTTGTTTATAAAGAACAGAAGAATGTGAAAATACAAAACAAACTAACAATGATTGGAAGAGAAAATGTTTAGAAAAAGATTACAAAAGAAATGATTTAACCATTAAAAAGGTTTGTATGGACAATTCATTATACAAATTTTGCAGGAATCTCATCCTTACGTACGATTATTGTATATAAACCCAAAAAAATATTATATTTTATATGAATTATCTTGAAATATATTTTTAAAATACTGATTTTAACACCGATTGCTGGAATTGTAAACAAATGCTGTAAAAAAATACCTAAAATAGTAAACCTTACATATTTGAAGGTTATAAAATAGAAAAAAAAATTATTATGTATAGGAGGAATGTTTTAAAGCCAGGCTCGTCGCACCGCTGTCACCGCCGGGCGGTGAAATGGAACATGCTGCATCTCGGCGGTGCGGTGGCGCGGGCGGTATACCGCTACTGCTCGCACCATTCAAGTTATTTACTTCCATGGTACTAAATCACCGAGCGAATATCGCACCACTACCGCTCAGGTGTGTGCACCCCTTTATAGTGGGGTTCCTGCTTTTGAGCTATGACTAGCATGTCATGCTCAATTGTTTTATGTCCTACCTCTGTGGTGGCATTGTGTTCTTTTTTGTTTCTGCCAAATGTCTTTACAGGCGCCATGGTTGCAACTGGGGTGGCAGGATAACCTGAACAACATCAATGTGGTTTTGTTTCATTCAAGTTTTAATCTTCCATAATCGTACCTGCCACCCTAGGATGAACTTCTAAACGTCGCGGAGCACTGCTACAGACAAGTTTTCTTCTATTTTTGCCATTTATAATTGAATTTTTCAACACTTGTAAATTCTCATTCACAGCCACATGGTCACATTTTTCATTTCCCTAGTAATTCTGTTTTATCCAAGTGTCCGCCTACCACTGCCACTGCACCCCACTCTTCAGAGATGCTGCCTCTGCCCCACACGCCACATGCTGGACAGAGCTATGGGTCATCCCTTTCTCACCTCCGGCCCACCTGGTAGTCCTGCTACTACAAACTACAACTTCGGACTGGGTGAGACCAATCCAATTTTAAAGCTCATGAAAGAAGAAAAGGGGAAGAGTTAAATTAATATCGTGAAGAATCAGAACTATAAGCGGGGAGTGTATTTCATGATGGACTTGAGTAGTTGGCTCTGATATTTTTGCTTAAATGTTTTGTTTTTTCTTCGTCTTTGTGTCTTCTTCGTTTGATGTTGTTAGTTGTTATTTATTTATTCTGTTATTGTTCACTCTCAGATGGGAAATGTATCTTCATTTTGCAATGGTAATATTTCAAGAAAAATAAATTAAAGAAGAATATTTTTGCACTTAAACCTATTTTTTTTTATTGTTAAGAAAAGTTAAGCCAGTTTTTAGAAACAAAGTACAATTTTCTGAGTAAAAGGATTTATTGACATATTTGTTCTGTGCCCAGAAATGAAAAACAAAAACTATTGTATGCAATAAATGTGTTACATTTCTTTAATGCTTGCTGCTATGTTGCCACTCTTGTTTATTTTTTCTTGGGGATTTTTATAGAGAACATGTTCTTGCACGATCCATGAATTGTTTGTTTTTATTTTGCCTCACTTTTTTATTGGTGTGCAAGCCCCATCTCGCGCACATGGAGACACGCTTCCATAGGTTGACTTCTCTTTATGGGGGCGAGGGCAGGGGGCAGGACTCACTTTATTGGAAAAGTATTATGTTTCAAAATCAAGCATACAAACAAAAACATGTCTATCACATGCAATTTAGTTACTATAATATGTGTTCACGTTTGGCAAAGTACACATAGAAAACAATACATCAGTATTAAGTCTTTGATACAAATATGCACTTTTTCATCATAACTGACTTTTTACCAGTGTTATCTATTGTAAAACCTCCTGACAGGAATTTATGTTGTAAAAAGTATACAGAGTGTTAGTAGGCCAACTCACAGAGATAAAATGGAACATTTTGTCACAAGGTGTATTTTTTAGCATGAGCCGGATCATTTTTCCCTGGACCTCATCCATAGACACTTGACCAGTGTTACTTGGCTCACAGGGGGGTGGGTGCTGGAGTGACTGCAACAACCATAAACGATTATAAAACTTACTGAAACAATTACATTATGCAAAACAAAATATAAACACACAAATATATAAAAAAACATTAAACAAATATTAACAATTTTAACTTTAAGAGATAGAATAAGACTAGGTTTTTTTTTTAAATCTTATTGTACTAGTACCGAACTTAGATCTCATTAAAGTTAAAGGAAAGCTTAAAAATAAAGGGAGATTAGATAAAATTTCAATTATATTTTACAATCAAATAATACATGAAGAGCAGCATGGTCAGTAATAAGGAATACAAGGGGAAAAAATAGAAATCAAATGCTTTAGGCACAAAAGACGCCAACAGTACATTATAATTCATTCATTTCATTGTTGCTGGATTAGGAAACCCCAGCATAGCTGCTAGGCACGTCTTCCACAAGCGGGAATTTTGCGCAGATTACCGGAAGGATAGGATATAGCAGGAAAGGAAGTGTGGGATGAGACAGGCAGCCAAATTTACCTTTCAGAGGGCCAACTCCCGTGCTCCTGTGACAGCTGTGATCAAGCTCAAACAGGCGAACCCGCTCAGCCCTCCAACTGGCCAACTCAACTGACAGGGTATCCATGTACAACAGCTAAGGACTATACATTCTTAGGTTGGGGACCAAACCCGGAGTTTCCGTCCCCAGCCGCTGCAAATGGAGGGACCGAGGTGAAAGGGAAGTTTGTCATAATGGACAGCCAAAAGACTATATGTAATGACAACTTCATTTTCTGTACCCAATGATATCTTATATCTATAAAAGGCTAAGCCCTGGCTGGCTGACTGACTGACTGACTCACTCATCACTAATTCTCCACCTTCCCATGTAGGAAGAGAGCTGAAATTTTGTACACTGATTCTTTAGGCATAGAATAGGAAAACTAAATGGTTTTCATCCTGATCTGACCAGGATGGTCTTAGGGCTCCGCCAGAGATCCCGACAAAGTTCCCATGTATTTCTTATGGACATTCATTTTTGTTTGAGCAAATGAAAATACAAACAGCTGAACTTGATTCGTAGTAGTTCCAAGGGCTAACCACAGAATGCAGCACACACAACTGTCATAGTTTTTTATAAATTATTTGCGGGGCAAAGCCTGCGGGAACAGCTAGTATATGTATATATATAAATATATATATATGATATTGATATTGATACAGACCCCTAGGCGAACCCAGCTACTGTCTCATGAGAAAGGGAGGTGCTTTGCTGGTTGAAACCTAGAAGCTTCAAACACCTTGAGGATAGGAAGGGGAGGGGTTATACCTGAAATGTTTGAAAATTGTTACCATTCTATACCTGAAATGTTTGAAAATTGTTACCATTCAATACCTAATTGCATTCCATTACCTGATGCTAGCTCCGCACCGTCCACACTCTCCTGGAATGGAGGAACTTTTGGGGTTCTCACCTGGGTTACAAGATTGATCCCTCCACCGTTTCCCTTTCTTAACCTAATTATACTTAGCGTTGTGAGAAACCAGGGGGCCTCCCGATTTGTTTTTAACCAATGTTCCTCCTTCCATTTGGCTCGTGGTCAGCACAGAACTCCATCATCGACGGAGGCGGTACAAGAAACAGACAAAAAATCATTAGATGTTTTTATTTGATGCCGCATTGGCTAGATACCTAGCGCGGTGCAATGGTGCCATCCCATCCCCAGGTGAGTGCGCCACTACTCGGACCCTGCAGAGTGGGGACAGCTAGTATATGTACAGGGTGATTACAAATGAAATAGACAACTTCAATAGCCTCTACAAAATTAAACTGGTGTATTTCAACATAGTAAGTGATATAGGTTTGTAGGGAATTTCTTAAAGTTTATGTTGGTACAACTGTTGCTGGCTATTGTTGTTGGCTGCTCCGTCTCACTGGCACTCAGACGTCAGAGGGTATCTGGATGAACATCTTCCTAGACGATGGATCGGCCGTGCAAGTGAGGAAAACGTTGTGTTTCAGCCGTGGCCACCTCGTAGTCCGGACCTAACGCCCTGCGACTATTTCTTGTGGGGCTATGTAAAAGACAGAGTTTTCGTACCACCGCTTCCTGTTGATATTGATGATCTTAAACAACGAATCACAAATGCTCTTGCTACAGTTGACCGTGAGATGCTTAGTCGTGTGTGGTCAGAATTCGACTACCGTGTTGATATCTGTCGTGTTGCAAATGGTGCACACATTGAACATCTGTAAATATTTTCAATAAAAACTTAAAGAATTCTTCTATATAATCATGTAAGTAATGATCTAAACTTTTAAATAATTAATTTTCTACAAGCTATCAAAACTGTCTATTTCATTTTAGAAAAATGAATAGTTTTCCCTCAAAATTCACGTCAAGACCTTTAAAATGATACCCCTCCCATCCTTCTACGGCCATCCAGTCACTCACAATTTCTTTACAAAAATTTGACTTACGGAATTATATATAGAGATATATAATTCCGTAAGTCAAATTTTTGTAAAGAAATTGTGAGTGACTGGATGGCCGTAGAAGGATGGGAGGGGTATCATTTTAAAGGTCTTGACGTGAATTTTGAGGGAAAACTATTCATTTTTCTTATTTTTTTTACCATAAATTCGCAACAGAATAAAACTTTTCCCATTAAAACAACATGGGGTTTAATTTGTTTACATCTTTTGAAATTAAAACAGCTGTGCCACAGAGTTAAATTAGCCTTTGATATTGATACCAGCTGTACTTATTCAGTTTGTTTACTTTTAAACTACAGCAATGTATAGTTGTTTAGGAATGGACATTTTATTAAAAACATAAGACAGTATAATAATATTATATTATAATGCTAGAAAATCAGTGCTTATTTATAAATGACCAATGAAGGTTGATAAAAAATTTATGTATTTTGGTTTTTTAGGGGCTTTTGCCCCTACAAGCCCCTAGTATATATATATATATATACATAAATTTTGAACGAACCCCCAAAACGTGTTCAGGGAGACCTATTATGAACTTCTATAGTGGTCCCGGGCTTAAGTTTCACCATGCAGGTCATGCTAATAGTTCACTTTCGATAGAAAATTCACTAATAAGGCTATTTTTGTGAATGGGCAACCAGCAAAACTATTAGGTTTAAAATCATGGTTGATGTGTTATATTTGAAAGCCCTTGGCATCCAGATTTGCCTTTTGGGGGGTTGGAAGATACCCGCCTTCAGGGCTCTGCCCCCTGGGCTAAAAAAAGTGACAAAGTTAATCTTATGAAAGAATATAAATAAAAGTAATTTAACAATTTGACTGTGCGTGGAACGCCGGCATCCCATCGCGGTCCCGCGGCGCGCGTGCATGGAGTACCAGTTTCCCACCAAGTCCGCTTAGAAACAATGACTCAGTGTGAGCTCAGGCTGGGCCAGAGGAAGACAATATTTTTTGCGTGTGACGCTCAGGATGCGAGCTTTATTTTGGTGTAGGTTGGTAGTAAATTTCCCCCAATTTCCCGACTGTCACAGGACTTCCCTGTATTCGTTTTCGTCCCACTTAGTCCCTCTATATGGCGACCCTGGTTGACTACTGCTATCTGGATTGTGCTGCGACCTGTTGGCGCTTTGTAGAACTACGTCCAGTTGTGTTGTAACGCAGTATGGCACCGTTCAGTGATTTAGTCATTCGTTAGCCGGGAATTGAAAATGTGACCGCACCAATCGGAACAGTTGCCGCGTGGCAGGAACACGCCCCACGTCCCACGCGCAGTCAAAGTGTTGACATCAAACAGCCGTTTAAAGAAAACTTCTGGAATGCCATCTTAATTAGACTAATAAGACAGTATATGACCTGGATATTCCCAAAATTAAAAAAATTGGTGAATTCGAGCTGCTTGATTTGCTAATTGTCAATTAATTGAATGGAGCTATTTTATTAGATCAGCTGATCAAAAATAAATGACCTACGGTTGTTCACAATTATCTTTACAGATTGTAGCATTAACTTACATTAAAATCTCGCTTATTGGATCATTTTAGGCATTTTATTATAGTAGGATAAAACAATAACTTTAACAATATACAAAATATATTTAGAAATATCTCTAAAATGTGGGTAATCATATTTTCTTAACTAACAGTAACATCTAGTGTACATCAAGTATAGAGAATATGTTGCATAAAGACCCTACCAAGTTCTGGGCTTATATTAAAGGTTCATGGAAGCATAACATGGAGGGGACAAGTATGATTTGCGAAGGCACAGAAACTCACTCCTCAACTGATATAGCAAATAAATTTGCAGATTTGTTTCACTAACATTTGTTATGACCACCTAGTCAGTTAGAAATCAATCAAGCATTGTCTTCACATATTTTAAGTGGTGAATCCTGTCATGTATTAACCCTTTTAGTGCCAACGTCCGATTAATCGGACATCAAGAGTTACAGTCGAAAAATGCCAACGTCCGATTAATCGGCCGCCGTGAGGTCCGCGCGAAAAGTGCCAACGTCCGATTAATCGGACGCCGCGAGGTCCGCGCGAAAAGTGCCGACGTCCGATTTTACGGACGTTGTGAAAACGCGCTGTATTTAGGTTAAAAATTGGTATAATCCCCATGATTTTATGTTTATCATAACCACAATTAAACGTACAATTCACCGATTCTTTTATATAGTACTTCTGTAATATTTAGTCGGCTGTGATCACGCAACAAAATTTCTCCATGGCAACGTCAGCTGACGACACCGGCTGATGTTTGTTATTGTTATTGTTGTGTTCGGCTGCTAGTGGTGAGTTCTGAGTTGATGTTTTGTTTATTGTGGCGTAATTATGGAACGAAATCGTTCAAGATCTCCTATAAATGATGAAGCTATTGATGAAATTCTTGATGACTTCCTAGACGACAATTTTATTAGTGATGTTCCGGACGAAAGTGACAATAACGACGAAATCAGAGAAAATGAAAGTAGTACAAGTGTTGCAGACGATACAGAGAGCGACCCCGATTACAACCCGAACACAGATTTGCAAGGAAATAAAAGGCGTTTTCTTTCTTTAAATGTTGGAAGGTTAAATTATAACTTGACACCAAGTTCTGATGAAGATGACCCCCCGCGCCGGCCCCTCGTTACTGCTTGCCTGGCTCCTGAATCTGCCAGCACTTCAACAGCTAGTCCTAGGCCTAACCCTACTGCACCTAGTTCAGTGCCAAGGCCTAGAGGAAGGCCTCGAAATGATGTAGACCTTAATGTCGATGGTGAAGAGGATGTGAGCGAGGATGAGAATGGTACTGGATGGACGGAAGTGACTGAGGGAGCTGATGAAGTTATCACTCACAACTTTGATTTTCATGAAATTCCTGGGGTAAAACACTAGAGGTGTGCGAATAGTGAATTTTTAGTTCGGATCGGTTTCGGTTCGGATAGCTTAAGTTCGGGTCGGATACGGATCGGATAGTAATGGTTTCGGATCGGATAATTTTCGGATTCGGATATTTACTTTGCCAGTACCGCACGTTACATCGATCTCTAAGAATTACCATATTTTCAAGTCGGAACTTAAAATTTTTATTTCCCTTGCAAGATTTGAATATACGATATTTCAGATAGTTAATTTTATTCAATAGGTACACAACAAGTGGTTATTATTTGTACAACTGTATCTTTCTGAGTACCTAATGGCTGGAGACTACAATGACATCACCAGAAAACAGCATTTCTATTTGGAGGAGGAATATACCAATCTGTGCACATACACAAGAATACTCTGCAGTGAAAAATACAAGAAATATGTTTACTGGATGAGCACGAACCTTTGTAATTTGACAACATTACATTTGTTATTAAATCAGTAAATAAAACTCACAGTCTATGATGTTTTTATTTGAATAGCCATTGTTCCTTCACTAATTTAAATAGTATTATATAACAAATTAACTGGTAGGCTAATACAAATAATTGAACTGGTTGTAAACAAATAGCATTGTATTATTTATTTTGGAGATTAGATGATAAAAGAATCAAATGTTTATGAATACATCAAAAATATAATAATAATGTTTTTGGCAATATCACAACTTCCAAACTGTGATTGTAAAACTTAGTAACCTAGTAAAGGTCAAATAACAAACTACTTGACTTTAGTGGTAACAAAAAATTACAAGTTCAAAAATAATAATTTTGGTAAAGTTATATAATTTAATAAAAGTAGGCCTAGTTTAGGCTACTCAACTTCAATCATTTAATGTCACCCTGACTATCAGCCTTGTCATTGTGATATAACTCCTTATTAGCCTATTTGGATGTAGTACAAAACCAAACATATACATATGGTCAGACAAGAGAAAAAACAAGGAAACATTTTAATATGATGACTGCCTGGTTATTAAAAGACCAGAATCACCGATGTTAAAAAGAAGCAGACATCACAACATACTACTAGGCCTAGCACAACTTGGACAGTGACAAAATGATTCAGTAGGCCTTCTCTGTATAAATTAACCAAAACATCCATGACCAAATAATTTCCTTTGTTTATAAATTTACTAACTAGTTTGAATGTTTTTTGTTTACTAAACAATATAAACTTTGTCACCGGAATGTAAACATAAACATAACCTTAAAGCTTGCATTTCAGACATTCAGCGACTTCACTATCGGCTTCGTTCTTTATAAAGAATTTCCATATGATGCTAATCCTTTTCGGTTCCATTTTAAAGAAATGAATTGTTCAAAATCAAATAATAACCGAACGATGAAACTTGTGTAAATAAATTATAGATAACTAAGCTATACTTTCGCGAATCCGTCATCGCTGCTTCGCGTCGTCGTAATCCACACAACGAGTTTAAAAAGTGAAGGCTTTTCTTGGAGTATGAGAGCTCTAGATAAATTAAGCTCGTTGATCATACGGGGAAACTTCCCCGTAGAGAAAGCTATGTAACTCGTTTTGTGCATGTCAGCAATATTTTACTCAGGGTTTTAAAGGTACCTATTGAATAGAAAAATGTCAGTAGCAGCAATTTTAAATTTCATACACTAACATTTATGATTGCGTATTGCGACTTTGGAATTACGACTTACTCTATGAGAGCTTGCTCATTGAATCGTGAGATTTTGATACAGTCGCATATCGACTATCAACTTTAAATTATCGACTTATTCGCCAGTAATCCACTACTGTTGTCTCGTTATCTGCGTCTATCCCGTGAATCTTGAATCGACATCGAATAGCAATGATGTATACACTTGCGATTGTTAACATCAAAAACGTTTGCTATCGCTCATTGCTCTGTATAGACCGTATTTATTCTTTGTTGCTACAGTGATGTACGATCCGGCCGTGTATCGCGATAAGATACATCGCGAATCTACACAAATATCGTATCGATCCGTACCGAAACCGAACAACAAGTGACCGGCATTGCGTCACGTTTACGTTATTTTGAACGACGTCGTCAGAGTCAAAGCGTTTAGTAATGGTCCAAACTTATTTATTATTTTGTTTCTGGCTTATTATACCCAGATATACAGTCTATCCGAATAAGTCGGATTTATACTGGACCTTATCGAATATCGAAAAAACCTTCGGATCGGATTCGGATATCCGATCCGATCCGAAACCGAACCGGCTTTTCGGATATCCGCACACCTCTATAAAACACTGCCCTCCAAGAAACTCTCCACCTATAGACTATTTTAAATTGTTCTTTACTGTTAATTTGATCACTGTTATTTGTTGAGAACACAAACAAATATGCCAAGAAGTTTATCGAAAAAAACCGAGACCGATTAAGACCTCATAGTCGTAGTAACAAGTGGAAAGACGTGACACTCCTCGAAATGCAAGCGTTTATCGCTGTGCTGCTTAACATGGGGCTTATTAAGAAACCTACAATATTTAGTTATTGGAACACTGCCAGTAGTCAATTTACCCCATGGTTCACCAGAATGTTTAACCGTAACAGATTTCAGGCCATATTGCAGTTCTTTCATATGGTGGATACATCTTTGCTTTCCAAACCAACAGAACCTAACTACGACCCTTGCGCTAGATTTAGTCCATTGATTGACCACTTTAACAGAGTTTCTAAGTTTCACTTTACCCCAAATAAGAATGTCTCTATAGATGAGAGTATGGTAAGCACCAAATCTCATTCTCAATTGCTCCAGTACATGCCTAAGAAGCGACATCGCTGGGGCGTTAAGCTCTGGTCTCTTTGTGATGCTGTTTCTCATTATTGCCTTACTTTTTTTGTTTACCGAGGTGCTAAAGGTGCTGACAAGAGAGAAATTAAGAAAAAGGGACTGGGTTTCTATGTGGTCGAAAAGTTGCTGCAAATGACCAATAATTATTTTCAAGTGATATCTTTAGTTATAGGTCTAAGTAACTTTACCATGTCCTGAAAAGTACAATGAAGGCATAATTAATTGTTTTTCCTACAGAAATAGACTTGTGCCTATTACTACTAGTGATTTATCCAGTATTTGGCTAAAAAATTGAGTGCGGCATTTTACAAAAAGTTGTGTAAATCAATTATTTTTTAACCTATAGTGATAAAATTTTGCATACATGTTAACCCTAGGACTGCCCTACAAACAATAAAAGATAACCCTATCATATGCATACTCTTTTTGGTCACAAAAGAACAGAGAATTTCAATAGAATAAAATAAATCAAACGCGATTAGGTAGAATTTGAGATAAAGTAAAAAAAGTGAAAATTTCAAAATTCATTCTAGGCCTAGCCTAAAAAACACTCACATTTTCAATAACGCACATTTTAACATAAATAATAATATTTACCCATAGTAATATGGATAAATATTACTACTTGCTCACACACTAACCGACAATACACTTGTTTTTTCACTAAAACACTCAGATTTGATAGTAAAATACGAATAATAACCTACCGGCACTAACAATTAAGCATAAATCAGCCCAGGACAGTCCTAGGGTTAACATGTATGCAAAATTTTATCACTATAGGTTAAAAAATAATTGATTTACACAACTTTTTGTAAAATGCCGCACTCAATGTTTTAGCCAAATACTGGATAAATCACTAGTAGTAATAGGCACAAGTCTATTTCTGTAGGAAAAACAATTAATTATGCCTTCATTGTACTTTTCAGGACATGGTAAAGTTACTTAGACCTATAATTAAAGATATCACTTGTCAATAAAAAAATTATTAAAATTATTTACAGTCTATATACATGAAAGCTATGGCAACGATTACGCCTAACAATGGTGAAGTGGAAAACACTTAGTGTGAATGCCCTTCTTGCAATTTCAGCACATATAACTGGATTTTTTTCTTTTTCCACCAGCTTTTGTGCTCTGAGCACTGCACACACAGCAGTTTTTCTCTCTCCTGTCAGGGATTTTTTCAAAAAATTGGTCAGGAGAATCTCCAGAAGGTCCACCCCGGGAGCGACGCGTAGGAGTTATGTTGGTTATATCAGCAATACCAGGTCTAGCACTTTGTTGGAGTAACCAATCCTTTGAGAGGTCATCAACTATATTAATTGTGAACTGGTATCTGGTAACGGGCCTATCTGTGTTCAACTTGTAAAGTAAGTAACAATTTAACATCATCCGGGAAAATATATTGAATGTTACTTTCTTCCAAAATCTAATGGTTCTTCTATCATCAAGATACTCATATAGCATTTGGTCCCCACCATCCACACCCCCCATAAAGTCATTGTAATTCCTAATAATTTTGGGTTTGTTTGTAACATGTACTGAAGCACCTCTTCCTTTGCTTCGTCGCTCGCTTTCTGCTTTTCCATCCGTCGTAAGAAGTAGGACTTGAGTTTTTTGTGATTTCTTTTGTCGATAGCCTACAATAGTCATTTTGTCCTTTCTTAAATACTTAGTCATTCCAACATCAAAATTATTTTTCATCTCTTGAGGAACTCCTTTCCTTGAATTTTTAAGAGTACCAGTTAAAAAGGTAAACTTAGAATATAGATACTTCGCAAGTTTCAATGAGGTGAAGTAATTGTCTACGAAGACGTGAAAGCCCTTGTGAAACATATTGGTCATTTGCAGCAACTTTTCGACCACATAGAAACCCAGTCCCCTTTTCTTAATTTCTCTCTTGTCAGCACCTTTAGCACCTCGGTAAACAAAAAAAGTAAGGCAATAATGAGAAACAGCATCACAAAGAGACCAGAGCTTAACGCCCCAGCGATGTCGCTTCTTAGGCATGTACTGGAGCAATTGAGAATGAGATTTGGTGCTTACCATACTCTCATCTATAGAGACATTCTTATTTGGGGTAAAGTGAAACTTAGAAACTCTGTTAAAGTGGTCAATCAATGGACTAAATCTAGCGCAAGGGTCGTAGTTAGGTTCTGTTGGTTTGGAAAGCAAAGATGTATCCACCATATGAAAGAACTGCAATATGGCCTGAAATCTGTTACGGTTAAACATTCTGGTGAACCATGGGGTAAATTGACTACTGGCAGTGTTCCAATAACTAAATATTGTAGGTTTCTTAATAAGCCCCATGTTAAGCAGCACAGCGATAAACGCTTGCATTTCGAGGAGTGTCACGTCTTTCCACTTGTTACTACGACTATGAGGTCTTAATCGGTCTCGGTTTTTTTCGATAAACTTCTTGGCATATTTGTTTGTGTTCTCAACAAATAACAGTGATCAAATTAACAGTAAAGAACAATTTAAAATAGTCTATAGGTGGAGAGTTTCTTGGAGGGCAGTGTTTTATAGAGGTGTGCGGATATCCGAAAAGCCGGTTCGGTTTCGGATCGGATCGGATATCCGAATCCGATCCGAAGGTTTTTTCGATATTCGATAAGGTCCAGTATAAATCCGACTTATTCGGATAGACTGTATATCTGGGTATAATAAGCCAGAAACAAAATAATAAATAAGTTTGGACCATTACTAAACGCTTTGACTCTGACGACGTCGTTCAAAATAACGTAAACGTGACGCAATGCCGGTCACTTGTTGTTCGGTTTCGGTACGGATCGATACGATATTTGTGTAGATTCGCGATGTATCTTATCGCGATACACGGCCGGATCGTACATCACTGTAGCAACAAAGAATAAATACGGTCTATACAGAGCAATGAGCGATAGCAAACGTTTTTGATGTTAACAATCGCAAGTGTATACATCATTGCTATTCGATGTCGATTCAAGATTCACGGGATAGACGCAGATAACGAGACAACAGTAGTGGATTACTGGTGAATAAGTCGATAATTTAAAGTTGATAGTCGATATGCGACTGTATCAAAATCTCACGATTCAATGAGCAAGCTCTCATAGAGTAAGTCGTAATTCCAAAGTCGCAATACGCAATCATAAATGTTAGTGTATGAAATTTAAAATTGCTGCTACTGACATTTTTCTATTCAATAGGTACCTTTAAAACCCTGAGTAAAATATTGCTGACATGCACAAAACGAGTTACATAGCTTTCTCTACGGGGAAGTTTCCCCGTATGATCAACGAGCTTAATTTATCTAGAGCTCTCATACTCCAAGAAAAGCCTTCACTTTTTAAACTCGTTGTGTGGATTACGACGACGCGAAGCAGCGATGACGGATTCGCGAAAGTATAGCTTAGTTATCTATAATTTATTTACACAAGTTTCATCGTTCGGTTATTATTTGATTTTGAACAATTCATTTCTTTAAAATGGAACCGAAAAGGATTAGCATCATATGGAAATTCTTTATAAAGAACGAAGCCGATAGTGAAGTCGCTGAATGTCTGAAATGCAAGCTTTAAGGTTATGTTTATGTTTACATTCCGGTGACAAAGTTTATATTGTTTAGTAAACAAAAAACATTCAAACTAGTTAGTAAATTTATAAACAAAGGAAATTATTTGGTCATGGATGTTTTGGTTAATTTATACAGAGAAGGCCTACTGAATCATTTTGTCACTGTCCAAGTTGTGCTAGGCCTAGTAGTATGTTGTGATGTCTGCTTCTTTTTAACATCGGTGATTCTGGTCTTTTAATAACCAGGCAGTCATCATATTAAAATGTTTCCTTGTTTTTTCTCTTGTCTGACCATATGTATATGTTTGGTTTTGTACTACATCCAAATAGGCTAATAAGGAGTTATATCACAATGACAAGGCTGATAGTCAGGGTGACATTAAATGATTGAAGTTGAGTAGCCTAAACTAGGCCTACTTTTATTAAATTATATAACTTTACCAAAATTATTATTTTTGAACTTGTAATTTTTTGTTACCACTAAAGTCAAGTAGTTTGTTATTTGACCTTTACTAGGTTACTAAGTTTTACAATCACAGTTTGGAAGTTGTGATATTGCCAAAAACATTATTCTTTTTAAGTAACGGTGTATTATAATCCCACTTATGTTTTATATTATTGACTATCTCAAGTTTAATTTATGCAAAATTTCTTTGCTGTAAAAAATAATATGGGGACTTCTGCTTGAAACAATAGTTATTGAGGGAGTATATTAAGGGAGTAAAGTGCAACTTTGTTCCCTCAGGGAAATTGTTGGCGCCCGACGCCATAGGCCAGGGCGATAAATTTACTCACATTTTTACCACACCCCAAAAGCCACAAGTATTGATAAGTATTCACATTCGCTTTCCATTTTGGTTGCGTAATGCGTAATAACTAAACTCGGAACGTTAATTGCAGCTGGAGCGAAATATTAGTCAGCTGATCCGATTCCCTTATAGCTGCAGCATTAATGATTGCAGCGAAATGTCAGCTGATTCTGTTCCGGGAGATAAAGTAGCTCTATACTCCTTAATTACAAGGAGTAAAATTTGACTTTACTAAGTAGGTTGGGGGAAACGAAATTTATCGTACAAGATAGGAACGATGTTTCCTTCAATTTTTAAAATGTATTGTATTAGTTCACCAATACGCAAAAAGTTAGAGAAAATGTAGTAAACAAATTTCATAATTGGCCTGGAAGGACAAGTCCTGCACAGTCCATTAACACATATATAATTCCAATTTCTGGTAAATAGTTCAACTAAATTTGATCAAAATGTTAAACAGGAGCATCTCTTTTACTTGTTAAACATTAAAAGTAATTTTTCACTGAGAAAAACATGTTTTCTGAAAATAAAAGTACCAATCTCTGTATGGCAGGAGGTTCAATTTTGGATCTAAACTATTTAAATCGGTCCTTTAGTTTTTGTTAGTGTATTTACAAAAGGATGTTGTTGATATTTGAACATGGGCTTTTATGAGAGCCAAAAATTAAAATTAATTTATTATTAGAAACAACACATCTAAACAAAACAAAGATATTGATGACATTAGTGTATGTCAAAACCTGCAATTTAATACAAAACTATTTAATAGTTTTTGCTAGTAATGTAAGTGATTTAATGAAAGTCGAACAATATTTGTTATGGGAATAATAAACGCAAACATTGTGCGTTAAAAAACACCTAAAAAAAAAAGAAATGTAATTATGACAAACTGCAGGCCAAAACCTTTAATTTAATACTAAAACAGTAAAAATTGGCACAGTAGTTTTTGCTAATAGATTTACGTAAAGAATTTTTTTTTAAATGTTAATCGGGCTGTTTCGGGAGCTCAAAGTATTTTGTATTGAGAAAAATCTATACTTATAATGGTTGTGCATGTACGTGTATGTCCCAGGGGATTTCGAAAACGCCTACTCAAAACTGCTCCGGACCATAATGTTGTAGAGGACCAACAAATTGCAGATAGGTACTTTTTTGTTTTTCCTCCAGACCTCAGGACTCTGCCCCAGTGGCATAAAAAGTCGCCATGTCATTCTTATTGAGAAAATGTTTTGTTCTAACGGCTCCTCAAACTTGCTCAAACCTTAACACATTGTTGGGGGACTAAAAGACTGGATATTTTTTCAGTGCTTAGTGCGATTTCTATAAATCCCTAAAAATGGTTGTTCCCGGCAATACATGTTTAAGTATTAGCGGAATAAAAATTTGTTAGCAGGACAAATTATAAGACAATAGGCCCTATCTTTTGAAATCGAATATAACTGAAATCTAAATGACCGAAACCAGGGTAGACTTTCATAAGTGGAACGATATAAAAAACCAAATAAAATTGTTCAATAGGGTATAAAGATGTTTTAGGTTATTCAGTTATGGTTTCGGTTAGGCCTATGAAGGTTTTGGTTATTTAGGTTTCAGTTAGGCCTACCGCAAAACAGGCTTGTCCCGGACACTTTTTTACTATTTTTAGGTTATAGTGCCTTCCCATTAACGATGTCACCAATAAAAGTCAGACCATTGTAAAGTGTGAGTAATATTCACAATATCCATTTACCTTTAGCCTAACTTATATATTATTATGTTTGATGTTATTATAAGAAAAATAAATACCCCCGTAGCAACCAACCTGCATACTCAGCGAATTTCCAATGCATATATATACAGGGTGTCACAAAAAAGTGTGATGGGCTATACAGGACCTAATTCTACATGCAAAAATAAGTAAAAAATGAAGTATAACATTTTTTGGATTTCGGCTTAGTTTAGCCATAATCCGCCATTTTGTTTTTTTGGGAAAATATTTATTATTTAAAAAACCCAATGAGATATTTTTACGAAACTTGGCAAAAGTGTTTACACTAAAGCAATTAACATTTGTAAAAAAATATTTTTTTACCTTTCCAAATTTCAAAATGGCGGCCATTTGAATTTTTTTATGCCAAATTTCATGAAAACCGGTACCTAAATCAAAATTTGTCAAGACACAAATTTTTTTGTATTTATTATAACAAATCCAACAAAACAAAAATGAATAAAATCGGTTCATAAATAAAGAAGCTGTGTTTATTTTAGTAATTTAGACTGAAATTACTTGATTACATTACATAAATTATTACATTACATTTAATAAATTTTAATATTAATAATAATCATTTGTTGTTTAAAACAATGGAATGAAGAGGATACACCACATGTAGGTAGGCAATCAATCTACTAATCAATCTTGATTAATTTTATTTCTCCTTTTTACTCCACATTAACAGCTGATATGCATTTAATCAGCTGTTATAACAAATCCATTGTTGACCTGCCACACATTATTGCTGTTTTGTTCACATCCAATTGCTGCTTAGACGTTTACGTAACTAGCTCATAATGCCAGTTGAGTTTACAAACGCGGAACTAGCTGATATCCACTTAATGTATGGACTGTCAGATTGTAATCGAGCACTAGCTCGACGTTTGTACTCTGAACGTTTTCCAAATCGCCGACTGCCTAGTGAAAATACGTTCTTAACAGTGCACGACCGCCTCACACAGTATGGTTCATTTACCACTCCGCCTTTAGGTCGAGGTAGACCTCGAACAACAAGAACGTTGGAATTGGAAGAAAGTGTTGCAAGCTGTCGAAGACAGCACAACAGTTCATCAAGCACAAGAAGAATTGCATCTGCCGAGGGAGCTGACCACTCAACGGTATGGAGGATTTTGAAAAGCAAACTACTTTATCCTTACCATGTCCAACGGGTTCAAGCTCTTTTAGAAGAGGACTACCCAAACAGACTGCATTTTAGTCAACAGATAGAAAATAAATGTACTAGGAGTCCACAGTTCCTGTCTTCAGTACTTTTTACAGATGAAGCTGGGTTTAACCGAAATGGTATCTTGAACTTCCATAACACCCACCAATGGGCGGACGAGAATCCTCATACAATAGTGCAGTCGAGGTTCCAGCATAACTTTTCATTGAATGTTTGGGTGGGCATTAATGGGAATCATTTTATTTGTCCAGTGTTTTTACCAGCAAGGCTGAATGGACTTACCTATCCATTCCTTCCTTCAGAATGATTTAGATGATGCCATGGAAGAAGTGCCCCTAAACACACGTCGAAACATGTGGTTTTTGCACGACGGTGCACCTCCTCATTTCAGAAATGAAGTAAGGAATTACCTGGACCAGCGATTCAGAAATAAGTGGATCGGTCGTGGTGGCCCGATAGCATGGCCAGCAAGATCGCCCGACTTGAATCCCATAGATTTCTTTGTATGGGGACATTTGAAAACAATAGTGTATGCAACGGCTGTAAACAATGTTTAACAGCTGAGGGAGAGAATTGAAGATGGATGTCGGAGGATAAGAGAAATGCCTGGAGTGTTGGAGCGGGTACGAGAGTCAATGGGACGACGATTACGGCAGTGCGTGATCGCCAATGGAGGTCACATTGAACACCTACTATGAAGGGCAAGTGCCTACCTACATGTGGTGTATCCTCTTCATTCTATTGTTTTAAACAACAAATGATTATTATTAATATTAAAATTTATTAAATGTAATGTAATAATTTATGTAATGTAATTAAGTAATTTCAGTCTAAATTACTAAAATAAACACAGCTTCTTTATTTATGAACCGATTTTATTCATTTTTGTTTTGTTGGATTTGTTATAATAAATACAAAAAATTTTGTGTCTTGACAAATTTTGATTTAGGTACCGGTTTTCATGAAATTTGGCATAAAAAAATTCAAATGGCCGCCATTTTGAAATTTGGAAAGGTAACAAAATATATTTTTTTTTAAATGTTACTTTAGTTTAAACACTTTTGCCAAGTTTCGTAAAAATATCTCATTGGGTTTTTGAAATAATAAATATTTTCCCAAAAAAACAAAATGGCGGATTACGGCTAAACTAAGCCGAAATCCAAAAAATGTTATTCTTCATTTTTGACTTATTTTTGCATGTAGAATTAGGTCCTGTATAGCCCATCACAATTTTTTGTGACGCCCTGTATATGTATCTTAATACCACATAAAGCCAAATACCAAGTTTTATCAATATACATTCATAAATAAACGATTTATGACACTTTAATTATTCTCCATAAGAATAACATGGCGGCTGAGTATGCAGGGTTGCTGAAGCAAGGAACACAAAAAATGGTGTTTTATAAAAATATCAATATAACTCAAGAAGGTAAAGCCACATACCAAATTTTATTAATTTATGTTCATAATTAAGGGAGATAATACGTTACTTATTCTCCATAAGAATAACATAGGAGCTAAGTACGTAGGTTTGCTGCTATATGGGAACTGTCGGCCAAAAAATGTTTCTTAGTGCAAAGTTTAATATACCACAACGATATAAAGCAATATACCAAGTTTCATCAGGAAAGTTCATAAATAAGCGAGATATACAATTTTTCTTATTCTCCATAAGAATAACATCGGACAACGTACTGTCTTTAGCACTTTAAATATCTATGTAACCATTTGACGTAGAGCAAAGATCAAAACACCAAATTTTGCGTAGTTTTAACCTGATTCCAATGGAAAAACTCAAATTTTACTTTTTCAAAAATTATTTGTAAAAAACTCAAAAAACTTATTTTTAGGGTACAAACCCCGCACAAAAAAAAAAATACCCCTTCGGATAGGTCGATGGATAGGTCGATCTGTCTGATTTTCGAACTTAAAGCCATAAATGCTGCATTAAACAATTATACCAAATTTTGTCAAAATTGGACTATTTTTACGAGAGTTATCATGCTCACGGACAAATATATATATATAAGATGTATCTTCATATTTTAACAAAGTACCCTTTTTTTTATAAAAACATTTTTATTTCAGACTGACATGTTTCGTGTGCTTAGGCCATTATCAAAGTCTTTTACATCTTATAATATTAGTAGCCCTACTCAATCATTATAACATTATATATATATATATATATATATATATATATATATACAAGGTGCGCATATAAAGTCCCGCACGGGTTTAATATTTTTTGAATGATAAGAGATAAATCAATAAGATTTGGTACATCAACACTACACCTAAAAATCTACTTTTTGAAGGAACTATCAGTTTTCTGTCATATCATGGGGACGTCCCGCAAGGAGTCAGAAGGAAATCTTAAATAGGAGCATAGGTCAATATGCACATCACTTTAAAGGGCTTATCTAGCAGAGTTGAATGCCGCAAACCGCACTAAAAAAGGTTGATCCAGTAAAAATTGGCAGCTGTTCAAAGGTTTTACTTGTTTACATGTTATTAGTAGCCACAACCCCATTAAAGCAAAACTGCAACTAAATGAATACTGCAGCTAAATACTACATTATGCCTGTCAATACAGAAGTGAATTATGAGTGAGTTAGTTATCCTCAAGGGTTACAAATTTGGTCCTAATCTATTGATAACGGGGAAAACCTGGTAGCAGTAACAATTAGAAAGATCTTATATTTTTTTTTAATAAAACCTTTGAACAGCCGCTATTTTGTACTGGATCAACTTTTTTTAGTGCGGTTTGCAGCATTCAACTCTGCTAGATAAGCCCTTTAAAGTGATGTGCATATTGACCTATGCTCCTAATTAAGATTTCGTTCTGACTCCTTGCGGGACATCCCCATGATATTACAGAAAACTGATAGTTCCTTCAAAAAGTAGATTTTTAGGTGTAGTGTTGATGTACCAAATCTTATTGATTTATCTGTTATCGTTCAGAAAATATTAAACTCGTGCGGGACTTTATGTACACCTTGTATATATATATATATATATGGGAAATTCGCTAATCCCTAAAGGGGAAATTCGCTAAAAATAAATAAAAGTGTCCGGGTTAACCTCCACAAACGGTCTTGAACCGGACATCCACCTAATTAACGTTATAACGTATAAACTAAACTCGCCTGTCCGTAGTTGGACGGTGTTTTGAGGTCTGCAGATGCCTTTGCAGAAAGGCTTAAAAATGAAATAAATACAAAATTGTTATGGGTTGGGGATGGAAAAAGGGTATTCTTATGTCACGTTTCAGTTGTTTATTCTTTGCAACTAAAATGAAACTAAACAAAGAACCGTAAGGGGAAAAGACAGACGTTTAAAATACAATTTGAAAAAAGGGGCCCATTATATTTTCCACGGACATGATCACTTATGGTCGATTTAAACAAAGAATACTTTTTCGCCGCAGCTCTTATAATTAATACCGTATCAGAGGTAAAAACCACAAACCACAATGTTGTCATTAGTTATGGCGGGAATACTGTGTTTTCGGTAGGAACGAGTCGTAACGGTTGACAAGAGTGACATCCATGGAGTATAATTAAAGTGTCCGGGTCAAAACTGGAATAGGCCTGTCGTTAATGTGAAACTTTTTTTAATATATGTTGTTTATCTCTTTAAATAGCATGGCATTATGCACGCTTAAATTCCAAATAAAATTATACCTTATTCACGAAAACAATCGGACAAACGTAAAAGAAATGACATGTCTTAGTTAGAAATAATATTTTATTTCTGTGAAAAGACGTGAGTTATAAACGATTAGAGCATGCCTCGTTTTACGATTAGAGCATGCTCTAAACAAATGTAGGCCTACCTATAACGAACGACTGCTCAAGTTTGCAGGTTAGTTTAGAAATATTTATGTTTACAAATATGTACGTGTCCGGGTCAAGACCCCCTGTCCGGGTCTAGCCGGTTTTATGATACGGTATGTTATGTTTCAGTTTAGGTGTCTTGAAATTTGTCCAGATAACAAACGTTGGTTCCAATATAACTTTAAACATGCATTGTCAGGAATAACATTATCATGTTATGTTGGTTTATTTCATTTTTATTTTAAGTTTAATTGAATAACAAACTAAACAAATATGACGTAGGTGCGGTAATTAAAAACATACAAGCTATTAAATATTAATCAGAGTTAAAAATATCAACATAATTAATATACCGTAGCCTATCGAACAATTTAATTTTGTTCGTTATTTTGTTCCACTTATGAAGTATACCCGAGCCAAGTAAGATCGAAACCATATTGGATTCGCCTGGGTAAATTAAATGTAAGTTAAACAATACCCCCGTGGCAGCAAACCTGCATACAGCGAATTTCCAATGCATATATATATGTGACTCACTACTATATAGAGCTACTTACCAAGTTTCATAAAAATACATTCATAAATAAGTGATATATATCATTTTATTTATTCTCCATAAGAATAACATTAGGGTTGAGGACGCAGGTTTGCTGCAACGAGGAAGATATGTAATGTGTTTTTTTGGTAATTATCAATATAACTGAACCAGGTGAAGCTACATACCAAGTTCTCATAATTTAGGTTCATTATTAAGGGAGATATACAACTTTACTTATTCTCCATATGAATAACATCGGGGCCGAGTATGCAGGTTTACTGCTACGGGGACTATCATCAAAAAACTTGTTTTTTGTGCAAATATCAATATACCACAACTATTTGAATCCATATACTAAGTTTCATCAATATACATTCATAAATAATCGAGATATAGAATTTTATTTATTCTCCATAAGGATAACATTGGACAACGTACTGTGTTTAGCACTTTGAATATCTTTGCAACGGTTGAACGTAGAACAACGATTAAAACACCAAAATGTTTGTTTTGTTGAGCTAAACATATTAACAAACAGAAATGTGAAGTTTTTAGTAAAACTATCTGAGAAAAATCTAAAACCTCTTTCCCATAAGATTAACATGGCACAAGTTTTTTGGATTTTTTCAGCAACCACTTAACTTAGGTTAATGTTTTAAAAGACCAAATTATTTTCTTTTTTTAAGCTCTATAAAATGGCTATAACCAAAATTGAGTGTTTTTAACATTTTGGGGTCAAATTTGCAAAAAACCGACTTTTGGAAAATAATTGTAAACCCCCATAAAACCCCCTTCCCGTAGTGTGATCGATCTGGTTTTCCGAACTTACAGTCATAAATGCTACTCTCCACATTTGTGCCAAATTTCATCAAAATCGGGTGTTTCTTTCAAAAGTTATCGTGGTAACGGACACATATATATAAATTTGAACTATTAGTGTTTTTGGCATCTGGGGACCTCAAAACGAAAAGTTATCATGGTCTCGGGCTTAAGTCTTACCATGCCACCTACGGTAATAGCTTCTTACCTATAGGGGAAATTCGCTAAAAGTCATAGCCTATTTTGGATTTAAAATTTGTATCACTTTACCCTTGTTTCTGGCAAAAACAAATGTGATTTCCAAACTCTAGAGGTAAATTTATATGAGGTTAGTTCAATGAAATTGCTCATTTCCAATCGAAAAGTAAGCCTAGGAAGAACTTGTGCCAAAATCCACAATCATCCAGAGACTAAGTTGTACCTTACGGAACAATTTTAGAAAATGTTTATTTTGGATAAAAATGAAGAAATGTAGACAAAAATTTGATTAAAACAGTGGTGTATGGACATCATAAATTATGCCTAGAAAATTAAAGTCGATAGGCATACCTTACAAATATTAACCACCAAAAAGGACCAAACTTATTGAGTTTGCCTTATTGCCTTATTGAGTTTGAATAAACACTTATGTAGACCTCGTGCGGATCTTCGTGAAGCCTGAGTAATGCGAGCAGAAGAGTGGGGGGGATCAGCGTTGGAGGGGAAGATCACAATACCATATGTTGTAATACTATTCCTGCAGAAAAAATTTGGCTGTGTAATATTAAATATATTTTAATGGGTGAACGTATAGTAATTAAGTTTTTATGACAGTCTTGAAAAAACGAGGATGGTATTTTTAAAACCTTAAATAGACAATACACTCTTTATGTTTTTGAGTATTGTATTTAAAATTATGTCTTAACAAATTGTAAATGATTACATTAGGCTTCTTGAGTTTTTTCATATGGAATTGTCAACACAAGCCGTTGAACTGTTTCCCAGGTGTAGGCAGTATATTTCTTGTACGATCAGCTGTTTTTTATTCTTAAAAAATTTATTGCTGTTGCTGATTGTTTATTTGTAATTTTAATATTTTTCCTATTGAACTAATGTTTAAACATATGGACGCAGCAGTGAACTCGCTAGGTTGACGGCAAATGAAAATGATTTGTGTTAGGCCTAATCGATAAATGCTGTCTCGCACTTCTTGCGAATACGCCCGAACACATATACGGCCGAACTCCGAATGTTCGGAGCAATCCCGAGAAGTGTGGGAGCTGCACAAACTCTTTGGCATCAGTACACTATCACCGAATGATTCGCTCGAATGGTCCACCAAATGACTGGAACGAGTCGTGAAAACTAATTTTGCACAAAATTAAACGAATGTGCACAATATGTATATTTGTATATATAACGAATAAAGAAAGTTTGAATTGAATTGAATTGAATGAAGTAACCAGTACACGCTCGCCCAATACCATGCTCACCCATTCGCTTCCGCTCGTCACCTTTGAGTCAAGCCAAAAACCTGACAAAAACGGAGCACAGGCAAACACGAATCATGGCGAGGTGAACTATCCCGTACATAAACGAGCACACTGAGTAAACTATCGCGCTAGCTTTTGTTGGGCCATTATGTATTGGTAGCAAGAATATGGGACGGAATGTCCAGTGAACATTCGGGAGAATGTTCGGTCGAATGTTTAGGCCTGGTCGCGAGATGTGTGTGGGACAGACTTAACCTATATAAGATCTTTGCTTAACAATCACTTCGCGTTTGCAATGTTTTTGGTTTGACACGTAACAGATGATTCTCACAAGCGATTTTTTTTAGTCAATAGTCTAAGAATAGATATAAATCGCTCCCCCCCCCCTAAAAACCCTATTTAAACCACTTTTACCAATAACACCCAGGCTTCACGAAGATCGGCACGAGGTCTAAGGTAGTTCTGGTAATGCAATTATCATTTTTGTAGGAAAATAAATTTATATTAAACTAAAGTTTTCAATCTGACAAAAAGGAAATAGGCTAGACCCAGAATATGGTGAAAACTAATGTGTTATATTAAGTTTTAATAACATATCATCATAGTTAAAAGCCCGATGTATAGGTATCTATAGTTTGTTTTTTTTCTGTTCTGACAAATATTAATTACTGTATTGTCATATTGTAAAGTTGCATTGGTGATAGCCGTCAATAAATAACCAAAACATCTAATTTTATTTGGTAACTTACCGTACTTTTATTAGCGAGATAATAATTTTTTGAACAAATTAAGACTTTCTACTGTTAATGAGTGGAAATTATACTGTAAATAATTACATGTATTAGCGTGTAATCACTTTAATCACGTAAGAAGGAGGTTAAAGTAATACTTTTCTTGTTTACATCTATATTTTGTCGTCTGAAGTCTGGAGAGCTGGAGAGGTCAAAGTCCCATAGTCCAGCGCTCGGCCTGCATTTTTTTACATAGAGTACGGTACCAATAAAGTTATTTATTATAATAGTATTTAAAATAATAATGCATCTTTAATTAGTATAAAATAAAATAATCATACAATTTTTAAAAGCTAATGATATTTAAACCTTAGTTTTTGTTTTTCAAGTTACGAAAAGAAGCTCTTTGCTAGTCAACATGAACATGAATAACTACAGTTCTGTAGTGAATCTATGGCAATACTTACGTTACTCTATAGTTGAAACATAGACGTTGGCTAAATATCAACGATTCAAGTACCACTAAAATGGCTCCCAATGTTAATCTTATGCGATAAAAAACAGATTTGTTTTAAAGATAATTTTATTATTACTTAACCAAATATTCCCAATAACGAACTCGACTGAGATTTCGTACTATAGAATCTATCTCTAAAGTCTGAAGTGGATCTGTAGAGGCGTTTTTGAGTTATTTAGGTCACAAACACGCCAGTTCGAGTTGATTCTCTTACCAGTCTAACCAGTCGAGTTATGTATGTATAAGGATTTCCTTTCACTCAATCCAATAACTTAGACATTAACATATTTCAACAGGACATAGTCAAGGAAAATAATCAAACTGCTCGAGTTGTTTTAAGTCCCACTATGTGAGCAATAAGAACATGCAGATGTATGATTTACTCCCAAATCATCGAGTGGTCTAACCTCTAGGTGTGAAATTATAGTGAAGGGGGCGCAATACGTTAAACTTATAATGTAGACGTTAACATACTGCAACAGGCCATAGTCAAGGAAAATAATCAAACTACTCGAACTGCTTGTTTTAAGTCCAACTATGTGAGAAATAAGAACATGCAAATTTATGATTTATTCCGTAAGCGTCGAGTAGGCCTAGTCTAACCGACCTCTCGGTGTTATGTCACAGTGAAGCGGGCAGAAAAGTATGCAGACTCGGAAATATCGCGGGCCTCGAGTGAGTACAGGAAATGATGATGGAAGATAACAATCTTTGAACATCTGAAGGTGAGTCAGGCCAGATGTGTTTTGGCTGCCACATTCGCGGCAAATATTTATAATCGGAATGCACATTCGACTTGACAGTGATGCCACTTATGGGCTGCCGAGTCCACGGCATTTATTTATAGGAACATACTTCTGGTGTATCTTTAAAAAACAGCAGCGTTCCATGTGGTAGAATGGCAAACTGCATTTTGTCATACACCTATCAAAAATACGTTATTTGGCTGCCACTTCAAATGCTCAAAATGTGTTCCTGCCGGCTTCCTCAGTTTATATAACATGAGATGTGCAATTAGCAGGATACGGCAGTCAAGTAAGTGCACCGGCCGCCAAATTCAATGCGGTTTTCACCATTAAAGGCAGCCGAATGTCGTACGATATATACATATATGTATATATATATACATAAATTATATATATATATATATATATATGTATATACACTTATATAAAAATTTGAACGAATAGTGTTTTTGACATCTGGGGACCTCAAAACAAAAAGTTATTGTCTCGGGCTTAAGTCTTACCATGATACATACAGTAATATCTTCTTCCCTATAGGGGAAATGAGCTAAAATCACATAAAACCAAAATTATCTACATAAACAGTTTATATTTCGGTTTACAGCATCATTTTTAGTACTTGATACAAAATTAGATAACCTACCTAATATATATATATATATATATATATATGTGTGTCCCTGAGCATAACTCTCGTAAAAATTATCCGATTTTGATGAAATTTTGTATAAACGTGTGAAGCAACATTTATGACTAAGTTCGAAAACCAGCCAGATCGCTCCATCCGAAGGGGTATTTTTGGGGGGTTTTGTACCCCAAAAATGGGTTTTTTGAATTTTTTTACATATATTTTTTCAAATAGTCAAATTTTAGTTTTAACTATTGGATTCAGCTTAAAAACACACAATTTGGTATTTTGATCATTCCTTTACGTCAATTGATTACTGAGATATTGAAAGGGCTAAACACAGTACGTTGTCTAATGATATTCTTATGGAGGAAAAGAAAAATGTTATACCTCGCTTATTTATACTGTATACTGATGAAACTTGATATACGGCTTCATCTGGTTGTGGTCTATTGATATATGCTCAACAAAATAATTTTTTGCCAAAGGCTTCCATTACAGCAAACCTGCGTACTCAGCCCCATGTTATTCTTATGGATAATAACTAAATGCTATGTCTCCCTTAATTATAAACAATGAGTATTAAATGGTATAAAACTTCACCTAGTTGAGTTATATTCATATTAAAAACCCATTTTTGTGTTCCTTGATGCAGCAAACCTGCGTACTCAGCCCCATGTTATTCTTATGGATAATAACTAAATGCTATGTCTCCCTTAATTATAAAATACCCCCGTCGCAGCAAACCTGCGTACTCAGCGAATTTCCAATGCATAATATTTGTCTTAATACCACATAAAGCCGCATACCAAGTTTCATAAAAATATATTCACATATAAGCGATTTTAATTATTATCCATAAGAATAACATTGGTAATGAGTACGTAGGTTTGCTGAAACAAGGACCATAAACAATGGGTTTTTATGCAAATATAAATATAATTTAACTAGGCGAAGCCACATACCAAATTTCATCAATATTCAATCATAAATAAGCGCCATATAACATTTTAGTTATTCTCCATAAGAATAACATGGGGGCTGAGTAAGCAGGTTTGCTGCAACAAGGAACAAAAAAAAATGGGTTTTATGCAATTATCAATATAACTCAACCAAGTGAAGCTATATGCCAAGTTTTATTAATTTATGTTCATAATTAAGGGAGTCATTACATTTTACTTATTCTCCATAAGAATAACATGGGGGCTGTGTATGTAGGTTTGCTGCTACGGGAATAATCAACAAAAAATCAATTTTTTGTGGAAATATCAATATACCAGTACTACGTGAAGCCACATACCAAGTTTTATCAACAGACATTCATAAATAATCGAGATATCAAATTTTATTTATTCTCCATAAGGATAACATTGGACAACGTACTGTGTTTAGCACTTTGAATATCTCAGCAACGGTTGGTCGTAGAATCACAATTTAAACACCAAAATGATCGTTTTGTGGAACTGAACAGATTGGTAAATGCAAATGTGAAGTTTACATTAAAATAAACTGAGGAAAAGTCAAAAACCTTTTTCCCATAAGATTAACATGGGAGATTTTATGAGTAGGTTTTTTGGATTTTCTCCGCAACCACTTAACCTAGGTTAATAATTCAAAATACTATATTATTTGTTTTTTTAAGCTCTATAACATGGTCAAAACCAAAATTAAGTTGTTCAAAAATTTTAGGGTGAAAAATGCAAAAAACTGATTTTTGAAAAATTTAAAACCCCCATTAACCCCCCTTCCCATGGTCCGATTTTTCTGGTTTTCGAACTTAAAGTCATGAATGTCATTTTACACATTTGAGCCAAATTTCATCGAAATCGGACGTTTTTTACTCAAGTTATCGCATTCACGGACACATATATAGATATATATATATATATGGATATATATATATATATATATATATAGATATATATATACATATATATAAATTTGAACGAATAGTGTTTTTGTCATCTGGGGACCTTAAAACAAAAAATTATCATGGTCTCGGGCTTAAGTCTTACTATGAGACCTACGGTAATAGCTTCTTCCCTATAGGGGAAATTCGCTAAAACTAGCTGATGTACCCGTCCTTCGTACGGGTTGTACATAAATGGCAGATTAACTAAAAATATTAACAACCCACATAATTTTACAATATTAAAATTACATTTTACACTTTTAAAGTAGAATTAAATTAAAGTTAACGAAATAAACTATGGCAGATAGTTCGGGTACTGCTGCCAAGTCGAGGAACTCTGTCGGGTAGTGAACGGTGTGGTTTTTGCTACTCCAAATCGGTACACGTAACACTTTGGATTCGATTTTAGAAATAAAAGCACTCAAGTACAACAAAATATTAACCCTGTTTAATTTAACATTTTAAATACTTTGATACATTAATCTTTACATTCCAATAAATTAATAGTAATGTAACGAAACATTAAACTTTAAAAACATTGACAAACCACTTTTAAAATCACCATTTTTGCCAAGTCCTGTTTTCAATATAATTGTAAATAAACAATTTAAACTTGGAAAAATCATATGTTTTAAAAACATATGACTACTTGATTTGATTTAAATAAATGTAAATCAATATATACAAACTGTTCTAACAGTGGTCATGGTTAAATGAATGGTATTAAATATTGTATATGTTCGTTCCTCCCTTTGGAATAGACCTACATTTGTGTTGATCTCCGTTGCTTGTTCATTGGTGGACGTGAGGATGGCACAATCACAGAGCCAGGAACTTTCCACATTAAACTGTTTATGAACCTGGGTGTAACAAACTGTTAATCAATAAATCCTGTGATTCATCGATAGTGCCGAGTGAAGGATAGATGTTTCTGAGACCTTAATTTGTTTTTCAATGTCCCAATCTCAACTTTTAAAAGCGCATAAGAAAACTGATCAACCCCTTAATCTTCTCAAAAATACATTTTCATATTTACTGTTAAGTTCGTCTGAACTTAACAGTAAATATGAAAATGTCTGCTCAGTGGTCGGCTACATAAAATATATTTTTAGAGAGGCGTAGACTCGTCCACTCATGTCTCACTTACGACAAAGGGTCTGTGTGAGATCTCCAGAGAACAACACCATGACTCACCATGATGTTGTTTCTTATTTCCTTTAAGGCATCAAATTTCAGCTCTACTGGTTGAGTAGTTTGTGTGTTATGACTAACGCGCTTATATTAAAGGCCATTGGGCCAGAGTCCTTGAGTATATTTGTGTCTGGAGTAGGTAAATGTCTGCACTGACTTATCAGCTACATTCCTACCAAATTTCAGATCCATCAGTCCAAGAGTATGTGCAAGATTGTTAAAATATTGTATTTTTAAAATCCGGGGGGCGAAGCAAATAAACATTTTCGTAACAGGAATAGGCTGCGTTTTTTTCTGATGAATTAGTTATGTTCCTACCGAAATGTAACTTACAAAGGTCCAGAAATTACTAATACTCATACAATTGCCATAAAAGTAAATTAGCGAAGAACCCTATAGGACTTTTTTAAACGTATTCTTATTGTGAATCTGCAGCATAAGGGGAACCACCATCCAAAATTTTATCTTCAATAGACATTGTCGTTTCTTAGATAAAGTGATCACTATGTCAGTGAGTTCATGAGTCTGAAAAATATAGATTTAGATCATATATCCACTTATGTTATTTATTACCAATCTTCACTCAACGTTTTAAAAAAGAACTAAAAAAACCTATTTATAGAATAACTATGCCATCATCTGGTTCAATATAAATAAATGCTTTGTCCATAAGAATAGCATAGGATCATAAAAACCCTATGGGGCAGTGTCCTAAGGTAATTTAAAACAATCCAATCAGCCTAAAACCTTCTAACGCACATATAGAACATAGAAAAAAAGTTGCATAAAAATCGGTGCACCTGTTTTCCTGTGAAAAGCGAACAAAACATGACCAAAACCACACAAAATCACGTTTTTGAGCGGCCGCCGTTATTTTTTAAAAAGGCGTATGCCAGTTTATAGTGCCCTAAAACCTTCTCACGCATATATAGAACAAAGAAACAAAGTTTCATTAATGTCACTGCACCCGTTTTCCAGTGAAAAGCGAACAAAAACCCGTCCTTGAGCGTTACCGGCAGACAGACAGACATAAATTGAGATAAGATTTGTTTTGGTTTCCCTGGGGTGTAAAACGTGAAAATATGCAAAAATTTCATAATTCCAAGCAATGTACAGACAAAAACTCTAATTTTATTTATATAGATTAATTATATGGTATATTGAAATAAATATATATATACTTGATGTACACGTTCTTCGCACAGGGGTTTTCCTTACCCGTTCTATAGTCAATGCAAATTTCATTTTAGTTAGCTTGAAACAGCTGTTGTTCTTGCTTCTGCTCTTTAAAAGCTGTCAAATGTAAGTGCCCTCAGCTGTTCGGATTACAGTTTCTGAATGTTTACTTTCTTATGAAATGTAAACATTGAAACTTAGAACTTCACGGGGCGTAGCCCGAGGGGATTTTAAGGAAGTGAATAAGCCTATGTGTTGCATGGGTTCAAGATCTACCATTGTGTAAAGTTTCAGCCCAGTCGGTTAAGTAGTTTTTGCGTTCACCCGGAACATCAGACAGACAGACAAACAGACAGACAGACAAACAGACAGACAGAAACCACCTCTTCTTTATAATATTATAGATAAGTATTAAATGGTATATGACTTCACCTAGTTGAGTTATATTCACATTAGCATAAAAACCAATTTTTGAGTTCCTTGAAGCAGCAAACCTGCGTACTCAGCCCCATGTTATTCTTATGGATAATAACTAAATGCTATGTCTCCCTTAATTATAAACAACGAGTATTAAATGGTATATGACTTCACCTAGTTGAGTTATATTCATATTAGCATACAAACCCATTTTTGTGTTCCTTGATGTAGCAAACCTGCGTACTCAGCCCCATGTTATTCTTATGGATAATAACTAAATGCTATGTCTCCCTTAATTATAAACAATGAGTATTAAATGGTATATGACTTCACCTAGTTGAGTTATATTCATATTAGCATAAAAACCCATTTTTGTGTTCCTTGATGCAGCAAACCTGCGTACTCAGCCCCATGTTATTCTTATGGATAATAACTAAATGCTATGTCTCCCTTAATTATAAACAATGAGTATTAAATGGTATATGATTTCACCTACTTGAGTTATATTCATATTAGCATAAAAACCCATTTTTGTGTTCCTTGATGCAGCAAACCTGCGTACTCAGCCCCATGTTATTCTTATGGATAATAACTAAATGTTATGTCTCCCTTAATTACAAACAATGAGTACTAAATGGTATATGACTTCACCTAGTTGAGGTATATTCATATTAGCATAAAAACCCATTTTTGTGTTCCTTGATGCAGCAAACCTGCGTACTCAGCCCCATGTTATTCTTATGGATAATAACTAAATGCTATGTCTCCCTTAATTATAAACAATGAGTATTAAATGGTATATGACTTCACCTAGTTGAGTTATATTCATATTAGCATAAAAACCCATTTTTTGTGTTCTTTGATGCAGAAAACCTGCGTACTCAGCCCCAATGTTATTCTTATGGAGATTAATTAAAATTGTATACATCGCTTATTTGTCAATATATTTAAGTGGCTTTATGTAGTATTAAGACATATCTACATATCATACCATGTAGTATACCATGTAGTCGTACCATGTATACCATGTAGTATATTATATCTACATTGGAAACTCGCTGAGTATGCAGGTTTGCTGCGACGGGGGTATTTATTTTATTAGCGAATTCCCTTATAGTGAAGATGTTATTACCGTAGTCGGCATGCTAAGAGCTAGGCCCTGGACAGTGATAACTTTTCATGGAATGGGCTTAAAAAGACGCACGATTTGGTGTTTTTATCATTGTTCTATGTCAATTGGTTACAGAGATATTGAAAGTGCTAAACGCAGTACATTGTCCAATGTTAATGTTATTCTTAAGGAGAATTAGAAAAACTGTATATCTCGCTTATTTATCAACTTATCCTGACAAAACTTGGTATATTGCTTCATATCGTTGTGGTCTATTGATGTTTGCACAAATATTTTTTTGCCGATAGTTCCCGTAGCAGCAAACCTGCGTACTCAGACCCATGTTATTCTTATGAAGAATAAGTAAGTAACGTGTTATATCCCTTAATTATGAACATAAATTAATAAAACTTGGGATGTGGCTTTACCTAGTTGAGTTATATTGATTTGTATGAAAACCCTATATTTTCCTTGTTTCAGTAAACCTGCATACTCACCCACCATGTTATTCTTATGGAGAATAATTAAAATGTCATAAATCGTTTATTTATGATTCTATATTAATGAAACTTGGTATGTGGCTTTATGTGGTATTAAGATACATATATATGCATTGGAAATTCGCTGTTAATGCAGGTTTGCTGCTACGGGGGTATTTTGGCATATTTCTAAGAATGCTGAAATTAACTGAATTAAGTACCTTCCTTTGACAAATGTTTTTGGTTAATTTGCTGCCTTGTCAATAAAGATTTATATTGCCAATGAATATTTTCCCACATTTTTACAATCCATTTTTGATTTAAACTAACATATTTAAGTTTTGGATCTTTTAGGTTTGTTATGCATTTCTAAAAAGTTAAAACAATGCATTTAACAAAAAATGTTGCGACATCAACGACAGGTCAGTGTGGTTGTTGAAACAATGCAGAGGCAGGGATGATTACCGCATCCAACAAAGCAGATCACAGCTTTTGAACAGCATTTTCCGTTTAAAATATGCGTCAAGATAATCACAAGCTCCTTGACCAAATCAAACAGTCAGCAAATCAAAACCATTCCAAATTAAACTGATTAACAAAAAATGTTGCAACATCAACGACAGGTCAGTGTGGTTGCATCTTGGTATCCAGAGCAGTTTATTCGGTCGACGAGTTCATAAAAACTGCTTGGGTCAGATATAACTCCAACAACTTTGGCAAGGTACTTGTTCATAGCATGAATGAGCGTGAATGGAAGACCTTTGAATGTTTGAATGTTGCAATCTATGTTCTAATCAATCTAAACCAATGTCTACTCTGACATAGTCTTAGTTATAATGTTTGCGATACGGTGACCAAACATTTTCCATGCAAATAACAATTTATTTATTTATAACTATGAATAACTTAGTACTTACATATGAAGGGGGTTGTTTTTTTGGGTATTGTCAAACTTACGATATAAAACCGGTTCTAACCAATAAAAGTAAAGATTTACCTTGAAAATACATTTATTTGATGGCAAAAGTAAAACAAACAGAAGATTTATTGTATAACATAAAATTAAATAAAACATATTTATTGTAAATACCCGGCATTCCTGTTTACTTCCCAAACATTCCTGGACTAGTTCTGAATGTTAACTGAACTTTTTTTTATTACGGTTAGGCCGATTTATATCCGAGGGCGAAAGACTCGCCCGCGGTGGTGTTGCCATCCCGAACACATGCAACGTTACTGCATGGAGGGACCAAAAACTTGTGGTTTTTCACCGGTCCTAGTATTGTCAACTTAAAAGATATCAACAAATAAATACCCTGCACTAGTTAAGGATGTCGATTCCAACCTTACTGCATAGAGATCTCTATTTTGTTAAAATTTGTCACAACGTAACTGGCGGGAGCCATTCATTTGTCACAGTGTTGTCTTGTAGCCAATATCTGATAAATTGCTAATCCTTAAAAAGTTATTTCATTCAAAAGCCTAAAGGCCAGAAAATAACATATTTATAGTTGGGCCCCAAGTTAAATGAAGGCACGGGCTGGCTTCTAGTTTATTTGTGTCCAGCCACTTGTTAACCGTGTAATATCGTAGAACAAACAATCAGACCCTGTAGTAATTGACCATGTGGCAACTAAACCACTTTTATCGACCGAAAACGACGGCCAAATTCTTTTGTTGATTTGTAATAGTATTTACAATGGAAAATAAATTAATTCTACAGTCCTACTTAAGATATATATTAATTACATAGTCATACTAAAATACAAATATTAATTCCACAATCCTACTCAAAATAGGAGTTTGGAACTTCTGTCTGGAGAGGTTTCCAAATCCTATTACACTATTCAAAAAAATTTATTAACATTTATTAATGCTGACGGTAAATACTGGCTAGAAAATTCTTTTAACTGAAGATTAAATGGCAAAACTTGATTCAACTCGACCTGATAAAAAAATCGTTACTAACTCGTACATCCCTACTTACAAAATAACCATTGAAATTAAAGCTAGTAAGAGTTGTATTTGGAGTTATGAACCCATTTCCTTCTTAGGCCTTTTATCTTAAGGCTGTGCGAAGCAAGTTATCAGCTAGTTTTCGTGTTGTATAAAAGTAGAGATGTGCGAGTACTCGAAATTTCGAGTTCGAGCAGAGTTCGGCACTGAAACTCGAGGTTTTACTGAAACTCAAAAGTTTCGAGAGTGTACTCCCGCCGTTTACCCGCTGACCGACCGCGGCCGCGCACCGTCTGTAAATTCAAATTGAGTGTGAACGCATTTGAGGTGTTAAAGAGTTGTGATGTAAATTTTATTGTTTTATTAATAAATATATAAGTTGTGGCTTATAAATTTGTGTTACTCTTTACACCAAAATGGAGGATTTACCAGGACCTTCAGATTGAGTTGTATGAACACAGACTGAATAATCCACTTTTAGGTTAACCTAACCTTGTAATTTTTTAAAGTAAAATATCAAAAACATATCTTTAATGAAATCTAATAGGTAAGCATAAGAAGTTTGTGCTTGTTTATTGTTCCATAATAATTGTTATTGAGTCAATCCATTAATTTTAGGCTCAACTGTCCTTTGGCATTGAGCTGTTTTTAAAGACAAGTGATTTGTTTTGGTCTTGTTTAAGTTTCATTAATGATTTTTTAAATAAGTACCTGGGGGGCCAAGCTATGCACGTAGGAGGCCAGCCAGTTTGTTTAGATGTCTTGGAGTAATATTTCACCACTTTCCCCTACTAATAATCAAATTTGTAAAACTCATTTGCCTCTTTTCTACATTTTTAAGGTCACTTCAGTTGTTATGTATAGCTCAATGTCCCTTTGATTTATTTTACTCCTCTATATATGTAATTTTCACTCAAATCTTTTAATTTCTGCTCTCAGGAAACCACATTTTTCCCTGGTTGATTATGAACAGCTCTGACAATTATTTTGTTTTGATTTGAAACTCCATAAGCCTAAAGTTAATTTTTTAACTTTTCATTTTAGTCTTTTTAAATTATTTGATTTTTTCTGGGGATGAGGCCTGTCTAGAACTTATTTTTATCCCAGAAATTAGTTATTTCGAACATCGTAATTAATGCTAAGATATGTTAGTAAATACATTTTGTGTGGTAAGTAATTAGGCTAATGTTTTACCATGTAATAGGCCTTTTAAATATTAAAATAAAGTTTATTTTAACTTATAGGCCTAAATTTTATTTTATTTTCTCCATTACTCGTAGAAAGATGTAGCTTAGGCCTAAACATAATATTATACAAAACATAGGATAAATAAAAAGGAGGAAATTAAATAAAAAACTGAGATTATTTTTTAATGAAACTGTTAATACCATATAGGCCATAACAACCTTAATACCAACAGATTAAAAGTATTTTATCTTCATGGCAAAATGTTATGCAATTTCTATGATATGATTTATTTTCAGATAAATGTACTTACCTTTTTCCAATGAAGCAGGAATCCTTTTATTTTACTTACTATTGTTATTTTCAGGTCATAGTGACTAGAAAAGTATATTTTAATAACAACATTTACAAATCGAACCCTATACACTGCTTTGATCCAATTCAAGTCGACCTGTGTTTTTTTTATTTGTATACTCGACTCGAACTCGAGATTCAAATCTTTTACCATTTACTCGACTCGACTTAAAAAACCTGTACTCGCACATCTCTATATAAAAGTAATAATTTATTACTTCTGTGCGTTACGAGATCTGTAGATCTCATTTGTTGTCATGGTTACCAAGCGATTCAGCAATCAACAAGCTTTACGGACATAAAGATCTTCTTTCTCCTGTCAATTTACATAGAGTTATCAACACCGTATCTGAGGGAAGAATATCATATTATGCAAGCACACCAAATATAGGTTATAGTACGAGACCTCGGGACCTCGTGAACATGATAAAAGCCAATTTATACATACCTTGACCATTGTCTGCATCTTGGATGCCTCGAATGCAGGGGCTTTGGAATGGTACCTGGAGGAAGGAGCAAAGTTCACCCAGCCGTCATTGTCACTCTGGTTGTTACCACCACCTGCACAATGTAAAATAGTTTTCACCAAATCTTAACTCCAAATTTTAGGAAAAATTTAGTTAATAAAGGAGTTATATTTGTTGAATATTCCGTTGAATATTTTACTGATGATAATCCAATAGAAAACTGAAAATTCTCGACATAATCATCATTGATAAAAAGCCTATCAAATTAGAAAGTATCACTGAACCAATGTATCCTTATAGTGATGGTCAAAACCAGAAATTTCAAATCTCGAAACCGAAACCAAAACTTAAAAAATCGTATCACGAAACTCGAAAGTCAAATTCCAAAATCCTCTTTACTTGCCTGGTTATGGTTATGAAAAATAAATCCAGTTACTCCAAATAAACCAGTTAACTTACTGCCATTCTCGAAGTATCCTAGAAAAATATTAGTTTCAGAACTACTAGTGAACCAATTATTTATAGCTTAATTATAAACTTTGGTTAGAGTTGTCCTTTCACAAATAAAAAATAAAAAATCCACAAAAGGTGAAGGTAGACGACCGATGACAGTAGGCTTTTGACCTTCACATTATTAATCAACACTCGGGCGTGATTTCTGTTAAAAAAACAACAATGACACAAAACATCTCGGCATTTTTGAGTTTTGATTCTCGAAACTCGCCGATCGAATCTCAAAACCAAAACTTTTCCAAAGTTTTGGTGGTTTTGAGATTCGAGTTTTGGTTTTGACACATCACTATATCCTTAATACGAGCAATGGCTATGTCTATCTATCTGCATGAAAATTTATCTCGGAATCCAGCAGAACGATTTTGTTAAAACTTTGGAATGAACCAATAATTTATTACTTATATTGTTATTAACTTTATAGTTACCATTATTGTTGGGTTTTTTAATTGTTGAAATTAACTTAATAACATCCTTTGTATGTATGTACAGTTTATAACAGTCAAATTGTAGATTAATTTATGACTTTGTCAATGCACAAATTTGTGTTTAAAGGCAATAAAAAGTTCTTGATTATTGAACTTTTGGACCTAAAAATACGAGTGGTCATAAAAATACGGATTTAATGTCTGCGACAAAATAAAACAAATGGCTTTAAAATAATCATTGAAATAATTCATTGAAAAACCTCAACCCCAGGAAATTTATTTAAAAAAATCTCATTTGAAAATTATAAATTTTAACATTAGGCTTACGGAGTATCAAATCAAAACAAAAGAATCATAACAGCTATGAATAAACTACCAGTGAACTGTCAAAATAGCACTTACACAATGTAAATATTCAATACGTGATTTTTTGAAAACTGTATCTAGAACCATTGATTGTATATAGACATCTTTTTCACACCCCAAATACCACCGAGCATGGCTCGATCTCCCCGGTACCTTATGAAATGTGCTTCAGTAATGTGATTTACTGCCTGAAATAATAACTGCAGAGAAATAGCAGTTCAACACAAAAATGAAATCAAATGCCAAAATGATCCCTCAAATGGCCACAAGCTTTTAAGTTATAAGTGAACTTATATTAAGTGATGATTTGTATTATTACACAAACTAACTACTACTAACTACAAAGCAAAATAGTATTGATGACACTAACGGTTATTTCGCTTCCTGTCGTCCTGGCGGTCATTTTGGCGGTTCATCCTCGGTGGTGGCTGCTGTGAGAGCGCCATCGACATCTCCATAGACTCTCGCTCTGCCTCCTTGGTGATCTGTTCAATGGTCTTAGGGTTATTGTCCTCCCTCCTCGGCACCCACTTGTTCTGCCGCAGCTCTATCACGTCCTGCAGCATGAACCTCACTCTCGACGATACCTTTGAACCTTCTTTCTTTTGTGCTAAATCGGACATCCTTTGGAAGTACGGATTTAATGTCTGCAAAAAAATAAAACACATGGGTTTAAAATAATCATTTAAATTAAGGTTAATGGGTTTCAAAGCACAATTTTACGTAGAATAGAATATGTTAATGTAAAACACTGATTGTTTTCTCAAACAAACCACATAACAACTTCAAAGCCATTGCATTTACAATCAATAATTACGTTATTAACAGTAAACTGTGATTTTTTATGTATCATTTTGAGTGATCTGAATCATTTAATAATATTGCAAGTTTAAGATATCTTTATGGAAAATAGGAAACTTATGAATTATATATTTAAGTCGTATTTTATATTTAAACTTATTAGACAATTTTATTGTATTACTAATGTGTCCTAAAATGGAAAAGTCAAATATTTGCCTTAAACTTACAATATAAAACCAGTTCTAATCAATAAAAGTAAAGATTTACCTTGAAAATATATTTATTTGATGGCAAAAGTAAACCAAACAGAAGATTTATTGTATAACATAAAATTAAATAAAACATATTTATTGTAAATCCCTGGCATTCCTGTTTACTTCCCAAACATTCCTGGACTAGTTCTGAATGTTAATCGAACGTATTTTTACTACGGTTAGGCCGATTTATATCCGAGGGCGAAAGACTCGCCCGCGGTGGTATTGCCATCCCGAACACAAGCAAAGTTACTGCAAGGAGGGACCAAAAACTTGTGGTTTTTCACCAGTCCTAGTATTGCCAACTTAAAAGATATCAACAAATAAATACCCTGCTCTAGTTAAGGATGTCAATTCCAACCTTTTTGCATAGAGATCTCGATTTTGTTCAAATTTGTCACTTACAACGTAACTGGCGGGAGCCATTCATTTGTCACAGTGTTGTCTTGTAGCCAATATCTGATAAATTGCTATTCCTTAAAAAGTTATTTCATTCAAAAGCCTAAAGGCCAGAAAATAACATATTTATAGTTGGGCCCCAAGTTAAATGACGGCACAGGCTGGCTTCTAGTTTGTGTCCAGCCACTTGTTAACTGTGTAATATCGTAGAACAAACAATCAGACCCTGTAGTAATTGACCATGTGGCAACTAAACCGCTTTTATCGACCGAAAACGACGGCCAAATTCTTTTGTTGATTTGTAATAGTATTTGCAATGGAAAATAAATTAATTCTACAGTCCTACTCAATATACTCAAGGATTAATTACATAGTCCTACTAAAATACAAATATTAATTCCACAATCCTACTCAAAATAGGAGTTTGGAACTTCTGTCTGGAGAGGTTTCCAAATCCTATTACACTATTCAAAAAAAATTACTAACATTTATTAATGCTGACGGTAAATACTGGCTAGAAAATTCTTTTAACTGAAGATTAAATGGCAAAAATTGATTCAACTCGACCTGATAAAAAAATTGTTACTTACTCGTACATCCCTACTTACAAAATAACATTGAAATTAAAGCTAGTAAGAGTTGTATTTGGAGTTATGAACCCATTTCCTTCTTAGGCCTTTTATCTTAAGGCTGTGCAAAGCAAGTTATCAGCTAGTTTTCAAATCTGATATGTGTATTTAGATATAAATTATACACGTTTTTAGAATGGTGAAACTTCAGTAGTTTTACAGCTCTCTGGTGGGATTTACAGGAAAAGGCGAGATGATAGAAAAGCAACAAATCTTTGGCTACAGGTGTAACATAGGATCTTTAAGAGCGCTATGAGGCAAAGCCCTGTGAGGTAAATTGTACCGTAGTTTAAATGTCTAATGGCACATATCATAAATTCCAAATGGCTCTCATAAAAACATATTTAAGGTATTAGGCTGGTTGGAACTGCCTAATCGACTTAAATTTGTTATACCCTACTAAAGTAATAAAACTGAAAGTTTATGATAAGTAGAGCAGGTTTAAGTAGTACTTACGCCTGGAGGGGGTTGTTTTTGTGGGTGTTGTCCATATTCTAAATCCTTACCGATGGTGGTTAATAATTTACATAGGCACTCTAGGGACTCCTCTTCGGGAGTACTAAGTAAATGTTCTATACATCTGTACATGATTGCTGGTATCAACATTCCCAGCTTAAATAATTCACCTATAAACCTGTGAACAAGAAATGGATCATTGTATAAGATGTATATTACATAACAAGATCTGTAGGAGCTTCTTCAGGGTTACCACAAAAGTTTCTTTTTCAATTTCTCTCGCCTGTTTTTGAAAATGTTCATGATCTCTTGTCAAACAAAATTGTTAATAATGATTCCTACCTCCAAGGGAATTATAGATCAATTTTAAATATTTAAATTAGTATTTAAAGTATTTAAATTATTATTTTATTAAGTATTTTTTATCTAATATTACTTTTAGATACTCATACTTTTTTATACTCATATCTCATGTCCTATATTGTATTTGTTGAAGTACACAATTTAAAATTAGTATTTAGTTTTGTTTATATATTTTATATATATACTGCTGTATAAATATATCATTTTCTATGACACTATTCATATAAAACTACATAAATGAATAAAGAAAGTTTTGATTTGACAAACAAAATTCAGTTATATCAAAGTTCAGTTGTCTGGTTTTCTCAAACCAAGGCTGAGTTCTGGTAAAAAATTCTCCCACATGAATAACATGGAGAAATTTGAAGACTTAATACTTTGTATAATTTAACAAACTTAAAAGGAGAAAATGATAAATCTGACAATTTTAGGGAGCATCAGATTTTTTCAGCTTCAAATTGAACAAATTCCATGACTGGATGCCTGGTTCTCAAACTAAGGCCGAGTGCCTCAAAATCCTAGATAAAAATTCTCCCATATCAATAACATGGAGAAATTTTAGGACTTAGTACTTTGTATTATTAAACAAACTTAAAGGGAGAAAATTATAAATCTGACAATTTCGGGGAGTATCAGAATGTTTAAGCTTCAAATTGGTACAAATTCCATGACCAAAACGTTGCCCGGTATTCTCAAACTAAGGCAAAGTTCCTTAAAAAATATTCTCACATTTTAAATAACAGGGATCATTTTTTAAATGTCAAATAATAGGCTTATGAACATCAGCGCTATTGTTACTCTGAGCTCAAGCGGAGAAACTAAAAATGAATAACATAGGATGTAACTACTTAAAGGGTTATGTATACTTTATAGATTGTGTCAATTAATGAATTAATAGCGTAATAATTGCAATACATGAGAACATATATTATCTTCTTCTTTAGGTCAGCCTGAATCAACTTCAGTAATTGCAATATATGTGATGCATCGTTGAAAGATACTACTACAAGAAACTAGGAAGCCAAGTTTGCGCGGGCGGCCGCGTCTGTGTCTGTATCCAGTGAAGTGAGCAGGTGGGTAAAGAGAGGAATGGTGCGGTGCAGGTTTCGGGGGGAGGGGTCAGTGCGACAGAGAGAGTTTTTTTTGTAATAGTCGATTGCAGAAAACTCTGGCGGTAGGATATCAAACTACATGCTACCGACCGACTTAGTATATCTTCGAGGCGGACAACCGCGCCGTATCGATGGAACTTTAGTATCTATAGTCAATGGTATTAGTAGTAGTTTATACGGTCAATTTTTGCACTTGTAAATAACATTGTTACTCTTCATAACTTTTTTTATTTTTAGGAAGAAATCACAAAATGTTTTATTTTGGTGTGGCCTTTTCACATATCCCTTGGCAATCAAGAGAAAAACAAGAAAATGCAAATTGAACCCTTTCAGGACCAAGAAAAAGAAATGGATTTTTATATCAGGATTTTTTTTATCAGCAATAGAGTAAACAATTTTGCCCGGTAACTACCATTTAAGACAAAAAAAGAGTGGTCCGGTAAATCGTCAGCTGATATTTTTCACGGCGATAAGAAGTGGCTATAAACCGGACTACTTGGTATTCTTCGTATGCTACTGAGTGGTCCGTTAATATTTTACTTTAAAAAATGACAAGGTTAGGTTAACCTAAAAGCGGACTATACAGACAGTGTTCATACAACTCAATCTGAAGGTCCTGGTAAATCCTACATTTTGGTATAAAGAGTAACAAGCCACAACTTACTTCTTTATTAATAAAACACTAGAATCCACATCACAACTCTTAACACCTCAAATGCGTTCACACTCAATTTTAATTTACAGACGACGCGTGGCCGCGGATGACCCTTGGTAGCGCCGGTAAACGGCATTAGTAAACTCGCTCGAAACTTTCGAGTTTCAGTGCCGAACTCGGCTCGAACTCGAAATTTCAAGTACTCGCACATCTCTAAAAGAAACCCTTATGTAAAGGAATACAACTTTTAAATCATTTGCCAAAAGATATAAAGGAAATAACAGATATTAAAAGGTTCAAAAACCAAGTAAAAATGTATCTCATAAATAATCCACTAAATAAAATAGATAATTTGTTACATGTTTCAAATAAGTGGACCTACAACCTTGCATAAAGAGATGTATAACATTTATTTATTTAATTTTAGAATATCTCAAACTGATTGTAATATAATGTATTATTTTTTTTTTTTTTTTGTAAATGACCACCATTCTTTACAACCTATGAGCATCATGAATAAAGTTATTTTGATTTTATCTGAACACTTTGGCAAACCAGGTACATAGCAACAGATAGATATGCGACCATCTTTAATTTCAATTATGGATCCCCAGCTAATGTGTGATAGGAGTAATAAGTTTGTTTTTGCTAAATGAGGTTCTACCCATTTATACATGGATGAAAACAATCTACAGGTGCCGCGGCCGTGGTGGTGGTGGTACAGGGCAGGTAGGGGGGGGGGAGTGGAAAGACCAGGCTGAGAGCTGAGACACTGTTGACTTGCCGTTGCCAAGCGGCGGTCGCTGTCGCTGTCGGGCTGTCAGCTGAAGAAGACGGCACTACTGCGTGCGCATCTATCCCCCACCAACAGATCGCGAGCTCACCCCACACACGTTGGCGAAACCAGCGCCGCTAGCGGCCAATGTTCAAAATGAGTTGCGATTTTTGCCCTTAAGTAGACAGTAGCCTTAAGTATTACCATTATGAAGTACAAAAGAATACAGGCATGATTTTAAACTATTTCCTACAGCACAATAGACAGTTTTCTCATCTAAGATTCAAGTGGAAGCTCAAGCTTAACCGTCATTCACTGGTGCACTCACCCTATCTTTTTTAGTTAGTTAGTTTTATTTGACTTCTTCTCACAAAATGTTTTTCTTGAATAGTTTGGAATGTAGATTAACAGTTTCTCCGACAAAAATTATTTGAATAACAATAATACCCACTAAGACAGCTTTAATTATTTAAATATTTTGTTAATTTGCACTCAAAAACACTTTTTTTATAATTTTTTGTAAATATTCTAAATTCTTTTTTATCTTTTTCCATAAGATTTTTAACTTTTGATTTTTAATTTTCAAACCTGTTATTTTTTGTTCTTTTATCTCCTTTTAGCGAATTTCCCCTATAGGGAAGAAGCTATTACCGTAGGTCTCATGGTAAGACTTAAGCCCGAGACCATGATAACTTTTTGTTTTGATGTCCCCAGATGTCCAAAATACTATTCGTTCAAATTTATATATATGTATATATATATCTATATATATATATATATCTATATATGTGTCCGTGAATGCGATAACTTGAGTAAAAAACGTCCGATTTCGATGAAATTTGGCTCAAATGTGTAAACTGACATTTATGACTTAAAGTTCGAAAACCATAAAAATCGGACCATGGGAAGGGGGGTTTATGGGGGTTTGAAATTTTCCAAAAATCAGTTTTTTGCATTTTTTACCCTAAAATTTTTAAAACACTTAATTTTGGTTTAGACCATGTTATAGAGCTTAAAAAAACAAATAATATGGTAATTTGAATTATTAACCTAGGTCAAGTGGTTGCGGAAAAAATCCAAAAAACATGCTCATAAAATCTCCCATGTTAATCTTATGGGAAAAAGGTTTTTGGCTTTTCCTCAGTTAATTTTACTTTAAACTTCACATTTTCTTTTACCAATCACTTCAGCTCCACAAAAAAATCATTTTGGTGTTTAAATTGTGATTCTACGTCAAACCGTTGCAGAGATATTCAAAGTGCTAAACACAGTACGTTGTCCAATGTTATCCTTATGGAGAATAAATAAAATTTGATATCTTGATTATTTATGAATGTATATTGATGAAATTTGGTATGTGGCTTCATGTTGTACTGGTATATTGATAATTGCATAAAAAAATAAATGTTTTGTTGATTGTCCCCGTAGCAGCTAACCTGCATACTCAGCCCTAATGTTATTCTTATGGAGAATAAGTAAAGTTTTATATCTCCCTTAATTATGAACATAAATTAATAAAACATGGTAAGTAGCTTCACCTGGTTCAGTTATATTGATAATTGCATAAAAACTCATTTCTTATCTTCCTCGTTGCAGCAAACCTGCGTACTCAGTCCTAATGTTATTCTTATGGGGAATAAATAAAATGTAATAAATCACTTATTTATGAATGTATTTTTGTCAAAATTGGTGAGTGGCTTTATGTACTAGTGAGAAACATATCAATGCATTGGAAATTCGCTGAGTACGCAGGTTTGCTGCGACGGGGGGTATTTGGGTATCTTGTAATTTTTCTTCATCTTTTTATCAACTTGTCTATTTTCTTCTGTATTATTCCATCTTTCCTTTATTATCATTTCTTCATTCTCATTATCTTCATACTCCATTAATTAAAAATAGATTGGAGTAGATTTTATGATCTGACTATTGATTTATTCTCTTGTTTATTTTATTACAGTAGTCTATCTTTCCTTATTTGTTTGTTAACAAAGTTTTATTATTGTTTGTAATGATTGTTTTTTTTTTTGTTAAATCATAACATAATAAACATTGTTTTACAACTGCATGTGAACAAAATAATTATGTATAGTTTTAATGTTAACTTATGTTATGGAATAAAATGACATCTGAAATGTCATATTTAAAGTGGTAATCCTATACTCTAATATAAGGTTTGCTTGCTTGCGACACGGACCTCAAAAACAGCTCCAACAATTTCCTTCAAATGTTTGAAATAACTAATTTCTGGGATAAAAATAAGTTCTAGACAGGCCTCATCCCCAGGAAAAATCAAATAATGTAAAAAAAACTAAAATGAAAAGTTAAAAAAATTAACATTGGGCTTATGGAGTTTCAAATCAAAACAAAAGAATTGTAACAGCTGTTCATAATCAACCAGGGAACTGTCAAAAGTAATACTCATGTTGTATATGATTATTAACATGTGGTTTACTGAGAGCATAGATTAAAAGATTTGAGTGCATATTACATAAATAGAGTAGTAAAATTAATCAAAGGGAGATTGAGCTATAAATAACAACTGGAGTGACCTTAAAAATATAGAAAAGAGGCAAATGAGTTATACAAATCTGATTATCAGTAGGGAGAAGTGGTGAAATATTACTCCAAGTCATCTAAACAAACTGACTGGCCTTCCCCGAGCAAAGCTCGGCCCCCAGGTACTAAAATTAAAAAATCAAAAATCAAATTATTATTTTTTACCAACAATCATTACCATATATCTACCGTCTACTATCTACACCCAAAGGTTGTAGAGTTTCGGGTCTCTGATACACCGTCCGCATCACTACAGCCCGGATGCTTGGATGCTTTCTGTAATCCATAATTCTGACAAAAAAATTACACGTGTGCCACCGGTGGCCACGGTGTGTCTATATAAACCTAAACCTACCTAAACCATGAATACATAGTTTAAATAACCCAGCAAAGCTCTGAATGCAACTTTAAAAAGGCATCAAATCAAATGGAAACAGTGCGCCACGGGTGGTACACGTCGGAGTTTTAGAAAGTTTGACGTGCGCCACCTGGAAGTTCAAAAACTGACTATCATTTTCCATCGGGCTGAACGTGTTAAAGCATAAATGAATTAGCAATCAACTGAATTCATACATGTTGTTTTATACGTAAATTAATATTATTTCTAAATCACCCAAGGCAGAATGTTTTCATTCATTCTGCAACAGAATATGTAAAATCCCAAAACTTTCTGAAAGCCTAACGCAATTTTTCATGCGCCTACCACAACCATAGGAATAATTTAAAAGCCACTTGTAAAAAATTAGTACTGTACTCTAACTAATAAAGTTATTTAAATAAACCAATCTTATTGGAAAACTCTCAAGATTTTGGCAATCCAAAAGAAAATTAATTGATAAGCAACAATTATAACAATAGCCTGAATAGCCTGAACATATTAAACTAATATCTATATAGTGTTAATAATAATAATATTAATCAGCTAGTGCAGTATAAATAACCAAAGTCTAAAATAAGCACTTGCTTCTAAATTAATATATAGACTGAGATTCAAGGTCTGAAATGTACTACTGTGTGTGTATAGGCATAATTTGTTGTATTAAAACAAACATATTTTTAATAACGTATTTGGAAACACAATTGGCTCTTTCCAACCAACAAATCAATATTTGTTTATTGCTTAAGTAGTTTTTTTTTTTTGTAAATATCCTATAGAAATGACCCAGTCACATCCCTAAGTTGCACTAATAATAAATGTAGGCCTACTTGATTATGCCCTAACACTTAAAACAAGGCAAAAAACATTCAGGTCTTCTTGTTTTCTCCTAAAACTTTTGATGTTACCATTTAAGAAATTAGGTTAGTTTACTTTTTGAAACTGGCTTGCAATGGTTGTGGTACTGAGAGCAATACTTTTTACAAAGCGCCAGTTTCTGCTCAGTGATGTCGTTAGATATTTCATTACTTTTGTGACTTACTTCAATTTTATCTTTTCACAAGAGGACCCTGCGTCGGAAATAATTTTCCGATATTTTTGCTTGTAGCAAACTTGTATTTAACGGACAGTACCGGGTGATGCATCACATAATAGGTTTTTGAATTTTTTAATTTAATCTTTCTAAACAAACTGAGCAAAAAACGCCCTTTGATTGGTTGGTAGAATCAGAAACACAATGTATTAGCGTCACTGATTGGAGCCGCACGATCATGTGACCTATCTGAGCGATGCGTAGTGAACTATGTATATCCCGATTCTCTTTAAATATCATATTGATTAAATATCGTATGAGGCTTGTGTAGTGTACGGTATCACTAACATTGCATTGATTTTGACTTATTGTGTCGTTCACATTTTACAGGGTTCCCTAATATAATGTATCTCGATTCCAAAACTAGCACTCAAAAACAGTATGAGTAAGACTTTGTTATGTCTTTTTTATGTGCCGATGCAATTTGAAATATCAAAGTGCACTTCCCAAATACACCATCGAAATATTGTATCGCACTTTGTCATTTCGAAAGATTGCGAAACGATGAGATAGGTATCAGACATCGCTCACTTCCAGCCAGCACGAGCTGATTCATTGTACGAATAATTTTCTACATTTGTAGATCGTATTTCTGCCTCTAAATTTAAACTATGCAACTTTTGGGTTACAATATTATGGTTACATCAATTTATATAATTCTCGACGATAGTTTTTCCCCCATAATGGAGAATTTTTCTGCAGCAACATTTTTATTGACACATTGTTGATTTTTCTGCAGCCGTCATTTGATGTGACTGATCTTTCGGCAGCCCTCGCTTTCTTTCTATGACAATGTCCACACTGTCGCCCGTTGTTCTGCCATGGGGTCTAAATCTAAACAGTTATCTGATATTACATGTATTTTATGCTCAGCTTGGCTGAAAGCCAGTTTCGAGTGGAGTGGTATGATATGAAAGAAGGGCAAGTTCAAATCCTCCTTATTTTTCTTCATCAGTCCTTCTGCAATTTTTACAGCTGCTTCGGCTGCTCCATTTGCTTGGTGGTGATGGGGACTACTTCTAAGAGTGGAAAAGCCCCACTTTTCAGCAAACTTTTTGAACTCACTATTCTCGAGATGTTGGAACTGAGTTCCACTGTCGGAGTAAACACATTGGGGAACTCCATAACGTAAAAATGCAGTTTTACAAACGCGAATCTGCCGCCCTCATTCGTGGTAATTCATCAACCTCGAAGAACCTTGAGTAGTGACTATCTACTATGATAGTAACCACTATGACTATCTACCACTTATCATTGTTCTTAACCCTTCATTAGGAGCACTGATTTTGATGCGCCGTCAGGCGCAGATGAAGGTTACCTCCGCATTTGGAAAAATAAAAATAAATACTGCTTAAAACATAATTTATTATTACAAACATACAGTAGACTCCCGATTATCCACGACCGGATTACCCGCGTTGCGGCTTATCCGCGATCGGCAAAAAAAAAAAACGCAACTGCAGCAAGCGAAGTTTAGCGCGTAAACGTCTATCCTCGCGCCTGCAAATTATAGATACCGCGCGCGACGCACTTGGCCTTGGGCGAGAGAAAGGGGTTACTAGCAGTCAAACGGAAGCCCGCCCGCCAAAACATTAGTCATCTCGCGCCATCCCTCCAGACCGCCATATCGTACACAACTGCCCGCCATTATGCAGAGGGACAATTGGACTTCTTGGAAGGGAAATATGACACCTCGTTGTGCGATCTCATTGTTTATTTTCCTCGAAGCCAATAAAGACGGCAACTTCGACATTAGGCCTGTAATATAGTGCACTTGTCTCACGTATTGGACTGTTTTTTTACCGATGTGAAAATATTGTTTGTAAAATAATTGTGTGTTTATTAAAAGGTACGTACAGTAATCTTGTATTTGAAGTCTTTCACATTATTAAACCTAACATTCAGTAGCCTAAAGGTTATTATTTTGCTCTCACAGTCGTTTTTAACTATTTCAAGTGTGTTTTAGGTTAGGTTTGGTTTATCCGCGATTTCGATTATACACGATCGCTCAGCCACCCATTACCGCGGATAATCGGGAGTCTACTGTAGTTTTAAATCATAAAGTGTTAAAGGGTATCTATTTTTACGCAAATAAAAAATATTTGGACATTAAATTATTTTATGCAATAGCAATATAATGAACAATAAAAAAATTTAAAACTACATTGAAATGATTTAAAATAGACTAAATTGATCTTATGAATACTATAAAAGGAAGAATAAAAACATGTAAATCTAACGTTAGTTAAACAATATTTGTACTGTATCACAATAATAGTCTTACAACAGTTCTCAGTACAGTACCTCCAAGTCGTTGTTCTGCCAGATCATCACGTCCACTACGTACTGTCACTTTCTTCCGAGTTGTCTTCAATGCAGGTTGTGCAGACTGCAGGAGCGGTGTGTTTTCTACAAATGAACTGCTTACATTTAGAACATCGGGTTTTTGACCAACGATTCTTCTTGCGATCGCAGTTGTAGCACCGGTCTGTTAGTACATCATCTCTCTGGGGCTTCTCTCTGGGAGCGAGGGTCTTCAATTTCCAAAATCTTGCAGATCCTTGTTTTGCATAAACAGGAGTGCTCTTGATTGTTAAGACTTGATTGCATATACGGTTGGCATAGCTTTGTTGCAAGTTCATGCCTCTTCATATGTGGAAACCCCAAATTGGCTTTGAGCACTATAAAGCTATTCAATGCTCCGATATCTAACAGAGAATAAAATATTCTCATTGAGCAACGATTGCAGACTCTTGCAGTTGAGTATGTCTCTTTATATTTATCAACTGTGTCAACACCACCCTTGCTACAGTTGTAAAACAGCACTAGTTCCGGTTTTCCAAAAGTAGAAGAGTCCGGATCATTGTCTACAGCATCGTCAACATGCATAGTAGACGGTTGTATGACATATTTCTTTTTGTGTGAAACATATGATACCATTGTGATTTTCTCTTTGAATGCAAACATAGATTTATTTGCTTTCCTAGGTTTTCTATCTAAAAATATGTTTGGGATCTCTCTTTAGTTCTTCATCAATGACCCAACTAGAGTAAGACGATGATCGTTCAAGAGGCTAAGGCAGAGTGGTATGGAACAAAACCAATTGTCAACAGTGACATTTCTGTTTGATCCTGAAATTGGCTCAATCAACCGTTCAACTACACATTTAGCCGAGTTGTGAACTTGGAATGGTCCTGGGGGCTGTGTTCCAATGTACAACTCAATATTTGACGTGTAAAATGTTTTTGCAGAAACTAAGTCAAAAATCTTAATATCATATTTTGCTGGTTTGCTCTTCATGTATTGCCTGAAGCTACATCTTCCACGAAAAGAGTCCAACATTTCGTCGATGGTAGCAAACTCACTCAGTCTGTAGTAGTCCTTACAGTTTGCAACAAACTCTTCAAACAAATCCCTTATCGGAGCTAACTTGTCCACAACCCATCTATTCTCCCTTGATCGCATTCATCAAACCGCATACCTATTAGAAGAAACTTAAACCTTTTTATTGACATCGCACACCTAAAAAAGTCAATTTCAAATCCATCACTACTCCAAAGGCCTTCAAGAAGTTGGAGGGACGATTTCATGACACTGGCCATGTACGAAATTCCAGTAACACACTTCATTTCATCAGGAGTTGTTTCTTTGGCATCTCTCTCATGGCTATATTACATCTGTTTTGAGCTATCCAAATATTAGTATTTTGTGTGATGTCACAAATCATGTCATCAGTGAAGTAAAGACCCCAAACATCAATTGGTTCTTTCGCATTCTTTGAAACACCTTGAACACACCCTACTCTCATTCTAATAATATTTCGCCCAAGATTTCTATGTTCGTGTTTAGATTGAATATCCCACAACATTCCTCTGTTTCGGCTAATATAAGCTATTGAGCCATCAATATTTTTGACTATATCATCATTCTACTATATTTGCTATATCAATTACTATATTTATCGGAAGAGTCTCCAAGCCATCAAAATCATCAATGACAAGAATATCAAACTCACGATTGTCTCCCTGTTGTTCATCAGTCTCCTCCTCTTGTTAGAATGCTTCATGTTCATCAGAACATCAATATCCATTGATTCTCCATCTTCGTCATCCACAGATCCAGCCACACTTTTGTCGTTTTCATCACTATCAGTAAAAAACCCATCACGAACAAAACCACCAGTAGGTCTTGGTGTTTCTATATAATCCACTTCTTCTCTTTCTACACTTTGTAAAAGTCTTTCAATTTGATTATGTTCAGCTGAATCCATTTTAAAGTTTAAAATTTATAGCAGTTTGCTGAGGAAAATATGTTTCTAGGTGACGAAATGGCATTATATAAGAACAATTATGCACTGAAAAATATTTTGTGGTTTTAAAGCTAATAAAACATTATATACACTATACAATTTTTGTAAATCAAACAAATTTTCTAATAAAACAATTGTACTAAAGCACTTATTTATGAAACTCCACTATGGGAAGGGGGTTTTATGGGGGTTTACAATTTTGAAAAAATCAGTATTTTGCAAATTTTATCCCTAAATGTTAAAAACACTCAATTTTGGTTATAGCCATTTTATAGAGCTTAGAAAAAAAAATTATTATTTTGAATCATTAACCTAGGTTAAGTGGTTGCGGAGAAAATCCAAAAAACGTGTCCCATGTTATCTTATAAGAAAAAGGTTTCTAGATTTTTCTCAGATAATTTTATTAAAAATTTCACATTTCTTTTTATCAATATATTTGGCTCAACAAAAAACACATTTTGGTGTTTTGTTGTTCTACGTCCAAGCGTTGCAGAGATATTCAAAGTACTAAACACAGTACGTTGTCCAATGTTATCCTTATGGAGGATAAATAAAATTTGATATCTCGATTATTTATGAATGTATATTGATGAAACTTGGTATGTGGCTTCAACTAGTTGTGGTATATTGATATTAGCACAAAAAACAAGTTTTTTGTTGATAGTCCCCACAGTAGCAAACCTGCATACTCGGCCCCCATGTTATTCATATGGAGAATAAGTAAAGTTGTATATCTCCCTTAATTATGAACCTAAATTAATAGAACTTGGTATGTAACTTCACCTGGTTCAGTTATATTGATAATTGCAAAAAAAACACATTACTTATCTTCCTCGTTGCAGCAAACCTGCGTCCTCAACCCTAATGTTATTCTTATGGAGAATAAATAAAATGTTATATATCACTTTTTTATGAATGTATTTTTGTGAAACTGTATAATTGGCTTTATGTAGTAGTGAGACACATATATAAGCATTGGAAATTCGCTAAGTATGCAGGTTTGCTGCGACGGGGTATTTGTGATTCCCTGTCCACTGTGGAGCCTCTCTAGCATCTCAGGTCATAGCTCCTGAGGTGCGACAATACGAGTCCCACGAAGCAACAGTCCATCAATTCTACTCAATTCATCCTTCACACTGAAATATTCTTGGATGTCAGTAGGGAGATTAGATTTTCCCTGCCAATCACCCATAATGAATAATTTTAGCTGTGCGCAAATTCTGTCTCTCATTTGTGAGATTAGTACTTTTGTCACATTTTCATCGGTTGTATTAATACCAACCAGGCTGATTTCATGGACAAAAGCCTCCACTTCTTCTGTAAATTCCCTGTCGTCATTACCTGGCATAGGATTTCTTGACAGCAGGTCTGGTATCGCCAGGTCCTTCCCAGGGGACCAGCTCATGCGATAGTCGTACCTCATCATACACACTCAAAGGCGTTGTAACCTGGGTGAGAATTTGTCCAAATGTTGCTTTTTGAAAATTGAGAGAAGTGGTTTATGGTCAGTCTCAATCGTGTACTGTTTTCCTATGAGAAAACATTTTAGACGATCACTTGCCCATACACAAGATTGTGCCTCCCTTTCAATGTTACTGTAATTCTACTCAGCAGATGTTAGAGTCCGTGAAACGTATGCCACTGGTTTCTTGTCCTCAACCTCAACCTGAAGTAACATGGCTCCCAGACCTTTTTTTGAGGCATCACAAGAGAGAATTAAAGGTTTCTGAGGGTCATACATAGTCAAACATGGCTCTGAAGACAAAATGTCTTTGATTTTGGTAAAAGCTCTTTCTTGAGGTGGCCCCCAAATAAAATCATTCCCGTTCTTCAACAGACTTGTTATTAGCTCAAGAATCTCACTGCGATTCAGGATAAATTTGGCTAGAAAAGTTACCATTCCCATGAATCTTTGGACTTCAGTGACATTAGTTGGAGGTGATCAGTCCACTACTGCCTTGACCTTGTTGGGATCAGGCCGGATTCCATCTTTTGACGGCACAAACCCCAAGAATGTCACAGTCTCTCCAAAAAACTCAGATTTCTGGTTATTTAAGGTAATACCAGCAGTTTGAACCTTTTCGAGGACGGCCCTAAGGCACTCATCGTGTTCTTCTTTCGTCCGTTCCCTATATCAGACAGAGATATTACCATTTTGAATTTATTAGATTTTATATCTTAATAGTACCATACAACATGTATACTTCTCCTTGTTAAGTATACAAGTTTATTTTTGTTTTTGTTCATGGGTCAAGAAATTAAATATTTTCAAACTCTTGGTTCTCTGGCTACAATGTATTTTTTATGGGACAGTGAATTTACATTAAATTCCACGATTACTGAAGGAAAATAACATAATACCGTACTTTAATGGCCGCAATTAAGGTGTCTTGCACAGATTTTCAAGCGGCTCCAACCTGTTACGTTATTTTTTGGCATTAACTATGACCACAGAAAGTGTCATACTCCATACGCATACTAATAAGTGCCGTTTTTTAGTTGTATTAGACATACACCCAGGGTACCAGTGGGATTCAATAGTGTGAGAATATAAATCAGAAAAAGTAAATTTGTATCCCTAAAGGGCTATGGAACAATATAGGTACTCTGTATCATACAGGTAAATCAAATTAATGAAAACTGAGTCAATCATCAATCGGTGATTTTATAAAACAGTTTCCTATTAGTTCCTACAGCTTTTCACAATCAGAAAACCCCAGCAAGTAAGTGCACTTTCTATTAATCTTAGAAATACTATAAAGGAGAGGGTAATGTGAGACTTTAATAAACAGTTACCTAATATTTCCTACAGATTTTCTTCGTATCGTCCTTTCTTTTTCTTCATATTGCAATTGCAGTTCCTTTTTGTGTTCCTGTAAAAAATGGTACTTTTTGAAATGAATATAAAATATTTACTCATAAAAACAAAAATGATACATTTGAATAAATCTGTTAAATTTTCATTAAGTCAAAGGAATTTAGTTAGGTTAACATGAATTCCAATAAACTTGGTGTACGCTCATTCCTCGCGTATAAGGATAATTGAAACACATGATCAAACTTAAATCAAGTTTCATTAAAAATTCAATATCTGATTTGAGTAACATCATCAGAATACATTCTGTTATCATTTAACTGCCGCCAGAATCCGGGTTTTATGTCTATCTAGCTATAGTTTTAGTCACTTCTCCCTTAAAAATCAATTATCGCGGTAGCTGAGAGGGTATCGCACTGGCTCTTGGAGCGCAAGGTCGCAGGTTCGGATTCCGCCGCCGACCTAACATTTTATCCGTAGAAAAACATACATACAATTATCACTTGTTTTTATCAAAGTAAATGTTGTAAAAATACGTAAATATATTTATTTTTAAAATAAATCGAAGATTTAAGGCATGGTTTGTTGTTAGGATTGGCATGGGTGCGTTATCTTAGAACAAACAGAGTATTTTGGGCTAAGCAAAGACTTTAGCAGTGTGGTTAATTTAACTTTTAAGAGAACAGCGAGTTGCCTATATGAACTAATGTTAACAATTTCTATAGGCCAAGTCAAAATACCCTTAAGGATTAACAATAAGTCGTCAGGTCCAGTTATTTAAATGAAAAAAATGAGATTTCAATATATTGTTTCAATAGCCTAGGCTATCATGAAATTAAATGCTATAAATATGGGTTGGCCCAAGTCCGTACATGAAACTTCTAAAATGACAAGTAGCCTAAGTGTATTTGCCTACATTTTATAGTCATAGGTACAAAGTTTATGATGAAAACAGCTCAATATAATCCGAACCTAGGATTTGTCAAATCATTTCAGATAACCTGTATAAAAGGCTTAGTTTGTTTAGAATAGTTTAAAGATTTGTTTTTTGTTGCTACAACATTCCTGGAAATGTTTAAAGTATTTAACAACAGTTGTATTTTACAAAATGATAGTTCAATACATTGTTGCAATAGCCTAGGCTATCATGAAATTAAATTCTATAAACATGGGTTGGTCCAAGACCATACATGAAACTTCTAAAATGGCAAGTAGCCTAAGTGTATAGGCCTACATTTTATAGCCATAGGTCCAAGTTTATGATGAAAACAGCTCAATATAATCCAAACCTAGGATTTGTCAAATCATTTCAGATAACCTGTACAAAAGGCTTAGTTTGGTTAGATTAGTTTAAAGCTTTTGTTTTGGTTCCCTACAACATTCCTGGCAATGTGTTTAAAGTATTTTATAACAGTTGTATTTTACAAAATGATATTTCAATGTATTGTTTCAATAGCCTAGGCTACCAGTATCATGAAATTAAATTCTATAAACATGGGTTGGCCCAAGTCCGTACATGAAACTTCTAAAACGACAAGTAGCCTAAGTGTATATGCCTACATTTTATAGTCATAGGTCCAAGTTTATGATGAAAACAGCTCAATATAATCCAAACCTAGGATTTGTCAAATTATTTCAGATAACCTGTATAAAAGGCTTAGTTTGGTTAGGATAGTTTAAAGATTTGTTTTTTGTCGCTACAACATTCCTGGTAATGTTTAAAGTATTTAACAACAGTTGTATTTTACAAAATGATAGTTCAATACATTGTTGCAATAGCCTAGGCTATCATGAAATTAAATTCTATAAACATGGGTTGGTCCAAGACCGTACATGAAACTTCTAAAATGGCAAGTAGCCTAAGTGTATAGGCCTACATTTTATAGCCATAGGTCCAAGTTTATGATAAAAACAGCTCAATATAATCCAAACCTAGGATTTGTCAAATCATTTCAGATAACCTGTACAGAAGGCTTAGTTTGGTTAGAATAGTTTAAAGGTTTTGTTTTGGTTCGCTACAACATTCCTGGTAATGTGTTTAAAGTATTTTACAAAAGTCGTATTACCAGTTTAATGTCAGCTAACTCTTACTGTAATCCAACCCTAGGCTATGTCAAATCATTCAAGATAACCTTCCGAAAAAGGCTGTTTGGTTAGAATAATCTATAGCTTTTATTGTGGTTACCTACTATTACTGGTAATGTATTTTAAGTAATGTAGACAATTTGTATTATTAATTTAGTGAAAATATAACCTAGCAAATAATTGTCCTACAAAATAAATGTTAAGGTTGTTCGCTTTTAATTTAGTGAAAATATAACCTAGCAAATAATTGTCCTACAAAATAAATTTTAAGGTTGTTCACTTACTGTGACTTAACTTCATCAACGCTTTCTAGACAAATTGAGGCTTTGTATACTTTTTACACATGACAATCACAATATTACCAATTGTCTAAGAAAATGTAATAAAACAAACTATTTTATAAGTTAATATCTTAGTATCTAGAGTCATCAAAAATTTATTTTGAGTTTTTCGATCTGCCTCTGTTACACAATCGTCGCCTCTGACCGACTGACTCCGACTGACGATATTTCCACAGAGTAGGCGTACTAAGGGAATATTAACTGTATGGATATTTTTTTTTAAACGTACACTTAATAATTTATAAAATAATAAATATGCTCACAACTTAAAAATATACTTCGATTTATCTCTCGTGTGTTATTTGTTGGTAAACAAACTTTTGTTATCCAGTATAACAAAGTATACTCTAGTAAACTAACTATTGTTACTCTGTTGTTGAAACATAGACGTTGGCTAAATTTTAACGATTCAAGTACCACTAAAATGGCTTCCAATGTTATTCTTATGGAGAAAAAAATCAATTTGGTTTTAAGATAATTTGATTAATACTGAACGAAATTATCTGAATAACGAACTTGACCGAGATTTTGACCTGTTAAGTTTTTCTGGAAAATTTTAAGTTTAACTGTGGAGGCATTCTCGAGTTATTGTGGTCACAGACACGCCAGTTGAGTTGATTCTCTTACCAGTCTAAGCAGTAAAGTTGTGTATAAGTATACTTTCACTTCGCTCAATTATCCAATTATTATCGCGTCATATACTTACTGGATCTGTGCAGTTCTTTATTTCTTCTAACCATTTGGCAGCATCAAGTTCTGATGATTTGTTACTTTCAAACTCAGTCTGGCACCTTGTTATAAGGATTTTACGGAAGTTAACTTTCTGTTCCTGGCCGTTCTCAATTTTGGAAACTTCCAGTTTCGAGAAGATTTTACACATGTTAGCATATGCTTTAGAATAATATGGTTCAAAATTTGATACATCCACAGCCTGAAAAAAAAAATTAAAATAAAATAAATTATACAATTACAGAACACAATCATATATATTTTTGTAGGCTAGATAAGGTACACAATATTTTGTAGACTAAACGATGGAACAATAATTATCATTTCCCGAGTTTCAACAAAAAAAGTTCTTTCTTTCTAAACTCACATCTATTTCCAACCACCAGTTTCACAGCTGTGGAAAAATATTTTAACTTGAAACATTTTACCGGATGAAAATTGTAATTAGACGGTAAAATTGACTAAGGCTATGGCCAGGGCCGCATTTAGCCAAACAGCGCCCCTAGGCACACTAACCGTTGTGCCCACCTTTTCACCCGTGCAATGCAGGTCGCCAAAAATATTTCACAATCTATATTATTAAAAGAATTTCTTGAGTTTTGTTTGGCGATTTTCGACCCTTAAAACTATTATTTTAAGTACATATTTGGTATCAGTCAAAAGGTCTTACCCTCCACGTTCAGGCCTTCGCCCCACAGGCTTTCAAAGTTACGATGTTAATATTATGGAATATTTTATTTAGGTAGTTAGCTGACTTGGGTTGATCATTTGAATAATACATTCATTTGCACAAGGTGAAATGGGCACTCGTGACGTCCAGGAGATTTGCAGGCTCCACGTGGGGATCAAGCCTTGCATAGAGCTATGGCTGTATAAGGCAGTAATAAAGCCTCAAGTCACGTATAAATAAAATAGTTAATATCCCTTTGGTCTTATGATTATCCCGCACCTTCATTGTGTCAATGTTTGTAATAAATGCCTTCATAGTAATTAAAATAAAAATTGTTCAAATAATAACTATTAAATGTAGAAAAAAAGGAACAAATAAAGTGATTTTGTCGACTCATGCACACACACAGGCTTAAGCCCTTGTGGGCATATTCCTTAATGTAAAATAAGATAGTAGGTTTAACAAAATTATAACAATTAATTATTATAAATTAAGAATACCTTCAAATATACTTTTACTTATTATAAGAAAAATATGTAATCCTACCAATGTATGTATTTTTTTAAATAAAATTATGTGGGTATGTATGTATGGATCACTAACTTAGTCTGGTGGACAAAGGTGAACCAGCCTACAGCCATAGCCAAACTCACAAGTTTACAAGGGCTGGCACAGTGGAGCACAAAGCATAAAGTCACTGGAGTTTTCAGGAGCAGCCCGTCAGCAACTCTTGAAGTTGCTTTTGGATTATTGCCTCTGGATTTCTTTATCAAGGCAAAAGCACGAAAATCAGCCTATCGTTTAAAAGTCACAGGCCAATGGAGGGAAGGCCAGTTTGGAACAGGCCATTGCACCATCATGCTCACAGCCCTGGGTGCTTGAAATGATTTCAGATGTCATGACTACGGAGATGACTTTGACTACACCTTTTCTGTTGAATTCTGCTCCAGAGAAGAGTGGAAATCTGAGGAAGGGCCCTATTTCAGGAAAGGCAGCCTTGTCTGGTACACGGACGGCTCTCTCATTGAAGGAAAATCTGGCTACGGGGTGTACAGTGAATCACCCAGAACAGAACTCTGCACAAGTCTGGGACAGCACTGTACTATTTTTCAAGCGGAAATTTGTGGCATCATGGTTTGTGCCAATCTAGGCCTTGCCAGACGCTATTGTGACAAGTGACAAGTATATAGTAATATTGTCAGATTGTCAGGCTGCCCTTAAGGCTCTTGACTCCAACGAAATCAAGTCTAGTAATATTGTCAGATTGTCAGGCTGCCCTCAAGGCTCTTGACTCCAACGAAATCAAGTCAAAATTAGTGTGGGAGTGTTACAACGCACTCAGCGAACTCGCATCACCCAACTCTGTCCATCTTGGTTAGGTACCATGTAGGCATAGGTGACAATGAGTGTGCAGATAAACTTGCTATAAGAGGTTCGGTTACAGTCAACTACCGATTATCCGGGGTAATGACTGGTTGGAGGGTCACGGATAACCAAAAACCACGGTTAAAACAAAGGCATTCAAATAAAATGAATATTACAAATATAATGAAGGTTTATTTACATTTTTATACCACAATATAATGTTTTAATGTAATTTAAGAAATATTTATGTAAATCAAATACTTTTGAAAACTTGAAAATGTGATGAAATCTACAACAAATCAAAATAATAATAATTAATACTGGAGATGACTGATAGTGTATTTTTTAAACTCATAATAGCGATGATTTGAATTTATTTTTTTATTTATTTAGACTTTACCTATCGCTTCTAGTGTTTAAAACTACACTACGTTTTGGGAGGTAAGGAAACTCCTCCCGTTATCAAGTGAACCCTACTTACATCTAAATATTAAGTTCTTACACCTAACTAACCTACATTTTTTTATTTTCTTATATTTTTCTTTTACATTTTAATTTACACAAACACAAAAATAACAAATATATACAAAAATTCAAATACAATACACTAACACAACATTTATATACAAGAACAAATGGAAAACTGACAATAGATTACCTGTTCTGCATCGTTGCCTCCAAGCTGACGGCAAAAACGGGAAACTTCTCTCACACGTCAACTCACTACCGGACTGCGCACTCGACTAGTGGCTAGCGTTAGTGGAGGGGGGAGAGCCGTTACCCCCACCTACCGCCAGGGGCATGTGACGACACAGCTGTGGCTACCCACCCGTCTGAGTCGACAGGAACATGATACGGAAATCAAAAAGGAGGAATCGGGCAATTTTTTGTTTCCATGTCATGTTCCCATCGACACAGACGGGTGGGTAGCCACAGCTGTGTCGTCACGTGCCCCTGGTGGTAGGTGGAGGTAACGGCTCTCCCCCCTCCACTACCGCTAGCCACTAGTCAAGTGCAAAGTCCAGTAGTGAGTTGACGTGTGAGAGAAGTTTCCCGATTTTGCCGTCAGCTTGGAGGTAACGATGCAGATCAGGTAATGTATTGTCAGTTTTCCATTTGTTCGTGTTTATAAATGTTGTGTTAGTATATTGTATTTGAATTTTTGTATATAATTGTTATTTTTGTGTTTGTGTAAATTAAAATGTAAAAGAAAAATATAAGAAAATCCAATAAAAATGCAGGTTAGTTAGGTGTAAGAACTTAATATTTAGATGTAAGTAGGGTTCACTTGATAACGGGAGGAGTTTCCTTACTTCCCGAAACGTAGTGTAGTTTTAAACACTAGAAGCGATAGGTAAAGTCCAAATAAATCAAAAAATAAATGACTGATAGGTTAAGTTCTCTACACACGTTTGAAATACTCTGTGAGAGTTTTTTGTCTCTTTGAAGAGGATTCTTTTTTGATAATAACAGACCTCAGTTTGTGTAGCACAAGTTTGTCACACCGCAGGGTATCACTCTGACCCTCCAAATAGTCGATTAGGCACTCAATATAGTGAAGAGCTGCGCCATGCATCATTCCACTGTTTGTCTGCCCCTCTCCCTCCCCCTCTCCGTCGTCTTGTCCACCTGCTTCACTAGCACTCGCTACGTCCTCCCCCTGAGCGTGCCGCACTATCTCCTCATCAGTCATTGTTTCAAATGCCGGGAGGCTGTTGTCGCATTGAAACCACTCAATAACATGTTGCTGAGTAACAGCTTCCCCGCCTTCAACTTTGTTTGCAATCAACGAAAGTTGAGCAGCTTCAATACTGAAATCAAATCCCGCAAAATCGTCATCCTCGGAGATATCGGGAAAGATTTTTTTCCAGGTCATTGCAGGGTCGAACTTCTTACCCTATCCCACGCGGAAAAACACTCATAGATAGCATCTACAATGCTGAAGTTCTTAAAAAAGGTTTTGAGGTCGTTTCCCTCCTCGATGAACGTTCGCAAAAAGCTTGATCGATAATTCCGCTTTACACAGGCCAATACGCCTTATCTATGGGCTGGATAACAGCAGTGACGTTTGGGGGTAAATACCTCACAAATATGTTGCCATCATCTTTAAACATTGTGACGGCGGCAATCTCGTGGTTGTTTGTATTGATAACCCTTGTCCAGCGGTCAAGGGAGTAAAACGAGTCCTAGGCCCGCCGCCGCCTCCAGCGCGCGCCACCGTCGCGCGTCGCGTCGCTCGACGAAGACAACTTCCCTGCAGGGCATTTTTTAGAATGTACCGTGCCGCCGACCTGCAAGGATGTTCAACAGGATAAGTTTCGGGCTACCGGCCCAGGCCTATCAACGCCTATCAATCATATCAAGTCGATATGATTTTTTTACTTGCAATAGTAACATTCCGCATTATATCGTTTGTATAAATTAATGAGAACATTATTTGGATACCGCTAATTACCGAAATTTACAATGAGGATGTTTGACTTGCAACTCGGTCGGGGGCACCTGCCTCCTGGACCTTGAGCCAAAATAAATTTATTTCAGTTGGCAGAGTAAATTGATTTAAAAATTGAGCTCAGCTAGCAGAGTATCGGTCAGAGGCAACTGCCTCTTAGACCTCGATTAAACTTAGAAAATAAAGAGTGCATTTCACGAGGAGTTATTTATTGACATCCGTGTAGACTAAGTACTGTTTGCCCATTTCATATTATGTAGAGCATATCCTAGTTTTAGATACTGTACCCCAATTTAAGTGAACAGAAACCCCCATTTACGAGATACACTGGTATGTTCGACGCCCCCCCCCCCCCTGTAACAATCCAATTAAACTAGTTACTATTATTCTGGTTTGATTATTGATATGTTTTTAGGGCAACTGGTGTTGTTATTCACGTTATTTACGTTTTAAGTGCATATAGTGCGGGTTTTTGGTTTCTCACCGGCAATCACGCCGTAAGTTAAAGTGCAGTGACGCGGTATATTTATGTAGTGTAGTATGTGTTTATTTTCATTAGTGCGTTTTATATCTCTGTCCAAATGAAGGTTCGTTTAATTATTACGCTGTGTGGGGCGCCTGTCTCGCGCGGCGAGAGGAGTATGTCATATTATTAGTTTTTCGTGGTATCTGTGAAAATTAATAGTGTTACGTGGGGCATTGTCTCGCGTGGCTCAAATATATTAAGTGAGTGCCTTATTTTCTCTTATAACCTCGGGTGTGAGGCAACTGTCTTACACTCTCGAGAATAAATTCAGTGTAGTGCCGTTTTATAATTTCAAATTAGTCCTGTTACAAGATTAAAGACAGGTTAATGAACTATTGAGACTTCTTTTACTACCTATGTATTATTATTTTTGAGTGCTGATTCTGTCTCTCTTGCAATAAATAACGTTAAAGCCACCCGTGTATAATGGTATTGAATCCCTTAACTCTACAAATCTAATAGTAATAGTTGTGGTTATTATTATTAGCCTAGGGTTGAACCCGTACTCTGAGTTTATCCAAGGCAAACAAATTTTTGTATGTGGAAATGTATTCACGTTTTAAGCTGTCGATTTCCCCATTACAACATATCTCATTTGGGTGAGAAGGTGCGTTGTCTAAGACTAAGACAGCCTTTTGTGGCAGACCATTTGATTTGAGAAATCCCTTCACTTGGGGAAGAAAATATTGGTCGAACCATTGTTTAAAAATTGTCTGGTTCATCCAACCCTTTTTGGAATTAAAATAGTGAACGGGTAAGTTGGTGGCCACAGTCCCTTTAAAAGATCATGGATTTTTAGCCTTTCCAATTACCACCATTTTCAACTTGTGGGTGCCTGTGGCATTGGAGCAACACATGGCGGTAAATCTTTCTTTGCTTACTTTATGCCCCTTAGCATTTTTCTCGCTTTCGAACGCAAGGGTTTTTATTGGCAAACACTTCCAGCTACATTGTACATTTGTTCAGGCTGGAGGTTCTCTTTTATCACAAACTCGTTAAATTCGTTATAACATTGTTCCGCTGCAGTTTTATCTCCACTAAGACTTTCACCCTGGATTTGAAGCTCCCTAATACCATGCTGTTGTTTAAACTGTGTCAACTATCCAGACAATGCGTCAAATTTGCCCTCTAGGCCTAATGCCTCAAAGAAAGATTTTGCCTTTTCTGCACAAATAAGTCCATTAATGGGGTTTCCTTGAGCACGTTGTTGGCTGAACCATTGCACCATTGCTTTATCAAGTTTGTCATAGGTTGATTTTTGCATTGTCTTTTCTTAAAACCGGATAAAAAGTCAGCCGCACAAGTAAAACTAAGGAGTTTGTTTATTTTATTTTTAGCGAATTTCCCCTATAGGGAAGAAGCTATTACCGTAGGTCTCATGGTAAGACTTAAGCCCGAGACCATGATAACTTTTCATTTTGAGGTCCCCAGATGCCAAAAACACCATTCGTTCAAATATTTATATATGTATATATATATATATATATATTTATATATATATATTTATATATATATATATGTGTCCGTAAGCACGATAACTCTCGTAAAAAAGGTCCGATCTTAATGAAATTTGGTACAAACGTGTAAAGTACCATTTATTTGAACAAGTTTGAAAACCAGACGAATCGCACCATCCGAAGGGGGGTTTTGGGGGGTTTTGTACCCCAAAAATGGGTTTTTTGGGGTTTCCACATGTACTTTTTATTAAAATCAAATTTTAATTTTCACCATTGAATTCAGCATAAAAAAACAAAAAATTTGGTATCTTGATCATTGCTCTACGTCAATTGGTTACTGAGATATTGAAAGTGCTAAACACAGTACGTTGTCTAATGTTATTCTTATGGAGAAAAAGAAAAATTGTATATCTCGCTTATTTATGAACATAAACTGACGATATTTGGTATATAGCTTCATCTGGTTGTGGTTTATTGTTGTTTGCACAAAAAAACAATTTTTCACCTATGGTTCCGATAGCAGCAAACCTAGGTATTCGGTCCCCATGTTACTCTTATGGAAAATAATTAAAGTGTTATATATCGCTTATTTATGAATGTATATGGATGAAACTTGGTATGTGACTTCACTTAGCTGAGTTCTATTGATATTTTGCATAAAACCCCATTATTTTGTGTTCCTTGTTGCAGCAAACCTGCGTACTCATCCCCAATGTTATTCTTATAGAGAATAATTAATATTTTAAATATCGCTTGTTTGTGAATATATTTCTTATGAATCCTGTTAAGTGGCTTAGTGTGTTATGTTATAATTCATTGGAAATTCGCTGAGTACGCAGGTTTGCTGCGACGGGGGTATTTAAGTCTTTTTAGCATACTGTTCGATGCTAATGAATTCAGCACTGAGAGCAAAAACGTGTGAGGGTAAACATCGGGCAAATGGTGATTGTTTTGATTTGTTTCTATTTTTAGACGTCAACTTCCGCCCGTCTGTCTGTCTGTCCGCCCGTCTGTCTGTATGTCTGTCCGCCCGTCTGTCTGTCTGTCCGCCCGTCTGTCTACCCGTCCACAGATGCAGGTGTTCTGGAGCAGTGTTCTGGATGGTCATCACACTCTAGCACGTGAACAAAGCTCATTAGCGAGATGACAGACTCTCAGATTACGTTGTACAGTACAGTACTGTATTTACAAAATTGTTTGTATTGTACTATTTATTCTAATAAATAAAGTGAATTTTACCATTCAGGAGATATTATTTTAACCAAACAAATTGTTATTATTGCTCTTTTTACGTTTAGGGTGTAATACACCCTTTCTATTTCTATTACTAAGGAATATTAATTATTAGACATTAAGGTGTTCATCTTACAAACAATATTTATTTCAAAGTTACATAAAAACAGATGATACGAGTTTTGGGGCTAACAATGAAGTACAGGCAGATGGGAAATTTAAAATGTTAAAAAATGAATACAATTAAAATGGTGGCTATGAGCTTCTCTTAAATCTCAGGGGTGGTTGATCGAGCTAGCTCAAAGATTATCGAACATTTGATAAAATTAAAATACATGAAAATGAATACCAATTATTTAAGATTTGTGCTGAATAAAACTTTACCAATATGGATCTCTGAATGAAGTTAATTTAGGTTAAAAAGTCCACTTGATTCATTTTCTAGTAATCTAGGCCAGACACGGAAATTGTTCTTTGGAAATTATTCTTGACTTACTATGATAAATAGCTTGCTTCTATTGAAATTGATTTGTAGATAATGATATTAAAATTTGATCTTGATGAATTTGTTTTAAAAAAATTGTCCAATAAATTTAGTTCTTTGAAATTCTTAGTTGTAAGGCCGAAAGTTTATGGAAAGTTCTTACCAACTGGATACTATTATATTCTTCACTCAGTAATAAATTTTAGCTTGAGGTGGCAAAAAGGGATGAATAATCTACTGAGCACTAGTGGCCTATTAAAAATTAGGTTTTTGGTACCTAATATACTGATTTTTATTGGGAAGGGGAGAAAATAATGAGCAATGCTCTTACTGGGGGTGCTTTCACTGCCATGGTTGGATTCAGAAGAAAGAGGAAGAGGTCTCTGGGCTTGGTGATGGATCTTCAACAATGCTGACCACATGTTCTTGAAGCGTTTCACTGTTGTACACTGCACTTTGGTTTTTGGAATAAAATTTTAATAGAGATCAATTTTGAAAATTATTATATATAGGTAAAATTATTTATCTGAGACAACCTTTTACATTAGTGCTATATCTAGGTATTTGATTAAATGACTAAATCTAATAAATTATGTTTGAGTAGGTGATTAAAATTGATAAATTGTATTATTTGAGATAGTGGCAGATCTGAGGGGTGGTGATATGGGCCTATTATGTTAAATGGTCCTTTGAGGAAAAGTAAGTATTCAGGTATAGCCTATTTTACATAATTAACATTTAAGGAACAAATTATAGAAGGATTATTAAGAAGTTATAAAACTAAATGAAAATGAATGTATAGTCATGTTTATGTGACATTGCAATATCCCCTCAGAAATCATGTAATGAGATTGACATTTATGAGACGAACATTCATGATTTCGGTCAAATGGCGGATGGACATGGCGATACATTAATATGAGAGGTGATACTTAAAGTTAGGATGGTACTTAACACATGGTGGTGGAGTTGGATGAAATATTTTTTTTACAACTTAACATAAAAGTATTAAGGAGACATGAGGAGGATTCCCTATAGAATCAATGGGGAAACATAAAACATAACTTAAAACATTTGGGAAAAATAGCAAACAAGGGATTAACAAAGAAATGTGGGTGTGGAACATGGTAGTTTGGTTGTAGGGAAAAAGGATGGGTGTGATCACTGATAATATAGTTTATTGGTGTTTATCTATTCACTGTTCGCTGTTTATTTAAAGTCTATCCTCTCTAACCCTCTTGCTGTTCTAAATTCACTCCTATTTTAAAATTGAATAGTTTATAACATTTATTTATATAAAATTAGTTTGTTTACACGGTGGCACTGTGGTCTCTGCACTTTAAACACTGGCGGAAGAAAAGGGAAATGATATCTTCAATGGGGTTTAAGTGGGTAAGTATTCTTCAGTAGGGTTGAGCGGAGTAACATATTCTTCAATAGGAATTTCGACTTTCAACACGTGTTCATAGCAGTTACAAAGGCCGGGATTATTAGAAAATGTTTGGCTGTATTTCATTAATAGATTAGTAAGCTGTTGTTTTTGTGTGATATTGAGGGTGTTGTTATTTTGTAGCGATTCTCGTATGGTTTCAGCTGATAAATTGTTATTATCGTCACGACTTGTGTATTCATAATCATTATTTATATCATTTTGTATATTTTTATATGGCCTGTGGCGATTGTCATTATATATGTAACACAAAATTCCATCAGTTTTAGCTTTGCCAAACTTCATCGTTATTTCGAGGTCATTTATATTCATTATGAGTATTCCTTGAAGTTCATTTTCATATTCAGTTGTCTGATTGTGTCCATCCCAAATATAAGTGGTCTTATTAAATTAGGTACCAATAATATCTGTATGTATGTTGTTTGGTTACTAATCTTAATCGGAGCTAGTATTATGTGTGAAGCACGTCGTGATTTCCCGTTTGTAGCGGTCTTTATGAAGGTATTTGTTACAGGTAGTATTTCGTGTTTTCCAAAGTTTTGTTGGTTATCTTTGTACCACTGCTCTGACATACAGGTAATGTTTGATTCCGTGTCGATTAGTGCGTGTAGCGTCAATTTATTTATTTCAATTTTAATTTCGGGACAATTTAAAACTTGTTGGTTTTCAGCTGGAGTTGATTCTATTTCGTCTTCTAATAGGAATTCTCGATTACAGAATATGTTGCTGAGAGTAAAATTGTTGCTTTGGGTTGTATTATTTGGAGTATTGTTATCATTATCATTATCATTCGGCCTGATTAATCCGAGGTTGTTTGAAAGCACTGAAGATACATTAAATGGGGGAAAAGGGTAGTTTATGTAGTGCAGGCCGTTTGTGTCATCAGTGCTTACTTGTTTAAAGCTGGGCCATTTGGGTTAGGGGATTGATTGGGGCTGCTAATTGTCATGGTAGCACACAATTTGCCTTGTTCTGGGGTAGGGTATTTCCGGCCGTTATCCCTAGAATGGTATTGCTGGTAGCCTCTTTGTTCTCCTTCTCCATATGGACTTTGTGGTCTGGGGTATTGGTGAGGGTAGTTTCCCTGATAGTTGTGATTTCGCTGGTTCGGTCGTGGCTCGTTCCTGTGGTTGTCTTGCCGGTTATTGTTAACGAATGGTGGTTGGTATGCTCGGTGATACAGTAGAACCTCGATAACACGACTCTAAAGGGGATCTCTAAAATAGTCTTCTTATCGAGGTGCACTTGTAATTGAGGGTCGTGCTATCAAGGTGGTTTTCACAACAAGACGTGCTATCGAGGTCACAGACTTTTTGCTATACCAAGCAAATTTGTTATGAAACATTTCTAATAAGTTGTGTTTTAAGTAGAAAATTACTGTATAAATCAGTCATAAATAAAAGAACACACGTACAATTATAACAAACTTCTTTATTATTGCCTTAAAACAATACAGTTTCAGCAATTAAAACATTTATTGAAATTGATTGAAAAATAATAGGCCTGGTAAAGTTTATAATTAGGCTGTAATGTTAATTTTACGAAATTCATGTTACCGTAAATTGTTCATTGTAGGCCTACTACTGTGATGAGTTTTCTTACTCAATAAAATACTATGCAGAACTTACGGCAGTAAGAAACAAAAACAACCGACTTAGTTCACTAAAGTACAGATTTATAATAAGCTCAAAATAGTACCCTAACCTATTGTGAAATACGCGATAAAATAATGTTAATGCGATAATAAATAATGCGATGATGCGACTGATCTGACCCGTGATAGAGAAGGAAAGACCGGATGGGAAAGGGGGGTAGGGAAGGGGTTTTCTTGTTGAGACCTGAGCCCAAGACGTTGTTGTTTACTTCAAACATCCGTTCTAAGCGTGGGCACTATGCGTGAGAAAGGTTGAGTCGTGCTATAAAGGTTCCGTAACGCAGAACGACGCGCTATTGAGGTTAGGAGTCGTGAAATAAAGGTTCACTTACCCAAAGAAGTGTGTTATTGAGGTGGGAGTCGTGCTATAGAGGTTCAGTTATTTAAAAAGACGCGCTATAGAGGTTTATTTATTAGTACAGTAATAGGCCTATGGAATGACAAAAGACGTGCTATCGAGGTAATTATTTGAAAAGGAGTCGTGTTATAGAGGTATTTATAACATTGAGTGTTATGGGAAATTCACGGGGATTAGAAAATCAGACTCATTATCGAGGTTTTCGTCTTATCGACGGTCGACGTAGCGAGGTTCTACTGTATTGTCTTCCCCGCTAATCATTTTGGTATCCCCTCCTATCGTTGTTTCGATTGGGCGAATTGTTACCATTTGACTGAAGAGAATTTACGGGTCTTGCTTGTCGTGAGCGTCTGTGGGAGTCCTTAATGTCCTCTCTCTGGTAGCAGGGATTCAAAGTCTTGCAAGGTGTTAATATTTTGCACTCGTCTAGCATCTTGGATTAAATCGTCAAAATGCTCACACAAACATACAATAATCTCATCTTCTGTGAGGGGTGGTGTTAGGGATTGTAGTGTTAACACACGCTCTACAAAGTATTCAGCTCGGGACAGGTTTCCATTAGGGCGATATTTCTCTGTTTCAAGTTTCTGGCGTATTCCCCTCTGTACGTCCTTACTGAAATATTTATTCAGGAAAACAATTTCAAAATCGCTCCATGATTTACGTCGTTTTTGATGAGATTAAACCACCTTGAAGCATGTTGTTCCAAACTTGACTCAATTAGTTCAATTAGATGCTCATTTTCATTCGCTAGATTTTGATTGCGCGCCAAGCTTCGCTTGTAGTAGCGGTGTAATTTCTCGAGAAACTCTTTCGGGTTATGTGCGCGACCATGGAATTTCGGTAGTGTCATCTCAAGTGTGGAATTTACATTACCGCTGCATGTAACATGTATTTGTTGTGGTAGATTGTATGTGTTTGGCCTTGTGGAATTTTGAAGATGTTCAATTTTTGAGTTCTGCTCGTTGATTGTATCTTTAATGTTAGAAATTGTTGTGCTTTGACTTTCTATTTGTTCTCGGTTTGTCTCTATCAAAGGGATTATTGTATTTTCTAGGTACTCAGTGTTTTGTTTCGAGATTGCATTGATTTCAAATCTCTGTTCGAGTTTGAACTTTTGAATTTGAGTCATCAGATTCACAATTTGGTCTCTTATTTGGCTATTGATAGTATTTAGCGTTTGGTTGTTTGTGCTACTGAAAATACTTTTTAGTTGGGCGGTTTGGTTTTCAAGGTCTTGTATCAAATTTTCTCGGATAACAGTCTCACGAGCATTTAGTTCAGATTCCAAGTCTGTACGAATTTGGTTTATTTCGGTAGTGTGCCGTTGTTGCGTTTCCGTGATATGGCCAATTTCAGTTCGGATATCGTCTTGTGCATTTTTTATTGATGTAATCTGACTTTCCAAATGGGATTGACAATTTTGGATTTCAGATTTCAATTTGTTATTCTGGGATTTAATCTCGGATCTTAAAATGTCGTTTTGGGACTCAATTTGATTTTTCAAAGCAGAATGTTGGGATTCTATTTCATTTTTGATTTCATTTTTTATCTCGATTTTTAATTCGTTTTTTAAAGCAACGTTTTGTAGTTTAATCGTTTGTAGTTTGTCTACGGTGGCATTAGTAGTTTGAATCGCAATTAACAGCTGATTAAATACGTCGTTATGAGCTGATGCAAAAGGCATTGTATCGGATGTAGAAGGCGGTGAAACGATTGAGCTGATTGGTTCTGGGGGAACAGCTGGTTCAACTGTTGTTAGGTTGGCATTCCTGAAAGTGTCGTTGGTTGTCATGACGACGCCGACGGTGGCTAGCGATTGCGCAACAAGTGATGTGCACAGGTGAGGATCGTCTGCTTCGCTTGAGCTACTGGACTGGATGGACTCGCCCAACGTCAACATGGCGTCCGTGTCGACCGCGGCGTCTTGTTCTTTGTTTACAATGTCACTTGTTTGTTCTCCGTCTGTTATGTCTGTGTCGTTTGGTGAAATTTCGGGTTCAGTGGTGTTTGTTATTGTCGGGGTGTGTTGAGTGGGGACTGTAGTAGTATTTGTTGGAACTGTGTCGTTGTCAAAGTCTGGATCATCAGAGTTATTTTCCCTTGCGTTCTGTGATTCGCGAACTTTTACGCTCGGCCGAGGGTTAGAGCGTAAATTGTACTTGTCACCCATGTTATTTGTTGTTTTGGCTGTGTTGTGTTTTGTGTTTATGAGTGCTATTATGTGTGTTCAATAAATAACGTGTCTTTAATAAAGTAACAGGTTTGACTTATTTATAACTTGGGGTTATCTTAAAGTTACTGTACTTATAACTAGCCTAAGATTGTCTCAAAATCTGTTCGATATCCTTTGATGCCACTACGATGGGACGCCAATTTGTAATACACCCTTTCTATTTCTATTATTAAAGAATAATTAATTATTAGACGTTAAGGTGTTCATCTCAAAAACAATATTTATTTCAAAGTTACATAAAACCAGATGATACGAGTTTTGGGGCTAACAATGAAGTACAGGCAGATGGGAAATTTAAAATGTTAAAAAATGAATACAATTAAAATGGCGGCTATGAGCTTCTTTTAAATCTCAGGGGTGGTTGATCGAGCTGGCTCAAAGATTATCGAACATTTGATAAAATTAAAATACATGAAAATGAATACTAATTATTTAAGATTTGTGCTGAATAAAACTTTACCAATATGGATCTCTGAATGAAGTTAATTTAGGTTAAAAAGTCCACTTGATTCATTGTCTAGTAATCTAGGCCAGACACGGAAATTGTTCTTTGGAAATTACTCTGGACTTACTATGATAAATAGCTTGCTTCTATTGAAATTGATTTGTAGATAATGATATTAAAATTTGATCTTGATGAATTTGTTTGAAAAAAAAAAAATTTCCAATAAATTTAGTTCTTTGAAATTCTTAGTTGTAAGGCCGAAAGTTTATGGAAAGTTCTTACCAACTGGATACTATTATATTCTTCACTCAGTAATAAATTTTAGCTTGAGGTGGCAAAAAGGGATGAATAATCTACTGAGCACTAGTGGCCTATTAAAAATTAGGTTTTTGGTACCTAATATACTGATTTTTATTGGGAAGGGGAGAAAATAATGAGCAATGCTCTTACTGGGGTGCTTTCACTGCCATGGTTGGATTCAGAAGAAAGAGGAAGAGGTCTCTGGGCTTGGTGATGGATCTTCAACAATGCTGACCACATGTTCTTGAAGCGTTTCACTGTTGTACACTGCACTTTGGTTTTTGGAATAAAATTTTAATAGAGATCAATTTTGAAAATTATTATATATAGGTAAAATTATTTATCTGAGACAACCTTTTACATTAGTGTTATATCTAGGTATTTGATTAAATGACTAAATCTAATAAATTATGTTTGAGTAGGTGATTAAAATTGATAAATTGTATTATTTGAGATAGTGGCAGATCTGAGGGGGCAGATATGGGCCTATTATATTAAATGGTCCTTTGAGGAAAAGTAAGTATTCAGGTATAGCCTATTTTACATAATTAACATTTAAGGAACAAATTATAGAAGGATTATTAAGAAGTTATAAAACTAAATTAAAATGAATGTATAGTCATGTTTATGTGACATTGCAAGGGGATAAATAAAAATAATAAAAGTAAACCTTTCATGACCCTGGTTAAACCGCAACCCGATTAACCCGCTCCCGGATAATCGGGAGTTGACTGTATGTCATTCTTTGGTCCAGAGCCAAGCTGTGGCATAAGTAAAACAACTGCTTTTGAAAGGATCAACAAATTGACTTACATCGCCAGCAATGGCAGGGTTACTCTGGTCAAACACTTGGCAAAAAGCAGTAAATAGCTCTCACTTCACTAACTGATTGGTGAGGTTGGGCAGAGGTCGGGTTAAGCATGTGACGGCCCAAAATCCCTAGACTGTTAAAAGCCATTAATACGACACTGTAATTAAATAATTACAGTTTACCGTTCGTAATAATTAAATTTCTACCGTCACTAAAATCTAAAATTAGAAGGAGGAACGGTGCTCTTAACATTATTTCAATTATTTCATTTATTATTTCATTTTGAAGAGTTGGCTGGTACAAAATATGAAAACAACCACCAGACGCTAGGATATTTGCTCCAAGCTAATCTCAGCTTAGACGCTCCCACGGGTCCGGCCAGCGTTGATATCAACAGGAATGCGCTGCGTCAGCAACTTGACGCTCTGCATTGGCCTTAAACGCACGATTCCTGTGCCTCTTAGTTTGAGTAATGGCGTGAGTGATCGTCGGGGGCAGCACTGAACAACGAAGTGTTCCCGTGACGTCACGTGCTGAGGCCGCCGCTCATTGGATGGGCAGCTTCAGCATTGGGGAAGAAGACGTGGGATTCGCCCCAGTCCCTAAGAAGTGACGATGTAATTAACACGCGTCGCGCCGCCTCTCCCTGCTAAATTATTAATTGGTGTTTTCTGTCTAAATTCAATGTAACCTTAATTATTGTATTTTTAACCGCGGATATACCTATTGTTAACGACGTTTAAGTTGGTTTTTAAATCAGTTGTTGTAAAGTTGTAAGTTTGAATAAATAGTAATTTTGTTTCCCAACCGGCATTATTATTATTATTTGAAATCCCGAAATCGGCTCGTTTTACAATTGGTGTCAGGTGGGTGTTGTGTTGCGAGAATACACTCTGAAAAATCCCACGGACGGAGGATGGATTTTGGTAAGTAATAAATTTATTTTAATTAATTGGTGCAATCTTGTTAATTTTATAGGTATCGTTTTAACAGTAGGTAACCGCTTAATCTTGTAAAGCAATAAATTAAACTCATTCTAGCGCAACTCCCGTAAAGAAATATGCATTTTTCGAATTATTAGAGAATTTTAAAGTAATCAGATTAATTTGAATAAATCCTCAAGTCGCCATTAGCCTCTTTGTGAGAGGAACAGATAGCGTCGGTTCCCCCTCCTTTGTCACTCTGCATTCATTGTATGTGACGCGTGATGAGAATGTATGAGAATTTCATTGTTTGAGAAGACATATTAAATCAAAATTATTGGGCTATCAGGGTTGATTTTAAGTATTACCTGTGACTAAGGAGGTATTTTAAAAGTAAAGTGACTTGGAATATTAATTGTGGAAGGAAGCTTGGAGCCGCCATTTGCAATCTTGGCAAATCGTCTCTGTTGCGTTCGGATTAATCCGCCATATTTGATTTGCCACTTCGGTTTGGTTGAAGTGCAAATGCGTGAACTTAATTGCAACTCATCGTGGAAAAGGGAGAGGACGACATTAAAATGAAATTATAAATTATTTGGGAATTAAATTGAAGAAATATTATATTGTAAATTAATCCGAATTGTCCGAAGCGAGACTTAGGCAACAATTATCAAAACTGGGCGACGTCACAGGATAGCCGTGACGCCGTGATTTATAAGGCAGTAGGGTTTGCCGTGTTTGTAAACAGATGTCTGTATAGATTAATCTAAACAGTTCCACACGTGTGTTGTTATTAAGAGAGAAGATAGTTATTCCTGAAGTGTTATATTTTTATTTAGTTGATTTAACATTGTTTTGTCCAAGGACGGGAGTTTGTAGGATTTATTTATTATATTAACCTTAGAATAAATGCTTTCTAAATTAACCTAAGTTTATTTGCATGCAGTCTGTCCCTTATATTGTATGGCTGCATCTGTTTTATTATAAGTACTCCGAACATGGACAGAAATTATTTGCCGATGTAATATTTAAAGTGTCTAATACTTTACCCCCTCATCTGGGACTGAGCATTGTGAAGCCAGAGCTCCCATTTGCGGTGTGATGAATTAGATAATGAACCAGAGATTATGAGTGAGTACGATGATTTATGACTTAGTCCATTTACACTTAATTCAAAATTTACAAAAGGAGTCCAGTTAGCTTCCCTTATATTTAAAATATAAGGCTGGTGAAGTTAGTGATAAGTGATTCTTCGTAGGAAGTTTGTTGTTATTAATGGTTTGTGCTCTAACTTGTGATAACACGTGTTCACTGGATAACCTGTTTTGTTTGTTGTACAGGAAAGTTATAATTCTAGGCCATTCTTGTGCTGTCCCTGTGGATTGGGACACCGGAGGGTCTTCCTCGCTGTGGAGTTGCCGAGGGAGTGCATTCGTAACCATTACGGAATGGATTATGCTGATGTGGACAAGTGTTATCACCTAAGTATACTGATGTACTAGTGTTTAGGAATCACATTATGGTTATTTTATTTGTTTTTTAAATAGAATGTGTGCTCTGCTCCAGGAATATGCTTGTTAACTCATGCTATTCTTGGCCAGACCTTGAAGAGAACGAAAATTTAATAAAAGCAAACGAGAATGGGGAGTAAATTATGTTTTGCTTGTTCTATGGCAAGCTGTTCTGTAGAAAGCCCAGCCTGTGCAGCGCAATTCGCCTGTACAGCCGGCAAAGCGGAGGTTGATGGTTGTGTGTTTACTAAGGGGTGGTACGAGTAAACCAGCCAATGGTCTTCTGGGCCTGTTGTTTTAAGTCTATTTGAGTTTTGTTTTGGGGGAAATGCCCCATTGAAATTATGACGTTGAATGGGCCTCCCTCAAGGAAAAAAATAGATGTGTTTGTCGTAGCAACTGATGAGTCCAATATTGCCTGCCCGTGCAAATGGCAGCAGTATACTCATGTCGGATCGGAATGTGAAGTTGTGATTTCTGACTTTTCTAAGTCAAATGCTCTCTCTTGAAGAGACTGAAGTGATCGGTGTGATTCGATCACTGGCGGATCGGGTGCCTGCCCGATTTATCGGCAGCTCCTTGTATTCCAGCGTTTGTGGAAAAATGTTTTTTTTTCCGAGGTTGATGGGTGCATAGTGCTTCAGAGCCCTGTAAGGTAACTCTGAACTGTTATGAGAATGGCGAAAAGATCAACCTGACCACCATGAAGTTGAGTGGAGTTGGAGTGATCTCCGAGGTGTAATAACATGCGACGTTATTAGTGATGAGTTTAAGGTGCCTGCCCGTATACACGGCAGCAACACTCATGTCGGTCAGATGAGTAAAGTTTTGTCCTTGATTTGAGGTCGATGCTCTCTGACGAAGGGACCAAGTAGACGAATATCGATGTGAATGCCACCTTGAAGGTCCTGCAGGGACTAGGGGATCAGCTTGGCACCTAAGCGTAAAGGGGTATTCTTTGGAGAGTACTTTCCAGCACCTTAGAGTCCATTATGCTGGCGCCCGCATGGTTGAGTAGGACATGTGGGGCGGCCGTTCGGTTATTGTGATAATCACATTTGTCTTTGTAGGTTTGAGATGGAGAGTTCGAGTTGCCGACCTGCTCCGTGTCACCCTGGGAGGCCGTGTACAGTGCCCGCAGGCTGCGCAGACAGAGTCGCCACTTCAGAACCGTGGAGAGATGGTACCCTACTGTCGAATTGGTAGATCATGCACCGGAAGCAGAGCACAACAGTTCCACGAGCGCAGCTAAAGTAAGGCTGACCGTGCGGTAAGATGTGACGAGGAGTGAATTACGGACCCGGGACACTTTAAGTAAGTGAAAAGTATTTAAGAAGCATAGACTTTCGACCGCGATCAAGAAATCGCATACTACGCTGTGAAGGAGCGAGTACTTCTGGACTTGTCTCCGCGAGGACGCGATGGCGAAAGGACTGGGGATCCCCCTCCGATCATTGTGTTATTGATTTTTTTTTCTTTGATGTCGATATGTGTTGTAGTGTAATTCCTTTTTTTTGTAATTGTGTATTGGATGTAGGCTGGTAATGGCAACTTTTTTATTATTATTCGAAGCGATCCAACTAAAACTAGTAGTATATCCCAAGAAGGGTAAAGGATTCACTGGCCCAACTTGGTGTCCACAGGAAGGTAATGCTAGCACTCCCCACCCCCCTAATACCCCCTTCCCTTCGACTCCCTGACTGGACTGTAGACACCCGGGAGCCAGCCTGAATGAGTTTTCAAAATTTAAAAGACAAATTTACTTATAGTTAGTGTATAATCAGTCAAGAGTACTGCAAAATGCCTTGCTGAGGGATTTTCCGGACCCTGTCAGGAAGACATTGTTGTGCCGCTACCAGGCCTACTGAACGTGAGTTTGTGTTAAAGATTAGTTAATAATGCATTGTACTGTATTGATTATTCGATTGTCTATGTGATTTATTATTGGTAATTTTTAAGTGATTTGAGGCTTCGGCCAATAGTGGGTGGAGTACACCGGAACTTATGAACAATCATTGGATTGGTGAAAAGTTTTTTTTTTGTTGATTCTCGGTGTCAATATGTTAATTTGCTATTTTGACATATGTTGACGAGTTAATTAGTGTAGGCACTGTAGCTTAGGATAGGGTGTGTTGGGATAGTAGTAAATTTTCTTTTGCTAATATTTGACCTACGTTGGAAGATCCGTTACTACCGAAGGGGTGACAGAGTGTAAGACCGGCCCCAAGTGAAAACCCATGTGGCTTCACCATAGCGGGCAAGTAGCGTTCTAAATTGCCATAAAAGTACTGAACTCAATCTGAACTCATTCGAATTTTAAAATATAATAATTCATACCCTGTTCAGATACTAAGACAAATTAACCAATTGATTTTAAATACACATAATTAAACTCAGTGACGTATCTTCTAGCGATGGCATGGTAGATTTTTGTTTTTGGAAACGACTGTAATACTCTGTCATAGAGAGAGGGTCGGTTAATGCCCTTTAGTAAATATTTTCACTTCACCTTTAGCTGTGTGAAGCTATGGATAAATTCATGAGCAATGTATTCTGTAATGTTGTAATGGTCTGTTTATATGGGAATGTGTGTTGTTTTTTTTGTGTTTAAGTTTAGGTAACTTTTGTCCTTGTGAAATGAGATATTTTAGTTTTTTTAGGTGTTGTTTTGGTTGTTTAACTTTGACTTTTGAGATGTTTTGATTGGGATGGTTTAGAGGTACATTTTGTAAAGGGAGAGGCTAATGCGGACCGGCGACAATTCGAGTTTTTTTTTTGTAAAAAAAAATAACGTTGAAGTTAAATAATTTTGTTTTATTTGCGGAGAGAGTTGAGGTTAGCTGTCCGGAGTTAGAAGTTTCCTGATCACCGACCAGCCAACGGGAGACAAATGTGTACTCTCCAAACATTGAGAGAAGTTGGACTTGGCAATCTGCTGTTACCTCATGCTGGGGACAGCATGGTCTAAGGGTGAGGGGGGTGTGACGGCCCAAAATCCCTAGACTGTTAAAAGCCATTAATACGACACTGTAATTAAATAATTACAGTTTACCGTTCGTAATAATTAAATTTCTACCGTCACTAAAATCTAAAATTAGAAGGAGGAACGGTGCTCTTAACATTATTTCAATTATTTCATTTATTATTTCATTTTGAAGAGTTGGCTGGTACAAAATATGAAAACAACCACCAGACGCTAGGATATTTGCTCCAAGCTAATCTCAGCTTAGACGCTCCCACGGGTCCGGCCAGCGTTGATATCAACAGGAATGCGCTGCGTCAGCAACTTGACGCTCTGCATTGGCCTTAAACGCACGATTCCTGTGCCTCTTAGTTTGAGTAATGGCGTGAGTGATCGTCGGGGGCAGCACTGAACAACGAAGTGTTCCCGTGACGTCACGTGCTGAGGCCGCCGCTCATTGGATGGGCAGCTTCAGCATTGGGGAAGAAGACGTGGGATTCGCCCCAGTCCCTAAGAAGTGACGATGTAATTAACACGCGTCGCGCCGCCTCTCCCTGCTAAATTATTAATTGGTGTTTTCTGTCTAAATTCAATGTAACCTTAATTATTGTATTTTTAACCGCGGATATACCTATTGTTAACGACGTTTAAGTTGGTTTTTAAATCAGTTGTTGTAAAGTTGTAAGTTTGAATAAATAGTAATTTTGTTTCCCAACCGGCATTATTATTATTATTTGAAATCCCGAAATCGGCTCGTTTTACAAGCAGATGACCGCCTCCAAATAAATTCTCCTGCCAAGTGTGAACTGCTGAGTGTTATTCGTTTACCGAAAGCAGAAGGGAAAAGTGCAGCAGAAATTCATCGAAGATCGAGCCGAGTCTACCAAAAAAAACATGTTGAGTGATGATGTTAACTGCATGAATGTGTGAATGGTCAAAAATTTAAAGATGGCCGTACTGAAGTGCATGACGAAAGGTGCTAAGTAAATTCAAAGCAGCGGCCATTCAGCAAGTTTTTTGGTCTTCTGACAACATTTTCGGGACCCAGCGAACACACATTCGTTGTAGCCTAAATATTCCTCAACGAAGAGTATAATAATAATAATAATATTTATTCCGTGACAATTTTTAACAATGTATTGGAATTTACAACAAAATAGTTAATTTATAAGGAAATCTTTAAACCAGGTAAGGTAGGCCTGAGTCCTATCTTTCCCTTCCTGGCGGGGTACGGCCCTTTTTTGGAAACCATACCGGCATTTGCCTAAGTGAGATGAGAAACCGTACAAACTATTCTCGGAATGGCCGGCCTGGGATGAAACCCGAGACCTCCCATATTTGAAGTGCAATTATCGCTACCTCACTCGGTTACAATTTATTTTTAAATTTATACATTTTTCACAATTTAATATTGAAAATAAGAAGATTAAATAATGTAATGATATAATATTACTAGGAGTACACTCTTATATCGTGTATGAGGATTGAGCTCACAGTTAAAAAATACAAACAAAAATGTTTCAATTGACAATATACCTCATGGGCCCCCCATTATAACTGCAGCTTGACAATGACATACAAATCCAGAACATCCAGTCATTGTGTCAAGATCCAACATTTTGTATACATCTTAATATATAAATACCCCCGTAGCAGCAAACCAGCATACTCAGCGAATTTCCAATGCATATATATGTATCTTAATACCACATAAAGCCACATATCAAGTTTCATCAACAATATACATTCATAAATAAACTATTTATGACATTTTAATTATTCTCCATAACAATAACATGGCGGCTGAGTATGCAGGTTTGCTGAAGCAAGGAACACAAAAAATGGGGTTTTATACAAATATCAATATAACCTCAAGTAGGTAAAGCCACATACCAAATTTTATTAATTTATGTTCATAATTAAGGGAGATAACACGTTATTTATTCTCCATAAGAATAACATGGGGCTGAGTATGCAGGTTTGCTGCTACGGGAACTATCGGGAAAAAATGGGTTTTTGTGCAAATATCAATAGACCACAACGATATGAAGCAGGAACTATCGGGAAAAAATGGGTTTTTGTGCAAATATCAATAGACCACAACGATATGAAGCAATATACCAAGTTTCATCAGGAAAAGTTCATAAATAAGCGAGATATACTGTACAATTTATCTTATTCTCCGTAAGAATAACATTGAACAACGTACTTTGTTTAGCACTTGCGATATCTCTGTATCCATTTGACGTAGAGCAATGATCAAAACATCAAATTGTGCGTCTTTCTAAGCTGATTCCAATGGAAAAACTAAAATTTGACTTTTTCGAAAACTATATATGTAAAAAGCTCAGAAAACCCATTTTTGGGATACAAAACCCCCCCAAAATACCCCTTTGGATAGGTCGATCTGTCTGGCTTTAGAATTTAAAGTCATAAATGCTGGTTTACATGTTTGTACCAAATTTCGTCAAAATCGGATGAATTTTACAAGAGTTATCACGCTCACGGACACAACACACACACAACACACACACCACAACACACACACCACAACACACACACCACAACACACACACCACAACACACACACCACAACACACACACCACAACACACACACCACAACACACACACCACAACACACACACCACCACCACACACACCACCACACACACACCACCACCACACACAACACACACACACAACACACACACAACACACACACACACACACACACACACACACACACACACACACACACACACACACACACACACACACACACACACACACACACACACACACACACACACACACACACACACACACACACACACACACACACACACACACACACACACACACACACACACACACACACACACACACACACACACACACACACACACACACACACACACACACACACACACACACACACACACACACACACACACACACACACACACACACACACACACACACACACACACACACACACACACACACACACACACACACACACACACACACACACACACACACACACACACACACACACACACACACACACACACACACACACACACACACACACACACACACACACACACACACACACACACACACACACACACACACACACACACACACACACACACACACACACACACACACACACACACACACACACACACACACACACACACACACACACACACACACACACACACACACACACACACACACACACACACACACACACACACACACACACACACACACACACACACACACACACACACACACACACACACACACACACACACACACACACACACTTTTGATGGAAGGTCATTGTTTTCAAGGAATCAATATGGTTTTTTACCAGGCAAAGGTACAGATTTGGCTCTAGAAAGACACGTCACTACAATTACTAATGCTGTTGATAAACGTAAATATACTTTGTCTTTATACTTAGATTTCCAAAAAGCCTTTGATGTGTTGGATCACGATGTCCTTTTTTCAAAGTTTAGAAATTATGGTATTGGTGGTAAGGCATTGGAGTGGTTGCAATCTTTTTGTAAAGAAAGAAAGCAAGCAGTCAAAGTTAATAATGTTTTGAGTGAGGTTCTGGAAGTGCACTATGGCACACCACAAGGAGGGGTGTTGGGCCCTATCGTATTTTTGATTTATATTAATGATTTACTTGAACTTAGATTGAATTCTGATATATTTGCCTATGCCGATGACCCTGCTCTAGTCTGCTCAGCTTATAATAGAGAATCATTACAATTAAAAATAAGTAGAGATTTAGATAAAATATCAAATTGGCTGATCATTAATAAATTATTAATCAATTGTTCAAAGTCCAAATGTTTGATGTTTTTCGATTGCAGCAAACAGAAAGAGGAATTAAAGAATGAGTTCAAGTTATTGTGTCATAAACATTGTTGTCTGTATAAGTGCTCATGTAGTTACATAGATGTAGTAGAAAGTGTAAAGTATCTTGGATTGTATGTGGATCAATTCTTGAAATGGGAGCAGCAAGTCAATCACTTATCGAGTAAGCTAAGAACAATAAATTATGCACTGTATCATTTGAGAGATAATGTTAAGAGTCAGTATTTACAAAAAGTGTACATTTCTTGGTTTGAGAGTGTTTTGAGATATGGAATCGTACATTATGGAGGAACATATTCCACTGTTCTAAAACCGGTAGTTGTGTGTCAAAGAAATGCCCTCCGTACAATATTTAATTTAAAAAGAAATGATAGAGTTTCTTACCTTTTTGCAGAGAATAAAATTCTTACGTTTGATCAGTTGCATGTTTATTGTATGATAATGTTTATTTATAAATACAAGAGTTTGTTTAGAATAAAACCTGTAAACAGAATGACACGATCTGCCCAATATACATTGATTGAAGAAGGCTTTTTTAGGAAAGAAATGAGTAAACACCAATTTTGCTGTCTTGGCCCTAAATGTTTTAATGATTTTGTAAAATATTTTGGAAATGAAATTCAGTATAAAACTCTGTCTGTAGTTAAATCTAAAGCCATGCAATATTCAATGCAGTATCATATTGAGTGAAGTTGTCAATATTTTTAAAAAATATTTTTGTTTATTTTGTTGTTGTTAATTTAGTTTTCTGCCTGAATATTTGATTACTTAATGAATCTAGTCATTTCATCTTTCACTTGCTAGCATTATAAGTTTGCATGAATTGTTATGGAAGCCTGATAATGTTGTATCTAATATAGTCTATTTCTTGTTATGAATTTGTTTTAGAGTTTAGTATTTTTGTTTTAAATTATTGAATATACGTAACATATTTATACTGGTGAATTTTGTTACCGGAGCATGATTAATGAAAGTGGTGGCCGTTGTCTGTGATTTAAAAAAATTCTGAAATTTGTCATCATCATGTATGAACTGTTCCTGAGAATTTGACGGAAGTGTAAAAGAACTGTACAGCTGTCAGTAAAGAAATAATGTATTAAAGAAAATGTATATTTTTCTGTCCCGCGCGTGTCCTATGTGACACATGGGATTTTGTAATAAACAATAATTTTTCATGAATAAAATTGCTTGAACTTGAACTTGAACTTGAACTTGAACTTGAACTTGAACACACACACACACACACACACACACACACACACACACACACACACACACACACACACACACACACACACACACACACACACACACACACACACACACACACACACACACACACACACACACACACACACACACACACACACACACACACACACACACACACACACACACACACACACACACACACACACACACACACACACACACACACACACACACACACACACACACACACACACACACACACACACACACACACACACACACACACACACACACACACACACACACACACACACACACACACACACACACACACACACACACACACACACACACACACACACACACACACACACACACACACACACACACACACACACACACACACACACACACACACACACACACACACACACACACACACACACACACACACACACACACACACACACACACACACACACACACACACACACACACACACACACACACACACACACACACACACACACACACACACACACACACACACACACACACACACACACACACACACACACACACACACACACACACACACACACACACACACACACACACACACACACACACACACACACACACACACACACACACACACACACACACACACACACACACACACACACACACACACACACACACACACACACACACACACACACACACACACACACACACACACACACACACACACACACACACACACACACACACACACACACACACACACACACACACACACACACACACACACACACACACACACACACACACACACACACACACACACACACACACACACACACACACACACACACACACACACACACACACACACACACACACACACACACACACACACACACACACACACACACACACACACACACACACACACACACACACACACACACACACACACACACACACACACACACACACACACACACACACACACACACACACACACACACACACACACACACACACACACACACACACACACACACACACACACACACACACACACACACACACACACACACACACACACACACACACACACACACACACACACACACACACACACACACACACACACACACACACACACACACACACACACACACACACACACACACACACACACACACACACACACACACACACACACACACACACACACACACACACACACACACACACACACACACACACACACACACACACACACACACACACACACACACACACACACACACACACACACACACACACACACACACACACACACACACACACACACACACACACACACAGACTGACTGACATGAGTATCCCTTGTGAGAATACACAGATGTCGGCACCATGTGCCACTTGTGAGAAGTCCCGTGTATTAAAAGGTACAACAACGAAAACGGTTAGAAAATGCTATAAAACATTATTGGAATCCAGTGGTATCACGCACTTTTCCAATTATGCTTGTTTAAGCTATGTCCCTTGTGAGCATTCAGTGTGAGTTTTTATGAGAATATGTGTGGGTTTTTGTGAGAATATGTGTGGGTTTTTGCGAGAATTTGTGTGGGTTTTAGTGAGAATATGTATGGGGGTTTTGTTAGAATATGTGTGGGTTTTTGTGAGAATATGTGTGTAATTTTGTGAGAATATGTGTGGGTTTTTGCGAGAATATGTGTGGGTTTTAGCGAGAATATGTGCGGGATTAACGCGAGAATATGTATGGGTGTTTTGTTAGAATATGTATGGGTTTTTGTGAGAATATGTGTGATTCTGTGAGAGTATGTGTGATTTTTAATTAGACAGGGTTGCCACCGACCGGGAAAACCTGGAAAACCGGGAATTATGCGTGAACTTTGATGACCAGGAAAAAATGCGTGGATTATGCGGGAATTTTCGGCCGAACCAGCAATTTCAGGTCGCGATCTCGGTAATTGTGTAACGCGCTCTGAATAGTAGGCGACGTTAGCGATGCGTTCTCGATTGCCAGCGATTTGTTAGCGATGTGTTCTGTGTTCTCGGTGATCGGTGACGTTAGCGATTCGATCTCGATGGACGGTGACGTTAGCGATGCATTCCCGTTGGTCGGTGACGTTAGCGATACGATCTCGATTGCCAGCGTCATTAGCGATGCGTTCTTGATGATCGGCGACATTACCGATGCGTTACCGATGGTCGGCGACGTTATTCATACGTTCCCGATGGTCGGTGGCGTTAGCGATACGTTCCCGATGGTCTGTGAGGTTATCGATACGTTCTCGATTGTCGGTGACGTTAGCGATTCGATCTTGATGGACGGTGACGTTAGCGATGCGTTCTCGATTGCCAGCGTCATTAGCGATGCGTTCTCGATGATCGGCGACATTACCGATGCGTTCCCAAAGGTCGGCGACGTTAGTGATGCGTTCCCGATGGTCGGCGACGTTAGCGATGCGTTCCCGATGGTTGGCGACGTTAGACATACGTTCCCAATGGTCGGAGACGTTAGCGATACGTTTCCGATGGTCGGTGACGTTAGCGATGCGTTCCCGATGGTCGGTGACGTAAGCGATGCGTTCCCGATGGTCGGCGACATTAGCGATGCGTTCCCGTTGGTCGGCGATGTTAGCCATGTGAGTCTTTATACAGTGTGTAAAAAAGTCCGTCCCCCCCATTAATTATGTTGTTTGTTATATAGGGTGGATCCCTAAGGGGGTATCAAACAGGAACCTGGCTTTAAATCTTCCCTTTGTTTATTTGAATATCTAGAGAAAATTTGGTTCCAGTCAGAGAACAGATTTGGGAATGCATAGAGGTAATAATCAAAATACCCCTGTCAACGTAAACCTGCATACTCAGCGAATTTCCAATGGAGATATAAATGTCTTAATACTACATAAAGCCACTAATCAAGTTTCATAAAAATCTATTCACAAATAAGCGATATATGAAATTTTAATTATTCTCTATAAGAATAACATTGGGGCTGAGTACGCAGGTTTGCTGCAACAAGGAACACAAAAAATGGGTTTTTATGCTAATATCAATATAACCTAGGTGAAGTCATATACCAGTTTTTATTCATTTATGTTCATAATTAAGGGAGACAGAGCATTTAATTATTCTCCATAAGAATAACATAGGGGCTGAGTACTCAGGTCTGCTGCTACGGGAGCCTTCGGCAAAAAATGTTTTTTATCACATATCAATAGACCACAACGAGATGAAGCTGTATACCAAGTTTCGTCAGTATACGTTCATAAATAAGCGAGATATCAACATTTTCTTTTCCTCCATAAGAATAACATTAGACAACGTACTGTGTTTAGCACTTTCAATATCTCGGTAACCAATTGGCGAATGGGGGGAGCAAAACTATAACATCGGGAGGGGGCTAAAAATATAAAATCTGGGCGGGGAATATAAAATCGGGAGGGGGGAGCAAAAATATAAAATTGGGGGGCAAAAAAATCGGGGGGAGGGGAGCAAAAATATAAATCGGGGGAAGAGCAAAAATACATAAGGAAGGGGGACAACATAAAATAAAATATAAAATCGAAGAGGGGGGAGCAAAATATAAAGTTGGGGGTGGGAAACTTGGTATGTGGCTTTATGTGGTATTATATATGCATTGAAAATTCGCTGAGTACGCAGGTTTGCTGCTACGGGGGTATTTATAGTTATACATTACAAATCATTGCATTTTTTAGTTCCTTTTAAAGATTTCCTTTTAACCCTTTGAGTGCTAAGCTTCTGAAAGGAGTGGTTGAATCCGTGATGTTTTGTTGATTTTTTAAATATAAAAATGTTTTTATGCATTTATCAAAATAACTCAGTAAGGTGAAGCTTCATACCAAGGTTTATTAATTTAGGTTCATAACTTAGGGAGACATCAAACATTAACTATTCTCCATAACAATAACACTAGGGCTGAGTATGCAGGTTTGCTGCTTCGGGGGAAATAAAATAAACTGTTTTTGTTCAAAGAATAAATAGGCCACAACTAGTTGAAGTCACATACCAAAGTTTCGCTAAAATGTGATCACTTTAAAGAAACTGGAAAGAGTATTTAACAAGATTCAGTATAAAATACGATTGTAGCACGGATAAGATATCTGATAACAATGAAGCACAAATATTAAATTTGAAACAAAGTCTTAGGCATCAGTAAGCCATTGAATAATATTTAAAATTAAATATACAAAGTATTCCTAAAGCCCCGTTTCCATTCTAACAGTTTCTGCTCAAAACATTGTTTTGAACTAAACTCAAAACAAAGTTCAAGTAAAATGTTTAATGGAAACGCTCGCAAACGGTTTTGAACTTTTTGTTGGCCAACAAAAGTGTTTTGAGCCGATGCAGCTGACAGCAATGTTTTTAGGAGGGCTCAAAACATAATGGAAACGGTGTCCCTACACCATAGAACTCTATTAATACACTTGGAATGCTAGCGCAGTGGAGTTATTGATGCGAAGAACGGTCCTTCCCCCTCCACTTCTTAGGCAACTTCGTCAACTGAGCGATTTCTGCCGGAAAATATTTTAATGCGCACTCATTAACACGCTCCTCCATCGCACAGGGATCACCGGATTGTAAATAAACTTATATATTTCTTATCTGGAAGAATTGAGGATTCCATTGGAGTTAACAACGTACACATTTGTTTATTAACATATTTATAAAAATACAAAATATAATCAGCTAGTCAAATTGGAACATGAAAAAGTTACTAAGCGTGAACTTTTTTATTTTGAGATAGAAACTAACTTCAAGCGAGAAAAATGTTGGAAATGAGTTGAATAACATCTTTTATTCATAAAATTTTTTTATACAGTCTGTAGTTTTCTTACATTTAACGGTTAAACGCGCGCTTTAAACATCGCCACCGCCGCCGCACTCCGTCGCCGCGCCGTCGTGTCGCTGTCCCGACGCGGGACACGGCCCTGGGAGGTGGCCGAAATAACAATCCTAATGTAAAACAATTTCAGTGGGCCGTGAGGAAATTAATGTTTAGGAACGCTGTCACTCCCAGCTCAGGTGCAAATTGTGTAGAATTTGAGCCCACCATACAGGCAGCAGTGCTAAGCAACCACGAAGCACAACGTTGTGCCATGGACAGTGCTGATGATGTTGATGATCCCATGTTAATCTTATACCTAAGTAACATTAACATTACTTATTACCAGAACAATGTCTTGTATCACATTCCAGGATTTATTGTAAAAAGCTTAGTAACCCGCATATAATGCCATGATTGCTTTTCAGAACTATCTAAACAAACTGCTTTACAAACTACCGGTGTTATAGACTTTTTAAACTAAGTTAATAGTGGTAAGCTATGTAAAGCATCTGATGATGTTTTTAAAGTAGTTTTTTTGTCGCAAAACGCTGAAACACTCCAATGAAAGTAAATCGTGCGGCATTCATACATTTGTAAACAGTGCAATAAATTACTTTGGTGGCAACATTTTTGTTCCCATCCGATCACCTCCCCTGACGATGATCGGCATGAGTTACAGCTTGTGAAAAAGATTTGCTATTTGTTTTTCAAAGTGCTATGCCATGATTTAGCTCGGACTCGATCCATGGAAGAAAATAAAGCATCAATGGGCCTAAGGCAGAAATTGAATAAGTTAATTTTATTTAATCACACTTAAGATGTCTAAGAGCAACTGTATAGTCTTATAGTGTAATAAAACATCCTTTAAAATTGAGTTTCAAATTAATTTTGAATATTAACCTGTTCCCTGTGTCATTTTACATGCTACCGTATATGTTGGTTCCACTTGTGATTCAGTTTATTTAAGGCTGTGCAGTCAAAAAATTTTTAATACTTTTTCTCACGGTTTTTGGTGCATTACAATTATACAAATCGTAAACACCCATTTTTTTGAAAAAATATTTCCGTTATATTGGGCTTTTCCACCTTTGAAGTACCGTTTTAGGGGTATTTTGAATTCTACACTAGTTAAAAACGGCCAATCATAAATCTTTCAAAATTGGTTTATGTATTTTCAAAAAATATACTTAAGGGTTACCTAAATTGATTTTAGTAAAATTTTAATTATTTCAGGAGATAATTTTTTTATCTCGGTTGTTTTTTTATTCAAGTGGTTTAAAACTTCAGCTAACCCAAGCCAAGGGTGTACAAAGGCAGTTTTACACAAGTATATGTACAAATACATTTCCATAACAATGTTATGTACAATAAAATTTTTAATTTCAGCCCACAGCCGCACGCCAGACACCAACTTACCCCTGAGCCGCCTATAGTGCCCCGACTCGCACGTGCAGGCACCCGCGCACCATATTTCTCTCTCACTCGCACATCCCTTTACTCACTCGCACATCCCTTTACTCTCTCACACGTCTTACCTCTCTCTCTCTCTCTCCCTCTTGCTAACCCTCATCAGCCTGCCGGCCCCCGTCACCCTGTCACAGATGAGGTATCTTCTTTGCAACCAATGTCTATAAGCCAGGTTGTGTAAGTTATCCGTAGGCCAGACGTCAGGATTTTTTAGGACCATTGAAGATTGTTTTTCGTTTATTTGAATTACCAAGTAGTCCCTAAAAATGGATTCTTAAGAAAATAACGTCAAATTGTAGCCAAACAAATTGACATGTTGTTAGTGAAACGGGGGTGTTGTCTCAACCGGTTATCAAGTTACTATACAGATTTTGTAAAATGCAAATAAAACAAATTAATACGACTATTCAAATCTAACATTAAAATTTAACTGTCCGCACGAGTCTCTAAAGTTACTGTAAAAAAACTCAAGTGACACAAAATTCGGACCTGCAGTACCTGCAGTAAGTATGCAGTATCGGAAGACCTGTCCTAACTTCGTAAATTACGTATGTTTCACGTTTTTCGTTTGTTTCACTATATCTCCTAAACTATGAATTTTTTACAAAACAGGTTATTCACGTTTTTAAAGTAGAATTGAAATTTGAAACCAGAATCAGCTCTCTAGGTACAATAGTGTGCTTACAATAGTATGTTTTCAAAATTCTATTCGGATTTTTAATTTTAAATAGCAGTTTTTTTAAATTTTAACGTTTAAGTGTAGACCCACTTGTGTTGCTAGACAAGTATGATAATACAATGCAACGCAAAAACTGTTACAGCGTTTGTTAAACCTGTAAAAAATGTCATACTTACATCGTTTTCCAATAAACTCTCCTTGTATTTTTTTCATGTAAAACCAAACAGAAGTTGTATAGGCCCTAATTTACAAAAAAAATCATCAACATGTGTTGGCTATAGCCAAGTTAAGTATTTATCTGTCTCTGTAATAAATCAGTTACAAGGAGTTTTCTTTCGAATTTAGTGTGTCAATATGTTTCAAGAAACCAAAATAGTATAAGATTTTATTTGCTGGTATAGGCCTACTTATAATTTTGTACACACATAACTAAGGCAAAATAAAAACGATATTAACGATTAGAGGTCGAAATTTTAAACCAGTTATTTAGTTTATGAATCTGATGGATATGAACTGATAAGGGGTGGCGTGGCGTCGGCTGCTATCGCTCACTACGCATGCGCGAACTCTGCTCACAACAGTGACGGGTGTTGGGACACCGTTTCCATTATGTTTTGAGCTCTCCTCAATACATTGCTGTCAGCTGCATCGGCTCAAAACACATTTTGTTGGCCAACAAAGTTCAAAACCGTTTGCGAGCGTTTCCATTTTCCACTTTACTTGAACTTTGTTTTGAGTTTAGTTCAAAACAATGTTTTGAGCAGAAACTGTTATAATGGAAACGGGGCTTTAGGAATACTTTGTATATTTCATTTTAAATATTATTCAATGGTTTACTGATCCTAAGACTTTGTTTTAAATTTAATATTTGTGCTTAATTGTTATCAGATATTTTATCCGTGCTACAATCGTATTTTATACTGAATCTCGTTAAAAACCGTCAACATATGAATCAATTATCAATCAATCAATCAATCAATCAATCAATGTGTAAGACGCCGACGCAACTAAGGCGAATATGAATGAAGATGAATGTAGAATGGGTGAGATGCGTTGTGTAGCCTTGTTACTGACTAAGCCTGACTTATTCTTTAGCCAGGATCATTAATTAGCCCAATTAATTTATGTTACGTTACTCGTTTCTGATATATATATTTCATCGACTTAATTTAAACAATGCTAACTCTTCGCGACAGCTTCGCTTGTTCACCTCATTTCAGTTTTACTGTAAAATCAAATAACACAGCTTATCAAATTCCAATACAATGGAACTTATAATTCGAAATCTTCTTTAATAATAATGTTTTGCTTGGTTCATAGTACTATATAAACAATTTAAAAAAAAATTATTAATTCGAATTTGTAAAAAAGATTTGAGAAGAATTGTATGTCGTAATTCAAATAGAAAATACTCTTTCCAGTTTCTTTAAAGTGATCATATTTTAGCGAAACTTTGGTATGTGACTTCAACTAGTTGTGGCCTACTTAATCTTTGAACAAAAAACAACAGATTTTATTTCCCCCGAAGCAGCAAACCTGCATACTCAGCCCTAGTGTTATTCTTATGGAGAATAGTTAATGTTTGATGTCTCCCTAAGTTATGAACCTAAATTAATAAACCTTGGTATGAAGATTCACCTTATTGAGTTATTTTGATAATTTCATAAAAACAAGTTTATTATCTCCCTTTTTTCAGCGAAAACCTGCGTTCTCAGTTCTAATGTTATTCTTAAGGAGAATAAATAAAATGTTATATATCACTTATTTATGGGGAACGTATTATTATGTAACTTGGTAAGTGGCTTTTTGTGGTAGTGAGACAATTATTTACGCACTGTAAATTCGCTGAGTACGTAGGTTTGCTGCGAAGGGGGTATATATTAGTAGCTTGTTGGATATAGGCTTGAGAGCTAAAACCATACTAAATATTGTAAGGAAAATTAAATACAACATTTTTATTTTGTAAATTTTCAAAGTTTTCATAAAAAATTGAAATTTGTTAATTATTTGTATATTTTGTGTATTTATTACAGACTAGACAATTAAAATTAATAAAGTTATATTACGTAATACCTACATACATGCTTGTATTTATGTTAACTTGTTAAAAACCGTTATCATATGAACTGTATTAATTCGATATTTGAAAACAAATATTTGATTAAAATTATCTAACGTTTAATTCAAATAAAAAATACTCTTTCCAGTTTCTTTGAAGTGATAATATTTTAGCGAAACTTTGGTATGTGGCTTGACCAAGTTGTGGTCTATTTATATGCTTTGCATAAAAAACTTTTTTTGTATTTTCCCCGAAGCAGCAAACCTGCATACTCAGCCCTAGTGTTATTCTTATGCAGAATAGTTAATGTTTGATAGGGCCTACCTACCTTAGTTATGAACCAAAATTAAATTAATAAAGGTATAAAGCTTCACCTTCATGAGTTATTTTTATAATTAATTGCATAAAAAAAGTTTCTCATCTTCCTTGTTTCAGCGAAAACCTGCGTACTCAGCCCTAAAATAAAATGTTATACTGTATGTTTGAAACTCATAATAGTGATGGATTTGAATTTATTATCGATTTATTTGGGCTTTACTTATTGCTTCTAGTGTTTAAACACTATTATTTCTAGTGTTTAAAACACTAGAAGTGATAGGTAAAGTCCAAATAAATCGATAATAAAAATGGTATATATCACTTAATTATGTATGTATTGTTATGTAACTTGGTAAGTGGCTTTATGTGGTAACGAGACACATATTTATGCATTGGAAATTCGCTGAGCATGCAGGTTGGCTGCGACGGGGTTATTTGTATGTTAGTAAAGAGTTTTCAACTTGTTAAAATAGTTTTATAATTAATTTTATCAGTGATATCTTAGATTTGAGAGACTTAAACAAATAATCTTTAAGACTGAATTCATTAAATATGACATTTTTAAATAGTATATTAACCGCTGAAAAGTGTATAACAAATAAACACACGCGGAGAGGCTGGTTGAGTCGAGTTGCCGCTGTGCTGCTTGCTATTTGCCATTTCTGAATCTTGGTGCCCGACGACGGTTCAGGGCAGGTGGGTAGCAAGCCCAGCTGAGTGAAAGTGGTTTGACCACTTGGGGAAGTTGGGGGTTGGGGGTGGTTGAGGGGAGGGTTCTGCGTGTGTGTAAGTGAGCATCCGGGACTCTGCATGTGTGTGAGTGAGCAGCGACTGGCCTGACCTCTAGGCGGAATAGCTTGTCAATAGAGTCGACTGCACCACCTTAATGCCAAACAGCGGCAATGAAACAAATATCTACTTCCAAAATAAAAACAAGAGTGGCTACCATAGACCACTTACTGCCTGTAAAATAATAAGTCATAGTTCAGCTCGTTAATACAATCAAATTCGTATTGTATAGCAAAGTGTTGCGTCAGTTAGCTGGAATGAGTGCGGCGCGAATTGGTTTGAGCGCGGGAAACGTTAATACCTTCTTTACAGAACAAATAAATCAATTTATGAAAAAAAGGTTTGGGATAACAATTATGGATCAACTAATTATCTACAACTTTTCCGCTGGAATTTTCTTTTCAACCCCAAAACAAAAAAAGTTTACGCTTAGAGACTTTTTCGTGTCACACTTTTAAAACACTAAATAGTTTTCATTACTACAAATAAATTAAATTACCAAACTACAAGAAGTTTATACTGTTAGATTCCGTAGTTCATGCAGATCAATAATATATCAACTTTATTGTAATTACATGAATATGGCGAGGCACAAAAGCGTGTAAACGATAGGGCGCACAATGCTGAAATCCACTGAGCGGCCGTGAGTGCCTAAGAAGGGGTGGGGGTAAAGACCGATTTCTTGACACAACCCGAGCGTGTCAAGCCCCCCAACCCCCAACCCCCAAGTGGTCAAACCACTTTCACTCAGCTGGGCTTGCTACTCGCCCTGCCCTGAACCTTCGTCGGGAAACAAGATTCTGAAATGGCAAATAGCAAGCAGCAGAGCGGGAACTCAAATCAAACAGCCTCTCCGCATGTGTTATAAACATATTTATTTGTTATACAATTTTCAGCGGTTAATATACCATTTAAAAATGTCATATTTAATGAATTAAGTCAAGTCTCTCAAATCTATGATATCGTAGATAAAATTAATTCAAGTTGGAAACGCTCTACTAACATACAAATAACCCCGTCGCAGCAAACCATCGTGCTCAGCGAATTTCCAATGCATGAATATGTGCCTCGCTACCACATAAAGCCACTTACCAAGTTACATAACAATACATACGTAAATAAGTGATATATACCATTTTTATTATCGATTTATTTAGACTTTACCTTTCACTTCTAGTGTTTAAAACACTAGAAACAAGTTTTTAAACCCTAGAAGCGATAGGTAAAGCCCAAATAAATCAATTATAAAATTCAAATCCATCGCTATTATGAGTTTCAAAAATACAGTATAACATTTTATTTTAGGGCTGAGTACGCAGGTTTTTGCTGAAACAAGGAAGATAAGAAACTTATTTTATACAATTATCAAAATAACTCAAGAAGGTGAAGCTTCATACCTTTATTAAATTTAATTTAGGTTCATAACTAAGGGAGGTAGGCCATATCAAACATTAACTATTCTTCATAAGAATAACACTAGGGCTAAGTATGCAGGTTTGCTGCTTCGGGGAAAATAAAAAATTGTTTTTAATCAAATATTTGTTTACAAAAATCGAATTGATACATTTCATATGATAACGGGTTTTAACAAGATCCAGTATAAAATACGATTGAATCACGGATAAAATATCTGATAACAAGTAAACACATTAACTTTTAAACAAAGTCTAAGGCATCATTAAACTACTGCTAGTGATCCTAACAACATATTAAAATATCAGAGCTAACCGTTTGTTTGCGATTTTAATGTACTATATATATGATTGGCCTAGTAGAGCAATGGTTAAATATTTTTATACTATAGTGAAGTTTGTAAACTTCAGGTGTGCCCAAAAAACGGGTGGCAGTTTGGTAGTACCCAGATAGGGAGGGAGGCAAATGGTTTCCAAAAATATACATTACCACCAAGAGATATCCTGGTAAACCATGTCAGTCAGGTCCCGAATTTTGTATTGCTTGAATTCCTTTACAGCAACTCATGCGGACGGTTAACATAAAACCAATAGTCACGGTCCGAGACAGTCCGTAGAAACCACAATACACCATGTTTAAGAGTAGGACTGGCTGTCTTTACCCAAAAACAGGCTGTGAGGGTAAGAGTAATTTTTTCTGTTAATGTGCAGTGTAAAAACTTTAAAATGACACATCGATTGTCCAATTCGGTTGAGAAATAACGACGTAGCGGGCCAAAAACGAAATTCCTTAGCGATTTAATATGTAAGACTGGGCCGTATTTAGGACCTCTGGGGCCCCGGGCGAATACGAAAATGGGGCCCCCTAACATAAATACAAGCATGTATGTAGGTATACATACAATAGTTATTTATCTATTCCGTAATATAACCTTATTAATTTTAATTGTCTAGACTGTAATAAATACACCAAATATACAAATAATTAACAAATTTTAATTTGTTGTGAAAACTTTAAAAATTTGCAAAATTAAAATGTTGTATTTAATTTTCTTTACAGGATTTAGTCTGGTTTTAGCTCTCAAGCCTATATCCAACAACAAGCTACTAATATATTAAGTTAATATACAATAAAAACCATTATGACTAGTTAAACCAACAACTTATAAATTTAAAAAGAAATATCTCGTGTAATTGCTTTCCCACAAAAATCATTGTACTAACATGAAAACAATTAAAATATAGCACATATGAAATGTTTTGTTATGTTTTGTTATAATAAATGTTATATGTTTGAATTTAATACACATTGATTTGGAACTCTTTAAAGGTCGTAGATCAACATACTGCTGGATAGACTTTATTAAATAGTATTTCACGCAGTATAGACGGTAAAAACTCCTTCTTTCTCGGCATTTCTAGGCTGAAAAATCATAAATTATATGTTCAAGTAACATAGGCAACGCCAACGCAAAATATAATTTTCTAAACTCTGGTTTAATGCTAATTCAAAGGTAACTTTTTACAAGTTTAAACTTTAAAACATGTTCTTTTTCCGGATGCAGTTGATATTATCGCACATAAAAATATTCTTAAAGAGATTTAAATGTTTGGAAATGTAGTAAAAAGTCAGTTATATTGTAGACGTTTGTACACTATTTTCGAGATAAGTTTGCGTGATGTTGATACAATGAAATATTATCTTTATCATTGGGCCTTGTTTCTTCTTACGTTAAACTTGATGTGGAGGGTAATCGGAGGATTCAGTGTTGGCAACAATTATAAGCATACATCCCGTAACACTCACTGATACCGGGGCAGTGCTGATCGTATTGAGTAATATATATTAACTCATAATTTATAATATTGACGTTGACGTTTTTAAATCCCCATGCTTTTCTTATGGGGGATGTTTTACGTTGTTGTTCGTTTGCTGGTAAATATTTAGAAATACTGTTATTTTTCCCGAGTCCCTGGGAACAAGACCTCTCCCATTATCCTGCAATTAGCCAAACTCCCACAATTTTGACTTTAAAATTTCTCTTACAGAATTATATATAAAGAAGATACGAACAAAATAACAACAAAAAACAGGCTAAAAGCTACCGTGCCATTATTATTATCATCTTTATTATTAATTGTATATCATATTTAGGATAACCTGAAACACTTATGACTACTCAGTGTCCTACGTTAACTGACTTTCGTAACCAATTATTGTTTTGATACTATTATTTAATTACTTTTTATTTGGCTGTTTGATCCTAATAATTTATAATATATCATAATGAGTTTTGTGCAACAATAACAACAAACTTAAATCGGCTTGAACGGAATATGCAGGTTCCAAGTACGGCAGAGCATGGCTGTTATAATTTATATTAAACAATACAATACAGTACATACAATCTATGCTCAGCAAAATAAGTGCTCTACAATGCCATCAGTAGTTATGTTTCAAATCTTACCTGGCCAATTTTAGTTACTGGATTTGGGCAAGTTTATCAAGTCCGCACATGGTATTAAAAATAATACAAATTATTGAATGACTTTGGATTTGATACTTAGTTTGAACGTACACCTTTTACATCTTAAAATTATTTGTGTTGTTGTCAGTTGAGAAATAATAAACTTTTTCAGAACAAATTATAAAAACTGCCTCCAGTTAGTGGTCTGAAGGGTCCCACTTTCGTGGCCTGGGGGCCTCCCTCGGGCCCAGGGCCCTGGGCGCTCGCCCCGTGCGCCGTTACGGCCCTGATATAAGGCTAGTTTTGCCCAACAGCTTCTATTGTTCATCTGAGTTCTGTTTTATAGTAAAATCAAATCACAAAGCTGAACAAATTATAATCCATTGCTCTTTATAATCAAACGTGCAACTGATTTGTATTTTAAAATATGGTTGGCTACTATTTAATGGGAAATTTAAGACTCATAAATTGTGTTTGATTTACATAGAAAAAGCAAAGAAAACAGTGTATAAACAACTTGATTATTAGCTAAGAAAAACCCTTTTCACTAACAGAAATAAAATGTGGCGGTTTTGTCTTAAGAATAAATTTTTAGGGCCTAATTAACAATTGTAAAAATATATTAAACATCTTTGATGGGCATAAAGAAATCTGACTTCAGGCCTGCATACAACTTAACACAACCTGGCTTTTAGACCTTTGTTTTATTTGCAAGGAAGACACCTCCTCTGTCACGGGGTGACGGTGCCGGCTGTCGGTGCGGCGGGCCGATGCGGGGTAGTGAGAGAGAGAGAGATTGAGAGAGAGAGGAGATGTATGAGAGAGTAAAGGGATGTGCGAGTGAGGGAGAAATATGGTGCGCGGGTGCCTGCACGTGCGAGTCGGGGCGATATGGGCGGCTCAGGGGTAGGTAGGTGTCTGGCGCGGGCTAAAATTGAAAAGTTTATTGTACACAACTTTTTTATGAAACTTAATTTTTACATATTGTTATATATAACTGTCTTTGTACACCCTTGGCTTGGGTTAGCTGGAGTTTTAAAACCACTTGAATAAAAAACAACCGAGATACAAACTTTATTTCCTGAAATAATACAAATTTTAATAAAATCCATTTAGGTGACCCTTAAATATATTTTTTGAAAATACGTAAACCAATTTTGAAACATTTGTGATTGGCCGTTTTCAACTGGTGTATAATTCAAAATACCTCTAAAACGGCACTTCAAAGGGTGAAAAAACCAACTTAACGGAAATATTTTTCCAACAAAAATGTGTGTTTACGATTTTTATAATCGTAATAAACAAAAAACAGTGAGAAAAAAAATTAAACTTTTTGACTGCACAGCCTTAGCTCATGGGGCAGACTCCAGACGATATGAGAGGGAAAAGTATCACCTATTACAAGCCAATAGATGTTCAATATGCAGTAAGTGAACACATAAAGTCATTTCTCCTAAAGTCTTCCCATTACAGTGGCAAAACTTCATACTATTTATCACCGGGTATGTGGAAATTGTTTTGTGATGCAAACCCCACCATCAAAGTGAGAAAATCCTTTTACTGGAAATTTTACCGAGACAACTTTAATTACAGATTTGGACGCCCTCAGGTGGATGTCTGTTGCACTTGTGAGGCTTTAAAAAATAAAATAAAATCCCCTCACCTCAACATGGTTGCTAAACGAGCCGCTGAAGCTGAGCTTGCTGTCCATATCAGAAAGAGCAAGAAGTTTTAAAAAGCCCTAAATCATGAGTCATCTGATGAATCTAAAGATGAAACTCGTGTTTTTTCTTTGGCATTCGACTACATGAAGACTGTGTCGCTTCCAAAAATGCCTGTTCAAGAGCTACATTACCTACGACAGCTTTCAGTAAACGTGTTTGGATTGCACAACATTAAAGCCAATACTACTAACATTTATTTATACCACGAAGGAGTAGCAAGAAAGGGGCCCAATGAGGTTTGTTCCTTCTTGTATAAGTATTTAAATACGCTACCTGACGAGAAATACACTGAATTGAGGTTGTTTTGTGATAATTGTAGCGGCCAAAATAAAAATCAGGCGTTATCAAGACTTTGCCTTTTTCTAACTGATTCTGGAAAATTACAAAAAGTTACTCAATACTTTCCCATGCGGGGGCATAGCTTTATGCCATGCGATCGAGACTTTGGTACCATAGCAAAGTGTCTTAAGACACATGACCGCATATACACGTTAAACGAGATCTCTGACCACATAAAATCCAACACATCAAGATTAGATGAGTTTACAATTTGTGAAATCAAATCTTCTGACATTTTGGACTTTAAAACTTGGATGAAAGTGTACTACAAAAAATCATGTATTTCAGAAGACACAAAGGGTAAAAAAGCCAAAAAAGAAGACAAAGTCTACTTTCAGATAAGTACATTATTTCAATTTGTTTATGAGAAACAAAAGAAAGGGCACATTAAAGCTTTCTCTTCAATCAACAGTTTGATGCCTCCTTCCAATTTTGTTATGTCAAAATCTCAGGCAATTGTTCAACCACCCACGGTTCCAGCCTATCCAGCAGGAAAAGTTGAAATAAAAAAGGCTAATATCCTGGATATTTTGAAGATGAAAGAATACATTCCTGATCAGTACAAAGAGTACGTTGATATCATAACAAACTGGCCTGTAACATATGCTGACTATCCTGACAGTGACTTTCAACCTGAGTCAGACGGCGAAGATTAGCTCATGATGTTCCCATTTTTACCTTTAAGTGTTTTTACATTAAAATATTGTTTTCCCTATCTAAGTATGTAAACTATGTTTATGTTTTACAAATTATTAAAATTGATTTTAAAGCTTTGAAAAAATATGTTTACCATTTTTTTCAAGAGTTTTTCTCGATTACTTTTAGGTTTATGCTAAAAGGGCGTTTTTTAAAAAAATTTGAGATTTAATTACATCAAAACGGCTCTTCCAAATTATTTAAAAATGCCACTATATATGAAACACTAGGTTTAACTAAAACAAAAATTGGCTTTGGAATTTTTTTTAAATATTAGTGAAAATATAAAGTTTTTTTAATTTTCCAAAAGTTTAACTTTCATGACTTGCGCTCTTTTAACAAAAACCGATTCATAATGTTTTGTTTGTCTAGGTGGGAGACGGAATGGGACGGAAGGGGATGTTCGTCGTTCGATGTTCACTGAAGTCGTTGCTCAAGCTACTACTGAAACTATTGAAACTAGTATTCTCGTTCTAAACTTTCATTTTAAAAGTGCATTGCTCTTCACACTTTATTTTGAAAATATATAGCTATATTATTTATAACAGGATTTGTAATTCTGTAGTTAGAAATGAAAATAAAACATATGTAGTGAGGTATGTTTCATTTTATTTACATTTCATCAGAGGAAACATTGCAAAACTGATGTATTAAATTTGTTCCCGCGACCCACCCAAATAGCTCCCGCGACCCACTAGAGTCTAGAGGGTCGCGACCCAAAGTTTGGGAACCGCTGCACTAGACCGATTATATCGTTTTGGAGTTGAATCAAAGCTCTTGAACCGCCATTGGGTTATCAAGCAATTTCATTTGTTTACATGTGTTTTTCTCAACGCCAGGCGACTTTGCATTTTTTACTCCCATAAGAGCCCATATTAATTTTTCTAAAGAATCTCCCGTGACTCGTCCAACCAAAACTATTGGTCCGATGAATATAATTTTGGTGTTAAATAAAATATCTTGAACCGCCATTGAGCCATTAAGCATTTCCCTTTGCTTAAAAGTGTTTTTCCCAACGTTAGAAGACTTTGCACTTTTTACTGTTGGATTACTCATCCCTAAAATTTTTAAGGACGGATACAATATCTGTCGAATTTCGACGGCCACCCCCTAGTATGTTTTAATTTACCTAGAGAAATTACATCAGTCGAAATCCAGTTGCAAAGCCAGATGTTAGAATTGGTTTATACCTGAAGCGGCGCGAACAACTTGGCAACGCTGTACAGGAAGTGAAAACAATGGCACAAAATATTCTCTCAAGTACCCCAATTGCCACACACCGCAACTATCCCCTCAATTTATATATCCTCACAAAGTGTATTCATCCCACACGAAAAATATGCTCGCAAGGGACAAAAATGCCCACACACTTCTATGGATACTGCTTACAGCGGGAACTAGGCTCGAGGTGCCTTCCGAGCATATGATCCGATTTGAACGATTCTTGTACTCCCGTGATCGTTATTTTACGGAGATAGGCAAAATCACTGTCTGTACTTCCGAGAATATGCTCGCAAGGGTGCATATGCTCGGAAGTGGTGTGTGGAACCGAAGAATATGCTCATAAGGGCGGTCATGTCAGTACACACACACACACACACACACACACACACACACACACACACACACACACACACACACACACACACACACACACACACACACACACACACACACACACAGGTATTTGTATGTATTAGTGTATTTATATAATTTATTTGCATGTCCTTGCATGTTTAATATCTGTTTTGGTACTGCACTTTTATTGAATGTTAACTTTTTCTACTGTTTGATGATGCCTCGCACAATCACGCGTTATTCTATTTATAGTCAATATTTTAACTTTCACACAGTTGTATGAATACACCTCAATTATGCATGTCCTTAAGAATTTGCTTAAACCAAACAAAAGATAATAAAAAAAAAAAAAAAAAAAAGATCTGCTGTTATTGCATGTCAATTAAAATTGCTTGTTACTGCTTTATTATTATACATTTAAGTGTACTGCTTGTTTGTTGCCTTGTTAAATCGCTCGTTATTCATTCATAGTCTATTTATAGTTATTTATTTTGCATGTTTAATATCTGTTATTTATTACTGCATTGTTATTTTTGCAATTGTGTTTCTCCACTGTTTGTTGATACTTTGTAATCTGGTTTTGTATCTACAAGAAGCATGAAGAAAAAGAAATGGACAATGATAGTGTTGAAGAATAGCCAACTTACTCCCGCACGCGCCATATGAGGTGCATTGGGAGGTTAAATTGTATGTATCTCTGTATATTTTGGAAATAAAGAGCTTTGAACTTGAACTTGAACACACACACACACACACACACACACACACACACACACACACACACACACACACACACACACACACACACACACACACACACACACACACACACACACACACACACACACACACACACACACACACACACACACACACACACACACACACACACACACACACACACACACACACACACACACACACACACACACACACACACACACACACACACACACACACACACACACACACACACACACACACACACACACACACACACACACACACACACACACACACACACACACACACACACACACACACACACACACACACACACACACACACACACACACACACACACACACACACACACACACACACACACACACACACACACACACACACACACACACACACACACACACACACACACACACACACACACACACACACACACACACACACACACACACACACACACACACACACACACACACACACACACACACACACACACACACACACACACACACACACACACACACACACACACACACACACACACACACACACACACACACACACACACACACACACACACACACACACACACACACACACACACACACACACACACACACACACACACACACACACACACACACACACACACACACACACACACCACAAATATACAATTTCGAACAAATGGGGTTTTTGGGGTCTGGGACCTCAAAACGAAAAGTTATCATGGTCAAAGGCCTAGGTCTTACCGTGCCGACTACGGTAATAGCTTCTTCCCTATAGGGGAAATTCGCTAAAATGGATCCCTATTTCCCTTGGTCACGCCATCACTTGAGAATTAGTGGACCAAATTGAATAATTATTTTTTGTTGAGTTCGTTTATGTCAGGAAAAGGTTCTTATAAAAGACAATTTTTAATCCGACCTAAGAGCTCTGCCTCACGGGCCTTCAAAATTCCCATTGATTTGTAAGTTCAGTTAGTTACATCAAGCAGCTGTAAACATACTTGAAAGGCATATATGTTGATTATGGAAATAAAAAACTACTTGAATGGAAACTCTCATTTTGGAAATAAAAAAAGTACTTGAATGGCAACTCAAACTCTTTTTTTCGATATTCGAGTGAGCATAGCGAATGAGCTAATCCGGAGGCGAGTGAGCGAAGCGAACAAGTTCATCTTGAAAATGAACGAGTATTTGAAATAAAACAAATTCAATGACATTAGGACAGGACAACGTCTGTTGGGCCAGCTAGTTATATATATTAACGAGTTCGCACGCAGCACGCTGACATGAGGGAAGTGAATTTCCATATAAAAAACTATAAATACTCAAAATCAGTTAAAAACATATAATTATTCCAATTTTTATTCATATCTGTAAACATAGATTTTTTGGCTGTTCTGATACTCCTGGTTCTGTTAACCTGCAATGCTGGGAATACAATTTTGAGCATTATAAGGTTAGGAGAAGGTCTAATCAGGCTTTAAAGTAGGCGTGAGATTGTTGGGGATGATAAAAGTACACCAACAAATGAACGAGTTCGCACGCAGCACGCTGACGTGAGGGAAGTGAATTTCCACATAAAAATTTGTAAAACTCAAAATAAGTGTAAATACCCCCGTAGCAGCAAACCTGCATACTCAGCGAATTTCCAATGCATATTAATTTATCTTAATACCACATAAATCCACATACCAAGTTTCATCAATATACATTCATAAATAAACGATTTATGACATTTTAATTATTCTCCATAAGAATAACATGGCGGCTGAGTATGCAGGTTTGCTGAAATAAGGAACACTAAAAATGGGCTTTTATAGAAATATCAATATAACTCAACTAGGTAAAGCCACATACCAAGTTCTGTTAATTTATGTTCATAATTAAAGGAGATAACACGTTAATTATTCTCCATAAGAATAACATGGGGCTGAGTATGCAGGTTTGCTGCTATGGGAACTATCGGGAAAAAATGGGTTTTTGTGCAAATATCAATAGACCATAATGACATGAAGCAATATACCAAGTTTCTATTTTTTGATTTATTTGGACTTTACCTATCGCTTCTAGTGTTTAAAACTACACTACGTTTCGGGAGGTAAGGAAACTCCTCCCGTTATCAAGTGAACCCTACTTACATCTAAATATCAAACTCTTACACCTAACTAACCTACATTTTTTTGGATTTTTTTGATTATTTTTCTTTTATATTTTAATTTACACTAACACAAAGATAACAAAAAATCAAATACAATACACTAACACAAAATTTATATATACACCTAACTAACCTACATTTTTTAAATATTTTCCTTTACAATTTAATTTGACTAACAGAAAGATAACAAATATATATACAAAAAATCGAATACAATACACTAACACAACATTTATATATACGAACAAATGAAAAACTTGAAAGCAAATGAATAAAACAACTTGAAAGCAATGGACAGTAGGGCGAGAGAAAGTTTGAACACGCCGGGTTTAGCGGCGCAAGTGGAAAATTCCACGAATTCCGCAACGCCCCAAGCGGTCGTCAACCTCTCGGACATAACACTGACTCACGACGAAATAGAACTACTTTCTAAAGGTCTAAATTTTGCTGTAGCTCCTAAAGCCGTAAACGTACTTGATTTCATTACTGGTATTGAATTGGCGACACCCCAGCTCCCTGAGGATGTAGCTGATCAATTCAGAAGTGAGGCCAGTGCGGCACTTAAAAATATAAAACCAGTGAAACCAAACATAACAAGAAATGAAAAAGAGGCCTTAAATGCTTTAAAAAAGGAAGAAACCCTAAAGATTTTACCAGCCGACAAAGGAAATGCAACTGTGCTAATAAATAAAGTTGATTATTCGCATAAAATTCAGGATGTTCTTAAAGCTGGAAAATACACACTACTAAAGAAGGACCCAACTAAAAGTTATGAAACTAAAATCGAAAAGACTCTCAGAAAACACAAAGGATTTTTTACAGACGCACAGTGCAAACGACTTACACCACACCACTCAAAAACTCCTCACATGTATGGGCTACCAAAAATACACAAAGAAGGTGTTCCTCTGAGACCCATTGTTAGTTCAAGAGACTCCCCAAGTAGAGAACTATGTAGATTTCTCCTGCCCATACTCAAACCTTTGTCAGGAAATACTGATTCACATGTAACAAACACAAAGCATTTTGTAGAAATCGTAAAAGACATGCAAATTTCAGACGAGGACATGTTAGTTTTGATGTTGAAAGTCTTTTCACTAATATCCCCGTGAACCAAACACTAGAAATCATTGAAAAACGGTTACTCAATGACCAAAACTTAAACACAAGAACCAAAATCCCAGTAAATGTAATTATGGATTTGCTTAAATTATGTACCGAGTCAAATTATTTTGAATTGGAGGGCCAAATATTCCGCCAGGATGAGGGAATGGCAATGGGATCGCCTTTGTCACCAATATTTGCCAACATATTTATGGAAGAATTCGAACAGAAAGCTATTGCGTCTGCTTGTTTTCAACCGAAAGTGTGGCTGAGGTACGTTGACGATGTCTTTGCAGTCTGGAATCATGGCGATAAAAAGTTAGACGAGTTTACTGAGCATTTAAATAAAGTTTCACCAACAATTAAACTCACAACAGAAAAAGAACAAGACAAAAAACTAGCATTTTTGGATGTAAATGTAGTTAAAGATGGAAACGCCCTTAAAACAGAAATTTTTAGAAAGAAAACACACACAGGTCGATACCTCAATTACAAATCAAACCACTGTGAATCAGTCAAAGAATCAGTAGCTTATTCTCTTTTCGACAGGGCCAAATCAGTTTGTTGTGAAAAGGAAACTTTAGACGCGGAGCACAATAAAATTTCACAAGAGTTACAAAAGAATGGTTATCCTCAAAAAATAATTAGCAGATGCAAAAAGGAAAGGGGGACAAAGCCAAACACTGTTCCAAATGTGGATAAACCAACAGCTTTCATAAGCATCCCATATGTCCCAAAACTGTCGGAAAAAATAAGGCGAGTTGCCAGAAAATATAAGATCTTAACAGCTTTTAAATCGTCAAACACTTTGAGACAGCAACTAACTAAAGTAAAACCGAAAAATGAAGAACAAGCCTCAAAAAACTGTATCTACAGCATCAAATGTGAATGTGAGGGTGAATATATAGGGGAAACTAAAAGGCCGCTAAAAGTTCGTATAAACGAACATAAAAGAAACACAAAAAATGGCGAAACAGTAAAATCTAAATTGGCAAAACACGCCTGGGAAAATGATCATAAATTTAGTTGGGAAGAGGCAAAAATTATACATCATGAGTCTCACTATTATAAAAGAAAGTTTGTTGAAGGGGCATTAATTAAATTAAATGAAAATCCAATAAGTCAGAGTAGCATTGATGTCAGGCCACTATGGATTCCCTTAATTAAAAACCATTTCAGTCAAAAATCACCCCGCAAACACACGCCAGTTCCTTGTGTTACAGTTGCTCCTGCGTCTAGAGTCCATCCAATGCGGCTACGACACATGCGTCCGTGATCGCCCTTGGAGGAAACACGGCCACCTGATTGCATGACCAGTTCCCAATGCTCACCTTGGAGGCATGCGGTAATCTCTATGAGAATATCGTACCGGTGCCCGTGTAGCATTCTAGGAGGAATCGTGCAGTTTTTGGTTTCCGTGTCATGTTCCCGTCGACAAAGACGTGTGGGTAGCCACAGCTGTGTCGTCACGTGCCCCTGTCGGTAGGTGGGGGTAACGGCTCTCCCCCCTCCAATGCCGCTAGCCACTAGTCTAGTGTGCGGTTTGGTTGTGGATGGACGTGAGCCCGTTTCCCGTGTTTGCCCGTCAGCTTGGAGGCCACGATGCAGAACAGGTAATGTATTGTCAGTTTTTCATTTGTTCGTATATATAAATGTTGTGTTAGTGTATTGTATTCGATTTTTTGTATATATATTTGTTATCTTTCTGTTAGTCAAATTAAATTGTAAAGGAAAATATTAAAAAAATGTAGGTTAGTTAGGTGTATATATAAATTTTGTGTTAGTGTATTGTATTTGATTTTTTGTTATCTTTGTGTTAGTGTAAATTAAAATGTAAAAGAAAAATAATCAAAAAAATCCAAAAAAATGTAGGTTAGTTAGGTGTAAGAGTTTGATATTTAGATGTAAGTAGGGTTCACTTGATAACGGGAGGAGTTTCCTTACCTCCCGAAACGTAGTGTAGTTTTAAACACTAGAAGCGATAGGTAAAGTCCAAATAAATCAAAAAATAAATTCAAATCCATCGCTATTATGAGTTTCAAAAATACCAAGTTTCGTCAGGATAAGTTGATAAATAAGCGAAATATACAATTTTTCTTATCCTCCATAAGAATAACATTGGACAACGTACTGTGTTTAGCACTTTCAATATCTCAGTAACCAATTGACGTAGAGCAATGATTAAAACATCAAATTTTGCGTCTTTTTAAGCTGATTCCAATGGGAAAAAATAAAATTTTACTTTTTCAAAAATTGTATGTAAAAAACTCAAAAAACCCATTTTTGGGGTACAAAACCCCCCCAAAATACCCCTTCGGATAGGTCGATCCGTCTGGTTTTCGAACTTATAGTCATAAATTCTGCTTTACACGTTTGTACCAAATTTCATCAAAATCGGACCTTTTTTACGAGAGTTATCGCACCCACGGACACATATATATATATATATATATATATATATATATATATATATATATATATATACAGTTTCGAACGAATGGTGTTTTTGGGGTCTGGGGGCCTCAAAACAAAAAGTTATCATGGTCCCGGGCCTAGGTCTTACCATGCCGACTACGGTAATAGCTTCTTCCCTATAGGGGAAATTCGCTAAAACATACATTTGTCCAATTTTTATTGAAATCTGAAAACATTGATTTTTTGGCTGTTCTGATACTCCTGGTTTCATTTACTTGCAAAGCTGGGAATACAATTGTGCGCATTATAAGGTTAGGAGAAGGTCCAGACAGGCTTGAAAGTAGGCGTGAGGTTGCTGGGGATGATAAAAGTGCTCTAACAAAGGAATAACAGGCTTTTCTAGTGTAAAACCCCCATAACACAACATACTGTGTTTAGTCGATACACATTTTCTTTAATAAATCGGTAAATAATTATGCGAATGACGAGAGAGGGCTTAAAACTTTCGCCTCTCTAATTCCCATCTTTTTACATGCATTGATCTTACATCTGGGGCTTATATGACCCTTTTTGGGCCCAAAAACTGGAAATTTGACAGATTAATCCCCAAAAAAGGGGTTTAGAGTTTTCCGGTTGTTTTGCCCAACGAACTTGTCAAACTGATTACAGAAAGGAACGTCCCTACCAAATTTCAAGTAAATCGGACAAAAAATGCGACCGCTAGAGTGCAAACACACACACACATATATCTATATATATATATATATATATATATATATATATATATATATATATATATATGTCTATATATATGTATATATGTATGTATATATATAAAATTTTGAACAGCCTACCAAAACGTGTTCAGGGGGTCACGTTAGGAACTTCTATGGTGGTTCCGGGCTTAAGTTTCACCGTGCTGGGCATACTAATAGTTCACTTTCCAAGGGAAATTCACTAATAAAAGGCTTTTCTAATGTAAAACCCCCATAAGACAACGTTCTGAATTTGGTCAATAAACAATTTTCTTTAATAACTCGGTAAATATATATGCTAGAATGATGAGAGAGGGCTTAAAAGTTTCACCACACTAATCCCCATCTTTTTGCATTCGTTAATTTTAAATCCGGGCTTTTCTGATCCTTTTTGAGCTCAAAAACTCGGAAATTTGGAAGATTAATCACCAAAAAAGGGGTTTAGAGTTTTCCGATTGTTTTGCCCAACGAACTTGTCCAACTGATTATAGAAAGGAGTATCCCTACCAAATTTGAAGTAAATCGGACAAAAAATGTTACCGCTAGAGTGCATACACATATTATATATGTCTATATATATATATATATATATATAAAATTTTGAACGAACCCCCAAAACGTGTTCAGGGGGTCACATTAGGAACTTCTATGGTGGTCCCGGGCTTAAGTTTCACCATGCGGGTCATGCTAATAGTTCACTTTCCATAGAAAATTCACTAATGATTACAGACGCTGTGTAGCATTTAATTTTCCAAAAACATTATGATCACATTCTTTTTAAGTAGCGGTGTATTATAATCCCACTTATATTTTATATTATTGACAATCTCAAGTTTAATTTATGCAAAATTTTTTTGCTGTAAAAAATAATACGGGGACTTCTGTTTGAAACAATAGTTATTTGTGTATTAAGGGAGTAAAGTGCAACTTTGTTCCCTAAGGGAAATTGTTGGCGCCCAACGCCGTAGGCCAGGGCGATAAATTTACACACAACATTTTTCCCACACCCCAAAAGCCACAAGTATTGATAAGTATTCACATTCACAATCTCTTTCCTTTTTGGTTGTGTAATGCGTAATAACTAAACTCGGAATGTTAATTGCAGCTGGAGCAAAATATCAGTCAGCTGATCCGATTCCCTTATAGCTGCAGCATTAATGATTGCAGCGAAATGTCAGCTGATTCTGTTCCGGGAGACAAAGTAGCACTATACTCCTTCATTACAAGGAGTAAAATTTGACTTTACTAAGTAGGTTGGGGGAAACAAAATTTATCACACAAGATAGGAACGACGTTTCCTTCCATTTTTTAAATGTATTGTATTAGTTCACACATACGCAAAAAGTTAGAGAAAACTTAGTAAACAAATTTCATAATCGGCCTGGAAGGACAAGTCCTGCACAGTCCATTAACACATATATAATTCCAATTTCTGGTAAATAGTTCAACTAAATTTTATTAAAATGTTAAACAGGAGCATCTCTTTTACTTGTTAAACATTAACCCTTTGAGTGCCACGCAACGATATATCGTTGTGCACGGAACATCCGAAAAATACTTCACAACGATGTATCGTCGTCGGTGGTCTTACCGAAAAATACATTGCAACGATATATCGTTGTTATGGAAAATTTTTCTTACGTCATTACTTTTTATTATTTCTTTCAGGTCATTTCCAGGATATTTTCTAGCTCTATAAATCTAGTAGTTATTTGGTGAAAATCTTATATTTGAACAATGTTTATTTATCTGAAAAAAATATAAAACATTTCCCGCATGTATAATATGTACCTATTCAAATTTTGTTATTTTTTATTTTTTAGATATTATACATGTGCATAATATTATAGCTAAACTTTAAACTTACAAAACAAAAAAAGTTTCATAATAATATCTTACCAAATAAAAAAGTTATTGATTTTATATACAAAACCCTTGCAAAATGTTGATTTTGTGTATCGTTGTTATAGACAATTTTTCTTACGTCATTACTTTTTATTATTTCTTCCAGGACATTTCCAGGATATGTTCAGGTAAACATATACTCCATAAATATATGAGGCCTAGTTAGTCTGCTTTATGAAATAATATTGTAATACAACTTAAACCCTTGAATAAAGTTAGGCTACTGTCTTGTGTACTAATTTATCGTTTTTATATTTTTTTACATTTATGGAAATAACTCGTCCGCCTAAAGCCCAAATTTGATGAAACTTTCAGGAAATATTTTGGGAAACATGTCCTCTATCAAACTTAAGTTTTCAATCTGACAAAAAGGAAATAGGCTAGACCCAGAATATGGTGAAAACTAATGTGCCACATTAAGTTTGAATAACATATCATCATAGTTAAAAGCACGATTTATAGGTAGCTATAGTTTGTTCTTTTTTCTGTTCTTACAAATGTTAATTATTGTCATATTGTAAATTGCATTGGTGATAGCGGTCAATAAATAAATATACCCCCGTCGCAGCAAACCTGCGTACTCAGCGAATTTCCTATGCATGAATATATTTCTTATTACCACATGAAGCCACTTACCAAGTTTCATAAAAATACTTAAATAAATGATATTAGCATTTTATTTATTCTCCAGAAGAATAACATTAGGGCTGAGAACGCAGGTTTGCTGCAACGAGGAAGATACAAATTTGTTTTTTTTTTGCAATTATCAATATAACTCAACCAGGTGAAGCTACATACCAAGTTTTAATGATTTATATTCATAATTAAGGGAGATATAAAGCTTTACGTATTCTTCATAAGAACAACATTAGGGATGAGTATGCAGGTTTGCTGCTAAGAGGATAATCAACAGAAAATCAATTTTTTGTGCAAATATCAATATACCAGTACTAGGTGAAGCCACATAGCAAGTTTCATCAATATACGTTCATAAATAATCGAGATATCAAATTTGAAATATTCTCCATAAGGATAACATTGGACAACGCACTGTGTTTAGCACTTTGAATATCTCTGCAACGGTTGGACGTAGAATCACAATTTCAACACCAAAATGATTGTTTTGTAGAGCTAAACTGATTGGTAAAAGCAAATGTGAAGTTTACAGTATAATTAATTAAGGAAAAGCTAAAAACCATTTTCCCATAAGATTAACATGTGAGATTTTATGAACACGTGTTAGCGAATTTCCCCTATGGGGAAGAAGCTATTACCGTAGGTCTCATGGTAAAACTTAAGCCCGAGACCATGATAACTTTTCGTTTTGAGGTCCCCAGATGCCAAAAACATCATTCGTTCTATATATATATATATATATATATATATATATGTGTCCGTAAGCACGATAACTCTCGTAAAAAAGGTCTGATCTTAATGAAATTTGGCACAAATATGTAAAGTACCATTTATTTGAACGAGATCGAAAACCAGACAAATCGCACCATCCAAAGGGGGGTTTTGGGGGGGTTTTGGGGGGGTTTTGTACCCTAAAAATGGGTTTTTTGGTGTTGTCACATGTAATGGTTATTTAAATCAAATTTTAACATACACCATTGAATTCAGCTTAAAAAAACAAACAATTTTGTATTTAGATCTTTGCTCTACGACAATTGGTTAACTGAGATATTGAAAGTGCTAAACACAGTACGTTGTCCAATGTTATTCTTATGGAGAAAAAGAAAAATGTTATATCTCGGTTGTTTATGAACATAAACTGACAAAACTTGGTATATCGCTTCATCTGATTGTGGTTTGTTGTTGTTTGAACAAAAAAACAATTTTTCGCCTATGGTTCCCGTAGCAGCAAACCTAGGTACTCGGTCCCCATGTTATTCTTATGGAGAACACTAAAAATGTTATATATCGCTTATTTATGAATGAATATGGATGAAACTTGGTATGTGACTTCACTTAGATGAGTTCTATTGATATTTGCATAAAAACCCATTATTTTGTATTCCTTGTTGCAGCAAACCTGCGTACTCATCCCTAATGTTATTCTTATGGATAATAATGAATATTTTAAATATCGCTTATTTATGAATATATTTCTTATGAATTCTGGTAAGAGGCTTAATGTGTTATTAAGACATATATATTCATTGGAAATTCGCTGAGTACGCAGGTTTGCTGCGACGGGGGTATTTTGGATTTTCTCCGCAACCACTTAGCCTAGGTTCATGATTCAAAATACTATATTATTTGTTTTTTTAAGCTCTATAAAATGGTTAAAACAAAAATTGTGTGTTTTAAAAATTTCAGGGTGAAAAGTGCAAAAAACTGATTTTTGGAAAATTTGGAAACACCATAAACTCCCTTTCCCATGGTCCGATTTTTCTGGTTTTCGAACTTAAAGTCATGAATGTCACTTTACACATTTGAGCCAAATTTCATCCAAATCGGAAGTTTTTTACTCAAGTTATCACATTCACGGACATATATATATATATATATATATATATATATATACATATATATAAATTTGAACGAATGGTGTTTTTGGCATCTGGGGACCTCAAAACAAAAAGTTATCATGGTCTCGGGCTTAAACCTAGCAGTGGCCATCCAGCGTCATACGCAGGTTTCCCGTGATGCCTTAAGTGACCACCAGCGTAATACGCTGGTACGGGTTGACATTTTTGTAACGGTAAAAAAAAAAACACTAATAGTCAACTCAGAAGTGAACAATATTTATACCATTCGAAAGATCACATTCTGAACTTTCATTTTATTACATAAATGAACCGTTTACAAGTTGTATAACAATGTCACGACGATTATAATTACAATGAAATTTTGCCGCTACGCCATTCCTGCAGTCGACGGTCGGAAAATGTAAAAACACGACTTCGTTGGAATTACCCTGCTCGGATAATTTTTGTCTTAGGATGTTGCGGGTGGTACCACTGCATATCCAAAGAGTTTAGTTTCACTGTGGTATTGATGTTTAGAACGAAATATTGATTGGACAAAAGTTACGATTCTATGAACACAGCTGTTTTGTGAATTTATAACAAATGGCCAACCAGCGTAATAGGCTGGTATGGAAAATAAGAATTATATCCAGTGTAAGTTATAATTACTAGTCATATAATATGTCATTTTGAAGAGGAAGAAATATAGCTTTTGAGATTGGCAGACTTGCCCCAGGGTTATTTCCGGCTGCTCTCTCGAAGACGAAGGAAGTGCGTCACTCCTCTCATACCTAGTGCGTCATTGTAGCTATTGCGTGTTGTCGTCGGTGAGTTTGCGCTCTCGTGTTATCCGCGAATTATTACTAAATCCTTTATTATTTTGGAGTGTTAGTGTTAGTGAAGTGTGTGTGTGTATATATAACAGTAATCTTTATGCAGTACACAGTAATCCTTAGGTAGGATGTATTTCATTATTGAGTAATATAATATAAAATAATAATTTTGTAATTTTTCCTACATGGTGACCGGACTAACAATCGCACGTTATCTCTTATATAATATGCCACTACCCTGTGTATATGTACATTTATATATTTTATTGTTTCTAAATACCTGCAGGAATAATATATAGATATAATATGGCATTATTTACATGTATTAGAAATTACCGCGATTTACATCATTTCATAAGTTCACCGATTATTTTTATTATTATATAACACATATAAAAACATATAATTTATTATGAATGTTATGTATATTTTTGTAGGTAATTGAACACTACAACATGTTTATATTGTTTTGGGGGGAAAAAATTTCTAAAAAAAAGTTATATACTAAATACTGTAAAATGTTTTTTCCGAATACCAAAAAATTTCAGAAAGTCTTCTACTCATAAGTGACAACAAGTTTTACCATCAACTTTATGACGTTTTTATATTCCTTACTTCATTAGCTTTACAAATATATACACATTATTATTGAAATATACATATTTATATTACCTTTTTACAGTACTAACTAACACTGTACAATTTTCAAATTTTGCGGTTTTCCGTATATACTTACATAATACTTACAAATAAAATTCTTTCCCCAAAATATTATACATTTCTATGCAGGGAATTGAATTTCCTACTAGATGTATATATAATATTTGGAGGAATAAATTTCTAAAAAAGATATATACTAAATACTGTGGAATTTCTTTTTTCCGAATACCCAAAAATTTCCAAATTTCTTCTAATCATAAGTGATAAAAAATTTTTACTATCAATTTTATGACTTTTTTACATTTCTTACTTCATTAGCTTTACAAATATATACATATTATTATTAGCATATACATATTTATATTACCTTCTTACAGTACTAACTAACACTGTACAATTTTCAAATTTTGCGGTTTTCCGTATATACTTACATAATACTTACAAATAAAATTCTTTCCCCAACATATCATACATTTCTATGTAGGGAATTGAATTTCCTACTAAATGTATACATATAGTATGTATACATATAGTATTTGGAGGAATAAATTTCTAAAAAAAGTTATATACTAAATACCATAGAATTTTTTTTTCGATTACCCTAACATTTCCAAAATTCATCTAATCAGAAGTGATAACAATTTTTTACCATCAACTTTATGACTTTTTTACATTTCTTATTTCATTATCTTTACAAATATATACATACTAGCTGTGTACCCGGCCTTCGTACGGGTTGTATATAAATGGTAGATTAACTAAAAATATTAACAACCCACATAATTTTACAATATTAAAATTACATTTTACACTTTTAAAGTAGAATTAAATTAAAGTTAACAAAATATACAGGGTGTTTATAAAAGAACTCCTTGGTTTCAAAAAATCATAATTAAATAACAGAAGTTCAGAAAAGCATGTGGTTTTCACAATTGTGTTTGCTACATTGTTATGTTTTATAGCGGGGATATTAGGTTGGCAGTTGGCATCCCTGCGTGACCTTGGCATGCACATACAAGATACAACTTTTACATGAAATCAAACCCAATGACAGAATGAAAAGAGTCGAGTTTGCATCCCTAATTCTCAACAACTTTGAAGAAAATGAAATTTTTCTGGAAAACGTTATGTTTTCAGGTGAAGCAACTTTCCATGTTAGTGGGTCAGTAAATCGACACAACTGTAGGATATGGGGGTCTGAGCCACCGCATGAATTTATTGAACATCAACGTGACTCCCCCAAGTCAATGTTTGGTGCGGACGATGCACGACCGTATTGTCGGCCTATTCATCTTTACAGAAAGAAAAATTAATGGGGACATTTAATATCAGGTAGATGATATCGAAAAAGAAAAAGGATTGATTTTCCAGTAAGACGGCGCCCCACCACACTACAGCAACCGTGTCCGTATGCATTAGACTTGCGTTTTCCATACAGGTGGATCGGACGACGCGGGCCGATCGCATGGCCACCCAGAAGCCCAGATATGACTCCACTAGACTTTTTTATATGGGGGCATGTTAAGACCACTGTGTACTCTCAGAAAATTCGTGACATTGGACATCTGAGGGAGAGGATCATCACAGCCATAGCAGCCATCACACCCGACATGCTACTGAGTACATGGGAAGAGATCGATTATCGTTTGGATGTGATGAGGGCAACGAATGGAGCACATATTGAAATGTACTGAATACCAAAAAAACTTAAGAAGGCACTCTTTCATAATATATAAGTATTTAAACTGTTTTTAATGTATAATGCTGTAACATAAACGCTTGAAACCAAGGAGTTCTTTTATAAACACCCTGTACTATGGCAGATAGTTCGGGTACTGTTGCCAAGTCGAGGAACTCTGTCGGGTAGTGAACGGTGTGGTGTTTCGACTCCAAATCGGTACACGTAACACTTTGGATTCGATTTTAGAAATAAAAGAACTCAAGTACAACAAAATATTAACCCTGTTTAATTTAACATTTTAAATACTTTGATACATTAATCTTTACATTCCAATAAATTAATAGTAATGTAACAAAACATTAAAACTTTAAAAACATTGACAAACCACTTTTAAAATCACCATTCTTGCCAGGTCCTGTTTTCATTATAATTGTAAATAAACAATTTAAACTTGGAAAATCATATGTTTTAAAAACATATGACTAGTTGATTTTATTTAAATAAATGTAAATAAATATATACACTGTTCTAAGACCACTGTTCTAACAGTGGTCATGGTTAAATGAACGGTATTAAATATTGTATATGTTCGTTCCTCTCTTTGGAATAGACCTACATTTGTGTTGATCTCCGTTGCTTGTTCATTGGTGGACGTGAGGATGGCACAATCACAGAGTCAGGCACTTTCCAGATTAAACTGTTTATTAACCTCGGTGTAACAAACTGTCAATCAGTAAATCCTGTGATTCATCGATAGTGCCAAGTGAAGGATAGATGTTTCTGAGACTTAATTTGTTTTTCAATGTCCCAATCTCAACTTTTAAAAGCGCATAAGAAAACTGATCAACCCCTTAATCTTCTCAAAAATACATTTTCATATTTACTGTTAAGTTCAGACGCTCAGTGGTCGGCTACATAAAATATATTTTTAGAGAGGCGTAGACTCGTCCACTCATGTCACACTTACGACAAAGGGTCTGTGTGAAATCTCCAGAGAACAACACCGTGACTCCCCACGATGTTGTTTCTTATTTTCTTTAAGGCATAAAATTTCAGCTCTACTGGTTGAGTAGTTGGTGTGTTATGACTAACACGCTTATATTAAAGGCCATTGGGCCAGAGTCCTAAAGTATATTTGTGTCTGAAGTAGTTAAATGTCTGCACTGAACTATCAGCTACATTCCTACCAAATTTTAGATCCATCAGTCCAAGAGCATGTGCAAGATTGTTAAAATATTGTATTTTGAAATTCCGGGGGCGAAGCCCTTAAACATTTTCGTAACAGGAATAGGCTTGCGTTTTGTTCTGATGAATTAGTTATGGTCCTACCGAAAGGTAACTTACAAAGGTCCAGTAAATACTAATACTCATAAAATTGCCATAAAAGTAAATTAGCGAAAAACCCTATAGGACTTTTTTAAACGTATTCTTATTGTGAATCTGCAGCATAAGGGGAACCACCATCCAAAATTTTATCTTCAATAGACATTGTTGTTTCTTAGATAAAGTGATCACTATGTCAGTGAGTGCATGAGTCTGACAAATATAGATTGAGATCATATATCCACTTATGTTATTTATTACCAATCTTTACTCAACATTTTAAAAAAGAACTACAACACCTATTTATAGAATAACTATGCCATCATCTGGTTCAATATAAATAAATGCTTTGTCCATAAGAATAGCATAGGATCTTTAAAACCCTATGGGGCCGTGTCCTAGGGTAATTTAAAACAATCCAATTAGCCTAAAACCTTCTAACGCACATACAGAACATAGAAAGAAAGTTGTATAAAAATCGGTGCACCCGTTTTCCTGTGAAAAGCGAACAAAACATGACCAAAACCGCACAAAATCACGTTTTTGAGCGGCCGCCATTATATTTTAAAAGGCATATGCCAGTTTATAGTGCCCTAAAACCTTCTCACGCATATATAGAACAAAGAAACAAAGTTTCATTAATGTCAGTGCATCCGTTTTCCGGTGAAAAGCGAACAAAAACCAGTCCTTGAGCGTTACCGGCAGACAGACAGACAGACATAAATTGAGATAAGATTTGTTTTGGTTTCCCTAGGGTGTAAAACGTGAAAATATGCAAAAATTTTATAATTCCAAGCAATGTACAGACAAAACTCTAATTTTATTTATATAGATTAATTATACGGTATATTGAAATAAATATATATATACTTGATGTACACGTTCATCGCACAGGGATTTTCCTTACCAGTTCTATAGTCAATGGAAATTGCATTTTAGTTAGCTTGAAACAGCTGTTTTTGCTTCTGCTCTTTAAGCTGTCAAATGTAAGTGTCCTCAGCTGTCAGCATTACAGTTTATGAATGTTTACTTTTTTATGAAATGTAAACATTGAAGCTTAGGACGTTCACGGGGCGTAGCCCGAGGGGATTTTAAGGAAGTGAATAGGCCTATGTGTTGCATGGGTTCAAGATCTGCCTTTGAGTAAAGTTTCAGCCCAGTCGGTTAAGTAGTTTTTGCGTTCACCCGGAACACAGACAGACAGACAGACAGACATACAGACAGACAGACAGACAGACACCACCTCTTCTTTATAATATTATAAATTATTATTAGCATGTACATTTACATATTTACATTACCTTTTTACAGTACTAACACTGTACAATTTTCACATTTTACGGTTTTCCGCATATACTTACATAATACTTACAAATAAAATTTTTTCCCCAACATATTATACATTTCTATGTAGGGAATTGAATTGTCTACAAAATGTATATAATGAACTTTCCATAAAAAATCGGACGAAAAAGTTTTACCGGGGCTGCTTTTGAAATTTCAAAAAGAAATTTCAATTTTTTAAATTTTTTTTTACTTTGCTGAAAGAATTACCTCTTAGATCTTTTTTATTTTACTATTTTCAGATTCTCCTGTTCTTTCTGAACAAAATGAATATGAGGTTGGCTATGTTTAGTTCTCATTTCAAATTTATACGAATTTTCAAAAAAAGGTCTGCAAAATCGCCAAAATTGGTTGGCCATTCCACACTTCTAACATTGGCCACTGATAGGGTTAAGTCTTACCATGAGACCTACGGTAATAGCTTCTTCCCTATAGGGGAAATTCGCTAAAATAACCAAAACATCTAATTTTATTTGGTAACTTACGTTTTATTAGAGAGGTAATAATTTGTTGAACAAATTAAGACTTTCTACTGTTAATGAGTGGAAATTATACTGTCAATAATTACATATATTAGCGTTTAATCACTTTAATCACGTAAGAAGGAGGTTTATCACTTTAATACTTTTCTTGTTGACATCTTTCCTTTCAGTTATTTTGTCATCTGGAGTCTGGAGAGGTCAAAGTCCCATAGTCCAGCGCTCGGCCTGCATTTTTTTACATAGAGTACGGTACCAATAGTTATTTATTATAATAGTATTTAAAATAATAATGCATGTTTTAATTAGTATAAAATAAAATAGTCATAAAACTTTTAAAAGCTAATGATATTTAAACCTTAGTTATTGTGTTTCAAGTTACGAAAAGAAGTTTTTTCCTAGTCAAGATGAACATGAATAACTACGATTCTGTAGTGAATCTATGGCAATACTTGCGTTACTCTATAGTTGAAACATAGACCTTGGCTAGATATCAACGATTCAAGTACCACTAGAATGGCTCCCAATGTTAATCTTATAGGATAAAAAATAGATTTGTTTTAAAGATAATTTTATTATTACTTAACCAAATATTCCCAATAACGAACTCGACCGAGATTTCATACTATAGAATCTATCTCTAAAGTTTGAAGTGGATCTGTAGAGGCGTTTTTGAGTTATTTTGGTCACAGACACGCCAGTTCGAGTTGATTCTCTTACCATCAGTCTAAGCAGTAAAGTTATGTATAAGGATTTTGATTCACTTCGTTCACTCAATCCAATTATCATTATATTATATATTGTTTTTGTAAAATTATATTTATATATACATAATAATATATATATAATATATATCTCACAAAATTTTTTTCTTGAATATTCTTGAATATAGATTAACAGTTTCTTCTAAAAAAATTATATGAATAACACTAATACCCACTAAGACAGTTTGAAATAATTGAAAGATTTTGTTAATTTGGACTTAAAAAGACTTTTTTATTTTTTTTATAAAATCCTATTCAATCAACTTTAAAAATAATTCTTCTTAATCTTCTTCCCAAAGATTTTGTACTGTTGACTTATAATTTTCAAACTTGTTATTTTTTATCTTTAAAATATGACTAGACGTTTTAAATTAGAAAATAGAATAGCGATCTTTTGACAGTAAACTCATATTGATTTAGTTATGCAAATATAAATTAAACATGTACAAATAACGGAAAAATTCAAGCTTAGCTGGCTGTGGCTAATAAACCTGTAGGTTACACAAAAGCTTATAAGAAAACTAGCTAATTACTTCACATAAAATAATAACCAACTGATACCATCATAGGAACGCCAGTCGCACGGCTGGTAGCCCGTGATCAAACGTCACCTGTACTTCACTAATCATTGCCCCTATATCTCACCTATCAGACGTAGTACAAATGTTTGTGTATAATTTCTTTAAACTATTCAAATGCAGAATTTTTAAGCACCACACCTTGTGTAAAGGAGAATGTACTGTAAGCTTTAAACTAGACAAAATCCTAAGGGTTTGTTAAAGAGTTTTAAAATGTTGACATTTATTTAAGTTTTAGCCTGATAAACCCAATTAGAAATTAACTAATAACTACATAAGTTATTATTTTCTTAAAGTAAATTTATTTACAAAATGAACGAAGGAAAGATTAACACTCTATGTCAATTAGGTGTTATTGTATTATATTTTACAAAAAGCCTACCAAAACCCAACATGGCGGAAGTTTTTCTCCGAAATGGCAGCTTTCCGCCCCTATGATTTTTGCCGATTTTTAGTATGATATTGAAGGCACTTTTTTGTACATAATGCCATAACTTTGACTTCTATTACCGTTACTTTGAGGTTTTTCAACATATTGACTGGACTGAAATGTGATCACGTCCATCAAGCCGTTTGCTGAACCGGAGAATTTTTACTGTGCTTCGCGGCAGTAGATAATAATTTGTAAGTTTAACTAGAAATGAAGTTAATGCTTCTTATGCGGTGTAAGTGATTCGTCAACGACATTATCACCTCCTCGAAAGAAAACATTGGGTTTGTCCAATTGCTGGTGGGAGGCTTCACAAGTTTAATTAGAAATGAAGTTAATGCTTCTTATGCGGTGTAAGTAATTCGTCAACGACATTATCACCTCCTCGAAAGAAAACATTGGGTTTGTCCAATTGCTGGTGGGAGGCTTCACAAGTTTAATTAGAAATGAAGTTAATGCTTCTTATGCGGTGTAAGTGATTCGTCAACGACATTATCACCTCCTCGAAAGAAAACATTGGGTTTGTCCAATTGCTGGTGGGAGGCTTCACAAGTTTAATTAGAAATGAAGTTAATGCTTCTTATGCGGTGTAAGTGATTCGTCAACGACATTATCACCTCCTCGAAAGAAAACATTGGGTTTGTCCAATTGCTGGTGGGAGGCTTCACAAGTTTAATTAGAAATGAAGTTAATGCTTCTTATGTGGTGTAAGTGATTCGTCAACGACATTATCACCTCCTCGAAAGAAAACATTGGGTTTGTCCAATTGCTGGTGGGAGGCTTCACAAGTTTAATTAGAAATGAAGTTAATGCTTCTTATGCGGTGTAAGTGATTCGTCAACGATATTATCACCTCCTCAAAAGAAAACATTGGGTTTGTCCAATTGCTGGTGGGAGGCTTCACAAGTTTAATTAGAAATGAAGTTAATGCTTCTTATGCGGTGTAAGTGATTCGTCAACGACATTATCACCTCCTCAAAAGAAAACATTGGGTTTGTCCAATTGCTGGTGGGAGGCTTCACTTTAGGTGTTTTCAGTTTACTTTATAACCTAGCCTTTTTTAGCAAGTTACTCTGATGAAAGTTTTCTCAGATTTAAATCTAAAATTACATGAAATACAGCATAGGTACTAGATGATATTTTACTCAAATATAAATTTACAGAAGTATTTTAGTGATATATATGCGGCATCAGTCTAACTGGTTAAATCGTTATCCGGCCAGGTTCCTAGTCCAGAGGTAGCTGGGAGGCGACTGAACTCAAATAGATACTTAATTCTTAATAGGCCTTAGTCTAAAATGGTATTTTATAGTTGGCATTATGTTAAATTGTAATTTTACTTATTTAACATTTAAAAAAGTTAATATCAATGTGTAGCAACATACCTTATCAAAAATAAGACCAATTACTCCAACAAGCCTCTCTTCGGAATTGATGGGAAGGTGCATGAACTTCTTCATAAGCGTATCAAAATTCTGGGGAGTCAGCTTGTTGAGGATCCCTCTAACTTCCTTGTAAAGTTTCTGGAAATGAAAGAAACAATTATAAAAACAAACAACAGGTTTCTCTCAATAGTTGGCTTATGTCAAAATTTAAAACTATGACACATCATCTTATTTACTTATCCAGGATAAAAATATGATACTGCGTTGGCAACAAATTAAATACATTAAATGTTTACCTAAATTTAGAACTTACAATTAATCTTAATTAAGTAATCATTTTTTTAAATTAATTAATAAAATAGGGCAATATTTGTGAGCAAGCTACCGGCGAAACGACTCTGTCTTAAGTCAAGGTTTATGTGTTATATGAAAGCCCCTACCATTTTGATGTTCCTTTTGGGGGTTTGGAAAACATCCACCTTTAGGGCTCTGCTCCCTGGGCTTTCAAAGTTCTTATGTTAACATTATAGGGGGAACTACACCAATTTAATTGAAAACGAGCTGCTCCCCCACAATATTCTGCGGATATAATCCTTATAACAGCTGTTTATTGAATTAAGAAAAATCAAATATGTGATATAAACCAAATAAAACTCTCCTCCATATGAATGACAAGGGAACTTGGAAGTCCTGTGGGGCAGAGCCCTGGGGCCTAAATCGAAATTCTGGCTCGACAGTAACTTAGAACTTGAAATTATATTTTAAATAAAAAAAGAACCACTCATAAAAATGGGTTAAGTATTAACTTCAGGAAGTGAGTGAACAAAAAGCCGGAATCTTTTTAAGTATGTAGATTATCAAACAGCAGCTGTTGATGATAAAAAAACACAGAACATAAGCAATAGCATCTGTTTCAAGCTAACTTCTGGAATGACATCACAACAAAAATCAATAGAACCATGCATGATCTGATAATCGGGAGGAAATATATTTTGCTCAAATTCGAACAACTGGATTTTCTTGTCCAGTCCTGTAATCTGTAAGACTTTATGTGTCATAGTGGTCTTAAAGAAAAAAACACATTACTTTACAATTTCAAGCTAGCCAAAATTGGTTAAAGGTTTCGAAGATTGCGTAAGTATATACTTTTTTTGGGTTAAAATAATTATTTTCATGAAAAATGGCATAAAACCCTCATGCGACACTCAAAACAGTATCTACAATGGAAAGACAAAATGTTGTATCGTTTAGAAAAATCACAAAAAAACACCGATAGACTACTTCCAATAAATCATTCTATTACAAATTCCATGCAGAATCATATGGCACTGAATCCAAAATGATCTAAGTATCGATGTATCGCACCGTAAAAAGTGGATGACGATCGTGACGTTAAACTATATATGTAGCGGAAATGATCGTGATTGCGACATTCAGCACTATAAGGATTAAGGCCTAAGTGCTTGACTTTGTTTACCTATTACATTTTGTATTTGTGTTAAATGATAATAAACACGTTCTACTCTATTCTATCCATTTATCAATAGTCTTTTAAGCATGAGATTTTGTTAACATTTACCTAAAAAAGCATCTATCTATATTATTAATACGCTACATGCAAGCTTTGTAAACTATAAGGCTTTTTTGTTTAAAGATTTACCCTCACACATTATACACTAAAACATGCGTCTAGGTGTGCAGATATGAAAACTGGCTTTAGATTTTCAATTTAGGTCTCAGGGCTCTGCCCCACAGGACTTCCAAGTACCCATGTTATTAAAATGGAGGAGAGTTTTATTTGGTTTATGTCACATGTGTTTTTTTTCTTAATTCAATTCAATTAAACGAACAGCTGTTACAAGGATCATATCTAACTACAAACTGTCATTGGTTTGTTTACTATTTAACTATTTAATATTTTCGCTTCTCAGAACGGGATGCGCAAGCTGCGCATAGCAAATTATAGTTTAATTTTATTTATTTATTTGATATTCTACAATACAGATATATCAAGCGATTAAAAAAGAATGATGTAAAAATAAGGTTAGTTTTAAAATTGCATACCAATTGATACAAAAACATGATAAGAGTATGAAACAATTCTTTATTTTAACATGTTTTTATACATGCTACAAAAGTTTTCACAACTACAACACTACAAATGCTTTTCACAGTTTTCAACACTACAAATGCTTCCAATTCCGCCCACATGCTGCAACATGTCCTATGGATTGCACTTCTTTGGTTATTAGTGTTAAAGAATAAAACTGAGTTTGCCTTTGAGATATAGGCTTTATTTCACACAATTCAACTAATTAAAAGATTCATAGTTTGAGTTTAGTTATGGGAATGGAAAACATGTTATGATCAGTAAATATAAATAAACATCTTAATAATGATTAAGATTCTCAGCTGATAGAATATTTTCTACCACATTCTCCCCAGCTAGTATAAGTTGAAGTCTTGTAGATGTGATGGCAGTCTCTTTGGGCGAGAACTTCGCCATTGGGATGCTGTGTCTTCAACTTGTCGAGTTTGAAATGACTCTTGAATAGTTGGCGGATTTACTTCTGATAATTCTCTTGTTACTTGTGATGGGTCTTCATTTGAATCTACTGGGCGCTCATCCTGGTCAAACTGTAGCAAGTTCTTTCCTGTTGCGTGATTCTCCTCAACTGTTGCTTCGTTACTTGACTCTCCGAAGGGTGCTAAGTTGCGAGTTGATACTGTGGTCTCACGTCCATCTGGCAACCGTACATGAGCATAGTCCGAGTTTCCTTCCAGTAGGGTCACCTCCTCAACCAACGGTTCATATTTTGAGTGTCTGATAGGACGTCTCATTAACACTCGTCCAGGAGTCATTAACCAAGTTGGTGTAGAAATCCCATTTATTGACCTCCTAGGATGTCCAAACATTTGTTCGTGTGGAGTACAGTTGGTGGCAGTACACAGTAAGGATCGAATTGAATGTAGAGCATTGTCCAAAACCATTTCCCACTTAGTCACGTCAAGTCGATCATTCTTAAGTGCAAGTTCTACAGTTCTCCATATAGTACCATTATACCTCTCGACTTGCCCATTGCATTGTGGGTTATACGCAGTAGTCCGGCTAGAGGCAATACCGTTTAGTGTTAAAATCTCCTTTAATTCCTGTGATATGAAGGAAGAACCTCGATCGGAATGGATATAGCTTAGAGTCCCAAACAATGAAAATAATTGTTTTAGTTTTTTAATAACCGTTGAAGATGACATATCAGGACATGGAAATGCAAATGGAAATCGTGAGTACTCGTCAATGATTGTTAGCATATACCGATTTCTCGTACAAGAGGGTAGAGGCCCTTTGAAATCCAGGCTAAGTCATTCAAATGGAGATGTTGCTTTTATTAGCTTTCCTTCGTGCTTGAAGAATCTTGGCTTCACTTGAGAACAAACTTTACAAGATCCAGTCATTCGTCTTATCTCATCAAGGGAGTATGGTAAGTTCTTGCTTCGGATCCAATGGTGCATCCTAGTTTCACCTGGATGACATATTATTTCATGATATTCTTGAAGTTTGTTAACTTTGTCAGTCATTGACAGACTGTCAGCAGCTGCATTTAGTTTACCAGGTCTGTATACAATGTCATAGCTGTAACATGATAGTTCGAGTCTCCATCTCATAATTTTTTCATTCTTTATTTTCCCTGATAACTTAGTGTTAAACATGAAAGAGACAAATTTCTGGTCGGTGATTAATTTGAAATGTCTGCCCAGCAAATAGTGTCTCCATTTTCGGATGGACTCCACAATCGCACAGGCTTCTTTTTCAACTGAGCTGTGTTTTAGCTCACTGTGTGTCAGAGCTTTTGAGAAGAATGCCACAGGTCGACTATTCTGTGATAGAGTTGCAGCTAATATTGTGTCCAAAGCGTCTGTCTCAACGGTGAATGGTAGCTCAGGATTTATAGGGCTCATTGAAGCATTTTCAATTTCTCTTTTAAGTTCATTAAATGCATTTATTGCCTGCATAGACAGGGGAAAAGAGCTTGTTGTTAGTAATTTGATCTTCTCCGAAAACCGCTGAATATATCTCGAAAAATGAGAAAACATACCTACAGCCCTTTTGAGTGATGATGAGTTTGTAGGCAAGGGAAAGTTCTTTAGAGGTAACAAACGATCTGAGTCTGGTTTTATAGTTTTGTTGCTTATGGTGTATCCAAGAAGACTAATAGATTTCATTGAAAAAGAGCATTTGTTTTCGTTGATAGTCAAGTTATACTTAGATGCAGCGGTCATTAACCTGCAGCGGTCTATCATGCTCCTCTTGCGTTTTCCCACACACCGTTATATCATCTAAGTAAGCAAAGGTGTCCTTAAGATTTTCAGCTCGAATTATGTTATCAATTACCCTTTGGAATGCAGCAACTCATTCAAACTGAATTAGTAAACTGAATCTTTAATGAAAGCCCCACAAAAATCACAAGGAGTTAAGTCCAACGGGCGCCAACGCAATAGAGGCCTGTCTTGATTTCCAGAGCGATCAATATACATATTTTATTGCTTTTTCGTAGCTATTTAAATGTCAACATTAGTTAAAGAAGCAACCAAGACAACCTAACCTCATCAAAACAAACTTATAAACATACTCTTTTTACATCACCTGGTATATCCTATCCCAATCTATCTATACTCTAATATGAGTAAGATTTGCTTGCTTGCTTGCAAATCTGATCTCAAAAACAGCACCAACGATTTCCTTCAAATGTTGGGAATAACTCATTTCCAGGATGAAAATAAGTTCTAGACAGGTCTCATTCCCAGGAAAAATCAAATAATGTAAAAATATGAAAATTAAAAGTTAAAAAAATGAACATTGGGCTTATGGAGCTTAAAATCAAAACAAAAGAATTGCAGTAGCTGTTCATAATCAACCACTGAGCTCTATGTTATATCTGGAGTCAGCCTGCCGCTGTATTTATGGTCGTTATGTTGGCCAGATGTGTTTTTGACGTTCTGGTGGTATAGTTATTTCATTTCCTATTGGTTGAAATTTTGACTGGTCCAGTTAACGGTAAGGTGACAACACAAACCAAGGTGAGAGCAAAAAGTCAATGTTGACGGCACGTTTTTGGAAAATATTTAGGCAGAGAGTAGTGACTCAGATATAACATAGAGCTCAGTGTTATCAACCAGGGAACTGTCAAAGTAATAACTTACTCGTGTTGTTTACAATTGTTAACATGTGGTTTCCTGAGAGTAGTGACTAAAACTGTTGAGTGAAGATTGCATATGTTGAGTGATCATATCCGAAAAATATCAGAGGGACATTGAGCTATAAATAAAAACTGGAGTGATATTAAAAATGCAGAAAAGAGGCAAATGAGCTATACAGATCTGATAATCAGTTGGCGGAAATGGTAAAATATTACTCCAAGTGATCTAAACAAACTGACTGGTCTTCACCGATCAAAGCTCGGCCCCCCAGGTTCTCAATTACAATGAAGCATATGAAAATAAATGCAAACAATCGGCAGCATACAAATGGTTATTTATTATGGATAGGCTACTTTATTGTCTTGAGCTCAAATCTTAATCTATAAAATCCAAATACTACTGACTGACTCACTCATCACGAAATCTCAAAAACCACAGAACAGATTGCAATGAAATTTGGAACATACCTTCCTCTTGGGTCTTAGGTGCTCACTAAGAAAGGGTTTTAAGAAATTCCCATAGGGCTCCCCCCACAGGGAGTCAAAGTTCCAATCCTGTGTTATTCTTATGGACATTCACTTTTATGTTTGAGCTGATGAAAATACAAACAGCTGATCTTGATTCGAAGTAGTTCCACGGGATATCCACAGAATGCAGCACACATAACTTTCATAGTTTTAGCGAATTTTCCCTATAGAGAAGAAGCTATTTCCGTAGCCGGCATGGTAAGACCTAGGCCCGGGACCATGATAACTTTTCGATTTGAGGTCCCCAGACCCCAAAAACACCATTCGTTCAAAACTGTATATATATATATATATATATATATATATAAAGTCCGTGTGTAAACTTAATGTGTGTCCGTGGGTCTTGTAAAAATGGTCCGATTTTGATAAAAATTGTAAAGCATTATTTATGACTTCAAGTTCCCAGACAGATCGACTCTTCCGAAGTGGTATTTTGGGGTTATATATATATATATATATATATATATATATATATATATATACAGTATCGAACGAATGGTGTTTTTGGGGTCTGGGGACCTCAAAACGAAAAGTTATCATGGTCCCGGGCCTAGGTCTTACCATGCCGACTACGGTAATAGCTTCTTCCCTATAGGGGAAATTCGCTAATTCCCTATAGGGGAAATTCGCTAATTCCCTATAGGGGAAATTCGCTAAAATGGTATATATCGCTTATTTATGAATTTATATTGATGAAACTTGGTATGTGGCTTCACCTAGTTGAGTAAAATTGATATGAAACCCCATGTTTGTTTTTCCTTGTTGCAGCAAACCTGCGTACTCATCCCCAATGTTAAGGAGGATAATTCAAATTTGATATATCACTTATTTGCGAATATATTTGTATGAAACTTGGTACCTACGCGGCTTTATGTGGTATTAAGTCATATATTTTGCATTGGAAATTCTCTGAGTACGCAGGTTTGCTGCGACGGGGGTATTTATAAATTATTATTTGTGGGGCGAAGCCTGCGGGAACAGCTAGTAATGTATCTTGTTGAAGCAGCTTCACAAATAATCAATTATTTAGTAACTATAAAACCAATAAAAAAGTAACATTAACACTATCAAAATTAACTTTATAGTAGAACAACCATCAGTTTCCAACAAAATAATAGTTTCAAAGAATGTACTATTAAAACCTTTACATGAATTAGTAAGACATTGACTAAGTCTTATTACGCACAGACCATCAATGTTCTGTGCTTGTATGGAGGAGTTTTTTTTTCAGATATATTTTAGAAACTTAGACAACACATACATTTTCAACTTTAGAGACCAGCTGCCATTCACTAGGATTATTTCAAACAGTGTTATACTTAATCCTTTGACAACTTCTGTTTAAAAACACTGAATTTTTAGTATTTTAGTTATAACTATAGACCGCCCGCCAATGGTTGAAATTTAACCAAATATTATTTGAATGTATAGTAGACGAGTATTTGAAAAAATAAAAAAATATCAAATTAGTTTAATCTCTCTCCCTCTCTAAAAAGGAAATTCAAATGATTTTTGCCAATTCCTGTCTCTCATCCTCGCCCCCCTCACGATCAGGTTTGATTATTTTATGTGGAGTTAAAACAGATAAGAGAAGAGTGTTACCATTCAATAAGTCAGTAACATTTTTATTTATGAATCATCTGTTGTTGCTCTTGTGCTACATATTTATTTTAAAAACGCAGCTGTTTATTAAATGAAAAACGAGTTCGCACGCAGCACGCTGACGTGAGGGAAGTGAATTTCCACATAAAAACTTTTAAAACTCAAAATCTGTAAAAAACATATATGTGTTCCAATTTTTATTGAAATCTGAAAACACTGATTTCTGGCTGTTCTGATGCTCCTGGTTTCATTTACCTGCAAAGCTGGGAATACAATTTTGTGCATTATAATGTTAGGAGAAGGTCCAGGCAGGCTTGAAAGAAGGCGTTAGTTGCTGGGGATGATAAAAGTACTCTAACAAAGGAATATCAGGCTTTTCTAGTGTATAAGACAACGTACTGTGTTTAGTCAAAACATATTTTCTTTAATAACTCGGTAAATATTAATGCTAGAATGACGAGAGAGAGCTTAAAACTTTTGCCTCACTAATTCCCATCTTTTTACATGCATTAATGTTACATCCGGGGCTTTTCTGACCCTTTATAGGCCCAAAAACTCAAAATTTGAAAGATTAATCCCAAAAAAAGGAGTTTAGAGTTGTCCGATTGTTTTGCCCAACGAACTTGTCCAACTGATTACAGAAAGGACCGTCCCTACCAAATTTGAAGTTAATTGGACAAAAAATGTGACCGCTAGAGTGCAAACACATGTATATATATATATGTATATGTATATATATATATATACACACAATTTTAAACGACCCTCCAAAACGTGTTCAGGGGGTCATGTTAGGAACTTCTATTGTGGTCCCGGGCTTAAGTTTCACCGTGCAGGTCATGCTAATAGTTCACTTTCCAAAAGAAATTCACTAACAACGAAAATCAGGACGCATGTTCCCATAAGCATAACATGTAAACTTCGAAAGCTAAAAGGGCATAGCCCTACATGCCCAAACACAAAATTAGGGTGAACTGGGGTAAGTGTAACCCTGTTTTGGCATAGTCCAACTTTGACCACGAACTGCCACTTTGTTATTGCATGTATAGTTCTGGAATTTTGTATGCATAAACTTGGACTTATTGGCTTTTTTACCTTATGCATTTTTATAGATAAAAAACAAATGTATGGTCCAAATGAACTTTTAAAAAATTGTATGTTCCAAGGTTACACTTGCCCCACGGTTCGGGGTAAGTGTAACCCAAGCCTAACATACCTATATAAAGCATATTAAAAGAAAAATGGGGCAAGAGTTCAGATTCTCCAATTTTTACTGAGTTTGGGACTTTTTGAATTATCAAAATATCTTTAATTTTACCGAAGATACACACTTTTTCGCGCACCACCAGTGGCATTCAGTGAAATGCACAAAACTTTCTAAACTATAAAATAGGTGTTAACCCTTTGCGATCAGAAGGCCAGCAGGAGTGGCCACAATGCAGTCGGCAGCCAGTCGGAATTCTTTCCGTATGACTTGGTTCCGACGGTCGGACGGCCAGCTGTACTGGCCACGTCCCCGTGTCACCTCGGCATTCATCATGGCAGCTCACTCCCGGCAGCTCGGAATTATTTATCTGATCATTTAGTTCAACAATTCCTCACTAGGTTGCAGCACTCTACAGGCATCATACCACATTTAGAATATTACAAACGAAAACATTGTTGTCGGCCAGTCCTGCTGGATGCCCGAGCGTTCGTTGGATTTCATGTTGGCCAGCACCGCTGGCCGTCCGATCGCAAAGGTCAACTGCTGTGGAAAAATCCGACTTCCGCACGCTAATGCCGCGCGATCGCTGAGGAATAGCGGCAAATACCCATTCCGATGGCAAAGGGTTAAAACAAAAAAATGAAGACAAAATAGTACTTAATTGATTTATTGACTATGTAACAATATTTCTGACTAAATTTTAAAAAAATTTTATTTTTTATATTTAAACTAATAAAAATTGAAAGTTGTTATACTTGTAAGCTATACTTAGGCTAAGCGCTGCATACTTAATCGTTCACTCACAAACTTGAAAACAACATTTATTTAAAACGGCATTTAGTCAAAAATTAACCTAAAATTAAGTGAATAGGTCTTGGGCATATTTTACTGAATATTATAAGAGTCAGAGCACACTGAACGATTAGCTCAACAAAAAAATCAACCGTAACTATGTGTTATTTGGTTCAGATAACACTAAAGATTGGTTCTCCTCTTCGGCCCAAAGTAGGAAAATTGAGATTATATGAGGTTAGGTTTAGGTTGGGCCTCTTTTTGTTAATTAAAGTTATATTTTTAAACAAAATAAATGGAAATTATACAAAAATATACCCTCGTCGCAGCAAACCTGCGTACTCAGCGAACTTCCATTGAATATATATGTCTTAATAACCTATTAAGCCACTTACCAGGATTCATAAGAAATATATTAATAAATAAGCGATATTTAAAATATTAATTATTCTCTATAAGAATAACATTGGGGATGAGTACGCAGGTTTGCTGCAACAAGGAACACAAAATAATGGGTTTTTATGCAAATATCAATAGAACTCATCTAAGTGAAGTCACATACCAAGTGTTATCCATATACATTCATAAATAAGCGATATATAACATTTGAATTATTCTCCATAAGAATAACATAGGGACTGAGTATCTAGGTTTGCTACAACGGGAACTGTAGGCAAAAAATTGTTTTTTGTGGAAACAACAACAAACCACAACCAGATGAAGCCAAGCTTCGTCAGTTTATGTTCATAAATAAGCGAGATATAAAATTTTTCTTTTTCTCCACAAGAATAACATTGGACAACGTACTGTGTTTAGCACTTTCATTATCTCAGTAACCAATTGACATACAGCAATGATCAAAATACAAATTTTTTTTAAGCTGAATTCAATGGTATAAATTAAAATTAGAATTAAATAAAAATTACATGTGAAAACCCAAAAAAAAACATTTTTGGGGTACAAAACCACCCAAAAACCCCCCTTCGGATGGTGCGATTTGTCTGGTTTTCGAACTTGTTCCAATAAATGGTACTTTACATGTTTGTACCAAATTTCACTAAGATCGGACCTTTTTTAAAGGAGTTATCGTGCTTACGGTCGATATATATATATATACAAATTTGAACGAATGGTGTTTTTGGCATCTGGGGACCTCAAAACGAAAAGTTATAATCGTCTCGGGCTTAAGTCTTACCATGAGACCTACGGTAATAGCTTCTTCCTTATAGGGGAAATTCGCTAAAAACAGGTTAAAAAGATTATTTGGTTTGGATAACATCACTCGGGGAAAGTGTAACTCCAGTGGTTACCCTTGCCCCAGAAGATTGGTTCTACTTGCCCCACATGGAAAAAAGTTGGAGTAAGTGTAACCATGGCTGTCATATCCAAAGCTTTAACAATAGAATAAAATGAATCATACATTTGAAATCTTCTTGCAAAAATTAGTTTCTCCACCAAAAACTACGTATTTATCTTTAAAAATACGAGAAAGACAGACCACTGAACTTTGAGGATGTTACTCACTCGTGGAGTGAAAATGTAACATAATTTTCACTCTTAAAAATGTATCACCATTTTATCTCAGATTTGGTTATTTAACATAAAATTTAACAAAAAAAAAGTATAAATAAACATATGTGATAGGTCTGAAGTACAAATAAAGCCTATTTTAAAAGTTATAAGCCGAGCTTACACTAGCCCCCTGGTTACACTTACTCCACTTCACCCTATTTACATATGAAACATCTCCTGATAGTACTAAATAAGTGTTCCAAGTTTCATAATTCTACGTGGCCGCATATCTGAGAAATCGGTATCACAAATATTTTCTTAGCCTATTAATACATTTATTTTTATTTTAGTTAATATATTAATACATTATAGTTTAGCACTATTGACAAAACTCCTGAATTTGTACAATGTGCATTATAAAAGATGTTACAAATTAATACAGATTTTAATTTTAATTTGAACAGCTAATCAAAAACAACCAGTCAACTGGCAAACTAACACTTGCATGGTACAGTATAAATATGTGATTTTATTGAAAACGGTAACATAGATAATTCTCCGAGAAAAGCTCGGCCACATGGAAATATTTTCTTTTTAATCACAAAAAATGTGCAATTGACAAAAATATTTAGCAACAAGGAATTCCATTAGGTTGATCATTTGTATCTGGTGAAGCAGTTATAACCATCATGTTTGCCAATCTTCGATTTTAAATAGAGTAGAAGATCTCTTAACCGACCCGTACGGGACCAGGCCATGGTCGGATAACAAGAAAGGTCGGTTAAAACGAATAATATAGGAAACAATCACAATAAGTGTTTAAAACAATCAAACATGGGAAGTATATGATAAACACATTAACATATTGCGAGCAACTGACTGAATTTGACTCTCTACGGAAAAATGTAATCGACCTGTTGTAAACGGAAAGTTATTTGCGGAACAACAACACAACGTCGGCTGCCACGGCGTAAGTTTGTATATTCTTGAAAGACAATCAGATTCAGGTTAATCAGATGGGCGGTTGATCCGAGGTCGGTTAAGAGCTTCCACTGTATGAAGATAAATCTAAAAAGAGAAAAAACTAAACTAGTTAAATTACCTCTGTTTCTTTCTCCTGGTCATTTTTGCCAGCGTCAGCCTCAAGGCGACGGGGTTTCCAAGCATTCTCTGCCATCTTGAGTTTAAAGTCTTCGTGCAACGACAGAGACATGTGAATAAATTTAGGGTTCTGGTTCTTCTTGCCCTGCTGGCTGCCTCGTCCCTTGACCAGTTGCTGAAGAATAAAAACATGATTTAAATAAAAAATCCACTAAAACACTACAGCTACGTACACATGTTACAAAGACAAAATAGTGGTAATACCAGATTATCCAGAATTTGGTGGACGATAGGGTTTACCAAATATCAGAATCGTCATGCTTAAAGTCAGGCCACGCAAGTTGGCACACTAGTGTACTATTCATTTCAAGAACTTTTTGAGTACTAGTCACATTATTCCAAACATTGTTGAACCACATGTAATGTGTGCAGCTTGCTAGCGAATGTCCTATGGAAAAGTGGGCTACTAGCATGACTCGCACAAGTTTGGGACCACCATAGAAGATCTTAACTTGAACCCCTGAACAAGTTTTGGGGGTTCGTTAAAATTACATAAATATACATCGGTCACATTTTTGCCTCACAAGCTGCTATGCCCGAGTTTTGCGACAGGGTGAAAATTCAGAGTAGAAAAAAGGGGGAAAAATGACTGTCTGTAGTTAGATATAATCCTTATAACAGCTCTTTATTTAAATGAATTACACTAAGAAATACCCCGTTGCAGAAAACCTGCATTCTCAGCGAATTTCCAATGCTTGCACATGTTTCTTACTACCTCATAAAGCCCCTTACCAAGTTCCATAAAAATATATAAATAAATAAGTGATCTATAGCATTTTTTTTTTACATAAGAAGAAAATTAGGGCTGAGTACGCAGGTTTGCTGCAACGAGAAAGATAAGAAATGTGTTTTTAAGCAATTATCAATATAACTCAACCAGGTGAAGTTACATAACAAGTTTTAATAATTTATTTTCATAATTAAGGGAAATATAAAACTTTAATTATTCCCCATAAAAATAACATTATGGCTGGGTATGCAGGTTTGCTGCTACGGGGATAGTAAAAAAATCAATTTCTTGTGCAAATATCAATATACCAGTACTAGTTGACGCCACATACCAAGTTTCATCAATATACGTTCATAAATAATCGAGATATCAAATTTTAAATATTCTCTATAAGGATAACTTTGGACAACGTACTGTGTTTAGCACTTTGAATATCTCGGCGACGGTTGGACGTAAAATCACAATTTAAAAACCAAAATTATTGTTTTGTAGAGCTAAACTGATTGGTAAAAGCAAATGTGAAGTTTACAGTAAAATTGATTGAGGAAAAGCTAAAAACCATTTTCCCATAAGATTAACATGGGAGATTTTATGAACTTTTTTTGGATTTTCTCCGCAACAACTTAACCTAGGTCAACTAGTCAACTTGAGGTCAATCTGCAGACTGCGTCTGACATTTGGTGTAACTTAGTAGACACAAACTGAACTACCTCATCCAGCACCGTCTAATACCACCCGCTCCGTTACTACTGCCAGTCTAATCAGTGCCTGTGCGGTCTAAGACGCTACCTTCCTGGGTGAAATCTGTCTGGAGTTGCACATCTGATCAGGTGTTTAGCTACTTTTAGCGAATTTTCCTTATAGGGAAGAAGATATTACCGTAGTCGGCATGGTAAGGCCTAGGTCTGGGACCATGATAAATTTTCGTTTTGAGGTCCCCAAACCCCAAAAACACCATTCGTTCGAAACTGTATATGTATATATATATGTGTGTGTGTGTGTGTGTGTGTGTGTGTGTGTATGTGTCCGTGGGTGTGATAACTCTCGTAAAAAAGGTCAGATTTTTATGAAATTTGGTATAAACGTGTAAACCAACATTTATGACTTTAAGATCGAAAACCAGGCATATCGCTCTATCTAGAGGGGTGTTTTGGGGGGGTTTTGAACCCCAAAAACTGGACTTATGAAAGTTTTACTTATAGTTTTCGAAATTGTCAAATTTTAGTTTTTATCATTGGATTTAGCTTAAAAAACACGCAATTTTGTGTTTTGATCATTCCTCTACGTCAATCGGTTACCGAGATATTGAAAGTGCTAAACACAGTACGTTACCTAATGTTATTCTTATGGAAAATAAAAAAAAATTATATCTCGCTTCTTTATGAACGTATACTGACGAAACTTGGTATACGGCTTTATCTGGTTGTGGTCTATTGATATTTGCTCCAAAAAAATTGCTAAAGTTTCCGTAGCAGTAAACCTGCGTGCTCAGTCCCCATGTTATTCTTATGGAGAAAGATTAAAATGCTATGACTCCCTTAATTAAGAACATAAATTAATAAAACCTTATATTTGACTTCACCTAGTTGATTCATGTTGATATTTGCCTAAACACCCTTTTTTTCGTTCCTTGTTGCAGCAAACCTGTAAACTCAACCGCCATGTTATTCTTATGGAGAATAATTAAAATGTCATAAATCGTTTATTTGTGAATATATATTTATGAAACTTGGTACGTGGCTTTATGCAGTATTAAGAAATTTATATCTCCATTGGAAATTCGCTGAGTATGCAGGTTTGCTGATGCGGGGGTGTTTACCTATCTTTACTGATAGAGAGTTGGCTGCTTATTCATATGTCTTGGTAAATATCATATTATGATTTACTTATCATGTGACTGATCTATAATATTATAAAGAAGAGGTGGTTTCTGTCTGTCTGTCTGTCTGTCGGTCTGATGTTCCGGGTGAACGCAAAAACTACTTAACCGACTGGGCTGAAACTTTACACAAAGGTAGATCTTGAGCCCATGCAACATATAGGCCTATTCACTTCCTTAAAATCCCCTCGGGCTACGCCCCGTGAACGTTCTAAGTTTCAATGTTTACATTTCGTAAGAAAGTAAACATTCAGAAACTGTAATGCGAACAGGTGAGGGCACTTACATTTGACAGCTTAAGGAGCAGAAGCAAGAACAACAGCTGTTTCAAGCTAACTCAAATGCAATTTGCATTCTATAGAACGGTTAAGGAAAACCCCTGTGTGAAAAACGTGTACATCAAGTATATATATATTTATTTCAATATACCGTATAATTAATCTATATAAATAAAATTAGAGTTTTGTCTGTACATTGTTGGAATTATGAAATTTTTGCATATTTTCACGTTTTACACCCTAGGGAAACCAAAACAAATCTTATCTCAATTTATGTCTGTCTGTCTGTCTGCCGGTAACGCTCAAGGACGGGTTTTTGTTCGCTTTTCACTGGAAAACAGGTGCACTGACATTAATGAAACTTTGTTTCTTTGTTCTATATATGCGTGAGAAGGTTTTAGGGCACTATAAACTGGCATACGCCTTTTAAAAAAATGATGGCGGCCGCTCAAAACCGTGATTTTGTCCGGTTTTGGTCATGTTTTGTTCGCTTTTCACAGGAAAACGGGTACACCGATTTTTATGCAAATTTTTTTATGTTCTATATGTGCGTTAGAAGGTTTTAGGCTAATTGGATTGTTTTAAATTACCGTAGGACACTGCCCCATAGGGGTTTAAAGATCCTATGCTATTCTTATGGACAAAGCGTTTATTTATATTGAACCAGATGATGGCATAGTTATTCTATAAATAGGTTTTTTAGTTCTTTTTTAAAACGTTGAGTGAAGATTGGTAATCAATAACATAAGTAGATATATGATCTAAATCTGTATTTGTCAGACTCATGCACTCACTGACATAGTGATCACTTTATCTAAGAAACGACAATGTCTATTGAAGATAACATTTTGGATGGTGGTTCCCCTTATGCTGCAGATTCACAATAAGAATACGTTTAAAAAAGTCCTATAGGGTTCTTCGCTAATTTACTTTTATGACAATTTTATGAGTATTAGTATTTACTGGACCTTTGTATGTTATATTTCGGTAGGACCATAACTAATTCATCAGAAAAAAACGCAAGCCTATTCGTGTGTGTCGTTTGCGCCGAGAAGCTTCTAGATTTTCCTCCCCCCGTCTTCCCGAAACCACCGGACCGGAGAGTCGTTAACCGGTTTTGCTGCTCATCATTATATTTGCTAAGTATTAGTTTTAAGTAAGATTGTAGGATTCCTTTAGATGGAAGGCTAACTACCACTTAGGGGGGGCAACCTTATTGGTTTGCGCCCCAACGCCAGGAAATGTAGGACTGATAATTTATTGCCAGGGAATCCTGTCCTGGCAAATTAGTTTCATGTCGAATTTCACCACGTTGCCTTAAGAATCAATTTTCCTGAAAATGCATAAGAATCATTAATAGTATAATTAGTAACATTCTCAGTTTTAGGAAATCGTTTAATATTTCACCAGGTCTTGTTTTGTCTAAACTCAGTCAATGTTTGGAAGGTTTAGTTTAGTCTCATGTTAGTTATAAAAAATCAAAGCTGGCTTGGCAAGGTTCCTTCTGGTTCTGGGTAAAAGATCTCCGCCCTCTGGTAGCCCATCAACGTTTCCACTCATTTATTGAATTAGTTTGTAATACAGGTTTGGGATTAGACTGCAGCAGCTTTTCCCAGTAACCTACCAATAAGTAAATCAATCTACCGATCATAGTTAGTAGCAGAGCTAGCACGCTTAAATAGTCATTCACCTGTTTAGTTAACTTCAGTATTGCCCCCCCCAATTAATTAACCACCACCATAACTAATTAATATATAATTCCCCCCCTCGCTACAAATGGTAGCGGTAACTTAAATACCACCTCCTCCCCGCTGCATGTTACGAAAATGTTTAAGGGCTTCGCCCCCCGGAATTTCAAAATACAATATTTTAACAATCTTGCACATACTCTTGGACTGATGGATCTGAAATTCGGTAGGAATGTAGCTGATAGCTCAGTGCAGACATTTACCTACTCCAGACACAAATATACTCAAGGACTCTGGCCCAATGGCCTTTAATAATGTCATAACACACCAACTACTCAACCAGTAGAGCTGAAATTTGATGCCTTAAAGGAAATAAGAAACAACATCATGGGGAGTCACGGTGTTGTTCTCTGGAGATTTCACACAGACCCTTTGTCGTAAGTGAGACATGAGTGGACGAGTCTACGCCTCTCTAAAAATATATTTTATGTAGCTGACCACTGAGCGTCTGAACTTAACAGTAAATATGAAAATGTGTTTTTGAGGAGATTAAGGGGTTGAGCAGTTTTCTTATGCACTTTTAAAAGTTGAGATTGGGACACTGAAAAACAAATTAAGTCTCAGAAACATCTATCCTTCACTCGGCACTATCGATGAATCACAGGATTTATTGATTGACAGTTTGTTACACCGAGGTTCATAAACAGTTTAATCTGGAAAGTGCCTGGCTCTGTGATTGTGCCATCCTCACGTCCACCAATGAACAAGCAACGGAGATCAACACAAATGTAGGTCTATTCCAAAGGGAGGAACGAACATATATACAATATTTAATACCGTTCATTTAACCATGAATACGGTTAGAACAGTTTGTATATATTGATTTACATTTATTTAAATAAAATCAAGTAGTCATATGTTTTTAAAACACATGATTTTTCCAAGTTTAAATTGTTTATTTACAATTACAATGAAAACAGGACCTGGCAAGAATGGTGATTTTAAAAGAGGTTTGTCAATGTTTTTAAAGTTTAATGTTTCGTTACATTACTATTAATTTATTGGAATGTAAAGATTAATGTATCAAAGTATTTAAAATGGTGAATTAAACAGGGTTAATATTTTGTTGTACTTGAGTTCTTTTATTTCTAAAATCGAATCCAAAGTGTTACGTGTACCGATTTAGAGCCGCAAAAACCACACCGTTCACTACCCGACAGAGTTCTCAACTTGGCAACAGTACCCGAACTATCTGCCACAATATATTTCGTTAACTTTAATTTAATTCTACTTTAAAAGTGTAAAACGTAATTTTAATATTGTCAAATTATGTGGGTAGTTAATTTTTTTAGTTAATCTACCATTTATATACAACCCGTACGAAGGACGGGTACACAGCTAGTATGTTATAAAATTCTGTTTTTATTTTAGGCCTAGGGGGCAACATTATGACAAATTTTAGAATTTTTAGAATCACAGAGAACGGCTACCATTTTTATTAATCATGCTCTGGTAACAAAATTCACCAGTATAAATAATATTTATACTGGTATAAATGTTACGTATATTCAATAATTAAAAAAAATTACTAAACTCTAAATTCATAACAAGAAATAAACTATATTAGATACAATAATTATCAGGCTTCCATAACAATTCATGCAAACTTATAATGCTAGCAAGTGAAAGATGAAATGACTAGATTCATTAATCAAATATTCAGGCAGAAAACTAAATTAACAACAACAAAATTAAAAAATATTGAACAACTTCACTCAATATGATACTGCATTGAATATTGCAATGCTTTAGATTTAACTACAGACAGAGTTTTATACTGAATTTCATTTCCAAAATATTTTACAAAATCATTAAAACATTTAGGGCCAAGACAGCAAAATTGGTGTTTACTCATTTCTTTCCTAAAAAAGCCTTCTTCAATCAATGTGTACTGGGCAGATCGTCTGTGTGTGTGTGTGTGTGTGTGTGTGTGTGTGTGTGTGTGCGCGTGTGCATGTGCGCGCGTGCGTGTGCGTGTGCATGTGTGTCCGTGAGTACGATAACTCTCGTAAAAATTATTTGATTTTTATGAAATTTAGTATGAAGGTATAAAGCAGCATTTATGACTTTAGTTCGAAAACCAGACAGATCGACCTATCCCAAGGGGTATTTTGGGGGGGTTTTGTACCCCAAAAATGGTTTTTTGAGTTTTTTTACTAATAATTTTTGAATAAGTCAAATTTTGGTTTTTTCCATTAGAATCAGCTTAAAAAGACACACAATTTGGTGTTGTCTCCCTTATATGAACATAAATTAATACAATTTGGTATGTGGCTTTACCTTCTGGAGCTATATTGATATTTGTATAAAACCCCATTTTTTGTGTTCCTTGCTTCAGCAACCCTGCATACTCAGCCGCCACGTTGTTCTTATGGAGAATAATTAAAATGTCATAATCGTTTATTTATGAATGTATATTGATGAAACTTGGTATGTGGCTTTATGTGGTATTAAGATACATATATATGCATTGGAAATTCGCTGAGTACGCAGGTTTGCTGCTAAGGGGGTATTATTACATGAATTAAACCTTGTATCAGCAGTAGATCAATGTAATTGAAAGTCATTTTAATAATCAAGTCGTCTATGCCTTTTAAATGTTATGAAATGGCTGAACACAGTACGCTCCAAAAATTATGGTGAGGTAAATTTAGTTCCTAACCAGAAACGAGTGGTACCACTGCAATCAAGAATAAATTCCCATGTTGGTGGTATCTGGTATAATGTCGAGATATAATCAAATAAGACTTCTGGCAAAATTAGAAAATACTCATTTTTACATATTCAAAACCTGCAGTATGGCTTCATATAGCCGAATAGCAGAACACCTGTTATATGTAGTTCTCATGTAATTTTGAAGAGGAAAGAACACACAGAATATTTATCTATAAGTTGGCAGCATGTATTGCCAAGGGAAATAACTTGTATGATAGAAGATGCCTATTGTTTGGCGCCAACAGCTGTAATGTATGTTTGTTTATTCATTCTAAGTTTATAATCTAATTTTATCTGCTTTTTCACTGAAAATCCACAGTGTTTTTGTGAAATGTGTGTCTCTGAATAGTTGAATAGTAACCCTTCCCAAGCATTGGACGTATATACACTAACAGTAATTTTTGTTTGCGAGCGTTGGACTCGTTGGATACACGCAACTGAATTTGAAACTTCCAAGCGTATGACGAATATATATACGCCAGACATTTAAATTTATATATTGTATGGTTTTTTCCGTTTTCTTTCAGCTCCCTAGTTTGTTCTCTTTTATTATGTGGCTCAGGTTTTGGCAATATAAAATCCTTGATCATTGCTGCTATCTTTTTCTTCCCTCTTTGGTTGAAGTGTAGTCCGTGTTTAGTATAGAACTGAAAGTGACAACTTTTTTATTGTTATAAATAAGTCCAGTAAACTAAATATGAAGAGTCTAAAACACTGGCCATGCTTACCCCCTATAACAACAACGAATCGATATGATCCTCTGTCATCGCTGATAAAAGATGATCTGCACAGTAACCAACATGATGTTGAACCAAATGGTCACTCAACAAGTTATTCTGAAGAGATCAATGAAACAGTGAATTCAACTGATCCTGTTCATACTGTGCCTCCTCCTAAAGGTATGGAAAAAACAATTGGACAGTTAACAAGTGGTGAAAAAAGAAGATTGAAAAAATACAAATAATAGGAGACAGTCATGCTAGAGGCATTGCAGGGTCACTTAGGGAATCTTTCTCTAACAAATTCAAAGTGTGTGGTTTTACTTGTCCTAATGCAAAAATTGATCCACTGTTAGCAGGCCACCACTCTTGGAGAGAAAACGAGTTGACCGTGTTACTTGCGGGAGCTAATAATATTTATGATGGTGATCTTGGACCGCTATACTCTGTACTCAAAACCAAAATATCTAGAATGAGAAGCCCTCTCTTTCTAGTAAGTGTCCCTTTCCACAAAGACGTCTCCGTTTCCCACAATGTTAATTATGACATCCTTAATTTCAATATTTTTCTCAATGATCTGGCAAGATTAAATAAAAATGTCTACTTCATTGACGGGACATCATTTTCTTTGAAGTACTACTCCAAGGATAGGGTTCATCTGAACAGTGAGGGGAAAAAATCATCAGTAAACTTATTAAATCCAACTATGACAGGTTCATAGATAGGACTAACAATCTTTCTCAGACTGAAGAAATGCTGACACTTCCTGTTCTAAGTAAATCTTCCACAATAACGATCTGTGAAATAAAAACTGATTTGTTTGAAACCTCAGATGATCATGCTTTGGCTCACTACTGTGTTGCCAAGGACTTCAAGATGGGAAAAGGTATTGCTGCAAGGTTCAAGAGTAAATTTAATCGTGTAACAGAACTTAAGTCACAAAATGGAAATGTTGGTGGCTGTGCCTCATTAAATGTTGAGGGACGAAACATCTTTTACTTGGTTACTAAGGACAGCAGTTATGGAAAGCCAACTTATGGCACACTTCAAAGTTCATTGGAGTGCCTCAAAGCTAAATGCTGTGAACTTAAAATTACTAAACTGGCATTGCCAAGGATTGGATGTGGACTTGATGGGCTCAACTGGAGATTAGTAAGAGAGATGATTACCAATATGTTTCATGACCTTAATATATCCATTAGTGTTCATGAATTTAATCCAGAATGCCTGCCTGAGTCGGAGATGGACAGAACTATCCATCAGACATCTAAGTCGCAATCCAGAGGCGGACGACATCGATCTCAGACAAACAATATTACAAAAAGTGAACCCGGTGCAGACGACACTCTAATTACTAGTACACCTGGACCAGTGATGAATGGACTTGTAGATAACAAAAATGAAGAATCTCTACTCACCTCACCTTTCCTAGGTTTTGAAACTCCTGTAAGGCTGCTGTAAATCATCAAAAAACAAAAGCTGTTGAGACTCAAGGCTTGGAGGAAAATAAAAATATTGTAAATAGTCAAACAAATAATAGGAAGTATTTTTTAAGAAAAAGAAACACTCAAAAAAAGATAGTATAATTGCTAACTCTGTAAACTGTAAAGGTAGTAATTTATCCATTTTCCATCAGAATATTCAATGTTTTAAGTAGTAGGATTGATTCCTTAGTAATTACTGTTGAGGAGCTGAAACCAGATATTATTATTTTGTCCGAAAATAAGTTAACATTAGCAGAAATTAACAATTTTGAATTAAATGGTTAGATTGGGGGTGGGGGTGTTTTAATTATGCAGCTAATGGTATTCAGTGTAAACAGATTACAAATAACTTGTTGGTTAATTTAAATGTTGAAAAAATGTTTGAAACTTGTGCAGTTGAAATTAAATTAAATGGTGTTAAGATTATTGTTGCTGGGGTTTACAGGACACCGTCAAAAAATGCAGATGGTTTTTTAGATAATTTAGATAAATTAATAAGTTTTTTAGATAAATTAATAAGTTTTTTAACGGGTATGACTAGTAATGTATTCGAGATGACTTTAATATTGATGTTTTGGCTGAAGATAAAAAGAAAAAAGATTTTGTTAATTTGCTAGGGATACATAATATGTATTACACTGTGGACATACCTACCCGAGTTACTGACATAAGTGAAACAGCAATAGATAATTTTATAACGAATATTGATAAGAAATATGTAAAGGTAATGTGCTTGGTAACAGCTCTTTCCGATCATGATGGGCAACTTTTTGAAGTAGTAGATTTTGTCAAAAGTCAATAAAGTAATAATAACAAAAGATTGTGGCAGTCAAAAAGAATTTTCAAAAAAACTCAAATAACTAAGTTTATAAATGATTTGGAGAATGAAAACTGGGCTGAACTGTATCAAACACCAATTGAAAATAAGTTTTCATATTTTTACAATGTAATTAAGTTTTATTTTGATGAAAATTTCCCTGCAGTAAATATTCGCTCTAAACCCAATAGTAGGAATTGGATTGATTCAGAGGTAAAAAATGAGAGAATTAAACTAATAGATGATTATAAATATAAAAGGAAAAGTAGTAACCGTTTGGTAAAAATTAACTTAAAGCAGCAAAAAAGAAAATATAAAAGCCTTATTGTTCAAAAGAAAAAGAAATATTTTAATATGAAAATAAGCAAATCCGATAATGTTCCAAAAACTGCATGGCAATTGGTTAGGACTGAACTTGGTAAGAAGGATAATGAACACTTGAATGCTCCAATTGTTTTGAACCATAGTGAAAAGTGTGTCTTTAATCCATATAAAGTTGTTGACATTTTAAATAATTTTTATGCGGACACAGTTGAAAACCTAATCATTCCAAAAATAAATCATAGCAAAAGTATTACACCACAATTACCTGACAAAAATAAGCAAACACAAAAGTTTAGATTCAATACTACTTCTGAAAAGCAACTGATAAAAATAATAAATACAATACAAAGTAAATGGTCCTCAGGATTTGATGAAATTCCAACTAAAATAATTAAAGATGCTAAATGGGCAATACTTAAACCTCTAAATCATGTTATAAATTCTTGTCTTATTTCTGGTGTTTTTTCCTTCACAGTTAAAAGTATCAAAAATTATTCCACTTTATAAAAAAGGAACAAATAAAGATCCAGTAAATTATAGGCCTGTTTCAATTCTACCTTCGTTTTCTAAATTTTTTGAGAAATGTATGTTAGTTCAGTTGGCTGATTACTTTGAAAATAATAATTTACTAGATAGTGAACAACATGGTTTTAGAAAGAATAGATCCACCATAACTGCCATAGTATCTTTTGTTGAAAACATCATAAATAAATTAGATAGAGGTGACCACACTGTAACTGCATTTTTAGACCTGACCATTTGAAAGTGTTTCACATCCTATTTTATTACAAAAACTATCTAGTTTTGGAATAACTGGCAAAGACCTGGCCTTGATACAATCATACTTAACTGACCGACAACAATATGTTGAAATTTTCATATTGATGAGAACAAAATTCTAAAAATTAGGTCCAAAACTCGAATGGTAAAATATTCAGTCCCACAAGGGTCTGTGCTTGGCCCATTTCTGTTTCTTTGTTATTTAGGTAAACTACCAAATTGTCTTTCTAAATTAACATTAAATAGTAAATTTTGTATATTTGCAGACGATATTAATTTAACAATTTCAAACAGCAATGATAATGCAATTTTTAATGATGCTGATATTGCAATTAAAAGAGTCAATGATCAACTTAATAGCCTAAATCTGTTACTTAATGATAATAAAACAACCCTTATGAATTTTTCTTGTAGAAATAAAAAATCTTATAATAAATTGAACAATCAGCAACTTTCTCTTAGTCTTAATGAAAGTACAACTTTCCTTGGATTAGTTTTGGATAACAATCTTAGTTGGACTGGCCATATAGATAAAATTTGTGCTAAAATTAGTTCTAATATTTTTGCTTTAAAAAGATTATCTACTTTATGTAATAAACATACAATACAAACAACTTATTTTGCATTAATTCATTCTCATATTTCTTATGGGATTGAAGTATATGGGTCTGCATCAATTTGTAACTTAAATAGAATTTTACACCTTAAAAAAAAATCTATTAGAACCATGTTAAATCTTAGGCATGATGAGCATTGTAGGAATCATTTCTCTGAATTAGGAATTATGACAGTGTATAGCCTCTATATTTATAAAACAGTACTACATATAAATAATATATCAAGCACATTGCCTAAGAATGTTAGCAATCATAATTACAAAACAAGAAACAGACATGATTTTCAAGTTGAAAGACATTTGATTTTAAAGAAATATTCCGAAAAAAAACCAACTTATATAGGTATACAATTTTTTAATCAGCTGCCAATGACAATAAAGAAACAAATAAATACTACGACATTTAACCCATTGAGGTGGTAATTTTATTCTATTTGTAGTAGCCTATAACGGGAATTGATTGGTGCTGCACTCAAGTAGCAAAATATGTAACTAATGACCGCGGGCGTCTACGGTTCTATCCGCTAGGGGCGCGGACTGACTGAAAACACTTAATATCGCCGCCAGGCCTTTGGTCGTGTTAGCTGAGTTGGCTACGTCGTGGAAACACCTTGGCCAGGTGGCGATACGATGTTCGTGGGTTCGATTCCCGCACACGACCAAAACTGACCAGTTGTGCAACTCTCAATGAGTTAACCAGTCTGTGGCAACGTTGGTGGGAGGGCCCAAGTAAAATAAACGGTGGCAGGCTTGCTTGGAAGTTGACGGGATCGGTTAATTCTTTGAGACTTGCACATGGTCAACACTGATTTTGCTAATTTTTACTTATGTCTACTGTGTGTGTGCCAATGCGACTCTCTAAGCTGAAAGAAAACAATATTTTAATTAAAATATGCCATTAATCCATTTAAAAACACCAATTTTATACTCCAATTCACACGTTAATAAAATTACAAGTAAGGAACGAGACCTGCTCGTATGTCTACGCCAATGGGTTAAGAAGAGTCTAAAGTTGTTTCTAATTGAGGGAGCTCTTTACAGTTTTAGTGAGTTTTGGAAAAATGAATTTAAATCGACAGAAGTAAAATGACAAGTTTTGTATCAATCTGTAATTAGTTTTAGATTGTTGTAAATGTTGACGCCATTTATGTATACATTGTATATAAATGAATAAAGGATATTTTGAATTTGAATTTGACGTTGAAGGTCATCACTTGGGAGATAAATTCCATTATCTGCTTTATTTACATTCTCCTCTAAATCCATGTTTATGCTAGCTGGCCTTTGTTATTCTGAGATGGATCGTGATGCCTGTATAGTAAACCACACAAAATAACATTTGTGTTCTCTGTCAGTTCAAGCAATCTATTAACATTATTTATGAGACTGTGATGGTTTATCTCTGTATCGTTATTTGACCCAGCCAACACCACCTAATAATCTGTTTTAGTAACTGATGTTGTGAGTTTTTTAACATCTTTGACCACCTCTGAGAATTTAGCATTAGGTTTAATTAAGCTACTAATTTTGGTATCGTCATATCACAGGGCCATAAATTAGAGATATGCTTAGACAGAGTTCTTCCTTGACTGACTGCTAAAATCAGTATAGTTCTTCCCATAACCTTCTAACTGCTTTCGTTGTTACTTAGTTCTTCTTGAGTGATACATTCAATCTGCTCATAATATTTTTGAACTTTGAAATCTAGCAAAAACTCTTTTGACTTTGCAATTGATAAATTATTTGCGGCCAATGAGCAGACTAAATTTAAGTTGTGCAAAACATGTACGCCACATTCAACACCTCCTCTCTGATGGCAACATTTCAGTTGTACAACACTAGCATTTTCATTTATTTCAAGGCAGATGGATAGCCTAGAAGCCAGTTTTGCTCCATAATTGCTATTGAAGCATTTGCTGAATCGAAGTGGTAGAAAGAATTTGAAAACTTCTCATAAACAAGCAATGACCAGTGCTTTCCTCCGCTGTGCTCATCAACATTCATACAATCATTTACTACAGAAACTATGTATTCTTTACTCCGAAGCTGTAGATTATCTGCTATGTTCTTTATTACATTAAGGCCGCTTTCTGATCCAATCAACTGACTCATTGATGGTAGTAATAGTGCCATATTTTTAGGGACTAAGTTTCTTATCAGTCCAGAGTTTAATTTCCTCGTCACCAAGTTGATACCATTTAGAGTTTTTACTGCTTACAATTTAACTGTTGTGACTGTATATCGAACACCTGACTCTGACTGTGCTCGTTTTTTCAGTATTCTAGAAAAATTAATTCTTCATCTCATGTTTAAGAGTAAGCATTAGAGCAAATATATGGCCATTGCTGGTGATTTTAACATAGACATATTGAATTTAAACAAACCAGAAACCCTAACTCTTTTTATATTTTAAGATCATTTAATTTGTACTGTACAAATGACAAACCGACCAGAAATCTTTCTTGCTTGGACAACATTGTGATTAATTTTCCTTTAGATCAATGTAGCAGTTCTTTGCTCGGGGAAGGTATTTTATCTGATCATGCTGGGGTCTTTACTAATACCAAGAGTATTTTGGGGTCTTCTTTGATTACAGTGGAAAGTGATCAGGACTCCAACATCAACTTTACACGTTTATTAACACAACCAAAGCTTGAAAATCTCAATGTATCGTTATGTAATTTTGACTGGTCAGATCTGTATATTTTAAATGACATAGACATAGCTATTGATTACTTCATGAACACTATAACCAACTTTTACAACTGTTTCTGCCCATTAGTTAAGAGGCCAAGATATAATAAGAAAGGTATGAAAACAGGTAAAAAATGGTTTACACCTAAGTTGAGAAAAATGCGTGAAACTCTCTTATCATTGTATGACATTTGGAAATCCAGCCATTTGGAAGTCGATAACTCTAGATTTAAACAATTTAAGAAATTGTACAGGAAAGCTATTTCAGAAGAAACAATCTTAGCAAATAGTAACTTAATTGCAAATGCTAAGAACAAATGTAAAACTGCTTGGGAAATCATAAAAAAAGAATCAGGTGAAGTAAAAAAACACGTCAATATTCCTATTCCACCAAATATCTTGAATGATTATAAAGGTTCCAAATTCTGTGTCATCTCAGATAAGTAGTTCTAATAATGTTACCTATAACTTTGAATTGCCTGAATTTATAAATGGTCAAAACTTTAAATTGAAAGCAGTTCATGCTGAAACAGTCAAATCTATAGTTTTACGATTAAGTAGCTCTAAGACTAAGAGTAATGATATTTTTGGTCTTTCTAATTATGTTTTAAAGAATATAATCAGCTGTATTACTCTGCCTTTAACGCACTTAATTAATCTCATATTAATGATTGGCAAGTTCCTACAGTCCTTAAAACAAGTCAAAGTTACACCTATATTTAAGAAGGGTGAAAGGAACTCTCCTGAATTTTACCGCCCGATTGCCATTGTACCCATTGTGAGTAAAATCATAGAATCCTGCATGTTGGAACAACTATACAACTATTTTGTGTCAAATAATTTGATTTACTCCCATCAATATGGTTTCAGACCCAAGCATAATACAACCATGGCAATTGAAACTATTGTAAATCATATCTTACAAAATTTTGAAAATAAATTAGTTGTAGGTTCATGTTTAATTGACTTAACAAAGGCTTTTGATTGTATTTTTCATAGTACTTTAAGTAACAAATTAAGATTTTATGGAGTTAGAGGTAATGAATTAGGTCTAATTGAATCTTATTTGGAGGATAGATTCCAGATGGTTGAAGTTAATAGCATTAAATCAGACTTTAAAAGAATAATAGCTGGAGTTCCCCAAGGTTCGGTCTTGGGTCCTTTCCTTTTTCTTGTATTTATAAATGATTTTTACTGTAATATACCTGATTGTTTAAGTGTTTTCTATGCAGATGATACAACGCTCTTGAACTCTCAAGTAAACTTAAGAGATGCTAAGAATAAAATTCAACAGTCCATGTCAATCGCCAATTTGTGGTTTCAAACAAATAAACTCTCAGTTAATAAAAGTAAAACTGAAACCATGTATTTCACTCTTAAAAACACCGAGGAACAGCTTCTACCTTCTGTTAAGCTTCTAGGAATTACTTTGGATTCAAAGCTTACTTGGGAGGCCCATGTTGTTAGTGTACGTAAACGTTTGTCTAGAGTTGTTTATCTTCTTAGGAAACTTAGGTACTGTGTAAATGTAGAGGTTCTAGTCACAACATATGGTTTATTTCACTCAATTTTGACCTACAGTATTCGCCTTTGGGGTAACTCCAGTCAATCTTTAAGTGCTTTCATTTGGTAGAAAAAAGCCATTAGAATTATTTCTTGTTTAACGGAAAGAGAAAGCTGTAAGAACAGTTTTATCAAACTTGAAATATTAACTTTACCATCTATTTATATACTGTCAAATCTCGTATTTGTTAAAAATAATATTGGTAAATTCAAAAGCTTAAAGGATACACATCAGCATGACACAAGACATAAGGATGAGTTTGTAACACCTCAGATTAGGTTTTCCAAAACCATTAATAGTTATTGTTACCAACAAATAAAAATGTTCAACAAACTTCCTCAAGCTATCAGACTGCTTCCACAGCCAAGCTTTAAAATTAGCCTTTGTAAATGGTTAAAATCTAAAGCCTTTTATTCTGTGCATGAATTTTTTAATTGTAATATGTCTGACCTGTAAAACTGTTAAATGTTATTTATGTAGTTGTTTCTGAGTTGTTAAGTTTGTATATGTTTCTTTAATTCTGCAAGAAGAAGTACCTCTCTGTGAATTATGGACATAAGTATTGTGATTTTGATATCTGACCTTTGCCTATTGCATATTCCATGTTATGTTTAACGGCAATAAAGAATTTTGTCTATTGTCTATTATCTATTACTAACTAATAAGCTGTTGACACTTTCAAGTTTTGATTTTTTGTTAGGTATATGAAGGTCAATCTCCTTCGACTTTCTTGTAATGATATTTTTCTTGAGATTTTTATTAGCTTGGTTAATGTTTACTGTTTTAGTTAACACTTCATATCTATTTGAAATAGGAACTCTAATATGAATATTATCACAAATTTTCTCTGATGTTATATTGCTGTTGTATTGTTTTTTTTTTGTTTTTATCGTCATAATGTCTGTAGGTGCAGTGAATATTTTGTCTAAGTTAGTGTCAAGTTTATAAGCTTCGAACCTACTTATTTTTTGCTCAAGCTGTTTCACTTTTTTTATAAGTGAAAGTTTAGCTTCCTTTAACTCCTTTATTTGTAGGTCTTTTTTAGCGAATTTCCCCTATAGGGAAGAAGCTATTACCGTAGTCGGCATGGTAAGACCTAGGCCCGGGACCATGATAACTTTTCGTTTTGAGGTCCCCAGACCCCAAAAACACCATTCGTTCGAAACTGTATATATATATATATATATATATATATATATATATATATATATATATATATATATATATATGTGTCCGTGAGCACGATAACTCTCGTAAAAATTATCCGATTTTGATGAAATTTGGTATAAACGTGTAAAGCAACATTTATGACTAAGTTCGAAAACCAGCCAGATCGCTCCATCCAAAGGGGTATTTTGGGGGGGTTTTGTGCCCCAAAAATGGGTTTTTCGAATTTTGTACATATAATTTTGAAAATAGTCAAATTTTAGTTTTTTTCATTGGATTCAGCTTTAAAAAACACACAATTTGGTATTTTGATCATTTCTCTACGTCAATTGGTTACCGAGATATTGAAAGTGCTAAACACAGTACGTTGTCTAATGTTATTCTTATGGAGGAAAAGAAAAATTTTATATCTCGCTTATTTATGAACGTATACTGACGAAACTCGGTATACGGCTTCATCTGGTTGTGGACCATTGATATTTGCTCAAAAAAACAATTTTTTTCCAAAGGCTCCCGTAGCAGCAAACCTGCGTACTCAGCCCCATGTTATTCTTATGGAGAATAAGTAACGTGTTATCTCCCTTAATTATGAAAATAAATTAATGAAATTTGGTATGTGGCTTTACCTACATGAGTTATATTGATATTTGTATAAAACCCCATTTTTTGTGTTCCTTGCTTCAGCAAACCTGCATACTCAGCCGCCATGTTATTCTTATGGAGAATAATTAAAATGTCATAAATCGTTTGTTTATGAATGTATATTGATGAAACTTGGTATGTGGCTTTATGTGGTATTAAGATACATATATATGCATTGGAAATTCGCTGAGTACGCAGGTTTGCTGCTACGGGGGTATTTGATTTTTCACTCTCTAACTGGCAAAGAATTTCAGCATTAAATTTCTTCTCTGCTTTTGGCTTATCATGCAAAGCTTTTATCTGAATATTTAAATCCTCTTTAACTTCATTATTTTTTCATTCAACTTTAAAATGTCATCTTCGAGTCCCTTAATTTTATCTTACAACTCTAATTCTCTCTCATGATTTTATCTTACAACTCTAATTCTCTCTCATGATTTGAAATTTTAAGTCCATGTATTTCTTGTTTCAAGCAATCATTTTGTTTTAATAGGATAGCCCCTGCTTTTGCTGCCGGTGTTAATGATTTATCGAGATCCTCTTCTTGACCTAAACTGTTAATTTTTTCTTGCAATAAATCCATTTTTGCCATACAGGGAAAATCATAACAAGCCAGGCACTGATTACATTTCCAACTAAGAAATTCTCCTTTATATATTTTATTGTAGTCAATATTTAGCATGTTAACACATTTCGTGTGATAACATTTATTGCATGGTCCATTACAATCATGAATGCCATCTAGAGGGACTAATTGGGACGAAAACGAATGCGGGGAAGTCCCATGACGGCCGGGATATTGGTGGAAATTGACTACCAACCTACACCAGAATAAAGCTAGCATTCAAAGCTACACGCACACAAAATATCGTGCTCCTCCGCCCGAGCCTTAATGGCACTTAATGGTAAGTAGTTTGATGGTTTAACACGAGGACTGCCCTTGCCTGATTAATGCTAAATTGCTTGATGCCCTAAATGTATTAAAAATGTACGCAATTTATTTAATTTATTTGTAACATTTTTTTACCCGAATTATGGAACAAAATACGGAAACCGGGGGAAATCAACAAACTTACGCTGTACGTTTGAAAAATAAAAATAAAATAAAAAGTATAATAATAATCTACCAACACTGTTATATTAATAGGTAACAATAAAATTTTTGGAAATAATGCACTTTTGTACAAAGTAATAACTGTTTTTATGACTTTATATGAATTGAAAAACAAAATTTGAGTTTTTCCGAAAGCCAAAATTAGTTATTTGAAGCTAGATACAATTTTTAACCCTAGTATAATATAGTAAATGGTACACATTTCTATAGTAAATATATTTCTGAACAAGAATATATATTTATATGTATGTGTATATATATATATATATATATATATATATATATATATATATATATATATATATATATATATATGTGTATGTATGTATATATATATATATATATATATGTGGGGAGCGCGGCGTTCTCAAGGCCACTCGAGGGAGTTTCAGTTGCCATGGAGCAGTGGTACAGTAAGCATCGCGTGTTTGTCGTTGAGACGTATTTTAAAAGTGGCGATTTTGTTGTTGTCACACATTTCACAGACATTTTCATGTAGGTAGTAGGGGACAAGTTCCATCCCGTAACAATATTAAGTTGTGGGTCAAGAACTTCAGGTCAACTGGTTCAACGTTAAAACAAAAGCCTAAAGGACGTCCAAGCAGGTTAGTGAGAACGCAGCAAAATGTTGAACGAGTGAGGCAAGCCGTGCTGACTAGCCCGCATGGACCCATGCGTAGACAAACTGCTGCTCTTCGAATGTCCAACCGCTCAGTGAGAAGAATACTGCACGAGGAGCTAAGTACACTTTCACCCTTATAAAATTGCAATTGTTCAACAGCTTAAGCCTCATGACTACGCTAATCGTCAGAGATTTTCTGAACAAATGACTGATTTGATGGATGATGAAACAATTCCTGTATTGAGTGATGAGGCTCATTTTCATCTTGAGGGGTATGTCAACAAACAAAATTTTTGCTATTGGTCTGACACAAACCCACAAAAGTTACAAGTTCCTAAGTCACAGTGTGGTGCGGGGTTACTAAGAAGTGTGTTATCGGGCCGTTCTTTTTTGAGGAAGGAGGGCAAACAGTTACGGTAAACCAAGAACGTTACTTGAGAATGTTGGACACTTTCTTAGTTCCTGAACTGAAAAGAATACGTTAAGAGCGTTTGAAGATGTTGTTCTAACAAGATGGAGCAACTGCCCACACAGCAAATGCTATAATGGGTTACTTGAGGATGAAGTTACGAGGCCGCGTCATCTCTTGCAATGGCAACATCGCTTGGCCCGCTCGTTCCCCCGACCTCAATGTTTGCGACTTTTTCCTTTGGGGTTACCTTAAATTGAAAGTGTACACAAACAAACCCCGTACACTAGAGGTCTTGAAAGAAGCTATTAGACAAGTGGTTGTGTCTATATAAATGGACATGCTGAGTAAAGTGTTTGACAGCTTTGCTCCGAGACTTGAGAAACGTATCCTGAAGAATGGCCACCACTTAAATGACGTTATCTTTAAATAATGTAGCCTTTATGTTTTGTGCTTTCTGAGACTGTAAAAGGTTATATACCTATATGTTATTCACAGTGTTTTTTATTAATTGCCATCTTTTGCAATCCTTAATATATAATAAACATGCACAAATGTTTATAAACATTGGAGTTATTTTTATTTGAAAACCGTCAGGTATTTCTGCCGCTCCCTGTATGTATACAGAAATATGAACAAAATTATTTTTGTATATAGATTTACAGCATAAAGGTATTTCAGCAAGATCTGGTGAGGTTACTCAAACTGTCGCTGTATCCAAACTATAAAAGATAACCCTATCATATGCATACTTTTTTTCACAAAAGAACAGAGAATTTGAATAAAATAAAATAAATAAATAAAAAATTGACTGGGTAAATTTTTAGATACAGTAAAAATAAGTGAAAATGTCTATCACCTAGGCTTCTTCATTGGGATCTGAAAAAAATTCCAACATTTTCAATAACGCACCATTGAACATAAAATGAGCTTTGCTCCGGGGAGTGCCAGTCAGTTTGTTTAGATGACTCAGAGTAATATTTCACCAATTCCCCCTACTGATAACCAGATTTGTATAACTCATTTGCCTCTTTTACATTTTTAAGGTCCCTCCAGTTGTTATTTATCGCTCAATGTCCCTTTGATTTATTTTACTACTCTATAAATGTAATCTTCACTCAAATCTTTCAATCTCTGCTCTCAGGAAACCACATGTTAATAATCATAAACAACATGAGTATTACTTTGACAGTTCCCTGGTTGATTATGAACAGCTGTAACAATTATTTTGTTTTGATTTGAAACTCCATAAGCCCAATGTTAATTTTTTAACTTTTCATTTTAGTTTTTTTAGCGAATTTCCCCTATAGGGAAGAAGCTATTACCGTAGGTCTCATGGTAAGACTTAAGCCCGAGACCATGATAACTTTTCATTTTGAGGTCCCCAGATGCCAAAAACACCATTCGTTCAAATTTTTATATATGTATATATATATATATATATATTTATATATATATATATATTTATATATATATATATATTTATATATATATATATATATTTATTTATTTATATATATATATATATGTGTCCGTAAGCACGATAACTCTCGTAAAAAAGGTCCGATCTTAATGAAATTTGGTACAAATGTATAAAGTACCATTTATTTGAACGAGTTCGAAAACCAGATGAATCGCACCATCCAAAGGGGGGTTTTGTACCCCAAAAATGTGTTTTTTGGGGTTTTCACATGTAATTTTAATTTAAATCAAATTTTAATTTATACCATTGAATTCAGCTTAAAAAAACAAACAATTTGGTATTTTGATCATTGCTCTACGTCAATTGGTTACCGAGATATTGAAAGTGCTAAACACAGTACGTTGTCTAATGTTATTCTTATGGGGGAAAAGAAAAATTGTATATCTCGCTTATTTATGAACATAAACTGACGAAATTTGGTATATGGCTTCATCTGGTTGTGGTTTATTGTTGTTTGCACAAAAAAACAATTTTTCGCCTATGGGTCCCGTAGCAGCAAACCTAGGTACTCGGTCCCCATGTTATTCTTATGGAAAATAATTAAAATGTTATATATCGCTTATTTATGAATGTATATGGATGAAACTTGGCATGTGACTTCACTTAGCTGAGTTCTATTGATATTTGCATAAAAACCGATTATTTTGTGTTCCTTGTTGCAGCAAACCTGCGTACTCATCCCCAATGTTATTCTTATAGAGAATAATTAATATTTTAAATATCACTTGTTTGTGAATATATTTCTTATGAATCCCTGTTAAGTGGCTTAATGTGTTATGTTATAATTCATTGGAAATTCGCTGAGTATGCAGGTTTGCTGCGACGGGGGTATTACATTATTTGATTTTTCCTGGGGATGAGACCTGTCTAGAACTTATTTTTATCCCAGAAATTAGTTATTTCGAACATGTGAAGGAAATCGTTGGAGCCGTTTTTGAGATCAGTGTCGCAAGCAAGCAAGCAAGCAAACCTTACTCATATTAGAGAATAGGAGTACCTGGGGGGCCGAGTTTTGCTCGGGGGAAGGCCAGTCAGTTTGTTTAGATGACTCAAGAGTAATATCTCACCACTTCCCCCTACTGGTAATCAGATTTGTATAACTCATTTGCCTTTTTTCTACATTTTTAAGGTCCCTCCAGTTGTTATTTATAGCTCAATGTCCCTTTGATTTATTTTACTACTCTATATATGTAATCTTCACTCAAATATTTTAATCTCTGCTCTCAGGAAACCACATGTTAATAATCATAAACAACATGAGTATTACTTTGATGCAAGCAAGCAAGCAAGCACGCAAGCAAACCTTACTCATATTAGAGTATAGGATAGGATAGTATAGGATGAGGCCTATAAACTAGCAGAAATAATCACCGAATCGAATATTTCCAACTTTCACGAGTCTCGTGACGCTCCATAGAGGAAGGCAGCACTACAAAGAGGAATAACTTTTTCCTGGCTACAAAATGGTATGATTTACATCACACTAAGTCAATTATCGATCTATTTATTAGTAATTTATAATTATCCGAATTTTCGGCTACTGGGGCAAATGACGGCCTGACATAACAGCTGATTTCAAAAATTATTCCTGAGTTTCTGAAGTTGTATGACAAATTTCTCTTTACGAAAAGAAAGAACATGAGTCGAAATTGTTCCGCAGGCTAAATTTCGTTCAAATTATTATATCAATTATATTGATCTGTTACTGCTACGAGGTTCGTTTATATATGCAAATTAAAGTTTAGAATCTCCTCTTTTAAATGGTTTCAATATTATTACGTTTCTGAATCATTTTCAATGTGCTATAAACAGTTAACACAAAATTACCCAATTAGCCGAATGTTGGCTATAGGCCATCCATCTCACACATGCAATAGACGAATATTCGGCTTAGGGCAGTCCTAGGGTTAAACGCCAATGCGCACCCAGGAATGCTCCTCCGTCGGTTCACGATAAACAAGGTCTATGATCCTTTGTAACACAAGTTGCTGACAAAAGTTACTTAACACAAAGTATAGAAAACACAAAGTAAGCTAAATTGTCATAAAAATGTATAAAAAACTTAAAGGCGTATGAATTCGTAACTAAAATATAAGAATTTATATGCCTTTAACCGGAGACGGAAAAAACCCACCAAAATGACATGTGGTCTGGTCCCAAACTACGACGCCAATACGGTCTACCTGCTAAAACTGCGATAGACACAGTGAGCTCATAACAACACAGGTGCACGATGGGCGTTTCAGCGCCCATGCACGTATGGGGCGAGTTACCGCTATGGGCGTTTGCACTCCCATCCGCAGTCAACGTGTTAAATATATCCTGGACAAGTAGACAATCGATTGATACATCTAGTAGCTACTTGGTCTAAATTTCTGAAAGAACAAGAAAACATTGAACTACTTACTGAGGAAAATGGCGTTGAAGATGAAATAAACTTCAGAATGGATACGATAATACTCTGTTTCAATAATACAATACCGGAACAAGATTCAAGTAGAACAGTTACCTTTATTATGTCATTATGCCTGATACTGTTTATTATTTGTACGATATGTTTCTTTATTACGATAGTTAGCACTTTTTATTTATTGTCATTACTGTTACTTTTTTAATTCAGTTTTTGTAATGCACCGGCCTGCATCCCTTTCTTATTAAAATGATGGTCACCCTGACACAGGTTCGCCTTTGGGGGACCTAATTTCTGTTTAGGTACTTTGTTTATTTATTAACTAGCACTTAATTATCTTTGTTTTGTTAGGTTAAGACTCTATGTTGAATCATTTTGTTGTTTATTGATTTGTTATTTATTTATGTAATAAGTGAATTCAATGTTATGTTATGTACTTGAATAGAAATAAATACTTTCTTTCTTTCTTTGAATTCTCTTGTTAAAAATCAGTAGTGTAACTGTCGAGCCTGCATGGGGGGCCTGCGGGCCGAGGTAAAAGCTCTGGCATGCCTACATGATGGGATTAAATTGTTACATATAGTTGATTTTCAAAAAATTTCAAAACAAAAATAATGTTATTAGTAAACTTTGAGAATTAATTTCTTTTTAGCCTAGCGTTGTTTTTAATAAATTAAACAATTTAATCCGTTTCACAACCTCAAGGTGACCATAAACGCTACAGCAGCGATTTCACTACAATCCGAATCTGGATCCATTTGAAATACTTTTTCGACATTTGGACAGGAACAGAGGGCGTTGCCAACCTGGGACCTGGTTGTTATGAAGCTTTATGTATTGTCACGTGTTGACTTAATTCTTAGGTAGGCAATACTACATTGACCTGAATAAAAACCTTTTGGTATTATTAAATCAATAAAATTAATTAACCCTTTGGGCGCCAACTGCCGATATATCGGCGATCGCGGCATACGCGAATAAGGCCAACTGTCGATATATATCAGCATGTAGTCACAACCGAAAGGTCGCCATAGCAACCGAATGAATACTTGAGGACTTTAAACCCATATATGAACATTGAATCGAAAGTTCAACGATTCAATATAGGTATCCGATTGTTTATTATCAAATATAAAAAATCAATTTTTACGGTATTTTTAAGGGAAAATTCTCAAAAACAGTCTGGCGCTTTTCGATAAGCTCGCACATGGCACAGTCGGCCTTTTTGTATCCAGTAAATTAAAAGTCTGTGGCGTTCAAGGGGTTAAACAACGCTGGAACTGACGTCATGTAACTGGAGGTTAGGGAACATCTGGCTCATGCAACCTTATAAACTTATCCCAGAATCTATAGCAACAGAGAAGTATAAGGTGAAATTGTAGACCTACAATTATGGGTAATTATTTACTATTTCCCCTTCACCTCCGATCCTTTTACTATTTTTTATGTTGTTCTTATGACATTAAACGTCATAAAAACGCAAAAAACATTTTTCGCAAATTTAATATAATCACGAAACAACTGTCTGAAGAGTAAACCCAGTCAATCTAGTAGACACTTTGGGAATCTGAGATAAATCTGTCGGATGAAAATATCGAACTTACTAATATCGAGAAGCAATTGTTGTTTTGATATTGCGATATAATATTCGAACCCCCCCCCCCCCCCCCCCCCCGCTCCTACGGGGGTAGTGTGGGTCCACTTTGAGTGCACATTAACTAACACATCAACACGTGATATACTAGTGTATATTTATCATAACCTAACTCCGCAGAGCGCTGTATGGGAATTTTTCCCTTTTGGGAAAATTGACCAAGAAAGAAAAATTTGCCAAAAAGGAAAAAATTCCCAAAAGAGAAAATTACCCATTCAGCACTCTGCGGAGTTAGGTTGTGATAAATATATATAAATTATCTGTATCTGGTAAATATCATAACCTAACCTACCTCTGCAGAGCGCTGTATGGAAAATTTTCCCTTTTCCGAGAATTTTTTCTTTTTTGGGAAATTTCCCCCAAACAGGGTAAATTACCCAAATAGCCCTCTGCGGGGTTAGGTTAGGTTAGGTTATGATAATTATATACTAATTATATGTAGCCTATCTGGTAAATATCATAACCTAACCTAACCTAACTCCGGAGAGCGCTGTATAGGTAATTTTCCCTTTTTGGGGAAATTTCCCAAAAAACAAACATTTTCTAAAAAAAAGGAAATATTCCCGAAAAAGGAAAAATTATCCATACAGCGCTCTGCGGAGTTAGGTTACGTTAGGTTATGATATTTACCAGATACAGATAATTTTTGTTTATTATCATAACGTACCTAGCCCAACTCCGCAGAGCGCTGTATGGGAAATATTCCCTCTTTCCTGGAATTTTACCCTTTTTCAAAAGTTTTCCCGAAAAAGAAAAGATTTATGGCGTTCTGCAGAGTTAGGTTAGGTTAGATTATGATAAATAAGTTATACATAAATATATCACTTGTTGACGTGCTAGCTACGGCAGTGTGCACTCAAAGTGGACCCACACTACCGCCGCAGAAGCGGGTGTGTGCGAATATTATATCGCAATATCAAAACAATAACTGCTTCTCGATATTAATAAGTTCGATATGTTCATCTGATGATTTATCTCGGATTCCCAAAGTGTCTACTAGATTGACTGGGTTAGTAATCTTCAGACAGTTGTTTTGTGAGTATATTAAATTAGCGAAAAATGTTTTTTGCGTTTTTATGACATCTAATATCATAAGAACATAATAAAATAGTAAGAATCGGGGTGAAGGGAAAATAATAAATAATTACCCAATTATGTTTAAATTGGGGGACTGAAAATAAGTTTGTGGAGGGGGGAGGAAGGCAAAAAATCAGTTAACGCCACTGTTGAAAACAAAGCATCTATATTACATAATATTCCTTTTGTTCCTTATAGTGAAGAAGAAATTAACCTTTGATAAGTTTACCAAAAGACTTATGTTCCTAAAACAAATTTCTGAAGAAACTACCAAACTTTCACTTTATTGAATGCCATTTCCCCATCATTACTCCAAAAACTGTATAAGATATGAGCCCCCGAAAACCCGCTTAAGAAAAATGATGGAACTTGTCACTCGATTCACAACCAATGGGCCCGCCAGCATAATTTTATCAAACGGGGACAGATACCAGGGGAATCAATTTAAGATTTTTCAAAAGAACTTAAGAAACTAATTACACCTTGTGAACTTAATTGTTGCTTATTGAATTTGTTGTAAATATTTCAATGGCAAATACAAATACCTCATGAATCTGGAACCGTTACCAACAACAGAACCACATCTCACGAGAATATAAATACTTGTAACTTACCGCACGGTATGGATAAAAGTAACATACACATAAATCAACAAGTTCAAGTTGCTTACTTTTATATCTTCAGCGATAGCGATGACGACATAAACAATTAATTGTGCGGTGTTGGCGGTGTTATCAGTAACATTATCACGATCACGAATAATTCACGTCAATCACGTCACGTCACGATACAGGCTTTCCAGGTCCAGGTCAAAAAAAGTTATCCCCACCTGAAGCCACGAAAATTCCCCGCCACCCCGCAACACCAGATTTCCCCACCATTCCCAACACAAATTTGCCCTACAACAGCCCTAAACCTCCAAAATACCTTGAAAAATTAAAAAATGTAAAATTTCTATAAACTTTAACATTAAAACATACCACACTATATATATATAGTTTTTGTCTAAATTTTTTCTTTTTTTCTTGGGTAGGTATGGGTTACAGCTTTGCAAAAAATTGATACATATAGGATTTTGAACAACAATTAATTGACTGATAATAATAAAATAATGAATAATAGCACACCACAATTATCATAACAAAAAAACACTATATATATATATATATATACAATGAGACTTATGGCTAGATGGCTAAATCTGAGATCAACTAATAAAAATTACACAGTGATTCGCTTTTTTATTCTTTTTTTCTCCAATTTACCCCAAAATTTGTATAGTTATTTCATTTTTACTTTTTAATATAAATGTATTTTTTATATGTATGTATATATATATATATATATAAAGTAATTTCTTTGCATTTTTTCATTATTTCAATAGTCCTCTTTTTTATTTTTTACCACTATAATTTTGGATTTTTTTGCTCATTTAGTTTTTGTCTAAATTTTTTCTTTTTTTCTTGGGTAGGTATGGGTTACAGCTTTGCAAAAAATTGATACATATAGGATTTTGAACAACAATTAATTGACTGATAATAATAAAATAATGAATAATAGCACACCACAATTATCATAACAAAAAAACACTATATATATAGTGTTTTTTTGTTATGGTAATTGTTAGTTATATATATAGCGTTTTTTTGTTATGATAATTGTGGTGTGCTATTATTCATTATTTTATTATTATCAGTCAATTAATTGTTGTTCAAAATCCTATATGTATCAATTTTTTGCAAAGCTGTAACCCATACCTACCCAAGAAAAAAAGAAAAAATTTAGACAAAAACTAAATGAGCAAAAAAATCCAAAATTATAGTGGTAAAAAATAAAAAAGAGGACTATTGAAATAATGAAAAAATGCAAAGAAATTACTTTATATATATATATTTATATATACATCTAAAAAATACATTTATATTAAAAAGTAAAAATGAAATAACTATACAAATTTTGGGGTAAATTGGAGAAAAAAAAGAATAAAAAAGCGAATCACTGTGTAATTTTTATTAGTTGATCTCAGATTTAGCCATCTACCCATAAGTCTCATTGTATATTTCATTTCATGTATTGGGTATTTCCCGTTGAAATAAATAAATAAATATGCCTGATTATTTCAGTTTGTGAGAACGAGAACAAGCAGCAAACACCGACTGACTGCGTAAGACGCCAACGCAACTAGGGCGTGCGTATTTTAACGCGAATATGAATGAATGATGAGTGTATAATGGGTGATGCCTTGTGTAACCTTTGTTACAGACTAAGACCATAGACTAACTACAGTAGTCTATGTAGTTAACTGTAGTTAGTCTATGCTACTAGCATTGACTATAAATATAACTAGAGATGTGTCGTTCGGTCAAGATCCGTTCAATTTGAACGGAACATTGAAATGAACGACTGATCCGGATTGCACTGTTTCAAAAGACCCGTTCAGTTTCAATTTCTTTCACCAATGAATAGACTGTTTGATTTTAAAATTAAATCATGTATTGAAAACTCTTAAATCCTGTTTCTTTGAACTTTTACAAAATAACTCGTAATATTCAACACGCATACAATTAATTAAATATAACCAAGACAATGATACAGAGTAAGGATGATGCTCAGTGGACTCAAGCTGTCCATGTCCACTTTCGTTCGGTCGTTTCGTTCGCGACTGGCCGAGATCCGAATTTGACCGAGGAAGTCCGATTGTGTCCGAATTACAACCAAGGCATTGGTTATCATTCTGTTGGATAACTTGGAACGGACCGAAACAAAAGGAAACGAAAAATGGTGGGAACTTAAATTGTACAGTTTATTTCGTTCGTTGTTAGGAAGTACTGAAGCTTACAAACATGCTGTGTACTTATAATTTGTTTTTGTTTGAAACAAAACTAACTTACAATTATATTAAATAAATATTAAAACTATCTAAGTTACATGTAACGAAATTTCGTAAATCTCTTGCATAAGTTATAGTTCTAAACATATGATTAAACGTATTAAATGTATACATTATTATTAATTACAAACGTAAAAATTGATACAATCAGTAAATTAATCCACTAAGTATATCCCATTGAAGTTGAAATCGATGATTACCACTCAAACGACTATGGTGCATGCATTTATTGAGCAGAGCTCCTATACTACACTCTGGCTTTTTATTTACACGTACTCCTCCTGAACGGCTGGAGTGATCCTCACGAAATTTTGCTCGGTCATAGTAACCATCTATGGGAAGGTATAAATCTTAAATGGTCCAAATCGGACATAAGGGTTCTACCCTACGGCCCTTTAAAGTTACCATGTTATTTTAATAGGAGAAATATTTGACTTGGTTTGTTTACTGTGTGTTGATTATACAGCTGTTATATGAATCAAATTTAAATGCAGACTGTTACTATCAGCTGTTTGTAAATACAGTAGTTTTCTGTGAAATTGTTGTTTTGTTTATTTTAGTGGTTTGTTTGCGTCGATATACATTTCTGAAAATTATTGATTAAATAAATACTTGCTCCGCTCAATATTGCAAGCAGACAACTGCATTGTATACCTAGTTACTCTATTGGTTCACTGGTGTCCGAAGTCCGAATACAAGATTCGTTCATTTCGTTCACCTCGGTCCGGCACTCTAGCAGCCGGCACTCTGGCTTTGTAAGCTCCGCTCAGTCCACTCTGACCGGGTCAATTGAACGGGTCTTTTCAACGGGTTGCGGCAGTGAACGAGACCGATTGACCCTGATTCTTAATTGGATTGAGTGAAACGAAATCCTTATACATAACTTTACTGCTTACACTGGTAAGAGAATCAACTCGAACTGGCGTGTCTTTGTCATAAATAACTCAAAAACGCCTCTACAGATCCACTTCAAACTTTAGAGATAGATTCTATAGTACGAAATCTCGGTCGAGTTCGTTATTGGGAATATTTGGATAAGTAATAATAAAATTATCTTTAAAACAAATCTATTTTTTATCCCATAAGATTAACATTGGGAGCCATTTTAGTGGTACTTGAATCGTTGATATTTAGCCAACGTCTATGTTTCAAGTATAGAGTAACGTAAGTCACAGTGTCATAGATTCACTACAAAACTGTAGTTATTCATGTTCATGTTGACTAGGAAAAAACTTATTTTCGTAACTTGAAACACAAAAACTAAGGTTTAAATATTATTAGCTTTTAATGTATATTTAGCTTTTATGTATATTTTATTTTATACTAATTAAAAGATGCATTCTTATTTTTACATACTATTATAATTAATAAATTTATTGGTACTCTATGTCAAAACCTTGCCTGACGGACGGTGAACTACGGGAATTTGGTCCAGACTCCAGACAGACGACAGACGACAAAATGACAACTCAAAGGTCAACAAGAAAATATAATTCCCACTCATTAACAGTAGAAAGTCTTAATTTGTTCAACAAATTAATATCTCGTTAATAAAACGTACGGTAAGTTACCAAATCAAATTAGATGTTTTGGTTATTTATTTATTTATTGACGGCTATCATCACCAATGCAACTTTACAATATGACAATAATTAACATTTGTAAGAACAGAAAAAAGAACAAACTATAGCTACCTATACATCGTGCTTTTATTGACTAAAAAAAATCGCTTGTGAGAATCATCTGTTACGTGCCAAACCAAAACATTGCAAGCGAAGTGATTGTTAAGCAAAGATCGTATATAGGTTAAGTCTGTCCCACACATCTCGCGACCAGGCCTAAACATTCGACCGGACATCCTCCCGAATGTTCACTGAACATTCCGTCCCATATTCTTGCTACCAGTACACAATGGCCCAACAAAAGCGAGCGCGATAGTTTACTCAGTTTGCTCTTTATGTTTGGGAGAGTTCACCTCGCCATGATTCGTGTTTGCCTGTGCTCCGATTTTTGGCTTGAATCAAATGTGACGAGCGGAAGCGAATGGGCGAGCATGGTATTGCATGGTATTGGGCGAGCGTGTACTGGTTACTTCATTGTGCACATTCGTTTAATTTGGTGCAAAATTCGTTTTCACGACTCGTTCCGATCACTCAGTGGAGTATTTGAGCAAATCATTCGGCGATAGTGTACTGTTGCCAAAGAGTTTGTGCAGCTCCCACACTTCTCGGGATTACTCAGAACATTCGGAGTTCGGCCGTATATGTGTTCAGGCGTATTCGCGAGAAGTGCGGGACGGCATTTATTGATTAGGCCTAATACAAATCATTTTCATTTGCCTTCAACCTAGCGAGTTCTCTGCTGCGTCTATATGTTTAAACATTAGTTCGATAGGAAAAATATTAAAATTACAATTAAACAATCAGCAACAGCAATAAACTTTTTTAAGACTAAAAAACAGCTTATCGTACAAGAACTATACTGCCTACACCAGGGAAACAGTTCAACGGCTTGTGTTGACGATTCCATATGACAAAAAAACTCAAGAAGCTTAATGTAATCATTTACAATTTGTTAAGGGTGTTTGGCCGCTAGGCTAGTCTGGCAGTGAGGAGCAGTAGTTCTACAAGTCGCCACCGCGCGCCGCTAGGAAGACAACTCGCCCAGTGCTGTGAGCACAGCAGTCTACTATACACAGTCGCGCAGCTCAGTTGCGAAAGTTGTCCGCCTGGCCGCGGCGAGCGATGCGAGCGCCCCTAGCGGCTCGCAAGCTCAAGCGCTAGTTCACTCTATTTGCTTATATGGCAACAAACCGTTCTTCTTGTTTAATTTAATAAAAATGTTTGATAAATAATATTTCTGCGTTAATGTAACATTATTCGTCGTCCTCTTATGATATTATAAAAGTATTTCATCAGTTAATAATAATAAATAGACTAAATTTAGACCAGGGAATAGTTTAATGCATCTTACGACAATCTGTCAACAATAAATATTTGTTATAAATCATTGTGCAATTTACAGTTTGACCTTAGATGTTTAATTGTAAAATATATTATTTATTTAGTGAATTTCCTTTGGAAAGTGAACTATTAGCATAACCCGCACGGTGAAACTCAAGCCCGGGACCACCATAGAAGTTCCTAACGTGACCCCCTGAACACGTTTTGGGGGGTCGTTCAAAATTATATATATATATATATATATATATATATATACAGAGAGAGAGAGAGAGAGAGAGAGAGAGAGAGAGAGAGAGAGAGAGAGAGACTACTCAGATGTAAAACCAGTGCATGTAGGATGATGGGAATTAGTGAGGCGAAAGTTTTAAGCCCTCTCTCGTCATTCTAGCATAAATATTTACCGAGTTATTAAAGGAAATGTGTATCGACTAAACACAGTACGTTGTATTATGTGGGTTTTACACTAGAAAAGCCTGTTATTCCTTTGTTAGAGTACTTTTATCATTCCCAGCAACCTCACGCCTACTTTCAAGCCTGTTTGGACCTTCTCCTAACCTTATAATGCACAAAATTGTAATCCCAGCTTTGCAAGTAAATGAAACCAGGAGTATCAGAACAGCCAAAAAATCAATGTTTTCAGATTTCAATAAAAATTGGACAAATGTATGTGTTTACACTTATTTTTAGTTTTACAAGTTGTTATGTGGAAATTCACTTCCTACACGTCAGCGTGCTGCGTGCGAACTCGTTTGAATGCAAAGTTTAATTTGTAAATTTGTATCTTGTATCTGAAATAAATTCGTATTTTCCCTAAGAGATTTTACAAGACACAACGTTGGACAACGTCTGAGACAGAAAAAGCAGAGTTATCCATTCGATTTTTAAGTTGCTAATTCTTAAGATTCTAAAAAGTTCTTTGAAGTGCATAAATGTTAACCATGCAAATCTTCTTTGGTAGAAGAAAATTACAGTATTAATGATGAAAGTATAACAAATTGTACATAATATTGAACACACAATTGTTTTGGTCGACGTCAAATCTTGATTACTAATTTGTAAACGTTGAATTTTTAATTTTCTTTCCTGTTGTCAGGATATGAATTTGTGTCTTATTAAACTTGTTTTGAAACTCAAATTTTGTTACACCTTAAAATTTACAAATGAACCTTTGCGTTTAAAGAAAATAAAATGCAATAATATCTTACATTTAAACATTTAGGGTGTTAACATGCACATTGTACAATGATTTTTAACAAATGAAAGACAGAATGTCAGAATGTCGTAATTCATTAAAACCCCAGCGTCTAAATTTAGTATCTTTTGTATTACCAACTTATGCGATAATATGCGAACTTATAATACTTTGAAATCTTCATCATCTCATTATAGGACGGCAAACAAGTTACATTAATATGGCAATATTAATTAATAAACATTTTTATTAAATTAAAACCAGAAGAACTCTTTGTTGCCATTGAAGGCAATAGGGTAAAATAGCGCTTGAGCTTGCGAGCCGCTTGGAGCGCTAGGGTCGCTCGCGCGGACATCTCGACACACGAGTAAGCTGCGGGACTGTGTATAGTAGACTGTGGCTGTGAGTGTGTGTGATCTGGCTGGGGGGAGAGAGGAGCGTGTTCTCCTCATTTCTCCCCCTCCCCGCACGCAGCACTGTCTTTCCGTCTACTCGTTCTTTGTCGGTCCGGGGCGCACGGCCCGCGGCTCGACTGGTTGACTAGGGTTGGGTTGCTTACTATTTTCCACTGATGTGCCTTTCAATGTCGCCGACAACTCATCTTAAATATATGATTATTTTGAGCGTTCACTGGTTGACTAGGGTTGGGTTGCTTACTATTTTCCACTGATGTGCCTTTCAATGTCGCCGACAACTCATCTTAAATATATGATTATTTTGAGCGTTCACTTTATAGTTTTGATGAGTAAATTTCTTGTAGTCTATACAGATTTTATCATTAAAAGGTTTGACACAGTTGTGAGCACATTTAAATACAGTGGAACTCGGATATTTAGAATCTCAAGGGACCGCGGTAATAACATTCGAACTATCCAAAAAATTGAATTTTAATTACCGGTTTAGAGGTTAGAATTATACCGGTTTAGAGGCCCAAATAAGCTAGGATAGCTTTACTGTATTAAAAACTAATAAAATTATTATTTTAAAAACATTAATTATAAATATAAAATGGTTTTTAATTTTAAGAATTACAATTTAACAAATTTCTTTACTCATAATACATTGATCATATTAATTTCTTAAAATACTGTATTAAATAAATGTGCAGGGTGTCCCCGAACTATTCCATAACAATTTTCCATAAGTATACAACTGGGATATTTTACTCCAATCACCAACATCCTAACCTTTGTTATATGTAAGTTTTCGCTATTTTTGTAATTTAGAATCCGTTTGTTAAAGTTACAGAAGAATTTGTTACTTACTGTTACAAAGTAAAATTCAGGCACGATCAGGGCGGATCCAGGGAGTCACATTGGGTGGGGGGAAATACCCGCGTTTTTTTGGGGAGGGGGTGTATAGAATACCCCTCAGGGGTGGGGGGTCCGGGAGTCCTCCCCTGGAAATTTGATAAAAATCCATATCAATAATAATTTCATCGGCCGTAAAAAATATCCGAACACGTTTTATTGACCAATATGTGTGTTATCGGCCTAAAAAGACGACTGCCTTGAATTCATGGATCAAAATCAGCACTGGTTTTACCGGTTTGACCGGTTTTTTTCGGATAAAAAATTGCAATTTGACCTCAATTCATGGTCGCCGTAACTTTTAAACCGAAAACGACAAGTAGGCCTAAACGTTGTTTATCGGCCAAGGGAAACCGCAATAGTTTATACCCAAACCGTAATTTAAAGGCGGCCACACACTACCGGACCTTTGCCCGAATAAGACATCGGATCGAGCAGGGAGCAAGGCACAAAGGTAGCTAAATTCACTCCGAACTTCTTCCCGATCAAGACCCCGAACAAGACATCGGATCGGACAGATTGAGCGCGAAAACCACCGAGCGGGGTAAAAATGGTGGGGACGACGTTAGTTGCCGTTGTGCAAGTCGGCAGTGTACTTGTCTGTTGATTTCACCCACTTAACCCATGTCACCCACCTCCCCACGATTTAACCCACTTTTCTCCAAGCGTCATTCCTCTTCACTTTTGGTACTGAAGGATGGGTCAAGTACCACAAAACTGGCCTATTGTTGTACTTGGAAATAAACATCTAAGTTTTTACCTCAGACCACTCCATCGTGCAGACTACTTTACAAAACTAGTGAACTGGAAACTAAAATGACAACAGTCAAGACTGCAACCCTCACCGTCGTCGTATCACTAACGGCGGGGCTCGTGACAGCGCCGGCGCTTGGAGCAGCGTATGGAGGTACCACACACTACCGAACCCCAAACCAGACCCCGAACAAGACATCGGACCTATCTTTCATTGATCTTTCTTAAAAAAACCGCCTCGTGAGCGCTCGGTCTGATGTCTGGTCCGAAGTCTTGTTCGATGTCTGGTTCGGAGGCCCCATTAACTACAGGATTTTCTCCCTTCGACTCCAAATCCTGATCGGTCCGATGTTTTGTTCGGGAAAAAGTCCGGTAGTGTGTGGCTGTCTTAAAGGCTAACACGCCAGCGGAAGTATCAAAGTATGTAATTTTCGAAGTCGAAGATTTTACCAAAACTAAGATCGAAACACATTTTATCGGCCTAAAATAGCAATATATTTTCACTTTGCCGTCTAAAACGTCAATCGAGCCGCATTTTAGCCTGAAAACGGTCAAACTGGGTTTTTAGAGAAATTTACCGACCGGGCGTATGTAGTTATCAGCCAAAATCGGTATTTTTTTGCGATAAATTTACAGCATATTACCATTGACTATATACATGAGTCATAAACACGACCACAAATTTTGTTGTCGGCCAAAAAAATTGAATACAAACTGTATTTTATGCCGGAAATGTACTTAATCGCTCACAAACGGCAATCGGACCGCATTTTCTCGGTAATATATAAAGCCGGGTCGTGCTTTATATACCAAAACCGATGTCCGAAATGCATTTTAGGCCGTGTTTAAATTTTACCGCAACATGGTGTTCAAAAACACCAATATGACTGAATTTGTTGATATAGCAGACCACGTTTTATTGGCCTGAAGCGGCAAGCGCACAGCATATTATCCACGGAAATAGCAAAACAAAATAGGCAATTTCACAGCATTATATTTGCCAAAAACAACCGTTCCTCGCATTCTAAAGTCCGAAATCGACGGCCACAACGTGGTGTTTATTAACCGAAAATGATGACAGCCTCAATATATGCCAAAATTCACAATCTAACCGTGATTAATCGTAACAATTGACAATCGGACCTCATTTTCCCAGCGAAAAATGAAGCCCAATCCCGTTTTACAGGCCCGAACGACTACCGGAACGTATATTTTACGAATACAATCAGCGATTCGACCCCACTCTATCAACAATGAGCACCTATTGTTACTATTTACTGATTTAAAAACATATATACTCAAATCAAAAATATACAATGCTTGGAAAATAAATGGATTGTTTGGTTCTCTTTATTTATTTTCTAAAATATGTTAAAAAGTTATCAGTAAGGCTTCAGGAAATATTTTCAATATCAGTAGTTAAAGCATTTACTATGTCTGTTCAATTCTTATCTGTTATTAATTCGGTTGATTAATAGATTTGAATATAGTACATTTTCAGTGAAAAATACTCATATTTTATCTTTGTTTACTCCAAACTGAATTGAGATGGAATTGGAAATGCTTACTTATAGCAATACAAAACGAGTTCGCACGCAGCACGCTGACGTGAGGGAAGTGAATTTCCACATACAAAACTTTTCAAACTCAAAATCAGTGTAAATTTTTTTAAGTAACACTTTAATTATACTCCATGGATGTGACTCTTCTCACGGTGCGACTCAGGGGAGAAACGATGGACTATGGCGTCACTGCTCACAAGCATGACGTCGTAGTTTTCAAGTGGATTCACTTGTTGCACAATTTATTCACTGACTCACAAGTTTGCAATTGCATTGCATTTGCTATCTGGCATTTGTTTGGCGTTAGTTAGGGATTTATTTATTAGAGAGTTAGTACAAATGGTTGTGAAGTATCCTACATTAAAATCAGTCAGCAAGTCTAATTTAATTTATTAAAAACTCCTTCCCTAACTGATTTTTTACATAGGCCCAGAAAATAAAAAAACCTATTATAAATTTTTGTTCAACCCACACATGTTGCTGTAATGTTTACCTTACATTGATTCCTAAAATGCACTTATAGATCTAAATGCTTATGTTAACTGCAGAACAGTTTTACTGTTAATGACCAACAGTTAAGCTTGGTCAATTTAACATAATAGGCTAATAAGTTACACATTATTGTGATGTTTATTTATGTATGTTATCCACAATGTCGGAAGTTTGACTATTTGGTATTTAAAAATTATATAGAGTACCATTATTTACAACACGCAACAGCAGTTAGGCTACCGGTAGGTTAGTTTATCATAAATATTTCAACCACATTTGTGTTCTTGAGTTCCGCTTGTCCCGACACCATCAATTATTTTAGCGAATTTCCCCTATAGGGAAGAAGCTATTACCGTAGGTCTCATGGTAAGACTTAAGCCCGAGACCATGATAACTTTTCATTTTGAGGTCCCCAGATGCCAAAAACACCATTCGTTCAAATTTTTTTTTATGTATATATATATGTGTCCGTAAGCACGATAACTCTCGTAAAAAAGGTCCGATCTTAATTAAATTTGGTACAAATTTGTAAAGTACCATTTGTTTGAACGAGTTCGAAAACCAAATGAATCACACCATCCGAAGGGGGGTTTTGGGGGGGTTTTGTACCCCAAAAATGTGTTTTTTGGGGTTTTCACATGTAATTTTAATTTAAATCTAATTTTAATTCATACCATTGAATTCAGCTTAAAAAAACAAACAATTTGGTATTTTGATCATTGCTCTACGTTAATTTGTTACCGAGATATTGAAAGTGCTAAACACAGTACGTTGTCTAATGTTATTCTTATGGAGAAAAAGAAAAATTGTATATCTCGCTTATTTATGAACATAAACTGGCAAAATTTGGTATATGGCTTGATCTGGTTGTGGTTTATTGTTGTTTGCACAAAAAAACAATTTTTCGCCTATGGTTCCTGTAGCAGCAAACCTAGGTACTTGGTCCCCATGTTATTCTTATGGAAAATACTTAAAATGTTATATATCGCTTATTTATGAATGTATATGGATGAAACTTGGTATGTGACTTCACTGAAATGAGTTCTATTGATATTTGCATAAAAACCCATTATTTTGTGTGCCTTGTTGCAGCAAACCTGCGTACTCATCCCCAATGTTATTCTTATGGAGAATAATAAATATTTTAAATATCGCTTGTTTGTGAATACATTTCTTATGAATCCTGTTAAGTGTTTTAATGTGTTATGTTATATATTCATTGGAAATTCGCTGAGTATGCAGGTTTACTGCAACGGGGGTATTTATTTTTATTAAGATAAACTAACCCAGAGTTCTAACCGTCACAGCAGACATGAATAAGTGGTACCCTGTACTATCCGTTAAGTACCAATATATTTATGATAGACTGGCAGAGCCTAGAATAAGTGTCACACTGCACCATACAAATTACCTTCAAAACATATTAATTTATCTGGTCACTCATATAATACAGAATAATTATAATTGAAGGTACCTATGTAATAAAATACATGAATGGACAAAACTGAGCGACTCATGTATATAGTCAGTGCCTAAAGCCTATTCTGACAGTCAGAGACTGTGATCTGTGATGTCAGTTCAAACAGCAGCAGACGGCACATGCCTAAAAGAAGAAAACTACGACGTCATGCTTGTGAGCAGTGACGTCATAGTCGTCCAGCGTTTCTCCTCTGAGTCGCTCCGCTCTTCTCAACCGTTACGACTCGTTTCTGCCGTAAACACAGTATTCCCGCCATAACTAATAACAACATTGTGGTTTTTAGCTCTGATACGGTATTAATTATAAGAGCAGTGGCGAAAAAGTATTCTTTGTCTAAATCGACCATAAGTGATCATGTCCGTGGAAAATATAATGGGCCCCTTGTTTCTAACTGTCTTTTAAACGTCTTTTCCCCTAATGGTTCTTTGTTTAGTTTCATTTTAGTTGCAAAGAATAAACAGCTGAAACGTGACGTAAGAATACCCTTTTTTCATCCCCAACCCATAACAATTTTGTATTTATTTCACTTTTAAGCCTTTGTTTGGTGCAAAGGCATCTGCAGACCTCAAAACACCGTCCAACTATGGGAAGAAGAGATTACTTTATACGTTATAACGTTAGTTAGGTGGATGTCCGGTTCAAGACCGTATGTGGAGGTTAACCCGGACACTTTTATTTATTTTTAGCGAATTTACCCTTTAGGGATTAGCGAATTTCTCCCATAGGGAAGAAGCTAATACCGTAGTCGTCATGGTAAGACCTAGGCCCGGGACCATGATAGCTTTTTATTTTGAGGTCCCCAGATGCTAAAAAACACCATTCTTTCAAAACTGTATATATATATATATATATATATATATATATTTGTCCGTGAGCACGATAACTCTCGTAAAAATAGTCTGGTTTTGACGAAATTTGGGATAATTGTTTAAAGCAGCATTTATGACTTTAATTTAAAAAACCAGACAGATCGACCTATCCGAAGGGGTATTTTTTTTGGGGGGGGGTGTTTGTACCCTAAAAATAAGTTGTTTTAGTTTTTTACAAATAATCGTTGAAAAAGTCAAATTTTAGTTTTTCCCATTGGAATCAGCTTAAAAATACGCACAATTTGGTGTTTTTATCATTGCTCTACGTCAAATGGTTACAGAGATATTGAAAGTGCTAAAGACAGTACGTTGTCCGATTTTATTCTAATGGAGAATAAGAAAAATTGTATATCTCGCTTATTTATGAACTTTCCTGATGAAACTTGGTATATTGCTTCATATCGTTGTGGTATATTGATATTTACACTAAGAAACATTTTTCGGCTGATAGTTCCCGTAGCAGCAAACCTACGTACTCAGCTTCCATTTTATTCTTGTGGAGAATAAGTAACGTGTTATCTCCCTTAATTATGAACATAAATTAATAAAATTTGGTATGTGGCTTTACCTTCTTGAGTTATATTGATATTTGTATAAAACCCCATTTGTTGTGTTACTTGCTTCAGCAACCCTGCATACTCAGCCGCCATGTTATTCTTATGGAGAATAATAAAAATGTTATATATCGCTTATTTAGGAATGTATATGGATGAAACTTGGTACGGTATGTGACTTGACTTAGATGAGTTCTATTGATATTTGTATAAAAATCCATTATTTTTTGTTCCTTTTTGCAGCAAACCTGCGTACTCATCCCTAATGTTATTCTTATGGAGAATAATGAATATTTTAAATATCGCTTATTTATGATTATATTTCTTATGAATTCTGGTAAGAGGCTTAATGTAATATTAAGACATATATATTCATTGGAAATTCGCTGAGTACGCAGGTTTGCTGCGACGGGGGTGTTTTAGATTTCAGTTTTATTCGATCTCAAAAGATATTGTCTTATAATTTGTCCAGCTAATAAATGTTGATTCCACTAATCATGTTTTTCATCTTAAACATGTTTTGTCGGGAACAACCATTGTAAGGGATTTATGGAAATCACACTAAGCACTGATAAGAATATCCGGTCTTTTAGTCCCCCAATAATGTGTTATGGTTTGAGCAAATTTGAGGAGCCGTTAAAACAAAACATTTTGTCAATAAGAATAACATGGCGGCTTTTTATGCCACTGGGCAGAGTCCTGAGGTCTTGAGGAAAAACAAAAAAGTACCTATCTGCAATTTGTTGATCCTCTACAACATTATGGTCCAGAGCAGTTTTGAGTAGGCGTTTTCAAAATCCCCTGGGACATACACGTAAATGCACAACTATTACATTATAAGTATAGACTTTTCTCAATATAAAATACTTTTAGCTCCCGAAACAGCCCGATTAACATAAAAAAAATTCTTTACGTAAATCTATTAGCTAAAACTACTGTGCCAATTTTAACTGTTTTAGTATTAAATTAAAGGTTTTGGCCTGCAGTTTGTCATAATTACATTTCTTTTCTTTTTAGGTGTTTTTTAACGCACAATGTTTGCGTTTATTATTCCCATAACAAATATTGTTCAACTTTCAATAAATCACTTACGGTACATTACTAGCAAAATCTATTAAATATAATGCTTATATAGGTTATAATAGCTTAACCTATATAACTTATAATAGGTTTTGACATACACTAATGTAATCAATATCTTTGTTTAGTTTAGATGTGTTGTTTCTAATAATAAATTAATTTTAATTTTTGGCTCTCATAAGAGCACATGTTCAAATATCAACTACATTCCTTTTGTAAATCCACTAACAAAAACTAAAGGACCGATTAAAATAGTTTTGATCTGAAATTGATGCTCCTGTCCTATAGAGATTGCTACTTTCATTTCCAGAAAACATGTTTTTCTCAGTGAAAAATTACTTTTCATGTTTAACAAGTAAAAGAGATGCTCCTGTTTAACATTTTGATCAAATTTTGTTGAACTATTTACCAGAAATTGGAATTATATATGTGTTAATGGACTGTGCAGGACTTGTCCTTCCAGGCCGATTATGAAATTTGTTTACTAAGTTTTCTCTAACTTTTTGCTTATGTGTGAACTAATACAATATATTTAAAAATGGAAGGAAACGTCGTTCCTATCTTGTATAATAAATTTTGTTTCCCCCCATAATCCCCCCATAATTTTTCATAAAAATATATTCACAAATAAGCGATGTATACAATTTTAATTATTCTCCATAAGAAAAAAATTGGGGCTGAGTACGCAGGTTTGCTGCAACAAGGAAAACAAAAAAAGGATTTTTATGCTAATATCAATATAACTCAACTAGGTGAAGTCATATACCAGATTTGATTAATTTATGTTCATAATTAAGGGAGACATGGCATTTAATTATTATCCATTAGAATAACATGGGGCTGATTACGCAGGTTTGCTGCTACGGGTGCCTTTGGCAAAAACAAATTTTTTTGAGCAAATATGAACCACAACCAGATGAAGCCATATACCAAGTTTCGTCAGTATACGTTCATAAATAAGCGAGATATAAAATTTTACTTTTCCTCCATAATAATAACATTAGACAACGTACTGTGTTTAGTACTTTCAATATCTCGGTAACCAATTGACGTAGAGAAATGATGAAAATACCAAATTGTGTGTTTTTTAAGCTGAATCCAATGATAAAAACTAAAATTTGATTTTTTCAAAAATTACATGTAAAAAATTCAAAAAACCCATTTTTGGGGTACAAAACCCCCCCCCCAAAATACCCCTTCGGATAGAGTGATCTGGCTGGTTTTCGAACTTAGTCATAAATGTTGCTTTACACGTTTATACCAAATTTCATCAAAATCGCATCATTTTTACGAGAGTTATCGTGCTCACGGACTTATATATATATACATATATATATACCTCAAAATTAAAAGTTATCATGGTCCCGGGCCTAGGTCTTACCGTGCCGACTACGGTAATAGCTTCTTCCCTATAGGGGAAATTCGCTAAAAAATAGTTTGAATTGCCATTCAAGTACTCTTTTTATTTCCAAAATGAGAGTTTCCATTCAAGTAGCTTTTTATTTCTATAATCAACATATGTATATGCCTTTCAAGTATGTTTACAGCTGCTTGGTGTAACTAACTGAACTTAGATAAAATCAATAGGAACTTTGAAGGCCTGTGGGGCAGAGCTCTTAGGTCGGATTAAAATTTTTCTTTTATAAGAACCTTGTCCTGACATAAACGAACTCAACAAGAAATAATTATTCAATTTGGTCCACGAATTCTCAAGTAATGGCGTGGCCAAGGGAAATAGGGATCCATTTCAGCGAATTTCCCATATAGGGAAGAGGCTATTACCGTAGTCGGCATGGCAAGACCTAGGCCCATGACCATGATAACTTTTCATTTTGAGGTCCCCAGATGGCAAAAACACCATTCTTTCAAAAACTGTATATATATATATATATATATATATATATATGTGTGTGTGTGTGTGTGTGTGTCCGTGAGCACGATAACTGTCGTAAAATTAATCCGATTTTGACAAAATTTGGTATAAACGTGTAAAGCAGCATTTATGACTTTAAGTTAGAAAACCAGACGGATCGACCTATCCGAAGAGGTATTTTGGGGGGGGGGGGGTTTGTATCCCAAAAGTGGGTTTTTTGAGCTTTTTTCATATAATTGTTGAAAAAGTCAAATTTTAGTTTTTTTCCATTGGAATCAGCTTAGAAAGACGCACAATTTAGTGTTTTGATCATTGCTCTACGTCAAATGGTTTCAGAGATATCGAAAGTGCTAAACCCAGTATGTTGTCCAATGTTATTCTTACGGAGAATAAGATAAATTGTATATCTCGCTTATTTATATACTTTTGCTGATGAAACTTGGTATATTACTTCATATCGTTGTGGTCTATTGATATTTGCACTAAAAAACATTTTTCGGCCGATAGTTCCTGTAGCAGCAAACCTGTGTACTCAGTCCCATGTTATTCTTATGCAGAATAAGTAACATGTTATCCCCCTTAATTATAAACATAAATTATTCACATTTGGTATGTGGCTTTACCTACTTGAGTTATATTGATATTTGTGTAAAACCCCATTTTTGGAGTTCCTTGCTTCAGCAAACCTGCACACTCAGCCGCCATGTTATTCTTATGGAGAATAATTAAAATGTCATAAATCGTTTATTTATGAATGTATATTGATGAAACTTGATATGTGGCTTTATGTGACATTAAGATACATATATATGCATATTTATGCATTGGAAATTTGCTGAGTACGCAGGTTTGCTGCTACGGGGATATTTATATATTAAGATGTATACAAAATCTTGGACCTTGACACAATGAATCGTGGATTCTAAGAAGTGGGTCAAAGAGTTTTAATTTCTTCCTAGATTATATTTAACATAAGATACTACTTTTCTTTTCTTTTTAAAATGAGGCAATTTATTCTTCTTAAAAAAATGGAATGATTTAAGCCTTATTGTTTTTTAAGTTCTGCATTTATAGGTTGCCTATGTATTTGAACAACCGTATCAAGCTACAATAACAATGGGAGGCCTGGGGGGCACAGCCCCCTTCCCCCCAGTAAGGTTAATGTGTTACATTAAAACCTCTGGATTAGAGTTTAAAATATTTTGGCATTCAAAACCAATTGACTGATTTTAAAACGTATTGTTCATAAAGTTCTGTACTTATACTTATAGATTTTTACAGCAATATTAAGCTACAATAAAATAAATATCCTGATGGGTCCTCCAGTGGAACCAAAGTGTAAATAACTACTTTTAAACCACGTGCTCTCACTGATTGGGGACCTTTATTGCCGCCAACATATTATATTTTATCAAAATCTTCAGCTAATATTATTATGAGGGCCTAGATGATACAGCCCTCAGTGTGACTGAGGGGTGAGTAACTACTTCATATGCACTTTGTCTGACTGATTGACAGGTTTCAGGCCTCATTGTTTGTCATGTTCTGGATTTGTATGTCATTGTCAAGCTGCAGTTATAATGGAGGGCCCATGTGGTATATTGTCAGTTGAAACATTTTTTTTTTTTTTACGCGATCACTCAATCCTTATATGCGATGTAAGAGCGTACTCCTAGTTAAAGTAATCCGAACGTCGCATTTCTACTAACTACAGTATAGACACTGGACGCCAATGTTTAAAGCGTAGCACCTTTTGAAGCGAGTTTTTCGGCTGGACAGTGCTGCGCCCTGGACGGAATAGGAACTACTCGCAGGGATGGGTAAAACCACCAATTCCCCGCAACAGTTGTAGTAGTTGCAGTTGCAAGCAGACAACGGTTGCAAAGTACCGTTGCGCTGCAACTGCTCAGTACATCGTTACAGAACAGAACTGTGAAGTAGTACCATACTGTGGTTAGTCTATGACTATATAGTACCATTATAGTACAGTTGTCCAGTTGGAAGTTGTGTTCAAAACTCTGCACGCAGTACAAAAGCGTAGCCAGGGGGTGTGAAATTCTCATAAAATTACATTTTTAACAATGAATAACAAAGGCTACTTTAACCTCCTTAATAAACCTCAGTGTTGCTGCCTTGCTAGTTATAGTTTATCGAGCGAGTGAGCGAGGTTAGTTGGTATTTAGTTAATATCTGTTACATCCTTATAAACCTTTCCCTTGGTTCAGCACCTCCCAAAATTAAATCCTGGCTACGCCCTCGCGTCGTTGTGATATGTTCAGTTCAGTTGCAGACTACGGTTGTAAAGTACAGTTTTGTGGCAACTGCCCCGTAACACGTTGGAGTAAAATTGTGGTGCAATACAGTACTCATCATTACTAAACTCTACCGGTTGCAGTAAATACATTCAACACTTTTGATTCTTTCCACTTGTTTCATGCAACTTATTCTTATTTATTCTGCACTGAACAACTGCTTGGTGGGCAGATTAATTCCTAGATCCTTACTCTATTAATATAAAAGTACCTGGGGGCCGAGCTTTGCTCGGGGGAAGGCCAGTCAGTTTGTTTAGATGACTTGGAGTAATATTTCACCACTTCCCCCTACTGATAATCAGATTTGTATAACTCATTATTTGCCTCTTTTCTACATTTTTAAGGTCACTTCAGTTGTTATTTATAGCTCAATGTCCCTTTGATTTAATTTACTACTCTATTTATGTAATATTCACTCAAATCTTATAATCTCTGCTCTCAGGAAACCACATGTTAATAAGCATCATATAAAACATGAGTATTACTTTGACAGTTCCCTGGTTGATTATGAACAGCTGTTGCAATTCTTTTGTTTTGATTTGAAACTCCATAAGCCCAATGCTATTTTTTTTAACTTTTTATTTTAGTTTTTTTACATTATTTGATTTTTACTGGGGGTGAGGCCTGTCTAGAACTTATTTTTATCCCAGAAATTAGTTATTTCAAACATCTGAAGGAAATCGTTGGAGCCGTTTTTGAGATCCATGTCGCAAGCAAGCAAGCAAACCTTACTCATATTAGAGTATAGGATAGGATAGGATAGGATAGGCCTAAATAACACAGCACTAAATTGAGTAAATACTATAAGCCTGAATGGTAATATTAAAAACATGTATTCTAGAATGAGGTGCTATTACTAATTCATTTTAGCAAATTTCCCCTATAGGGAAGAAGCTATTACCGTAGACTTGGTAGACATGGCAAGACTTAAGCCCGAGACCATGATAACTTTTTGCTTTGAGGTCCCCAGATGCCAAAAACACTATTCGTTCAAATTTATATGTATGTATATATATTTTTATTTATATATATATGTGTGTGTGTGTGTGTGTGTGTGTGTGTGTGTGTGTGTGTGTGTGTGTGTGTGTGTGTGTGTGTGTGTGTGTGTCCGTTACCGCGATAACTTTTGAAAGAAACGCCCGATTTTGATGAAATTACAAATGTGTAGAGTAACATTGATGACTTTAAGTTAAAAAACCAGATTGATCGGACTATGGGAAGGGGGTTTTACGAGGGTTTTCAATTTTCCAAAAATTAGTTTTTTGAATTTTCCCCCTATAATTTAAAAAACACTCAATTTTGGTTATAGCCATTTTATAGAGCTTAAAAAAACAAATAACTTAGTATTTTGAATCATTAACCTAGGTTTAGGGGTCCAAGTTAATCTTATGGGAAAAAGGTTTTTGGATTTTCCTCAGATAATTTTACTGAAAACTTGACATTTGCTGATACCAATCAGTTCAGCTCTACAAAACAATCATTTTGGTGTTTTAAGTGTTGTTCTACGTCCAACCGTTGCAGAGATATTCAAAGTGCTAAACACAGTACGTTGTCCAATGTTATCCTTATGGAGAATAAATAAAATTTTATATCTCGATTATTTATGAATGTATATTGATAAAACTTGGTATGTGGCTTCGCGTAGTACTGGTATATTGATATTTGCACACTAAATGGATTTTTTGTTGATTATCCCCATTGCAGCAAACCTGCATACTCGGCCCCCATATTATTCATATGGAGAATAAGTCAAGTTTTATATCTCCCTTAGTTATGAACCTGATTTAATAAAACTTGGTATGTAGCTTCACCTGGTTGAGTTATATTGATAATTGCAAAAATACACATTTTTTATCTTCCTCGTTGCAGCAAACCTGCGTACTCAGCTCTAATGTTATTCTTATGGAAAATAAATAAAATGCTATATATCACTTATTTATAAATAGATTTTTGTGAAACTTGGTAAGTGGCTCTATGTAGTAATGAGACACATATATATGCACTGTAAATTCGCTGAGTACGCATGTTTGCTGCGACGGGTGTATTATGTCTCAGATTGATTGATAAATAAATATATACTGTGATACATCTCAATATTATTATGAGGTGGTGTTAATAAAAACTTACTCAATGGTTAAATAGTTTTAATGAAACAATATCAACCACAAATTTTTTGTATGAAAAATAGATGGTACGGTAATTATTGGTAATGGGATGGATTAATTTATCATCTCCCAAACATAAACAAAACTGTGAAAACGCAGTAAACGTACATAGTTGTGGGAATACGTACATATGGAATTGTGGGAAAGTTTTCATATGTTACCTTGGGGGGATTGATAAAGCCTTAACACAAAATTTGAAGAGCAGTCTCTGTTTATATGCTGATGATGCTAATCTGGTAGCATCATCAGCAACCTCACAGGAAACAGAAAGGGTTGTTTTTAGTGAATTGGGAAACATTGGGAATTTTCTTAAAAACCACAATCTACTTCTAAATACAGAGAAAACTAATTTTGTAAATTTTAAAACCCCACAAAATCGAAAAAATGAAGACTTATTGATAAGCTATGAGTCAAACCTAATTGAAAAGAAGGATAGCATAAACTTTTTGGGCTTAACAATCGACCAACATATAAATTGGGATGAACATATACATAGGATTTTAGGTAAAATTAACTCCGGAGTTTATGCCTTGTCACAAATGAGTTATTACTGTGATGTAAAAACCTTGAAAAATTTATATTTTGCGCACGTTCATTCACACATCTCTTTTTGCATTGCCCTCTATGGGTCCACAAAAAAATCAATTTAGAGAGTATTCTAAAACAACAAAAAAAGCTATTAGAATCATGCTAAAACTGAAATATGATGATTCAGCAAAGGACCATTTTAAAACTTTAAAAATTCTTACGGTCTTCGGTCAATATATTTTTGAAACTATTCTTGCTGCAAGAAATGAAAAACTCAGTATATATATATTAACTCAATGAGGACTCATTCCTACAACACCAGAGGAAAAAATCAGTTTTCCCAGAGACATAAATTGAAATTTTTTGAAAAAACCAACATATATAGGAAATATTTATATAAAGCATATTCCAAAAAGTATATCAAAGGAAAATGGCTTAAAGTTTAAAAAAATGTTAAAAAAATATCTTATAAACAGGGCATTATATTCTTTTGATGAGCTTTCCACCCCTCTCTAATCTTAGTGAGTAAATGTATTCTTGTTTAGTTTAATATTGAAATGTATTATTTTGATGATGCATATCTTGACGCTATTTATTGTACAGCTTGTGCATAATGTAAATAAAGATTTGTGACTATGACTATGACTATCCATAGTTGCGAGATGTTTTGGAACTATAAGGCCATTTCACACCGGCGTAACGTTACGTTATGTGACAGGACGTGACAGACCTTTCAAAAGATAGCTCGCCGTCGTTTCAAATGGGGCAATTCACACTGCCGAAAAAACGTAACGCGTGGTCGGCGAACCAAACCAACTAATCGCAGAGGATCGCCCGGGGAGCGATCTTTTAGAAACGTACGCGGCGTCGCGTCGGTGGCCTCGTGCATGCGCACTGAGCCTCTTGTCCCTCTGCCCTATGTGTTCCGGGGCTGTCAATTTCAAGTATTTGACTGGGAAGAAGTTTATGGTGTACTGGGAAAAGACAATCCAGTATATATTTCAGTATTGTTTTACTTAACTACTTTGTTGTTTAGAAAACAAGTTTAACTCTCCTGTACATTTTCTAATATGAGGTACGGTATATGATAGTCTAAAAATCAGAATATAAAACTTTTTAAAGTAGACCTACATAATTTAATCTAAAATAATACTAGAACTAAGTATTTTTATTCGATGTCAAATTTGTTTGGGGTACCTAATAATTTGTTAACAGTCACTTTTTAATACCCTTTGTCTTTGATAATGTTGATTAACTTTGATCAAAAATAAAATTAAAATGCCCTTATCAATGGGATCACCTGTAAGCATAGTATACTGCAGCAAAATTATTTGTTTTTAAAACGTCTATAACAGATTTTTAAGCCTACATTTAGCACCATTTTTTTAAATGCAGTAAACGAAATATATATTCTTGAAAACGAAACCACTATGGTTTACAAGACATCCTCAAACCTTAAAAGTATGTATTCAGTGACTGACGAACTAGTCCGGAAGAAAACTGGAAAACTTAGTACCTCACGGACGTCGCTTGCGGTGTGAATTAGCCACGTGTTACGTTACGTTTCCGGACGTTATGTAACAGATCTCGGTGTGAAAAGGCCTTTAGTCAACAACGACGACGCCAACAACGAACGGTCCAAGGTAGCGTCGGCAGAGCCGCAACGTTTTGCAACTGAAACTGCCAGTATCGCACAACGGTTGCAGCCCACAACTGTCGTTTGCCCGCAACCGTTCTAATACAACGGTTGTCACTCGTTTGTCTCCGTCTCTCTTCGGCTTTCGGAACCGCTCGTTTATTTCCGTCTCCCTTCTTGAACTACGTTACCATCATCGATGGCAACGCCACCATACCAGGGCTACTCTTGAACTACGTCGGGAGCCAGATTAAAAGTGCTATGCAAAGGCCCATAAGGTGCAATGTGTATACTGTAGTTAGTCTATACTAAGACTGACTGATTCTTAAGCCAGGATCATGAAACAATATCTGATCACAATTTTATTATTATTATTATTATTACGGTAAATTGTAATAATATTGTGACATATGATTATCTATAATATTATAAAGAAGAGGTGGTTTCTGTCTGTCTGTCTGTCTGTCTGTCTGTCTGTCTGTCTGTCTGTCTGTCTGATGTTCCGGGTGAACGCAAAAACTACTTAACCGACTGGGCTGAAACTTTACACAAAGGTAGATCTTGAACCCATGCAACACATAGGCCTATTCACTTCCTTAAAATCCCCTCGGGCTACGCCCCGTGAACGTTCTAAGTTTCAATGTTTACATTTCATAAGAAAGTAAACATTCAGAAACTGTAATGCGAACAGCTGAGGGCACTTACATTTGACAGATTAAAGAGCAGAAGCAAGAACAACAGCTGTTTCAAGCTAACTAAAATGAAATTTGCATTGACTATAGAACGGGTAAGGAAAACCCCTGTGGGAAGAACGTGCGTACATCAAGTTTATATATATATATATTTATTTCAATATACCATATAATTAATCTATATATAAATAAAATTAGTTTTGTCTGTACATTGCTTGGAATTATGAAATTGTTGCATATTTTCACGTTTTACACCCTAGGGAAACCAAAACAAATCTTATCTCAATTCATGTCTGTCTGTCTGCCGGTAACGCTCAAAGACGTGTTTTTGTTCGCTTTTCACTGGAAAACGGGTGCACTGACATTAATGAAACTTTGTTTCTTTGTTCTATAAATGCGTGAGAAGGTTTTAGGGCACCATAAACTATAAACTGGCATACACCTTTTTAAAAATAATGGCGGCCGCTCAAAAACGTGATTTTGTGCGGTTTTGGTCATGTTTTGTTCGCTTTTCACAGGAAAACGGGTGCACCGATTTTTATGCAACTTTTTTTCTATGTTCTATATGTGCGTTAGAAGGTTTTAGGCTAATTGGATTTTTTAAATTACCTTAGGACACTGCCCCAAAGGGTTTTAAAGATCCTATGCTATTCTTATGGACAAAGCATTTATTTATATTGAACCAGATGATGGCATAGTTATTCTATAAATAGGTTTTTTAGTTCTTTTTTAAAACGTTGAGTGAAGATTGGTAATAAATAACATTAGTGGATATATGATCTAAATCTATATTTGTCAGACTCATGCATTCACTGACATGGTGATCACTTTATCTAAGAAACGACAAAGTCTATTGAAAATAAAATTTTGGATGGTGGTTCCCCTTATGCAGATTCACAATAAGAATACGTTTAAAAAAGTCCTATAGGGTTCTTCGTTAATTTACTTTTATAGCAATTTTATGAGTATTAGTACTTACTGAACCTTTGTAAGTTAATTTTCGGTAGGAACATAACTAATTCATCAGAAAAAAACGCAAGCCTATTCCTGTTACGAAAATTTGTAAGGGCTTCGCCCCCCGGAATTTCAAAATACAATATTTTAACAATCTTGCACATACTCTTGGACTGATGGATCTGAAATTCGGTAGGAATGTAGCTGATAGCTCAGTGCAGACATTTACCTACTCCAGACACAAATATACTCAATGACTCTGGCCCAATAGCCTTTAATATAAGTGCGTTAGTCATAACACACAAACTACTGAACCAGTAGAGCTGAAATTTGATGTCTTGAAGGAAATAAGAAACAACATCATGGGGAGTCACAGTGTTGTTCTCTGGAGATCTCACACAGACCCTTTGTCGTAAGTGAGACATTAGTGGACGAGTCTACGCCTCTCTAAAAATATATTTTATATAGCCGACCAGTGAGCGTCTGAACTTAACAGTAAATATGAAAATGTATTTTTAAGAAGATTAAGGGGTTGATCATTTTCTTATGCGCTTTTAAAAGTTTAGATTGGGACATTGAAAAACAAATTAAGGTTTCAGAATCATCTATCCTTCACTCGGCACTATCGATGAATCACAGGATTTATTGATTGACAGTTTGTTACACCGAGGTTCATAAACAGTTTAATCTGGAAAGTGCCTGGCTCTGTGATTGTGCCATCCTCACGTCCACCAATGAACAAGCAACAGAGATCAACACAAATGTAGGTCTATTCCAAAGGGAGGAATGGACATATACAATATTTATTACCATTTATTTAACCATGACCACTGTTAGAACAGTTCGTATATATTTATCTAAATTTATTTAAATAAACTCAAGTAGTCATATGTTTTTAAAACATATCATTTTTCCAAGTTTAAATTGTTTATTTACAATTATAATGAAAACAGGACCTGACAAGAATGGTGATTTTAAAAGTGGTTTGTCAATGTTTTTAAAGTTAAATGTTTCGTTACATTACTATTAATTTATTGGAATGTAAAGATTAATGTATCAAAGTATTTTAAATGTTAAATTAAACGGGGTTAATATTTTGTTGTACTTGAGTTCTTTTATTTCTAAAATCGAATCCAAAGTATTACGTGTACCGATTTGGAGTTCCAAAAACCACACCATTCACTACCCGACAGAGTTCCTCGACTTGACAACAGTACCCGAATTATCTGCCATAGTATATTTCGTTAACTTTAATTTAATTCTACTAAAAGTGTAAAATGTAATTTTAATATTGTAAAATTATGTGGGTTGTTAATATTAGCGAATTTCCCCTATAGGGAAGAAGCTATTACCGTAGGTCTCATGGTAAGACTTAAGCCCGAGACCATGATAACTTTTCATTTTGAGGTCCCCAGATGCCAAAAACACCATTCGTTCAAATTTGTATATATGTATATATATATATATATATATATATATATATTTATATATATATATGTGTCCGTAAGCACGATTACTCTCGTAAAAAAGGTCCGATCTTAATGAAATTTGGCACAAATGTGTAAAGTACCATTTATTTGAACAAGTTCGAAAACCAGATGAATCGCACCATCCGAAGGGGGGTTTTTGGGGGGTTTTGTACCCCAAAAATGTGTTTTTTGGGGTTTTCACAAGTAATTTTAATTTAAATCAAATTTTAATTTACACCATTGAATTCAGCTTAAAAAAACAAACAATTTGGTATTTTGATCATTGCTCTACGTCAATTGGTTACCGAGATATTGAAAGTGCTAAACACAGTACGTTGTCTAATGTTATTCTTATGGAGAAAAAGAAAAATTGTATATCTCGCTTATTTATGAACATAAACTGGCAAAATTTGGTATATGGCTTGATCTGGTTATGGTTTATTGTTGTTTGCACAAAAAAACAATTTTTCACCTATGGTTCCTGTAGCAGCAAACCTAGGTACTTGGTCTCCCATGTTATTCTTATGGAAAATACTTAAAATGTTATATATCGCTTATTTATGAATGTATATGGATGAAACTTGGTATGTGACTTCACTAAGATGAGTTCTATTGATATTTGCATAAAAACCCATTATTTTGTGTGCCTTGTTGCAGCAAACCTGCGTACTCATCCCCAATGTTATTCTTATGGAGAATAATTAATATTTTAAATATCGCTTGTTTGTGAATACATTTCTTATGAATCCTGTTAAGTGTTATGTTATATATTCATTGGAAATTCGCTGAGTATGCAGGTTTGCTGCGACGGGTGTATTTTTAGTTAATCTACCATTTATATACAACCCGTACGAAGGACGGGTACATCAGCTAGTATTATATATAACTAGCTGCCACTGAACCCAGTTTCTCCCGAAAATAAAACTGTGGTGTGTGCTGCTTTCTGTGGTTAACTTGTGGAAAAACTACAAGTCAAGATTAGATGTTTGAATTTTCATGAGCTTGTAATCTATCTATAATATTATAAAGAAGAGGTGGTTTCTGTCTGTCTGTCTGTCTGTCTGTCTGTCTGTCTGTCTGTCTGATGTTCCGGGTGAACGCAAAAACTACTTAACCGACTGGGCTGAAACTTTACACAAAGGTAGATCTTGAACCCATGCAACACATAGGCCTATTCACTTCCTTAAAATCCCCTCGGGCTACGCCCCGTGAACGTTCTAAGTTTCAATGTTTACATTTCATAAGAAAGTAAACATTCAGAAACTGTAATGCGAACAGCTGAGGGCACTGACATTTGACAGATTAAAGAGCAGAAACAAGAACAACAGCTGTTTCAAGCTAAATAAAATGAAATTTGCATTGACTATAGAACGGGTAAGGAAAACCCCTGTGCGAAGAACGTGTACATCAAGTATAAATATATATATATATATTTATTTCAATATACCGTATAGTTAATCTATATAAATAAAATTAGAGTTTTGTCTGTACATTGCTTGGAATTATGAAATTTTTGCATATTTTCACGTTTTACACCCTAGGGAAACCAAAACCAATCTTATCTCAATTTATGTCTGTCTGTCTGCCGGTAACGCTCAAGGACGGGTTTTTGTTCGCTTTTCACTGGAAAACGGGTGCAGTGACATTAATGAAACTTTGTTTCTTTGTTCTATATATGCGTGAGAAGGTTTTAGGGCACTATGAACTGGCATACGCCTTTTTAAAAAATAATGGCGGCCGCTCAAAAACGTGATTTTGTGCGGTTTAGGTCATGTTTTGTTCGCTTTTCACAGGAAAAAGGGTGCACCGATTTTTATGCAACTTTTTCTATGTTCTATATGTGCGTTAGAAGGTTTTAGACTAATTGTATTGTTTTAAATTACCTTAGGACACTGCCCCATAGGGTTTTAAAGATCCTATACCTACTATTCTTATGGACAAAGCATTTATTTATATTGAACCAGATGATGGCATAGTTATTCTATAAATAGGTTTTTTAGTTCTTTTTTAAAACGTTGAGTGAAGATTGGTAATAAATAACATTAGTGGATACATGATCTAAATCTATATTTGTCAGACTCATGCACTCACTGACATAGTGATCACTTTATCTAAGAAACGACAATGTCTATCGAAGAAAAGATTTTGGATGGTGGTTCCCCTTATGCTGATTCACAATAAGAATACGTTTAAAAAAGTCCTATAGGGTTCTTCGCTAATTTACTTTTATGGCAATTGTATGAGTATTAGTACTTTCTGAACCTTTGTAAGTTACATTTCGGTAGGAACATAACTAATTCATCAGAAAAAAACGCAGCCTATTCCTGTTACGAAAAAGTTTAAGGGCTTCGCCCCCCGGAATTTCAAAATACAATATTTTAACAATCTTGCACATACTCTTGGACTGATGGATCTGAAATTAGGTAGGAATGTAGCTGATAGCTCAGTGCAGACATTTACCTACTCCAGATACAAATATACTCAAGAACTCTGGCCCAATGGCCTTTAATATAAGCGTGTTAGTCATTACACACCAACTACTCAACCAGTAGAGCTCAAATTTGATGCCTTAAAGGAAATAAGAAACAACATCATGGGGAGTCACGGTGTTGTTCTCTGGAGATCTCACACAGACCCTTTGTCGTAAGTGAGATATGAGTGGACGAGACTACGCCTCTCTAAAAATATATTTTATGAAGCCGACCACTGAGCGTCTGAACTTAACAGTAAAATGAAAATGTATTTTTGAGAAGATTAAGGGGTTGAGCAGTTTTCTTATGCGCTTTTAAAAGTTGATATTGGGACATTGAAAAACAAATTAAGGTCTCAGAAACGTCTATCCTTCACTCGGCACTATCGATGAATCACAGGATTTATTGATTTACAGTTTGTTACACCGAGGTTCATAAACAGTTTAATCTGGAAAGTGCCTGGCTCTGGGATTGTGCCATCCTCACGTCCACCAATGAACAAGCAACTGGGATCAACACAAATGTAGGTCTATTCCAAAGGGAGGAACGAACATATGCAATATTTAATACCGTTCATTTAACCATGACCACTGTTAGAACAGTTCGTATATATTGATTTACATTTATTTAAATAAAATCAAGTAGTCATATGTTTTTAAAACATATGATTTTTCCAAGTTTAAATTGTTTATTTACAATTATAATGAAAACAGGACCTGGCAAGAATGGTGATTTTAAAAGTGGTTTGTCAATGTTTTTAAAGTTTAATGTTTCGTTACATTACTATTAATTTATTGGAATGAAAAGATTAATGTATTAAAGTATTTAAAATGTTAAATTAAAAAGGGTTAATATTTTGTTGTACTTGAATTCTTTTATTTCTAAAATCGAATCCAAAGTGTTACGTGTACCGATTTGGAGTAGCAAAATCCAACCCCTTCACTAACCGACAGAGTTCCTCGACTTAGCAACAGTACCCGAACTATCCTGCCATAGTATATTTCATTAACTTTAATTTAATCCTACTTTAAAAGTGTAAAATGTAATTTTAATATTGTAAAATTATGTGGGTTGTTAATATTTTTAGTTAATCTGCCATTTATATACAACCCGTACGAAGGACGGGTACATCAGCTAGTAATCCCAATATATGATTCCATAAAAACTCTGTATGTTTACAAACAAAGTATTTGACAGAAGCTAAGACAGATAAACAAATTACATATGATCAGCTGAAAGTAGATGTCATATTCAAATTGTAAACAGATCAACATATAAATCCTTTACCTATGGCCTTAAATGAGCAACGTACCATTCCAGTATCTATTATTTCTACAACCATATGTTTTATATCAAATAATTTTCATATTTAAATATTGTGTTATGTATTTATATATTTTTATAATTTTGAATTTGTAATTGTTCTTTGAGATTGATAATTATTATTTCTATTCTAAATTTATATCATTGATAATATTTAATAGCGTGTACAAATAATGTGCAAACTTCATATAGTGATATATACAGCAAGGATGGCCAAGCCATGATCACTATGCCATTGAATGAAACAATTCCACAGATGGGTATAAACCAATTTAATTAAAAAAAAACAAATATGGGTATTGTTGTGAAACTTGAGGATCAAAAGATAGATCACGAAATTTAGTCCAGAAATAAAAAAAAAATTCAAGAAGATGAACACAACCAAAGAAGCCTAAATGGATGAAAATAGACGAAAGGAGCATGTTTGTTAATACTAACAGACAACTGAGGTGAGAATTTTCCAATTAAATTAACCTCTTCAAAAAAACTTCAAACCAACATCAAGTTTTTAAAGCCTAGCTTCAATTATGAACATTTCTTGACAATTTAACAACAAACTTTCTAAGTTTATGCATTAACGATTACAAAATCTGATCTTATTAATTTTTTATACATGATATACTGTATTAATATGTTATTCGAACAATTTAAATGTTCGGCGGCAAAGAACCACCCTTGATGACGAATCCCTATGCAACCCTGAGAACAAACTAGTCGGAGCAAACTTATAATAAATATCAACCCTGCATAATACTCAATAGATTGTATAATAAATACTAATGTCAAATCTATGTTTTTTTTGTTCTGAAAAGTAAGTTATTATAAAATGGCGCCCAACGCGTAGCCGATATAATTATTCAAGCCTTCAACATTATTGACTTTGCCGAAGGACTTTTACTTTGTATTTTCAGCAATCTCAAAGAATAAGAGGGTAATAAAATAATAATTGAATCGAACATAAAATGGAATTATTTATTTATTCATGTGTATTATATGTATGTTACTTAAGAATAAAAGGTAATACTGATAAGTAAGTTAAGAATTGATAAACTTAAGATAGACTAATATAAATAATAATTGAATAACCTTTAAATATAAATATGGCGGAAACGAACATCAACGAATATAATTTGAGAGAAAAACCTAAAAAATCTCGAAAAGGTAGGGAACAGTCGGGAGATAGGACTAAACCAACAGATGCAGACGAGTTAACAGAGGAGAATAGGGACTTGATATCGAGTAGCCGTGAAGAACTTAACTTGATGACTGACGATACAATGACTGACGCAGTAATCACTAATACTGAAAATGAACCTGAACTGAACCAAGACGAGACAAGTAGGGACTTAGACCACGGTGATTTTATAAATAACCCTAATAAAATCGTGACGAATCAACCAGTTTGCAACATTTCATAAATTTGTTTATAAATATGTATGTAAATAAAACAATAAATATAGCCTACCATCACAACACTCATAAGTAATATCCATTTCACACCCCATGTAGTCAAGTTGTCACACCATTGTCCAATAGGCCTATATAAATATATAGATCAAACAGATTACAAGTACCCCAATAGCCTAGTTAAAATATTGGAGTAGCCTATATATACATATTAAGTAAGAATAACAGCCTATCTGAGATATTAATAATGTATGTTATTTCAAACACAAGCTAAAATAAACTTAATATATATAAAATAATAAAATCTCAAATCTCAAATTTTGAGTAACTATAATTTTATACAGTACCATAAATCTGTGTAGTGAAAAGTGCCATTAGTGACTACATTATCTAGAAAAACATGAAATACATTGTTACCCTGGACCACATGTGAGATGATGAAGAGGATGTTTTTTTGAGGTCTTACCAATTATGAAGCCTGAGTGACTAGATGTTTTTCTATGGGTCTCATTCCCAAATTCAAAATAAATCCCTTTAAAACAGTAAATTAGACACTAAAAGTCTAATTAGAAATAGGAGAAGATCTGGGACTATCGAATTATACTCCTTTTTAACAGGCCAAGAAGAGATAGTACCTAGAGAAGAAATTCAATTTGGTAATATGCATCCAATTTTACCTAGCCCATTTTTGATCTTCAAGGACTGAGCCACCTTCAGTTCACGGGGTGGACTGAGTAGTTCCAGCAACTGATAGACATTTCTAAAAAAATTGAATTTTATTTCGAAAACCTAAGAGTTGATTAATATCATAAAGACTTTGAACATTAAATGGAGTTTAGGCCAACATGTGCTCATAAACAAAATTGTTATCCATCCTAATCCAATCAATCCTATTATAACCTTTTTCGCTTAAGACTTACCATCAAAGGCCAAGATCAAAATGTTAATTAGAAGAGATTTTTATATAATTATTTACAAGGATTTGTGAGAGAGAGAGAGAAACCCCGGCACGAACCTCATTCCCTGGGATTATCTGTCAAATTTTCAATACCGATTGTAGCTGAGGACATTGTTATTATATATTAATAAAAATAAGATTAGGACCCACCCCATGTTTTGTAAATATATTTGTAAAACCCTTAGATTTGCCAATGATACACAGTGTAAATATACCGAATAAACTAGTTTCGTTATTATTGTATTTTGAGTGGTCATTTTAGAAGGTAGTCAGTTTACAAGTTGACGCAAACGGACCGATTTTTACTATGCTACAACAAATTAATCCAAAACTTAACCAACAACTTGACGAAACTCAAGAACAAAATAGGGAGATTAATAACAAACTCAATGTAAATAACGAAAAACTTAATGAAACCCAAAAACAAATCGAGCAGGGACACGATCAAATCTTACAAGAAGTTAGGGCCGAAATCACCAATATTAAATCTGAAATGCAAGAAGAAACGAAGCGACAGATATAACTCAACAACAACATCATTATGACGGCAGTAGAAAATAGGGTAAATGATTTTGAACAAAACATAAGTGATAAACAATAAACCAACGCATAAAAACCTTGAAAAATTTATATTTTGCGCACGTTCATTCACACATCTCTTTTTGCATTGCCCTCTATGGGTCCACAAAAAAAATCAAAACAGAACAAAACCCCAAAATAAAAATCAATCAATCAATTAATCAATTTATTAATTTGTATTAATGTTGTATGTAAAACCGAATGTATAAAGGAGGCTGTTGAAATTTGACAACATTTCAATCAAATAAATAATTACAGCATTGATCAATGTATTGAAGCTAACCAAGCGAACCTAAACGAAATAATGAAAATTAACGAAAACAATGAAGCCAAATTTGTGAACTTAAATTCCGAAATTAGACAAATCAAACAGACTACCGACCAACACGAGACGATAATACAGCAAGTTAGAAATGCTACCGAGATATTAAAGGGAAAGTTAAATCATTTTTATGAAAACGAGATAACATTCGGTAATCAACCTAGAATTTATATTACTTGTCCAAACAATGACGTGAAACGTTACCTAAATTTAGTGGTAAAGAAAGAAATCCAATTGAATTCCGACAGAAAATGAAAAGATATAAAGAAAAAGTTGAGAAAAGAAGATGTAATACTGAAAACAATTATGAAGACTTATTGGAATATATGCTTATTGACAACGCAGCAAGGTGGTGGCAAGTTGTTCGGAAGATGTAGTCAAGAATGAATTTGAAAAACGATTCCTAGATAAATATTGAAATGCTGAAATACAACGAGGTATAAAAAGAAGAATGGAACTGGAAACTTATCGGCCACATGGGAAATCAAGTCGCACCAAATACTTTATCGATAAAGTACTTACACTGAAAAACTTAACACCTATGATGGATGAAGAAGAAATCGTGTCATTCCTCTGCGAACATTTCAGCAACCGAATTAAAGATGCCAGGCGAGTACAGAACATCAAAACCATAATGGGATTCGAACAACTATTAAATGCAGAGGATATTGATGAAAGAAACCGAAGATTGCGAAACCAACATATAGCCCGAATAGCAATTTAACCTTTTGATGAGCTTGTCTTAAGCTTTTCCGTAAAATTGTAAAAGCTTGTCATCTAGCTTTTACCGTCAAGCATGTAAGCTTTTAACAATGGTAAAATATAGTCAATAAAAGGGTCCAAGTATACGCTCGCAAAGCTTTTATTTAAGCTTACACGACAACCTATAAGGGAGCTTAACTTAATGTTGCTTATTAAGGTAAGAGCCTTACCAAACCCATGTTTTAAAGCTTAAATCCGGAGGACAAAACGCTTAAATTTGGGATTTAATAAAAGCTTCATGCAATTTTGCCAAAATCCACTTATGACTGATTATTTTTAACATATATTTCAGAAGAAACTTTGATAGCATGTCACTTTTCATATTTATTTAAGCAATACAAAAATGAAAAGCTATAGAAGAAAATTGTAAAAAATTCAGTGTAAACACTTATTCTTAGATTTCACAACACACAGACGACTTCTATTTAACCCTCTTACGACTTATCAAAATAAATATTAATTCATTTTTCTCCGTTGATACTGTAGAACCTCACAAAGTGCATGGTTTGTTTGGATGTTAAGTTTCTCACAACTAGCATGCAAACTAAAAAAAATCATAAAAAGATTTTAAAGTTAATCTTGTAAGAAAAACACTTAAATTTGTACAGCAACAAAAACAATTTAGAGCTTAAGTTTTAAATTGTTATACAGGCAAAAACAAGCCTTACATATATCATGTATATTTATGTTACAGAAATAACCACTTTGAATTCACTTATTACCTCACTGTAATACCTTATTAATTACCCATAAAAACTTAAATACACTTTCCGATTAAAGAAAAGCATAAAGCAAGATTAAAATTGCAAGCATATTTCATCTTATTATACTTATAGCCAAAGAAATCTGCTATTAGTAAATTTCAGCTGTAAGTTATTAGCAAATATAGGTAATATTAGTTTTTATTTGATTGTCCATACCCTATGTTATATCTGGTTTTTAAATAAAACACAATTTTTTTTTGGTGGGTTCCACAAAAAAAAGCGAGAGGCTAGAGTCTCTGGTCAATAGAGATTTATGAAGGATGAATGTCAGGTGCAAACAAACAACAGTTACACAAATAAATGTTTCATTTATTTGCATAGTTTATTTCTATATACAATAATTTACATAGGCGCTTCCCTCCCTCTTGGAACGTTCTCCCCTTTTGTCTTCTCTCTGAAAAATAAAAATCTTATTACTTACTAGATAATTTTATAATTTACAATTACTGTGCATACTGTGGCTGCTGCTAATAACTTAGGAGTAAATAGATCTCTTGACTAGGGCCGTACTCAGCTTTCCGGCCTAGTCTATTTGATAGGCCTTTCCTCTGGGCAGGTCTGTTGGTGTGAGTCCATGTTGCCGTCCGGATCCAAGTTGGTGACCTTTTTTATAGACAACAGTGTCCTAAATAAGACACAGGTCCGGGCCCCAGGACAGTTGTCCCCCCCTGAGTACGGCCCTGCTCTCGACTTTTTTCCAGATTTTGCATTTAGAGTGAAGTGTTAAATACCCCCGTTGCAGCAAACCTGCATACTCAGCGAATTTCAAATGGTACTTTAGTACGTCATGAAGCCACTTACCAACTTAACACAGGTTCACAGCAGGTTCACAAATAAGCAAAATATGACACTTTATTTACATAAGAAAAACATTAGGGACTGAGTAGATATGCAGGTTCGTTACTTACAGGACCACAAAAATCACTGTTTTTTGCAAATACCAATGGATCACCATCAGAGGAAGCAACATACCAAGTTTTACCAATTTATGTTAATAAACAAGCAAGATAGCACATGTTTCTTATTCTCCATAAGAATAATATTATAGCTGCTAATACTCAGGTTTGCTGCCATAAGGACCTCAAAAATGGGGTTTTTATGTAAATGTCAGTAATCCCCAACTATATGAAGCCACATAAAAAGTTTCATCAATATATTTTCATTAATAAGCGAGATATAAAATTGTACTAATTCTCCATAAGATAACATACTCTGTTTAGCACTTTCAATATTTCGGTAACCAACTGACGTAGAACAATATACCAAATTGATTTTTTTAAGCTGAATTCAACAGTGCAAACAAATATTTAGGTTTGAAAAGAATTATATGTAAAAAGAAAAAAAACACTTTTGGGGTACAAATCCCCCTAAAAATGGTGCGATCTGTCTGGTTTTCGAACTCATGAAAATAGATGCTGCCTTACACGTTTATACCAAATAGTATCAAGATTTTCCCATAAGATTAACATAGGAGATTTTATGTATATATATATATACATATATATAAATTTGAACGAATAGTGTTTTTGGCATCTGGGGACCTCAAAACAAAAAGTTATCATGGTCTCGGGCTTAAGTCTTACCATGAGACCTACGGTAATAGCTTCTTCCCTATAGGGGAAATTCGCTACAAATAAAGAAATGTATAATCAAGCTAAAACTTAAGTTATCTTTGCCAGGGTAAACTTTATGGGCTGCTTTCATGAATTGAATGAACATTCAATGAACCCTGGCAAAGATAACTACCGTAAGTTTTAGCTTGGTTATATATATACGTTTCTTTATTGTTTGTTGTATTTTTAAATTCTAGTTTTCGTTTTTTTGTTACTTGTTAAATGTTTGATTAAAATATATTTGTAACTGTCATCATCGTTACAAATATCATAATCGTTACTTAATCCCAGTTTTTAGATTCCGTTTCAACACACGCCATGATGACTGGAATGTTTGGGTGTTTGTGTTATTTAGGTTAAATATCGATTTAAAATGTGATTCAATATATCGAATGTTTAAGATCGATATATCACATCCGATTAGTTGGTGGCCACTTATGAAACTGTACCCGATAGCAACAAGACCAGGGTTTGGACCGTTCCCTATCAGAACGTTAATAAATGCATAGACTAACTATAGTATAGACCCGGCACGCAATGCAAAAAAGCATAGCACTTTTTATTCGTCTGGACAGTGCTGCGCCGTGGACGGAATAGGAACTACTTTGGTTAATGCGGTCGGTAAAGTAAGCAGTCTTTCCACTTTGAGGGGAAATTCCCCTCTTGAGGGGAAATTTACCCTTGGAGGGGAAAGAAAAGGGGACACTCAAATTGAGGGGAAAGTAGGGGAAACTGTTATTTATAATTTATTTAACTCTGAAAATTGGTAAAAAAAGTAAAAACACAAAATTAGTAACATTTTATGAAAGATTAGGCTAATCATAATAAAATAAAAGTAGCTTATAATAATTAATTGTTATATAATGTATGTAATTCAGTAGATAGAATGCCTCGATCACTACACAGCTACAGATTCAGAATTGTTAGATTACACTATATACTCAAAAATGGCTGTAAAGTTGTTAAAATTAATTACAATTCAGAATCTGTTATGATCAGTGAGCTCTACAGATAACTGGAGAGACTACTGCTGGTTGGATTTTCGTGTCATCAACGGCAGCATTTTTCCTCTCATTACAAACACGAACATGGCACCTTGTACAAGGTGTTCGTTGTGTTATGTTGGTATACTAAAGAGGGGAAATATTGTTCTTCCAGCTGATTTTCTACGGCATGCTTTTTTGTTAGAAACGGCATGGCAGTAGTCTCTCCAGATTTTATAGAGCTCACTGGTTATGATCAGACCGAAAAGGTATTTATTTACATCTCATTGGATCAGACCATAGACTAACTACCGTAGTTAGTCTATGATCAGACTGACACACAGACGGCAGACACAATGTATTGCTTGCATCAGGTGTGGCAACTGCTAAACTACACGCACTGCTAACGCTAACTGCATGGACTAACAAACTATAAATTACTTTTAACTTTGTATTGTTAATTATAATGACAAATTTGTACATAATAAGCTTGGCGGTGATAACTGTAAATAGTCTATAGTTACTTTTGGACTTGAAGTCAAACCTAGTAACCCAGGGAAAATTACAGGGAATTTTTAAAAATTGAGGGGAAATTTTGGTGTTCGGAGGGGAAATTGCGTGTGCTTAAGTGGAAACACTGAAAGTAAGGTGATTGACATGGGTTTTACTTTTGAAGACTATTAAAATACATACTCATTATATTCGTTAGAAATTATTGGAATCGGGATTTTAACCAACAACTGGTATTCGTAAATTAAAAATGATTCTTATTTCGTTATGTTATATTAGACTGTGATTTTGATATACCAATTCGTGGTTGTGGTTAGTTTGATGTTATGTTCTTTCGGTTGTTATGGAAATATTCAAGAAATCCGATTTGTGAGCGTTTCCTAAATGTAAATAAAGGTAAATAACCTAATTTATAATAGTTGGTAATTAGTTTTAATACTTATTTGTATTGACAATATTCAACTAGACCCTGTATTTGATGCATTGTTCTTTGGCTCAACTTTCACTTACTTTCTAGGTTATGTTGCAGCTCATCATTTAGGCCTACAACCTCTTTACCATTTTGACTTTCCTACTTTTTATTTTTTTATAATCTCACACAGCAGCCAACAATTTAATTGAATCAAGTTATTTCAAGCTGAACATGTCCATATTCATAATTAAGAATCCAATTTTGACTGTCAGTCAGACATTTGTATAAGATGGGCCTATACTAAAACTCAAAGAACACATGTTCAGTCCATGCTTACCATGAAATACAAATCTTCAGGCTTCTTTCACAACTATAACAGCTAATTGGCTACAATTAAGACTAGTTAAAATAGGTTACCAGTACTAGTTAGGCCTATATATCATTTGAGTGGATACATCCGTTATAAATAGGCCTAAATACAAAGTTAAGGGTAGGCCTAAGGTTAGGGGGTAGTGATGAAATGTTATAGATTTCTGTGGAGTACCAATTGTACAGGTCATTGTGGAGGTTAAGTTAGCCTATGTTATGTTACACGACTAACCTAAACCTATTTTAAGCTAGGCCTAACTGTCGCAGCGCAGTGTTGCATGTATTTCAACTGTAACAACTCTTGTGTTTCAACTGTAACAGCCTTTAACTTCTGTAAATTTATTAAGCTGTTGTGACTAAGTTAATGTAGCAAAATTGAACATAAGTGTAATTTCTGTATTTTGATTGGAGGGGCAAACATGGTTGACACATATGCAGTGTTGTGGAGTAGCGCGCTACAGTAGCGAGCTACATTTTTAGTAACGTCGGCTGTAGTTCCGCTACTTTGGAAAAAAGTAGTGTTAGCTGTAGCGCCCTACAGTTTTAGAGAAGATTCAGCGGATTATGTAGTTAATTTTTTCGCTACTTTTACAATTTTTATGTTATGATGTGTTCATAAAAAATCAAGACTAAAATCAATTATATAAGCTACCGGTACTGGTATGTATTTGTGAAAATTCATGACTAAAAAACTAGATATGGGTGAATGGGACAATTAATACATAATCTAAGAAAGTAAGAACCAGACTGCGAAAGTAGCTAAAATTGCAGCTTAGCTACTTTTTACTGGTAGCCATAGCGAGCACTAATGTTCCCTACAAATGTACAGTTCATTAATACTTTTTAATCTATTTCAGATGAAACTTGTATCGAGACACTTTCACTCGTCGCAAGTAAGCCTTGCAGACACCAGTAGTTACCCCAAGTTGGATGATGACTGCCCAGCCTTGATCAATTTCAAAGGTACCTATTTTGATAAGGGGATGAATAAGTTTAAGTTATGGGAGTGGGAGAATCAGGATTATAGAATAGAATAGAATAGAATATTTTTATTTTCTCATAATACATAACGAATATACATAGTTATAACTTTATTTTTAATTACGCAGCTTGTTTGTAACTTAAATAAATAATAATGTCCATTTTACTTGTCAGGCTGACATAAAAATAAAAATAAAATAATGAGAAAACAATAGGGCCTCTTAAGGCAATGCCTGTTATGAGGTTCCATCACTTAAATTAAAATAACATAAAGTAAAGTAAGCGAACAGAAATGATCGAAATATAATAAACACAATTGTCTCAGACAACCTATGTGTATACAAAAATTTAAAAAAATAAATACAAATTAAATATTTTACGTGCCTTATTTCTCACATAAACACTGAAATTAAGCATGGGCTCAATGCATAAAAACTAATTACAGAAAATAAATAAACCTGTATTTGTAGATTCATATAGTCTATCATATAAATTATACATGTATTATAATATTCTAAGGTTTACTCTTTCAAACCGCGCACCGCACTTGTGCCACCAGGCGGCTCATGGCCCTCCCCGGAGGCTTGCCTCCGGAGTTGGGACTCCCCAGGTGCCGTCAAAGCTCATTGCATGCAATGCATAGTCCCTGTGTGGCATAGTCCTCCAAAGTGCGCCCTTATAAATTTACTTAGCTATAATATCAAAAATAAAACTATTGCTGAATTTGAAATAAAAAATCAATATCCTCTAGTTGAAATAACCATTTCCTTAATCTACTTAAAAAAATTTGAATATTAAATGCAATTTTTACATTTTCAGGAAGTTTGTTAAACAGTTTCGGAGCTATAAAATTGAAAGTTTTTGTAAAAAATGTATTGGTTGGCTTGGGAATAAAAAACTGGTTAGCTTTCCTTAATTTTGTTCTATACTCATTCTCATTTTGAGGCATATTTCCACTTTTATTGTAGAAAAGTTTCAGAACTTTATAAACATAAATATATTTAAACGGAAGAATTCTCTGACTTATGAAAAGAGGTTTTGATGATTCATATCTGTTTTTGTATGAAATCAATCTTAAAATACGTTTCTGCTGCAAATATAATGGTTTAGTATATGACTCATAGGTATTACCCCAAAAGACTATGCCGTAATCGATTCTACTTTGTACCAACGCAAAATATAAGATACGCAGAACTTTACTATTACTGAGATCCTTTAAAAAGTAAAAATATCTTATTGCATTGTTGATCTTATTCTTGAGTTTTGTTATGTGAATTTTCCATCCTAGCTCACTGTCAACATGCAGTCCTAGGTATTTTATATCGCCAATTTGATCTACAACAGCACATTTTAATGTACATATCGTGTGCTTATTTAAGTCAATAAAACGTTTTAATTTTTAATTGGATTTATTTTAATATACAAAAGTATATGTTTATTTGAAGTAGGCTAATAGTCAGATATTTGTGCGATGCTGATAATTTTTATAAGAAACCTAATAACTTACATCGGTATTGGTATATTAAAGTTAGTTATATTATAGACAGACTCTTCTGAATAGCCTAGTTATAATATGAACATGATTACAATATTTTTTAATCAGGATATTGTAGGTAGTGTTTTTTCTTTGTACAATTCCCCGATTCTCTAGTATAAGTGAAGATGACATAAATGATAATTAGGTACCGGTACGTCAGTTATTTTCAGTAATTTTTTCTTTAAATTATAACTTAACAGCGCTCTGTTGGGTTAGGTTAGAAAACCTAACCTATCTTAGGGCGTTGTAGTGGCTTATATTTATTTATTCTACAAACCGCTCACTGGTCGATATTCAACCAAATATTTGTTCAATATAAAGTCGACGAATATATGAAACAAATGTTTAATATCTAGTGGGTTCTGTTGGACTCATCTCTCTCTCCCTCACTCTCCTCTCTCCCTTTCACTCTTCCTCCCCCTCCCAGGGGCGGATCTAGGAATTTGTTGAGGGGTGGCGCACATGATTATTTTAATTATCTATGGACATCATTTTTGCTATAAATCAAATAAAAATGGAGCTGTTTAGTGAACATGATAAGGGTTTCAAATACAACCAATAAATGTACTTACCGCAGCACCGGCTTAGGGACTTGGGCCGAGCATCCCTAAGGTAACGCACCACATTATTTTCAGTAATTCTTCTTTAAATTATTACTTAACAGCGCTCTGTTGGGTTAGGTTAGAAAACCTAACCTATCTTAGGGCGTTTTAGTGGCTTGTATTTATTTATACTACAAACCGCTCAGTGGTCGATATGCAACCAAATATTTGAAGGGTGTTACAATTCCAGTAATACTTTTTATTTATGAGTCATCTGTTCTTGCGATGTACTACATATTTATTAGAATAACGCACCTGTTTATTAAAAGAATACCCCTGTCGCAGCAATCCTGCATACTCAGCGAATTTCAAATTGAGATATAAATGTCTTAATACTACATGAAGCCACATATCACAAATAAGTGATATATCAAATTTTAATTATTCTCCATAAGAATAACATTGGGGCTGAGTACGCAGGTTTGCTGCAACAAGGAACACAAAAAATGGGTTTTTATGCTAATATTAATATAACTCAACTAGGTGAAGTCGTATACCAGTTTGTGTTCATTTATGTTCATAGTTAAGGGAGGCAGAGCATTTAATTATTCTCCATAAGAATGGGCTGAGTACGTAGGTTTGCTGCTAAGGGAGCCTTTGGCAACAAATTTTTTTTTAGCAAATATCAATCGACCACAACGAGATGAAGCTGTATACCAAGTTTCGTCAGTATACGTTCATAAATAAGCGAGATATAAAAATTTTCTTTTCCTCCATAAGAATAATTTTAGACAACGTACTGTGTTTAGCACTTTCAATATCTCGGTAACCAATTGACGTAGAGGAATGATCAAAATACCAAATTGTGTGTTTTTTTAAGCTGAATCCAATGGTGAAAACTAAAATTTGACTATTTCAAAAATTATATGTAAAAAGTTCAAAAACCCATTTTTGGGGTACAAAACCCCCCAAAAGGAATGTTATTTCTCGTTGTGGTCTATTGATATTTGTACAACAAAATACAATTTTTTACTGATGGTTCCTGTAGCAGTAAACCTACGTTCTCAGCCCCCATGTCATTCTTAAGGAGAATAAGTAATGTGTGGACAAACCCATTGTTAAAACACTGTGATTGTTTATTTTTTATTAATTTACTATACCACACATATTTTTGTTACAGAACAATCTATGCTGAACACATCAGTGGCGAGGAAGAAATGTAGTTAATGGGAGATAATTTTGAAAGAGGTTTAAGACTGATATTATAGATTAAATAATTGTTACAGTTTATATTTGTCAATAAAACGTTTTAATTTTTAATTGGATTTATTTTTTATCCAGTATTCTTAATGCATACATATTTTGCATAAAGGTTTTTATAAATTATATGAGAAATACAGTTTTTATTTTTTAACGATTTTAAAGGAGTTTTAGTAAACTAATTGTAAAAAGTCAGCTTGTTAATTTTGCACAACAAATTTAAGAATAAATCACCAGTTTTATGTTGAGAATGAAATTTTACAACATAACCAACAAAACAAATTAGTTGGTTCAATACCAACAAAATTAACTTTGGTTGAAAAAGCACAGCCAGTTTGTATGACAATGTTTGGCCAGGTCCTTTTTTCAAAAGTCTATTGTACTTGCCACATAATGAAGTGTTACATCAAATAATTGATTTAATATAGCTGTTACATTCTTAGTTCACGATTATGTTTAATCCATAACGATAGTGTGAGTACCGTACTTTGTCTTGTATTTGGGATATTTGAAACAAGTCTCACCTTTAATCACCCTAAATGGTGTTATAAACCATTTATGGACCATTCCTCAACCATATTTGAATGTTGTAAGTTTATTCCAGCTTGTTTGTGCCAACAACATAATAGTTAATGCTGAACAAACATTATAAGATTATATAAGTCCACAGACTATTCTCATAAAGTATCCATTTACAACATTCTGTGACCATTCTCAGCAAAACATACATGCTTATGTATAACATACATATTTTTGTATTTAATTTATTTTCAATCATCCTATAATTCACAGTATAGAACAAGTACAGTACGTTGTCTTATGGGGGTTTTACATTAGAAAAGCATGTTATTCATTTGTTGGTGTACTTTTATCATATGATAACCCCAACAACCTCACTCTACTTTAAAGCCAACCTGGACTTTCTCCTAACCTTATAATGCACAAAATTGTATTCCCAGCATTGCAGGTAAATAGAACCAGGAGCATCAGAACAGCCAAAAAATCAAAGTTTTCAGATTTGAATAAAAATTGGAATAAATGTATGTTTTTAACTGATTTCGAGTTTTTTATGTGGAAATACACTTCCCTCACGTCAGCGTGCTGCGTGCGAACGCGTTTTAGTTTTTTTACACTATTTGATTTTTCCTGGGGATGAGGCCTGTCTAGAACTTATTTTTATCACAGAAATTAGTTATTCCGAACATTTGAAGGAAATCGTTGGAGCCGTTTTTTTAGATTAGTGTCGCAAGCAAGCAAACCTTACTCATATTAGAATATAGGATTGTTAAATATATAAATCAATAAATTGGTGGAAATTATCAAAATTTGTGATTTAAGTATTTACTTGTCTGTAATTACTATCACATTATTCATACCCCATAGTTTTTTATACTGTTTTTGTTGAGAATTTATTTAGTAGTAAATTATAATATAAGCTTATTTATTATAATATTCATAAGCAGTAGATAAATTGAAAATATGTAGTCCCATAGGGTAATGTTGAAGCTGTGGGGTGAGTATGTTTAATCGATGGTAGGACTAATAAAAAAAACACCAATAAATATTATATTTAGTTGTATTGTTTTCATAAGTTTCAATACAAATTTGGAAATTATCGTATTGGAATACGTTAAAGAAATATTTAAATTCAAATTAACTTTATTGCCATTACAACACGTTATTTATAGTCTGTATTAATGTGTAATTTTAAATTGCAGTTACTTTTTTATTAAACTTAACTCATATGGATTGTATGCAGAAGTATTAACAAGTTTTTGTGATCGGTTATCATTATAGTTTACATATTTTCAAACATTTTTATTTTGCTGAAATGTTGTACACACTTAAGTTCAATATCAGTAAAGCAAGTTCAATATCAATGTCATAATTCCAAGCAATGTACAGACAAAACTTTATTTTTTGTATATAGATATCCTCTCTGTATACTTATGTAATTTATTACCAATCTTCTCTCAAAGTTTTAAATAAGAACTACATCTGTTTATAGAATAACTATTCTTAAGTCATCATCTGGTTCAATATAAATAAATGCTTTGTCCATAAGAAGAACATAGGATCTTTAAAACCCCGTGGGACAGAGTTCTAAGGTGATTTCCAAAATATTTAAACCTAAAAACTTCTAACGTACATATAGAACACAGAAAAAATGTTTCATCGAAATCAGTGCAGCCGTTTCCCTGTGAAAAGCAAACAAAACGTGATCTTAATCGCACGAAATCACGTTTTTGAGCGGCCGCCATTCTTTTTCCAAAAGGCGTATGACAGTTTAAAGTAGCCTAAAACCTTCTCACGCATATATATAGATCAATGAAACAAAGTTTCATCCATGTCAGTGCACCCGTTTTCCGTGAAAAGCGAACAAAAACCCGTCCTTGAGCGTTACCAAAGACAGACAGACAGACAGATAGACTGACAGAAATTGAGATAAGACTTGTTTTGGCTTCTTTAGGGTGTAAAACGTGAAAATATGCAAAAATGTCATAATTCCAAGCAATGTACAGACAATACTCTAATTTTATTTATATATATATATATATATATATATATATATATATATATATTTATATTTTATTAAACTATATCGGGCTTTATTAGAGTAAGTTCTGACATACATCAAGGATAAGGTACAACTAAAATTGTTTAGTGGCAGTTCAAAGACAGTCGCAGCCCGATGTCGCGGCCGCAGTTTCCCGTGCCTCGAGCCCTCCCAAAGATATGACGTGGCGCCAAAACTGGTGGAGGAGCAGTACGGCCTGTATCTAGTAGGGCATTGGCTGCGCCTTGCCTTTGATCTCAGCGGCCAACCCCAACCCCAAAAAAGCGATTGCGAGATGCACCATTCGAAACGTTTCGATTGTTGTAGCCATTCGAAATGTTACCAAATATTTAGTATGCATTCGCTGATCATAATTGAAATGCATCATGTTTATAATACTTAATAATAAGTAAATAAGAATTATATAGATTGGGAAGTCAATAAACGCTAGTAAATTTTCGAAATCAAAATCAAAATCCATTCGATTGCGTCATCGGAAACATTCGAAACGCAACCATTCAACAACCGAATCCTCTCGTAATCGTGCATCAATACTTCGGAATCACTCGTTTGTCTCCGTCTCTCTTCGTGGTGGTGCGGCCTTCGGAACCGCTCGTTTATTTCCGTCTCTCTTCGTGAACTACGTTACCATCACGATGGCAACGCCACCATACCAGGGCTACCCTGAACTACGTCGGGAGCCAGATTAAAAGTGCTACGCAAAGGCCCATAAGGTGCAATGTCTATACTGTAGTTAGTCTATGATAAATGTCACTGGCGTAGATATATATATAAAAAAACTGAGACCAGCAGAGCCGGATAAGTTATGTCACTTAACATTAAAGTGACCTTGGATAACTTAATCGAGAATGTAATGTAGCATATAGGGGTAAAGCCTAGTTCATACATTCAAACAAAAAACCTCATAGGTCTAAGCATTTTCAACCGCACTGTAACACTCACAGATATTAAGTACCATAAATCGAAGCACAGTCAACACAGACTTGCCTATACGTACATGATCATAGTAGGCCTATTCGTTAACTTTCATCTTCAAATTAAGAGATTAATAAAACTGCTGTTCTAAGCAGTTTAAGTATCATTAAGTTTTACATTACTATCTCAGCCAGGTAAAGTGGCGTGTAGATAGTCTACACTCAAGGCCTACCTACTCAATTTCCATGAGCGTGCACTTATGGTGTTGTAACAATGGCATAAGTTAAGTTAAAATATTAGGATAGACTCATGAATGTTAAACAATAATTTTGATAAGAAATTTTCAATAGTTTAATCATAAGTTTTAACTACTATTTACTTAGGCCTAGGCTTAAATGGGACTTAGTGACAAATTTTAGGGAGTGTGGAGTCAAATATGTCTACCATAACATAATTTTAAATTAACAGTTAACAATACAAGTATCACTGTTTGGTCTGTTAATGAGTGGAAACAGTGTTGTAATGATTCCAGTTCAACTAAAGTGCAGCCAGTTAACGCAATGACACATTTATCTGTTGATGAGAATGTCATGTTTGAACTAATACACTTAAATGACTCATGTTGGCTGAGAATGTTGTTGATTCAATGTACACAGAGTAATCTTTTTCTTTAAAAGCAATTATTATTTATGCTATAGTTGAGTACTATATAAATTACCCATCTCTTAGGGTGTTCTCACATAAATAATTTTTAGTTAGACTTCTTTCATCATTCAAATAATCTGGTTTTAAAATTGGCATTTATTTACTTTAGTCTCAGTATTAAATAAACAGTGTGATAAATCTTGATTTCTTAAAAAATTACAACTGCATTTGGAAATTGTAGGTACGACTTGGTGAGATGACTGTCTGTGTTTCTGAGATCATTTTTCTTTCAGATTTCCTTCCCAATTTAGTTGTGAAAAATTAGGCTCTATATAATTTGATTTTTCCTGGAGGATTTTTATTAATGCCCAAATTGATTCTCTACAAGTTATACACGGTGTGTTTCAGAAACAAGATGACAACAACCAAAGGGCCAGGTCTCTACGATTTCCTCATAGAGGCCGAGCTCCAGCACTACTTTACGGCGCTCAAAAATGACCTGAAGGTACGTTACATGTGCTTCCTTCTTTGCGTTCAAATTACCTCTTTTGAGATAGGTGGTTTTGGTTTACAAAGCTGAAGTGAAGTTATGAACCGGTTTTGTTGACATTTACATAATATTGTACTGTCATTACTGTCATGACTGTAAGGGATTGCTTCCCTTAGCAATCTGTTTATATATAAATATAAGCAATCCAGAGGCTAAGATGAATTGTAATTAACATTTACAGACAACTAGTAAATAGATTTCCAAATGAGACTATAGTTTATACAGGGGTTCAGAAAGAGGTATCACAATTATGGACACATTGTTGCATAGGTCAAAACGAAAAACTTCTATTATATGATGTCCTATCTCTCTTCGTTTTCTGCATGTACGTGTTTTTTCTTTTTTTTCTTAATACATCGTATCTTAAGAAACTATTAAGCTACTGACTTGAAATTTGGCAAGCCCAATGTTATTTGTTTAGTTATTTTAAATTTTATAAAATTGGATACTATTTATTCGGAGGTAATTCCAATCTGGATCTCTTCCATTCTGAAAGTAAATTATTTCCAAAGTTTAAATGAATGAGTTTGAACCATTTTTGAGATAATTTAAAAATTAAAAATAAACTTATGAAATAGGTTAAGATCATTGAAAACATTACTGTTTAATTCTCTTGGATCATTATTAACCATTATAGTTTGCTTAAATTTACTCATTTATTTACTTAATTTTGTTTTATAACGTGGTTAAAATTGTTTATTGCTATTTAATTTATTTATTTATATTCTAAGGGGAAAATCAGTCACCTTCTGATTTTGAAATGATTGTACTTTTTACAGTTATTGTTGAAAATCTATAAATAATTTGTTTACAGTTATTGCTGAAAATCAATAAATAATTATAATTTCTGAAATAGATTGATTAATAAAGTTGCCAAACAAATTATATGAGGAAAGCGGAGCCATTATTTAAGTTAGCTCTTTAAATTCGTTTCAGCTAGTTTATAAATAATTCTTTTGCCTTAAGTGTTTCCACCCGTTGTAATTTCAATTGGAAAATTGTTCCTAATAATATTAATTAAGTGTTTAACATGGAGGGAATATGTTTAGGTCCAAACTGCAGCACAACTCAAATTTGTTTCGGAGGAGGATCTGCAGCAATTGGGAATGTCAAAACCAGAGATGAGAAGACTGAAAAAATATTTTCATAAGCATTTTCCCCAAAACTACATTTCTAAGTTAAAAAAGGTATGTATATATACCTTCGATGGGGCACTTCGATGAGTAAAACACTTTAATTATTTGTCATCTATAATATTATAAATGTAGATGTATCCATACATTGATTTTATGTTGTGATCTTTATAAAGACATAGTTTAAAAGTTAATGGTATTGTTTGTAGTTTAAGGTGATAGATAAACATGAAAAACTGTGCTCACGATATATATAGAAGCTTGTGATTGCATGCAATCTGTTCCTGTAGGTCTGCATAGTAATCACAATCAAGGTTAACACTGTCCAAGGACATAGCATACATGGCTATTGGGAGCCATGTTTACAAATATTGAGGTCATCTACACGTAACAAGGTGTCCGAGATTTAGTGTTTTCTGCTCTGACTAATCGATTATTGGTTTATACCCACACATGAGCAGGATAAAAGCAGCAGAGGTTTTATAACCAGCTCTCCACACAACTTGCTGTACTCTCTCACAGCAATCTAATTAACTTTTAATTCACCAGTAGAATTTTAATTGCTCCCTCTCAGCTGTAATTGGCTCTTGATTAGCTTAGGATTAATCAAACAATTGTGTGACCCAATCAAGGCCAGTACTGCTAATTGTTTCCTTTTAGCTTTTGTATTGTTTAGTTAAGCCTTATGGTTGCACAATGTTACTTTTGAGATTTCAATACGTGCGTACATATTACATTATGTTTAGTTTGTAGAATGTACAAAATAAATATTTGTCAAAGAACAATTATTAAAAAATGTTTAATATTGTACCGATACCTCATTTTAAGCCAAGTTTTACACTAACACAGTTTAGTATATTACATCTTACTTCTTAACCTAGCCAATATTAAAACTCATTTTTATTGCTTCAATCGGAAATTAAAATGTTTAACTCATGATATAAAGTTATTGAAAAATCTACACTTTTTTAAAAGAAATTTTATATGGAAGTGTTTAGTAGCCTCTTTGCCCAAGTAGGTAGTGAAATCAATAACATCCCCACTCTTTGAAAACTTTTAGTGCATATTAAAACCAAGCCTTCCCAGACGGCAGTCGTTTTGCTCATAGACAAAAAATAATTAAGGTCAGAATAAGAAACAGTTTGTACGTATTTGTTGCTCTATTATTTCAATGTGTATACTATATTTTCTACAAATATTATTTCTCCCAAAATAATTCTTTGTAAATGTTTTCAAAATGTTCTTTAAAAAAGATATGATTAATAGTATTACTAAGGGTTTTCAATGAACTGGTGAAATAGCCACCTATCGTCAGGGAAGATTGAAATAGCTGCAATAATATCACTTGAGTGAATGACAGATATATTAATTCAATCCACCAAGCCTGACCATGACCCAGCGATAGGCTCCTGTGGAGGAAAGCCGTTACCGTATTCTCTGCCGCACTCACATTAATTTCTCCTGACTCTGGCAAACTACCCATTGGCTGGTGGCCATTTCACGGAATAGTATTTCTGGCAAAGCAAAACTGCAATATATTCTCTGACACATCCTACTACGTGGTTAACCTTGTTTGTTCTATCGACTTTGTCTCATTTAAACTCTTGGTAGATTTGTAAATTAATTAGATTATTTTACCGTTTGAATGAAAAATGGATGCAATTTCAATATTTTAAGTAACAAATATTAAATTAATATTTTTATATTAAACAAATTTAATTAAGTTGTAATTATGACATTTTTGAACATTTAAAAAATTAAGTGTTTTTATTATAATGTTACACAATACAACTGATCTTCAGAAAATTTATGGTGTTTTAGATTGGTATATTTATAATGTTGTTGGTTTTCTTTTATACTTATACAACTATAATCTAGTTTTGGTTTAACTCCTCACAACCTAGAGTTATGTGGGTTGTATGATTGGGTTAAGTTGCCTATTTACTATTTGGGTTCAACAGATCAATTAGTTATAACACATTTTAAACATATTAGTGATTACTTAACTTCTTTATTTACTAAGAGATCACTGTACAGTATAATTCACTACATTAATACACAGATACATAGATTGTAGTACATAAGAAAAACTAAAACACAACAAATGCAATGCAAAAAAGAGTGGTGAGTCAGATGAAATTTCAAAATAACCATGCAATTTTAGTTCATGCACTTGTCTAGACCGCAAAAATAATAACAGGTAATATCCGTTAATTATAACTGAATTCCAAGACAAAATTCAAAACAGTCAAATTGTGTACATAAAGTTTCTCTTCTGCTTTTATATGTATTTTTAAGATATTCTCGGTCAGTAAAACCAGGATTCAATGCAAAAATAATTTTTTTTTAATTAGAGCTATCACTGCTATGTGATTTAACACAAAATTATAAACTACTACAGTTGCTCTTTTTTAGAAGTAGACGTTTTTATTAATAACGAAAAACTTAAACCAAAAATTATGTTACTTCTAGTTTGACACAGGTTGTATTGCCAGAGAATTAACTCAATGCAAATGAAGAATCTGTTCCAAAAAGTTTAGGGAAAGATGCTGTTGTTAGATTATATTTTTCTACCAACTGTATGCAAGTCAGCCATATTGATGGTTGTGGGTCATCATGTTAGACCGAATGTTGTGTTTAGGCCTACTGTTATTTAATAAGTATTATTGTACGATGGTAGATGAGGAAGTTGTTCCTAATTTGACATGTGGTCCTAGCACAAACATGTTCAATGGCCATAAAGATTCCTACCGTTTCTACCCAAAAACAATTGAATAATCTGAATTAGAAAAAATAATTTGTTTATTTAAAAACAAATTGTCATCAGGCTATGATGAAATCCCAATGTCAATAATTAAAAGTGCCAAATTATTCTTGTTGAAACCATTAGTTCATGTAATAAATGCATCTATAATCAGTGGTATTTTCCCTGACAAGTTAAAAATTGCAAAAGGCAAAAATCCTTTTGGTCCCAGAACAGCATGGATTTCGTACAAACAGGTCTGTTGTTACTGCTGGAATAGAATATATTGAATCAGCTATAGATTCTATGGATAAAGGTGAGGAGACTGTTGGAGTTTTCATGGACACGTCTAAGGCATTTGACAGTGTACTGCACAGCAAACTATTGCAGATGTTAGTGGAATTATGTGTAGATGACAGATGTTTGTCTTGGTTTTACTCATACATAACTGACAGGGAACAGTTTGTTGAGCTAAATTATCGTGGCAATTATAATACAAGAGTCGCTGTTCAGTCAACTTGTAGACAAGTTAAATATGGTGTTCCTCAGGGTTCCATATTAGGCCTATTGTTGTTTATTATCTACTTAAATAGGTTGCCAAGAGTGGTAGATAAGCCAGCAAAAGTCAGTCTTTATGCTGATGACATAAGCGTTAAAATTTCCAGCCATGATAAAGAAAATTTTGAAATTTCATCCTATATGGGTTTATAAAAAATTGTTCAATTTCTTAATACAAAAAATCTCTTGATAAATCCTAATAAAACAAAATATATTCATTTTTCATCGGTGTGAATCAAAATATTAACTTTATATACAATTTTAATGGATTTCCAAGCTTTAGAGGAAGTACAGTCCACCAAATTCTTGGGATTAACCATTGATAGTTCATTATCTAATAACCTACATGTTATAAGTGTTTGTAAAAAAGTAAGTTCTGGGCTTTATGCACTGAGACAAATGTCAAAAATATATATCTTAGAATAGCTTAGAAACATTAAGGATGATTTATTTCTCCTTGATACATTCCCACATATTATTCGGAATCATTCTCCATGGGGCAACATCACACAAAATATGAATGACATCCTTGTTTTGCAAAAAGAAGCAATAAGAATTATTAAAAAACTTAATTGGTTACAGTCTGCAAAAGATTAGGAATTAGAGATTTTAACTGTTTTTGGTCAGTATATTTATGAAACAGTACTTCATGTAAAAAAGGCTGGCAAACATCTTCCTACTCTTGGTTCAACTGATCAGTGTAACACCAGAAGCCGTAATGAGCCAGCTTTCGCCTGCCACAGGTTGGAACTATTTACAAAGAAGCCAACATATGTGGGAATAAGATTTCTTCTCCCTAATACAATTAAAAAGGGAAAAAATAGAAATGTGTTTAGAACCAAACTAAAAGAGTACCTGGTAAATAGAGCACTGTATTCTTTTCAAGAATTTTGTAAAGTCAGTTCAACCTAAAAGTTATAAGATAAGGTTCTGTTCTTGAATTTGCTGTGCAAATGCAAAAGAAAGTGTATGGTTATGATTTTACTTTAACTGTTTTATGAGCTACTATAGTTTTAGTTAAACTTAAATTAGGCTACTAATGTTAAATCAGTGTAGTCTGACGCCATTAAAATTGTACAATGTACTTCTAATGAACACAGATTTGATCGATTGATTGAATGTATTATTGTAAAGTTATTTGGTGACCTATTGGTTAACCATACATGATCCATACGAAGAAATCAACCTTGGGGGATATGTGTGCACCTATTACTGGTAGTTAAAGTTGATGTCATTAAAATAAACCTGCATTTGCTTCAATTTGATGTGAGAAACCACTGCTAAATTAGCAAATTGTAACATCATTAAGTATTTGGAGGTAGCTCAAGAAATAAACAAGGGTCAAGGATCAAATAGGGTATTGGAGATACATTTTCATATATCTTTTAAATAAACTAATTTCACACGTTGATTTACTAAACATTTATTATATATTTGGCCTGCAATACTTGCAATTTTTGAACAGTTTATTTCTTATTTGTTTGATCATATACCCTCTCACGGCCACTTGTCTTGCAGATGATAGTGTACAAGAAGGAGGAGAACGGCCAGTCACTGATGGCGGCCATGCTGAGTGATGAGGTGGTGGAGAAGCCGCCAGTCAAGGTGTGTGACCTGAACATTTACAACTTAATGTCTATAAACAATGTCGATGTCTTATTACACAGAAAGAACAATATGTAATGAAACAGCTGTAAGCAGATATTGGACATTGTGAGAATGTCTCAATAAAGGAATGAAAAACTTTACATTCACATGATTTTAAAGGATTATAATTTTTCCTATGGACGTTGGAGAGATAAAACCAGTTATTTAAAGATTTTTGATCCATTTGAAAACTGGTATCCTCTTAAATAAGTATTAATCATCTATCAGTAGTTGTATATAGATCTCAACATGTAAACACCATATTTACCAGACTCTCTAAGTCCACCCATAATGTACTAGGAGCTAATTATTGGATATCAATTTAAATTTTAATCCGTAAAATGCAAGCATCAAAATTCCAAAAATAATAAATTTTAATTGACTAAGCCTTTCGATATCAACAATAATTTAACCTGATGATGGTATCTTTGAAAGGCCTAGTCAATTAAAATGTATTATTATTGGAATTTTGATGCTTTCATTTCACAGTTTAAAATCTCTTAAGTCCACTCAAATGCTTTTCTGCAGGAGTAAACCCCCCCCAACAACTACCAACATATAATATGACTCGCTTTGCTCGCTGAGGGCTCTGCCTCCAGACTCCCGCTTGGGGTCACTCCAGTTGCTATTACAACTCAATGATCTCTTCAAGTATCTTTATATAGTCTACGAGGCTATTTGGATTCATTGGGATACATCCACTCTAGATTTTATCTTTATTCAATGGTCCTATCATTCATTTATGCTCTACCATAACTCTACCGAGTTACATAGACAGTTTACTGGATATTTCTCTACAGCTGTTATGATTCTTTTGTTTTGATTTGAAAATCCATAAGCCCAATGTTAAAATTTACAATTTTCAAGTTCAAAATTAGAGGTTTCAAAATTTTGAAATTGTAACTTTTGACAATTTTCCCAGGATTTTCTAGGTACAAACTATCTGCATGCCAAATTTAACATTTCTACCTCATCTAGAAGTGGTCCAGAATTCATATACGTGAGTGAGTGAGTTACTTACGGCCTGTCTAGTTATTTAGATAAAATATCTTCCAAGAATGTCTACATTAGGAATCCTATTGTCTCCAGTATTGACTTGTACTGTCAAGACATACCAAATTTTAAAAGGAGATTATTATATGTGGAAATATGATATGTACCAGTACATAAATTATGGTTCAGAAAAGTTCAAAGTCATTTCAGACTGGGCTTTCACTCCTCGCAACCTCCCACTTGTCAGTTTTGTCAGGACTGGCAACCAGCCAGAGGAGAATGAATTAATACAGATGCACCAGAACAATCTTAGCTCGGCTTTGACTTACCCCGGGTCTTGCTTTTCCAATCAGGAAATTGTGGAAAAATTACCGATTAAATATAATTTTGGATGTAAGTACTGAAAAAATGCAATGATCATCAAACGATGATGTGAAACTGGTTAAATTGCAGGTGCCCAACAAGCATATCATCCCTGCTGACAGCATCTTGGTCAACAAAGAGCTGGGTACCGGAGAGTTTGGCGTGGTGCAGCAAGGTGTCTGGACTAATGAAGGCGAGAGGGTATGTGGCAAATACCTAATAAAATTATATATATATATATATATATTATTTTTAAAATCATTTTAAATATATAGTTACTCAAGTAGACTCTTACAAAGTCAAAATATTGCGTAGTTATGAAAGTTGAGTTACCCAGAACTACTAGGCTGATAAATGAGAGTGGATAAAAAATTTAGTTTAAAAATAGTCCCTCCCCCGATACAATTTTGCAAAATACAATTGCCATCCTCACAGGGGCAAATGTCTACACTATGGGTTACATAGCTAGCTTTAAACTTTTACTTTATCTTTAGTTTTATGAAAGGTAGGGGGTGGGGTATGATAACACAATATTTTATGGTTGAAGCCTAGAAAGAAGGATTTACAATTTAAAATATGCTCTAAATGCTGAACCGAAAACGTTTGTGGAGTTTTTTTGTGGAATTTATATAGTTTTAAGTTGGTCAAAATTGTAAAAAAAATGCTGTGTCAATAAAGTGTATTTCTATTGTATTCTATGGTACTCATGTACTAATATAAAATAACAAGATTTTAGGATAGGTACATGTAAAAGACGCTGTAAAAAATACCTACAGAGATGTAAAATTGTCAGAGCGTCAAGTTATTTAGTGTAGAATTTCTGAGACTCTTCTGAGTCAAGACAATACAACAATACATATAGAACAAGGAATGCACAATTCATTAAGTGCAATCCTTGCTTACTTAAGACTTTTTACAATTTTGTAATTTTAATGAGACAATTAGCAAGCCTTTATAATTTGAACTGCATAGATCTGACAGTTACCAATGCCGCTTTTTTGATAGATTTTGAAAACCCTTACTGTGTGTATAACAGAGTTAAATCAGTATGCATACTCCATTTGAGCCGAGCTCGTCTCCTCAGATCGTATTGTTTGTTCAGATCCAAGTGGCCATCAAGTGCCTCAGCCGGGAGAGGATGCAGAGCAACCCCATAGAGTTCCTGAAGGAGGCTGCCATCATGCATGGGATCGAGCATGAGCATATCGTGCGGCTCTATGGGGTGGTTCTCGACACCAACGCTCTCATGCTGGTATGTACAGTCGACTGACTAAGATCGAATGATTTATAACTTAGTCTTTCATATTTAAATTTGTTATTTTTATCACATCTGTTACTGTAATGAGTTATTTATAGTATTTATTTATTTATTTTCTTGGTTGTTGATTTTTAAATACAATTAAAGTAAGAGTGATGCTATTCTTCTGAGGAAGTGGGATAGAATGGTAAGTAAATTACAAAAGTTACTGAGAAGCAATGTAAATTTATGGTTCAATGTTTTGACCAAAAAAATATATTATAGCTAATTTTGACTTATTTCAAAATATATTTACTTTAACATATAATATCCTTTTTTCAATAAAGGCCTCGTTCATATAAAGAGCTTTTTCTCCTAAGCATGGCCTCTGGCCATAAATAGAGCCTTGCGAGGGTGTATAAAATAAAAAAATGTTCTGTAAAATATTACTTTTGATATATGAGGTACTAACAAAAATATAGTTTTAAGTTGTAGAAGGTTTCCATTTAGACTAAGTGTCAAATTCATAATCCTACCCTCAGTTAATGAAGCTCTCACCATGTTTTGCAGACTAAACTTAGCACTTTATATACAATTACGTGCAAGAAAGAAAACAGACATTTCAATGGCTTCAATGCCGTATAAATCTTTAGAAGAATATTATTGTATGACATGTTGTCTAATGCTTCTGTAGAAATAAAATTTGCTTAATTGAAACTTGTATAAATCTACCTCAGAAGCAGTTAACAAAAAATAGTTTAAATTAATCCTGGTTATAGGATAACATGATGACAGTTTTGATTTTGTACTCGCAGGTAACAGAGCTGGCTCCATTACGTTCACTACTGGAGTGCCTTAAAGAGCCTTCCCTGCGATTTAGCTTCCCGGTCCTCACACTGTGTGACTTCGCCATTCAGATCTGTGATGGCATGCAGTACTTGGAAAACAAGAGACTTATTCATAGGTCAGTGGCTGTTTTGAGTTTTTACACCTTACCACAGTTTTTTAATAACCAAGAAGATTTAAATTATCTTAGTTGAGTTGGTTATGGGGTATAGTTAAAAAAAGTCTTAAACACTTCAGCTCATATATTTATATTTATACTTTACTCACATGCAAGATAGTAAGTATAGAAGATGGATATACATTTGACTGCTTGGCCTGTGTGCTTGTAGAGTCACTGGCATAGTGCAATGAGTCGCTGGAGACATGGCGGAGGACATCAGAACCATGGCAGCAGCCCTGTTGTGGGTTTGAATCCCAGTCTTGGACAGTAAATTTAATCAGTACTCTCTAGCTTGTACTGTAGCTGCTCACACCCTTGCTTAGCTTAGCAACTGAGGCCCATTTGGACAGGCAAAGTATAAGAAATCAAGTTTCATAATGTTGAAATTATAATATTTAAAGAAGATAAATTTTACACTTAGCCCGAAAGTAGTCTCTCAACTTTTTCTAGGTTATTCCTGAAACACTGTACTCATTCACATAATCAGATTCAATGTCAAAATAATTTTTAGGTTTGATTGCTGTTACCTATCCCTACAGATTATGTAATATGAGATAGTTATCAAGACAACTTATTTCTTGGCATATTAGTTTCTTGGTGTTTTGTGAAGTGTGGCAAAAAATGAATATTATACATTTAATTTTTTGTTTCAGAGATTTAGCTGCCAGAAACATTTTAGTATTTTCCAAAAACAAAGTGAAGATCTCAGATTTTGGCCTTTCAAGAGCACTGGGAGTTGGTAAAGACTATTATCAGACCAACTTCAATGTCAATCTAAAACTACCTATTGCGTGGTAAGTAATAAATATTTCCTTATAAGGGTTCCATCGAGAAATCAACGTTTTTTTTACCAAAATGTTCTCTATAAGTCTAATGTAGTTAAGTTAAGCATAAGAACATGTTGCCTTTTCGTTATTTGCATGTGTTAAACTTTCTTTATTAGGCCCTATTTACTAAGAAATAGTTTAAGTACCTGCATTCTAAGTAATCCAATTGCTGCTACGGCAACTAGTTTCGGTCTCTAAATGAAACCTAGACAAGATATCCACAAACAAAGCCGTCATCACATTTAAAAACGTACCATACACTTAAGCACTTATTCACAAACACAGAAACGATGGTGATGACAAGACGGTGAGTAACAGAGACCGACCATGTTGACCGGCAGTCTAGACTTTACTTCCATCCGGTCGTGTTGCAACCCTGTTTTGTGTTTATTGGTGTTTTTACTAAAAGTCATGTCCGTCATTTCCGTATTTGTGTATAAGTGTTTGAGTGTATGTAAATGTGATGAGGACCCTTGTTCGAAAATATTGATGTGGACACATTGCCTAACCTAATGATGGTTTTTTTAGAAACCAAAACTAGTTGCCATAGCAACCATTGGAATACTTTGCAGGTATTTAAACCACTTCTTAGTACTTGCTAGTATTCCGGGGGCTAAACAACTTTGAAAATGAAGTCCCTATTTATCTTTGTCGCTTCAGTATTTCCACAAGTTTGTTTGCAAACCTTTTCGGTCCACCTGTTTACTTTACAATGGCGTTGTGGGTGTGCAGGTGTGCGCCTGAGTGTATCAGCTACCTGAGGTTCACGTCGGCCTCTGATGTGTGGGCGTATGGAGTCACTCTTTGGGAGATGTTCAGCTACGGGTTCCAACCCTGGGCTGCGCTCACAGGACATCAGATACTGGAGGCCATCGATGAACCCAACTTTCAGGTTTGAAATTCTACTATCGTTTGGCTTTTGTTGGCGCTGACATTATATTTTCTTGATAAAGATATTAAAATTGGGTTGACATTTTTCCAGAAAAAATCATCATATACATATTTGTTATGGCATTAGCTCAGTACACAAGTAAAACAGTGTACAAATTTTGGTTGAACATTATTTTAAGAAAGAGCAGCTGTGAGCATATCAGGAATTTATAAACTGTATACTCAGTTAATGAAAATAAATTAATAAAACAATTATCAACCCATTAACGTAGTGATATTATTCTATTCACGATAACCTATAACGGACTCCAATTTGTGCTGCATTCTGTAGTAGAGACATTTGTAACTAATGACTGTGGGAAGATTCCCACAGGGTAGATCCCTAGTATTCCCTAGTGGGTAGATACGGTTCTCGCCACTAGGGGACCGGGGACCGACCATTCTCTTATCTACCACCTGTCCTATGCCATTGGTCATGGTAGCCGAGTTAGCTAAATCACATACACACCTCAGCCAGATTCATGGGTTCATGGGTTTTCTCTCACGACCAAAACTGACCAGTTATGCAACTATCAATGAGTTATCCGATCTGTTGCAATATGGATGGGAGGGCCCAAGTAAAATAAATGGTGGCAGGCTTGCTTGGAAGTTGATGGAATTGGTTAATTCTTTTTGAGTTGCATATGGTCAACACTGATTTTGCTACTTTTTACATAGTGTATGCCACTACACTACAACTCTTTAAACTAAAAGAAAACAATACTTAAATTAAATTTAAAATATACCAGTAATCTACTTAAAAACTCAATTTTAGCGAATTTCCCCTATAGGGAAGAAGCTATTACCGTAGGTCTCATGGTAAGATTTAAGCCCGAGACCATGACAAATTTTTTTTTTAGGTCCCCAGATGACTAAAACACGATTCGTTCAAATTTATATATATATGTATATATATATCTATATATATATCTATATATATATATCTATATATATATATCTATATATATATATATATATCTATATATGTGTCCGTGAATGCGATAACTTGAGTAAAAAACGTCCGATTTCGATGAAATTTGGCTCAAATATGTAAAGTGACATTCATGACTTTAAGTTCGAAAACCAGAAAAATCGGGCCATGGGAAGGGGGGTTTATGGGGGTTTTAAATTTTCCAAAAATCAGTTTTTTGCATTTTTTACCCTAAAATTTTTAAAACACTTAATTTTGGTTTAGACCATGTTATAGAGCTTAAAAAAACAAATAATATGGTATTTTGAATTATTAAGCTAGGTTAAGTGGTTGCGGAGAAAATCCAAAAAAACCTGCTCATAAAATCTCCTATGTTAATCTTATGGGAAAAAGGTTTTTGGCTTTTCCTAAGTTAATTTTGATGTAAACTTCACATTTGCTTTTACCAATCAATTCAGCTCCACAAAACAATCATTTTGGTGTTTAAATTGTGATTCTACGTCCAACTTAAATAAAGGAAGAATAAATAAAATTTGATATCTCCATTATTAATGAATGTATATTGATGAAACTTGGCACGTGGGGTCACGTAGTACTGGTATATTGATATTTGCACAAAAAATTGATTTTTTGTTGATTATCCCCGTAGCAGCGAACCTGCGTACTCAGCCCCCATGTTATTCTTATGGAGAAACAGTAAAATGTAATGACTCCCTTAATTATGAACATAAATTAATACAACTTGCTATGTGGCTTCACCTTGTTATTTAATGATATTTGCATAAAAACCCATTTTTTTAGTTCCTTGTTGCAGCAAACCTGCTTACTCATCTCCCATGTTATTCTTATGGAGAATAATTAAAATTGTATATATCGCTTATATATGAATATATTTTTATAAAACTTGGTATGCGGCTTTATATGGCATTAAGACATATATTATGCATTGGAAATTCGCTGAGTACGCAGGTTTGCTGCGACGGGGGTATTTCTATTTAAATTCATTGGTTTAAAAAATGACAAGTAAGGAAGAGAACCAACATGTAAGTCTAGGCAAATGGACTAGTGAACAAAATTTGTATTCTTGTTTTTGCATTTTTTGATCATCAAACTTATTAAATATATATCATGGCAGTTAGTTTACTTTCAAGTTCCAAGAATATTTTGCTATCATTCTGATTTAAGTTAACTTGACTGATTGTTTTACAGAGGCTGGAACAGCCGGACTGCTGCCCTAAGGAATACTACACGCTGATGCTCAAGTGTTGGCAGCATGATCCCAACAAGCGGCCACGGTTTGCCGACCTCATGATGTTGCTGCCTGACGTAAGTGCCAAGTGAAGTGTAATGCTGATTTGGATGGTCTGCATTGGTGATTAATATCAATCAGAATGAGAATTTGTATTTCAATACTAGATTAAGATTAGTCTAGCTCTATTTGTTTATAGTGGTAGAGACTCTTTTCAAGAAAAATAACAGAACTAAATTCTTACGGATAGTAAATAGACGGTGCAAAGATTTTCTGTAGCTGAAAGTGTATAATATGAGTCATGTTATGTCAACCTTCAGCATCAAGAAATCCAAAAAAATCCAGCTGTAAAATAGTGGTTTAAGCCTACTAAGTCAGTCAAACAATTTGTGTTTGAATTAGTTTAAATTTAAATGAGTTGACACTGACAGGAAAAGTTCTGAACAATTTCAGTCCTACATAACAATATAATTTGTTAAGATTGTGATGTAGTTAATTTACTTTGGGAGGTGTGTGGTACACAATAAAAATTAACGTTGATCTCGAAGTATAATATTGTACGTTTTTGAGAAGGTACGTTGACAAATTTACTTAATTTGCTCAAATAATATTTCCTTTCAAATAGTAGTTTAGAGTCATAACTCTCATTGAAAGAGGAATAGTGAACTTGGACCTTTTATTAAAAGTATAGATTTAGTAAAGGAAGATTTTAATTTAAAACCAGGTTTACATACCTTTTCCGTTCAAACAGTTCAAAAATGTATGCTGCCACCTACTATGACGACATGTTTCGGAATCTAGAATTCCATCTTCCGGTCATTCAAAAACGTCCGTAATTCATTACAGATTTTCGTCAAAATTTTAAAAATTTGTTAAACATTAATACAGTTTAACATAACACAAAACGACCAATCAGCTTCCAAAAAAGAAGATTTTAGTTTTAAAAGTTAGTTTGTTTTGTAAAATTCATAAATGATAATTGTGTCACATATTTCTGATCGTGTTTTATTTGGTTACAGTACAAGCCAGAGCAGGTGCAGGCAGTGCAAGAACTAGGCCCAGATGAGAGAGTCAAGAGAGAACAACTGGTCTATCGGGTGGGAGAAGTCATTACCGTACTCGACAAACAGTAAGTAACTCGCCTTAAAGTATACCTTACTTACAGCAGAATGGGGATTCTACTATCCTTTTTATTACTAAAAGGAGTATGTCTTACTTGAAGTCAACGTCTGCTTATTACCAAGTTTGAGTTCACTGAATATATTTAAAAAACATGCCAAATTCATTGTAAACAATTATCAAGACATTTGCTGGAAAGGAGTCTTTTAAAAATGAGTATCTATGAAAATATATTTTGATGAATTTTGTTGATTTTGTAAACCAAGCAAAGCTTCACACAGTATCAAAAGTTGTTTGTAGCACTTTGTATTTACTCACATGTGTTGTAGGCCGGTAGTGGGAGTGAGCAACTGCTGGAAAGGAGTGGTCAACAGTGGCAAGACTGGGCTGTTCAACCCGGCCCACACCGTGGCATACCTGGGAAACAACCTTCCCTCCAACAAGCCAGGCCAGTTCACCAGAGGAGGTGTGTGCTATTTCTTTTTCTTTCTCGGGTTATGTAACTATATTATATGGTTGATCATGTTGTGTTTTTTCTGAATTTTTTATTTTATTCCACAAGTTTGTTTTATGATCTTGATTGCTGTCATTCAGTTTGAGCTGTAAAACATAATTTTGGGCATAGATGGGTTTAGTTAAATTTTGTATCCAAAGCGGAAAAGTCTTCTGATTAGAATTCTGTAAATTAGTCACGGATTTCGATTGGTAGTGCAAGGACCAGAAAAAACTTTTTACCAATGCTTAGAGGAGGAAAGAGATAGGCACAGCTAACTCACCATGTGAAAGAATTATGAGTTAAATAGAACACTAAAACACATAAAAATCAGTAATATTTCGGCTGACTGTGTAGCCTTTTTCAAACTTCAGAAGAGAGTGTCAGTTACAAACTAAGAGTTTTGGAATTGAATCTCCAGTCAGTGTTGCCAACTTATCACAGTTCTCAAACAAGATCTAAATACTATATATACACATATTATCACTATAACAGTAATATATAACACACATTTAATCAATTTTATCACTAGTACAAATATATGTATTTTTTACTGGTTAGCTATGTAAGGAGGGTGGGGTAAGGGTGGATTATCTTAGGTTGAGATTGGGTGGGTTTCTAGAATCAGTTACAAATTGGTAGGCCAGCTCTCACCTCCTGAGTTGAGAGCTGTTATGAGCATGTTTTGGGAATTATCGTAATGACTTTGTTTAAAACTCTCATCAAACTGTAGGCTGTGCTGCTCAGCATGTTGGGCCACTGGTTCGAGTTTATGAGTTTTGGTGTCATGCCTATGACCATTCATATGTTTTCTCAGTGTTTCGGTGGTGAGACCAACATACTGAGCTTTGTAAAGATTCATTCCAACTGGTATATTAGGTTTTCTGAACTGAAGGTTTGTTGGCTTTTGATGGGGTATTCCTTGCCGATGGAACTGTTACAGAAAGTTTCTGATGGGGGGTTGATTTTGCAGGTTTTGCACTTGCTCTCATTGCAAGGAAATGAGCCGGAGGGGGATTTCTCAGTGTTAACAGTTGAGGGATCTGGAAGTTTTGGCTGAACAAGTAGGTTGCGGAGGTTAGGTGTTGACGATAGACTAAAGTAGGTGGCTTATCCAAGAGATTTTTTGTCTGATTTTTTTGTGTCTGTTAACACTGAGAAACCCCCCTCCGGCTCATTTCCTTGCAATGAGAGCAAGTGCAAAACCTGCAAAATCAAACCCCCATCAGAAAATTTCTGAAACAGTTCCAACGGCAAGGAATACCCCATCAAAGGCCACCAAACCTGCAGTTCAGAAAACCTAATATACCAAAGGCATTAAGATCATTCCCAAAACATGCTTGTAACAGCTCTCAACTCAGGAGGTGGGAGTTGGCTTACCAATTTGTAACAGATTCTAGAAACCCTGCCAATTTCAACCTAAGGTAATCCTCCCTTACCCCACCCTCCTTAGACAGCTAACCAGTAAAAAAATACATACTTTTGTGCTAGTGATAAAATTGATTAAATGTGTGTTATATATTTCTGTTATAGTGATAATATGTGTATATATAGTATTTAGATCTTGTTTGAGAACTGTGATAAGTTGGCAACACTGACTGGAGATTCAATTTCAAAACTCTCGGTTTGTAACTGACACTCTCTTCTGAAGTTTGAAAAAGGCTAACCAGCTAGCCGAAATATTACTGATTTTATGTGTTTTAGTGTTCTATTCAACTCATCATTCTTTCACAAGGTGAGTTAGGTGTGTCCTATCTCTTTCCTCCTCTGAAATGTCTAAACAAAGTGCTTTTCCCATAAAATCATTACCAATGTTTAGAAATTGTTAGTGAGCGCTGATTGGATAGAAAATCTTGCTTGTTTTTCACTGAGTTTGTGTAAGCATACAACTCTACTAAAAACAAGAGCATTTGTTAGCACTTATGTATCTCTACTACCATGAAAGTAATAAAAGGATTAAGTTATAATTTAGAGTTAAGTCTTTTAAAGGGTGATCCAGTCATTGGGTATATGCTATTTGTGAGAAACTGCTAAGGACCTGGGACAGACTTGAGTTATTAATAGATCTTCCAAGAAGATTTTAATTAGTAACATCATATTGATACATTGAAGCTGAGTGCCTTCAGAGGGCGTCTCTCTTGGCACTGTGACATTGGGTAAAGCAATAGAGGATCCTAAACTGCCCTAAACTGTTGTAATTTGTGTTCACGTTGACAGGAATCGGATATTGGCGAATTAAATGTGTTGCTATCTGAAAAAGTAGATTTTTAATGTATATTTTATAAATTTTAAAAAACAATTGAATCTTAAATGGAATTCCAGCTTATTTATTTTGTGTAAGGCGTCATGAACAACTACAATCGTATTGTGTTGCAGACGGCAAGAACGCATACTCGTCTCGTCGCAGCAGGCTGAGGCCGGATATGATCTCGTGTCCTCAGGGAGATGTGAAGCACACCGGGCATGTGGGGCTCGACGGGGCCTACTTCGGGGACATATCGTTCCTGGGGGGCACCAAGGTAAGGCAGGAAATGGTTTGGAGAAACACAGTTCTTCCTCCTTTCATTGTCCTCCACAATCTTGGATGAAGAGATCTGTTATATTTAGCTATTTAATTTTAAACTTGTCACAAACTGTTTGTAATATTACTGTTTGAATTGTGGGAATCTAGCGTGGGACTTCATTGTGGGACTTAACGGTTAGCGTCTTGGACTTTGGTTCAAGGGGTCACGGGTTCAAATCCCAGGGTGTCCACAACAATTTGAGGGATTTGGACCGCTTTCCCTAAAAGCGTTTGTGTTCTCCACTCATCAGCGCTTAACTTAATAAGGTGTTCACAGCCATAGTCACTTTACTAGAATGCAAATAACTACAATCTCTCCATGCATCAACTTGCTATTTATGAAAAAAATGAAATGAATTTAGGTTTTTACTTTTAGTTAGAAATGATAACTCCATTCTTACTGAACAATAACAACACACTATTTGTTATTTATTTATACAAACAGCTGAAACTAACAGAATATATTTTGACATTAAATCCTGAACAATTTGGTTTTGTTGAACACGAATCAACTTTAAATGCTATTTCAAGGTATGTGAAAACTGTAAATGATTTTATTGAACAAAAATGCCATGTTGCCTCCATACAATGTGACTTAACTAAAGCTTTTGTTTGCTTGAATAATAAAATATTACTAGAAAAAATGGAGTATTATGGAATGCAAGGATTAGCCAAACAGTTTATTGAATCTTATTTCCAAAATAGATTTCAACAAGTTGAATATAAGTCTGAAAAAAATAACAATGTTTCATCCTGGAAAAAAAATAATGTAGGCATTCCACAAGGATCTGTTCTGGGACCACTTATATTTATAATTTATGTGGCAGACCTTCCCTCAAATATTAGAAATGGAATTACAACTCAATTTGCAGATGACACATCTGTGGTGGTTGCCAATAAATCAACCCAATCTCTAATATTATCATTAAAATTTATTTTAAATGAGTTCAATTCTTGGTATAGTGCAAATGGTCTATTATTGAATAAATCCAAGACGAATATTCTTCACTTCCAGTTAAAAAAATCTAAAGACAAATTACTAAATATCGAATTAGAAAATGAAAAATTTCTGAGGTCTCTGAAATAAATTTATTAGAAATAACTTTAGATAACCACTTAAAATGGAATACTCAAATAAATCAAATAGGTATTTGGTGACCTATTGGTTAACCATACATGATCCATACGAAGAAATCAACCTTGGGGGATATGTGTGCACCTATTACTGGTAGTTAAAGTTGATGTCATTAAAATAAACCTGCATTTGCTTCAATTTGATGTGAGAAACCACTGCTAAATTAGCAAATTGTAACATCATTAAGTATTTGGAGGTAGCTCAAGAAATAAACAAGGGTCAAGGATCAAATAGGGTATTGGAGATACATTTTCATATATCTTTTAAATAAACTAATTTCACACGTTGATTTACTAAACATTTATTATATATTTGGCCTGCAATACTTGCAATTTTTGAACAGTTTATTTCTTATTTGTTTGATCATATACCCTCTCACGGCCACTTGTCTTGCAGATGATAGTGTACAAGAAGGAGGAGAACGGCCAGTCACTGATGGCGGCCATGCTGAGTGATGAGGTGGTGGAGAAGCCGCCAGTCAAGGTGTGTGACCTGAACATTTACAACTTAATGTCTATAAACAATGTCAATGTCTTATTACACAGAAAGAACAATATGTAATGAAACAGCTGTAAGCAGATATTGGACATTGTGAGAATGTCTCAATAAAGGAATGAAAAACTTTACATTCACATGATTTTAAAGGATTATAATTTTTCCTATGGACGTTGGAGAGATAAAACCAGTTATTTAAAGATTTTTGATCCATTTGAAAACTGGTATCCTCTTAAATAAGTATTAATCATCTATCAGTAGTTGTATATAGATCTCAACATGTAAACACCATATTTACCAGACTCTCTAAGTCCACCCATAATGTACTAGGAGCTAATTATTGGATATCAATTTAAATTTTAATCCGTAAAATGCAAGCATCAAAATTCCAAAAATAATAAATTTTAATTGACTAAGCCTTTCGATATCAACAATAATTTAACCTGATGATGGTATCTTTGAAAGGCCTAGTCAATTAAAATGTATTATTATTGGAATTTTGATGCTTTCATTTCACAGTTTAAAATCTCTTAAGTCCACTCAAATGCTTTTCTGCAGGAGTAAACCCCCCCCAACAACTACCAACATATAATATGACTCGCTTTGCTCGCTGAGGGCTCTGCCTCCAGACTCCCGCTTGGGGTCACTCCAGTTGCTATTACAACTCAATGATCTCTTCAAGTATCTTTATATAGTCTACGAGGCTATTTGGATTCATTGGGATACATCCACTCTAGATTTTATCTTTATTCAATGGTCCTATCATTCATTTATGCTCTACCATAACTCTACCGAGTTACATAGACAGTTTACTGGATATTTCTCTACAGCTGTTATGATTCTTTTGTTTTGATTTGAAAATCCATAAGCCCAATGTTAAAATTTACAATTTTCAAGTTCAAAATTAGAGGTTTCAAAATTTTGAAATTGTAACTTTTGACAATTTTCCCAGGATTTTCTAGGTACAAACTATCTGCATGCCAAATTTAACATTTCTACCTCATCTAGAAGTGGTCCAGAATTCATATACGTGAGTGAGTGAGTTACTTACGGCCTGTCTAGTTATTTAGATAAAATATCTTCCAAGAATGTCTACATTAGGAATCCTATTGTCTCCAGTATTGACTTGTACTGTCAAGACATACCAAATTTTAAAAGGAGATTATTATATGTGGAAATATGATATGTACCAGTACATAAATTATGGTTCAGAAAAGTTCAAAGTCATTTCAGACTGGGCTTTCACTCCTCGCAACCTCCCACTTGTCAGTTTTGTCAGGACTGGCAACCAGCCAGAGGAGAATGAATTAATACAGATGCACCAGAACAATCTTAGCTCGGCTTTGACTTACCCCGGGTCTTGCTTTTCCAATCAGGAAATTGTGGAAAAATTACCGATTAAATATAATTTTGGATGTAAGTACTGAAAAAATGCAATGATCATCAAACGATGATGTGAAACTGGTTAAATTGCAGGTGCCCAACAAGCATATCATCCCTGCTGACAGCATCTTGGTCAACAAAGAGCTGGGTACCGGAGAGTTTGGCGTGGTGCAGCAAGGTGTCTGGACTAATGAAGGCGAGAGGGTATGTGGCAAATACCTAATAAAATTATATATATATATATATATATATTATTTTTAAAATCATTTTAAATATATAGTTACTCAAGTAGACTCTTACAAAGTCAAAATATTGCGTAGTTATGAAAGTTGAGTTACCCAGAACTACTAGGCTGATAAATGAGAGTGGATAAAAAATTTAGTTTAAAAATAGTCCCTCCCCCGATACAATTTTGCAAAATACAATTGCCATCCTCACAGGGGCAAATGTCTACACTATGGGTTACATAGCTAGCTTTAAACTTTTACTTTATCTTTAGTTTTATGAAAGGTAGGGGGTGGGGTATGATAACACAATATTTTATGGTTGAAGCCTAGAAAGAAGGATTTACAATTTAAAATATGCTCTAAATGCTGAACCGAAAACGTTTGTGGAGTTTTTTTGTGGAATTTATATAGTTTTAAGTTGGTCAAAATTGTAAAAAAAATGCTGTGTCAATAAAGTGTATTTCTATTGTATTCTATGGTACTCATGTACTAATATAAAATAACAAGATTTTAGGATAGGTACATGTAAAAGACGCTGTAAAAAATACCTACAGAGATGTAAAATTGTCAGAGCGTCAAGTTATTTAGTGTAGAATTTCTGAGACTCTTCTGAGTCAAGACAATACAACAATACATATAGAACAAGGAATGCACAATTCATTAAGTGCAATCCTTGCTTACTTAAGACTTTTTACAATTTTGTAATTTTAATGAGACAATTAGCAAGCCTTTATAATTTGAACTGCATGGATCTGACAGTTACCAATGCCGCTTTTTTGATAGATTTTGAAAACCCTTACTGTGTGTATAACAGAGTTAAATCAGTATGCATACTCCATTTGAGCCGAGCTCGTCTCCTCAGATCGTATTGTTTGTTCAGATCCAAGTGGCCATCAAGTGCCTCAGCCGGGAGAGGATGCAGAGCAACCCCATAGAGTTCCTGAAGGAGGCTGCCATCATGCATGGGATCGAGCATGAGCATATCGTGCGGATCTATGGGGTGGTTCTCGACACCAACGCTCTCATGCTGGTATGTACAGTCGACTGACTAAGATCGAATGATTTATAACTTAGTTTTTCATATTTAAATTTGTTATTTTTATCACATCTGTTACTGTAATGAGTTATTTATAGTATTTATTTATTTATTTTCTTGGTTGTTGATTTTTAAATACAATTAAAGTAAGAGTGATGCTATTCTTCTGAGGAAGTGGGATAGAATGGTAAGTAAATTACAAAAGTTACTGAGAAGCAATGTAAATTTATGGTTCAATGTTTTGACCAAAAAAATATATTATAGCTAATTTTGACTTATTTCAAAATATATTTACTTTAACATATAATATCCTTTTTTCAATAAAGGCCTCGTTCATATAAAGAGCTTTTTCTCCTAAGCATGGCCTCTGGCCATAAATAGAGCCTTGCGAGGGTGTATAAAATAAAAAAATGTTCTGTAAAATATTACTTTTGATATATGAGGTACTAACAAAAATATAGTTTTAAGTTGTAGAAGGTTTCCATTTAGACTAAGTGTCAAATTCATAATCCTACCCTCAGTTAATGAAGCTCTCACCATGTTTTGCAGACTAAACTTAGCACTTTATATACAATTACGTGCAAGAAAGAAAACAGACATTTCAATGGCTTCAATGCCGTATAAATCTTTAGAAGAATATTATTGTATGACATGTTGTCTAATGCTTCTGTAGAAATAAAATTTGCTTAATTGAAACTTGTATAAATCTACCTCAGAAGCAGTTAACAAAAAATAGTTTAAATTAATCCTGGTTATAGGATAACATGATGACAGTTTTGATTTTGTACTCGCAGGTAACAGAGCTGGCTCCATTACGTTCACTACTGGAGTGCCTTAAAGAGCCTTCCCTGCGATTTAGCTTCCCGGTCCTCACACTGTGTGACTTCGCCATTCAGATCTGTGATGGCATGCAGTACTTGGAAAACAAGAGACTTATTCATAGGTCAGTGGCTGTTTTGAGTTTTTACACCTTACCACAGTTTTTTAATAACCAAGAAGATTTAAATTATCTTAGTTGAGTTGGTTATGGGGTATAGTTAAAAAAAGTCTTAAACACTTCAGCTCATATATTTATATTTATACTTTACTCACATGCAAGATAGTAAGTATAGAAGATGGATATACATTTGACTGCTTGGCCTGTGTGCTTGTAGAGTCACTGGCATAGTGCAATGAGTCGCTGGAGACATGGCGGAGGACATCAGAACCATGGCAGCAGCCCTGTTGTGGGTTTGAATCCCAGTCTTGGACAGTAAATTTAATCAGTACTCTCTAGCTTGTACTGTAGCAGCTCACACCCTTGCTTAGCTTAGCAACTGAGGCCCATTTGGACAGGCAAAGTATAAGAAATCAAGTTTCATAATGTTGAAATTATAATATTTAAAGAAGATAAATTTTACACTTAGCCCGAAAGTAGTCTCTCAACTTTTTCTAGGTTATTCCTGAAACACTGTACTCATTCACATAATCAGATTCAATGTCAAAATAATTTTTAGGTTTGATTGCTGTTACCTATCCCTACAGATTATGTAATATGAGATAGTTATCAAGACAACTTATTTCTTGGCATATTAGTTTCTTGGTGTTTTGTGAAGTGTGGCAAAAAATGAATATTATACATTTAATTTTTTGTTTCAGAGATTTAGCTGCCAGAAACATTTTAGTATTTTCCAAAAACAAAGTGAAGATCTCAGATTTTGGCCTTTCAAGAGCACTGGGAGTTGGTAAAGACTATTATCAGACCAACTTCAATGTCAATCTAAAACTACCTATTGCGTGGTAAGTAATAAATATTTCCTTATAAGGGTTCCATCGAGAAATCAACGTTTTTTTTACCAAAATGTTCTCTATAAGTCTAATGTAGTTAAGTTAAGCATAAGAACATGTTGCCTTTTCGTTATTTGCATGTGTTAAACTTTCTTTATTAGGCCCTATTTACTAAGAAATAGTTTAAGTACCTGCATTCTAAGTAATCCAATTGCTGCTACGGCAACTAGTTTCGGTCTCTAAATGAAACCTAGACAAGATATCCACAAACAAAGCCGTCATCACATTTAAAAACGTACCATACACTTAAGCACTTATTCACAAACACAGAAACGATGGTGATGACAAGACGGTGAGTAACAGAGACCGACCATGTTGACCGGCAGTCTAGACTTTACTTCCATCCGGTCGTGTTGCAACCCTGTTTTGTGTTTATTGGTGTTTTTACTAAAAGTCATGTCCGTCATTTCCGTATTTGTGTATAAGTGTTTGAGTGTATGTAAATGTGATGAGGACCCTTGTTCGAAAATATTGATGTGGACACATTGCCTAACCTAATGATGGTTTTTTTAGAAACCAAAACTAGTTGCCATAGCAACCATTGGAATACTTTGCAGGTATTTAAACCACTTCTTAGTACTTGCTAGTATTCCGGGGGCTAAACAACTTTGAAAATGAAGTCCCTATTTATCTTTGTCGCTTCAGTATTTCCACAAGTTTGTTTGCAAACCTTTTCGGTCCACCTGTTTACTTTACAATGGCGTTGTGGGTGTGCAGGTGTGCGCCTGAGTGTATCAGCTACCTGAGGTTCACGTCGGCCTCTGATGTGTGGGCGTATGGAGTCACTCTTTGGGAGATGTTCAGCTACGGGTTCCAACCCTGGGCTGCGCTCACAGGACATCAGATACTGGAGGCCATCGATGAACCCAACTTTCAGGTTTGAAATTCTACTATCGTTTGGCTTTTGTTGGCGCTGACATTATATTTTCTTGATAAAGATATTAAAATTGGGTTGACATTTTTCCAGAAAAAATCATCATATACATATTTGTTATGGCATTAGCTCAGTACACAAGTAAAACAGTGTACAAATTTTGGTTGAACATTATTTTAAGAAAGAGCAGCTGTGAGCATATCAGGAATTTATAAACTGTATACTCAGTTAATGAAAATAAATTAATAAAACAATTATCAACCCATTAACGTAGTTGTAACGAGCCAAAATTTGAGGGGGGTATAAATTCGCTACACAGTGAATATAAGCTATCTAACTAGGCCTAGAATTAACTGTTAAGATTACCTGGCATAGCCTTGTAGGTCCTTACCAGTAGGCTTAGGCCTAGCGTAGCCGCCATCCTGTTACTAACATAGCCTAGGCTTCAAAACTCACGTTGGCTATCACTTCACATTTAGTATTGGAGCACCAAAGGGGGTGAAATAATTAACTAGTGTTTCGGCAATAGGGCACTAGTAGACTAAATAACCCCTTGGCTAGGTTAACCGTGGGCATTCACCGGCGATCCAAGGAACACTAGTGTTGAATAGGTTGACGGATACAACTTTACTAAACACTAGTGTAAACTCCAATAAGCGAATTTATCACCCCTAACAAGGTTACATCATACGTAGCACGGTTTCAAGAGTTTTGTGAACATTGAAAACGTATGTTTGTAAACAGCGAACATAACCCCCAATCGCAGTTGCAGACAGCCACCTGTGGCGTTGTGTTTTAAACGCCACCCAGACAGCTGATCAGCGGTGTCGTTGTTTCCTCCAAACGAACCCAAACCGCTGGAAATTATGATCAGCTGTTTACCCCTTCCCCTGGGAGGGGGAGGAATAGAGGGGGTGAGTGATAAGATAACGGCGAGGAAGGCATTCGTTCTCTACGTTTTGTGCGGACCAGTCGGGTATTTTCGTGCTCTTACGTTTTGTCCGGACTGGTGAGTTTGAGTAGTGTTTCCTCGGGTAGTGAGTGGTACTACGGCAAACTGTGATTACAGGTACGACCTGCGTTTCTTATATTTAATTAAGTTCAATAGCAGGACATTCTTTTATTCGTAAATATTTTGTTTTAGCCAAATTATCAGTGCCGTATCGCACTTGGCATTTATCAGTAGTTTAACTTTGTGCCGTATTGCACGTTTTGAATAACGTTAACTCCCGATACAGAACACGAGTCTGTACGGGGTGTTTTAAAGCATAGAATTGGATCAGGTTACTCTCGATACTTTTAGCTTTTTGAACGATTTGGATTGGTGTTGTTAAAACCGCCAGTTGTGAGCCGACGAGGTGACCTTTCTGCTTGGGTGTCACAGGCACGTCACAACAGGTCTGAACAAACCCATTCCTGCAGAGTTAGTTGGTTGAACTAGGGTTGAAAATTAAAAACCTGAGACGGGATTGGGAGTTGTAACGCGTGAATACGTTAACTAAGTTAAACTTCCACCTTTTAAATTATTCTCTTTATAAATTTCAACTTGTTTTATTTTAATTGGCATTACTTGCAGGTGTGAGCGATGATGATGGTACAGTATCGTTGTGTTTGCCGGTACTGAGTTCACACCTGACTTTAAGTTATATTAATTTCTTTCTTTTTTTTATTAATCTAAATCTGTACCGTTACAAAATTTAATTTTAAAGAACCCTGGACAGACCCAGCACGCCAGACTTGAGCGAATCCGCTGGCTAGGTCTGAGACGGCTTTCTCCTGGCTTAAAGGAAAGACAAATTTTGTTTCTTTTTCGAGAAAGACGTCACAGTAAAATGGCGCCCGAACAATTGGACAGTGTTTATTCATTTTTCTGATATTAAACGATCAAATTTGAGAAATTTGGTTGTGATATTGCAACCACTTTATACACAAGTGTTCTGAGCCTTGTTGAGTCGTGAAACTTGGTAAATTGTTTTATTTTGATCAAAGTTTGATTATTTTATAAACCGACCCTCAGCCAAGGGTGGTGTTGTTTGAATTGTTGTGACTGTTTAGAGTGAATTGTTTTGCCTCAGGATAAATTTTAATTTTAAATTTTAATAATGCCTGAAACATCGGACATCGTGACGACGGGTGATCAAACCCAGGTCACCGCGCCCGCTGTTGTGACAACGAGTGCTGCAACGTTCGTAGTCACGTCCAGACCGACTGATCTCTTCCAGAGTCAGACGTTTACAATGGCAGGAGCAATTCCCAGGACAAACCTGCCTACTCCTGCGGGTGAAACCTTACGATCCCCCTATGAGGACCCCAGAGTAGGGTGGATCCATGAGTTAAGAAAGGAGGACCTGGTCCAGGAGATGGCAAGATTTGGGCTTGATACTCAAGGAAAAGTTGAGGACTTAAGGAAAAGGTTCTGCCAGTTCTGGAAAGACCCGAGAAGTCAATGGCCTTTCTTAACTAACACCGATGTGATGATGACAACCCAACAGCCACTGTGGGTGACATCTGGCAGCCAGCAAGCTCCTAGCTTTTCTCACGGGGCTTTTAGCGGCAGCCATTGTGAGCCTGTCACTGGTGCCTCAGCTGAGCGAGAGAGGAAGGCTCCATCCTTAACGGATGAGTTGGTCGGAGTTCGCGAGTTGTTGGGACTCTCGCCTGATGCTGATGCAGGGATGGTTCGGAGAACTTTAGCTGAGGTGTTAAAGAACGCTCGCAGTCAGGCTGAGACCATGGTTGAAAAACAGCAACGAACGGCTCCCTGGGATCTCTCCAGCACACGAGTGACATTCACTGAGAGATTTGGCAAGCCAGTACCCAATGACGGTCAGGTGAACCCCTTCCCAACGGCCCCTCGCACAAACCCTCCAAGTGTTGAGTGGGGACCAATGGACCGGGGTGACCAGTCTTCATTGGGGAACATCCGTCTCGCTCAATCACGCTATCTGGATCATGAAAACCTGCGACAAGGCAAGCGGGTGACCGCTGAGACTTTGCCCCAATCAACGTTTGACGCTAGGTGTCAACAACCGACGACCCGGATGCCTCATGTGGTCAGCACGTCTAGCTGGAACCCACCGGGTGGGGTCTTGAGCAACCCGATGTGGCCACTTGGACCTAGACAGGTGTCAAACCTACGACCTGGAGAGTGGGTGCCTCGCATGGAGGATTTTCAAAACCCGATGTCTCGAGAGCGTTACCCTGGAAATGCGACTTCGGTTTTTGACCAAGTGCCACTTTCCAGCCGGCTCTATAACAGCGGGTCGGGCCATGAAGTTGCATCAGTATGCAACTTAGTTAGGAAATGGAATTTAAGATTCGATGGGAGAAGAGATCCCGTCTCATTCCTCGAACGGTTCGAGGAGCTCATAGAGACATACTCTTTAACGGCTGAGGATGTCTTGAGAGCGTTGCCGGAACTCCTGCAAGGGGAGGCTCTTCTGTGGTACCGTAACTTGAAAGGTAATTGGGCAAGTTTCGAGGATTTTAGAGTTGATTTTGAAACTCAGTTCTTCCCACCAGGTTACCGACGTAACCTTGACGAGGAGATTCGAAAGCGGACTCAGGGTGAAAATGAACCATTCCGCAGTTACCTAACTGCTATCTCGACTCTAATCCGGCGTAGCGGTGACTTCTCGCCGCAGCAAAAATTGAATCTGGTTTTTACAAATATGAGACCAGATTATAAGCTCATGGTGCGCCGTAGTGATTTTGCTACGATTCCTGAACTGACACGTCAGGCCGAGGAGTACGAGGCTTACATTCGGGACCGAAATAGCTTCCGTCCCCCACCTCCTCTGGCACTGGCGTTGGTTCCTGAGACCGCTTATGTGCATAAGCGAAGACATGACCGAGTCTTGGACAATGCTGCTGTTGAACCCGTCTTGGGGAAAAACAGCTGGGTGACCAGTCAAGGAGAACCTGTTGCCTTCGTTTCTGCTCAGAGGGAGGAGAATATGGGCAGTAAGGGGCCAGCTGTTCAGCGGGGTGTCCAACCCAGGTCCGATCGATCAGATCCTAGGCCACCCACTGGTCCAGTTCATCAACGGCAGCCAGTAAACCCGAGTAGGGGTGATTGGGTCTGTTGGAACTGTGACCGGCGCGGCCATCGTTTCAGGCACTGTCCCGAACCTAAGAGGTTGCGGTGTTATCACTGCAAGAAGGAGGGTGTCGCTACATCCCGGTGTGACTGTCGGGCGGGAAACGGCGGCCGGACTCAGAACCCGGGAGGTCGACTGAGTCTGGGACCGCAACACGACTTACGACCTCCAACGAGTGGATCCGCTGGCTCGACCAGGTAAAGAGTTTTACCGGGGCCGTAGGAGGAGTCCATGGGGGCGACGTAAGACCCTTTGTGGAGGTGGACATGTTTGGCGAAACCTTCCGGGCTCTTGTCGACACCGGAGCCAGCGTGAACTTGATCGGTTCTCGAGTTGAGAAACTTCTGGCTGAGCAAGGTGTCAAACCTGAGCAAGTTCATGTTGTGATGAGGATGGCTGATGGCTCGAGCCGCGAGGCTGGATTGTTATATCGACTTTCTGGTGAAGTGGGTGGTACAACTCACTCTTGGGAGGCTTATTACATACCAAATCTGTCATATGACTTGATTCTGGGTATGCGGTGCCTAGAGGAGCTGGACCTTGTCCGTATTGATCGAAAGGCGATTTTACCTCTCGCTCAAACTGATCAGGGGGACACCGCAGTCAGTGCCTTGGATTCTCTGTCACCTGAGGAAGATCGTGAGCTAGCGAATTTCTTAGATGAAGAACTGCCAAAATTTGATGCTGTTGAAGGCAAGACTACCCTGGTTGAGCACCGGATAAGGCTCAAGGAGAATGTTGTGCCCGTAAAACAGCGATATTATCCTCGTAACCCGGCGATGCAAGCTGTCATAAACCAGGAAGTTGACGATATGCTGCAACAAGGGGTGATCGAACCCTCCACGAGTCCTTGGAGCTCACCGGTGGTGTTAATTAAGAAAACCACGGGGAAGTTCCGGTTTTGCATTGACATGAGATCTGTCAATGATTCGTCAATCAAAGACGCTTATCCCTTGCCGCGAATTAACGGTATATTGGAAAAACTCAGACAGGCAAAATACATCAGCACGTTGGACTTGAAAAGTGGTTACTGGCAGGTGCCGCTGGAAACTGAGAGCAGGGCCATAACTGCGTTTACAGTTCCTGGCCGAGGGCTCTATCAGTTTACGGTCATGCCTTTTGGACTCCACTCAGCTGGTGCGACGTTCCAGAGGCTGCTCGACATGGTGATCGGTGTTGAACTCGAGCCAAAGGTTTTCGCCTATTTAGACGACTTGGTTGTGGTGTCAACGACCTTTGACGAGCATTTGAAGCTTCTGGAATTGGTCTTTGATCGCCTACGAGAAGCGGGCTTGAAACTTAACCCCGATAAGTGCCACTTCTGTAAAAGGCAACTGAAGTACCTTGGGCATGTGGTGAATTATGAGGGCATAACCACTGACCCCGAGAAGGTACAATCGATCAGGGACTTTCCCACGCCCACGACAGTGAAGAAGCTGCGTAGCTTCTTAGGGTTAGCGTCGTGGTACCGGAGGTTCATTGAACAGTTTGCAACTTTGTCCGCACCACTGCGGCACTTGTTGAAGAAAAATGCCAAGTGGCACTGGGGTGAAGACCAAGAGGTAGCTTTCCAGAAGTTGAAGGTTCTGTTAAGTTCCTCACCGGTTCTGGCTTGCCCTGACTTTACGAAAACCTTCACATTGCAGGTCGATGCCTCAAACATCGGTGTCGGAGCCGCGCTCACTCAAGCGCCGGATGGCAAGGAGGTGGTGATTGCGTATGCAAGCCGCTTATTGACGGACCAGGAGTGCAAATACTCCACCACTGAAAAGGAGTGTCTGGCTCTGGTGTGGGCGGTCCGCAAGTTCAAACCTTACCTTGAGGGATACCACTTTGTGGCGATTACGGATCATATTGCGTTGAGCTGGCTCATGAAGTTACGTGAACCGAGCGGGAGATTAGCTCGGTGGGTCATGGAGCTTCAGCAACACGATTTTGAAATCAAGTACCGCAAAGGAACCTTAAACCGGGTAGCTGATGCTTTATCTCGATATCCGGTGGGAGTAAACCCGAACGAGACGGGTGACAAGGTCAGCGGAGAGCCCGCTGAGGTAGCCGCCTTGGACGAGAAAGCCCTCGATGGCCAAGGGTGGCCAGGAGAACCCGCGACTGATGTGTCTGTGAAGGTGATCCCTGATGGCGACGGTCCAGCCCAAACGGGCACAAATATCGTTAGGGAGGACCGCTTAGCTGCGGTAAAAGGGTGGTATGACCGGATGTTCGGTTTGGTGATAAATCATCCTCAGCGGTATGGCAACTACTGTGTCCGAGCTAACCAGTTGTACCGATCGTTTGGCAAGTCCATTGATGAGAACCCGGAGTGGAAGATGTGTGTTCCCTCAGATAAGGTGCGAGCGGTGCTAAGCGAGAACCACGACTCGCCCACTGCTGGACATCTGGGTGTAAAGAAAACGACTAGCCGTATCGCTGTTCGTTACTTTTGGCCTGGTTGGAGAAGGGATGTGAAACTCTATGTCAGGGGTTGCCCTCATTGCCAGTCCTATAAGGTTGCTCAAGTCAAACCAGCGGGAAAAATGTACTTCCGAAGACCTAAAGGTCCATGGTCTACCATATCGGTCGACCTAATTGGTCCATTGCCTCGGTCTCGATTTAACCATCGGTTTCTGGTGGTGGTGCAAGACACCTTCAGCAAATGGACAGAGCTGGCTCCCATTGGGGCTGCTACTGCTCAGAACGTCTCGAACAAGCTGAAGACTGTCCTGATGCGATACGGTGCCCCAGAGATGATGATCTGTGACAATGGCACACAGTTTGTCTCCAAGATTGTCAAGGCGCTGGCAGATGAGTGGTGCATACTATTACAAACCACTGCTCCGTACAGTCCTCAAGGAAATCCCGTTGAACGTCCGAATCGGGTTGTCAAAACCATGATTGCACAGTATGTGCGGAACAATCACAAGGCGTGGGATCGGTACTTGGAGGAGCTGCAGTTTGCCATGAACACGGCGAAGCATGATTCCACTGGATACTCACCAGCCATGCTGTGCCTAGGGCGGGAGTTGAAACCCCCTAGGGCCATTTGTGGGCCCGTTTTCGAAACCTCGGCGGACGTAGTAGAACCGACCGTGGGTGAGGTTCAGCGAAGTCGCGCAGAACAGTTCAAAGAACTATACGATCAAACTCAAGGTAACCTCAAGGCTGCCTATCTTCGCCAGTCTAAGTATTACAACTTACGGCGACGAGAGGTGTTTTACGAGGTGGGGGATCTGGTTCTTCGACGGATACATGTCTTGTCCTCTGCAGCCAATGCTATCGTCGGGAAATTGGCACCGAAATTCCAAGGCCCGTGTACTGTGGTTGGAAAGAGAGGTGTGAACCTCTACGAATTGGAGGATTGCGCAACAAAAGCCAAACATGTATCCCACGTCAAGGATTTAAAACCTTTTGTGGAAAGGGTTGTTTTTGATGACTGAATGTGCCGATGAACCCTGGTCTGTAGCAGACTTTGCTAGGATTAGGGTGTTCTGGCAATCGAAGTGTTCCGTTTTTTTTTGTTGGTTTTTTTTTGTTCCCCGAAGTAGGAAGGGGGTGTAACGAGCCAAAATTTGAGGGGGGTATAAATTCGCTACACAGTGAATATAAGCTATCTAACTAGGCCTAGAATTAACTGTTAAGATTACCTGGCATAGCCTTGTAGGTCCTTACCAGTAGGCTTAGGCCTAGCGTAGCCGCCATCCTGTTACTAACATAGCCTAGGCTTCAAAACTCACGTTGGCTATCACTTCACATTTAGTATTGGAGCACCAAAGGGGGTGAAATAATTAACTAGTGTTTCGGCAATAGGGCACTAGTAGACTAAATAACCCCTTGGCTAGGTTAACCGTGGGCATTCACCGGCGATCCAAGGAACACTAGTGTTGAATAGGTTGACGGATACAACTTTACTAAACACTAGTGTAAACTCCAATAAGCGAATTTATCACCCCTAACACGGTTACATCATACGTAGCACGGTTTCAAGAGTTTTGTGAACATTGAAAACGTATGTTTGTAAACAGCGAACATAACCCCCAATCGCAGTTGCAGACAGCCACCTGTGGCGTTGTGTTTTAAACGCCACCCAGACAGCTGATCAGCGGTGTCGTTGTTTCCTCCAAACGAACCCAAACCGCTGGAAATTATGATCAGCTGTTTACCCCTTCCCCTGGGAGGGGGAGGAATAGAGGGGGTGAGTGATAAGATAACGGCGAGGAAGGCATTCGTTCTCTACGTTTTGTGCGGACCAGTCGGGTATTTTCGTGCTCTTACGTTTTGTCCGGACTGGTGAGTTTGAGTAGTGTTTCCTCGGGTAGTGAGTGGTACTACGGCAAACTGTGATTACAGGTACGACCTGCGTTTCTTATATTTAATTAAGTTCAATAGCAGGACATTCTTTTATTCGTAAATATTTTGTTTTAGCCAAATTATCAGTGCCGTATCGCACTTGGCATTTATCAGTAGTTTAACTTTGTGCCGTATTGCACGTTTTGAATAACGTTAACTCCCGATACAGAACACGAGTCTGTACGGGGTGTTTTAAAGCATAGAATTGGATCAGGTTACTCTCGATACTTTTAGCTTTTTGAACGATTTGGATTGGTGTTGTTAAAACCGCCAGTTGTGAGCCGACGAGGTGACCTTTCTGCTTGGGTGTCACAGGCACGTCACAACAGGTCTGAACAAACCCATTCCTGCAGAGTTAGTTGGTTGAACTAGGGTTGAAAATTAAAAACCTGAGACGGGATTGGGAGTTGTAACGCGTGAATACGTTAACTAAGTTAAACTTCCACCTTTTAAATTATTCTCTTTATAAATTTCAACTTGTTTTATTTTAATTGGCATTACTTGCAGGTGTGAGCGATGATGATGGTACAGTATCGTTGTGTTTGCCGGTACTGAGTTCACACCTGACTTTAAGTTATATTAATTTCTTTCTTTTTTTTATTAATCTAAATCTGTACCGTTACAAAATTTAATTTTAAAGAACCCTGGACAGACCCAGCACGCCAGACTTGAGCGAATCCGCTGGCTAGGTCTGAGACGGCTTTCTCCTGGCTTAAAGGAAAGACAAATTTTGTTTCTTTTTCGAGAAAGACGTCACATAGTGATATTATTCTATTCACGATAACCTATAACGGACTCCAATTTGTGCTGCATTCTGTAGTAGAGACATTTGTAACTAATGACTGTGGGAAGATTCCCACAGGGTAGATCCCTAGTATTCCCTAGTGGGTAGATACGGTTCTCGCCACTAGGGGACCGGGGACCGACCATTCTCTTATCTACCACCTGTCCTATGCCATTGGTCATGGTAGCCGAGTTAGCTAAATCACATACACACCTCAGCCAGATTCATGGGTTCATGGGTTTTCTCTCACGACCAAAACTGACCAGTTATGCAACTATCAATGAGTTATCCGATCTGTTGCAATATGGATGGGAGGGCCCAAGTAAAATAAATGGTGGCAGGCTTGCTTGGAAGTTGATGGAATTGGTTAATTCTTTTTGAGTTGCATATGGTCAACACTGATTTTGCTACTTTTTACATAGTGTATGCCACTACACTACAACTCTTTAAACTAAAAGAAAACAATACTTAAATTAAATTTAAAATATACCAGTAATCTACTTAAAAACTCAATTTTAGCGAATTTCCCCTATAGGGAAGAAGCTATTACCGTAGGTCTCATGGTAAGATTTAAGCCCGAGACCATGACAAATTTTTTTTTTAGGTCCCCAGATGACTAAAACACGATTCGTTCAAATTTATATATATATGTATATATATATCTATATATATATCTATATATATATATCTATATATATATATCTATATATATATATATATATCTATATATGTGTCCGTGAATGCGATAACTTGAGTAAAAAACGTCCGATTTCGATGAAATTTGGCTCAAATATGTAAAGTGACATTCATGACTTTAAGTTCGAAAACCAGAAAAATCGGGCCATGGGAAGGGGGGTTTATGGGGGTTTTAAATTTTCCAAAAATCAGTTTTTTGCATTTTTTACCCTAAAATTTTTAAAACACTTAATTTTGGTTTAGACCATGTTATAGAGCTTAAAAAAACAAATAATATGGTATTTTGAATTATTAAGCTAGGTTAAGTGGTTGCGGAGAAAATCCAAAAAAACCTGCTCATAAAATCTCCTATGTTAATCTTATGGGAAAAAGGTTTTTGGCTTTTCCTAAGTTAATTTTGATGTAAACTTCACATTTGCTTTTACCAATCAATTCAGCTCCACAAAACAATCATTTTGGTGTTTAAATTGTGATTCTACGTCCAACTTAAATAAAGGAAGAATAAATAAAATTTGATATCTCCATTATTAATGAATGTATATTGATGAAACTTGGCACGTGGGGTCACGTAGTACTGGTATATTGATATTTGCACAAAAAATTGATTTTTTGTTGATTATCCCCGTAGCAGCGAACCTGCGTACTCAGCCCCCATGTTATTCTTATGGAGAAACAGTAAAATGTAATGACTCCCTTAATTATGAACATAAATTAATACAACTTGCTATGTGGCTTCACCTTGTTATTTAATGATATTTGCATAAAAACCCATTTTTTTAGTTCCTTGTTGCAGCAAACCTGCTTACTCATCTCCCATGTTATTCTTATGGAGAATAATTAAAATTGTATATATCGCTTATATATGAATATATTTTTATAAAACTTGGTATGCGGCTTTATATGGCATTAAGACATATATTATGCATTGGAAATTCGCTGAGTACGCAGGTTTGCTGCGACGGGGGTATTTCTATTTAAATTCATTGGTTTAAAAAATGACAAGTAAGGAAGAGAACCAACATGTAAGTCTAGGCAAATGGACTAGTGAACAAAATTTGTATTCTTGTTTTTGCATTTTTTGATCATCAAACTTATTAAATATATATCATGGCAGTTAGTTTACTTTCAAGTTCCAAGAATATTTTGCTATCATTCTGATTTAAGTTAACTTGACTGATTGTTTTACAGAGGCTGGAACAGCCGGACTGCTGCCCTAAGGAATACTACACGCTGATGCTCAAGTGTTGGCAGCATGATCCCAACAAGCGGCCACGGTTTGCCGACCTCATGATGTTGCTGCCTGACGTAAGTGCCAAGTGAAGTGTAATGCTGATTTGGATGGTCTGCATTGGTGATTAATATCAATCAGAATGAGAATTTGTATTTCAATACTAGATTAAGATTAGTCTAGCTCTATTTGTTTATAGTGGTAGAGACTCTTTTCAAGAAAAATAACAGAACTAAATTCTTACGGATAGTAAATAGACGGTGCAAAGATTTTCTGTAGCTGAAAGTGTATAATATGAGTCATGTTATGTCAACCTTCAGCATCAAGAAATCCAAAAAAATCCAGCTGTAAAATAGTGGTTTAAGCCTACTAAGTCAGTCAAACAATTTGTGTTTGAATTAGTTTAAATTTAAATGAGTTGACACTGACAGGAAAAGTTCTGAACAATTTCAGTCCTACATAACAATATAATTTGTTAAGATTGTGATGTAGTTAATTTATTTTGGGAGGTGTGTGGTACACAATAAAAATTAACGTTGATCTCGAAGTATAATATTGTACGTTTTTGAGAAGGTACGTTGACAAATTTACTTAATTTGCTCAAATAATATTTCCTTTCAAATAGTAGTTTAGAGTCATAACTCTCATTGAAAGAGGAATAGTGAACTTGGACCTTTTATTAAAAGTATAGATTTAGTAAAGGAAGATTTTAATTTAAAACCAGGTTTACATACCTTTTCCGTTCAAACAGTTCAAAAATGTATGCTGCCACCTACTATGACGACATGTTTCGGAATCTAGAATTCCATCTTCCGGTCATTCAAAAACGTCCGTAATTCATTACAGATTTTCGTCAAAATTTTAAAAATTTGTTAAACATTAATACAGTTTAACATAACACAAAACGACCAATCAGCTTCCAAAAAAGAAGATTTTAGTTTTAAAAGTTAGTTTGTTTTGTAAAATTCATAAATGATAATTGTGTCACATATTTCTGATCGTGTTTTATTTGGTTACAGTACAAGCCAGAGCAGGTGCAGGCAGTGCAAGAACTAGGCCCAGATGAGAGAGTCAAGAGAGAACAACTGGTCTATCGGGTGGGAGAAGTCATTACCGTACTCGACAAACAGTAAGTAACTCGCCTTAAAGTATACCTTACTTACAGCAGAATGGGGATTCTACTATCCTTTTTATTACTAAAAGGAGTATGTCTTACTTGAAGTCAACGTCTGCTTATTACCAAGTTTGAGTTCACTGAATATATTTAAAAAACATGCCAAATTCATTGTAAACAATTATCAAGACATTTGCTGGAAAGGAGTCTTTTAAAAATGAGTATCTATGAAAATATATTTTGATGAATTTTGTTGATTTTGTAAACCAAGCAAAGCTTCACACAGTATCAAAAGTTGTTTGTAGCACTTTGTATTTACTCACATGTGTTGTAGGCCGGTAGTGGGAGTGAGCAACTGCTGGAAAGGAGTGGTCAACAGTGGCAAGACTGGGCTGTTCAACCCGGCCCACACCGTGGCATACCTGGGAAACAACCTTCCCTCCAACAAGCCAGGCCAGTTCACCAGAGGAGGTGTGTGCTATTTCTTTTTCTTTCTCGGGTTATGTAACTATATTATATGGTTGATCATGTTGTGTTTTTTCTGAATTTTTTATTTTATTCCACAAGTTTGTTTTATGATCTTGATTGCTGTCATTCAGTTTGAGCTGTAAAACATAATTTTGGGCATAGATGGGTTTAGTTAAATTTTGTATCCAAAGCGGAAAAGTCTTCTGATTAGAATTCTGTAAATTAGTCACGGATTTCGATTGGTAGTGCAAGGACCAGAAAAAACTTTTTACCAATGCTTAGAGGAGGAAAGAGATAGGCACAGCTAACTCACCATGTGAAAGAATTATGAGTTAAATAGAACACTAAAACACATAAAAATCAGTAATATTTCGGCTGACTGTGTAGCCTTTTTCAAACTTCAGAAGAGAGTGTCAGTTACAAACTAAGAGTTTTGGAATTGAATCTCCAGTCAGTGTTGCCAACTTATCACAGTTCTCAAACAAGATCTAAATACTATATATACACATATTATCACTATAACAGTAATATATAACACACATTTAATCAATTTTATCACTAGTACAAATATATGTATTTTTTACTGGTTAGCTATGTAAGGAGGGTGGGGTAAGGGTGGATTATCTTAGGTTGAGATTGGGTGGGTTTCTAGAATCAGTTACAAATTGGTAGGCCAGCTCTCACCTCCTGAGTTGAGAGCTGTTATGAGCATGTTTTGGGAATTATCGTAATGACTTTGTTTAAAACTCTCATCAAACTGTAGGCTGTGCTGCTCAGCATGTTGGGCCACTGGTTCGAGTTTATGAGTTTTGGTGTCATGCCTATGACCATTCATATGTTTTCTCAGTGTTTCGGTGGTGAGACCAACATACTGAGCTTTGTAAAGATTCATTCCAACTGGTATATTAGGTTTTCTGAACTGAAGGTTTGTTGGCTTTTGATGGGGTATTCCTTGCCGATGGAACTGTTACAGAAAGTTTCTGATGGGGGGTTGATTTTGCAGGTTTTGCACTTGCTCTCATTGCAAGGAAATGAGCCGGAGGGGGATTTCTCAGTGTTAACAGTTGAGGGATCTGGAAGTTTTGGCTGAACAAGTAGGTTGCGGAGGTTAGGTGTTGACGATAGACTAAAGTAGGTGGCTTATCCAAGAGATTTTTTGTCTGATTTTTTTGTGTCTGTTAACACTGAGAAACCCCCCTCCGGCTCATTTCCTTGCAATGAGAGCAAGTGCAAAACCTGCAAAATCAAACCCCCATCAGAAAATTTCTGAAACAGTTCCAACGGCAAGGAATACCCCATCAAAGGCCACCAAACCTGCAGTTCAGAAAACCTAATATACCAAAGGCATTAAGATCATTCCCAAAACATGCTTGTAACAGCTCTCAACTCAGGAGGTGGGAGTTGGCTTACCAATTTGTAACAGATTCTAGAAACCCTGCCAATTTCAACCTAAGGTAATCCTCCCTTACCCCACCCTCCTTAGACAGCTAACCAGTAAAAAAATACATACTTTTGTGCTAGTGATAAAATTGATTAAATGTGTGTTATATATTTCTGTTATAGTGATAATATGTGTATATATAGTATTTAGATCTTGTTTGAGAACTGTGATAAGTTGGCAACACTGACTGGAGATTCAATTTCAAAACTCTCGGTTTGTAACTGACACTCTCTTCTGAAGTTTGAAAAAGGCTAACCAGCTAGCCGAAATATTACTGATTTTATGTGTTTTAGTGTTCTATTCAACTCATCATTCTTTCACAAGGTGAGTTAGGTGTGTCCTATCTCTTTCCTCCTCTGAAATGTCTAAACAAAGTGCTTTTCCCATAAAATCATTACCAATGTTTAGAAATTGTTAGTGAGCGCTGATTGGATAGAAAATCTTGCTTGTTTTTCACTGAGTTTGTGTAAGCATACAACTCTACTAAAAACAAGAGCATTTGTTAGCACTTATGTATCTCTACTACCATGAAAGTAATAAAAGGATTAAGTTATAATTTAGAGTTAAGTCTTTTAAAGGGTGATCCAGTCATTGGGTATATGCTATTTGTGAGAAACTGCTAAGGACCTGGGACAGACTTGAGTTATTAATAGATCTTCCAAGAAGATTTTAATTAGTAACATCATATTGATACATTGAAGCTGAGTGCCTTCAGAGGGCGTCTCTCTTGGCACTGTGACATTGGGTAAAGCAATAGAGGATCCTAAACTGCCCTAAACTGTTGTAATTTGTGTTCACGTTGACAGGAATCGGATATTGGCGAATTAAATGTGTTGCTATCTGAAAAAGTAGATTTTTAATGTATATTTTATAAATTTTAAAAAACAATTGAATCTTAAATGGAATTCCAGCTTATTTATTTTGTGTAAGGCGTCATGAACAACTACAATCGTATTGTGTTGCAGACGGCAAGAACGCATACTCGTCTCGTCGCAGCAGGCTGAGGCCGGATATGATCTCGTGTCCTCAGGGAGATGTGAAGCACACCGGGCATGTGGGGCTCGACGGGGCCTACTTCGGGGACATATCGTTCCTGGGGGGCACCAAGGTAAGGCAGGAAATGGTTTGGAGAAACACAGTTCTTCCTCCTTTCATTGTCCTCCACAATCTTGGATGAAGAGATCTGTTATATTTAGCTATTTAATTTTAAACTTGTCACAAACTGTTTGTAATATTACTGTTTGAATTGTGGGAATCTAGCGTGGGACTTCATTGTGGGACTTAACGGTTAGCGTCTTGGACTTTGGTTCAAGGGGTCACGGGTTCAAATCCCAGGGTGTCCACAACAATTTGAGGGATTTGGACCGCTTTCCCTAAAAGCGTTTGTGTTCTCCACTCATCAGCGCTTAACTTAATAAGGTGTTCACAGCCATAGTCACTTTACTAGAATGCAAATAACTACAATCTCTCCATGCATCAACTTGCTATTTATGAAAAAAATGAAATGAATTTAGGTTTTTACTTTTAGTTAGAAATGATAACTCCATTCTTACTGAACAATAACAACACACTATTTGTTATTTATTTATACAAACAGCTGAAACTAACAGAATATATTTTGACATTAAATCCTGAACAATTTGGTTTTGTTGAACACGAATCAACTTTAAATGCTATTTCAAGGTATGTGAAAACTGTAAATGATTTTATTGAACAAAAATGCCATGTTGCCTCCATACAATGTGACTTAACTAAAGCTTTTGTTTGCTTGAATAATAAAATATTACTAGAAAAAATGGAGTATTATGGAATGCGAGGATTAGCCAAACAGTTTATTGAATCTTATTTCCAAAATAGATTTCAACAAGTTGAATATAAGTCTGAAAAAAATAACAATGTTTCATCCTGGAAAAAAAATAATGTAGGCATTCCACAAGGATCTGTTCTGGGACCACTTATATTTATAATTTATGTGGCAGACCTTCCCTCAAATATTAGAAATGGAATTACAACTCAATTTGCAGATGACACATCTGTGGTGGTTGCCAATAAATCAACCCAATCTCTAATATTATCATTAAAATTTATTTTAAATGAGTTCAATTCTTGGTATAGTGCAAATGGTCTACTATTGAATAAATCCAAGACGAATATTCTTCACTTCCAGTTAAAAAAATCTAAAGACAAATTACTAAATATCGAATTAGAAAATGAAAAATTTCTGAGGTCTCTGAAATAAATTTATTAGAAATAACTTTAGATAACCACTTAAAATGGAATACTCAAATAAATCAAATCATCAACAAATTAAACTCTGTCTGCTTTAATCTGAGAGTATTAGCAAATTGCTTCAATTTTGAAAACCTAAAAATGGTTTATTACTCTTATTTTCAAAGTATATTACTATACTGCCTCCCTGTATGGTTCGGCACATCTAAGGAGAACCAAAAGAAAATTTTTAAATTACAAAAACGAGCAATAAGAATTATTATGCATGCCAAATACGATGAGCCAAGTCGGAAACTCTTTGTAAAGACACAAATTATAACAATTTTTGGACTTTATATTATAGAAATTTTGAAATTATATTTAAATGAACGAAGCGAAATAAAAGAATTACAACATAATCATAATTATCACACTAGAAAACAATTCATCGTTCAACATCAAATCCACAGAACCACTACATATGAAAATTCACCCCAATATATGATGGGAAGAGTCATAAATCAAATTAATAAAATTCACAAAATTGAAGTAATTGGAAGAACAAAATTAAGAAAAGTAAAAGAAATGATAATGAACAATCCTTTATTTTCATTGGATGAATTTTTTAAAGAAGAACCAAAATATTTAAAAAAGATAATATGAAAAAGTAGAAAATTTAAGCTGCAGTATTTTTTAGACTTAAGATATTTTTTGTAAAAGCCTACACAATTTATAATTGTTTTCAGCAAATAAATATTATTATAATTAATTTAGTAAACATAGAATATAAAATACAGATACTCAACAAAAAAAAAACACCGTATATCGGTCCTAAATTCTTAAATCTATTTCCAGAAGAACTCAAGAACATAACAACTATGAAACAGATGAAACAAAGGATCAACAAATGTCTGATAGTCTATTCTATGCCATTAATGAATGCACCACATGTAGGGATCACATCACTTAAAATATTGCTGCTGCTCTATTTATTTTATTATTTATTTTTTGAACTTCACTAATATCTTCTATGCATTTTCTTCTTTTGTCACTGTATAACTTCCTTTTCATCTTAACACCAATTCTATACTCAAAGTATATCATTAAAGCTTATTGTATTGTATTGCATATACTTGTGAAACTATATCATTCCATTTTAATTTGTAGACCACTGTAATTTAATACACTTCTCATTTGAAACATGAGGAGTATTTTGTCCATTCCCAAATAATCTGAATTTTCATAAATCAGAACAGGGTTCAGCCCCTGATGTTCTACTGTAATACGTGGGTTTAGTATTATTAACAAAAACAACCTTGATACACATTCTTTTATTAGAATAAAACTCAAATTTTCGCCTTAAGCCTTCATCAGGAGTAAAAAAAATTAAATACAAAACGATAAACAAAAATAAAAGTAAAACATATGACTTATTAAACTTATTTAGAATTAGATGGTTAAGTTGTTATCTATATACATAAACTTTATACCGTAGCAGGGTTTTGTATATAAAAATGAACATTTACAATTAATTTTTAAACATTTAACAAAAACAAGATAAAATAAACAGTGGTATGAATAAATAGCATTAAGAATTTTTAGGTGATAAAATAAATAAACCGTATACAACATGATAAATTTTGGTTATCTTAAGTTAAGTCCAAATGGGTTTTTTGATTTCAGGACTAATTGTATAGGTTTAGTATTAGTAATGGATCACTTTAGGGTTACAGTGTCTGATATTATTATTGTTTTTCAGTATGACGGCATCCCCCACCAGGTGGTGACGCCGTACAAGCCCCACGAGGACACCAGCGGGGACCTGGAGACCCGCAGTTGCTCGGACAGAGCTCCTCTGTTGCACTCTGCCAGCAGCAATGGTAACTATAAGATTTCATTAGTTTTTGGGATTCACTGCTGTATTACAATAGGATAGAAGTTTTGAATTGTAAGACGAGCAATGAAGTCTCGTCTTCTATAAGTGATATGGTCATGTGGCGAGGGCGTGACGGACTTGCCACCACAGTCCTCGTCCTGTAGAGTTACAAAACGTGCACCATTAAAACAGATATCCGTGTGAAAATCAGAGAATCCTATTGCGCTTAGCAATCTTTGATGAGCTTTTAAATTTAATAACTTTATGATTAGTATAGAGCTATTGCCTAAACCTTTTAGCAAAACGGAAGGATTTAAGTACATTATCAAAAGTTTTAGACCCAACAAAAATTCAAAACCTGATTATGCAACATTTAGTTAATTTTCAATGACTGTTTATTTGGAATTTAGAAATGTTGACACCAATTAAGTAACCAGTTATAGTTAGGTGCGGTGCACCGAAAAATCTGTACCGGTTCAGTACAAAACGAATTACCGAATTCGGTTCGGTACCACTAACGGCGCCGGTACTAAGTCAGTACGGTACAGCCTAGAACTACACAAAATCAGTATTCACTGTTTATCAACCACATTTTTCCTTCAGTTTTATTCATAACATCTTTTTCATCCGTTGACATTCTATTGACACGCCTTTGCACACGACAGCAACTTTCAACTTTGACCGGCATTCATTGGCGAGTTTATAGGTTCGCGATCAGATCACGAATGATGACGAGATGCCTTTACAGCATTAATAAAGCCGCCTCCACAGACTGGTCGAATGTTTCGTTGAGTTACGTATGACTCGGCGAGTAATGTAATAATGTACATAAACATCGAGAGTAATAGTAACACAGGTTAATAACAACAAACTACTACGCATTTATATCACGCTTGTCTTTGCTCGCCTAGACTTGGCCAGTGTATGGAGGCGGTATAAACGTAAAAAAAACTTACAACCGAATTTGTATGACATTTAATCATTTTTAAATCAAACTGAGGGATAAACACATAAATATCTGTTTGTTTTTTATATCAAAGAACTTATAACACCGTTTTGTGTTGTACATTGCCGATTATATAACGGCCCCTTAACCTCAAATGAGTACTTGATACTACTTAAAATCGCCAAACATTTGGCAAACACATTCAGATCTACGATCGTGTGTTACAGAGAGTAATAACATGCAGAAGGTTGACACTTATTTTGATATGCAAACGTAATATCATGAACATCAATTCAAAATACAAATCGGGCTTGTCATAACATTTTCCTAATAGGCATTATGACACTTCTTAACGTTTTATGGATAGAAATTAAACCAACCAAAAGAAACTGTTTGAATTCAACATTACATATGCCGTGAACGATTTAGAAGAGTGTTTAGGTTAAATATTAGTTTCATCACTAAAACGTCAATTAATACAAAAAATAAGTTGTACTCACACTACTGTTGTAGCAAATAAAAAAGGTTAGCCTATATTGGTTCATAATTTTATGGCGTATATCATAATTTTGGAAACTGCGTATTTCTTTATCTCTGATATTCACTTTCTAGGTATACTCTTTGTGTGACGATGACGTTTGGACGTAATCATCATTTCCACTGATCGTGCGTCGTCTTTGTTGATAAAATGTTTTGAACAAGCCTTGATAGCAAGTTTTGAGATAGTCTTTATAGTTAGACTATTGTAGACAAATAATGAGTGATTGTGATGGATTCTTGATTCTTGATGAACCACCATCGCCGTCGACTTCTGTTACAACGAGTAGGCTACAACTTTTACGTCTGCTGAGTATGTGTCATCTGATTGCAATACAAATTCTTATTCTGTTGCATTACTTGGTTATAGGATTTAAAATTTGTTGGAGGCTATAAGAGGCTGTAATTTATAATTCATACAACTTGTATTTAATTTGAAAATACACACACTTACCTTCCTTTCTTTTATTATTATTTTATCGTCTCACTTGTGAATAAAAGTTTATAAAGAAATAGATTTGTCTTATTTGTGTTTTATGTGACTGTATTATCTTGTATGAGATAAATTTTGATTATCTATATATATATGAAATGTATTTGAGATAGCTTTACAATTTAAATTAACTAGAAAATTACCTAACATAACTAGTGAATATGGGGAAAATTGAATTAATGGTATCCATGGGTAATTATTAAAAATAACAAAATCTTATCTTATAGATTATATAAGCCTATATAACTAAATTAATATAATTATTTAACATAAACCATTAAACAAAAACATTATTATTACTGTTGGGGTTATATTATATATTGGGCTTTATTTCTTTATTTACATGGTTTAACACATTATTATTGTTATTAGGCCTATATAAATATTTTTTGTGAACTATTACAAATTATAATTAAAAGCTTGCCTAAATACATTTTTATGTCTGCTAGTATGTTTACGGTACAAAAATATTTACCGTACCGAACTGTACCGACCTTAAATTTCTGGTACCCCAGACCCCTAATTATAATGAATAAACCCGCAAGTATTCCCATCCAAAATTTAGTTGAAATTTCATACTTATGATTATGGTACCTTTACTAATGTGGAAGAATCTCGGGGACCCGTGGCAGAAGCAAGATAAACGTCCGCGTACCCGCTCGGCTTTATCTTTTCGTCTGCACATGCACAGAAAACCCCTCGTCAGTCAGATGGTGGTGAAGACATGGTTACTGTAGTAACGATTCCTGTTTAACTGCTTGTGAGATGTCCCTCACAGTTTTTAGATCAGAAAAAAATCACTGATTTTCAGTAGACGTGAATTTATTTTAATCAATTATTACTCATCAGATTTTTTCCCCTCAGTTTGAAGCATTGTAGAATTCTTGATCAAACTCATATTACAGACAACACAAAATACGAATTGAGATTCCCACATTGAATCCGGTGTTTCATGAGTAATTTTGGTGATGAAGACAACACCTTACTTTTTTATAGGGAGTTGGCATATTATCTCCGCAAGGCCTGATAATAGAGAATAGCTTGTTACTCTTGCTGAACAACGCCTAATAAGACTAGTTGACTCTGTTTCAGTGCAAGAATTTCGATTTACGTTTTTGTATTGTGTGAAGTCTGTGTTTGGCAAAGGATTCTATGACACTCTACTCTCAAAAAATCAGCTTGGGAGAGCCCAAAAAATAACATTATGTTACAACTTTCTCAAAAAAGAAACAAAATTGTTTTTTCTTTAAGCCGAGAGAAAGCCGTCTCAGATCTAGCCAGCAGATTTGCTCAAGTCTGGCGTGCTCGGTCTGTCCAGGGTTCTTTAAAATGAAATTTAGCTGTCGTACAGATTTGGATTAATTAAATAAAAAATATACCCCCGTCGCAGCAAACCTGCGTACTCAGCGAATTTCCTATGCATGAATATATTTCTTACTACCACATAAAGCCACTTACCAAGTTTCATACAAATACATAAATAACTAAGTGATATATAGCATTTTATTTATTCTCCATAAGAATAAAATTAGGGCTGAGAACGCAGGTTTGCTGCAACAAGGAAGATGAAAATATGTTTTTTTGCAATTATCAATATAACTCAACCAGGTGAAGCTACATACCAAGTTTTAATGATTTATGTTCATAATTAAGGGAGATATAAAGCTTTACGTATTCTCCATAAGAATAACATTAGGGATGAGGATGCAGGTTTGCTAAGAGGATAATCAACAAAAAATCAACTTTTTGTACAAATATCAATATACCAGTACTAGGTGAAGCCACATACCAAGTTTCATCAATATTCATTCATTAATAATAGAGATATAAAATTTTAAATATTCTCCATAAGGATAACATTGGACAACGTACTGTGTTTAGCACTTTGAATTACTCGGCAACGGTTGGACGTAGAATCACAATTTAAACACCAAAATGATTGTTTTGTAGAGCTAAACCGATTGGTAAAAGTAAATGTGAAGTTTACAGTAAAATTAATTGAGGAAAAGTAAAAAACCATTTTCCCATAAGATTAAGATGGGAGATTTTATGAACACGTTTTTTGGATTTTCTCCGCAACCACTTAACCTAGGTTAATGATTCAAAATACCAAATTATTTGTTTTTTTAATCTCTATAAAATGGCTAAAACTAAAATTGAGTGTTTTGAAAATTGTAGGGGGAAAAATTCAAAAAACTGATTTTTGAAAAATTTAAAACCCCCTTAAAACCCCCTTCCCATAGTCCGATCAATCTGGTTTTCGAACTTAAAGTCATAAATGTTACTCTACACATTTGTGCCAAATGTCATCAAAATCGGGCGTTTCTTTCAAAATTTATCGCGGTAACGGACACACACACACACACACACACACACACACACACACACACACACACATATATATATATACATATATATAAATTTGAACGAATGGTATTTTTGGCATCTGGGGACCTCAAAACAAAAAGTTATCATGGTCTTGGGCTTAAGTCTTACCATGCCACCTATGGTAATAGCTTCTTCCCTATAGGGGAAATTCGCTAAAAGACAAATATGATTTAAAATCAGGTGTGAACTCAATACCGGGAAGCACAACGATACTGTACCATCATCATCGCTCACGCCTGCAGGAAATGCCAATTAAAATTAAACAAATTTAAATTTATAAAAAAAAATTAGAAGTTGGAATCAACTAACGTACTCATGCGTTGCCACTGCCAATCACCCAATAAGGTTTTAATATCAACCCTAGTCCAACCAACTACTTCTACTCCCTCTGCAGGAATGGGTTTGTTCAGACCTGTTGTGACGTGCCTGTGACACCCAAGCAGAAAGGTCACCTTGTCGGCTCACAACTGGCGGTTTTGACAACACAAATCCCAATCGTTAGTACAGCTAGATATCTCGAAATTAATCTAATCAATACTAAACTTTAAACACCTCGTACAGAATTTGTATCGGGAGTCGGCTTGATTTAAAACATGCAGTACGGCACAAAGTTAATATCCTGAATAAATTTAAGTGTGATACGGCACTAATAATCTGACTAAAAGAAATACAATTTACGAATCAAAATGTTTTACTGTCAAACTTAATTACAATAAGAAAAGCGCAGGTTATAACTGTACGCATAGTCCTACAGTAGTATGCACTACACGAGGTATCACGACTAAACACCACCTGTCAGCACCGAACGTAATAAACAAATGACCTCCTCGCTGTCCCCTTATCACTCACGCCTCAGTTCCTCCCCTTCCGAGGGGAAGTTTATGTTTGTTGTTTATAAACATACATCCTCAACGTCCGTAAAACTCTTTAATATTGTGCTACGTCTTATTTAACCTTGTTAGGGGTGATAAATTCGCTTAATGGAGTTTACACCAGTGTTAAGAAAAGTTGTATCCGTCAACCTATTCAACACTAGTGTTCCTCGGGTCGCTGGTGAGTGCCCGAGGTTAACCTAGCCAAGGGGTTATTTAATCGTCTAGTGCATTATTTGCCGAACCACTAGTTAATTATTTCACCCCCTTTGTGCTCCAGAACCAAAAGTAAAGTGATATCCAAAAGTGAGTGTTCTGAAGCCTAGGCTATGTTGGTTAAAAGATTGCGGCTGTGCTAGGCCTAAGCCCACTGGTAAGGACCTAGGCTCATGGTTATGCCAGGTAGCCTTAACAGCTAATCCTAGGCCTAGTTAGACAGCTTATATTTATTGTGTAGCGAATTTATACCCCCTTAAAATTTTGGCTCGTTACAATTATTTCAAAATAAATTATATAGTCCGAAATGGTCCAAAACAGAGCTCTATCAAGGTCACTCACCTTCTCCCCCTCTCCTCCCTGCCCTCCCTGCCCACCCATCCCTATTCTCGCTTAGCTGTTATATAGTCCGAAATGGTCCAAAACAGAGCTCTATCAAGGTCACTCACCTTCTCCCCCTCTCCTCCCTGCCCACCCATCCCTATTCTCGCTTAGCTGTTGCTGTTTGTAGGCAGTTAGATTACATTGTATGAATAAAGATCATTTGCACTTCTGACACATCATATTGTTATTATTCAGTTATATTTCAAATTAAAATATATCGTATCAGTAATGTTTTCAGTGTTGTTTTTGAGTTATAAAATTGATAATAAAACGCATATTTAAAAAGGGAAGTTAAATATTTAAATTAATAACACTTTTAAACTTTGTTAGTAAACCTCTGGTTAGTCTGGAGGTTGTACGCTTTGAGAGTCAGAAGATAGTCTTTGCAGTGATATTGTTTTAATTTTGTAATAAACTTTTCAGGGACTTCAATATTATTTATAGAGATGATTTAAAAAATATTGCAAGTTTCATGTTAATCTTTATGGATAAATTGTTTATAAATTGCTTTGAATTTCAGGGCTGAACTGTGACTGGGGAGAGAACAAGTTGACAACCAAATTGCTGACCACAGACCACGAGTATCATGAGATCAGTGACGAGGAGACCTCTCCTGACAGCCCCAGGTTTGAAGTGAGTACCCTACTACACTCTGTTCCATGTTTACTGTGCAGTATGGTGCGCCCATAAGCATCCCCTCAGCTGTCATGCGACCTGTACCGCAGACGTGGGATAGAGCATAGTGTTTTACATTCAACACCTTCAGCGCTTTTGACAATTATGAAGAGAATAGCCCACATATTGGCCGTGCTACTTGCTAATGCCGATGATTTACTAGAAATTTTCTATTAGTATCATTACCGTAAAACCTGCTAATCCCGGACTGGGGGTATTCCCGGGCACTGTGTACATATTTATAAACATACATATTTTTAAACTAACCTGCAAAGTTGAGAAGTTGATCGTTATACAATCGTTTAGAGCAGAAGACGATAGTTTTTTTGAGCGTACGATCGTTTTTTTGTTTTATTTATCAGGTTTACCAACTTAGAAAATTTTCGAAAAAAATGAATGTCTAAGACATGTTATTTTCGTCAAGTTTGTCTGATTTTTTTCGCGAGGCATATTTTTATTCAAAATTTAAGAGCGCATAATGCTTTGCTATTTAAAGCTCTATATAACATATATTTAAAAAATATATCACATTTACGTATTCCAATGTAATTCCGGACACTTTAATTCTCCGTAGATGTGACTGTTAGGCCGGCTGTTGCGACTAGTGCCTGCCGTTACTGACGTAAAAAGCAGATTTCCCTCTGTAACTAATAACAAAATTCTGGTGTTTAGCCCTGATACAGTAACTATCTGTGTTTGTTATTAAAATTTGTGCTTCTAATTTATGAAAAATTGTTTGTACAGTCTCCAAGATGAAGAAAATAAATCAAGAGCCAATATGTTAGAGCAGGCAGTAATGGAGGAAAGTTAATTGGTCCAAGACGGGTATAATCAAATACAAATGTTCTTGTAACTTGAACTAAGATTGAAGACTTTTAAAGTCCCAATCCAATAATTTTAAAAGGAAAGTAATGGTTCAGTTCATATATTAAAATCTATCTTTGTGCCATTAATATTAGTTTAGATACAAAACTCCAACGATTCAAATTAAGTATGGGTAAGGCCAGTTATGTCACTCTTATATGACTAGACACAAAGACTAATTACAAGTTCCACAACAAAAATTAAAAATTCCAGAAAATACACCGTATTATTCTGGCATTAAACTTTGAAACTAGAATGCGATACTTAGAGTTGAAAAATTACAAACACATTTTAAAGGATTTTTTAATGTTTTTTTTTTCAGTAAATGAATTTTTGGAAGATCTATAAATTAAAACACCTCGCCTCACCTGTCGTGTAGTTTGTGTTATACTTTAACTTTCACAAATAATTAGTTTAATAATATTTGAGATATGGCTGCTTACAGGAAACATATATTTAATTTTAGTAACTATTTACAAATAACTAGTTTCATTTCTATTATGCAATGTAAATTTTTACAAATGTAACAATTTTTATTTTATTGTTCTTGTGTGACGAGCCACCTGCTTTACTAGTAGTTTACTTTAACTACTTTAACACCTTGTAAAAATGTTTTGTGGTAATCAAGAATTTAATTTGGTTTGATTTGAGGCCTATTTGATTAGGGGAGATTATTGATTGAATTCATTGGATTATAGTGAGAAATGTGCTACACAAGATGTCAAGAGACCTGTAACTATTGAAGTTTGAAACATGAGATGATCAAATTAGGAACTTATCCACCACAGACCACCACTAGAATCGTTATGTGTAATTGGATTTTCACTGTACTACGTATTACCAACTCATGAAGAGTTAGAATTTTTGCTCTTGACTGTAGTTTCATTTAAGTTTCTAATTCATTAATTTGATTAACCAATTTTGTATGTAGATTATCTTGTTTTACAACAGAGAGAAGTAACTTCCTTTTGATAATTTAAAAAAGAGAGACTTCTTTGATATTTTCCTCTGTTATTACTAATTGTATTGAACGTTTTATGACAGAAAAGTGATTTTGATTTAATTTGGTTAGAATCCATTTGACCTGGGACCGAGTCTGTTGGATGAGATGGACGCAGTGCTGAGGTGCCTGGGCGGGCCTCCCCCACCTCCGCCAGCTCCCCCCTCCCGCCCCCCTGCCTCTCCACCTCCCCCACCCTCGCCTCTGGACGACACCGTCAACAAGCGCAATGAACTGCGGGAGATGCAGAACACGCTCAGCAAGGCAAAGAAGAAGCAGGCGACGGTAAGACTTGTCATTTTTAGAGAGCTTGCGAAATTATGTGTAAAAATCATATGTAGGCCTACAAAGTATATTTCAAACGTTTAATCTAGAGATTTTCTACAAAGAATTAGTTCAAACTAAAACTAATTCAAAGCTAACAAACAATACAAACTAATTCATACTTTACCAGTTGCCCTCTTACAGTTTTTTTTTTGCAGCATCGCTGCAAGTTTTACTGTTGGGTTTCAGTTGACTTTTTCCTACATTATTCATTTCTGAAGTGTTAAGCCGAGGGCTAGTCAATTGATTTAGAAGGAATTACGGCTTAAGTCATGGAGCTTACCACAAAGTGAAGATCTTTCTCTGGATCCTGGATCATACATAGGTAGAGAGGGTGGAAATAATGTTTCCTGATACATTGTAAGTAGGAATGAGTCGATTCTCGATACCGATTCCCGATACCACCGATTCTTGGACATTGGTATCGGTATCGAGATTCATTCGTTCAATGTCGATACCGATACCTTCGATACTCCCGCCGTTTACCCGCGATACGAAGAAGAGATACTCCCGCCGTTTACCCGCGATACGAAGAAGAGATACTCCCGCCGTTTACCCGCGTACCCACGCTACAAAAGTCACGTGGAGTGTTTGGGTCGCCGGCAAAAAATCTTACCTTGGAAATAAGGAAGGAAGAGTGATGGGAGGGGAGGGGTGGGGTCCAGTTGAAAGCAATAAATCAGTCGGCTGACCAACATTATTTCTTTGAGTCATTATCTTACAACCAAGTTTTTCCCCATTATGAATTTATGATAAACAGTTTTTGTTTTTCTATATTACTATAGCATACTAGTGAAATTAACATTAGTTATGTAAAAAGTTGCTTACAAAAATTTGTTTGATAAATAACTACAAAATACTACTAAATAATTTTAAATGGTAGACTTAACATAAATTTGTAACCGTTTTTAACAATAGTTTTAACAACTACAGATACCAAAAAATCGTAGGTATCAATGGTATCGGTATTGAGAATCGAGAATCGATTTTTCTGGTATCGGTATCGAGAATTGATAAATTTTGGTATCGACTCATCCCTAATTGTAAGACAAGTAATTTGGTCATTCACTACCTGTAATCAAGATATCAACCAAATATTCAACATCTAATATACATCTGTTGGCTCTAGTTATTTTTTATCTTAATTAGATGACCATGGATTCCCCAATAGAAAACACTTTAAATGCACTCCTTTACAAAAAATTAGAGGTGTACGGATATCTGAAAAGCTGGTTCGGTTTCGGATCGGTTCGGATATCCGAATCCGATTCGAAGGCTTTATCAATATCCGATAAGGTCTAGTACATATCCGACTTATTCGGATAAACTGTATATCTGGGTATAAAAAGGTAGATACAAAACAGTAAATATGTTTGGACCATTAATAAACGTTTTGCCTCTTGACGTCGTTCAAGGTAACATGACGCTTGCTGTCGCTTTGAATGTTTTCGGTACGTAACTCGTATCAATTCATCAATACGATATTTGTGTAATCATGTATCGTATCGCGATACACGTCCAGATCGTACATCATTTTAGCAAACAGAATGAATACGGTTTATAAAGAGAAATGTAAACAACCGAAAATTTATACAATATTGTAACTCGATGTCGATTCACGATTTACGGGATAAACGCTGACAACGAGACAAGAGTAGTGGATTACTGGCGAGTAAGTCAATAATTTTTCGTCGATAGTCGATTTCCGATAGTTTCACTTTCTTACGAGTGCAACGAGCAAGCTCTCATAGAGTATTCAAAAGTTGCATAATGCAAACGAAAATGTTAGTGTATGAAATTTAAAATTGCTGCTACTGATTTCCTTCCATTCAATGCAATTAAAAAACTCTGAGTAAAGTATTGCTAACTTGTGCAAAACGAGTTGCATAGCTTTCTCTACGGTGAAGTTTCCCTCTATGATCAACGAGCTTAATCTAGCTGGAGCTCTTATACTCCAAGAAAAGACTTCACTTGTTTACCCCCGGACGAGACCTTTAGATATATTAAGCTCGTCAAGTATCTTTACGACGATGCGACGTTTAAATTAAAGCAGCGACGATCTCAACGACGGATTCAAGAAGGCATCGCTTAGTTATCTCTATTCATTTATACAGATTTTATCGTTTGAATATTATTTTATTTCGATAAATTAATGTATTTAAAATGGAACCGAAAAGGAAGAAAAGCATGATATGTAAATTATTAAAAAATAACGAAGCTGATAGTTTGAAATGCAAGATGACTCTGACACTTTGTAGTCTGTTTACATTCTGGTGACAAACTAGGTTAATCAAAGTTTATAATTTGTATTAAACAAAATAAATTCAAACTAGGCCTAATTAGTAAATTTATAAAACAAAGGAAATTCTTTGGTTATGGAAGTTTTTGGTTAGCTCTTACAGAGGTGAAGCCCTAAGTTATACTGATTCATTGTTTCAGTAGGGTCTGATTGCCTTTGTCGTGCTAGGCCTTTAGTGATTTGTGTTGTGATGTCTGCTTTGCTATCAACATCGGTGATTCCGATAAACATATTAAAATGTTTCCTTGTTGATTCTCTTGCCTGACCATATGTTTATGTTTGTTTTTTTACCAGGCCTACACCCAGAGAGGCTAAGGTGTTATAGCATAATGACAAGGATTAATGATAGTCAAGGTGACATTACATGATTTGAGTAGCCTAATCTAGGCCTACTGTTATTAAATTACCTATACTTTTATATTATACCTATACAACCAGTACAAATATTTATTGTATTTTCCACTGCAGAGAAGATCATTTTTCGAGTATGTACGGAGGTTGGTATATTGCTCCTCCAATTAGACATGCTGTTTTCTGGTGGGGTTATGTGTAGCACAGTCTTAAATTACTCAGAAAGATATATTTGTAAAAATAATAACCACTTGTTGTGTTTTGAATAAAATTACTTTGCTTAAATATTGTATATTTATATCTATCTTGCAAGAAAAATGAAAATGTTAAGTTCCAACCTAAAATATGGTAGTTTTAGAGATCGGGGTTAAGTAGGCTAAATATCCGAATCCGAAAATTATCTGATCCGAAACCCTTACTATCCGATCCGTATCCAATCCGAACCTAAGCTATCCGAACCGAAACCAATCCGAACTAAAAATTCACTATTCGCACACCTCTACAAAAAAGAAAATAAGTTCCTTCCCTTTGGAGCTGACTTGGAATCTCTATTCTCCTTTTCCATCCTAGTGTAAATGGGCTGATCTTATGCTTCCTGTGGCTGTAAATAACAATACTACTAAAGGGGTCTCCTAATTCATTAAACCTAACATCCAATTCTTCTCGGTTCAATCGCAGGTTAAACCAATCTCCGCAGCGGATCAGAAGACGTTGGATTCTGCCATCGCCATGGCCAACGAACTAGCAGCGCGGTCCATGAACGACCTGGGCGGGGGCGACCGACCCCCCTCGGCCCCCATCAGCCCCGCTAGCCCCTCCAAGCGCAAGTTCTCCTTCCGTTTCCCCTCGGCCCCCGGCGCCCACGCAGCTACTAAGCAGCACACGCGCACTGAAGGCAAGACTTTTACCGACGAGGCTGCATCCATCCCTGATATACAGGTAATGCATCATACTTAGCATTAACAATAATTATTTACTGTCGCATATCATATGTTTAAAATTTTGAGATTGAAACTACACAAGACAGGTGACATTGCCTAATCAAGATAGAGGTTCTGTTAATAAAACAACATTAGTAACTGAAAAAAATTCACTAATTTAAACACATAATCTAGATAATGTTTAAAGCAACTTTCATAAAAAAAAAAACAATTGTATGATTCCCTTAAAAATTAAGTGGTTTGAGGGGAAATAAAGTCTTGTTTCTTCACCATGACAGAAATCGTGTAACTTATGGCACTAATTTGCTGAATGCAAATGCTAGTATACTCACACTCCATATAAAGACTAGCAGATGTCCGGTTCTCCACACGGGGATTTAGCAGGCATAGAGCCAGGCGTTTTAAAGTTTTATTTACATTAAAATCAGCTGACTAACTAAATAACATATAACTCCGTAAGATTAACTTTGAAACTTTGAAAGCCTGCAGGATGAAGCTCTGAAGGTGTAAGTTTTTCAAAACCCCAAAAGGCACATCTAGAGAGTAAGAGCTTTTCATTGATGCTAAACATGTATACAAAATAATAGTTTTAGGGGTCTAAAATCGCCGAACAAAAATCAAGAAATTCTTTTAATAATATAGATACAGGGAAGGTGATTTTTATTTTGCTATAACATTTTAGGTTTTAGACCATTTGTTTATTTCTAAACATGGTAAGCTTACTCTTTCTTTAGGTCCTAAAAGCAGTTTTTAAATCATTCTCTTTATAGAAATCTATACTTATTTAATAGGCGAGCAGGTTTTTTGTGACATCAATCCTCCTAAACTACTGAACCGATTTTCATGTTCTTGGTGTCATTGGAAAGAGCCTAACGTGAAGTTGTGCAAGAAACCTTTTTTATAGAGAAATAATTTGTGAGTGAGGCCCTGGGGCCCCTTAAAGTTGAGTTTTTTCCCATAAGCTTAACATTGAGAAATAGCTATAAGTTTTAAGCAATCAGCTGGATAGAGTAAACACAGTTAATCAGCAGGCCATGTTGGCTTTGGAACGGTAACACAATATTTATACGGGAATGTCAGTATAATATTACGTTGTGATCGCGAGCGAAGCCGCGACAGACTACTAGTTAAAATTATTACTTTAATCCTTGTACATAATTATCGATAGGCTAATGATTTCCATTTCTTGATTGCTTACTTCACTTTTTCCATTTATCTCAACTCTTTTAAACGTTTTGGTGCCTTATAAATTTTACTATTTGTTATTAGATTACAACACTTAAAATTGTACAATTTGTAAATTCCAATCAACAAACTATGCCACAAGTTTTCATCATGTGAGTTTTGATAACTGTAAAACATCCTAAAAATACTGACATTTATTAATTCATTTAAATTTTTTTATATCACAATAACACCTTTTGAGTACATTTACTACTAGGCAGGTGAATTGTCAGTTACATATGCGACTTGATCACTTACTAACGTCTAGTCAGGTAGCTATCACTGTAATTTGACAAAATTCATGTACTGAGAAATTGCATGTCCAAGTAATCACTAACATTGTAGGGAAATTTACTAACACAATTGTCTACTTTTCCCTTTTCCCCCTCCCCTTCCATATGACCTATTTTTTACTTATATATTTTCTTGATATGCATGATTTTTTCTCGGATGAATTTTTGCCTCAATTTTGATGTTTTTGTTCTGTTGGTTCCACTGTAATGGTTGTGTACTGGAGCAGTCGCTGTGCAGTAGTTTGCGATCGTTATCCTCTTGCACCAGTCTCGAGTCCCTGAGAGGAGGCGCCCCCTTCCGTCTGCCGCTGTGGGATCGCGCAAGTGCCGAGTTCTGTTTTGCAAGGTCTCGTGACCTCCTCACTCGTTGTCCTCCACGTTTAGACTCTTCAGTGGAACTTTTAGAAAGCTCAGAAGCCGATGACACAGTTTCTGCCTCTGTTAATATGAGGCAGAAAATTAGTGAACCGTTGCAGAGATGCGCCAGTAGTGAAAGGAATGACCCTGAGTATTGGAAAATGAGAAGACTGATGTTGGAGAAAAAATACAAGAAGTACGATATTATGACTCATTCTTTACTTTCGAATGAAGGCACGATCACTAAATCACGGTCAACTGATTCAGCGTCGACACTTGATGCTTGTCCTTCTATTTCCGATCTTAATGAAAGTTCTACTCTTAAAGACTGCAATGGTTATGAACAAGCTGCTTCACTGAAAGGACTGTCTCTGTCCTCTCTTAATGAGTGCAGCGAAATGAGCAGTTATACAGTGACCGATCTTAATAAAAGCAGTTATGAAAACGTGTACACTTCGGCTAAGATCTATGATAACATGAAGACGAGCAAATTAAGTGGGTTGGAAAGTTATGAAAGTAGTAGATTTAAAACTAACGGTTTTGCTGAATTGGAAAGACTAGAAGCAGAATTTAGGGATGAGGATAAAGTTCCCGAGCGCAAGTTATTAAACGGTGCGGAATGTTCGTCAGAATTGAAACCGCTGTCGAGATTTCTCGATAAATTTCCAGAGTTGGATGACTCTCCCAATCAGAATTTCAAACCTTTAGATAAATCATCATTAAATTACACTCCTCCTCGTGCGGGATCCAACTACCCGAGCCTCAGAGACATTACACGTTCCCCCGAGAGATTATCAAAATATACTGAAAAGTATCCCAGAGAAAGTGAATCTATGATTTCGAGCAGACTGAGCTTCAAGCAATTGGAAAGACACTTGGATTCTCTAGATTTGAACAAAAGGAGCACAGAAAACATACCTACATTCGATCAAGTATCTCCCATCGGTAGGAAAGACGAGTTGAGAAGAGCCGAATTGTGTTCTAACAGGGCCAAACCATTTGTTCCCCAAACACCTGTTTTTAGGAGAAAACTCTCTCAATCAAAAATGGGCGAGTCCTCGAGGAGGAGTACTAAGTCTTCTCCGAACTCTCCGAGTATCACGTCTCCTAAAGTTTATTTTCGGCCGAGGACCAATTCCCTGTCTGAGGAGAAAGTGCGGCCTCCTGCCACCCGACGGCAATCGTACAACTACTCAGCCCACTACGACTCAAGCTCCTCAGACTCTGAGTTTGACCGCCCGTCTTCCCTCTGCCAAGGTCAGAAGCCCCCCAGGTCCAACCCTCCTCGTCGCCACTGGCCCGCCTCCTCATCCTCCTCCTCCTCCTCCGATGGTTATCCTGAATTTGTTGAAGACTTCCATAGTCTATCTTCTTCACATCAAGTCAGAACAAAGTTTTAGCAATTAATACTAACCCAAGTTTTTCATAACCGTATTATAATTTTAATTTTGCTTTGTGTCTTAATTGCATTGATCATATATGTCGTAGAATCAGAAAATGATTAAGTGAATGGCGCATTGTGGGTTGAAAATCTTAGTTTCTTTTTTAAATTATGAAAATTTGATGATATAATATTAGTGCCTTCAAAAATTTAAGACTGAACGAGTGGTTTTTAGTATATCACAACATCATTTTGTGAATGGTTTTATGCTGACGATTAAGTAAAACCAACGTTTTAATTCACCTTATGTGTCAGTAACATTGGCCCTGTTCTCAAAATATTTTTGTACATTCATATGTTTATTTTTAAAGATCATGATCATTAAGAATTAAGACTGTTAAAGAATAACTTTTAAACAAATACATATTTTCTTATTAAAGCTAGTAAAGTAAGTCATACGGTAACTTAATCGTATATTATATAAAAAGTCCTTAATATGAAAGGTTTGAAAGGTACAACAATGGTTTATTTTTCCCTAACCAAACATTAATGAAATAACTATGAATATTTAACTTTAAATTATAATACAACAAGATGACATCACAATCACAATTTATTATTGAAAGACTTTAAAACTATTCAGGGCTGAATTCAGATTAGAAGCTCTATCATAATTATTGATAATTTAAATTTTTAGATTGTATCTTTGAATTATTAACTTACCAATAATAATTCTGTGAGGAGAATATTGTGTTTCATAATAACGCTAACAATAAGTGTAGTTTCGTAAGGATATGCTGTTACTTGTTTCCTCAGTAATTTAGCACAGCTAGCTGTAGGCCTAACTGGTGTTTCATAGCTTGTGAAGGCAACTGACAGTAAGTTCTTGTTTTTCTGTCTCTTCCGCACAGTTCCCATAACCAGCCTCCGGCAAACCCGATGTTGATTGCTTTTTTTGCTTCCGTTTCCACCCACTTTTATGTTCCCCTTTTATGATAACAAACTTTTTTCTCGGAGGCTCTCAACCCTAGATGTTCACAGATATTTTGAAGTATTTATACTCTTGTACAGCTTGTATATACAGTTTATATGTGAGCATAATGACATTTTTCTAGTAGCTTACAAAATTAAAGACCAAAGTCGAGCACAACGATCTAGTCTGTTTCTAGTCATAGTCTTGCGCTAGAATTAGTCGGTAGGTTTGATACATTTTGATAAACGTTTGTGTGATTTATCTGTAGATTTTTCTACAACACTTTACATACTAGGCATGTTTCTATTATATTGCATGTTTACAGTTTTTGTGTTTTTCTCTATACGTCGTGCACGAGCTCACCCACACTCCTCGTTTTGTTGAGTTGCTAGTGTTTGGTCGTAGTGATGTTCTGTTGAGTTGTCCCCTCTCCTACCCCATCCCCCGCAGGAGTGTGTCACGCCCGAGGCCCAGGCTGCGTACAACGTGCTGGTGGAGCAGCCTGCGCAAGACACCAACCCTCTGCGCATGCTGCGCTCCGTGCCCTTTGTCCGGCCCAGGGTGCGGGGAAACAAGAACTTCTCCACACTTCCCTCCTCCTCGCACAGACAGACGTCTGATCCGAGTTCAAGGTTTGTTGTGAGCGTTCTGTAAATGTATTTGTGTTTAATTATTGTTTACCAGTTTTATAAAATAGTACTAAAGTACATTTTACACATTTGCTGTGTGCATTGAAACAACCTTTGTTGTAGCGAATTAATTGTAAATTGTAAATTTATTTTTAAATCAATTACATGTACACTTGTATGCTTGGTATGTACTATAAGCCCCTAACCTTTTTGAGATCAGATGTGGAAATGTAAACAAAACAGACACTTAACAGTTCCTAAGCTTTTCTTATGGAGGTAATTTGTCCTTCTTTCGGGCTGAAATTCAAGAAATGAAAGCACTACTTATACACCAACTTAATTTTAAAAAAACCTGTAAATCAAAATCTGCTTTTAAGATGGTTCAATCGATTAAGCAAAGAAACAAAAAATCTCCTGTAAACTGAACTGAGAGGTTTTATTTACTTTTGGGCCGGAAAATAAAAAAATAAAAAACAAGTTGACTCCTATTGACTTTTTCATGGGAAACTTTCCCATGGGTGGTTGACTCCAATCTTATTGGTTAAATGACTGAATCAACTGAGGTCGGCCTAGAGGGAGTTTCCTGTAAGTCACTGAATTTTTATTTATTTATGGTGTTTAAACACAAAATTTTAACATTTTAAATTGTTTTGTTACATTAAATTACATTAGGTTTTTGTTAGAAATGTTACTAAATCTGACAAAAGCTGTGAGGCAGTGATAACCTGTTATTAAAATGTAAACAAGATTTTTCCAATTGTCTTGTTATGTTAATAATCTTTTCAGCCTAAGCACCTCTCATGTGTGACAGAATGTTCTTAAATAGATCCGTGATTATTATAGCACGCTTCCATGAGAGGAGATAAAACAATGCAGTGAGAACTGTCTTAATCTTCTAAATAGTCGGTAGAGAGCAAAATTCACACTGTCTGTAGTTTGACACTGACCAATGTGTTTGAATGTTGACTGTACAGATGCAACACATTGCCGCACCAGAAGGAAGGAGTGGAAGGAGCCAAGCCGGACACAGACACTGATGACGATTGCGCCTCCGTCAAGAAGGAAGGTCTGTACATGATGATGACTGTCATCGAGTGGTGGGAGTGTTGAGAGTGTCCAATATTGTGAACATTAATTTTGACTTTTGACTACTTTAGTATATCTTTTGTTATGGGGTTGCTTAAGGTGTACCAACATTTCAACATTGGTAGTTTTAACTTTCAATACCACCTGAACATGTCAGATTTAAACGTCACATTAAACTTTAAAACGTCATTCGAATGTTGGGAATAAAAATGGTAAAGAACTAAACATTTCTTGTACATAATATACGATTTATATTCTTACCTTAAAAGAATTCATTTTTAACCGGTTTGTTTTTATATACCTTTTATGAGTTTAGTTTGTACTAGTTTAATTTAGTCTAACCTTCTGTTAAATTTTATCAGTTGTGCTGTTTACTTCTTACGGTTTACATTCTGAGGAAAATAAATCAATGTTTTTTTCATGTCCGTTTCTTAGAAAGTTTTTAGTTTGTAAAACAATGTTATAAACCGATACTAGTTTTATAAAGTAATTAAAAGACATTTTATGAAGTAAACCAGTAAAAATTGTATCAAGTAAATGAATGAATGAATTAACCAATGTTAAAACTAGCGGTTATTTTATCATTATTATCCCTAATCAAAATTGAATTTTGTTTAACAAAATAGAAATTAGGCTTGAAATCCGGCATAAAGTGAACGAAAATAGTTTCTTCAGTTACTTACTTTGTCATATGGTAGTTATGTAAATTTTGCTGTAAAACTATAACTAACTCATTTAGAGTACATGCTTGTATGTTGTATAACATTTTTGTATTGTTGGAAATGGACTGAAAATTAAATCTTTAAGAGACTTAATTAAACAAGGATCCCTAAGTAAAATTACACTGGCTTGTGTTATTAAATCATGCGTTAAAGGTCCCATTGTTTATGGTAAATATACAGTCTCACGAATACCGTAATAATTGTTGTAAAAAGGCTTATGTTTGATTACTTTGATACAGATAGTACCAATAGGATGAAGTGCAAGGACAGTGAGTTGTTGTGTCTCCCAAAACACAACTCCTGCATGGATTTGGCCACTAGTAAAGGAGTTTGTCTACTGGAACCAGCTCTGATGTGGCGACGTGTTGTGGGGGCAAATCTCAGGGTCCTTCATCCTATTTGGTACCATCTATAGCCTACCCAAATGATGATGACTATTTAGCAGGTAATCCGGTGCCTCTGCCACCACGAGACAGGAACCGGCCGTTAGTCACCCACAAGCCTCGGCATCAGCGTAAACACCCTCTCATCATCCCCTCCACCACCACGCTGGCGCGACTGCACCACCCCTCGCACTCATCAGGTATGCTCAGTATGGTTGCGGTACTCTGGTAGCTAATGGTTCAAATTGAGGAGCAGTAGCATACCTATTTACTATTTTGTCATTCCCCCTTCTCCATGGATTAAGTGTTGGCAGTCACCTTTCAATGGATGTCACTCTGTTTGGTGTGGAGAACACAGAACCTATTTTTATCTGTCTGTAGTTTATTTTATTTTATTTTTAACTGTAGCCTCCTCGAAACAGTTATGTCTGGAAGGTTAAATAGTGACAAGCTATCAACACTAAGACCAAGTCACCATTGCAATAGTTGCACTAAAAACCAAGTGGAAATTCCAAAATAATAATTTAAATTTGTATGCAAAACCCAAGCACAGCCAGCATACAATTTATTAGACAAATACTTGGTGACTTTTTACACGTAATAATGATTCTCTCTACAAAAAAACATTAAAAAAGGTCTCAATAAAAAAGCTGTGTATTCGTTTGAGGAATCTTGGGAAAGTTTCATAAAACCAAATTAGTTAAAGAGAAGATAAAAATCCAATTCATGATAATCTACAACGTGCTCTGATTGGTGCTGCACTCTGGCAGCGAAATTTGAAACTAATGACTGCAAGCAGTTACGGGTTCTCTCCGCTATGGGCGAGGACCTCCTATTAACATATCTAACGCTACTGATCCACTAGTCGTGGTAGCTGTGTGGTCTAAATTGTAGAAACACCTTGACCACGTGTTCTTACAAAGTTCGCGAGTTGATTCCCGCACATGACTGATACTGACCAGTCCTGCAACTCTCAATGAGATAACCGATTTGTGGCAACGTTGGTGGAAGGGCCCAAGTAAAATAAACGGTGACAGGCTTGCTTGAAGTTGACGGGATTGGTTAATTCTTTATAAGTCGCTCATGGTCAACACTGGTTTTACTACTTTTGACTTATGTTTACTGTGTGTGTGCCACTATGACACTTCAAACTGGAAGAATGCAATATTTGAATTAAAATATCCCATTGATCCATTTAAAAACATAAATTTTCTACTCCAATTCTTAGATTTTCAAAATGGCAAGTTAAGAATGGACCCAGCTCATAACTCGACGCCAATGGTTTACCTCTCTTGAATAAAGTGGTATTAAATTTAAAAGAAGTCGGCCACTTGGAAAAGGTCCCAGAACAGTCCAGGGGCAATGCAATGTGCAGGACAGGATTTACTGTTTAGCTGCCTGCAAGAGGTCCGATTGCTGGATTACCCTACAAATTTTTTATAGGAATAACTTTAACTTATACGGGAAATTTAGAGTTTTAGGCTAGGAGGAAATAAAAACCTTATTACAAGATTTAGATGGGAGATGTAAAATTAAAACAATTAATTACCAATATCTGAGAATTTTGTCATTATGTTAAATAGTTAACCCTTTTACTGCTGACCATTTTTTTTATGACGTTGCTAAAAATGCCAGACCACTATTAAGATTTACTTGCCAAGACTGCCAGGTTGAATTAGAGCAAATTACATGCTTACATGAAAAAATTTGTAACTTTTTTATTTTTCATCAGAAATGGATAATTTAGGTCTTGTTTTATTTGTACTGAGTTGTTTGTTTCAAATAAAATATATATTGTGGTGTATGTCATAGTTTTTTTTTCAAATAAAAAATATAAAAATATAAAAAATATATTTATTTTTTTAGTTTGGACTATAAAAACTACCCCTAAAACTTATACCTCAACCAATATTAGACATCTGTGTTGTAAAACATGCATTAGTAACCACACACCCAAATTTTCATGCCATTACCTTGATAAATGCAGGAGTTCTGATGTTTTTTCAAAAGTTATTCAAATTTTCAAAATTGAAGATACACTGCATATACACTGGACACTATCAGTTTTTTCATAAAAACATGTTCATTTGGTTTCTAAATAGCAAAATCTTCTAAGGCACATAAAATAACACTAAAAACAGACTAAAATAATGAACCTAACAATGACAAAAATATTTACAATGGAGAAAATTTCACAAAAAACACTTTCAACACCTGTGCTCACCGAAACAGGTAGGGTGAACACCTCTTTTGCACATTTTACAGACAGTTCTGCTCCTCTTTCTAGGTTCCCCAGAACTTGTACTCTGCCAACTACATACACAGCGGTCTTTAACATTCTACCTGGAAGAGATTCTAGGCCGAATTCGGGGCGCGCTTCTCCATTGTCGCCACCACCGCCCATCGCAGCAACATGTAGTTGGGTCCTCTGGCCATGCCATTCTCTGGAAAGCTCTTCAATAATAGCACTTGTAAATTGAAACCTGGAAAGCTGTTTTCCACGAGAGTTTTCTTTGTATATGATGTAAGAGTTTAAGATCATTCTTGAAAACACATTGAATACCACCTTTTTCCAGTATTTCACTGTTCTACGTTCATCGAGATAACAGTACAGCATTTGGTCGGACCCATCAATGCCCCCCATGTACATATTGTAATTATTAATTACTTCTGGTCTTAGTTTAGGGGTTTCTTCATGCCTTCTCTTCCTCCTAACTTCTACAGATTTAGCTGTGGCCATAGTTGAGAGTAACAACACTGGTTTTTTTTGAGAAGCTTTCTCTCGATAGCCTAAAAATAACATACTTTCCTTTCGTAAGTATATTTTTTGGCCAACAGCAAACTTGTTTTTCAAGAGTGAAGGTATTCCTTTACGGTTTTTTCGAACTGTGCCTGTTATGGATGTGAGGTTTTCATACAAGTGTTGAGCCAAAGGGATGCTGGTAAAAAAATTATCAACGAAAAGATGGTATCCCTTCCTCAAATATTGTCCTAACTCTAAAAGCTTACAAACTACATTGTAAGCAAGCCCAGTTGATTTTTTGATTTTTTTATTTCCCCTGTAGCAAAAAAAAGCCAGACAATATTTTGACACCGAGTCGCAAAGCATCCACATCTTGATGCCCCATCGATGGTGGTGCTTGTTGGGCAGATATTGTAGTATTTGGGAATGACTCTTGGTCCCTACCAGGCTTTCATCAACTGAAATTTCACGATGAGGGGTGTAATAATAAGTCCGGGAAATTCTATTTGCATGATCTATCAATGGGCTGAATTTTGCGCAGGGGTCGTAACCAGGTTCACCTGGTTTAGCCAATGACCTGTTATCAACAATATGAAAAAACTGAAGCAAGCACTCAAAACGATTTCGGCTGAACATTTTTCCGAACCAGGGAGTAAGAAGGGATCCTGTTGTGGACCAATAACTCTGGATGGTAGGCTTTCTCATGAGACCCATGTTCAAAATAGTTGCTATAAAAGCCTTCATTTCTGGTAAGGTTACATTCTTCCAATCTCTGGCTCGAGAACTTGGCAATACGTTATTGGAATGAGTTGAAAGGTACTCTCTGGCATACTGATTTGTTCTAAGTACAAAAGAATTCAGAAGGGTGAGTGTGAAAAATAGATTGAAATATGAAATGGGAGGTGAATCATGCGGAGGGCAATGTTTTGGTCCAGGCAATTCATCAAAGTTAAAACTGTGGGGGAAATCCGGATCATTATTTTCATCTACAACATCCCATCCAAGATCATTTACATTGACATTCTCATTGGCAACATTTTCATTTGGATCATTAGGCCTAGGCCTATAATTTTCATCTGGTACATAATTCGCTACAACATCTTCTATAACTAAATCTACTGTTGTAGGCCTAGGAGGTGATCTTGGCAATATGAAGTTGGGCTCATTGTTATCATCTACAACATCCCATCCATCATAGTGATTGACATTTCCATTTGGAACAGCTTCATTCGGATCGTCATAATTTTCATTTTGTACATGAAAATAATTTTCTACTGCATTATCCCTAACTTCATCTACTTCTGTAAGCCTAGGAGGTGATGTTGGGGTTTGAAAGTTATTGATTACTTTGGCAATAACGTCATCAACTGTACTTGGGGTACGCCTATCCCTAACCCTACGTCTTTTTTTAGGTGTTTCACTATCATCAGATTCGTCAGCAGAAGGCTCTGATTCCACATAATAATCGGGATCATCGTCTGTGTTGTCCTCAAACTGTGGTCCTAAACCTGATTTAGAACTAGTGTCTGATTCAGAACTTTCACCGTCTGATTCTGTTTCAGACTCTGAAAGGTTCTCAAGAAAACTGTCACTAACATCACCGTCGTCCACAAAATTGATTCCATCGCCCAAAAGATTGTTTACAATGGTGTTTTCACTCACAGGCGATCGACTTCGCTTGTACATTTTCGTAATAACATAAAAACTGTAAGAACTAATCCACGGATAAATCCACAAACATATACAACACCGGTAAACATAAACAACAACAATCGAAAGACGGATGGCAGACAACACTCACTACACAGAGTAACTGTTGACTATGCACAGACGATAGGTCAAATCAAATCAAATCAAATCAAATCAAATCAAATCAATGAGTATAACTTTATAGGTTATACAACTCACAGAGTATAAAGTTTACTTTTTTATGTTCCTCATAGTCTTGACAACGAGAATCTCAAGTTTCGTGGCATTTGGTAAACATATAAGGCCAATAAGTTATAAATAGTAGACGTGCTTTATTGCGCACGTCGGCGTTTCTCGCACAATTAGTGACGTGCGCATATGCGCACGTTGGCGTTTTTCGCACGATTCTCAACGTGCGCAAATGCGCACGTCGGCAGTAAAGGGGTTAAATAATACAGCTTTCTGGGTTAATAAATATTTTCTCGGTAGTTCTGTAAATATAAGGCCTTTCTTGTGTCTGCATTTGTCTACAAAACAAGTTTCTATTTTAAAGTTGGCTGTCTGACTTGATCCACATGTGACAACATGAAAACTTGCATTTCCTTACAGAAATTATGATGTTATGATACAATGTGTAATGTATTTTGTCTAACAGTACACCTTGATCTATTATTTAATAGTACTCATGATCCATTTTTAATCTCAGGATATCTTTTTTGTTATTTATTTAATTTATTTGGTTTTTTAGCGAATTTCCCCTATAGGGAAGAAGCTATTACCGTAGGTCTCATGGTAAGACTTAAGCCCCAGACCATGATAACTTTTCATTTTGAGGTCCCCAGATGCCAAAAACACCATTCGTTCAAATTTTTATATATGTATATATATATATATATATATATATATATATATATATATTTATATATATATATGTGTCCGTAAGCACGATAACTCTCGTAAAAAAGGTCCGATCTTAATAAAATTTGGTACAAATGTGTAAAGTACCATTTATTTGAACGAGTTCGAAAACCAGATGAATCGCACCATCCAAAGGGGGGTTTTAGGGGGGTTTTGTACCCCAAAAATGTGTTTTTTGGGGTTTTCACATGTAATTTTAACTTAAATCAAATTTTAATTTATACCATTGAATTCAGCTTAAAAAAACAAACAATTTGGTATTTTGATCATTGCTCTACGTCAATTGGTTACCGAGATATTGAAAGTGCTAAACACAGTACGTTGTCTAATGTTATTCTTATGGAGAAAACGAAAAATTGTATATCTCGCTTATTTATGAACATAAACTGGCAAAATTTGGTATATGGCTTGATCTGGTTGTGGTTTATTGTTGTTTGCACAAAAAAACAATTTTTTGCCTATGGTTCCTGTAGCAGCAAACCTAGGTACTTGTTCCCCATGTTATTCTTATGGAAAATACTTAAAATGTTATATATCGCTTATTTATGAATGTATATGGATGAAACTTGGTATGTGACTTCACTAAGATGAGTTCTATTGATATTTGCATAAAAACCCATTATTTTTTGTTCCTTGTTGCAGCAAATCTGCGTACTCATCCCCAATGTTATTCTTATGGAGAATAATTAATATTTTAAATATCGCTTGTTTGTGAATACATTCCTTATGAATCCTGTTAAGTGTTTTAATGTGTTATGTTATATATTCATTGGAAATTCGCTGAGTATGCAGGTTTGCTGCGACGGGGGTATATTGTAACTCTTTTAATAGCTTGACTAAAGATTGGGGTATCTAAAGTGAGTTGAATAAACAAATCCAACTATAATTTAATCCACTTTGACTTCCCTTGTTTTTCATACTGCTTTGGATAACAAATCAAAACTTCATAAAATATGCTGTCCAAAACCAAAGATATGACCTGGAATCTAAATAAACAGAGGCTTATTACTACGGTTAAGCTTGCAGATATCACTGAGTGTTTATTTTGTGAAACAAATCATACATACATTAACTCAAATGTAGAACTATTGGACATCAGAAAGGATTTTACAACCGAGACAAAGCATTATCAGCAAAATATTGTGATGCAGATGATACCACTACTGATTGATTTGTGATTTATGACGTCGGTCCACCTACCTATATATAGATTAAACATGATTGGGTTTCTGAGGTGAGGAAAACTATCTACATAATAGAGATCTCCCTCCACCAAAAGCCATACGATGAATAAGGAAATATAATATTTTGAAGCAAGATTCTAACATTATCTTATCATTAAACCTAACTGACATACAGGCTATAATGCACAATACCGCTGTCTTTGTCATCGGAAAAATGTGATTGGTTGTCATTTAATTTAGCTCTTATCACGTCGTCCAGTCGTCGTATATTATAAATGTTGTATGATCAGATTGTAGTTTACAGCCGATATTACATGATCCAATCATTCAAAAAAATGTCAGTAAATCAACATGGAACATAATTAATAAGGAAATTGGCTCAAAAGCTAAGAGTGACTGTGGAAATAAAAATATGCCATATATCGAGGGTTTAAGTTGTGATATTAGAAATTTATGCCAGTCTTTTAATGACTACTACACATGTATGGTAGACAACAATATTTTGCCTGAATCTAACTTTGTTACTGATTTGGGAAAACCTCTAAAAGCATTTGGAAAAAATAAGGCAAAGTTTCATCCCAAAACAATTTGTTATGAAGAACTGGAAAACATTATTATGTCCTTTGATAGAAAATTTTCTACTGGATGGGATGAGGTAACTATGCCAGTTATTAAACATGCTCAGGAGTATCTGATGCTACCACTGCAGCATACAATTAACTCATCTCTTATTACCGGAATTTTCCCAGAAAAATTAAAAATATCCAAAATTAAACCCTGTTACAAGGGCGGTGAATCAAAAACTTTTTCTAATTACAGACCAATATCCTTACTGCCCTCATTCTCTAAAATATATGAAAAAGTAATGCGTATACAGTTGTCAAATTTTCTTAAGGACAATAATTGATTAGATAAACAGCAATTTGGTTTCAGGGAAGGAAAATCTGTCATTAATGCTGGGGTCGATTTCTGTGAATCAATTATTGATGCTATAGACAACAAAGAACGGGTATTTGGAATTTGTATGGATCTAACAAAATCCTTTGACAGTATCTCTCATGAATTGCTGCTTCAAAATTTGCATTGTATTGGGCTGGAAGAAAGAGCCCTATGTTGGTTTCGATAATACCTCATAGGCAGAACACAGTATGTTACAATTGATAATATAAACAATTTTAATCAATTGACTACTTATACTTCATCAACAAATATTGTCAGGTACGGAGTACCACAAGGGTCTATATTGGGGCCATTACTATTTCTAATATACATTACAGGGTTTCCAACCATAATAAAAGAACCTAATAATATTTGTTTTAGAGATGTGGAAGTACAGGTTTTTTTAAGTTGAGTCGAGTAAATGGCAAAAGATTCGAATCTCGAGTTTGAGTCGAGTATACAAATAAAAAAAAAAAACACATAGGTCGAGTTGAATTGGATCAAAACCGTGTATAGGGTTCCATTTATAAATGTTGTTATTAAAATATACTTTTATAGTCACTATGCCCTGAAAATAACAAGTACAGTAAGTAAAATAAATGGATTCCTGCTACATTGGAAAAAGATAAGTACATTTATCTGAAAATAAATCATACCAAAGTTATTGCACAAAATTTTGCCATGAAGGTAAAATACTTTTAATCTTTTGGTATTAAGGTTGTTATAACCTATATGGTATTAATTAACAGTTTAATTAAAAAATAATATCAGTTTTTTATATTTCCTCTTTTTAGCGAATTTCCCCTATAGGGAAGAAGCTATTACCTTAGGTCTCATGGTAAGACTTAAGCCCGAGACCATGATAACTTTTTGTTTTGAGGTCCCCAGATGTCAAAAACACCATTCGTTCAAATTTGTATATATGTATATATATATATGTGTGTGTGTGTGTGTGTGTGTGTGTGTGTGTGTGTGTGTGTGTGTGTGTGTGTGTGTGTGTGTGTGTGTGTGTGTGTGTGTGTCGGTAAGCACGATAACTCTCGTAAAAAAGATCCGATCTTAAAGAAATTTGGAACAAATGTGTAAAGTACCATTTATTTGAACGAGTTTGAAAACCAGATGAAACGCACCATTCAAAGGGGGGTTTTTGGGGATTTGTACCCCAAAAATGGGTTTTTTGGGGTTTTCACATGTAATTTTTATTTAAATTAAATTTTAATTTTCACCATTGTATTCAGCTTAAAAAAAAAAAACAATTTGGTACTTTGACCATTGCTCTACGTCAATTGGTTACTGATATTGAAAGTGCTAAACACAGTACGTTGTCTAATGTTATTCTTATATAGAAAAGGGAAAATTTTATATCACGCTTATTTATGAATATAAACTGATGAAACTTGGTTTATGGCTTCATCTGGTTGTGGATTATTGTTGTTGGCACAAAAAACATTTTCGCCTATGGTTCCCGTAGCAGCAAACCTAGGTACTCAGTCCCCATGTTATTCTTATGGAAATAATTAAAATTTTATATATCGCTTATTTATGAATGTATATGGATGAAACTTGGTATGTGGCTTCACTTAGATGAGTTCTATTGATATTTGCATAAAAATCCATTATTGTGTGTTCCTTGTTGCAGCAAACCTGCGTACTCATCTTCAATGTTATTCTTATGGAGAATAATTAATATTTTAAATATCACTTGTTTTTGAATATATATCTTATGAATCCTGTTAAGTGGCTTAATGTGTTATGTTATATATGTATTGGAAATTCGCTGAGTATGCAGGTTTGCTGCGACGGGGGTATTTATTCATCCTATGTGTTGTATTTTATGTTTAGGCCTAAGCTACATCTTTCTACGAATGGAGAAAATAAAATTTCATTTAGGCCTATAAGTTAAAATAAACTTTATTTTAATATTTAAAAGACCCATTACATGGTAAAACATTAACCTACTTACTTCCCACACAAAATATATTTACTAACATATCTTAGCATTAATTTTAACACTAATAGAATAATCAGTTAGTAAAAACATGAAGATACTATGTTTGAAAGTCCCTGGCAAATCAATTGGTAAAAATTGAAGCCATGTCTTAAATAGAGTTTTGAAATATTACAAATTATTTAAAAAATTAATGAAACTTAAGCAAGGCCAAAACAAATCACTTGCCTTTAAAAACAGCTCAATGCCAGAGGACAATAGTGAGCCTAAAATTAATGGATTGACTCAATTTAAATTATTATGGAACAAAAAACAAGCACAAACTTCTTATGCTTACCTATTAGATTTCATTACGGATTTGTTTTTGATATTTACAAGGTTATGTTGACCTAAAAGTGGACTATACAGGCAGTGTTCATACAACTCAATCTGAAGGTCCTAGTAAATTCTCCATTTTGATGTAAAGAGTAGGCCAACACAAATTTATAAGCCACAGCTTACTTATTTATTAATAAAACACTAAAATCCACATCACAACTCTTAACACCCCAAATGCGTTGAGACTCAATTTGAATTTACAGTCGACGCGTGGCCCCGGGCGACCTGTGGTAGCGCGGGTAAACGGCGGGAGTAAACTCACTCGAAACCTTCGAGTTTCAGTAAAACTTTGAGTTTCAGAGCCGAACTTGGCTCGAACTCGAAATTTCGAGTACTCGCACATCTCTAATTTGTTTATTTGCTGATGATATAAATTTAAAAATATCAGGGATTTCTGAACCTGATGTCGAAATTTCTGCTTTTATAAATCTTTCTAATACTATGCAGTATTTATATAAGTTAAATTTATTGCCAAACCCAATTAAAACCAAATATATTGAGTTCTCTGCTTCAAAATTATAAAAAAGGTAAAAGCAGAAATATTTTCATGGATAAATACTTTTTAAATGATGTAGACACTATTAGATTTTTGGGATTAAACATAGATAGCCACTTTACCTGGGACAATCATGTAGATTCAGTTTGCAGAAAGATATCTTCAGGCCTCTATGCATTGAGACAGATGTCCAAATTCAGTAGTTTTGAAACTTTAACAATTATCTATTATGCTCTCATTTAATCACATATAGCTTTTTGTTTATGCCTTTATGGTTCTACCTCAAACAATAATTTAAACAGGATACTAATACTTCAAAAGAAAACCCTTCATATTATGTTAAAATTGAAACCGGGGGACTCTGTAAAAGAACATTCAAAAATACAGAAATTTAGACAGTTTATGGTTTATTTATTTTTCAGTTAGTAATTCATATTAAATCAAACTTTCATAAATTACCCCAATTACATTCTTTTCATCAGTATGAAACAAGGAAAGGTAACCAACTGGCATACAGAAAGCATAATTCTTCATTTTCACAAAAAAAAACCTCATATATTGGAATAAGATTTTATAATTATTTGCCAGAATATCTGAAACGAATAACAGATCTTAAAAAGTTTAAAAATCAAGTAAAGCTGAATCTTATCAATAAGCCACTGTATAGTATTGATGACTTTTTTCATGAATATTGTAGTGAACCTAGCAAGTTAGAATTAGAACCAAGATTTTATTTTATTTTAACTATTATTTATTAAGAATTATTGTATTTTATTATTTGTTTTCAGCATACACCTAAACAGTGTATGTAATTACACCATTCTGTACATTTTATGTGCTTAATGAATAAAGTATTATTGATTATTTATGGCCAGTATTACCCGCTTGATTACCTTCTGCAGCTGATATAATGTGGTTCAGTAATCATATTTCTCCTTAACTGCCGCATTAGCGCACCTCACCACGATAAGAAGACACACACTGTACAACAGTCTTCAATTTGTTATTGAAATTTGGTTAATTTAATTTTTCAGTTAATGGTTTACATTTCATTAATACTGTCAAATGATCCAAGACATCACTGTTTGTAGGCGACCGCTTCTGACCCTGCTTAAGGATAATTTTCAAACCTCGTTACATATTAATGCCTCTCCGATAAGGTGTCAATTGATCTTGAAAACAGCAGTACATAAATGAAAACAAGATGTACGAACACTAGGTAAAAACACGAACATGGCCATACATTTAACTTTGTAGAAATTTGGCATAAAATTTGTGAACTAGAGAGGAGCAGTCAATAGGATAAATAAATGAAAGTTATTAAGTGCCTCTTTCAGTTAGGTAACACAAATTTTGAGATCTTGATAGAAGAATAATTGCTATTTTGTGTAAAAAAGAACAAGCTATAACATTTTCTATATACATCTCTTCTGTTAGTTTTTTTAAAGTGGACATTGTAATGCTTTTATTATTCATTTGATGTGGTGATTAAAAATATCATCTGGGAAGTAGTAAAATGTCGTTGCCTGGAAAACAAAAGTTGAATTAAAAAATTTACATGTAACCGTGATTAAAAGTCAGTTTATTTACAGTTCATCAAAAAGTTTGTTACACTTTTCACCAGGGTTCAATGTCTCTTCTTGAGAAAGACTTTTCCAGAAGTGATGATTTGATAGGACTTTTGAAGTTCGAGGTTGAATGTTTAATGGAGAGGAAATGTGAAGGAAGGAGATTTCATCCCTGTCGGGGGGGACAGGTGTCCACGAGGTGTTAGCAACCGAGGGGACTCCCTCCTCGACAAAACTGCTCCACATCCTCACCATAATGGCCGCCATTGCTTGATCCTCTGGGGTGTCAGTAGTAGAGCCCCCACTTGTTACTGATGACATATAAACTGTCATCACCATGACAAGCACCTAAGTTGTCATTGCGTTTACTTAACAAAGCGGATACACTGTGCTTCCCTCTGTATCCGAAACAGTAAAGGAAGACTGGTAATTTTGTCACCTTTGCTTGTCTTCTAGCCGAGCGTTCAATACCGGCAGCAAAATTTCTCTCTGATAGCATTTTGATCAAATCTTTTGTAGATTCTGTGTTGATTTCAATGTTCTTAAATTAAAACTTTCGTATTTGTTCACTCATTTCATTTAGTTCTTCTTGGTTCGATATGTTCTTGTAGTTGAGCAAATCAGGCATAACTTTGTTCCATTGCTTGTCAATCATTTGCAACATCTGATCGTCGTTTATCAATACGGCTCCTGGGTAGAGTCCCTCTTCAGTTGTCATACCCACTAACCAGGGGGCATCTTTGACATTACCCTCTGATAGAAGCTCACTGGGGTGTCTTGTTAGAAAAGCTGTTGTGCTGTTGGGTTCTACAACAGGCCCAAAAGGTGAGAAAAAGTTTATACTAAAAGTCATGAATATCTGTTGCATCAATCGTAAAAGAGTTTCGGCATTTTTGGTTTTCAAACATTCGAGTAGCTGTATGGACATATCGGTCGGGCAACCGACTGCAGATGCTAATTTAACAGCTGTCACTCGCGGATTCTTAAACAGTGCCCAAGAATTGAGTGCCGTACCACTCATTGATATTCCTTGATTAAATAAATTCCGGGACAAATTTGAAAGGTAGTGGAAGTGAACACTGCTGCCTCCGGCTGACAAACCTGTAATGGTGATCTTGTCTGTGTCTCCCCCAGACTGTTTCATGTTCTCCTTAACCCACTTCAAAGCCAAAACTTGGTCTTTCAAACCGTTGTTCTCCGGTATAACTTCATCTCCAGTTGTTAGGAATCCAAATGGTCCCAGTCTGTAATTTATTGTTAAAAAAACAATATCGAGGTCATTCAAAAGTTAACCTGGTTGGTATTGGTCTCCGGAACCGGACATAAAAGCACCTGGATGAATGAATAAAATCACATTGAGTTTTGCCGTATTAGATACAGTGGGTGTGAATATATTTAAATACAGTCTTCTTCCCCTAATTTGCTTCTTATGTCATCAGATTTATTCAAAGCAATTTGAGTGCATTTTGTTCCATAATTTTGAGCATTTCTTATTCCATCCCATTTCTCAAAAAGTTGAGGTTCTTTAAATCTGTTGTCTAAAATTGGTGGTTTGGCATAAGGGATACCCAGAAAAGCATTAACTATTCTTCCTTTTGATGTTTTAAACACTGTTCCATTTAGAACACCGTTTTTCGTTGAAACTGTTAAAGCTTTAACACTAACACTAAAAACGATTGTCAAAAAAAGATATGATATAAACTACATGTACTCATATTTTCAATTGATGTATCACATTACACTTGACTAGCTGTAATGACTACCAATTATTGAATTAGAAATGCTTTATCTTATCACTTGTATACATTTCTTCTCTGACAACATACATTTCTTGTATAAAATCATACGTTGTGTTGAAGTGAACTTGTTCAAGTTAATTCCTCATAACTGAATCAACTTATGCTGAATCAGCAGTTTTTGGTTCATCATAATGTATGTTTGTTTTGTTTGCAATGGCAATTATAAGGACATCACAATCTCATCGTTCCGTATAAGTTGCTTAAGTTATTTTTTACAATCTGGTTTATAACAAAATTGTTGTACTACACAAATTTAACTTTATGATAACTTTTAAAATTAGGTCAGGAGGATAACAAATTTGAGAATTTTCCGCTTGTTTTTAAATGTGTTGAGGGTAGAATTAAATAATCTACTTTTAAGGTATTTTCATTACATTAAGAATAACAAAAATAAAATTAATAAAATCTTCATTTATTATTTAATATTCTTAAAAATACATTTGTTATTTTTGAAAAAGTCTTAAGCAATTTTAGTTTTGGTTTGCTGCTTTGCTCCATTCGTCTTCAAATATTGTGTCCTCAAATATACAACTGTCTTCGCTCATGCTGTCAGTACCCTCTGATTACTGGACGTTTGCTCCATGTGGATATATCAGACTTTTTGCTTTTCCAAAAAACTGGAAGCCTAAGAAGACAAATGTACATGCATAGAAGATTTTGGTTATACATTTGTGACATCTATTTCCCAGTAATATAAAAATGTTGTGGTTTATAAGATAATCCGAAACATGGGAAACTACGCCACCGATGGAGTCCCAGGAATTGCTCAGTTCCGATTCCAGGGGGTTGAAAAATCAATTGCAACAGTGGTTCCTAATTTATAAACTGGACCTAGATGCTGCTTTTTACGCAAGTTGCTAGTCAAAGTCTTTTATCTTAATGAAATTACAATTATGTAGTTAACAAATATATAAGTTATATAGAGTTTAACTTTTAAAAGTAGATATCCCTAATAAGTTACTTTACTGAACAATCAAATATATTTGTACTGTTTCTTACTGAGATGATAATCTTAAGTCTTGAGTTCACAAAGATGGCTTGTAGATTTGACAAAAGTTCTAAAAGATGTATATCTACAAAAGAAAAAAATAGTAAGTAAAATATTGTGTCATGGTTATAAAATATATATCAAATGCTTGTTACCATATTTTCCATCTTTTATTTAAAATGTACTTGTTGTTTGTAACCAGTGTGTGTAACAGGGGTGTGCAACCAGTACTAGTCTAGAATCACTTGCCAGTGGACCATAATTGTAACCTTTTTGTCACTATTTGGATATCTAGACGCTACTGAAGTGCAAGTTTTGGATAGACTCCACAATTTGAGGACTGCAATTTTCTCAATATATTTATTATTTCATGTTCAACAGAGCCCACATACCTTGGCTTGGAGGATGAGCCGATGCCTGGAGGGGAGAGAGGAGAAAGAGAGGAAGGGGACAGCGACGGGGAGGGAGAGAGCAGTCCCAGCCACGATCTCGCACCTCGTACTCCACAGGAAACGTGAGTTGCAAAACTGCCTGTGCTGTTCAAAAGGTGTGCTACATTTTGTAGGCTTTACTGTGATTCTGATTATGATCACATGTAGATAATGATTGAGTATTTTTAAATCGCTTGGTACTGTTTGAGGTTCTTTCTTAATCATAACCTGGATTGTTGATATTACTTTTAAGTGTGTCAAAAAAGTCAGTAGTTACTAAAGGAACAACTTGGATTGGCAATATTCCATAGAGCATTGCCTGTATGAAATGTATGAGTGCAGCAACTTAGAAATTACAATGACAGTGCTGCTTGCATACACAACTTCAGTTTCAGTTTGCTTTTAACATTCTGTTGCAGTCATTTTTTCAGTTTTGTATACATTAACCTCCGCTCACTGACTTAAGTTGTGAAACAGTTGTGCACATTTCCAAGCAGGAGCGGATTCGAGGAGCGGATAGCGTGTGAACTGGACGCCCTGGACCATATTGAGGGGGAAGGAGCGGGCGAGGGGGAGGGGGAGGGGGTGCTGCGTGAGCACGTCAGTTGCGAGGACCTGCTAGAGTTTGCCTGCGATGGCCCCAACGCCCGGCGCACTCGCGGCAAGACCAGCGGCGCAAACAGCGACGAAGTGCGCATCATGGGGAAGGTGCTTGGGAACAAGGTGAGAAAATTTAGCAAGTAGCCTTAGTTTTCTGTACTGTAATCAGATAAATATTATCCTTTAGTTTCCTAAAAAAATGAACTAGCTCACCTCAGTTCTGGTACGTGCCATAGATTGAAATATATAAATAACTCTCAATAAATGCATATATAATTCATTGGTTAATAGGAAATGTTAATTTATATATGAGGCGTCCCATGCCAAAACTCGCCTTGTCCACTTTTTCCCGAAATTGAGATAGCTATTGCACTGGATTCCTTGGGCTAATCCCTATATGTTTTTAATAAACATATCTTGCTAAAACTGGTATTTCCTGTTAAAATGGGCTTATAAAATCCACTGTCATAGCAAAACTTGCCTTTTCCAATGCATCTATCATTCCTAAACTGGTCTAATCCAACTGGCCAATCACTGCTCAGCCGAGAAGTCACGTGGCCTGCAGCCATTGTTTGTGTTTTTTAACTGTGTCAATGATAACCATGTCAGTGTGATGAAATGATAATTATGTGTGCTCATTATTTAATAATTAGTGCTCCATGAAATGTTAAGAAAATAGAAGTTGTTTTTCCTGTCAGAGGGCATTCCTTCCTGCCATCAGACAGGATTTTAGGTTTAATAGAAAAATCCCTCAGAGAAATGCCAGTTATCTATGAACCTGATACATATACTGAATTACTCAGGTCTTCAACGATCATGGAACAGTAACAAAACTAGGTGGCGATTGTCAAGTGTTAGACTGGAAAAATGTGCCACAGCAGGTATGAAAAAACCAGGACAGTAACACTTCCCAGTTTTCTTTGTGCAAAAGGTACTTTCACGAACAAAATCAATGAATCAGAAGTGAAGTATCATACCAGTCTGACATAAACAAACCGAGGTCAGTTATGAAGAAAGGTAAAACATTAAAGGACGTAGTTGTTAGTGAGGTTCCACGTGGTGTTATTGTTAAGCCAGCCAAGATCAATGACGTCAAAAATTACGCGGTTCGGTCGTCATTTACACACAATAGTTTTTTATGATTAATTCATGTTTCTAGTTGTCATTTTTGGCCGATTTTACATGATGTGATCGCCTTTTGCGGCTGTTACTACGCGATTTGGCCGATCGCAATCGTTAGCGATCGTCCGGAAATCGGGGAGAAATATACACTCGAACTTTCGAGTATTTTTCAAAACTTCAAGTAGAGTAAGAGTATTAAAATAATCGGCCAAAAACTCAAAGTTTTGAATACTTGCACCCCCTATATTCTATCTATCAAACTGTATTTATAAAGTATTTTATATAGTTTTGTGTTAAAGTAAACATACAAACAGTTACAGAAGGCTGTTGCTTCAGATAATGATAAAAAACAACAGCTGTTACAAGCCAAAATACTGTCACAGGCCTGCTAAGAATCGCAACACAAAACAAAATATATCAGAAGGAAGGCAGTATTCTGCTGCGCATGTCAATGAAGACACTTCTTATAGATTGAGTTGATGTGAGAACATCATTGTGAACTTTGATATCTTTGTCGTTCACAAGTTTTCAGACCACAACATCTCCCTACTGACATGTGGACTGTGTTTTTGTGTGAAAGATACTAAAACACAGCTGAATATCATTATCAAAAAATTTTTTTTTTTTTTATTTTGGAAAAAATGGAACTTAAAAAACATGCAAACCATGAAAAAGGCACTGCATTAACAGTTTAGTCCAAAGTAGCAGTTCTCAAAATATTTATTATACCTTCAAGCTTTATTCACCTGCAAACTGGAAGACCTGATTCATTTACAGGAGAAGTACAAAAGCTGGGTTTTTAGTTAATAACATTTTACATTGTTATGTTTCTGATAGATTTTTACAAGTTTGACAATAATTGCTATCGGTGGAGGGACAAAAGTAGTCTTTGCTGAACAGTAATCGTAGTAGTAGTAGTGCAGTCTGGCTTATCTGTGGTTGCTTGTTTTCTGAAGTTATTTTGTTATATTTGTGACACACAACTGTCATAGTTTAAGCGGGCGAAGCCACAACGGGTCTTTTAGTCTTAATATTGATACACTGACATCTTGATATACTCAGTATCATTTGAGTTGTTAGAAATGCCCAGGCAAACGCAAAAAAAAAAAAACGCTCGCACCCTGTGGCCGGGAGGGTCACAGCTGCACTTATGACTCGACCGCAACAGTGTGGCGACAAATTCTAACAGGTGAAAGGTTTCCGTGATGTAAGTATTAAAACATGCCTGGCGGCTTCACGTCCACTGTTGAACAATAGTGACTTGGCAAGGGCTTGAAGGTCCTTGATAGAAACAATTCCTTACCACTTTATTATACGTGAATAACTGGTCAAACTGAAGTAGCCTTCTAATTTAAACATACATGCAGGTATGACCTGCGCATGGATATAAATATATTTGGGAACCCATTGCTCGAAATTGAGTAATGTTATGTGTTTTATGTATAATTGATTTTAGTAATTTATGAGTTATTACAAAAATTGCTCAACTCAAGGGCATTGTTCATCTTATCAACTTTTCCTTGAGTTCTTTAAGGACCTTTGGATTCCCTTCATTTGTCAGACTAGGTTGTCAGCATTAGAGTTGTTTATTAAAGATAAGTAATCTTGCTTTACTTTTTTTTATCTTTACATGGTAATTAAAAAAAGGCGAATTAAAAATGTAAAGGTGAAATGTGTGTCTGTGATAAAAATAATAAAACAATCTGAATCTCATAATTTTTACTTGAAACATTAGATTTTGTTTCTGTATATCACAGTAAAATAAGGTACTACAGTAGAACCTCAATAGTTCGACAGTCTGTATACTTCGACACAAGCCGTGACGACATGACATGACAGTAGCGGCGACCGATAGTGTCCTTGACGGGTTTGCCGGTCAGTGATGGCAGCCCGCTTATTGTTTTCGCGAACGTGCGCTACCGCTTTTTCTATAAATAACTTCCTTCCTACCCCCTACCCCGCCCTTTCCAGTAAGTAGGTCAAGTCAGTTCGCTCGATACACTGCGGGAGTTAAACACAATTTTGATACTTTTGTGATACGCTATTGATTTTCTGATCATAACATTCCCTGTGTTAAAATGTTCCATATACTCCCTATAGTTTGACACCCCTTTAGTCCACAAAGTGTCGAACTATCGAGGTTCTACTGTATTTCTTACTTGTACGTTGCAGAAAACATGATATTCAGGCAAGAAGCCCTAGGTGTTCATTCATCTACCACCAATAATTTCCTACTTGCATTTTTTTCATAAATAACAACACACTCTTTTTCGTCCACAAGTGTTTATTGTCTGAGCTCATTCATTATGTGCACAACAGGTATCTGAAGAGGCGCGCCTAGCCGCTCTCAACGCGACAGACTGGGATGTCCACCGAGCTATCAAACTGTGCCGCCTCGACACACTTCTGCCAACTGAGCTGTGTGTCGACAGTGTTGCCAAACTGACAGCACTGTATGACTCTGGATGGGAGGTGGCTAGAGCCGCGGGTCTGCTATTAGCAACACTGCAACCGCAAGATGATGTGGCGCAAGTCTGACCGCCAGTACTTACCTTCCAACTCTGCAGTGAAATGATGCTTTATCATAGAATACGTGATATATTTATCGGGTGATGTCAGATTTTGATGTGTTCAAAAGTCCTTGTTTAATTTTTTCATTGTGAAAACCCCTTCTGGACATGCATGCAAAATCTGTTACACTTTCAGGTTGAACTAGCCATTAACAACATTTAAAGGCTAAGTTAATAAATCAATGTTTAATTTTGCCTTTAAATCCTTGTATATAAAAAAAGTTTAATTTTAGTACTTTTTCTTATTAAAATTGAAAATGAGGGCTTTTGGATTGCATCTTGATCTGGATTCACTTTTTCATAGTTACAAGGTATGAAATAAATTTTATACTTTATTTTCCTTTCAAGGTTACTCAAATTTGTATGTGCATACTGCATACGTGTTTCGCAGTTTATCAATGCAAATATTTTATACACAGTATTAATTTATTGCTGAAATTTAGTATACAAGATATATTTAAGTAATTGTTATTGGAAAAGATTACTAAAATGTATCCAAAAATATTGCATAATACGTAAGCTCAAACCATCTGGGACTATCACTTGAGTATGTTAGCATAATGTCAACCTTTCATTACATAAAAGCTTTATTTTGCTAAATTAAATATAATTTCATTGAAACCTGAGGTTTTTCAGAATGCTATTGGAAATAGTGAACCAACATTAATGTAGGAAAGCAGGTTAGTTGGGTATTGCATGGAATTAACCATATATATTGTCTCCAGACAACTTCTAGTTACTTGCAATAATCAGCAGATATGATTAGTAATAATACTAATTCAAGAAAGTCATGCTGGGACACCTGTTTTGACGTTACTGTCATAGGTTTTTAAGTTTCCTCTGTCCCAAAAATGTTCTTTTATGGGTCTATATTTGTGCTTCATAATCAAAACTAATTCAGATGAATGGATTTAGGATTTGGCTAATTGGCTGCCGCCGTAACTTTTTTGATCACAGTAATTGGAGATCTGACATGAATACATCTGTTTTTTATAGAGCCTTGTTTGTGGTTTAAGCCTTAAAAGCTCTCTAGAAACCAAGTTTACTACCACCTCATTAGCTTTATTTAGTTAACCATTAAATAACTATTTTTTTATAATTTTTTTTCTAAGAGATCTTGATATTAGTCACTGGGCTGAATGTACTTATTTTTTTACTAGGTAGGCTTTTAGGAAATGGTTTATACACTAATTTTTTACTACATTTCTTCTATCAAGAGTGTATAAAATAGTAAATAGTTTGTATTATTTGTATATATATATATAAAATAATGCATGAGATTTATTTAAATTCATTATTTTTATGGTAATATCAGTTTTAATTTGTATACAATTTTACTTAGAAACTCATTTTACTTTGTTTGTTCATCCCAATCCTTTAACTGACAAAGCAGACTTTTAAGTACATTTATTACGATAATATTCCATAAGCCTGCTTATGACTAGTGCCGTAACTATTGAAAATCACTTTCTAATTAAATCACTTTATTACTGTGTCAGTGTGCCTGTAAATCTAAATTTTTAAATTCTGGGTTGCACAGATCTTTTTGATGTTATTTAATTATTGTCCAAGGGAATTTTTCCAAATGTCCTGTTTGTTGATGGCAAATTTAGCGCCAAATTGTTGAATTTAAATGTTATCAAGCAGTTTTCTACTTCACTCATTCACTGATACTGTAACATTGTGCCTGTTTATACATTGTGTGCATTTAATATTGCTGTCTATATATTTATGTGTAAGCCTAAGATATTTTATATTGAATTTTACAGGTGTTTGCAATTTCTATGAGATTAAATTTGGAAAAAGATGTGACGTTTAAATAAGAGCCTCTAAAATGGTTTTGCCATGTGTTTTATCTGTTTTATTGTTATGTGGATTTAGGTTCTGAAAGAATGATGTTTATAATTTGTACAACATAATAAATATTTTTATCATGACCATTTTCAAGGCGTAAGAGGCATTACAAGCCTAATGGCTTAGCGTGTTTTTTTCATAGTTTTTACACATTTTTTGTATAAAACCCTTGGCAATTATTATACTTAAGCAATTATAAATAATCTAGATGAACAGATTATTTATGAAGTTCTTCCTGAAATTCTCTTAAATGTTTTTACCCATTTTTCACTTGTCTTTGTAAATATATCTAAAGATGTATTTGTTAAACAGTATGAAACCCACATCGTAAAGCTTGCAAGAAGTACATATTGCCTTTAGGTAGTAAAATGTTCATTGGTTCTTTGATATTATTCTATACAACATTCTATGGTTTTTGTATAAACATGATTCAATATTTTGATTTTTTTGGTGCTGCTTTCTTGAGAATCAGATTATTATTTATTCTTTTAGAATAATACTTAATTCCGAATATTCACTCATACTTAAAAAAGTAATATTAATGGTCCTGGTATTTAATAATGATAATAAAAGTGGTTTATTTTCAAAAACTACTGGGTTGATTCAATTTTTTAGTTTTGGAATTAGAGGTTCTTAAAATATTGAATAATCATTCAACTTATCTGACAGCTAGAAAACAATATCCAAGACTATGTATTAACTTAGCATTAATACCATAATAAATAGCATAACACAAATATTAATTATATATTTGACTTATTATCTGAATCAGTGGGTCACACGTCTCAGAAATGTTTTATTTTTAACTGTTTTATACCTTTTCTTGTGATGTGTTGCTAACAAAGCATAGTTTCTAACATAAAACATATCTTAGAAGATATGTAATCATTAGTTGATAGTAAATTAAATAATTTGCATTTATTTTTGTTTAATGTATTTAACAATGCAATTAGGGGTTATCTTATAAATTAAACATCCAATCCTGTTTGCCTCAATATTTTGAAATGTTAATTGGAATGGGCAGTTTTATTGATTACCATCCCATAAACTTACAAATGTAATATAGTTTTGTTATTTCTCTTGTATTTCAAGTCAGCACTCTTATAAAACATTTGTTATACTATATTTTTATATTATTTATTGAAATTATATTTTACTACTTTGGATGTGATGTAAAATGTGTTCCTATTCGTCCTTTGTGTTCAGTAAATGTGGTTTAATAAATATGTACATACATATTCTACTATTAATTTAATTTGAAACCTATTCACTTTACTTTAAAAACGGGTTTTTTTTACGATAGGAAAATGCATTATGCACCGTCAGGGTCTGGTGTTTACCCCAGTGTGTAGGACTCTCACTAGTGATGTGTCAAAACCAAAACTCGAATCTCAAAACCACCAAAACTTTGGAACAGTTTCGGTTTCGAGATTCGATCGGCGAGTTTCGAGAATCAAAACTCGAAACTGCCGAGATTTTTTGTGTCATTGTTTTTTTAACAGAAATCACGCCCGAGTGTTGATTAATAATGTGAAGGTCAAAAGCCTACTGTCATTGGTCTACCTTCACCTTTTGTGGATTATTGATTTTTTATTTGTGAAAGAACAACTCTAACCAAAGTTTATAATTAAGCTACAAATAATTGGTTCACTAGTAGTTCTGAAACTTAATATTTTTCTAGGATACTTCGAGAATGGCAGTAAGTTAACTGGATTTATTTTTCATAACCATAACCAGGCAAGAAAATAGGATTTTGGAATTTGACTTTCGAGTTTCGATTTTTTAAGTTTTGGTTTTGGTTTCGAGATTTGAAATTTCTGGTTTTGACCATCACTAACTCTCACCCACTAAAAACCTATCGGTCCAGGCAATGGAAGCCATCTCGGAAACGCTGTTCGCAATACTTCAAGAGGGTGCCTTCGTATGCCAAAAATGGCATTTCAACTGCGATGCTCCACCGGGTTTAGCTGCGTCGGTGCATCGCAGCTGTTCTGTTCTCTTTTCTTTCAGCACCCTCCTGGAGAATGCAGAAACAGAGTTCCACGATTCAGGACTGGACAACATCCGACGAACGAGTATGTCCGGCGAGATCGGGCCGACGGCCGTTTCGAGGTCCCTTCTGTCCGCTTCCCACCTCACGCAATGGAAGGTGTGCAGGACATCGTCGTAGTCGGAGTCACCGAACTGACATTCCAGGCTCCCTGACTTTCCCATCTTGAGGAGGTAGGCCCCAAAACAACCGTGTCCGGTGAAAACAACGGTTAAAAACGGGCTTACTATTTTGTAATTTAGTGCAATCATGAACGTTAGGACACCAGTCAAATGAGAGGTGTTTCCTTGTGCCTAAGACAGACTTTTTTCTCAGCCTTGATCATTAAACACAATGACCAATGTAAATCAACCCACAGTTTAACATGGTATTTGAGCCACAAACCACTTCTTAAAAATTTAGATTTCAGGGTATACTATCAGATGAAGTATAACTGTATCACGCTCAGTGGGCCAAAACCGTTACCGGATCCGAGGCCATTGGGTGTCAAAAAGGTCCAATCCGGCATGCCGCACGGTATACATTAATTCTCACTGTGACTAGAGTACTAACATTCTAGATTTAAAAGTTATATAAATGGAAAGGTATGCGGAGGTCAGAGTCCAGTTGAACAAGGCAATTCTTCACCTGTTCAGTTTTTTAAAAGCAGGCCTAAATGTGCATTTATTCGTCCTGTGTTTTTGTTTCTGTGTTTTGTACTTAAACTGTGACGCGACCATTATTATGCGTTTTTGTTTTGTTTGCGTCTAAAGATGACAAAATAACCTTTTGTTGAAACATGTCATCCGTTCAAAAGGATAATCTAGGATCATGAGGCAGATTGCAGGTATTTAACCTTTATTACATTCATCAATGAGATTCGGGAAACAAATCAATATGAAACTACAAATATATTTACACTTATACTGTACGTAAATGCAAGACAGTAAATGAGATCCTTGTGGATGAAATACTTCAAAACATTTCCTTCAGTGAAAATATTGTAGAGTAGGAAAGTAAACAAATAATGACTCATAGTTTGGTATTTGGTATTTTTCCTGTTCGACCACTTCCTGTCTATTTATAGACGTTTTTTGCTCACTTCTTGTCACCTGCCCAAACAAACCCCTCCACCTTAACGGAAGTCAGTTCTGACCAGCTACGCATCAATTTCAATTTAGCTGAACATCAATGTACTGTAGGCTATTAAACTAATGTGCAAAACTAAAAGGGAACAAAACATGATAACAATTAAAATTGCAGAGCATTGTTGGAATTTGGGTGAAGCAAAACGATACTTATTTTGGTTTTAAAATTGTCAAAAGAGTGTTCACTGGTGTTCCAAGCTGCTTCCCGATGTCACTATTTTATTTCCTGCGTCAACAGCCTCAAATAATCTTCAACTTTTCCTCATAGGGTAGAGTTTTGCCAAACTGCAAACACTTAGTAAAAACACAACCTGAAAACTACTTCTTTGTTTAAAATCCATTATTGGTAATGGTGAGTTTATGTTGTTTAAGAAATTATTGCGGACATTTTCCATCACTGATTAGTAGTGAAACTTGTTTCTACTAATCAGTGATGGAAAATGTCCGCAATAATCTCTAAAAACTACTTTTCACACACTACATCCAGAACCTCTAAAACTGGCACTGACTAATGACACACTGGACACAAATCTAATAAAATCAAAACAATTTTATTTAAGAAAAATACATCATTTACAACAATATGAGACTGTTCCTTATTTATGAAATGAAATCCTGACATAGGTGTTACCCGTGTGTTTGTTTGATATGCGCATTGCTCATCAACATAAATTTGTCGGTTGTTTTACCAATACCAGGAGCACCCGGGAAAGATGTAGTGAGGAGGGAGGGTTGGAATTTCCGGCTGAAAAGTCAGTGAGGGTTTGTTGAATGAACAACTTCAACTTATAGAGGTTCTCTAGTCAATGCTTCGACTTAAAGAGGTATGGCAATTGTACATATTCGAGTTATCGAGGTTCTACAACTAAAACTTCGACTTATAGAGGTGCGGTGACAGGCTAAAAATACTGAAAAAATTCGAGTTATTGAGGAGTTTCCGGCTAACCCTTCAACTTATAGAGGTAAAATAATATAGCATTAGGTAGGCAAGTTAAAGGGGAATAACAAAAATTCAAGTTATCAAGGAATTCGACTTATTGAGGTTCGAGTTATCGAGGTTCCACTGTATCAGGTAACTCGATTATTCTTTTAAAATAATAATTACATTTGATTCTCCATATCCGATCAAGGTACAATGTATCATTAATGAATTACCTGTAATATGGCCAGGACTAGTAGGCCAGGAAAAATAGATTTTAAAAATAACAAAAAAATTACAAGCAGAAATATTTTTTCTGCACTGAGGCCTTCTGATTTGAATCAGAATGTTAGTTTTTTTTAAGCTCTACAACTTGACATTTTTACCATGTATTTAATATATTAACAAAAAATTCTTTCACGTTGTAGAGCTTAAAAAACTACCTAACATTTTAGTATTTTTAACATTTTAGAGGAGAAAAGTGAAGAAAGCCTGCCAGGGCTAAATGCAGTATGTTGTCTATCAATTTGATTTTTATGGGGAGTTAATAATTTTGTGCTACCAAAATGAGTTGAATATATATTTAAGATTGTGTCCTACAATTAAACTACTTGGCACTCATGTAAAGCAATTTAAGTAATTTTTAATAGCTTAGTAGGGGAAAGAAGATCGAGACATTTGCACACACACCACACTCTATTTATCAAATAAGTATTTTTAGTGAATTTCCTTTGGAAAGTGAACTATTAGCATGACCAGTACGGTGAAACTTAAGCCCGGGACCACCATAGAAGTTCCTAACGTGACCCCCTGAACACGCTTTGGGGGGGTCGTTCAAAATTGTATATGTATATATATATATATATATGTGTGTGTGTGTGTGTATATATATATACACCACACATATCACATTTTTTGTCCGATTTACTTTAATTTGTTAGGGACATTCCTTTCAATAATCAGTTGGACAAGTTCGTTGGGCAAAACAATCGGAAAATTCTAAACCCATTTTTTGGGGATTAATCTATCAAATTTTGAATTTTTGAGCCAAAAAGGGTCAGAAAAGCCCCGGATGTAAAATTAATGCATGAAAAATCTGGGAATTAGTGAGGCGAAACTTTTGAGCCCTCTCCCGTCATTCTAGCAGAACTATTTCAGGGGGGGATCTAGGAATTTTTTGAGGGAGTGGCGCACTCTAGATTTTTTTTCTCGCTAAACAATAATTGTATTTTTGAAACTCATAATAGCGATGGATTTGAATTTATTTTTTTGATTTATTTGGACTTTACCTATCGCTTCTAGGGTTTAAAAACTACACTACGTTTCGGGAGGTAAGGAAACTCCTCCCGTTATCAAGTGAACCCTACTTACATCTAAATATCAAATTCTTACACCTAATTAACCTACATTTTTTTGGATTTTTTAATTATTTTTCCTTTACATTTTAATTTACACTAACACAAAGATAACAAATATATATATATATATACAACAAATCTAATACAATACACTAACACAACATTTATATATACACCTAACTAACCTACATTTTTTTGGATTTTTTTAAATATTTCCTTTTAATTTACACTAACACAAAGATAACAAATATATATACAAAAAATCGAATCAATACACTAACACAACATTTATATGTACGAACGAATGGAAAACTGACAATACATTACCTGTTCTGCATCGTAGCCTCCAATCTGACGGCAAACACGGGAAACTTGAAACTCACGTCCATCTACAACCAGACCACGCACTCGACTAGTGGCCCATAAGGTTTTCAGTCTAGTACAGATATATAGTCAATGCTATTACCCATTAATTAAACATTTTCTGAGTCCAAGGGGGGGGGGGCGCGCCCCCTGGCTGGATCCGCCACTGAACTATTTACTAAGTTATTGATGAAAATGGGTATTGATCAAACACAGTATGTTGTCTTATGGGGGTTTTACATTAGAAAAGCCTGTTATTCATTTGTTGGTGTACTTTTATCATCCCCAGCAACCTCACGCCTACTTTCAAGCCTGACTGGACCATCTCCTAACCTTATAATGCACAAAATTATATTCCCAGCATTGAAGGTAAATGAAACCAGGAGCATCAGAACAGCCAAAATATAAATGTTCTCAGATTACAATAAAAATTGGAATAAATGTACGTTATACATTGATTTTGAGTTTTAAAAGTTTTTGATGTGGAAATTCACTTCCCTCACGTCAGCGTGCTGCGTGCTAACTTGTTTTACTTTTCTCTGGAACCAGTATAATGATGATTCAAAAACCATAATTGGTTGCTTTTTAAGCTAGTATTAATACAAATGTTATATGTAGGTAAATTTATAAAAATAAAGGATAACATTTAAAAATCTGTGTTTTCGATAATATTTCCTACAATCTTTATACTTCTTAGTCAATTAAATTATTTGTTCTTGTATTTATGAAAAGTACAACACATTTTTTCTAAGTTTGGTTGATGTTTGTTTTTGGGTGTTTACACCACTGGCACTTCTTAACGTTTTGAAAGAGAATGGGTTTGAATATTAGTGTTTGTACAACAAAAAGAAACTAACTTAGTGCTATTTGAATATTTGATTCATAATTTTTTTTATAAAGAAGCAAACTGAGTCGATGTTCAATGGTTCAACGCTTTGAGCCCCGAGTCTGTGAGAGTTGTAGTTAATCAGCATTGTTTTGTTATTTTTTTAATTTTTTGGACGCCGTAACTTATAAAGAAACATGCTTTCAGTGGAGACAAAACACACACACACACACAGTATGGACAGCTAAAAAGGAGCAAAACATCTGATTAGTTGTGCAACTCATGAAGACTTATGACAGTGTATACATAACTGAATAAGTAGGGACATATTTATGGAAAAACAATTTCTAGTGATAACTCCGCCCCCCAAGCACAGGTAGAGTCACAATGGCATATTTGACTCTATTCGGACCGGATTTAAGTGTTTACGGATGAAGTAAATTGTTAAATCTAACAGCTGGTTGGAAATATATTGACCGGAATATGTTATTTATTTATTAGTTTGCTTACAAACAAACACACTCATTTTGACGTTTTAAAGGTAAACAGTAGAGCAAGCGACGGGACCACGGTGAATTAGCAGGGACATTCAGCGCTATATTCTCCTCTGAACTTGAGGGGCAAAAGTAAAATAAAATAACATGGGGTGTTCCTACTTATAGGGATATGTATTCATTGCTTATGACAATAGTTTTGTTTCTGCCTTCCAGGTTATACCACATTTTGGACTCAGACTGCATACAGTGGTCTAATGGTTTGATTGCTCACACCCTATACCTTGTTTGTTTATAAAAAAGGTCCCAAACACAAACCTGAAAGTTTCTGAACAGTTTCCTTAGTTTCTGCTCTTTCTAAATTGCTTAACATTAATATATGTTTAGGGGAGTCAATATCTTGGAAAGAATATTTTTTTAAAATTGTTATTTGATTTTTTTAACTTGATACTACTGATTCACTGATTTGCGACATTTTGCATGCTTTTGACGATACATACTTTGCTCAGATAACTCTTTGGGATCTGGGCAAAGGTTTTGTCTGTGTTGTCACTCTGATTTAGTAGCTGAGATGCAATTCCAAGGTTTATATCGGCACTTGGTGCTAAAAACGATAAGTAGCAGCAAACAAATACATTGTTTTAATTTTTAAATATATGACCATTAATTACTCATACAGCATATTCATTAAATTTAAAATATCTCCTGAAAATTATTTTGTGAATAAACAATAAATTTACCACTGTACAAAAAGGATTATTTTTGTTCTTAACCTTGGAGTTTAAAGGGGAACAGAAAACAACCATCCGTTTTAATTTCAAAATTGTATTTAGTAAAATTGTACAAGTCACAACAAAGTCAATATAACTAGTATGAAATATAACGCACCAATTGGTATTTATAACAATGCGTTCACATTGTAACTGACCAGTTGAGTTGATGATATACATTTATTCAAGTAAATATTTTATTCATCCATCGTAGTTCACCTGGCTCTAAAGTCAGTTTTATTATGTGACTCATTGTCAGTATTACAGAAGTTCATGACCTGGGATATGTTTTTATTTATATCCATATCTTATGACTTTAAAAAAGTCAACTTATACACACTAATATTTCTCGTGTCACATTACACTTTATTCACAATAATTAATCATATAGTGAATAACTAGCTCGATTTAACTTCATATGACTGAAAACAAATGTGAATAAAAAAAACTATTTTTATCACCAAACAAAATATTACTGTGTCTAATAAACTATAACATCCTTTGTTAACTTGAGTTTATTATAAACTATGGTATGTATGGTAGTTATTGTTAAATGATGTATAGAAGTTAGCATAGAAACTTAAACAGGTCTCAACTTAAATTTATTGAACAGTAATTTTTTACAAATAGAAAATGATATGTTTAAGAATTAAAAGTCAATAACTTTAAACGTCAAAACTAACGTATAATGACTTGGAAAGTATAATGACTGATTTATTCATAAAGTTTAACCAAAACAAACACAGCTAAAGTTGTAAATCATGTACACTATAGTTAAAATGCTGGGTATACTGTATTAATTCTATTCACCACTTCCAATAACAATGCCACTTTTTGTAAGTCTTATTTTTAAGGTCCTTAACCAAGATATATTTTGTATAAATATTACTGTTTTCTGGTAAAAAGCTTCAAATGTTCAGGATCACCTAAAAAAAAAACAACAATTAGTGATTCAACTGTATTTTTGAAACTCATAATAGCGATGGATTTGAATTTATTATTTATTTATTTGGACTTTACCTAGGCCTATTATTTCTAGTTTTTAAAACTACACTACGTTTCGGGGGTAAGGAAACTCCTCCCGTTATCAAGTAAATCCTACTTACATCTAAATATCAAGTTATAAATATCTAAATACACTCGCGCATCCACTCACTACCGCACCACAAACTCGACTAGCGGCTAGCGGTAGTGTGGGAGGGGGGTTTTCTGGGGGGTTGATATGGTAATGATATGTAGCTGGGTAATATGTAGTTTTCCCGGTTTGTTGTTAGCACCGATGCAGCGACGTAGAACAGGTAATATATTGTCAGTTCTTCATTTGTTCTTGTGTATAGGAAAATACCAACATGTTGTGTTAGTGTAAATTAAAATGTAAGGAAAAAAATCAATATAAAAACACCATGAACAAATTTATGTTAGTTGGGTGTTTAGTGGAAGGAACCTCGCATTTAAATCAGACTTTAATTATACCATAATGATGGTATAAGTTTACTTGAATTATGATAAAGAAAAGTCTAATGAGTTTCTACCAAAATAATTCATTTAACTGAACATATTTCGTAATATAACAAACAATTGGTCAAAACGAATAAATGAAAACAGTTTTTGTTGAGAAACCTAAAATATACTAATCACTGTTTGGTTACTTTTTTATATTATAAAAAATAACAAATACTAGTGGCTTGAAGGGGCCATAGTCCCTAACCTTGCTCCAATACTATGCCTTATCTGATTTTTTACTGTCAGTTCGTAAACAAAGTAGACACTTGATCACATGTTTTAATGAAAACAAAGCAGACGTTTTTAATTCCTCATGCTTTTCTTTTGGGAGATATTTTACGTTATTTCTCGTTTGCTGCTAACTTTTTAGAAATACTTCTATTTTTCCCAAGTCCTTGAGAGCAATAAATTTAATTTGAGCCATCTCCAATCATCCTGTGATTTGTCAAACTCCCACAATTTTGACTTACAAATTTCGCTTACAGAATTATATTTAAAGATATTTAAACTAGTATTGGCGGCCGCTATCGCGACCGCAGGAAATAATAAGCTGACTCAGGAACAAAGCTTGTAGAAATAGAAATCCACAGCCGGCTGAATACTGCCGGCTCCGCTTATATATGCTAAAATGGCCTAAAAAAATAAAGCTTTAAGCTACCGTAACTCAAATAAGGTAACTTTCCAAGAAAAACAAACGATACGTGCAGCTTCCCCGACCTCGATTACCCCTAAAAAATATCTTTTCGTAGCTTGGGAGCCATTACAGCTCGAGAACAGCCACGGATGGACGGACGCAAGGAGCGGACGGACGGACGCACGGAGCCATAGATAAATGAGAATTATAGTATTTCTGTTAGCTGATAATTTGGTGAACAAATTATATTTCTACTAGCTGCCATCGTATCTGGTCTCACCCCCATGGAACTACTACGAATCACGATCAGCTGTTTGAATTTTCATCAGCTCATACCAAATTGAATATCCATAAGAATAACATTAGATTGGAACTTTGACTCCCCGTGGGGCGGAGCCCTATAACAATTTCTTAAAATCCTTTCTTAGTGGTTACCTGTGTCATGGATAGAGTATATTTGCCAAATTTCGTGGTTTTAGGTGTAGCAGTTTGGCTTGGGAGATTATTGGTTTTTCGTATTTATGTATATTGATATAAATCAATATTTTTAGTCTCTAACCACCACAAGTGTAAGTACTTGATATTAAATAGGGTTAACTAAGGTAAATAGGCTTAATAGGGTAAATAGGGTTCACTTGATAACGGAGGAGTTTCCTTACCTTCCTAAACGTAGTGTAGTTTTAACACTAGAAGCGACTGGTAGTCCAAATAAATAAATAATCAATAGTAGGGGTGGGCAAGTAGTGTTTTTTTTTAAATCGAGTCAAGTCGAATACTGAACAAAACAACTCAAGTATCGAGTCGAGTAGTTCTGTAAAAAGTAAATTTTTTTTTATTGAAAACAATGTTTTTTATATATTTAACTTTAATTATAAACATAACATTTTATTGAATCATTAATGTTATTATGATGAAAATATGAGTGATGATTATAAGCATTATTTAAAAGTTTGGGATAAATTAAAACCAAAAACATTGGGAAATTATTCCGATTTGTATAATATTCAAGATGTGTTATTATTAGCTGATATTTTTGAAAATTTTAGATCTGTTTGAAAAATTATCAATTAGATCCAGTTCATTATTTAACTTCACCATCATTGGCATGGGATTCGATGTTGAAATTAACAAAAATTGAGTTAGAATTGATAAGTGATTATAATATGTATTTAATTATTGAAAAAGGGATAAGAGGTGGGATTTCTCAATGTGTTACAAGATATTGTAAAGCAAATAATAAATATATGAAAAATTATGATAAAATAAAACCAGAAAATTATATGATGTATATCGATGCTAATAATTTGTATGGATGGGCTTTATCACAAAAATTACCATATAAATATATAAAATGAATGAAATCGGATACATATACATTAAAAGAATGGGAAGAAACAATATTAGAATTGGATGAAAATGCTGATTATGGATATATATTGGAGGTTGATTTAGAATATTCAAAGGAATTACATGATAAACATAAAGATTTGCCATTAGCTCTGGAACATTATAATAAATTATGCACAACATTATTTGATAAAAAAGATTACGTTGTATATTTTAGAAATTTAAAATATTATTTAAAAAAAAAGGATTAAAATTGATAAAAGTTAAAAGAGTAATTGCATTTGATCAAGACGATTTTATGAAAAAATATATCAAACTTAATACAAAACTAAGAACTAAATCGAATTCAGATTTTGAAAAAGATTTCTTCAAATTAATGGTTAATTCCGTGCTGGGTAAAACAATAGAAAATGTTAGAAATAGATGTGATATAAAATTGGGAAATGAGGAATATTCATTAAAACAAGCTACAAAACCAAATTTTAAAACATTTAGTATTTTTGATAAAGATTGTATTGCATCTCATATGATTAAAGAAAAAGTTAAATTTGATAAACCGATTTATATAGGATTTTCAGTATTAGAATTATAAAAATTATTAATGTATGAATTTTATTACAATAAATTGAAAAATATGATCCGAATTTAAAATTGTTATATATGGATACAGATAGTTATTTTATAGAATTAAAGAAAGATCCATACAAAATTATTAATGAAAATATTGATGAATTTGATACAAGTGATTATAATATAAATCATAAATGTTATAATGAAAAGAATAAAATAAACGGTATCAGGAAACTGACACATACTTTCTCCCTTTTAGCCCAACTTTACTTTTTATTTACTAAATATAGAATACAAAGCACGGTCGAATGTACAGAAAATCTTGTAAACAAGTTGTTTTAAAAAAACATCCACCCTAATCCCTGCTTTAGAGGCACTACAGAATCCATTGCTACACTCGTGGTTTTAAGAGGGGAAATGCCCCCTATTCCCCCCCAGGGTTATTAAGGGGCAACATTTTTCGAATTAACTCTGTTGGTCAATGCTAAATTGACAAGCATATCAAGTTTGAATGAAATTTATCAGTAAATAAGAGAGAAATAGTAATTTTTGTATTCCCCATAAGAATAACATTGGACAACGTACTGCGTTTACTGCTAAATGAAAATTTCAATTTTCTCCGAAACCAGCAATCGTAGAATAGTAATTCAAAATACTAAATTATTTAGTTTTTTGAGCTCTTTTTAATGGCGAATAGTAATATTTTTTTATATTTATGTCTTTTTATGAAAAATCCAAAAACTGAATTTTGGATGTTTAAGTCCTGTAATTTCTGAACCCGAATTTTTACAGGAATGCAGGTGGTGTCATTTTGTTGGGAAACTAAAGTTCTACAAAAGACTAAAGTTTAATCAAAATCTTTTGAGCCGTTTTTGAGAAATTATGATTTTTCATGTTTTTTGGCGGTTTTTGGGGGATAATTACCCTTAAAAATCGAAAATTCAAAAAATGAAAAAAACGCCTGGAGATATCGTGGATTAGTACCTACATACCAAATTTCATCTCAATCGGCCTATTGGTTAGGGCTCTAGCTCTGTACACATCCACACACACACACACACACACACACACACACACGGACACACACACACACACACAGACAGACATCACGTAAAAACCACTTTTTTGGGTTCAGGGAGCACCAAAACGAATATTTCCACTAACAACTCAAATTCGAAAATTTTGACGAAAACAATACTTTCTCCATATACTATGTATAGAAGGAGAAAGTAAAAGTAATTGGGAAATTTAAAGATGAGTTAAATGGTGAAATATTAGAAGAATATTGTGGTTTGTGATCGAAATTGTACAGTTATGAATTTGATAATAAAAATCCTATAAATGTAAATGAATTAAGAAAATTGTTGTAAATAAAATAATTAATATGAAAGATTTTAAGAAATGTTTATTTGAAGACATAGAACAATATCGGGTAATGACATGCATTAGAAGTTTTAAACATGAGTTGTATACAATAAAAATGAATAAATTAGCATTAAGTAATAAAGGGTGATCACTATTTCGTCTACAACATTTAGAGGTTGTGACGTCACGACAATATGAAACGGAACGACCAGAACCACCGAATCATCAACCGACCAACCGATTGTTTTATCGAATGAATCGTTGCTCACTGCCTGATGTATTGAAACTTTCGGCTAAGGCGGCAGGCCTCGGTAGCCCAGTGGATACGGCGTCAGATCCACGATCGTGCGGTCCCGTGTTCAAATCTTACTTTTGATGTTTACTTTTTGAAATCTGAAATGTGTTTTAAAGATTACTTTAATTTGTTCGGGGTTAAATCTCACTTTTTTTGTTAACTTTTTTAGGTTTGACTTTTATTTACTTATACTAATCCCTTTATTTGTAATTATGTTGCACAACGAACAGCCACCATACAGCGCTCTGCGGAGTTAGGTTACTATAATTTTGTCGTGAACTGCAACCTAGTTGTTTGTTCACGTACATCCATTTTTAGATCCATTTAACAGCCACCATACAGCGCTCTGCGGAGTTAGGTTAAGTTAGGTTACTATAATTTTGTCGTGAACTGCAACCTAGTTGTTTGTTCACGTACATCAATTTTTAGATCCAATTTAACACTGTATCCACAACTTTTGATTTAACTTATATCTGCTTGAATTTTAATCGAATCACCATTTATGCTTTTCCACCACAAAAAAATAACAATCGTAGTTGAAAGTTCATTCGATAAAACAAACAAACAATCGGTTGATGATTCGGTGGTTCTGGTCGTGACATCACAACCTCTAAATGTTGTAGACGAAAAAGTGCTCACCGTAATAAAGATGACAAAAGATATGTTTGTGAAAATAGAATTGATACATTACCATGGGGACATAAATTATAAAAAAGAATTAAATAGAAAAATGAAAAATTCTTTTATCAGTTTCATAATTTAAAAATTTGTAGTTTTCATTTATATTTTAAGATAAATAATCATTTTATTTCTGTTTAATATTTTTATTAAATTATATTTAATAAGTTTAATTTTTCCAGAGTCTGGGACACCACACTCTGAATTATTTCTTCCATAAATAATTTAATAATTTCTTAATGCTTTATTTCTAAATTTCAATTTATATTTTTCTTTTTAAAATTATAACTAAATGTATTAATTTTTTCAGGCTCTATGACTGTAGCTCCTGAAATTCCATAATGAATAAATAATACAATTTTGTTTGTAATTAAAAAAAGTTTTCTTCAAACTGTTTTTAACAATCATTTAACTAAATTTCTTTTAACACGTTCACTGCGGCCCACCAATGGCGGGCGTGCGCCGAGCACGGCAGCGAACTAGATTGGCACAGACGAATTCAATTATTTCGGTCTGACGAATCACAAAACAGCGGTTCGGTGATGTGCTGCATTTCCACGAACCTGGTTGTAGTTCGCTGAAACACCCACAGGTAGCAGCACTGCCTGGATACTATCCATTTCCCTTGTAATGTCAATTACAGGGAGAATATCCCAGAAATATGGGGCAAAAACTGGTTTTTTGTCCCTTATGAACGGGAATTTTACGGGGAATTTACTACCAACCTACACCAAAATAAAGCTCGCATTCCTAGCTAAAACTCTGACATAAAATACCCATCCTCACCACAGTGCTGCCAGCACGAGACCAAATTGAACTTGGCATGTAGACAGAGCGCCATGTGGCGCTCTCAGATCGTGGCGTTTTTCTGCCGAGCGCCATATGGCGCTCGCCGCAGCGAACGTGTTAATTTTATTAATTTTTTCAGTGGTCGGCTTCCCGGCCTCTGGATTTATTTTATATTTTTCAGGGGGGCGGCTTCCCCCCTTTGAAATTAATACTCATATTGTATATTATATTACAAAAATAGAAAATAGAAATTTGGTTTCTTCATATTTTATATTATTTTCAATAAACTAATATATTTACGTTTTTTATCTCTTAAGAACGTGTGGTCTTTTTTGCCATGCGTTTAATTTTCTATAAATCCTAAAAAAATTAACATGTTTTCTGTTATTAATACTTCTTTTTTATCTCTTAAAATCGCGTGGGAAACTTTCCCACACGTTTCATTTTTTATAAATCATACCGATTTTAATATATTTTCTGTAATTAATACTTGTTTTTTTAGATAAACCACTTTAAATAATTACCATTAACTCATTAATTCATTTTTTATCATGCTTCATTAATAAAATAAATTCAAAGGGCGGAAATCTGCCCCTTGAAAAAAATGAAAGAAAAGTAAATAACATGAATACATTCTCTCAATAATTATAACTTAAATTAAGAGATAATTACTAATTAAATCAGTGACGTATGAACATCCTTCACTAGAATAATTTGAAATTTTAGATAATATTTAGATAATTTTGATCATTTTTTTTTAAACAACTGTCTTTAACAAATTGTATAATTATATCTTAATATGGTTCTAAAACAAAACCAAATAGATAATAAACGTAATATTTATTAAATTTTAAAAGAAAAACTAAAGATTTGAATGATACTTTAGTTTTAAATCAAAACAATTTTGGATCATTTTTGTTATTTATTAATTCTTTTGGTATGATTATGATTTCCATTTATTTAAAAATTATTTTCAACATATTTCTTAACTTTATCTAAATATGGGTTTAAATTAAAATCATCTTTATTTTGATAAACGAAGTGTTTCTGATGAATAAATAAAAACTTTTTGCCAAATGTTGTACCACTATGAAAATATAACATTTGATCATGCTCTAAATTAAACATTTCTTTCGGAATTTTTAAGAACCGTGTTAAAGGAAAATTACTCATTTATTAATAAAATATCTTCAATTAATTTGTCTTCAGAATAATTGTTAATTAAATCGAAATAATTTCTATAACATTTTATTTTATTTCTTAATACCTCTTTAATTTTATTAAAAAGATTAATTTAATTTGGATTATATGATATATTTAGTACAATTATTAAATTAGGAAATTCATTTTTTAACTTACTTAATTTATTATTAAATGATCTTTTTTGACATCTAACGACATAATCATAATTATTAGGATCATTTGTTTTAATTAAGGTAAAAGCATTTAATAAATTTATATTTTTTTGTAGGCTTTATCGCATTTGGTATTAAAATTCTAATTTCATAATTTCTTTGGTTAATGACTTTAATTGCTATTCTTGATGTTTTTTAAGCAAATCTATTCGTTTATTATGTATATTTTCAATGTCATTTATATATTCTTGTCTATTTTTAATCATTTTAATGTTATTTTCAATAATTTTTTTGTTATTTTCAGTAATTTTGTTTAATGCTTCAATCTGTGTTTTAAGTTTATATTTACAAAATTTACGAATTGAAGGCAAAACTTCTTCACAAACCCAATCTTGAAATTGTTCAGCTAATTTAATTTTTGATTTCATAATTAATTGGTATAAACCGGGCTCATTGATAAATTTAGTTTGTTTTTGAACATATTTTTGGGGTAACGAATCGTTACCCCTAATTTCTTCATAATTTATAATATATTTTTCTTTGACATGATTAATTATTGCTTTTTTGGAATTTTCATATTCTAAAATACCACAAACATCTTTTGCTTTAAACCAAGGACTGTTTTAATCGTCAAAAATTATTAAAACATTTTTATTATTAAAAATAATTATATTATTTGTAATATTGATTACATTGTTCATTTATTAGAAAAAAAAATAATAGTTTATTCATTATTGATACAATCTTTTTGATTATTCTTTTTTTTAATCTTAAATATAAAATATTTTTAACATTTTCATTCAATAATAAATTTCCATCACTATCTTGAATTGAAATTATGATTTTTTGAATTTTATTTATATTTTTTAATGGAACATAGAGAATTTCATTAGGTTCTTTACTAATTTTTGCACCATATTCAACATTTGGAAAAAATGCATATAAATTTCAGATTCTTTATGTAAATGTGAATGTTCATTATGATTTTCAAAACTATAATCAACTAAATTACAATGAATTTCTATAACATCAAAAGGTCTTAATTTACAAATATATATGCTTTTTGTTGTTTTATGTGATTTGAATAACCATGAATTGTTAGCATTTTTTTTCAGTAATATATCCAAGAAAATATAATAATAATGGATCAATTACCATATTTACTGGGGGTATTATTGAAACGAATTGATCTTTTATGATCATTTCAAAATCATTTTCATTAAATTTATTAGTTTTCTCTTTAAATTCTTTTAAACTCTTTATAAACTTGTTTTTAATGTCTTCAATACAGTAAAATCCATTTTTTATAAAGAAATTTTGACCTATTTTTATCATTACTGTACTTTCTTCAATATAATAACTAAAAGTACAATCATTTGGTATATTTGGTATGAAATTATCTGAATAAAATCCACTAAGACCAATACTATATTTTGCATCATCTAAATGTATTTGATGTTCTAATCTTAATTCTATTATTGATGAAAAACCTGATATTTTAAATAATTTCATCTTATTTAAATGGAGAAATTTTTTAAAGAAAAAGACAAAATTAAACTTGAATTATATGATGGAAAAACTGAAAATAATCAACCAATTAGATTATTAATTATCGGATCGAGTGGTTCTGGAAAAAACAACATTATTATTAAATTTTATTTATAAAAGATTAATTCCATACTCAAATTTATGTATTTTTAGTAAATCATTAGAGCAATCATATCAAATACTAGAAACAATATTTAAAAATATTGAGTTAAACATTAAAAAGAAAATTTTATATTTCTATAGTTCATGTGAAGATATAATTTCATTAAATGATTGTAAATCAAATTCATGATGATTGTATTTGATGATTGTATTTTAGAAAATCGAGATAAAATTAAAGAATATTTTGTAATGGGACGGCATAAAAATATTTCATGTATTTATTTATCACAATGTTTTTCTAAAGTTGATATTCAATTAATTAGAAATAATTTAAATATGTATTTTTAAACAAAATGATCATTACATTAAACAAAAATTATGATAAGTTTTGTGGGAACTCATATGAATTTTAATGAATTTAAAGAAATTTGTAATGAATGTTGAAAAGAAAATTATGGGTTTTTAACTATAAATCTGACTTTAAAACCGAAAGAAGGAAATTATATGAATAAGTTTTCTAATTTACATTTTTATATATAAATGGGTTGTTGATTTATCGATCAAGTTATTGATAAAGTATTTGTTTTATTAATATTTTGTATGTCTTTAACATTTATATATTTAATGGCAGTTTCAGAAATATAATATTAACATGATTTGTGTTAAATTTTTCTCTTAATAAATGGAAAACATATCCGTTAATGAAGCTAAAAAATTAGAGGAAATTGAGAAGAGATTAATAAAAGAATTTAAAAATCAAATTAAAATTCAAGAAAATTATGACAAAATTAAACAAAAAGCATATGAACCAATTACATCAGCCATAGGTAAAGTTGAAAATAAAATTGGTGAAGTTTTAAATGAAAACAAAAATTGTATGGAGTTAGTACCTGTTGTTAATCAATTTGCGAATATTTCAACACTAGAAACTGATAAAGAAATATTACCTTCAATTACACCATTTAGACCAATTAGAGAAAGAATTATTTAAGAGGAATCGACATTTATCGATCAGAGTTCTTGGGAGAACTCTGATCGATAAATGTCGATTCCTCTTAAATAATTCTTTCTCTAATTGGTCTAAATGGTGTAATTGATTTTTATGTTTATCCCAATATAATCCGAATTTATCTTCTTTTGCTCTTGGTAGATATTTTTGAGTAATTGGACCGACAATTCTACCTAATGTTCTGGGACATTAGGTAGAATTGTCGGTCCAATTACTCAAAAATATCTACCAAGAGCAAAAGAAGATAAATTCGGATTATATTGGGATAAACATAAAAATTCATTCATGGTTGGTGATAAAATTGTGTTATTGATAATGATGATTTAGCAATTGATGGCAAAAAATAAGTTGGAACACATGGATTGTGGAGATTATTAACATGTGAACAGAAACCGCATGATGATTTGTATAGTCAAGATGATCTGGATAATTATTCAAAAATTTTATGGGAAACTAATTCAATTTATAAAAATAATGATCCAAACACCAAAAAAACAACATCTAGTAATGGTGATAAATATAGGAATTTAATTAAACATATTTGGGATTCGAAAGGGGAAATTAAAGTTTGGGGATTAGAAAACATACAGAAAATACAGTTAAATATAGATTTTAGATGATTTAAATAAATTAGAAAGTATTATAAATTACATATATGCACAAGAAAAAGCAGGAAATAATAATTTTGTAAATTAAAAAAGAACAATTATGGATTTTATTTCAAATAAATTAGATGAATTAATTGAAAAACCTGAAGGAATTAAATATTTAAAAATAATTCTATCCACAATGACATTACCAATTATCGGTTCGGGAATTTTGAATGATTTTATAAATAATTTACCATTTGAATTACATGTTCCGGGATATCAATATTTAGGACCGGGAACTAAATTGAATAAAAGGGTTAAAAGAGGTGATATAGGAATAAATGATTTAGATAAAGCAGCGATATGATATTACATGATATTTTTTATAAAGATCATAAAGATACAAAATCAAGAAATGAAATTGCAGATAAAATATTACAAGAACAAGTGTGGGAAATCGCAAAGAATAGTGATTATGGTATTGGTGAAAGATTAATTGCTGTTCCAACAGCTGGTGCGATGTATTTAAAAAGAAAATTTGGAATGGGATTAGAAGAAGGTTTAAAATTTTAACATATATAAATGGAGAAAGTAAATGTTAATTTAACTGATAACCAAAAATCTAAAATTAAATCGGGATTTAAAAATAAAAAATCGGTTATAATTCAATTTAAAATCGATCAGTTTATTGGAGGTAAAGATAACATATTATTATCAAAAAGACAAATTAATAAATGAAATAAACATAAAAACTAAATAAAGGATTAAGAAATTTATTTTCATATAATCAATTCAAACAAATTAAAAATGGTGGGTTATTAAAAGAAATTTTGGAAGTTGCAGATCATATACCTTTTGTTAAAAATCATAGACAAAATGTTAGAAAAGGAGCAAAAGTTGTAAAAAAACTGTAATTCCCAAATTTAGGAATTTTGTTGATTAGTTAGATCATGAATTATCAAATGTAGAAGGATCCGGTTTAGATAAAAATACATTAAATTATATGAAAACAAATTACAAAAAAATTTTCAACCATTAACTTTAGGTGATTTGGAAAAATTATGTAAAAATATTAAATATTTTAAAGGTGTGTTTATGAGAGATTTACTTCCAAAAAATGTTTTTTTTTTTTTTACGTAGGAGGAACGCTTAATGCGCGAACCCAAAGGAACAGTGTGGGACTCCCTCTTACGAGGTATACCCACTAAACCTCCTACGGAGCCGCGGGGAAACACCAGGCCGGAACCCTTATCGGACAACTTCGGCACTGGCCCGCGTGTCTTGCGCCCAAACGGGTCACGTCACCGTTTCGGGAAACTTAGAGGTCACCTAAGCATCCCTCGTCTCGCTTTCCCCGAAGAACGGATTGCACGAAGAGCGCAACCGCTCTCCAGGAGTCTTCATTTCGAAGCATCGCCCCCACCACGACGTCCGGGGACAGATCGCCGACAGCAGAGACGAGCCTCCTCCTGTCTTCAGCGAAACGACTGCACCGGAAGAAAGTATGATGAGCATCATCCACCTCCTCCGGGCAGTAACTACACTGAGGTGACCTCACCTTCCCCATGCGGAAAAGGTATCCCCTGAAGTACCCGTGGCCCGTCAGGAATTGACACAAGAAAAAGTCGATTTCCCCAAATGCACGGCTCCACCACGGGCTTATGTTTCTGATGAGACGAAACGTCCATCGCCCTTCCAGTCCACCGTTCCACCGCTCTTGCCAAACTCGCAGAGTTTCGAGTCTGGCTTCCACAGCAGCTTGGTCTCTTCCGAGATCAGGGGCACGGCGAAAGATGTTTTGCCTCTCAAGCGGCGAGCAGATCAAGGGGAAACACTCCAGCCACAACCATTACAGCCAGTCCAGACATAGTGCGATACGCACAGGCAACCCTAAGAGCCGCCCTGCGCTGAACGGAGAGAATTCTCTTGCTGTGTTTTTTGACTCTCATGGCACCCGCCCACACTTCTGCGCCGTACAGGAGAGTGGCGTTGACGGTGGACATGAGAAGTCACCTCTTGCTGGACCTCGGGCCTCCGACGTTCCCCATCAATCTGCTGAGCGACAGAACAACCCTCGTCGCCTTGTTGCAAACCGCCTGGATGTGCTCCCACCATGTGAGGCGGCGGTCGAGCACCACTCCCAGATACTTCGCCGCGGTATACTTCGTCTGGACCTCCACGTCACCAACAGTCATAGGGATTACTGTTTGGATCCTCCGTCGCGTGAGCATGACGATCTCGGTCTTGGCGACCGCCAGCTCAAGTCCATGACCGCTCATCCATCTGTTGATCCGAAACATCACCTGGTTGAGGCGAAGCTGGGCCACCTCCGGATTCCGAGCCGTGATGACTGCGGCTACATCGTCTGCGTAGCCCACGAGATAGGCTTGTGGTGGCATCTCGAGGCGAAGCACTCCGTCATATGCCACGTTCCAAAGGTCAGGGCCAAGGATCGACCCATGCGCCGCGCCGGCGGTGACCACTTTGGAACGGACCCCTGCTTCTGTGCTATATAGCAGCCTGCGCTCCTTCAGGTAGTCTGAACTGTACCACGACCAAGAGATAGTCGGGTACCCTGAAGTCCCGCTGCAACGCCTCGAACATGTCCATCCAACGGGCCGAGTTAAAAGCGTTTTTAACGTCCAGGGTGACCAGCAGCACGATCGGCCTGGCCTGATGGCAGGCCGTGTCAGCCCGCTGGACGGCGCCCAGGACTTCAGCCACGGCATTCAAGGTTGAGTGGCCCTTCCGAAAGCCGTGCTGCCGGGGGGACAAGTCCCCAGCGGCTTCGACGGCCGACCTCAACCTGGGTTTCAGCAACCTCTCAAAGAGTTTACCCGCCGTGTCCAACATACAGAGTGGTCTGTATGCCGACGGGGACTCCGGGTCACCTTTGCCTTTGCTGATGAGCGCCAGTCTAGCTGTCTTCCAGCGTGACGGAAACACACCCGCCGCCAAACACGCGTTGAACATGCGCAGCAGCAGATGTGGATGAACAAAATGTTAATAAATGTGAATGTAGAATTATAAATTTAGATTCATTTGATGGAAATGGTACACATTGCGTTTGTTATTATAAAAAAGATAAAATTAAATATTATTGCGATTCTTATGGAAATATTGTTGATAAACCACCAAAAGAATTGGTTAAATATTTAGGAAAAGATAATATATTTTATAATGATAATCAAATACAACATTTTGATGATCCACCAATTTGTGGTCATTTGGGTGTTTTTGTATTAAATGAATTAAATAAAAATGAGAAATTTGATAATATAATCAATAAAAAGATCATTAATAAATATGGATTCGCAAAATATATTTTTTGATGTATTTGGAAGACAGAATTTGGTATTAAATGAAATTGATGAAAATTATATAAGTGCATATTTTAATCGTTTAAAAAAAAAAAATTATAAAATCATGTAAAAAAGACGGAAAGTTTATTAAATGCAATTTCCTTATCGAAAAATTATTTAAGTGTAAATTCAAGAAGAATAGTTAATGTTAAACAACCAAGTATTAATGAGTATGATGTAATAAAATCAGAATTAGAAGAAGTAATAAATTCAGTAATTAAAATTGGAATTGAACATAGTGAAACCGTGAAAGAATTAAATAATTTGGATGATGCTGATGCATTAATTAATATGTTGAAAGGAATGAAAATGAGCTAAAAACCTTATTTAAAGGTGTTAATCATGAAATTATAGAGCCAAATAAATTCAAACAAAAAGTTGAAAAACCAGAGAAACTTACAGAAACTTCAGAATTATGAAGAAATATGAAGATGGAGATGGTGAAGATGATAAAAATGGTAAAGTATTAATGTATTTTTTCTATATAAATGGAGTTGATATATTGTCTTAAATGTAAACAAAAAAACTAATTCTAAGGATGTTGAAATAATTAAAAACAAAAATAAGAACAGAATTAAAGCTAAATGTTGTAAATGCAATTCTAAAAAAATTTTCAAAAATGTTCGCCTAACAAATGGCAACATATAATTCATTTGATATTTTCATAATTAGAAACCAATTTCAATTAACTAAAGAAGATTGGGATATTATTTCTAACAAATATGAAATAATATTGATATGATTATATTGTTTCGAAATAAATTAAATTGGGGAAATAGAATTTTAAAATAAATTTTGAAATTTTTTGGAATAAAATTAGAAATAAGGGATGAAACTACCCCCAATATAAGTCAAAAGATTTTTAAATGTGTTAAGAGCTTATATACCAAATTTGGTTAAAATTGGTTGAAAAACACATAAGTTATAACATAAAATGTTTATTTAACAACAATCGAATGAAATAATAGAACAAAATAATCGATTTGATTTATCGAATAATATAATCGAAATATCAAATAAAATAATCGATATATCGTACAAAATAATTGATTTGATTTATCGAATAATATAATCGATATATCGAACAAAATAATTGATTTGATTTATCGAATAATATAATAAAAATATCAAATATATTTTCAAGACTATATTTTTTCGGTTATGGAAATAAAACACACATTTTAAACATATATTTTATTATAAATACAACAAATACAACTCTTATTTTATTGTAAACAAAATTGACTAACAATTCTATAATTCATTTAACAAAACACAGTTCTAGATATCGTTAAAATAGTTGATTTTTTATACGAAATTTGGTTAAAACTGAAACGTTCCCCGGGGGAACGCTTTGATGACGTCGTGCTTTGAACCATTTTTGAGGTTATGTTCATATCCAAAACGTAGCAAAATCCTCTTCTTTTAACATATCTTCTTTTTATTTTTCATGAGCTAAGTATATTTATAAGTTTTATGTGCAGTTTCCTGGGATTAACTTTATAATTTACCTTTTTTAAAGTATTTATATAACTCACCAAATCTTTTCTAGGTTTCACAAGTAATTTAAAATCGTCTTTATTCACTATATCACTGATCCAACATTTTTTCCACTCCTGAAGATCTTATTATAACCTGTAAACATTCTTCATAATATCTTTTAAGTTCAGTAAAAGTATCTTCATATAATTCTTCATAATTTAATTCAGTATTTGCAACAGATGTTGATTCGCTCATTATTTTTATGTGTTGTTGAGCCACACCCTAATGATGAAAGAAATGCATTGTTGGAGTCAAAGGCGAATAAAGTGAAATGTGAATTCATTACTAACTTATATATGATGTTTTCATTAAATCATGTAAAAAACTTAATTTTAATCGTTGGGAGACATATAATATATGAAATCGCATTGTCTTTTCATGGGCTTTCTTTTAGTAACATTTATTTTTAGTTTAAAACATCGATTTTTATACATTCTTGAAATTAAAATTATAGTTCGAACATTTAACTTTTATAGTTTTATTTTTTAAAGTTTTAACGTTATTTTTCATCGTACAATGACTTATTCATGAAATCGCATTAGTTTTTTGCGAGGAATTTGAAAATAAATTTACATTTTTGATTAATTTGATTACATTTTTGATTATAATAAAAAAAGTTATTCGTGAAAATTCTTTTTAAATTATGATTTTATAGAATCTGAATAAAATATTATTTGAATAAATGATTATAGAAATTTAGATTTTTACTGGTTTAAACATTTTTGTGATTTTATGGTTTTTTATACAAATCCTTTTAAATTCACAACTTTATTTTGCATTTGTTCATTTATTGATTTTTGTCAAAAGATTTCTGTTAAAACTTACTATTTTGCATATTAAATTCGTTCACTTATTTTTGTTAAAATTTACAGTTTTTTTCCAATATTTTACATATTGATTTTTTTACTGATTTTTGTTTAAATTTACTGATATTGTTTAATGACATTGATTTTGTTGATTTTTCTTTGAATTTTGCTGATTTTTGTTAAAATTATGGGTAATTAAGTAATATTTTATTTTATTGTTTGAAAACAGAGATTTTACATTCGTTTTCTGAACTCTTCACTTTTTGGCCCAGGATCCCCATAGTACTATCTACTTATATATATATATATATATATATATATATATATATATATATATATATATATATATGCCCCGTGTGTAAAATTAATAAATTAATGCATGTAAAAAGATGGGAATCTGTGAGGCGAAAGTTTTAAGCCCTTTCTCGTCATTCTAGCATAAATATTTACCGAGTTATTAAGGAAAAATGTGTTTTGACTAAATAAAGTACGTTGTCATATGGGGGTTTTACACTAGAAAAGCTTGTTATTCCTTTGTTAGAGTGCTTTTATCATCCCAAGCAACCTCACGCCTACTTTCAAGCCTATCTGGACCTTCTCCTAACATTACAATGCACAAAACTGTATTCCCAGCTTTGCAGGTAAATGAAACCAGGAACATCAATCAGAACAGCCAAAAAATCACTGTTTTCAGATTTCAATAAAAATTGGAATAAATTTATGTTTTTAAACTGGGTTTGAGTTTTAAAAGTTTTGTATGTGGAAATTCACTTCCCTCACGTCAGCGTGCTGCGTGCGAACTCGTTAAATAATATAAATACCCCCGTAGCTGCAAACCTGCGTACTCAGCGAATTTCGAATATATATATGCATCCAAATACCACATAAAACCACATATCAAGTTTCATCAATATACATTCATAAATAAATTATTTATGACATTTTAATTATTCTCCATAAGAATAACATGGCGTCTGAGGAAGCAGGTTTGCTGAAAAAGGTATACAAGAAATGGATTTTTATGCAAATTTTGTTATAATCCAACTAGGCGAAGCCACATACCAAATTTTATTAATTTATGTTCATAATTAAGGGAAATAACATTTTACTTTTTCTCCAGACGAATAACAAGGGAGCTGAGTACGCAGGTTTGCTACTACGGGAACTATTGGAAAAAAATAATTTTTCGTGCAAATATCAATAGACCACAACGATATGAAGCAATATACCAAGTTTCGTCAGGATAAGTCGATAAATAAGCAAGATATCAAATTTTTCTTTTGCTCCATAAGACATAACATAACATAACAATACATTGGACAACGTACTGTGTTTAGCACTTTCAATATCTCAGTAATCAATTGACGTAGAGCAATGATCAAAACACCAAATTGTGTGATTTTTTAAGCTGAATTTAATGGTGAAAACTAAAGTTGGATTTACTAAAATATTATTTGTAAAAAACTAAAAAAAAAACATTTTTGGGGTACAAAACCCCCCAAAAATACCCCTTTGGATAGAGCGATCTGGCTGATTTTCGAACCTTAAGTCATAAATGCTGGTTTACATGTTTGTACCAAATTTCATCAAAATCGAACCATTTTTATGAGAGTTATCGCACCCACGGACAGAAATATATATATATATATATATGTATATAGTTTTGAACGAATGGTGTTTTTGGCATCTGGGGACCTCAAAACTAAAAGTTATTATGGTCCCGGACCTAGGTCTTACCATGCTGACTAAGATAATAGCTTCTTCCCTATAGAGGAAATTCACTAAAAACACAGAATTTAATTGTCATCCATATAATACTAGGAATACAAAATTTATTATCCCATCAAAACATAAAGTATTACGAAGAAAAAACATAGATGAGATTAAGGTTCTTGAAACATTTACCCAGCAACATTAAATACCCCCGTCGCAGCAAACCTGCATACTCAGCGAATTTCCAATGAATATATAATAACATAACACATTAAAACACTTAACAGGATTCATAAGAAATATATTCACAAAAAACGATATATAAAATATTAATTATTCCCCATAAGAATAACATTGGGGATGAGTACGCAGGTATGCTGCAAGAAGGAACACAAAATAATGGGTTTTTATGCAAATATCAATAGAACTCATCTTAGTGAAGTCACATACCAAGTTTCATCCATATACATTTATAAATAAACGATATATAACATTTTAATTATTTCCTATAAGAATAACATGGGGACCAAGTACCCCAAAAAGGTACTGTAGGTTTGCTGCTACGGGAACCATAGGCGAAAAATTTTTTTTGTGCAAAGAACAATAAACCACAACCAGATGAAGCCATATACCAAATCTCGTCAGTTTATGTTCATAAATAGGCGAGATATAACATTTTTCTTTTTCTTTATAAGAATAACATTAGACAACGTACTGTGTTTAGCACTTTCAATATCTCAGTAACCAATTGACGTAGATCAATGATCAAAATACCAAATTGTTTGTTTTTTTATGCTTAATTCAATGGTAAAAATTAAATTTGATTTAAATAAAAACAACATGTGGAAACCCCCAACAAACTTTTTGGGGTACAAAACCCCCCTTCGGATGGTGCGATTCGTCTGCTTTTCAAACTCGTTCAAATAAATGGTACTTTACACATTTGTATCAAATTTAATTAAGATTAGACCTTTTTTACGAGAGTTATCGTGCTTACAGGCACACACATATGTATGCCTATATATATACATACATACATACAAATTTGAACAAATGGTGTTTTTGGCATTTGGGGACCTCAAAATGAGGTGTTCCCTTAGGTAATAGCTTCTTCCCTATAGGGGAAATTCGCTAAAATGAGGAAAACCTTAAGAAATTTAAAAACTAAGTAAACCTTTCAAGCTAGTGCATTTTTTAATTGAAATTGAAGAGCAAATCATTTTGATTTTTTTAGCTCTGTGTCCTTTTTCCAACTCTGGTGTACCTACCATCTGAAGTTGAGTGAACCAGTGGAAGGCTAAGATGTAATTTTTCTCTGTCTCGTGATGGCAACCTTGGCCAACCTGGATCCTTGATTTTAAAATTTTGTTCATTGATTTGTTTTTCTAAAATTATTATAATTTCTTCTTTTTGCAAAACTAGGGTTTCCAGCTGTAAATTATGGTTTTTGAGTTTATCTATTTCTTCCTGCGTTTGCCTCAGGTCTTCAGTCAGAGTATTTATAACTGCTATTTGTGATTCAAGTTGATGTGTCACATCTATTTCTAAGTCATTTGTTTGCAGATCAAGTCCTTCAGTAATATGAGAAGATAGACAAAATTCACGGAACCATTTTTCTTTTGTTTTGTAGATTTCATTGAAGTCATCAATATTTACGGAAGTGCATTTAAAATGAAACCATTAAGAACAATTACCCCCACATAAAATGGACATAGATATCTTTATCTCCGTCGTACATTTTCCACAAAGTATTTGCCATTTTTTAATTTGGTATTTTCTCCACCAAATTAAGTATTTATAAAAAGTGGGGAAAAATATAACAATCCAATTTAAAAAGTCTAAGCTTGTTTGTAAACACAGCTGGAAGTAGATGACAGGTGGCAGTGATAACCTTGGGTTCTATCTGAGCGGCTTGTTATCTACAGTCAAGAGGTCAGGTTCTCTTATCTCAGGTCCCTTCTTACCTGTGTTCCAAAAAATATTCTTGTAATTCCAAGAAAAAACGTTTATTAAATCTTTATTATCTCTTTAAATTTAAATTTGATAAAACTGTTAATACTACTCACTTATATTTACACCTGGTTATAAACTCAACTTGGATATGAAGCACTTCCTAGACAGTTTTTAAAAACCACTATTTTTATAAAAAAATTGAAGAGCACAGTAGCACCGGTTTGTTCAGTCAGGGGCTCCCCCCTCCACTGAAAGATTCCAGCTTCAGATAAAGACATTCCTTATGTAGCTTTGAGATTCATCCTGGCTTTTTTTCAGCATCCACAACATGAGATAAGCGAAGATCTTTAGACCAATTATGTTGTTCACCTACGCCCTAGTATGTCATCCATCAAATCGCAGTGATAAATCCAGGACAATGTTCCAGAACCTTAAGAATTGCACCCATCTTTTTCTGTGTGATGACTGTGGGTCGTTCACTGCAGCCTTTCCTGGTCTACATTGGACCATTCCCTGTCATATCTTGTGGAAAATTCCATGCCCATTGCCATCATGGGTGAAAGTGAGTTCAGACTGTAAAGTCTGTTTACTCCTTATAAGTGGAAAACAAGACTATTGTTAAACCAAATTCTATCCATAAGCCTGAATCATCAAATTCCCTTAACTCTGTTTTTGAAAACCAATCTCTACTACTGTGCTTTCGCCCACACTGTGCTTCCTGATTAACGTTTTGTAACCTGATCAGATCACACAGTGAAGCTCCCTGGACTTAAGGTCAAATGCCGCTCTCACCTCTTTTAATGAACCAATTTTCCCATAAATTCAATCAAATATATATCATCCAAAATAGTTCAATCTTCATTTAACTCAACTCAGCTTTTTCAGAATCACAAAATAGTAAATGCTAATTTTATTTGGAATTTATTTTTGCTTTATTTGGACTTTACCTATCGCTTCTAGTGTTTAAAACTACACAACGTTTCGGGAGGTAAGGAAACTCCTCCCGTTAACAAGTGAACCCTACTTACATCTAAATATCAAGTTCTTACACCTAACTAACCTACATTTTTTTAATTTTCTTAATCTTATTCTTTTAAATCCAAAAAAATGTAGTTTAGTTAGGTGTAAGAACTTGATATTTATACGTAAGTAGGGTTCACTTGAAAAGTAGGGTTCGGGAGTTTCTTTACCTCCCGAAACGCAGTGTAGTTTTAAACACTAGAAGCGACAGGTAAAGTTCAAATAAATCAAAAAATAAATTCAAATCCATCGCTATTATGAGTTTCAAGAATTTATTTGGAAGTTTACAACAGAGGAGGAAATTGTTTCAATTGTAAAAAATATGAAAAATATAGCCATAATAAAACAAATACAATTGGTCTTTATTTGATGCTCCTCACCTTTTTCTTGAACCGTTGCCTAGAGGGGTATTTTCCTAAAGAGTTTAAATTATCAAAACTAATAGGTACCTACTTTCAAAAATGGTAAAAGATCTGATCCAAATAATTATCGTAAAATACCTTTAAACTCCACACTTGCCATATATACGAGTACATAATCTTTAATAAGTTTATAGCTTATTTGAAAGTCATCAATTTTTGTTGTAATTTTCAGTTTGGTTTCCGAAGTGGTCGTTCTATTATAGGCACAATTGACTCTATTGAGAAATAAATGTTAACAGGATTTGAAAGTAATGACTTTGCTTGGGGCACCTTTCGTGACCTAAGCAAGGCATTCAATTGCAAACCTTTTGAATCAAAATTGCTTTTCAAAAAGCTAGAATAATATGGCATTTGTGATAGCCAGCTAAATTTATTTTAAAGTTATTTTATGATCGCAAACAATCAGTTTGCATGAGAGGGGAGTGGTCGCCGATGACCAATATTACATGTGCTGTTCCTCAAGGGTCAATACTTGGCCCTTTACTATGTTTTATGTATATTAATGACTAGCCCACCAATATCAACTTTCTTTCATACATGTATGCTGATATTGTTTTGTTATCATTTCATTCTAACATCAACAAACTCACAGGTTTTTAAAATGTCAAGTAAGGAACGGAACCAGCTCGTAAGTCTACGTCGATGGGTTAAGAATGCAATACAGTACAATTATCTTCAGAGTAAATATGTCATTGAAGATCAAAAGAGTTGGTTATAATTTGAGTAAATAATCACAACATGAAACGAGAGTTTATAATGACATTTTATGTTTTGTATGAAGAAAGATGTTAATGAGATTGTGGAATTGACAAAGTTCTAGAAGTTTTAACCCTAGCAGTGGCCTAATGTGTAAGTGGAAAATGGCCAAGCAAATTTGGCGATTTTGCAGACCTTTTTTTGAAAATTCGTATAAATTCAACCGTAGAAGTTAACCTAGCCAACCTCATATTCATCTTAATCGGAAAGAACAGGAGAATCTAGAGATACTAAAATAAAAAAGATCTATGAAAATGTTTTTCCGATAGTGAAAAAAATAATACCCCCGTCGCAGCAAACCTATATACTCAGCGAATTTCCAATGGAGATATAAATGTCTTAATACTACATAAAGCCACTTACCAAGTTTCATAAAAATATATTCACAAAAATAAGCGATATATACAATTTTAATTATTCTCCATAAGAATAACATTGGGGCTGAGTACGCAGGTTTGCTACAACAAGGAACACAACAAATGTGTTTATGCTAATATCAATATAACTCAACTAGGTGAAGTCGTATACCAGTTTTTATTCATTTATGTTCATAATTAAGGGAGAAAGAGCATATAATTATTCTCCATAAGAATAACATGGGGGCTGAGTATACAGGTTTGCTGCTACGAGAGCCTTTGGCAAACAATTTTTTTTGAGCAAAAATCAGTAGGTCACAACGAGATGAAGCTGTACACCAAGTTTCGTCAGTATACGTTCATAAGTAAGCGAGATATAACAATTTTCTTTTCCTCCATAAGAATAACATTGGACAACATACTGTGTTTACCACTTTCAATATCTCGGTAACCAATTGAAGTAGAGGAATGATCGAAATAAATTGTGGGTTTTTTTAAGCTGAATCCAATGGTGAAAACTGAAATTTGACTATTTCAAAATTATATGTAAAAAATAAAAAAACAAAAATTTTTGGCGTACAAAACCCCCCCCCAAAATACCCCTTTGAATAGAGCGATCTGGGTGGTTTTCGAACTTAGTCATAAATGTTGCTTTACACGTTTATATCAAGTTTCATCCAAATTGGATCATTTTTACAAGAGTTATCCTGCTCACGGACACACATATATATATAGTTTAGAACGAATGGTGTTTTTGGGGTCTGGGGACCTCAAAACGATAAGTTCCGATGGCCCCGGGCTTAGGTCTTACCATGCCGACTACGGTAATAGCTTCTTCCCTATAGAGGAAATTAGCTAAAAATAGATTTTTTTTAAATTTCAAAAACAGCCTCGGTAAAGTTTTTTCTACAGATTTTTTATGAAAAATTTATTATATATATTTTTAAACAATCTAATTCCCTACATAGAAATATATAACATGTTGTGAAAAGAATTTTGTTGTAAGTTTTAGGGGCGTAATATAATAATAAATGGAAACCCGAAATATGTGTAAACTGTACAGTGTTAGTTTATGTTGTAAATAAGTCACGTAATATAAGCATATACTAATAATGATATATACATATTTGTAAAGCTAATGAAGTAAGGAATCCAAAAAAGTCATAAAGTTGATAGTAAACAATGTTATCACTTATAAATAAATGTAAATAAAAGAATGTTTTGCTATTTTTGCGCATTTGGAAAAAAAGGATTTTACAGTATTTAGTATATAACTTTTTTGCCAAATGTTTTACCGCCAAATCAATATAAACATGTTGTAGTACATTCAATTCCCTACGTAGAAATATATAACATGTTACACATAGAATACACAGAAATATACATATAAATTGTAACGGGTGACTCAGTTCATTGCTAAATTAAATACATTTTAATAACAATAAATGACAAAATGACATGTCACAAACTTTTGAGTTAGTAAAAATGAAATATCTTAAAAATTATGAGTCCAACTGAAATAAAAATCATACAGGAATAAACTATATGAAATTCTCTAACTTGTGTGAAAAACCTATAAAATTCTACCAAGAAATAAAAAAGTCAATTTTTAACAGTTGAGACCAACAGTTTAACAATTGTGCAATAATTAACTTCTTAGTAAAACGGGAATATCTTTGAAACTAAGCGTCCAATCAAAATTAAACCTACATAGGAATAAACCATATGAGATTCCCTAGCAGCCCTGAGAAAATTATCAAATTCGGTTAGAAAATAGAAAAGTCGATCTTTTAATGAGTAAATATATGAATTTAACAAACGGCATTTCAGCCATTTTGGCGAGGTTTACCGCGCATAAACGCGGCGCAGTTTAGCCCAAAATCTGGTCGCCTGATCTCGACAGCCAATCAGATTGCTTGGCGTGAGTGAATCATCCTCTCTCATAAATAGGGCGAGAACGCGCAATTCTTGGTCTTTTGTCATTTTCATCTGTGCGTGAAGGTTCTGTAACATGTATTCTGAATCTAGCTGATAGACGCTAAGATGGCGTCTCCGGAGTGTTGTGTAATCCGTTAAAAAGGGCATTTGTGAACTGTGTATTATCTGTGACAGTGTAATTAGTGACTAGGCCTTGTGGAAAAAACATCGAATTGATAAGTATTTAACTTAATCAAAATGATTTATTGTTGATACTTCTGATAAATTTACTTAAATTATTTGAAACCTAGGGCTGAGGATAACCTATTTTGGGTTATAAAAAGACATAGCCTATCTCGTTGTGTTAACTGAAACTATTTGGAACTTAAAATAGGTATAACCTATTCTGAACACTGAAATTATCAGAGGCTAGGGCTCGGTCAGGACCATGCTAGGGCTGATTAATACAGAGAGGCATAGCCTATCCCTACTAAAAGAAGGACTATAATCAAAATCCAGTTAGTCAATATCTAACTGAAAACAAATATTATCCAGACAACGGCATAATATTTAATGGAACTTAAACAACAGTAAAAAAAATAAACAATACTCTACAAGAACTTTTATAAATAAATTGTTTTATTCTCAGTGACATTATTTTGTTTCACAAATAAATTCACAGGTACAAGATAGTTATTAAATTGTCTGATGTGATTAGGGTGTATTAGTTTTATCTGTATTTAAGGACTAATTGAACTTTTTTACAACCTTTGTTAAGTTAAGATGTTTATAAATAAATAGATATGTATGTTCAGAATCATCTACTTTTTTATTATCAAGGCCTAATTTCCAACAAGCTCCACACGAACTCACAGGATTTCACATGTGGATAAGATTCAACATGGGTATAACCACCCTGGTTCTTAACCACCCTGTCGTTAAGAATATTATGTTTTGCCGGCTGAGTTAGTAATTAATAAATCAATGAACCCTGAGATAAATTAAATGGAACCCTGAGATAGCTTAATTGAATATCATTGATTTTTGTTGTTTGAGATATTAATTAAAATTAAAAAATAATAATTAATTAAAGAAAAAAGAGATTAATTAAATAATTAATAAGTAAATAAAAGGTATAAAGGTTACAAAGTGGCGCGCCAAGTAGTGGGGCTTGTTGTTGAAGATGGCTAATGATGATTGAAAGAGTATGAACTAGTTATTGTGAATTTTATTATTAATCGGGTGTTAGTTTATAACTTGATTAAAAAATGTCATCTGAAGATTTGAGTAAAATGGAGGAGGTAGCAGATCACAATGTACTAGAAAATAATAATCAGAGCCCATCTAATGTGTCTTCATTGTCTGGAGAAGATTGGCCTGGTTGGGATTTAAATGGACTAGGTGTAGGCTCAATAACAAAACAAAATGTTGTAGGCCCCGTAACAATGCAAAATGAAGTAGGCCCGGTACCAAGCCAAAGTAATGTAGACCCTATCCCAGACCAAAATAAGGAATTTCAAAGCCAGTTAATTAAAATGTTGCAATCAATGAGTGACAATATGAATACTAAATTACAAACAATGAGTGATGGTATAAATGATAGGTTTGAAAAAGTTGAGGCTAATTTTAACGCTAGGTTTGACAGTATGGACCGTAAGTTCGAGAGCATTGATGTAAAACTAAACGAACATAGTAACAGACTGGACGAGATTGACATTAGAATAGGTGCGGAATGTAAAAAGCTTGATTGTAAAATGAGTAAAGAGTTAGGTGAGGTAGAAGATAGGGTTAATAAAATGCAGTCCAAAATCCTAGAATCTGATGGCACATTTCAACAGGTAAGTGAACGCACTGTTGCGTTGGAACATAGAGTTAACACTAATGATGGAGAGTTAAGGAAAATTGAACGACAGTTTAATGAAGGTGAGTCAGATAGTAAAATTAGAGTTGAAGAGTGCGTAAAAAGGCAAGACAGATTTGAAGAAAGATATGATAATGAAGCTGTTGTTGTAACAAATAGAATAAAGTCAGTTGAGGTTAAGATAAATGATATGGAATGTGAGGTAAATGACCTTAGACAAAAAACTCAGCCTACATATGTGGTAAGCCAGGAAGTCAAATCAACTAAGCCTAGCACCATAAGTGCTAATGCAGAGTTGTTTTTAACAAAATTTAGTAATGAGCCTAACTCGGTACATCCTATGATTTATTTAAAGTTTGCAAGGAAGTTTGTACAAGTATCAGGTGATAACTGGGAAGTGCAGTTATTACATTTGATTAAATACTTGAAGGGTGAACCAGAGACTTGGGCTAGACAACAGGTAGATAAATTTGATAATTTTCAATATTTTGAAAATGAGTTTAAGAGGAAATACTGGGGTAACACTAGACAGCGGGAATTTGAATGTGACTTAATGAGCAGTGATAATTTTAAAATTAGTAAGATGGATTTGCAGACCTATGTAATGAATTACTATGAAATCAATAAAGTATTAGACAAACCTATCAGTATGGAAATGTTCTTAAAACATATTTGTAGGCACTTACCAGAAAGTTCAGCCGCAGCTGTTCAAATGATTATGACAGTAAAAGAGATTACGACAGAGGGTGAACTAGAAAATATGTGTAGAAACCTGGGAACGATACATGATAGGGAAAGTTTACCGATAAGCTACGGTAACTATAATAACAGGAACAGAGATAACTTGGGATTCAGACAAAATAGTCCTAGGGCAAATGTAGGCCAACACAATCAGAACTCGGAGGTTAGGAACAATGCAGATAATGTGGGGGGTGGAGCTAGGTTAGATGACAACAATGATGGTAGTAATGGAGGGTCTGGTAGGTATGTTGAGAACAATAGAAGTAACTATAGGGGAAGTTACAGTGGCAATAACAGGGGTAACTATAGGGGTGGAATAAATAAAGATTGACTAGTTGAACCACATGTTAACTGTATTACTTTGGATAAGCCAGAAGTAATAATAAAACCAGTCTATAATGGTTATGAACTATTGGGGGATTCTCAATTAGTTAGATTTTCAAAACAATGTATGAATTTTCAATCCCAGTTAATATGTGGAAAATGGACAGCAGGCTTATGTAGGGGTGGGCAAACGATTAAGGAATTAAATGGACTAGTAAACCAAAATATTAAACAAATAAATGAACAGGTAATGGTATTAATAGGGACGAATGATTTTTTGAAATGTAGGTCAACTAACGAAATAATAAGTGATTATAAATTACTTATTGAAACATTAGTGAAGGCAAACAAAAACATAGTAGTGTTAACTATCCCGCCTATTCCTAAGTTAGCTTTGAGTGATGTTGACCATTTAAAAAAATTAGAACAAGTAAATGCTTTTATTCATAGCCTAGCCTACATAAACAAAATCAAAATCATAGATGTAACAAACCAACTAATTGATAGTAGAGATGAATCCAGGTGTAAGAGAAGCCTATATGAGGAAATGATTTTTCTAGGCAATAAACAAGTTTTAGACCTGGTACATTTGAATAAGAAAGGATTTTTTGAAATTAAGAACGTTATAGATAGTCATACCCAAGTCAATAGGACAGATCAGGCACAATCAGATAGGCCTAAAGGTCAAATAGACAAAGTAATGGGAAATGAGAAGTTAATTGATAGTTTGATAGGCCTAAAGAAGGTTAATGACATTTTCTGTTATGATGATCTGAGCAACGAACTTTTAAATGAAAGTAATTACAATGAAATACCGATTGAGACAGTAAATAATTTCTTGCCTGTAGTAGAAGTTTCTATAGGGAGTATAAAGAACAAATGTATTGTGGATTCTGGGTCACAAGCGACCATAGTGTCAGAGGAGTTTTATAGCAAAATCAAAAACAGTGTTGATTATAGGATACCTGAATTACCAGTATCAAATACCACTATAGTAGGAGTAACTGGAGCTAGGAGTAAAAGGGTAGAAAAACAGATACAAATTGAAATAGCCGTCGGTCCGTTGACAGTTAACATCGAATGTTTAGTAGTAAAGGGAATTCATATTGACTTGTTGTTAGGGTGTGATTTCTTAACAAAACACAATGCAATAATAGATTTCAGAGAAAAGAAGCTTAACTTAGTACATCTAAATAAGTATTATAGTATACCTATAGATCACAGTGACAAGGAAAACACAGTTGGTAGTATCAATGTAGTCTATGTAAATTACATAAATAATTTGATTTATGAGAAAGATGATGAAATGAGTAGTAAATTAAATGAAATTAAAACTCTAATGACAGGCTATGAAATTGAACCTAACCATAAGTCTATGGTTAATATTGATGAGATCATAAATAATAAAATTCATAATATTGAAAGCTGTAGTAACATCATTTCAGATGATAATTTGAAAAAATTAAAAGATGTGTTGAACAAAAATAAGGAGGTATTCTCAGACAAGCCAGGTTGTATAAAAAATTATGTTGCAAAGTTAAACTTGAAAGTTGATAAACCATATATAGGTAAATCATACCCGGTACCCTATCATAAACGGAAAGCAGTTGAAGATGAGCTAAATCAATTACAACAGATGGATGTTATTGAAGTTTCTAATAGTAGTTTTTCAAATCCCTTGGTGTGTGTAGTTAAAAAAGATTTATCAATAAGAACCTGTCTCGACTCAAGAAAACTTAATAAATTTTTAACGCCAGACAGACAATCAACTCAAACAACAGAGGAGATTTTACAAAAGTTCATGAATGTAAAATATTTTACTGCTCTTGACCTAACAATGGGTTTCCATCAAGTGTTATTAGATAAAGATTCCAGAAAATATGTTGCTTTCACGTTTGGAGGTAAAAATTATCAATATAAGAGATTACCGTTTGGCCTAAATGTAAGTACTGCTCATTTTACCAAGGCGATGGATACAATTTTTGGTCCAGAGTTTTCAGAGTTCGTAACATGCTATGTTGATGACATTCTGATAACCTCAGAATCATTTGATGAACACTTAGAACATTTAGATAAAGTATTGAGTAGGCTACAGGAATGTGGTGCTACTGTGAAAATCGAAAAAACCGAGTTTCTCAAAAAGGAAGTGAAGTTCCTAGGATATATTTTGAGTGATAAGGGAATATCTATGGACCCAGAGAAAGTTAGCAAAATTCAGAATTTTCCAGAACCAGACAATCTGAAAAAATTACAGGGCTTCCTAGGCTTATGTAATTACTACCGAGTTTTTCAGAAGAACTATTCATACTTAACGGCACAGTTTAATCATCTATTAAGTAGTAAAAGTAAATGGACTTGGGGAGAGAGGGAACAGAATATTTTTAAGGAAATAAAGGATAAATTATTGAAATCAGTACTTTTAAGTCACCCTGACTGGAACAAACCATTTTTTATCAATACGGATGCATCAGATATTAGCGTAGCGGCCATTTTATATCAGTATAATGAAATAGGCGAGGAAAAAGTAGTTTGCTTTGCTAGCAGGACCCTAATAAATGCAGAAAAGGGATATTCAACTACTGAAAAAGAGTTACTGGCTGTTGTGTTTGCTTGTAAAAAATTTAGGTCATATATTATAGGACATTTCAAGGTAATAGTTAGATCAGATCACAGAAGTTTGACCTTCCTAAGATCGTGTCGTCTTTCGAATGGACATTTGTTTCGCTGGAATCTTGTGTTGCAGGAGTATAATCTAGATATCGAGTATGTGAAAGGTAAAGAGAACGTACCAGCAGATGTATTGTCGCGGGTAACAGATAATGAATTCCAAACTAGCAGGGATATGAATACCATTCAAGTACTAAAGGCTAATATAAAATGGGGGGTAGAGAAAAGGGAGTTTGATAAATTATTGAAAAAAGTAGGGGAACAACAGAGGCAGGATGAGAGATTAAGGGAAATTTTATTTAGATTAAACAGAGAGGAAGATCACAAGGTAAAGAATAACTTCATGATACATAACGATATATTATTTAAAAAAAGGAGAGGGAATGATGAACAGTTTAGAGTTTGCATACCAGAAGGGATTAAAAGTAAATTAATTGAGTTGTCACATTTAAAGTATGGGCATATGGGGGGTAACAAAATATACCTGTGCTTGAAAGAATTTTGTGTATTTCCTGCTATGGAAAAAACTATTAAGGATCAGCTGAAAAAATGTATACTATGTCAAAAAGCAAAACAAGTCACTGTTAAACAGATAGGTAAATTAAGGCCTATAGTTCCAGAAAGAGTAAGGCAGCTAGTGTCAGTTGATCTCATAGGCGAGTTACCCACAGGAGTAGGAGGAGTAAAATATATCTTTGTACTAGTTGATGTTTTTTCAAAATATGTAAAACTGTATGCAATCAAGAGAGCATGTACGAAAACATTGTTAAATAAAATATTTGATAGATATATCCCTGAAGTAGGCCCAATCGAAGCTATTTTAAGTGATCATGGTACACAATTTACCAGTGACATGTGGTATAGTAAATTAGAAGAGGCAAATATAAGGGCAGTTCACACCTCGGTGTATCACCCACAGTCAAATCCAACAGAAAGAGTCAATAAGGAAATAAATAAAATGATTAGAATATATTGTCATAAAAAACACACCAATTGGCCAGCAGCATTGGAGTTTGTTGAGGAATGTTTGAATAATTCAGTTCATGGAGTAACAGAACATTTACCGTCAGAGGTTATGTTAGGTAGAGTAAATAAACATTTCTTAGAAAGTGTGATTGAGTTTCCTTATAACAGACAGTTGGATTACCCTGAGTGTATCAAATTAGTTAAAGATAAACTTAAAAGTAAAGCTGAAAAGAGGAAAATTAAGTTTGATAATAAAATCAATCCAGTAAAGTTTGAAGTGGGAGATAAAGTATTAGTAAAAACGCATCCTTTGTCAAGTAAGCTAAAAAAGAAAATTAAAAAGTTCTTTTTATTGTTTGTGGGTCCGTTTGAAATAATTCAAATCAAAATGGACAATGCATATGTAGTCAAGGATACAAAAACAAATGAAATCATAGGAACTTACAATGTTACACAGCTTAAGAAATTATTTGAATAATTTTGAAAATACAATGGGTTAGTGATATATCTGTCATGCTTTTTTCTGGTACAAAGTAAAAAAGGATATTACTATAGTATGGGCCGTTTGTGTTTATGTTACAATTTCTGTTTTTGGGCCCTAATAATACAAAAATCAAGAAAAGATCCAAATATTATTTTGGTCAAATATGATCAAAATAATAGGACAAAATGTAAAGTATGTTATTCCAATACAAATTATATAAAAAATAATTGTTCAAGGAGTCATATAGTAAAATCATCTAAAACCATACAATTTTATTGTAAGTTAATTTAAATTCTGTCTTGTAACAAAATAGTAATGTTGTTTGATTATATCTCATCAAGTATAAGTAACTGTTAAATTTAATAGAGGAATTTATTATTAAAATGTGAAAATTGGAAAAACATAATTTATAATAAATTACCTGAATTTGTCGATAAAAGTATGTATACCTGAAAGTTGATGAATGAGAAAAGAAGAATGCGCTGATCACTCAACGGAAGGCCGAGTATGTATGTGTTTTTATATTTTATGGTTAAGGATATGTAACGGTGGGTTGATTCAGTCTAGGCAGAATACCTAGCTGAATCGACGACAATGTTTTTGAACTTTTTTGACCATATTGAACAGTGAAGCGAACGTGCCGTTAGGTAACGATTGGCGTAGGGCCTTTGAAGAAAAGGTAACCTATTGCCTACGGCGTGGAGTGATCAGTCAGTCCCCAAAAATAAAATATGCTCTGTAACCCGTCCCAAACTTTTTCTAAAAATGGAGCATAGTAGTCAGTGTAAAAACTGACTAACAATTAAATTCACCAATATAACCTCTGTGTCTATGGTGCACATGTTAACAATTTTCAGCCATAGGAAACTCTTCATTCTTTCTACTACCTCTGTGCTTGTGTGGCAGCACATGTTAAGGTTCTAGCCACTAGTATTAATTATCATCCATTCATTATCATGTATTTATATTTTAAATGTGTTCAAAATAAATAAGTTGTTTATATTAGAATATAAAGGCATCAATGCGGTTCTACCACTCATTTTAAGGTAGGTATTTGTTTGTTAGAATATAAAGGCATCAATGCGGTTGTACCACTCGTTTGAAGGTAGGTGTACATAAGAAACTAGGTATCACATTTGACGCAGTATGTTTGATAAAAATAAAATAATAATAAAATATATAAAAAATACAAAGTAATAGAAAATAATAAATAAAAATAAAATGTTATAAATAAAAGGTATAATGAATATGGGGTAATGTTGCTGTTTCTTGCTCAGCTGCTCTCTTGTCCCTTAGTTTATTTTTGGAAACAAGGAGAGGTTGATTTCTCGGAGTAGTTATTGTTATGTTATATCTCTCTTTGTAGTAGTTCATATAGGAAACTTGAGTTCCATTTTTATCAAAAGTCGATAGAGGAGTCTCATCCCAATTCACATCTGATATAAGTCTTGTTGTTGTAATTAGTAAAAACGACTGTTCCAACAGACATTTAGTGAGTGCATTCTAAATTTGTAGTAATTTTAAGATTTATGGTTTATTAACATTGAATAATTAGTGCATTGTATTGTAAAAGATGTAAGTAGGGATATTGATTGTGTTAAAATTTTTAGTGGTGTTTAAATATTAATTAATTGTAATAATGTCTAAAAATGTCTTAATATCACATCATGAAAAACATTAGTCCCCTTCGAACAGTATATCTTGTACCTGTGGTTTAAATGGTGTTAGTGAAACGTGTGTGTGCATGGATGAAGGAACAGCATAGTGCAACACAGTAATAAACAAACCGGAATCCAACAATGTACTTAATATGAGAAGGAAGAAGTTAAAAACACCATATCCAAATGAATACTGTATTCAAAAAAGATGTTTAAGAAGAGGAATCCAGTAATTTACAGAGGTAAACTACAAACATCTTGGAAGGTATGTGGAATCATCAGTGATATATGAACTATAAAGAACATTTTGTACATGAACTTTTACCATGATGTAATTTTTAGATTTTAAGATATCAATTTAAAGTGTTTCTTTTATTTCAGTGATGATATGTATAAGAATTGTTAGATTTAAGATTTTGTAATAACTTGAACACATTTAAAACGTAAGGTTTTATAATAATTTGAACAAATTAGGGTATTAAAAGTTTTATTTCATAAAAGTCACAAAAGTAAATACAGTAGACGCTCTTTTATCCGGCATTCTATGAACCGGCACATTCTATTAACCGGCACCAGGCGACCCGGGTTTTTCCAGGTATTTTCGGTTGTTTCCGTTTCGTACTGCGACTGCCCTGGACTGTTCCCGCCTTTTTCTTAGTCACCTGTTGTTTGTTTACGTCTCAAGCAGTAACGTTCAGTGATGTTCGTAACCTTTGCTCAGTACACTACTGTATTCAACCTATTTTTAGACGCCAACTTCCGCCCCGGCTGTCTATCCGCCCGTCTGTCTGTCTGTCTGTCTATCCGTCCAGAAATGCAGGTGTTCCAGAGCAGTGCCAAGGTCAACCAACGCACGCGACCACAGCTCATTACTGTAGCGAGACTCTCAGATTACTGTATTCCCATTAATAACTAAAAAGTTCTATTATCCGGAAAAATCGATTTACCGGCATGGGCGTGGTCCCGAACATGCCGGATAAAAGAGCGTCTACTGTAGTAGGCCTATACAATAGCATTCACTGTGCCATTAGGTGGTGAGTTTTGCAACACGATGCAATCGGGTAGCAAAGCTCAAGGGGGTTTTGTAACGGGTGACTCAGTTCATTGCTAAATTAAATACATTTTAATAACAATAAATGACAAAATGACATGTCACAAACTTTTGAGTTAGTAAAAATGAAATATCTTAAAAATTATGAGTCCAACTGAAATAAAAATCATACAGGAATAAACTATATGAAATTCTCTAACTTGTGTGAAAAAACTATAAAATTCTATCAAGAAATAAAAAAGTCAATTTTTAACAGTTGAGACCAACAGTTTAACTATTGTGCAATAATTAACTTCTTAGTAAAACGGGAATATCTTTGAAACTAAGCGTCCAATCAAAATTAAACCTACATAGGAATAAACCATATGAGATTCCCTAGCAGCCCTGAGAAAATTATCAAATTCGGTTAGAAAATAGAAAAGTCGATCTTTTAATGAGTAAATATATGAATTTAACAAACGGCATTTCAGCCATTTTGGCGAGGTTTACCCCGCATAAACGCGGCACAGTTTAGCCCAAAATCTGGTCGCCTGATCTCGACAGCCAATCAGATTGCTTGGCGTGAGTGAATCATCCTCTCTCATAAATAGGGCGAGAACGCGCAATTCTTGGTCTTTTGTCATTTTCATCGGTGCGTGAAGGTTCTGTAACATGTATTCTGAATCTAGCTGATAGACGCTAAGATGGCGTCTCCGGAGTGTTGTGTAATCCGTTAAAAAGGGCATTTGTGAACGGTGTATTATCTGTGACAGTGTAATTAGTGACTAGGCCTTGTGGAAAAAACATCGAATTGATAAGTATTTAACTTAATCAAAATGATTTATTGTTGATACTTCTGATAAATTTACTTAAATTATTTGAAACCTAGGGCTGAGGATAACCTATTTTGGGTTATAAAAAGACATAGCCTATCTCGTTGTGTTAACTGAAACTATTTGGAACTTAAAATAGGTATAACCTATTCTGAACACTGAAATTATCAGAGGCTAGGGCTCGGTCAGGACCATGCTAGGGCTGATTAATACAGAGAGGCATAGCCTATCCCTACTAAAAGAAGGACTATAATCAAAATCCAGTTAGTCAATATCTAACTGAAAACAAATATTATCTAGACAACGGCATAATATTTAATGGAACTTAAACAACAGTAAAAAAAATAAACAATACTCTACAAGAACTTTTATAAATAAATTGTTTTATTCTCAGTGACATTATTTTGTTTCACAAATAAATTCACAGGTACAAGATAGTTATTAAATTGTCTGATGTGATTAGGGTGTATTAGTTTTATCTGTATTTAAGGACTAATTGAACTTTTTTACAACCTTTGTTAAGTTAAGATGTTTATAAATAAATAGATGTATGTTCAGAATCATCTACTTTTTTATTATCAAGGCCTAATTTCCAACAAGCTCCACACGAACTCACAGGATTTCACATGTGGATAAGATTCAACATGGGTCCACCCTGTCGTTAAGAATATTATGTTTTGCCGGCTGAGTTAGTAATTAATAAATCAATGAACCCTGAGATAAATTAAATGGAACCCTGAGATAGCTTAATTGAATATCATTGATTTTTGTTGTTTGAGATATTAATTAAAATTAAAAAATAATAATTAATTAAAGAAAAAAGAGATTAATTAAATAATTAATAAGTAAATAAAAGGTATAAAGGTTACAAAATATATAACTCACCACTAGGCCTACTAGATAAATGATCCAATTAGCCCATGACACATCATCAGGAAAGTCGTTCACCTCAATATAACTGCCTATATCACCCTCTAAATCGTCATCAATGTCACTGATACTTTCTTCAAGAGCACCCCAAATGTCACTACAATCCATTTTTGCGTAAATTCGGCTAAATAAATAACTAAAACACTCTTACACAACTGACAGCGGTCAAACAATAACATAGCGTGCCATTTTGGACTGGGACTGGACATTGCATATTTCAGATGTCAAGTCATATTGTCAACAAAAACACAACACATCGAGGCAGATATAGGAAGAAAGCCTGAAATCTGCTGTTTACAGTGATACCAAATACAATACAGTTTGGAGCGAGCAAAACAAACTGACTGAGTCAGCTGTGCAGTTGCCGATTAGGCAAAAATGTGACGTAATGAAACAATTCCTCGGTGATGAAGCCAAGGGTAAAACAGTGCTGCCAACGGCAAAACTAAATTACTCTACATTTCTTCCTTTTCAAAATAACATTTTATTTGACAAGTAACTATAACATAAACTGCATATAAACGCAATTTTCTGATCCGATAGGCCGTCATACAAAAAAACAAAAACACCTGTTTTCAGAAAATCATATAACCTGTCCAATCAATATTTCATTCAAAAACTCAATAACAATAACACGCTTCTCTTTAGCTGTGCATTAGTACCAACCGCATCTTCCTGCGAGGAAAATTACCCGATCTGGGTAATTTCAAAAATATTGTGTTTTGCCATTGTCAGAGCGTCGGCTGCAGCAATTGTGTTGCGCCAAAACTTCATTCGATTTCTAATCCTCGTAACATCGTTATACATCTGCTACACGGTTCATTTATGTAATAAAATGAAAGTACAGAATGTGATCTTTCGAATGATATATTGATCACTTTTGAGTTTATTATTATTGGTTTATTAACGTTACAACATTTTCAGTAAAATCTGACCAATTTGGTCGGTGGCCGCAAAGGCGACATAAAAATCCGACCAAATTGGTCGGAGGGCCACTGCTAGGGTTAGGTAAACATTTTTCAGTATAACAGTAAATGAGTAAAGGTTCAGAAGAGTTTTCAAGACTTACTGAATGGTAAAATATTCTAAAAAATACTTTCAACCTTTTGAACAGAGACAATAATACCTTTAAACATCTTAGATACCTTAGATTTGACTTCCTCCAGAGCTGAGAAGAAAGACGTTAAAGCATATAATGAAACACCTTTGTTTTCTAATTTTTCTGAATCATCATCTTTCCACTTCAAGAATGATCCACAGCTAATTAAATTATTTTCCAGGAACAGATTGAAAATATTCTCTATCATCCCTGAAACAAAACCAACCATTTTAATGTATTTGATAGCTCAAATAAAAACAAACTATGTGTATAAGGACAAAGTGCAGGGACAGGAACTTTGTCATATCAGTCTTAACCAAAATATACATAATATTGTCAAGTTTGTAATCAATTTAATTTTGATTTCTATATACGATTTCTCTTACTATAACTAATCAATAAAAATATGACAAAACATGATATACGTAAGAAAAACAAACAAACAACTAACCTTACCTTACCCAATTCAAAGAAAAAGTACAGAAACAAAACATAATTTTTAAACTTACGATATTACAGTTAACACTAAATCATGATAAAGCATAGTTAAATATTAACTAGTGGCTTGAAGGGGCCATAGCCCCTAACCTTGATCTAATACCTCATCTGAATTTTTTTTACTATTTACATACTGGGGAAAATTCGTAAACAAAGTAAACACATAATCACATGTTTTAATGTAAATAAAGCAGACGTTTTAAAATCCCCATGCTTTTCTTATGTGGTATGTTTTCGTAATTTCTCGTTTGCTGATAACATTTTGTAAATACTGCTATTTTTCCCGAGTCCCTGGGATCAAGACCTCTCCCATTAACCTGCAAATAGCCAAACTCCCACAATTTTGACTTAAAAATACGCTTACAGAAATATACATAAAGATGTTGTCAGCATAATACTTTGCTTGCAAGATTAAAATATATTCATATTAATGCAGAAACTATTTTAAAGTTAGTTTTATGACTTCATTCCTAGCTATTACCTTGGTCACAACATTACAGTTGCTCGCAACGCTGTAAATGACTAAAATACCCCCGTCATAGAAAACCTGCGTACTCAGTGAAAATAATATTACTGTATATATAACTCACTACTGAACACAGTCACTAACCAAGTTCCATCTAAATAATCTATAATATTATAAAGAAGAGGTGGTTTCTGTCTGTCTGTCTGTCTGTCTGTCTGTCTGTCTGTCTGATGTTCCGGGTGAACGCAAAAACTACTTAACCGACTGGGCTGAAACTTTACACAAAGGTAGATCTTGAACCCATGCAACACATAGGCCTATTCACTTCCTTAAAATCCCCTCGGGCTACGCCCCGTGAACGTTCTAAGTTTCAATGTTTACATTTCATAAGAAAGTAAACATTCAGAAACTGTAATGCGAACAGCTGAGGGCACTTACATTTGACAGATTAAAGAGCAGAAGCAAGAACAACAGCTGTTTCAAGCTAACTAAAATTAAATTTGCATTGACTATAGAACGGGTAAGGAAAACCCCTGTGGGAAGAACGTGTACATCAAGTTTATATATATTTATTTCAATATACCGTATAATTAATCTATATATAAATAAAATTAGTTTTGTCTGTACATTGCTTGGAATTATGAAATTGTTGCATATTTTCACGTTTTACACCCTAGGGAAACCAAAACAAATCTTATCTCAATTTATGTCTGTCTGTCTGCCGGTAACGCTCAAAGACGTGTTTTTGTTCGCTTTTCACTGGAAAACGGGTGCACTGACATTAATGAAACTTTGTTTCTTTGTTCTATATATGCGTGAGAAGGTTTTAGGGCACTATAAACTATAAACTGGCATACACCTTTTTAAAAATAATGGCGGCCGCTCAAAAACGTGATTTTGTGCGGTTTTGGTCATGTTTTGTTCGCTTTTCACAGGAAAACGGGTGCACCGATTTTTATGCAACTTTTTTTCTATGTTCTATATGTGCGTTAGAAGGTTTTAGACTAATTGGATTTTTTTAAATTACCTTAGGACACTGCCCCAAAGGGTTTTAAAGATCCTATGCTATTCTTATGGACAAAGCATTTATTTATATTGAACCAGATGATGGCATAGTTATTCTATAAATAGGTTTTTTAGTTATTTTTTAAAACGTTGAGTGAAGATTGGTAATAAATAACATTAGTGGATATATGATCTAAATCTATATTTGTCAGACTCATGCATTCACTGACATGGTGATCACTTTATCTAAGAAACGACAAAGTCTATTGAAGATAAAATTTTGGATGGTGGTTCCCCTTATGCTGCAGATTCACAATAAGAATACGTTTAAAAAAGTCCTATAGGGTTCTTCGCTAATTTACTTTTATAGCAATTTTATGAGTATTAGTACTTACTGGATCTTTGTAAGTTAATTTTCGGTAGGAACATAACTAATTCATCAGAAAAAAACGCAAGCCTATTCCTGTTACGAAAATTTGTAAGGGCTTCGCCCCCCGGAATTTCAAAATACAATATTTTAACAATCTTGCACATACTCTTGGACTGATGGATCTGAAATTCGGTAGGAATGTAGCTGATAGCTCAGTGCAGACATTTACCTACTCCAGACACAAATATACTCAATGACTCTGGCCCAATAGCCTTTAATATAAGTGCGTTAGTCATAACACACAAACTACTGAACCAGTAGAGCTGAAATTTGATGTCTTGAAGGAAATAAGAAACAACATCATGGGGAGTCACAGTGTTGTTCTCTGGAGATCTCACACAGACCCTTTGTCGTAAGTGAGACATTAGTGGACGAGTCTACGCCTCTCTAAAAATATATTTTATATAGCCGACCAGTGAGCGTCTGAACTTAACAGTAAATATGAAAATGTATTTTTAAGAAGATTAAGGGGTTGATCATTTTCTTATGCGCTTTTAAAAGTTTAGATTGGGACATTGAAAAACAAATTAAGGTTTCAGAATCATCTATCCTTCACTTGGCACTATCGATGAATCACAGGATTTATTGATTTACAGTTTGTTACACCGAGGTTCATAAACAGTTTAATCTGGAAAGTGCCTGGCCCTGTGATTGTGCCATCCTCACGTCTACCAATGAACAAGCAACAGAGATCAACACAAATGTAGGTCTATTCCAAAGGGAGGAATGGACATATACAATATTTAATACCATTTATTTAACCATGACCACTGTTAGAACAGTTCGTATATATTTATTTAAATTTATTTAAATAAACTCAAGTAGTCATATGTTTTTAAAACATATGATTTTTCCAAGTTTAAATTGTTTATTTACAATTATAATGAAAACAGGACCTGACAAGAATGGTGATTTTAAAAGTGGTTTGTCAATGTTTTTAAAGTTTAATGTTTCGTTACATTACTATTAATTTATTGGAATGTAAAGATTAATGTATCAAAGTATTTTAAATGTTAAATTAAACGGGGTTAATATTTTGTTGTACTTGAGTTCTTTTATTTCTAAAATCGAATCCAAAGTATTACGTGTACCGATTTGGAGTTCCAAAAACCACACCGTTCACTACCCGACAGAGTTCCTCGACTTGACAACAGTACCCGAATTATCTGCCATAGTATATTTCGTTAACTTTAATTTAATTCTACTTTAAAAGTGTAAAATGTAATTTTAATATTGTAAAATTATGTGGGTTGTTAATATTTTTAGTTAATCTACCATTTATATACAACCCGTACGAAGGACGGGTACATCAGCTAGTATATTCATAAACAATCAAGATATAACATTTGATTTATTCTAGAGATGTGCGCGTACAGGTTTTTTAAGTCGAGTCGAGTTTGAGTCGAGTAAATGGCAAAAGATTCGAATCTCGAGTTTGAGTCAAGTATACAAAAAAAATAAAGGTTGAGCTGAATTGGATCAAAACAATGTATAGGGTTCCATTTATAAATGTTGTTTTTAAAATATACTTTTCTAGTCACTAACATATATTAGAATTAATTTTAACACTCATAGTCCTAATAAGAACAATCAGTTAGTAACAACATGAAGATAAAGTGCCTGGCAAAGCAATTGATGAAATTGAAGCCATGTCTTAAATACAGTTTTAAAATATTACAAATTATTTAGAAAATCATTAATGAAACTTAAACAAGGCCAAAACAAATCACTTGTCTTTAAAAACAGCTCAATGCCAAAGGACAGCTGAACCTAAAAGTAATGGATTGCCTCAATTTCAATTATTATGGAACAAAAAACAAGCACAAAATTCTTATGCTTACCTATTAGATTTCATTACAGATATGTTTTTGATATTTTACTTTAAAAAATGACAAGGTTAGGTTAACCTAAAAGTGGACGACTATACAGACAGTGTTCATACAACTCAATCTGAAGGTCCTGGTAAATCCTCCATTTTGGTGTAAAGAGTAACACAAATTTATAAGCCACAACTTACTTATTTACTGATAAAACACTAAAATCCACATCACAACTCTTAACACCTCAAATGCATTCACACTCAATTTGAATTTACAGACGATGCGCAGCTGCAGACGACCTTTGGTAGCACGGGTAAACGGCGGGAGTAAACTCACTCGAAACTTTTGAGTTTCAGTGCCAAACTCGGCTCGAACTCGAAATTCGAATACTCGCACATCTCTAATTTAATCCCCATAATTAGGACTAGGTACACAGGATTGCTGCAACAGGGACCTGAAAAATGAGGTTTGTATGCAAATATCAATGGACCCCAACCAGTTGAGGCAACCTAAACATATTTAATCAATACACGATCATATAAAAGCGAGATATACAATTCTTGTTATTCTCCATTAGAGTAATATTAGAAATGAGTGTGCAGGTTTGCTGCCACAGGGAACACAAAAATTGGGATTTTCATGCAAATACCAAAAGACCTCAACCAGATCAAACGCCAAACCAAATGTTATCCATATGTCCATAGATAAGCGTGGTATACAATTTTGATTAGGACAACATACTGTGTTTAGCCATTGATTATACATCCTACGGAATAGATAAACCTAGCTTACGGGCCGAGCGTGCCTAGGGATTGTCTGCGCTGCTCGAGTTTGATGTGAGATGCCGCCAGAGCACTACCAGCAATGTTTCCACTTAAGGGATTTTTATCCCATATGGAATATAGCCACATGTTGTAGTACATTCAATTCCCTACGTATAGCAACATAACAACAGGATTTGAAAATGATACATTTTGATGGGATTTTATATGGCATATATATCCCATATATATGGGATATTTCACTGCTTGTGGGATAAAGTGGGATTTTTTTTGGAAATCGGCATTACGTCTGATAGTTTGCTTACCAACAGAGCACTTTGGCACAAGCGGGCATTCCCATTTTTTTAAATATCGTTGAGCCTTGTCCGCACCTATTATTATTATTGTATAAACATCACAGAACGCACAATGAATCACATCAATGTCGCTGGCCTGGCCATGTTGGAATTAACAAGTAAAATATTTGCCATTTCTAGTACCTATGTCGTACCGTATTATTTAGTACTACCGTTGATTTTGAATACCAGAATAGATGAACCGATCTTATGGCCGATCTGTAACCCGAAAAATATACCATGAAACTAGTGCTACACCATCTCAAGAAAAGGCTCTGGCAACGAATGTTTCAATTTGTGGGATTTGCTAAACGTATACTAAAACCTAATACCACATACATCAAAAAAATTGTTGACCTTGGCAATAGGCGGTAAGGGGATACATGCCACAGGTTGAGCCTAGAAGCCTACAGATCCCAGACTCCCTTCCTTTGAAGTACTTTGAACCCCCCCTTACTCAATTCCACCACTTCAATTCCACTTGGACATGAGCGTGAGCGTGTCCTAGTTGGGTGTGCGATGTGATACCATTAATATGTAGAATGGAGAACACATGCGTCGTCACCGTTATAATTTGGTGTTTTGAATAGTTTGGACACCGTTTTCGTCGTCGGCAGGAGTGATATCGGTCATACCGCCGACAGAATTCTCGTCGCCTAGCTAGAACAGAGCCTTAGGAGCAGTAGATCGAAGTAGTAGTATGTGCGTTGTTTCTTACCCTAAGAAAACCAGTACGACGGTAACCCCTTACACTACTCGTTTCGCGTTGTTGGTTATTTGACTAGTCTAGCTGGACAAAAATTGTATATAGAGATAAAATTCTAACTACTCTTTTATGTTATTGATTGCTTCCGTTAAAATCGATCATAATTTAGATGTTTAAAGAGATAAAATGGTATTTGAAAGAGTAGAACATGTTCAAATAATTTAATTCTAGCACGAAAAATAGGTAAATATAAACATATATACAATTAAAAGAGAGCAGCTAGTGAAAGTAAATAGAAAAATATTTTATTCTGCAATCTAGTGCAATCTGTGATCTCAGATTAAAAGCGGGATGAAAAGGGATTTTTTAATGTAATTCAAAGGGATAAAACGGTATTCTTTTTATATGAAAAATGGGTTTGTTATTTTTGTTTCATACGCAGCTGATGTAGTTGTCTGATTAGTGGACCAGCTGGTTCATTTTCCTGGCTTCAAAAATTAACTAGTCTTGGGATATCTATTCTGTATTCAAAATCAATGGTTTAGCACTTTCAATATCTAAGTTACCGATTGACATAAAGCAATAATTCAAAATACTAAATTTGTTGCTTTCTTTTAAGCTGAAATTAATGGTGCAAACTAAAATTGAATTAAAAAAAGCCTTATAAAATCCCAAACATTTTTTTTTTTTTTTGGGCACACATTACACCAAAACCCCCGTTTGATTGGTGCGATCTTTATGGATTTCAAACTCAGGAAAATAAATGCTGCTTTACACAATTATATGAAATTTCATCAAGAAAGTTATTTTGTTATGAACTTAACTGTGCCTACGGAGACTTCTTCTGTAATATTAATAAATAAGAGGTAGTTTATGACTGTCTGTCTGTCTGCTGTTCTGGGTAAACGAAAAAACTACTGAACCGACTGGGCTGAAACTTGACATAAAGGTAGATCTTGAACCCATGCAACACATAGGCCTATTCACTTCCTTAAAATCCCCTCGGGCTACGCCCCGTGAACGTCCTTAGTTTCAATGTTTACATTTCAGAAGAAAGTCCACATTCAGACACTGTAATAAGAACAGCTGTGGATACTTCCATTTGACAGCTTAAAGAGCAGAAGCAAGAACAGCTGTTTCAAGCTAACTTATAACACAGTTATTAGTATTTGTTCTTTTGTCTGTGGACTTCATCTATCCAATTCTAAATCAGCTATTTGTAAATGTTTTCGTGCGAAGAACGGATACATCAGCTAGTATATAATATATACAGGGTTCTCAAAAGTCGATGATCAAACTTCACAGACCTGTTATATGGACTATTTTCGTCAAAAAATGTTATAGTTTTGAATGACATTTTTTTCGTTTAGGTGAGGTAACCTCCTTTAGGTTAGGTTTTTCCTACTTTTGGGAAACACTCACCTTGTTATTCTGAACGTGCTGAGGCTGATTACGTCCAATTTTAGTTGAATTCAACGTGTATGTGTGAGTTTGTTTCGGGAAAAACGTTTGACGAAGTTGAATTCAACTAAAATTGTACTTAAATCAGCCTCAGCACGTGCAGAATAACAAGGTGAGTGTTGCCCAAAAGTAGGACCTGCAAAAAATGTTATATATGTTCATATCATATTCTTCATAGTTTACAAGTATTGACGATTTTAATATTTTTTATAGTCTACGTATTGCAATCTCACAAATCATTTTCAGGCAAGAAATAGCCGTAAACATTTACAGTGTGTAAAAATAAACAGTAATTATAAAGAAATGCAGTTTTTAGGAATTTAATCAAATTGAAATAACAATTTAACGCAATTTTGATTTTAATTGATAGATTTTGCTACTTGAAATTAATGGCTAATTTCAGGAGAAGTGTATTCATAAAAAAAACACCAATAATCAAATTACAGAAATAAATTTTGAATATCTTAATATTATTATTATCTGCATGAAATGGGTATATTTTTAAGATATAGCATCACTTTCTAAGGCAGAAAGTGTAGACGGAAACACCGTTCGAAAGTAAAAAGTTTGTTTGAAGTGTAACATTTTATTTAAAATTGTATTAGTTTGTGATTTTAAAATATTTTTAAACTCCTACAAACTGAATTTGTTATCAAGCCTTATATAGCTTATACGCTGTGTTCAAGTATACAGTGCGTTGAATCATTTTGCATACAGTGCGTTCGGCAAAGTTTGCGGGGAATCGGCGGAAGTAACTGTACTGTATGTATTAAAATATAATACTGTAAATGTATTTTTTTGGTTGAATTGTTGTTTTGTTTTTAACATTTTCCATCACCGAAATAAGAGAAAGCACAATAAAACACAGAAAAATGGCCCGCTAACCAATGATTACCTTTTGACTCAACTTTTAGCGGTATTTGCGATATTCTCGCAATAACGGCTATTTGGATGGCGCTCGCTAATCCGGCACTGCCAAGGCCCAAACGTGCCGGATTAGCGAGCGCCTCCTATAAATTAAAACAGATGATTAGGCAATATGATAAGAAAATAAAGAAGCAATCTTAATCTTTCCCAAGCGGCGACTGTAGGGCGAAGCCCTACTGTGTACGCTATTTTTTTTTGAGCGGGGTCAAAAAATAGATTTTGAAATATTTATCTTGTTCCACTTATATCTGATGGTTAAAATAAATTGTGCTCACTTTCAAGATAACAATAATTTGTTTACACATTTTATGGCCAAAATTAGGGTATTGTATATACGTCAGTCACTGATTCTGAATATCATTTAAAATAAAAAAATATTTAAAAAAGCACGACACAGTAGAAAACATTGAAAAACATCATTAGCTTTTACTTCACACAACAACTTTTAAATAACTGACCGCGAAGGGAAATTAACTGTCAGCGAACGAGACAGTAACAAAAGGATTGCATCAGCCGGCCAGTTGTTGCAAAAACAGTGTTGCAAACTCACCGAATAGCTTAAAGCTTATAGCTTAAAGTAACTGTAAATAACACGGAGAAAACCATACAATACATAAATTAAATACATATAATACAGAATTTACATGTCTGGCATATATATTTTTTGTCATACGCTTGCAAGTTTCAAATTGAGTTGCGTATATGTACGTCTAACGTTTGGGAAGGGATAGGTAATAACTTGATATAGGTAAAATTGAAATAAAAATAAATTTTATGGAAGTGATTGTGATTTAACCAGCTCCTGTTTGTTACATTATTTTTCTTTTACTTGTTACCCACAAACAAAACAAATCCATCACAACCAATCGTCCGTTTTGTTATTTTGAGCCTGATAATAATTTATCTCTGTAATATTCAAATTGGTCCTTATCCGAGGTAGCCATGATCCAAATTACCTTCCGTAGTCATGATTATACTGTACTACTGACATCAATACTGTAATTCACTTGGTCGAATACACAGTTCCCTGGTTGATTATGAACAGCTGTTGCAATTTTGTTGTTTTGATTTTAAATTCCATAAGCCCAATGATAATTTTTGTAACTTTTCATTTTTGTTTTTTTTTACATTATTTGATTTTTCCTGGGGATGAGACCTGTCTAGAACTTATTTTTATACCAGAAATTAGATATTTCCAACATTTTAACCCATTGGCGTAGACATATGAGCTGGTCTCGTGCCTTACTTGTAATTTTATTAACCTGTGAATTGAAGTATAAAATTGGTGTTTTTAAATTGATTAATGGCGTATTTTAATTAAAATATTGGTTTCTTTCAGTTTAGAGAGTCGCATTGGCACACACACAGTAGACATAAGTAAAAATTAGCAAAATCAGTGTTGACCATGTGCAAGTCTCAAAGAATTAATTGATCCTGTCAACTTCCAAGCAAGTCTGCCACCGTTTGTTTTACTTGGGCCCTCCCACCAACGTTGCCACAGACCAGTTAACTCATTGAGAGTTGCACAACTGGTCAGTTTTGGTCGTGTGCGGGAATCGAACTCACGAACATCGTATCACCACCTGGCCAAGGTGTTTCCACGACGTAGCCAACTCAGCTAACACGACCAAAGGCCTGGCGTTTAAGGTTAAGGTTAAGGTATTATTAAGGTTTTTCAGTCAGTCCGCGCCCCTAGCGGATAGAACCGTAGACGCCCGTGGTCATTAGTTACATATTTTGCTACTAGAGTGCAGCACCAATCAATTCCCGTTATAGGCTACTGAAATTAGAATAAAATTACTACCTCAATGGGTCAAGGAAATCATTGGAGCCGTTTTAGAGATCAGAGTTGCAAGAACGCAAGCAAGCAAGCAAGCAAACCTTACTCATATTAGAGTATAGAATTACTTTTGTCTTACTATATGAGTGAGTGTTTACCTTGGGGATGGTTGAGCCGGTTGCTCAGGATGTGCACGGAACTGAGACACGCCAACTCCCGGTCCTCCTTGTTGTCCACGTACCTCTGGATCAGTTTTTCGTACTCCTTGAACCTCGCTAGGTCAAGCGACCAGGATGGATATTTTGAATCTGCAACAAAAAAAAAAACACCTTTGGTCGATCAACATTATTATCGAATTTGGATAATTTATTAACAAGCCTTTATATATCACTGATTGCAGAAGTTTAGTATGACATTTGAAAGTTTGTTTAGTGATGAAAAGATTTAATACCAGCTAGGAATAGGTTACAGATGCCTTATTTTGCTTTTTATTAGAAAAAGGAAAACCCCCGTCACAGCAAACCTGCATACTCAGCGAATTTCCAATGGAGATATAAATGTCTTAATACTACATAAAGCCACTCACCAAGTTTCATAAAAATATATTCACAAATAAGCAATATATACAGTTTTAATTATTCTCCATAAGAATAACATTGGGGCTGAGTACGCAGGTTTGCTGCATCAAGGAACACAAAAAATTGGTTTTTATGCTAATATCAATATAACTTAACTAGGTGAAGTCATATACCAGTTTTCAGTGGCGTAGATAGACCTTTGTCAAGGGGGGGATATCTCATTAGGGAATACCAAATCAAAAACTGTGTTTGTGACTAGCGCGGGTACCAGTTTACCTTTAAAATTGAAGACATATTGACGTGAACCTTACATTCATAATTATTGATAGGCCTATATATCCAAGACATGAACTATTGAAACAAAGTAATCAGTATTTGTAACAGGACTAAAAAGTACTTGTATCAGTCGTAATCAGTAATGGAAAGTAATCGTTAAGCTAGAGTTGCCAAGTCACCGGATTTCTCTGGAGATCACCGGAGTTTTAAGATAAAAATATTGCTCCGGGGAATTTCCTTGAAAAATTAAAATCTCCCCTTTTTGAAATCGTTCCCAATAATGTGTTGAATAACGCAAATTTTGTGTTGAAATCCTATATATGTGAACGAAAATGTAGTTACATTTGTAACTTCATCGTCATGCAACGATTGCCAAATAAGCTACCCTTATATTTCTGTTCACTCTAACCTCTATTATATGTTACTCTTTGGCTTTATTTCCTCGGGAAATATCGTTGACTTTTACATAAACCTATTTGCGGTTATAGAACACTGAAAATCATTATGAATATTTATGGCTCCCTGCAGTTGATTAAATTACAAATCTTATAGGGGAACCGTAAGTTAAGCACATCACTAAGACCGTCTAGACGTCAAGGTCAAGGTCAGCTGCGCTAGTAGATGAACTGGATGCTAGGGGGTGAGAGTGGACTGTTTGGTGACTCGCGTCCGACTTGTGGCACGCAAATACCGTGCCGTGTGCCGGTGCAGTTCATCTCGCTGCTATTAGTGTTCGCGAACAATATCCGTAATATATAAATAAGATATTTTGGAAATATTGCACACATTTTTGTTTTTCAGTAACAGCATTTATTTTTAATCAAAAGTCATAAGCTTGATTTCAGGAGGATATAAATTTTAATTTTTCCAAGTTACAAGGGGGGGATATATCCCCCTGATCCCCCTTCCCCGTACCTACGCCAATGCCAGTTTTTATTCATTTATGTTCATAATTAAGGGAGACATAGCATTTAATTATCATCCATAAGAATAACATGGACAATATTCCATTTACTGTTGATTTTTGTACGGAATAACATCAACAGTAAAAAATTTCAATTCCAGCTATTGATAATCTTTTAACTGAAAAAGAGTTTGAGTGCTATCTCTCGTTAATTACTGTAAACAATTTTTCATTCATATTAGTTTGTCTGTACAGATCACCGAAAATTAGCTTATTAGATTCATTCCTCTATAAATTTGAAACTTTGTGCAGTATTTTAACTCAAAAATATGAAAATGTGATCATTACTGGTGACTTTAATATTAATGAGTTGGACAAAGATTCCTGTTACTTTAAATTTAGAAGTATTCTAAAAATGTTCATTTTGAAATATTTGGTAAACTTTCCTACAAGAGTAACAAACACAACACAATCAGCCATAGATAATTTTTTAACAAATATCAGTAAAAGAGAACCAGCAGTAACAGGCTTAATTACAATGGTATCGGACCATGACGGCCAAATCTTGGAAATCCCCAATATTGTAAATCATAAAATAATTTTGAAAAAATATAGTAGAAAATTAAATGAGGGAAAAATTAATCTGTTTTTAAAGGATTTGGCAAACGAATCTTGGGCCGAATTATTTAATACAACTGTAGATCTAAAGTATGATGTATGTATCTCAACCTTTTTGTATTACTTTAATTTTCATTTTCCTAAAATGCATGTTACTTGTAATAAAGGTTTTGGCAATAGTTGGATGAATAAAGAAATATGTTTAATGAAAGAAGGAATACTATTTCTTGAGAAAAGTTGTAGGGAGTCAAAAGATAATGGTTTGAGACTAAAATTAAAATAAAATAAAAAAATTGTATGTATAGTAAAAAAAGAAAATTGTTTGATGAAAAATCCACTCTTCTACAAATTAAACTAAAGAGACTTGGGATGTAATTAAGTCTGAGATAAAAGACCAAACAAATTTAAAAAGTAATATCACAGTCAAAAAGTATGGCAATATTATTAGTAACCCTAAGGATGTAAGTGACACCTTAAATACATTCTTTGTAACAGCTGTGGATCAGTTGATCTTACCAAACATTCTAGATGACTCTTTATTAAATAGGCCAACACTTTCTTCCAACAACTTGGTTTTTTTTTTTCGATTTGAGCAAATTTCTCAGCTTGAAATGAAACAAATAATTCTTTAATGAAAAACGAGTTTTCCTCTGGCTATGATGAAATCCCTATAGATATAAATCAGAAATCACTTCCGTATATTTTAGAACCCATTACTCATATAATTAATTCCTCTCTCATAACCGGAATTTTTCCCGATAAGTTAAAAATTGCTCAAATAATTCCATTGTTTAAGAAAGGGGACCGTACTGACCCATCATGTTATCGTCCCATTTCCTTGCTCCCAGTTTTTTCTAAAATATTTGAGAGAATATTCTATAACAATTTTCTAATTATTTGGAAATCAACAACATATTGGAATGAGAGCAGCATGGTTTTAGAGGAGGAAAATCTACAGTGGCAGCAGGTGTTGATTTTATTCAATCAATTATTGATGCTGTAGACAAAAGAGAAAAAGTGATTGGCATTTTCCTTGATCTGTCACGAGCTTTTGACAGTGTATCCCACAGTAAATTGATTACAACTTTAAGTAATCTTGGGGTAAAAGGTAAAGAAATTGCATGGTTTAAATCATATTTAACAAATAGACAGCAATATATGAATTAGAGCACATTCCAGAAAGTTTTGCATCTAAATCTAACAATAAATATGTAAACAAAATTTGCTCAAATTACAAACAATAAAACATGGTGTTCCACAAGGATCCATTCTGGGCCCATTGCTTTTCCTGTGTTACATAAAGGGTCTTCCAATGGTTCTTACTTCCTTGCAAGAGGGAAGCAGCTCTGTATGTTTATATGCTGATGACTCAAACGTTCTTTTTTCAGGGCAGTCAATGGAAGGGATTGAAGTTTTGTCTTTTTGGGATTAGCTATGATCAAAAACCTTTTTAACAGTAAAATTTTTTTTTTTTAATTCCAGCAAAACAAAATTTATCTCCTTCTCTACCAAAAAAGCAAAAAACCAAATTTCACCTAACATTTACATAGATGAAGATTCTCTGGATCAAGTTCAAAGCACAACATTTTTGGGGCTAATGAAAATTACAAATACTTTTGGGGCATTGATGAAAATTTGAGCTGGGATAATCATCTCACTCATGTAGTAGGTAGAATTTCCTCCGGCATCTTTGCTCTAAAACAAATGTCACGATTTTGTAGTTTGGAAACTTTAAAAACAATATATTTTTCTATGATTCATTCTCATTTGTCTTACTGAATTGGCATTTATGGGGCAACATCAAATAAGAATTTGGACAAATTACTTATTCAACAAAAAAGAGCAATTAGAGTCATGCTAAAGTTAAAAGCTACAGTTTCTGTGAAGGAAATATTTGCAGAGCTGGGCATTTTGACTGTTTATGGGTTAGTTATCCTTGAAACAGTTAACTACGTAAAACAGTTTTTTAACCCATTGTTACAAAATAACACTCATTCCTACAATACCCGCCCAAATCGTAGAGTGGAAAAACACAATTTAGAGTTAAAAAAAACTTAAGTTCCTTTATCATCTCCCTCGGAAATTCATTGAGGAGGTTGATATGATCAATTTTAAAAAACAGCTAAGAGAATACTTGTTGAGCATTCCTCTTTACTCTTTTGAAGAATTTTTCAAAATTAGGCACAACTGATCCACTAGCTCTAAACTAGTTTATATTATTATTATTATTATTTATACAGAAGTGAACTATTCATTATAATTGCTTTATTAGATTAGAAATTACACTATTCTTGTACCATGTACAATTTTATGAATAAAGATGATTGATTGATTGAACATGGGGCTCAGTACGCAAGTTGGCTGCTACGGGAGCCTTTGGCGAAAAATTTATTTTTGAGCAAATATCAATGGACCACAACCAGATGAAGCCGTGTACCAAGTTTCGTCAGTATACGTTCATAAATAAGCAAGATATAACATTTTTCTTTTCCTCCATAAGAATAACATTAGACAATGTACTGTGTTTAGCACTTTCAATATCTTGGTAACCAATTGATGTAGAGGAATGATCAAAATGCCAAATCGTGTGGGTTTTTAAGCTGAATCCAATGGGGAAAACTAAAATTTGACTTTTTCAAAAATTATATGTAAAAACTACAAAAATCCATTTTTGGGGTACAAACCCCCCCCCCCCAAATAACCCTTCAAATGTATCGATCTCGCTGGTTTTTGAACTTAAAATCATAAATGTTGCTTTACACGTTTACACCAAATTTCATCAAAATCAAATAATTTTTACGAGAGTAATCGTGCTCACGGACACATATATATACAGTTTTGAACGAATGGTGTTTTTGGGGTCTGGGGACCTCAAAACAAAAAGTTATCATGGTCCCAGGCCTAGGTCTTACCATGCCGACTACGGTAATAGCTTCTTCCCTATAGGGGAAATTCGCTAAAATCAAATTCATCAAACCAATAGGAGAACAGGCAAGAATTATACACCTCTGAATCTAGAACAAAACTATTAGTCAAATTAGAGAACATTACATTACTCAGAACGGTTTACTCGGAGGTTAAAAGAGCAATGGATGGAGAAAGTACTACATGATGGGCATCCATTTCTATGAGCGTCTAGGGACAGCACCTAGCTGCGAGCCACGACATCAAGAAAGGGAGAGTGATATCATACATTTTGAGTCAATCCAGTCCTATTAGCACAGGCATAAACGAGTATGGACCTGTGACGTATAGTACCACTTCAGTCCAAAAAAGATTAGCAGGTCATTCGGTTAAATATTGACAATCGTATTATGAACTATCGATTATCAACTTTAAGTCAAATTATTGAAAAAAATTCTTATATTAAACCTTGTTGATCATTTTCAGCATCATACCAGTTTGCAAGATTTTCCACATGGCTTCAGAGAAGGTTGGAGTACTATCTTGGCTGTGTGGAGTTCATTCAAGTGGCCTTGGATGAAATCATCAATGATGTCTCTAGGGTAGCTGGGGTGTACTTGAACCTCTCCACAGCTTTTGGTCATGGCCTCCTTCTTTCGAAATTGGTTCATTACGGTATAAAGGAAAAGTTTTGGGTCTGATAAAATCATACTTAGATAACCGGAAACAAAGCAACCAAATATTGCATGAGAGTCAAAATTATTTCCAAAGAAAACAGTTATCTTCAAAATGTATTATTAGAGGGTCCCACAGGGGTCCTTAAAAAATTAAATTTTCCTTAAATCCTTAAATTTTGGGTACTTATCTCTTTGTTTTTTATGTTAATGACTTACCTGTGCGACCTGAGTTAAAATTAAAATGTATGCAGATGATACTTCTGAAATATGCTGGATAAAAGATTGTCATGACCTTGAAGATAATGTACAATGTTTTATTACAGGGGCGAAAGAATAATAAAAAAAAAAATCAATGAACATTGACAAGAAAGACTGAATTTTATTTATGCCCAGGAATGAAACAGATTCTGTAGTGGTTAATGTTGACTAGGAACATATCTGTTCAACTGACAAATGTAAATTTGTAGGTCTGCATACTGACAATAGTTTGTCATGCGTGACTCACATAGAATATTTTTGTAATAAACTATCATCTGGTTTGTACCTAATGAAAAGATTAGCTTCAAACTTAAGTAGTGAGATTTTGAGAATTGTTTCTTTTGGAGTGATTCATCATTTTTTTATCATATGGACTGATGTTATGAGGTAGCACATTCTTTGTACATACTAGGACGGTTTTCACTTTAAAGAAAAGAGCAGTCCGAATAATCGCTAATGTTAACGTCAAAACTTCTTGTAAATTATTATTACCAAAATATAATTTACTTACTTTAAACGGGTTGGGGTTATTTAAATACAAACTGTAATGCTGATTAAATTTGACAAAAATTCTTTATAAAAAAATAATGAAATTCACAACTATAATATCCACCAACAAGATTTTATTCATAGATTTGCTCGTATAAGAAATTTTACAGCAAACAGCCCCTTCATCAAAGGGGCATTATTTTACAATATGTTGCGAAAAGGTTTTTGTTGAATGGTGCAAAATTTAAAAATAGATGAAAACACTTTTAGGACAAAAAGCTCCTTATAATTTACAATTTGATTTTAAGGGATTTTGTGGCATAATTTTATTTATTTAAAATTAATAATGATTTTTTATTTTACATTGTATAATTTGACTATGTCTATGCACTCCTTGTATTCATGTCCAGTTCTGGACAATAAAATATTTATTATTATTATTATTACTATCATCCCAGATAGCAAGGAAGTGTGCTGCAAATATGCTTTTGGTTCATTTTTCGTTCGCTCTTGAATACTTTCAGTATTATTTGCAGCACGTTTGTCAGGTATATGCTAGCACGGAACTTCGTTGTAGTTACCAAAGGCGCCGCACTGTTGCCCGTGTGACGTAGATGCACGGAATTGACCTATTTTAGGCACTGGAGTAGCACACCTATTTGTTTCCTTCCACCATAAGAGTATAGGATAGGTAGGATATAGGATAGAATAGGATAGTATTTACATGGATAAATAAACAAACTGATTGTTTTAAAAGGTATTTCAGTTAAAACATACTCTAATGTCATTCAAAAAGAAAATTATACAAATTTAAAAACTTTTTCAAATTGAATTAAAATACAATTTTATTCTTTACGAAAAATTAAGTTTTTCAAACCTGGTCAAAAAGACTGTGCGATACCTCGAGTTTTCAAATCTGTGCAACCTCTGCCGGGTTAAAAACTTTGTTCCTTTTATCAGAATCACCCCAAAAAGTTATGCCATAGTTAAGAGTAGTATCCTTAGTAAACTATCATCAAAGTGGCAATGTCAACTGATTTGGATAAAATAAGAATTACAAAATGATCTTTACTGAATTTTTTAATAACTTATGTTTTAAGGTAAATTTTCAAGGTTAATTTATGATAATTTTTTTTTCTGAGTTACATTATTTTTTGGTGGGGTTAATTTATTCTCTGATATTGATTAAGCTTCACCCACCTTAGAAGATTTCTGTGCGGAATATACATCCTCCGAAGTCAACACATAAAACACAGTCACAACCACGAACACACACGGACTTTACAACACGAAAATCGGGCCCTCGCACAACATCCACGTTCTGCAGGTAAATAAAAACAACCCGCTTCTTCAGGATTTAATTATGGCAGTCTAGATGGTCAACTGCGTAGCCACTTCGAACTGACGCAGGTCGTGGTGCGTCTTTCGGAGCAGCTACGCAGCTGACCATCTATACTGCCATAATTACATCCTGAATAAGCGGGTTGTTTTATTTACCCACGAAACGTCGATGTTGTGCGAGGGCAAGATTTTCGTGTTGTAAAGTCCGTGTGTGTTCATGGTTGTGAATGTTTTTTTATGTGTTGACTTCCGAGCCTGTATATACCACACAGAATCTTCTAAGGTGGGTGAAGCCTAATCAATATCAGAAGATCAATTATTACTCCCAGAATTGTTGTAGAATTAGTACAGTTACATGGTAGATTAATATTATGGTTGCATGATGAATGTGGATTCTGGTAATTTGTTTGGAATTTACAAAAACAGACTTGTCTTGATTCAAAAGCCCATTAACCTCAAAGCATCTTTCTAGTAGGGGTGTGCGAGTACTTGAAATGTAATTTTTTTAATGTAAGTGTTTGTATTATGGCTTGTATTACATAGGTTTCACCTGATATATGACATTGTCAATGATTTGTACAAAAATTAATATGGCAAATAAAGAATTTGATTTGAAACTTTGAGTGTTTGGCCGAGTATTTTAATACTCAAACTCGACTCAAAGTTTTGACAAATACTCGAAAGTTCGAGCACTTCCTGCCAATTTCCGGGCGATCGCTAACGATTGTGACCGGCCAAATCGCGTAGTAACGGCCGCAAAAGGCGATCGCATCATGTAATAGACGATGGGAAACATAGTATCGGCCAAAAATTACAGCTGGATCATGTAATAAAGACCAGAAATGAGAATGGTATACATAATATCGGCAAAAGTGGTGACTGGACCACTTAATATCGGCCGTAACTAACGATTTCATCATCTAATATTGATTATAAGCGATATCTGGACCAGGTGATATTGGCCAAATGACAACCGGACCGTGTTTTATCGGTTTGAAACGAGTGTCAAACCATGTTTTGTTTGTAAATACATAATACAATTTGATTGTACTGGCCAAAATGTTATATTATTACTCATGTATTATTTTAAAACCATGTTAGGATTAAAAAATCTGGAATGGTATTCATATCCCATTACACTATTTAAAACTACCAACTGATGGCAAATACTCGCTCAAAAATACTCAAAATTCAAAAATAATTGGCACTACTCGATTTGACTCGAATCAATTAAAAAAAAAATTACTATGCACACCCCTACTTTCCAGCTTATGAAAAGCATGTTCTATTGTCTGTGAGAGCATTAATTTATCAGGATGTGTAAAAATGGCATCAGCAAACATAATGAATATTGATTGAATTTATCATCTGGATAGAAATGAAACCAATTTGTTGGTTTCACTCACATATGACACTCCATAGAATTGCAATTTCCTGATTAAAATATCATGAATGACACAGTCGAAAGCTCTTGACAGATCACAGAAAAGACTAACTACATTCCGTGACCCGTCAAGAACATTAGCAAACTCAGATACAACGCTAAATATGGCATCAGTAGTGCTCTTACCCTTCCTGAATACATTTCCGGCTAATATGATGTGTCGCGTCTTTAATTACAGCCCAAATTATGCGGTCCGGTCGTCTATTACATTTGTTCGGTTGTTGTTTATGACCGATTTTTGTTTCCTGCTGGCATTTTCCTCCGATTTTACATAGGTTTGTCGTCTTATGCGGCGTTACTATGCAATTTAGCTGTTCCCACTCATTCTAAATACTCGCTCAAACTTATGATTATCTTTGAAAACTTTTGAGTCAAATTGAGAATTGAAATACTCGACCAAAATACTCGAATAAATACCAAAACCTTAGTACTCGCACACCCCTACAGGAAATATGATGTGATATGGGCTTGGTTGCCCTCTGGATGTCCCCCACATCCTGCAACCATTCCACATACTGACACCTCTAGCCACAGCAGTGAAACCGCAGATATAACACAAGCACGATCCATCTGCCACACAACCATGTCCATATTCGTGTTGCATGGCAGCTACAGCAGTCATAGTGTCATTGTGTTGTGCATAACTGTCATTCATTGTAACACTAACCAATCAATAAAATGTAAATTATGTGGGAAGAATTTTTCAGCAGATGCAGCACCCGGCAAAAATGAATGGATTGTTTATTGGGAACAAATTATAATCTACCAGGTTTTAATAAAAAAAGGTGTTGGTAAATCAAATAAATGTGAATACTAATTGCACTAAGATGCACGGCTAACTTACCTGTCAAGCAGGCTGTACAAATGGCAGTTATCAATGCTCGAATGAACTCAAGACTTCCAACTCTGTCTCCAACAAAATGGGGAACCTATTACACAAAACAACACTTAACGACTTTACAAGTTTAACTATCTGTGAGTGTGTAATTCACATAACTATTATTAATCATCATACCAGACAAATTGATTTATCCTTTATTGATGAATAAAATGTTTCTCATTGAACTATAGTCTTTTTAGGAATTAAAATTAACCAAAGATTTATTCTACTTTCGATGTGTGTCCATAACTAGCATCAACACAGTATCAAAAACAGGGTACCTACTGAAACTCTCATGTCAAATTTCCAACAGAGGACTCCAAACAGTCATTATAAAACGTACAGGTTTTCATCATAATTATTTTTTTGGGAAACAAACTGGAGTTTTGCAGTTGAGTGAAAACTTAACTTGGAATAATAACATTTTAAATTCAACACATTGCCTCCAGTTGGTACCAAATATGGGTTCACTGGTGTGTTCCCATCAGACCGAGCTAAATACTTGAAACCGTTAAAACAGATTGAGTCATTTTTACCAATCGTTACCCAGGAACTGATTATTTTCTTTACAATTTCAACCATTAATATATCTTTATTCGTCATCTGCTCAACACTGGTACATTGAATAATAGTGTCAAACAGTCCTACATACATTCATTATAGTACAATATACGTTTTTAGTATAAACAAATTTGTATCAAATAAATTTACATTAGATTAACATGTTATCATTACAAGTTCTTTTGCTAATCCAAATTACTTGAGATTTAAAGAGTGTTTCCAGCTAAAACTAAACAGCACCTTGATAAAAGTCATCAAAATAATAAATAGCCTGTTCAACTAAAAAACTGTTTAATCTTTTCTTATATATATTTCAATTGTTTTCCTTTTTTATAGAACTTGTAATGTATTTAAGAAATTTTGATATAGAGTCTTATTTTCATAGAATTTTAAATGATTTTGAGCAGTCTTGAAATAATTCCTACCTCTTGTGTTGTAAGGGTGAGTTTGATTGTTTAAGAATATTTTTTTAAATTGGTTTTTACATAAACTGAAGAGTTAAAAATGTACTATCCGTAAACTGTCAAAATGTTAAGGTCTATGAAGTGTCCTTTTGCCGATTCATCTTTTTCTAACTTAAACATAATTCTGACAGGTAGCTATTTTTACTCTTAAGAACCATATGATGTAAAGCAGGTGACTGTGCCAAAAGCTTTAAATGCTACATTAATTGAGGAGATGCAGTTTGAATTTAGTGCATGTAGTTATAATACAACAAGTAAGATTATCATTATTGGAGTTTATAGATCACCTAATTCAACTTATAACATTTTTCTGGATAGGCTTAGTCTCCTAATAGAATATTTTAGAAAAAAATGCTAGAATAATAGTAGGGGGCGAATTTAATATTGACGGGTTAAAAAATGATAATAAGCATAAGGCATTTAAAGAAGCATTAAGGGGCCAAAACATGAAGTATTTAATTGACTTTCCCACAAGAGTAACTGAACGCACAAAAACAGCTATAGACAATTTTTTAATAAATAATATTGATTCAAATTGTACTAGAGTAGAAGGTCTTATAACTAGTTTATCAGACCATGATGGCCAATTGCTGGAAACAAAATTTGAAAATTCAATAAAAAAGGAAGTTTGCCAGTAAAACAAGAAGTGCGAAGGTTCTCACAAGAAAACATAAAATATTTTTCACAACAATTATCGAAAGAAACATGGGATGATATATATCCTGCCCAAGTGGAAAGAAAGTATGATAATTTTCATAATTTATTTAGTTTCTATTTTGATCAGACATTTCCCAAAACTCTTATTACAAAAAGGAATAGAGCAAGTAATTGGATAACAGAAGAAATTAAAACTGAAAGAGTAAATACTAAGCAATTAACTAAAGAGTATAGGAAAAACAAAAGTTAGGTGTTGAAAGTTAAGCTAAATCAAGCAAAGAAGTATTATAAGTATAAATTAAACCAAGCAAAATCAAACTTTTTTCAAATAAAAATTAACAAATCCACTAATATTCAAAAAACTGTATGGGGACTAATAAATTCAGAAGTAGGGGTAAAAGAAAGGGAAAAATATAAAAATATTTCTTTGAGAGATGGAGCAGAAATCATCAGATCCTAAGTTGGCAGCCAATTCATTCAATCATCACTTTGTTAATGTAGTAAAGGATATAAGTTTAAATTACATTGTCAATTTGAATATATCCAGTAATGTAAATAATGACATGTTGATAAAGCCAAAATTTTATTCAAGAACTATAGATAAGAGAGAGGTGGAAAAAATAATAGAAGCACTTAAAAACAAAAACTCCAGTGGTAAGGATGAAGTTCCAGTTACGGTAATTAAGGCTGTAAAAACAAATTTAAGTACAATTTTATGTCACCTAATAAATTCCTCGTTTGTTTCAAGTATATTTCCAATTCAATTAAAACAAGCAAAAATAATACCTATTCATAAAAAAAGAAGACACAAATAATATTCTTAATTATCGTCCAGTATCTGTTCTAAAAACCATCTCAAAAATATACGAAAAAGTAGTACATTTACAGATCACAGAGTTTTTTGAAAAATTTCATTTATTAGACGAAGGCCAGCACGGTTTTAGATCGGGAAGATCAGTCATGAGTGCTGCTATATCATTCATTGAATCAATGATTGAATCAGTTGATAAAGTAAATCATACAATTGGGGTGTTCATGGATATCTCAAAAGATTTTGACAGTGTTAAACACTCTGATAATAGAAAATTAGAAGAACTTGGAGTGACAAGAAACGCCCTTGACTGGTTTAGATCCTATCATTCCGATAGATCTCAGTATGTCGAAATTACTCATTTATCAAAAAATTAAAAAATAATTAAAACCTGATCTCAGTTTAACAGCTTAAAATTTGGTGTACCCCAGGGGTCTATTTTAGGACCTTTGCTCTTTCTTTGCTATCCAAGGGGGATGGATAGGGCACTAGTACATAACCTGAACCTCTGTCTTATATGCTGATGATGCAAATTTGGTGGTATCATCAAGATTGCCAGAGGAAACAGAAATTTATGCATTAGAAAATACGGGAATTTTTCTTAAAAAACACAATTTACTCTTGAACACACAAAAAAAAACAATTTTGTAAATTTTAAAACTCCACAAAACAGAATGTTGAAAGATTCAGTAGTAACTTATGAATCAAATGACATTAAAAAGAGGGATAGTGTAAATTTTCTGGGGTTAACAATAGATCAGCATCTAAATTGGGATTATCATATACATAAACTTTTAACTAAAATAAACTTAGGAGTTTATGCATTAGCGAGAATGAGTTACTATTGTAATGTAAAGACACTGAAAACCCTCTATTTTGGCCATGTGCATTCTCACATTTCATTTTGTATTGCACTTTACGGATCAACAACAAAAATAAATATAGAAAGTATTTTAAAACAACAACAAAAAATTGTATCAGGAAACTGACACATACTTTCCTCCTTTTAGCCAAACTTTAATGACAAAAATATTTGTTATTTACTAAATATAGAATATGAAGTATAAATAAATGTACAGAAAATTGTCTAAAATAGTTGTTTTCAGAAATATTCACCCAAATCCCTTTTTGGGAGGCACTATAGAGTCCGTTGCTACACACAGTGGTTTTTAGAGGGGAAATTCCCCCTTGCCCCCCCCCCCAGGGTTAAATAGCAACATATTTCGAACATCCTCTGTTGGTCAATGCTAACTTGACCTGCATATCAAATTTTAATGAAATTGATCAGTAAATAAGAGAGAAATAGTTATTTTTGTATTCCCCATAAGAATAACATTGGACAACGTACTGCGTTTACCGCTAAATGAAAATTTCAATTTTCTCCGCAACTAGCAATCGTAGAATAGTAATTCAAAATACTAAATTATTTAGTTTTTTGAGCTCTTTATAATGGTGAATAGTAATCTTTTTTAACATTTATGATTTTTTATGAAAAATCCAAAAAACTTAATTTTGGATGTTTTAAGTCCTGTAATTTCTGAACCCGAATTTTTCCAGAAATGCGGGTGGTGTCATTTTGTTGGAAACCTAAAGTTCTACAAACCACTGAAGTTTAATCAAAATCGTTAGAGCCGTTTTTGAGAAATTTTGATTTTACATGTTTTTTGGCGATTTTTGGGGGATAATTACCCTTAAAAATCAAAAATTCAAAAAAATGAAAAAAACACCTGGAGATATTGAGGATTAGTACCTACATACCAAATTTCATAAAAATAGGTCCATAGGTTAGGGGCTCTAGCTCTATACACATCCACACAGACACACACATGGACACACAGACAGACATCACGTAAAAACCACTTTTTTGGGTTCAGGGAGCACCAAAACAAATATTTCCACTAACAACTCAAATTCAAAAATTTTTACGAAAACAATACTTTCTCCATATACTATGTATAGGGGGAGAAAGTAAAAGGCTATTAGAATTATGCTAAAGCTAAAATTTGATAATTCGGCAAGGGATCACTATAAAAGTTTGCAAATCTTTACTGTTTCCAGTCAGTATATATTTTAATCTTTTCTCTCAGAAAAAAATGAAAAACTAAACGTTAATAATTACCAACTCATCCCTATAATACTAGAGGGAGGAACGACATTATCCAGCCCCACCGGCTAACATTTTTTGGAAAGAAAACAACATATATGGGGAACATATTTTTAAAATACATTCCAAAAAATATAAAAGCTGATAAAGGCTTGAAATTAAAAAAAAAATTATCTAATAAACAAAGCATTGTATTCTATTGAAGAGCTTTCCACCCCTCTCTAAATCTAAATAACGTTGATTGATATTTTTGTATGTTAATGATATGATTATTTTGTTTATGTAAATGAACTATGACACTATTTATTGTACTACATGTGCAACAAATGAATAAAGATTTATGACTATGACTATATCTATTGCAGATTTTTTTGCTCAACTAAATAGGCAGATACCAAATGCCAAATGAGAATGAATAAACAACAAATAAATCATTCTTAAGTCAAAACATTACAAAGAGCTGACGTCACATCTTGTCTTTGTGTAAAACATACATAACATACAGGTAACAAATAATATGTCATACCGATAACTAATGTAATTTGTTTTAGTCAAATTTTAGTAAACATTTTGATGTTCAAAATTCTTTGTTTTAACAGCATTTAACTGTGAAGGAGAAATTTTATTTGTGATACATTTCTTTATGTACTAAACAAATTGTGAAAAATACAATTTGGGTGACAATGTTTTTCTTCTTAGATATGTTTGATGTTGGTCTATAGTTAATATTTTACATTATATTTCCTATTGCTGACCAATTGTCACTCATAAGGGAGCCATGCTCACAAGCTCAGACTGGAAAAAAACTTTTGAAAATATATTATTTCTTTAGTTGTGGCCACTTTTATTAATCAGTAATAACATATTGGGCGGAAGGGCGTAAATGGGCAGTTGTGGCTGTTACAAATGGGTTGACCCCTGTTCAAAGTATGCTGTGCGATTAAGGCCTGCACACAATGTAGCGGTGTGAGCGGTGGCGGTAGCTGTGCAATTTTTAACTCCCCCACCATCCCCCATCATTGCCTCACCGATTTTGCTGGGGTGTTCACTCTAGAGCGGTTCTGCACCGCAGCGGAGACAGCAGTCTGCAGTTATTTTTCATTTATGAGTATGCACTGTTCAGTCGACAAGTGCGGTGTTATTAGTTATATCGTTGAAATATGTATTCTTCAAACGACGATGAAGACATGTTGCTATGGTTTGCTGGTAGCTGAAGAATAAGATCTCAAAAGTATGGACAAGGTACATGACATCAACAAACGACAGTTAAAGCATGGGTAATACCACCGTATATTGATGCTTGAACTGAGAAAAGACGAGACACTATTTTCAGAATGACAGTATCATGATTTAACGAACTACTTAAACTAATTAGTGATTTAACCCTCAGTGGTTTAGTGGTCAATGGTGAATTGCTCAATGACAGGGTGAATTCGGTGATTTTACAAACTACTTTTGGAAAATTTGGATAAACTCCAATTATAAAGTAAATATATTCGTTTTGTTTATAAAGAACAGAAGAATGTGAAAATACAAAACAAACTAACAATGATTGGAAGAGAAAATGTTTAGAAAAAGATTACAAAAGAAATGATTTAACCATTAAAAAGGTTTGTATGGACAATTCATTATACAAATTTTGCAGGAATCTCATCCTTACGTACGATTATTGTATATAAACCCAAAAAAATATTATATTTTATATGAATTATCTTGAAATATATTTTTAAAATACTGATTTTAACACCGATTGCTGGAATTGTAAACAAATGCTGTAAAAAAATACCTAAAATAGTAAACCTTACATATTTGAAGGTTATAAAATAGAAAAAAAAATTATTATGTATAGGAGGAATGTTTTAAAGCCAGGCTCGTCGCACCGCTGTCACCGCCGGGCGGTGAAATGGAACATGCTGCATCTCGGCGGTGCGGTGGCGCGGGCGGTATACCGCTACTGCTCGCACCATTCAAGTTATTTACTTCCATGGTACTAAATCACCGAGCGAATATCGCACCACTACCGCTCAGGTGTGTGCACCCCTTTATAGTGGGGTTCCTGCTTTTGAGCTATGACTAGCATGTCATGCTCAATTGTTTTATGTCCTACCTCTGTGGTGGCATTGTGTTCTTTTTTGTTTCTGCCAAATGTCTTTACAGGCGCCATGGTTGCAACTGGGGTGGCAGGATAACCTGAACAACATCAATGTGGTTTTGTTTCATTCAAGTTTTAATCTTCCATAATCGTACCTGCCACCCTAGGATGAACTTCTAAACGTCGCGGAGCACTGCTACAGACAAGTTTTCTTCTATTTTTGCCATTTATAATTGAATTTTTCAACACTTGTAAATTCTCATTCACAGCCACATGGTCACATTTTTCATTTCCCTAGTAATTCTGTTTTATCCAAGTGTCCGCCTACCACTGCCACTGCACCCCACTCTTCAGAGATGCTGCCTCTGCCCCACACGCCACATGCTGGACAGAGCTATGGGTCATCCCTTTCTCACCTCCGTCCCACCTGGTAGTCCTGCTACTACAAACTACAACTTCGGACTGGGTGAGACCAATCCAATTTTAAAGCTCATGAAAGAAGAAAAGGGGAAGAGTTAAATTAATATCGTGAAGAATCAGAACTATAAGCGGGGAGTGTATTTCATGATGGACTTGAGTAGTTGGCTCTGATATTTTTGCTTAAATGTTTTGTTTTTTCTTCGTCTTTGTGTCTTCTTCGTTTGATGTTGTTAGTTGTTATTTATTTATTCTGTTATTGTTCACTCTCAGATGGGAAATGTATCTTCATTTTGCAATGGTAATATTTCAAGAAAAATAAATTAAAGAAGAATATTTTTGCACTTAAACCTATTTTTTTTTTATTGTTAAGAAAAGTTAAGCCAGTTTTTAGAAACAAAGTACAATTTTCTGAGTAAAAGGATTTATTGACATATTTGTTCTGTGCCCAGAAATGAAAAACAAAAACTATTGTATGCAATAAATGTGTTACATTTCTTTAATGCTTGCTGCTATGTTGCCACTCTTGTTTATTTTTTCTTGGGGAATTTTATAGAGAACATGTTCTTGCACGATCCATGAATTGTTTGTTTTTATTTTGCCTCACTTTTTTATTGGTGTGCAAGCCCCATCTCGCGCACATGGAGACACGCTTCCATAGGTTGACTTCTCTTTATGGGGGCGAGGGCAGGGGGCAGGACTCACTTTATTGGAAAAGTATTATGTTTCAAAATCAAGCATACAAACAAAAACATGTCTATCACATGCAATTTAGTTACTATAATATGTGTTCACGTTTGGCAAAGTACACATAGAAAACAATACATCAGTATTAAGTCTTTGATACAAATATGCACTTTTTCATCATAACTGACTTTTTACCAGTGTTATCTATTGTAAAACCTCCTGACAGGAATTTATGTTGTAAAAAGTATACAGAGTGTTAGTAGGCCAACTCACAGAGATAAAATGGAACATTTTGTCACAAGGTGTATTTTTTAGCATGAGCCGGATCATTTTTCCCTGGACCTCATCCATAGACACTTGACCAGTGTTACTTGGCTCACAGGGGGGTGGGTGCTGGAGTGACTGCAACAACCATAAACGATTATAAAACTTACTGAAACAATTACATTATGCAAAACAAAATATAAACACACAAATATATAAAAAAACATTAAACAAATATTAACAATTTTAACTTTAAGAGATAGAATAAGACTAGGTTTTTTTTTAAATCTTATTGTACTAGTACCGAACTTAGATCTCATTAAAGTTAAAGGAAAGCTTAAAAATAAAGGGAGATTAGATAAAATTTCAATTATATTTTACAATCAAATAATACATGAAGAGCAGCATGGTCAGTAATAAGGAATACAAGGGGAAAAAATAGAAATCAAATGCTTTAGGCACAAAAGACGCCAACAGTACATTATAATTCATTCATTTCATTGTTGCTGGATTAGGAAACCCCAGCATAGCTGCTAGGCACGTCTTCCACAAGCGGGAATTTTGCGCAGATTACCGGAAGGATAGGATATAGCAGGAAAGGAAGTGTGGGATGAGACAGGCAGCCAAATTTACCTTTCAGAGGGCCAACTCCCGTGCTCCTGTGACAGCTGTGATCAAGCTCAAACAGGCGAACCCGCTCAGCCCTCCAACTGGCCAACTCAACTGACAGGGTATCCATGTACAACAGCTAAGGACTATACATTCTTAGGTTGGGGACCAAACCCGGAGTTTCCGTCCCCAGCCGCTGCAAATGGAGGGACCGAGGTGAAAGGGAAGTTTGTCATAATGGACAGCCAAAAGACTATATGTAATGACAACTTCATTTTCTGTACCCAATGATATCTTATATCTATAAAAGGCTAAGCCCTGGCTGGCTGACTGACTGACTGACTCACTCATCACTAATTCTCCACCTTCCCATGTAGGAAGAGAGCTGAAATTTTGTACACTGATTCTTTAGGCATAGAATAGGAAAACTAAATGGTTTTCATCCTGATCTGACCAGGATGGTCTTAGGGCTCCGCCAGAGATCCCGACAAAGTTCCCATGTATTTCTTATGGACATTCATTTTTGTTTGAGCAAATGAAAATACAAACAGCTGAACTTGATTCGTAGTAGTTCCAAGGGCTAACCACAGAATGCAGCACACACAACTGTCATAGTTTTTTATAAATTATTTGCGGGGCAAAGCCTGCGGGAACAGCTAGTATATGTATATATATAAATATATATATATGATATTGATATTGATACAGACCCCTAGGCGAACCCAGCTACTGTCTCATGAGAAAGGGAGGTGCTTTGCTGGTTGAAACCTAGAAGCTTCAAACACCTTGAGGATAGGAAGGGGAGGGGTTATACCTGAAATGTTTGAAAATTGTTACCATTCTATACCTGAAATGTTTGAAAATTGTTACCATTCAATACCTAATTGCATTCCATTACCTGATGCTAGCTCCGCACCGTCCACACTCTCCTGGAATGGAGGAACTTTTGGGGTTCTCACCTGGGTTACAAGATTGATCCCTCCACCGTTTCCCTTTCTTAACCTAATTATACTTAGCGTTGTGAGAAACCAGGGGGCCTCCCGATTTGTTTTTAACCAATGTTCCTCCTTCCATTTGGCTCGTGGTCAGCACAGAACTCCATCATCGACGGAGGCGGTACAAGAAACAGACAAAAAATCATTAGATGTTTTTATTTGATGCCGCATTGGCTAGATACCTAGCGCGGTGCAATGGTGCCATCCCATCCCCAGGTGAGTGCGCCACTACTCGGACCCTGCAGAGTGGGGACAGCTAGTATATGTACAGGGTGATTACAAATGAAATAGACAACTTCAATAGCCTCTACAAAATTAAACTGGTGTATTTCAACATAGTAAGTGATATAGGTTTGTAGGGAATTTCTTAAAGTTTATGTTGGTACAACTGTTGCTGGCTATTGTTGTTGGCTGCTCCGTCTCACTGGCACTCAGACGTCAGAGGGTATCTGGATGAACATCTTCCTAGACGATGGATCGGCCGTGCAAGTGAGGAAAACGTTGTGTTTCAGCCGTGGCCACCTCGTAGTCCGGACCTAACGCCCTGCGACTATTTCTTGTGGGGCTATGTAAAAGACAGAGTTTTCGTACCACCGCTTCCTGTTGATATTGATGATCTTAAACAACGAATCACAAATGCTCTTGCTACAGTTGACCGTGAGATGCTTAGTCGTGTGTGGTCAGAATTCGACTACCGTGTTGATATCTGTCGTGTTGCAAATGGTGCACACATTGAACATCTGTAAATATTTTCAATAAAAACTTAAAGAATTCTTCTATATAATCATGTAAGTAATGATCTAAACTTTTAAATAATTAATTTTCTACAAGCTATCAAAACTGTCTATTTCATTTTAGAAAAATGAATAGTTTTCCCTCAAAATTCACGTCAAGACCTTTAAAATGATACCCCTCCCATCCTTCTACGGCCATCCAGTCACTCACAATTTCTTTACAAAAATTTGACTTACGGAATTATATATAGAGATATATAATTCCGTAAGTCAAATTTTTGTAAAGAAATTGTGAGTGACTGGATGGCCGTAGAAGGATGGGAGGGGTATCATTTTAAAGGTCTTGACGTGAATTTTGAGGGAAAACTATTCATTTTTCTTATTTTTTTTACCATAAATTCGCAACAGAATAAAACTTTTCCCATTAAAACAACATGGGGTTTAATTTGTTTACATCTTTTGAAATTAAAACAGCTGTGCCACAGAGTTAAATTAGCCTTTGATATTGATACCAGCTGTACTTATTCAGTTTGTTTACTTTTAAACTACAGCAATGTATAGTTGTTTAGGAATGGACATTTTATTAAAAACATAAGACAGTATAATAATATTATATTATAATGCTAGAAAATCAGTGCTTATTTATAAATGACCAATGAAGGTTGATAAAAAATTTATGTATTTTGGTTTTTTAGGGGCTTTTGCCCCTACAAGCCCCTAGTATATATATATATATATATATATATATATATACCCCTAGTGTATATATATATATATATATATATAAATTTTGAACGAACCCCCAAAACGTGTTCAGGGAGACCTATTATGAACTTCTATAGTGGTCCCGGGCTTAAGTTTCACCATGCAGGTCATGCTAATAGTTCACTTTCGATAGAAAATTCACTAATAAGGCTATTTTTGTGAATGGGCAACCAGCAAAACTATTAGGTTTAAAATCATGGTTGATGTGTTATATTTGAAAGCCCTTGGCATCCAGATTTGCCTTTTGGGGGGTTGGAAGATACCCGCCTTCAGGGCTCTGCCCCCTGGGCTAAAAAAAGTGACAAAGTTAATCTTATGAAAGAATATAAATAAAAGTAATTTAACAATTTGACTGTGCGTGGAACGCCGGCATCCCATCGCGGTCCCGCGGCGCGCGTGCATGGAGTACCAGTTTCCCACCAAGTCCGCTTAGAAACAATGACTCAGTGTGAGCTCAGGCTGGGCCAGAGGAAGACAATATTTTTTGCGTGTGACGCTCAGGATGCGAGCTTTATTTTGGTGTAGGTTGGTAGTAAATTTCCCCCAATTTCCCGACTGTCACAGGACTTCCCTGTATTCGTTTTCGTCCCACTTAGTCCCTCTATATGGCGACCCTGGTTGACTACTGCTATCTGGATTGTGCTGCGACCTGTTGGCGCTTTGTAGAACTACGTCCAGTTGTGTTGTAACGCAGTATGGCACCGTTCAGTGATTTAGTCATTCGTTAGCCGGGAATTGAAAATGTGACCGCACCAATCGGAACAGTTGCCGCGTGGCAGGAACACGCCCCACGTCCCACGCGCAAAGTGTTGACATCAAACAGCCGTTTAAAGAAAACTTCTGGAATGCCATCTTAATTAGACTAATAAGACAGTATATGACCTGGATATTCCCAAAATTAAAAAAATTGGTGAATTCGAGCTGCTTGATTTGCTAATTGTCAATTAATTGAATGGAGCTATTTTATTAGATCAGCTGATCAAAAATAAATGACCTACGGTTGTTCACAATTATCTTTACAGATTGTAGCATTAACTTACATTAAAATCTCGCTTATTGGATCATTTTAGGCATTTTATTATAGTAGGATAAAACAATAACTTTAACAATATACAAAATATATTTAGAAATATCTCTAAAATGTGGGTAATCATATTTTCTTAACTAACAGTAACATCTAGTGTACATCAAGTATAGAGAATATGTTGCATAAAGACCCTACCAAGTTCTGGGCTTATATTAAAGGTTCATGGAAGCATAACATGGAGGGGACAAGTATGATTTGCGAAGGCACAGAAACTCACTCCTCAACTGATATAGCAAATAAATTTGCAGATTTGTTTCACTAACATTTGTTATGACCACCTAGTCAGTTAGAAATCAATCAAGCATTGTCTTCACATATTTTAAGTGGTGAATCCTGTCATGTATTAACCCTTTTAGTGCCAACGTCCGATTAATCGGACGTCAAGAGTTACAGTCGAAAAATGCCAACGTCCGATTAATCGGCCGCCGTGAGGTCCGCGCGAAAAGTGCCAACGTCCGATTAATCGGACGCCGCGAGGTCCGCGCGAAAAGTGCCGACGTCCGATTTTACGGACGTTGTGAAAACGCGCTGTATTTAGGTTAAAAATTGGTATAATCCCCATGATTTTATGTTTATCATAACCACAATTAAACGTACAATTCACCGATTCTTTTATATAGTACTTCTGTAATATTTAGTCGGCTGTGATCACGCAACAAAATTTCTCCATGGCAACGTCAGCTGACGACACCGGCTGATGTTTGTTATTGTTATTGTTGTGTTCGGCTGCTAGTGGTGAGTTCTGAGTTGATGTTTTGTTTATTGTGGCGTAATTATGGAACGAAATCGTTCAAGATCTCCTATAAATGATGAAGCTATTGATGAAATTCTTGATGACTTCCTAGACGACAATTTTATTAGTGATGTTCCGGACGAAAGTGACAATAACGACGAAATCAGAGAAAATGAAAGTAGTACAAGTGTTGCAGACGATACAGAGAGCGACCCCGATTACAACCCGAACACAGATTTGCAAGGAAATAAAAGGCGTTTTCTTTCTTTAAATGTTGGAAGGTTAAATTATAACTTGACATCAAGTTCTGATGAAGATGACCCCCCGCGCCGGCCCCTCGTTACTGCTTGCCTGGCTCCTGAATCTGCCAGCACTTCAACAGCTAGTCCTAGGCCTAACCCTACTGCATCTAGTTCAGTGCCAAGGCCTAGAGGAAGGCCTCGAAATGATGTAGACCTTAATGTCGATGGTGAAGAGGATGTGAGCGAGGATGAGAATGGTACTGGATGGACGGAAGTGACTGAGGGAGCTGATGAAGTTATCACTCACAACTTTGATTTTCATGAAATTCCTGGGGTAAAACACTAGAGGTGTGCGAATAGTGAATTTTTAGTTCGGATCGGTTTCGGTTCGGATAGCTTAAGTTCGGGTCGGATACGGATCGGATAGTAATGGTTTCGGATCGGATAATTTTCGGATTCGGATATTTACTTTGCCAGTACCGCACGTTACATCGATCTCTAAGAATTACCATATTTTCAAGTCGGAACTTAAAATTTTTATTTCCCTTGCAAGATTTGAATATACGATATTTCAGATAGTTAATTTTATTCAATAGGTACACAACAAGTGGTTATTATTTGTACAACTGTATCTTTCTGAGTACCTAATGGCTGGAGACTACAATGACATCACCAGAAAACAGCATTTCTATTTGGAGGAGGAATATACCAATCTGTGCACATACACAAGAATACTCTGCAGTGAAAAATACAAGAAATATGTTTACTGGATGAGCACGAACCTTTGTAATTTGACAACATTACATTTGTTATTAAATCAGTAAATAAAACTCACAGTCTATGATGTTTTTATTTGAATAGCCATTGTTCCTTCACTAATTTAAATAGTATTATATAACAAATTAACTGGTAGGCTAATACAAATAATTGAACTGGTTGTAAACAAATAGCATTGTATTATTTATTTTGGAGATTAGATGATAAAAGAATCAAATGTTTATGAATACATCAAAAATATAATAATAATGTTTTTGGCAATATCACAACTTCCAAACTGTGATTGTAAAACTTAGTAACCTAGTAAAGGTCAAATAACAAACTACTTGACTTTAGTGGTAACAAAAAATTACAAGTTCAAAAATAATAATTTTGGTAAAGTTATATAATTTAATAAAAGTAGGCCTAGTTTAGGCTACTCAACTTCAATCATTTAATGTCACCCTGACTATCAGCCTTGTCATTGTGATATAACTCCTTATTAGCCTATTTGGATGTAGTACAAAACCAAACATATACATATGGTCAGACAAGAGAAAAAACAAGGAAACATTTTAATATGATGACTGCCTGGTTATTAAAAGACCAGAATCACCGATGTTAAAAAGAAGCAGACATCACAACATACTACTAGGCCTAGCACAACTTGGACAGTGACAAAATGATTCAGTAGGCCTTCTCTGTATAAATTAACCAAAACATCCATGACCAAATAATTTCCTTTGTTTATAAATTTACTAACTAGTTTGAATGTTTTTTGTTTACTAAACAATATAAACTTTGTCACCGGAATGTAAACATAAACATAACCTTAAAGCTTGCATTTCAGACATTCAGCGACTTCACTATCGGCTTCGTTCTTTATAAAGAATTTCCATATGATGCTAATCCTTTTCGGTTCCATTTTAAAGAAATGAATTGTTCAAAATCAAATAATAACCGAACGATGAAACTTGTGTAAATAAATTATAGATAACTAAGCTATACTTTCGCGAATCCGTCATCGCTGCTTCGCGTCGTCGTAATCCACACAACGAGTTTAAAAAGTGAAGGCTTTTCTTGGAGTATGAGAGCTCTAGATAAATTAAGCTCGTTGATCATACGGGGAAACTTCCCCGTAGAGAAAGCTATGTAACTCGTTTTGTGCATGTCAGCAATATTTTACTCAGGGTTTTAAAGGTACCTATTGAATAGAAAAATGTCAGTAGCAGCAATTTTAAATTTCATACACTAACATTTATGATTGCGTATTGCGACTTTGGAATTACGACTTACTCTATGAGAGCTTGCTCATTGAATCGTGAGATTTTGATACAGTCGCATATCGACTATCAACTTTAAATTATCGACTTATTCGCCAGTAATCCACTACTGTTGTCTCGTTATCTGCGTCTATCCCGTGAATCTTGAATCGACATCGAATAGCAATGATGTATACACTTGCGATTGTTAACATCAAAAACGTTTGCTATCGCTCATTGCTCTGTATAGACCGTATTTATTCTTTGTTGCTACAGTGATGTACGATCCGGCCGTGTATCGCGATAAGATACATCGCGAATCTACACAAATATCGTATCGATCCGTACCGAAACCGAACAACAAGTGACCGGCATTGCGTCACGTTTACGTTATTTTGAACGACGTCGTCAGAGTCAAAGCGTTTAGTAATGGTCCAAACTTATTTATTATTTTGTTTCTGGCTTATTATACCCAGATATACAGTCTATCCGAATAAGTCGGATTTATACTGGACCTTATCGAATATCGAAAAAACCTTCGGATCGGATTCGGATATCCGATCCGATCCGAAACCGAACCGGCTTTTCGGATATCCGCACACCTCTATAAAACACTGCCCTCCAAGAAACTCTCCACCTATAGACTATTTTAAATTGTTCTTTACTGTTAATTTGATCACTGTTATTTGTTGAGAACACAAACAAATATGCCAAGAAGTTTATCGAAAAAAAACCGAGACCGATTAAGACCTCATAGTCGTTGTAACAAGTGGAAAGACGTGACACTCCTCGAAATGCAAGCGTTTATCGCTGTGCTGCTTAACATGGGGCTTATTAAGAAACCTACAATATTTAGTTATTGGAACACTGCCAGTAGTCAATTTACCCCATGGTTCACCAGAATGTTTAACCGTAACAGATTTCAGGCCATATTGCAGTTCTTTCATATGGTGGATACATCTTTGCTTTCCAAACCAACAGAACCTAACTACGACCCTTGCGCTAGATTTAGTCCATTGATTGACCACTTTAACAGAGTTTCTAAGTTTCACTTTACCCCAAATAAGAATGTCTCTATAGATGAGAGTATGGTAAGCACCAAATCTCATTCTCAATTGCTCCAGTACATGCCTAAGAAGCGACATCGCTGGGGCGTTAAGCTCTGGTCTCTTTGTGATGCTGTTTCTCATTATTGCCTTACTTTTTTTGTTTACCGAGGTGCTAAAGGTGCTGACAAGAGAGAAATTAAGAAAAAGGGACTGGGTTTCTATGTGGTCGAAAAGTTGCTGCAAATGACCAATATGTTTCACAAGGGCTTTCACGTCTTCGTAGACAATTACTTCACCTCATTGAAACTTGCGAAGTATCTATATTCTAAGTTTACCTTTCTAACTGGTACTCTTAAAAAGTCAAGGAAAGGAGTTCCTCAAGAGATGAAAAATAATTTTGATGTTGGAATGACTAAGTATTTAAGAAAGGACAAAATGACTATTGTAGGCTATCGACAAAAGAAATCACAAAAAACTCAAGTCCTACTTCTTACGACGGATGGAAAAGCAGAAAGCGAGCGACGAAGCAAAGGAAGAGGTGCTTCAGTACATGTTACAAACAAACCCAAAATTATTAGGAATTACAATGACTTTATGGGGGGTGTGGATGGTGGGGACCAAATGCTATATGAGTATCTTGATGATAGAAGAACCATTAGATTTTGGAAGAAAGTAACATTCAATATATTTTCCCGGATGATGTTAAATTGTTACTTACTTTACAAGTTGAACACAGATAGGCCCGTTACCAGATACCAGTTCACAATTAATATAGTTGATGACCTCTCAAAGGATTGGTTACTCCAACAAAGTGCTAGACCTGGTATTGCTGATATAACCAACATAACTCCTACGCGTCGCTCCCGGGGTGGACCTTCTGGAGATTCTCCTGACCAATTTTTTGAAAAAATCCCTGACAGGAGAGAGAAGAACTGCTGTGTGTGCAGTGCTCAGAGCACAAAAGCTGGTGGAAAAAGAAAAAAATCCAGTTATATGTGCAGAAATTGCAAGAAGGGCATTCACACTAAGTGTTTTCCACTTCACCATTGTTAGGCGTAATCGTTGCCATAGCTTTCATGTATATAGACTGTAAATAATTTTAATAATTTTTTTATTGACAAGTGATATCTTTAGTTATAGGTCTAAGTAACTTTACCATGTCCTGAAAAGTACAATGAAGGCATAATTAATTGTTTTTCCTACAGAAATAGACTTGTGCCTATTACTACTAGTGATTTATCCAGTATTTGGCTAAAAAATTGAGTGCGGCATTTTACAAAAAGTTGTGTAAATCAATTATTTTTTAACCTATAGTGATAAAATTTTGCATACATGTTAACCCTAGGACTGCCCTACAAACAATAAAAGATAACCCTATCATATGCATACTCTTTTTGGTCACAAAAGAACAGAGAATTTCAATAGAATAAAATAAATCAAACGCGATTAGGTAGAATTTGAGATAAAGTAAAAAAAGTGAAAATTTCAAAATTCATTCTAGGCCTAGCCTAAAAAACACTCACATTTTCAATAACGCACATTTTAACATAAATAATAATATTTACCCATAGTAATATGGATAAATATTACTACTTGCTCACACACTAACCGACAATACACTTGTTTTTTCACTAAAACACTCAGATTTGATAGTAAAATACGAATAATAACCTACCGGCACTAACAATTAAGCATAAATCAGCCCAGGACAGTACTAGGGTTAACATGTATGCAAAATTTTATCACTATAGGTTAAAAAATAATTGATTTACACAACTTTTTGTAAAATGCCGCACTCAATGTTTTAGCCAAATACTGGATAAATCACTAGTAGTAATAGGCACAAGTCTATTTCTGTAGGAAAAACAATTAATTATGCCTTCATTGTACTTTTCAGGACATGGTAAAGTTACTTAGACCTATAATTAAAGATATCACTTGTCAATAAAAAAATTATTAAAATTATTTACAGTCTATATACATGAAAGCTATGGCAACGATTACGCCTAACAATGGTGAAGTGGAAAACACTTAGTGTGAATGCCCTTCTTGCAATTTCTGCACATATAACTGGATTTTTTTCTTTTTCCACCAGCTTTTGTGCTCTGAGCACTGCACACACAGCAGTTTTTCTCTCTCCTGTCAGGGATTTTTTCAAAAAATTGGTCAGGAGAATCTCCAGAAGGTCCACCCCGGGAGCGACGCGTAGGAGTTATGTTGGTTATATCAGCAATACCAGGTCTAGCACTTTGTTGGAGTAACCAATCCTTTGAGAGGTCATCAACTATATTAATTGTGAACTGGTATCTGGTAACGGGCCTATCTGTGTTCAACTTGTAAAGTAAGTAACAATTTAACATCATCCGGGAAAATATATTGAATGTTACTTTCTTCCAAAATCTAATGGTTCTTCTATCATCAAGATACTCATATAGCATTTGGTCCCCACCATCCACACCCCCCATAAAGTCATTGTAATTCCTAATAATTTTGGGTTTGTTTGTAACATGTACTGAAGCACCTCTTCCTTTGCTTCGTCGCTCGCTTTCTGCTTTTCCATCCGTCGTAAGAAGTAGGACTTGAGTTTTTTGTGATTTCTTTTGTCGATAGCCTACAATAGTCATTTTGTCCTTTCTTAAATACTTAGTCATTCCAACATCAAAATTATTTTTCATCTCTTGAGGAACTCCTTTCCTTGACTTTTTAAGAGTACCAGTTAAAAAGGTAAACTTAGAATATAGATACTTCGCAAGTTTCAATGAGGTGAAGTAATTGTCTACGAAGACGTGAAAGCCCTTGTGAAACATATTGGTCATTTGCAGCAACTTTTCGACCACATAGAAACCCAGTCCCCTTTTCTTAATTTCTCTCTTGTCAGCACCTTTAGCACCTCGGTAAACAAAAAAAGTAAGGCAATAATGAGAAACAGCATCACAAAGAGACCAGAGCTTAACGCCCCAGCGATGTCGCTTCTTAGGCATGTACTGGAGCAATTGAGAATGAGATTTGGTGCTTACCATACTCTCATCTATAGAGACATTCTTATTTGGGGTAAAGTGAAACTTAGAAACTCTGTTAAAGTGGTCAATCAATGGACTAAATCTAGCGCAAGGGTCGTAGTTAGGTTCTGTTGGTTTGGAAAGCAAAGATGTATCCACCATATGAAAGAACTGCAATATGGCCTGAAATCTGTTACGGTTAAACATTCTGGTGAACCATGGGGTAAATTGACTACTGGCAGTGTTCCAATAACTAAATATTGTAGGTTTCTTAATAAGCCCCATGTTAAGCAGCACAGCGATAAACGCTTGCATTTCGAGGAGTGTCACGTCTTTCCACTTGTTACTACGACTATGAGGTCTTAATCGGTCTCGGTTTTTTTCGATAAACTTCTTGGCATATTTGTTTGTGTTCTCAACAAATAACAGTGATCAAATTAACAGTAAAGAACAATTTAAAATAGTCTATAGGTGGAGAGTTTCTTGGAGGGCAGTGTTTTATAGAGGTGTGCGGATATCCGAAAAGCCGGTTCGGTTTCGGATCGGATCGGATATCCGAATCCGATCCGAAGGTTTTTTCGATATTCGATAAGGTCCAGTATAAATCCGACTTATTCGGATAGACTGTATATCTGGGTATAATAAGCCAGAAACAAAATAATAAATAAGTTTGGACCATTACTAAACGCTTTGACTCTGACGACGTCGTTCAAAATAACGTAAACGTGACGCAATGCCGGTCACTTGTTGTTCGGTTTCGGTACGGATCGATACGATATTTGTGTAGATTCGCGATGTATCTTATCGCGATACACGGCCGGATCGTACATCACTGTAGCAACAAAGAATAAATACGGTCTATACAGAGCAATGAGCGATAGCAAACGTTTTTGATGTTAACAATCGCAAGTGTATACATCATTGCTATTCGATGTCGATTCAAGATTCACGGGATAGACGCAGATAACGAGACAACAGTAGTGGATTACTGGTGAATAAGTCGATAATTTAAAGTTGATAGTCGATATGCGACTGTATCAAAATCTCACGATTCAATGAGCAAGCTCTCATAGAGTAAGTCGTAATTCCAAAGTCGCAATACGCAATCATAAATGTTAGTGTATGAAATTTAAAATTGCTGCTACTGACATTTTTCTATTCAATAGGTACCTTTAAAACCCTGAGTAAAATATTGCTGACATGCACAAAACGAGTTACATAGCTTTCTCTACGGGGAAGTTTCCCCGTATGATCAACGAGCTTAATTTATCTAGAGCTCTCATACTCCAAGAAAAGCCTTCACTTTTTAAACTCGTTGTGTGGATTACGACGACGCGAAGCAGCGATGACGGATTCGCGAAAGTATAGCTTAGTTATCTATAATTTATTTACACAAGTTTCATCGTTCGGTTATTATTTGATTTTGAACAATTCATTTCTTTAAAATGGAACCGAAAAGGATTAGCATCATATGGAAATTCTTTATAAAGAACGAAGCCGATAGTGAAGTCGCTGAATGTCTGAAATGCAAGCTTTAAGGTTATGTTTATGTTTACATTCCGGTGACAAAGTTTATATTGTTTAGTAAACAAAAAACATTCAAACTAGTTAGTAAATTTATAAACAAAGGAAATTATTTGGTCATGGATGTTTTGGTTAATTTATACAGAGAAGGCCTACTGAATCATTTTGTCACTGTCCAAGTTGTGCTAGGCCTAGTAGTATGTTGTGATGTCTGCTTCTTTTTAACATCGGTGATTCTGGTCTTTTAATAACCAGGCAGTCATCATATTAAAATGTTTCCTTGTTTTTTCTCTTGTCTGACCATATGTATATGTTTGGTTTTGTACTACATCCAAATAGGCTAATAAGGAGTTATATCACAATGACAAGGCTGATAGTCAGGGTGACATTAAATGATTGAAGTTGAGTAGCCTAAACTAGGCCTACTTTTATTAAATTATATAACTTTACCAAAATTATTATTTTTGAACTTGTAATTTTTTGTTACCACTAAAGTCAAGTAGTTTGTTATTTGACCTTTACTAGGTTACTAAGTTTTACAATCACAGTTTGGAAGTTGTGATATTGCCAAAAACATTATTCTTTTTAAGTAACGGTGTATTATAATCCCACTTATGTTTTATATTATTGACTATCTCAAGTTTAATTTATGCAAAATTTCTTTGCTGTAAAAAATAATATGGGGACTTCTGCTTGAAACAATAGTTATTGAGGGAGTATATTAAGGGAGTAAAGTGCAACTTTGTTCCCTCAGGGAAATTGTTGGCGCCCGACGCCATAGGCCAGGGCGATAAATTTACTCACATTTTTACCACACCCCAAAAGCCACAAGTATTGATAAGTATTCACATTCGCTTTCCATTTTGGTTGCGTAATGCGTAATAACTAAACTCGGAACGTTAATTGCAGCTGGAGCGAAATATTAGTCAGCTGATCCGATTCACTTATAGCTGCAGCATTAATGATTGCAGCGAAATGTCAGCTGATTCTGTTCCGGGAGATAAAGTAGCTCTATACTCCTTAATTACAAGGAGTAAAATTTGACTTTACTAAGTAGGTTGGGGGAAACGAAATTTATCGTACAAGATAGGAACGATGTTTCCTTCAATTTTTAAAATGTATTGTATTAGTTCACCAATACGCAAAAAGTTAGAGAAAATGTAGTAAACAAATTTCATAATTGGCCTGGAAGGACAAGTCCTGCACAGTCCATTAACACATATATAATTCCAATTTCTGGTAAATAGTTCAACTAAATTTGATCAAAATGTTAAACAGGAGCATCTCTTTTACTTGTTAAACATTAAAAGTAATTTTTCACTGAGAAAAACATGTTCTCTGAAAATAAAAGTACCAATCTCTGTATGGCAGGAGGTTCAATTTTGGATCTAAACTATTTAAATCGGTCCTTTAGTTTTTGTTAGTGTATTTACAAAAGGATGTTGTTGATATTTGAACATGGGCTTTTATGAGAGCCAAAAATTAAAATTAATTTATTATTAGAAACAACACATCTAAACAAAACAAAGATATTGATGACATTAGTGTATGTCAAAACCTGCAATTTAATACAAAACTATTTAATAGTTTTTGCTAGTAATGTAAGTGATTTATTGAAAGTCGAACAATATTTGTTATGGGAATAATAAACGCAAACATTGTGCGTTAAAAAACACCTAAAAAAAAAGAAATGTAATTATGACAAACTGCAGGCCAAAACCTTTAATTTAATACTAAAACAGTAAAAATTGGCACAGTAGTTTTTGCTAATAGATTTACGTAAAGAATTTTTTTTTTAAATGTTAATCGGGCTGTTTCGGGAGCTCAAAGTATTTTGTATTGAGAAAAATCTATACTTATAATGGTTGTGCATGTACGTGTATGTCCCAGGGGATTTCGAAAACGCCTACTCAAAACTGCTCCGGACCATAATGTTGTAGAGGACCAACAAATTGCAGATAGGTACTTTTTTGTTTTTCCTCCAGACCTCAGGACTCTGCCCCAGTGGCATAAAAAGTCGCCATGTCATTCTTATTGAGAAAATGTTTTGTTCTAACGGCTCCTCAAACTTGCTCAAACCTTAACACATTGTTGGGGGACTAAAAGACTGGATATTTTTTCAGTGCTTAGTGCGATTTCTATAAATCCCTAAAAATGGTTGTTCCCGGCAATACATGTTTAAGTATTAGCGGAATAAAAATTTGTTAGCAGGACAAATTATAAGACAATAGGCCCTATCTTTTGAAATCGAATATAACTGAAATCTAAATGACCGAAACCAGGGTAGACTTTCATAAGTGGAACGATATAAAAAACCAAATAAAATTGTTCAATAGGGTATAAAGATGTTTTAGGTTATTCAGTTATGGTTTCGGTTAGGCCTATGAAGGTTTTGGTTATTTAGGTTTCAGTTAGGCCTACCGCAAAACAGGCTTGTCCCGGACACTTTTTTACTATTTTTAGGTTATAGTGCCTTCCCATTAACGATGTCACCAATAAAAACCAGACCATTGTAAAGTGTGAGTAATATTCACAATATCCATTTACCTTTAGCCTAACTTATATATTATTATGTTTGATGTTATTATAAGAAAAATAAATACCCCCGTAGCAACCAACCTGCATACTCAGCGAATTTCCAATGCATATATATACAGGGTGTCACAAAAAAGTGTGATGGGCTATACAGGACCTAATTCTACATGCAAAAATAAGTAAAAAATGAAGTATAACATTTTTTGGATTTCGGCTTAGTTTAGCCATAATCCGCCATTTTGTTTTTTTGGGAAAATATTTATTATTTAAAAAACCCAATGAGATATTTTTACGAAACTTGGCAAAAGTGTTTACACTAAAGCAATTAACATTTGTAAAAAAATATTTTTTTACCTTTCCAAATTTCAAAATGGCGGCCATTTGAATTTTTTTATGCCAAATTTCATGAAAACCGGTACCTAAATCAAAATTTGTCAAGACACAATTTTTTTTGTATTTATTATAACAAATCCAACAAAACAAAAATGAATAAAATCGGTTCATAAATAAAGAAGCTGTGTTTATTTTAGTAATTTAGACTGAAATTACTTGATTACATTACATAAATTATTACATTACATTTAATAAATTTTAATATTAATAATAATCATTTGTTGTTTAAAACAATGGAATGAAGAGGATACACCACATGTAGGTAGGCAATCAATCTACTAATCAATCTTGATTAATTTTATTTCTCCTTTTTACTCCACATTAACAGCTGATATGCATTTAATCAGCTGTTATAACAAATCCATTGTTGACCTGCCACACATTATTGCTGTTTTGTTCACATCCAATTGCTGCTTAGACGTTTACGTAACTAGCTCATAATGCCAGTAGAGTTTATTGCTGTTTTGTTCACATCCAATTGCTGCTTAGACGTTTACGTAACTAGCTCATAATGCCAGTTGAGTTTACAAACGCGGAACTAGCTGATATCCACTTAATGTATGGACTGTCAGATTGTAATCGAGCACTAGCTCGACGTTTGTACTCTGAACGTTTTCCAAATCGCCGACTGCCTAGTGAAAATACGTTCTTAACAGTGCACGACCGCCTCACACAGTATGGTTCATTTACCACTCCGCCTTTAGGTCGAGGTAGACCTCGAACAACAAGAACGTTGGAATTGGAAGAAAGTGTTGCAAGCTGTCGAAGACAGCACAACAGTTCATCAAGCACAAGAAGAATTGCATCTGCCGAGGGAGCTGACCACTCAACGGTATGGAGGATTTTGAAAAGCAAACTACTTTATCCTTACCATGTCCAACGGGTTCAAGCTCTTTTAGAAGAGGACTACCCAAACAGACTGCATTTTAGTCAACAGATAGAAAATAAATGTACTAGGAGTCCACAGTTCCTGTCTTCAGTACTTTTTACAGATGAAGCTGGGTTTAACCGAAATGGTATCTTGAACTTCCATAACACCCACCAATGGGCGGACGAGAATCCTCATACAATAGTGCAGTCGAGGTTCCAGCATAACTTTTCATTGAATGTTTGGGTGGGCATTAATGGGAATCATTTTATTTGTCCAGTGTTTTTACCAGCAAGGCTGAATGGACTTACCTATCCATTCCTTCCTTCAGAATGATTTAGATGATGCCATGGAAGAAGTGCCCCTAAACACACGTCGAAACATGTGGTTTTTGCACGACGGTGCACCTCCTCATTTCAGAAATGAAGTAAGGAATTACCTGGACCAGCGATTCAGAAATAAGTGGATCGGTCGTGGTGGCCCGATAGCATGGCCAGCAAGATCGCCCGACTTGAATCCCATAGATTTCTTTGTATGGGGACATTTGAAAACAATAGTGTATGCAACGGCTGTAAACAATGTTTAACAGCTGAGGGAGAGAATTGAAGATGGATGTCGGAGGATAAGAGAAATGCCTGGAGTGTTGGAGCGGGTACGAGAGTCAATGGGACGACGATTACGGCAGTGCGTGATCGCCAATGGAGGTCACATTGAACACCTACTATGAAGGGCAAGTGCCTACCTACATGTGGTGTATCCTCTTCATTCTATTGTTTTAAACAACAAATGATTATTATTAATATTAAAATTTATTAAATGTAATGTAATAATTTATGTAATGTAATTAAGTAATTTCAGTCTAAATTACTAAAATAAACACAGCTTCTTTATTTATGAACCGATTTTATTCATTTTTGTTTTGTTGGATTTGTTATAATAAATACAAAAAATTTTGTGTCTTGACAAATTTTGATTTAGGTACCGGTTTTCATGAAATTTGGCATAAAAAAATTCAAATGGCCGCCATTTTGAAATTTGGAAAGGTAACAAAATATATTTTTTTTTAAATGTTACTTTAGTTTAAACGCTTTTGCCAAGTTTTGTAAAAATATCTCATTGGGTTTTTGAAATAATAAATATTTTCCCAAAAAAACAAAATGGCGGATTACGGCTAAACTAAGCCGAAATCCAAAAAATGTTATTCTTCATTTTTGACTTATTTTTGCATGTAGAATTAGGTCCTGTATAGCCCATCACAATTTTTTGTGACGCCCTGTATATGTATCTTAATACCACATAAAGCCAAATACCAAGTTTTATCAATATACATTCATAAATAAACGATTTATGACACTTTAATTATTCTCCATAAGAATAACATGGCGGCTGAGTATGCAGGGTTGCTGAAGCAAGGAACACAAAAAATGGTGTTTTATAAAAATATCAATATAACTCAAGAAGGTAAAGCCACATACCAAATTTTATTAATTTATGTTCATAATTAAGGGAGATAATACGTTACTTATTCTCCATAAGAATAACATAGGAGCTAAGTACGTAGGTTTGCTGCTATATGGGAACTGTCAGCCAAAAAATGTTTCTTAGTGCAAAGTTTAATATACCACAACGATATAAAGCAATATACCAAGTTTCATCAGGAAAGTTCATAAATAAGCGAGATATACAATTTTTCTTATTCTCCATAAGAATAACATCGGACAACGTACTGTCTTTAGCACTTTAAATATCTATGTAACCATTTGACGTAGAGCAAAGATCAAAACACCAAATTTTGCGTAGTTTTAACCTGATTCCAATGGAAAAACTCAAATTTTACTTTTTCAAAAATTATTTGTAAAAAACTCAAAAAACTTATTTTTAGGGTACAAACCCCGCACAAAAAAAAAAATACCCCTTCGGATAGGTCGATGGATAGGTCGATCTGTCTGATTTTCGAACTTAAAGCCATAAATGCTGCATTAAACAATTATACCAAATTTTGTCAAAATTGGACTATTTTTACGAGAGTTATCATGCTCACGGACAAATATATATATATAAGATGTATCTTCATATTTTAACAAAGTACCCTTTTTTTTATAAAAACATTTTTATTTCAGACTGACATGTTTCGTGTGCTTAGGCCATTATCAAAGTCTTTTACATCTTATAATATTAGTAGCCCTACTCAATCATTATAACATTATATATATATATATATATATATATATATACAAGGTGCGCATATAAAGTCCCGCACGGGTTTAATATTTTTTGAATGATAAGAGATAAATCAATAAGATTTGGTACATCAACACTACACCTAAAAATCTACTTTTTGAAGGAACTATCAGTTTTCTGTCATATCATGGGGACGTCCCGCAAGGAGTCAGAAGGAAATCTTAAATAGGAGCATAGGTCAATATGCACATCACTTTAAAGGGCTTATCTAGCAGAGTTGAATGCCGCAAACCGCACTAAAAAAGGTTGATCCAGTAAAAATTGGCAGCTGTTCAAAGGTTTTACTTGTTTACATGTTATTAGTAGCCACAACCCCATTAAAGCAAAACTGCAACTATATGAATACTGCAGCTAAATACTACATTATGCCTGTCAATACAGAAGTGAATTATGACGTTAGTTATCCTCAAGGGTTACAAATTTGGTCCTAATCTATTGATAACGGGGAAAACCTGGTAGCAGTAACAATTAGAAAGATCTTATCTTTTTTTTTAATAAAACCTTTGAACAGCCGCTATTTTGTACTGGATCAACTTTTTTTAGTGCGGTTTGCAGCATTCAACTCTGCTAGATAAGCCCTTTAAAGTGATGTGCATATTGACCTATGCTCCTAATTAAGATTTCGTTCTGACTCCTTGCGGGACATCCCCATGATATTACAGAAAACTGATAGTTCCTTCAAAAAGTAGATTTTTAGGTGTAGTGTTGATGTACCAAATCTTATTGATTTATCTGTTATCGTTCAGAAAATATTAAACTCGTGCGGGACTTTATGTACACCTTGTATATATATATATATGGGAAATTCGCTAATCCCTAAAGGGGAAATTCGCTAAAAATAAATAAAAGTGTCCGGGTTAACCTCCACAAACGGTCTTGAACCGGACATCCACCTAATTAACGTTATAACGTATAAACTAAACTCGCCTGTCCGTAGTTGGACGGTGTTTTGAGGTCTGCAGATGCCTTTGCAGAAAGGCTTAAAAATGAAATAAATACAAAATTGTTATGGGTTGGGGATGGAAAAAGGGTATTCTTATGTCACGTTTCAGTTGTTTATTCTTTGCAACTAAAATGAAACTAAACAAAGAACCGTAAGGGGAAAAGACAGACGTTTAAAATACAATTTGAAAAAAGGGGCCCATTATATTTTCCACGGACATGATCACTTATGGTCGATTTAAACAAAGAATACTTTTTCGCCGCAGCTCTTATAATTAATACCGTATCAGAGGTAAAAACCACAAACCACAATGTTGTCATTAGTTATGGCGGGAATACTGTGTTTTCGGTAGGAACGAGTCGTAACGGTTGACAAGAGTGACATCCATGGAGTATAATTAAAGTGTCCGGGTCAAAACTGGAATAGGCCTGTCGTTAATGTGAAACTTTTTTTAATATATGTTGTTTATCTCTTTAAATAGCATGGCATTATGCACGCTTAAATTCCAAATAAAATTATACCTTATTCACGAAAACAATCGGACAAACGTAAAAGAAATGACATGTCTTAGTTAGAAATAATATTTTATTTCTGTGAAAAGACGTGAGTTATAAACGATTAGAGCATGCCTCGTTTTACGATTAGAGCATGCTCTAAACAAATGTAGGCCTACCTATAACGAACGACTGCTCAAGTTTGCAGGTTAGTTTAGAAATATTTATGTTTACAAATATGTACGTGTCCGGGTCAAGACCCCCTGTCCGGGTCTAGCCGGTTTTATGATACGGTATGTTATGTTTCAGTTTAGGTGTCTTGAAATTTGTCCAGATAACAAACGTTGGTTCCAATATAACTTTAAACATGCATTGTCAGGAATAACATTATCATGTTATGTTGGTTTATTTCATTTTTATTTTAAGTTTAATTGAATAACAAACTAAACAAATATGACGTAGGTGCGGTAATTAAAAACATACAAGCTATTAAATATTAATCAGAGTTAAAAATATCAACATAATTAATATACCGTAGCCTATCGAACAATTTAATTTTGTTCGTTATTTTGTTCCACTTATGAAGTATACCCGAGCCAAGTAAGATCGAAACCATATTGGATTCGCCTGGGTAAATTAAATGTAAGTTAAACAATACCCCCGTGGCAGCAAACCTGCATACAGCGAATTTCCAATGCATATATATATGTGACTCACTACTATATAGAGCTACTTACCAAGTTTCATAAAAATACATTCATAAATAAGTGATATATATCATTTTATTTATTCTCCATAAGAATAACATTAGGGTTGAGGACGCAGGTTTGCTGCAACGAGGAAGATATGTAATGTGTTTTTTTGGTAATTATCAATATAACTGAACCAGGTGAAGCTACATACCAAGTTCTCATAATTTAGGTTCATTATTAAGGGAGATATACAACTTTACTTATTCTCCATATGAATAACATCGGGGCCGAGTATGCAGGTTTACTGCTACGGGGACTATCATCAAAAAACTTGTTTTTTGTGCAAATATCAATATACCACAACTATTTGAATCCATATACTAAGTTTCATCAATATACATTCATAAATAATCGAGATATAGAATTTTATTTATTCTCCATAAGGATAACATTGGACAACGTACTGTGTTTAGCACTTTGAATATCTTTGCAACGGTTGAACGTAGAACAACGATTAAAACACCAAAATGTTTGTTTTGTTGAGCTAAACATATTAACAAACAGAAATGTGAAGTTTTTAGTAAAACTATCTGAGAAAAATCTAAAACCTCTTTCCCATAAGATTAACATGGCACAAGTTTTTTGGATTTTTTCCGCAACCACTTAACTTAGGTTAATGTTTTAAAAGACCAAATTATTTTCTTTTTTTAAGCTCTATAAAATGGCTATAACCAAAATTGAGTGTTTTTAACATTTTGGGGTCAAATTTGCAAAAAACCGACTTTTGGAAAATAATTGTAAACCCCCATAAAACCCCCTTCCCGTAGTGTGATCGATCTGGTTTTCCGAACTTACAGTCATAAATGCTACTCTCCACATTTGTGCCAAATTTCATCAAAATCGGGTGTTTCTTTCAAAAGTTATCGTGGTAACGGACACATATATATAAATTTGAACTATTAGTGTTTTTGGCATCTGGGGACCTCAAAACGAAAAGTTATCATGGTCTCGGGCTTAAGTCTTACCATGCCACCTACGGTAATAGCTTCTTACCTATAGGGGAAATTCGCTAAAAGTCATAGCCTATTTTGGATTTAAAATTTGTATCACTTTACCCTTGTTTCTGGCAAAAACAAATGTGATTTCCAAACTCTAGAGGTAAATTTATATGAGGTTAGTTCAATGAAATTGCTCATTTCCAATCGAAAAGTAAGCCTAGGAAGAACTTGTGCCAAAATCCACAATCATCCAGAGACTAAGTTGTACCTTACGGAACAATTTTAGAAAATGTTTATTTTGGATAAAAATGAAGAAATGTAGACAAAAATTTGATTAAAACAGTGGTGTATGGACATCATAAATTATGCCTAGAAAATTAAAGTCGATAGGCATACCTTACAAATATTAACCTCCAAAAAGGACCAAACTTATTGAGTTTGCCTTATTGCCTTATTGAGTTTGAATAAACACTTATGTAGACCTCGTGCGGATCTTCGTGAAGCCTGAGTAATGCGAGCAGAAGAGTGGGGGGGATCAGCGTTGGAGGGGAAGATCACAATACCATATGTTGTAATACTATTCCTGCAGAAAAAATTTGGCTGTGTAATATTAAATATATTTTAATGGGTGAACGTATAGTAATTAAGTTTTTATGACAGTCTTGAAAAAACGAGGATGGTATTTTTAAAACCTTAAATAGACAATACACTCTTTATGTTTTTGAGTATTGTATTTAAAATTATGTCTTAACAAATTGTAAATGATTACATTAGGCTTCTTGAGTTTTTTCATATGGAATTGTCAACACAAGCCGTTGAACTGTTTCCCAGGTGTAGGCAGTATATTTCTTGTACGATCAGCTGTTTTTTATTCTTAAAAAATTTATTGCTGTTGCTGATTGTTTATTTGTAATTTTAATATTTTTCCTATTGAACTAATGTTTAAACATATGGACGCAGCAGTGAACTCGCTAGGTTGACGGCAAATGAAAATGATTTGTGTTAGGCCTAATCGATAAATGCTGTCTCGCACTTCTTGCGAATACGCCCGAACACATATACGGCCGAACTCCGAATGTTCGGAGCAATCCCGAGAAGTGTGGGAGCTGCACAAACTCTTTGGCATCAGTACACTATCACCGAATGATTCGCTCGAATGGTCCACCAAATGACTGGAACGAGTCGTGAAAACGAATTTTGCACAAAATTAAACGAATGTGCACAATATGTATATTTGTATATATAACGAATAAAGAAAGTTTGAATTGAATTGAATTGAATGAAGTAACCAGTACACGCTCGCCCAATACCATGCTCACCCATTCGCTTCCGCTCGTCACCTTTGAGTCAAGCCAAAAACCTGACAAAAACGGAGCACAGGCAAACACGAATCATGGCGAGGTGAACTATCCCGTACATAAACGAGCACACTGAGTAAACTATCGCGCTAGCTTTTGTTGGGCCATTGTGTATTGGTAGCAAGAATATGGGACGGAATGTCCAGTGAACATTCGGGAGAATGTTCGGTCGAATGTTTAGGCCTGGTCGCGAGATGTGTGTGGGACAGACTTAACCTATATAAGATCTTTGCTTAACAATCACTTCGCGTTTGCAATGTTTTTGGTTTGACACGTAACAGATGATTCTCACAAGCGATTTTTTTTAGTCAATAGTCTAAGAATAGATATAAATCGCTCCCCCCCCTAAAAACCCTATTTAAACCACTTTTACCAATAACACCCAGGCTTCACGAAGATCGGCACGAGGTCTAAGGTAGTTCTGGTAATGCAATTATCATTTTTGTAGGAAAATAAATTTATATTAAACTAAAGTTTTCAATCTGACAAAAAGGAAATAGGCTAGACCCAGAATATGGTGAAAACTAATGTGTTATATTAAGTTTTAATAACATATCATCATAGTTAAAAGCCCGATGTATAGGTATCTATAGTTTGTTTTTTTTCTGTTCTGACAAATATTAATTACTGTATTGTCATATTGTAAAGTTGCATTGGTGATAGCCGTCAATAAATAACCAAAACATCTAATTTTATTTGGTAACTTACCGTACTTTTATTAGCGAGATAATAATTTTTTGAACAAATTAAGACTTTCTACTGTTAATGAGTGGAAATTATACTGTAAATAATTACATGTATTAGCGTGTAATCACTTTAATCACGTAAGAAGGAGGTTAAAGTAATACTTTTCTTGTTTACATCTATATTTTGTCGTCTGAAGTCTGGAGAGCTGGAGAGGTCAAAGTCCCATAGTCCAGCGCTCGGCCTGCATTTTTTTACATAGAGTACGGTACCAATAAAGTTATTTATTATAATAGTATTTAAAATAATAATGCATCTTTAATTAGTATAAAATAAAATAATCATACAATTTTTAAAAGCTAATGATATTTAAACCTTAGTTTTTGTTTTTCAAGTTACGAAAAGAAGCTCTTTGCTAGTCAACATGAACATGAATAACTACAGTTCTGTAGTGAATCTATGGCAATACTTACGTTACTCTATAGTTGAAACATAGACGTTGGCTAAATATCAACGATTCAAGTACCACTAAAATGGCTCCCAATGTTAATCTTATGCGATAAAAAATAGATTTGTTTTAAAGATAATTTTATTATTACTTAACCAAATATTCCCAATAACGAACTCGACTGAGATTTCGTACTATAGAATCTATCTCTAAAGTCTGAAGTGGATCTGTAGAGGCGTTTTTGAGTTATTTAGGTCACAAACACGCCAGTTCGAGTTGATTCTCTTACCAGTCTAACCAGTCGAGTTATGTATGTATAAGGATTTCCTTTCACTCAATCCAATAACTTAGACATTAACATATTTCAACAGGACATAGTCAAGGAAAATAATCAAACTGCTCGAGTTGTTTTAAGTCCCACTATGTGAGCAATAAGAACATGCAGATGTATGATTTACTCCCAAATCATCGAGTGGTCTAACCTCTAGGTGTGAAATTATAGTGAAGGGGGCGCAATACGTTAAACTTATAATGTAGACGTTAACATACTGCAACAGGCCATAGTCAAGGAAAATAATCAAACTACTCGAACTGCTTGTTTTAAGTCCAACTATGTGAGAAATAAGAACATGCAAATTTATGATTTATTCCGTAAGCGTCGAGTAGGCCTAGTCTAACCGACCTCTCGGTGTTATGTCACAGTGAAGCGGGCAGAAAAGTATGCAGACTCGGAAATATCGCGGGCCTCGAGTGAGTACAGGAAATGATGATGGAAGATAACAATCTTTGAACATCTGAAGGTGAGTCAGGCCAGATGTGTTTTGGCTGCCACATTCGCGGCAAATATTTATAATCGGAATGCACATTCGACTTGACAGTGATGCCACTTATGGGCTGCCGAGTCCACGGCATTTATTTATAGGAACATACTTCTGGTGTATCTTTAAAAAACAGCAGCGTTCCATGTGGTAGAATGGCAAACTGCATTTTGTCATACACCTATCAAAAATACGTTATTTGGCTGCCACTTCAAATGCTCAAAATGTGTTCCTGCCGGCTTCCTCAGTTTATATAACATGAGATGTGCAATTAGCAGGATACGGCAGTCAAGTAAGTGCACCGGCCGCCAAATTCAATGCGGTTTTCACCATTAAAGGCAGCCGAATGTCGTACGATATATACATATATGTATATATATATATATATATATATGTATATACACTTATATAAAAATTTGAACGAATAGTGTTTTTGACATCTGGGGACCTCAAAACAAAAAGTTATTGTCTCGGGCTTAAGTCTTACCATGATACATACAGTAATATCTTCTTCCCTATAGGGGAAATGAGCTAAAATCACATAAAACCAAAATTATCTACATAAACAGTTTATATTTCGGTTTACAGCATCATTTTTAGTACTTGATACAAAATTAGATAACCTACCTAATATATATATATATATATATATATATATATATATATATATATGTGTGTCCCTGAGCATAACTCTCGTAAAAATTATCCGATTTTGATGACATTTTGTATAAACGTGTGAAGCAACATTTATGACTAAGTTCGAAAACCAGCCAGATCGCTCCATCCGAAGGGGTATTTTTGGGGGGTTTTGTACCCCAAAAATGGGTTTTTTGAATTTTTTTACATATATTTTTTCAAATAGTCAAATTTTAGTTTTAACTATTGGATTCAGCTTAAAAACACACAATTTGGTATTTTGATAATTCCTTTACGTCAATTGATTACTGAGATATTGAAAGGGCTAAACACAGTACGTTGTCTAATGATATTCTTATGGAGGAAAAGAAAAATGTTATACCTCGCTTATTTATACTGTATACTGATGAAACTTGATATACGGCTTCATCTGGTTGTGGTCTATTGATATATGCTCAACAAAATAATTTTTTGCCAAAGGCTTCCATTACAGCAAACCTGCGTACTCAGCCCCATGTTATTCTTATGGATAATAACTAAATGCTATGTCTCCCTTAATTATAAACAATGAGTATTAAATGGTATAAAACTTCACCTAGTTGAGTTATATTCATATTAGCATAAAAACCCATTTTTGTGTTCCTTGATGCAGCAAACCTGCGTACTCAGCCCCATGTTATTCTTATGGATAATAACTAAATGCTATGTCTCCCTTAATTATAAAATACCCCCGTCGCAGCAAACCTGCGTACTCAGCGAATTTCCAATGCATAATATTTGTCTTAATACCACATAAAGCCGCATACCAAGTTTCATAAAAATATATTCACATATAAGCGATTTTAATTATTATCCATAAGAATAACATTGGTAATGAGTACGTAGGTTTGCTGAAACAAGGAACATAAACAATGGGTTTTTATGCAAATATAAATATAATTTAACTAGGCGAAGCCACATACCAAATTTCATCAATATTCAATCATAAATAAGCGCCATATAACATTTTAGTTATTCTCCATAAGAATAACATGGGGGCTGAGTAAGCAGGTTTGCTGCAACAAGGAACAAAAAAAAATGGGTTTTATGCAATTATCAATATAACTCAACCAAGTGAAGCTATATGCCAAGTTTTATTAATTTATGTTCATAATTAAGGGAGTCATTACATTTTACTTATTCTCCATAAGAATAACATGGGGGCTGTGTATGTAGGTTTGCTGCTACGGGAATAATCAACAAAAAATCAATTTTTTGTGGAAATATCAATATACCAGTACTACGTGAAGCCACATACCAAGTTTTATCAACAGACATTCATAAATAATCGAGATATCAAATTTTATTTATTCTCCATAAGGATAACATTGGACAACGTACTGTGTTTAGCACTTTGAATATCTCAGCAACGGTTGGTCGTAGAATCACAATTTAAACACCAAAATGATCGTTTTGTGGAACTGAACAGATTGGTAAATGCAAATGTGAAGTTTACATTAAAATAAACTGAGGAAAAGTCAAAAACCTTTTTCCCATAAGATTAACATGGGAGATTTTATGAGTAGGTTTTTTGGATTTTCTCCGCAACCACTTAACCTAGGTTAATAATTCAAAATACTATATTATTTGTTTTTTTAAGCTCTATAACATGGTCAAAACCAAAATTAAGTTGTTCAAAAATTTTAGGGTGAAAAATGCAAAAAACTGATTTTTGAAAAATTTAAAACCCCCATTAACCCCCCTTCCCATGGTCCGATTTTTCTGGTTTTCGAACTTAAAGTCATGAATGTCATTTTACACATTTGAGCCAAATTTCATCGAAATCGGACGTTTTTTACTCAAGTTATCGCATTCACGGACACATATATAGATATATATATATATATATGGATATATATATATATATATAGATATATATATACATATATATAAATTTGAACGAATAGTGTTTTTGTCATCTGGGGACCTTAAAACAAAAAATTATCATGGTCTCGGGCTTAAGTCTTACTATGAGACCTACGGTAATAGCTTCTTCCCTATAGGGGAAATTCGCTAAAACTAGCTGATGTACCCGTCCTTCGTACGGGTTGTACATAAATGGCAGATTAACTAAAAATATTAACAACCCACATAATTTTACAATATTAAAATTACATTTTACACTTTTAAAGTAGAATTAAATTAAAGTTAACGAAATAAACTATGGCAGATAGTTCGGGTACTGCTGCCAAGTCGAGGAACTCTGTCGGGTAGTGAACGGTGTGGTTTTTGCTACTCCAAATCGGTACACGTAACACTTTGGATTCGATTTTAGAAATAAAAGCACTCAAGTACAACAAAATATTAACCCTGTTTAATTTAACATTTTAAATACTTTGATACATTAATCTTTACATTCCAATAAATTAATAGTAATGTAACGAAACATTAAACTTTAAAAACATTGACAAACCACTTTTAAAATCACCATTTTTGCCAAGTCCTGTTTTCAATATAATTGTAAATAAACAATTTAAACTTGGAAAAATCATATGTTTTAAAAACATATGACTACTTGATTTGATTTAAATAAATGTAAATCAATATATACAAACTGTTCTAACAGTGGTCATGGTTAAATGAATGGTATTAAATATTGTATATGTTCGTTCCTCCCTTTGGAATAGACCTACATTTGTGTTGATCTCCGTTGCTTGTTCATTGGTGGACGTGAGGATGGCACAATCACAGAGCCAGGAACTTTCCACATTAAACTGTTTATGAACCTGGGTGTAACAAACTGTTAATCAATAAATCCTGTGATTCATCGATAGTGCCGAGTGAAGGATAGATGTTTCTGAGACCTTAATTTGTTTTTCAATGTCCCAATCTCAACTTTTAAAAGCGCATAAGAAAACTGATCAACCCCTTAATCTTCTCAAAAATACATTTTCATATTTACTGTTAAGTTCAGACGCTCAGTGGTCGGCTACATAAAATATATTTTTAGAGAGGCGTAGACTCGTCCACTCATGTCTCACTTACGACAAAGGGTCTGTGTGAGATCTCCAGAGAACAACACCATGACTCACCATGATGTTGTTTCTTATTTCCTTTAAGGCATCAAATTTCAGCTCTACTGGTTGAGTAGTTTGTGTGTTATGACTAACGCGCTTATATTAAAGGCCATTGGGCCAGAGTCCTTGAGTATATTTGTGTCTGGAGTAGGTAAATGTCTGCACTGACTTATCAGCTACATTCCTACCAAATTTCAGATCCATCAGTCCAAGAGTATGTGCAAGATTGTTAAAATATTGTATTTTTAAAATCCGGGGGGCGAAGCAAATAAACATTTTCGTAACAGGAATAGGCTGCGTTTTTTTCTGATGAATTAGTTATGTTCCTACCGAAATGTAACTTACAAAGGTCCAGGAATTACTAATACTCATACAATTGCCATAAAAGTAAATTAGCGAAGAACCCTATAGGACTTTTTTAAACGTATTCTTATTGTGAATCTGCAGCATAAGGGGAACCACCATCCAAAATTTTATCTTCAATAGACATTGTCGTTTCTTAGATAAAGTGATCACTATGTCAGTGAGTGCATGAGTCTGAAAAATATAGATTTAGATCATATATCCACTTATGTTATTTATTACCAATCTTCACTCAACGTTTTAAAAAAGAACTAAAAAAACCTATTTATAGAATAACTATGCCATCATCTGGTTCAATATAAATAAATGCTTTGTCCATAAGAATAGCATAGGATCATAAAAACCCTATGGGGCAGTGTCCTAAGGTAATTTAAAACCTTCCAATCAGCCTAAAACCTTCTAACGCACATATAGAACATAGAAAAAAAGTTGCATAAAAATCGGTGCACCTGTTTTCCTGTGAAAAGCGAACAAAACATGACCAAAACCACACAAAATCACGTTTTTGAGCGGCCGCCGTTATTTTTTAAAAAGGCGTATGCCAGTTTATAGTGCCCTAAAACCTTCTCACGCATATATAGAACAAAGAAACAAAGTTTCATTAATGTCACTGCACCCGTTTTCCAGTGAAAAGCGAACAAAAACCCGTCCTTGAGCGTTACCGGCAGACAGACAGACATAAATTGAGATAAGATTTGTTTTGGTTTCCCTGGGGTGTAAAACGTGAAAATATGCAAAAATTTCATAATTCCAAGCAATGTACAGACAAAAACTCTAATTTTATTTATATAGATTAATTATATGGTATATTGAAATAAATATATATATACTTGATGTACACGTTCTTCGCACAGGGGTTTTCCTTACCCGTTCTATAGTCAATGCAAATTTCATTTTAGTTAGCTTGAAACAGCTGTTGTTCTTGCTTCTGCTCTTTAAAAGCTGTCAAATGTAAGTGCCCTCAGCTGTTCGGATTACAGTTTCTGAATGTTTACTTTCTTATGAAATGTAAACATTGAAACTTAGAACTTCACGGGGCGTAGCCCGAGGGGATTTTAAGGAAGTGAATAAGCCTATGTGTTGCATGGGTTCAAGATCTACCATTGTGTAAAGTTTCAGCCCAGTCGGTTAAGTAGTTTTTGCGTTCACCCGGAACATCAGACAGACAGACAAACAGACAGACAGACAAACAGACAGACAGAAACCACCTCTTCTTTATAATATTATAGATAAGTATTAAATGGTATATGACTTCACCTAGTTGAGTTATATTCACATTAGCATAAAAACCAATTTTTGAGTTCCTTGAAGCAGCAAACCTGCGTACTCAGCCCCATGTTATTCTTATGGATAATAACTAAATGCTATGTCTCCCTTAATTATAAACAACGAGTATTAAATGGTATATGACTTCACCTAGTTGAGTTATATTCATATTAGCATACAAACCCATTTTTGTGTTCCTTGATGTAGCAAACCTGCGTACTCAGCCCCATGTTATTCTTATGGATAATAACTAAATGCTATGTCTCCCTTAATTATAAACAATGAGTATTAAATGGTATATGACTTCACCTAGTTGAGTTATATTCATATTAGCATAAAAACCCATTTTTGTGTTCCTTGATGCAGCAAACCTGCGTACTCAGCCCCATGTTATTCTTATGGATAATAACTAAATGCTATGTCTCCCTTAATTATAAACAATGAGTATTAAATGGTATATGATTTCACCTACTTGAGTTATATTCATATTAGCATAAAAACCCATTTTTGTGTTCCTTGATGCAGCAAACCTGCGTACTCAGCCCCATGTTATTCTTATGGATAATAACTAAATGTTATGTCTCCCTTAATTACAAACAATGAGTACTAAATGGTATATGACTTCACCTAGTTGAGGTATATTCATATTAGCATAAAAACCCATTTTTGTGTTCCTTGATGCAGCAAACCTGCGTACTCAGCCCCATGTTATTCTTATGGATAATAACTAAATGCTATGTCTCCCTTAATTATAAACAATGAGTATTAAATGGTATATGACTTCACCTAGTTGAGTTATATTCATATTAGCATAAAAACCCATTTTTTGTGTTCTTTGATGCAGAAAACCTGCGTACTCAGCCCCAATGTTATTCTTATGGAGATTAATTAAAATTGTATACATCGCTTATTTGTCAATATATTTAAGTGGCTTTATGTAGTATTAAGACATATCTACATATCATACCATGTAGTATACCATGTAGTCGTACCATGTATACCATGTAGTATATTATATCTACATTGGAAACTCGCTGAGTATGCAGGTTTGCTGCGACGGGGGTATTTATTTTATTAGCGAATTCCCTTATAGTGAAGATGTTATTACCGTAGTCGGCATGCTAAGAGCTAGGCCCTGGACAGTGATAACTTTTCATGGAATGGGCTTAAAAAGACGCACGATTTGGTGTTTTTATCATTGTTCTATGTCAATTGGTTACAGAGATATTGAAAGTGCTAAACGCAGTACATTGTCCAATGTTAATGTTATTCTTAAGGAGAATTAGAAAAACTGTATATCTCGCTTATTTATCAACTTATCCTGACAAAACTTGGTATATTGCTTCATATCGTTGTGGTCTATTGATGTTTGCACAAATATTTTTTTGCCGATAGTTCCCGTAGCAGCAAACCTGCGTACTCAGACCCATGTTATTCTTATGAAGAATAAGTAAGTAACGTGTTATATCCCTTAATTATGAACATAAATTAATAAAACTTGGGATGTGGCTTTACCTAGTTGAGTTATATTGATTTGTATGAAAACCCTATATTTTCCTTGTTTCAGTAAACCTGCATACTCACCCACCATGTTATTCTTATGGAGAATAATTAAAATGTCATAAATCGTTTATTTATGATTCTATATTAATGAAACTTGGTATGTGGCTTTATGTGGTATTAAGATACATATATATGCATTGGAAATTCGCTGTTAATGCAGGTTTGCTGCTACGGGGGTATTTTGGCATATTTCTAAGAATGCTGAAATTAACTGAATTAAGTACCTTCCTTTGACAAATGTTTTTGGTTAATTTGCTGCCTTGTCAATAAAGATTTATATTGCCAATGAATATTTTCCCACATTTTTACAATCCATTTTTGATTTAAACTAACATATTTAAGTTTTGGATCTTTTAGGTTTGTTATGCATTTCTAAAAAGTTAAAACAATGCATTTAACAAAAAATGTTGCGACATCAACGACAGGTCAGTGTGGTTGTTGAAACAATGCAGAGGCAGGGATGATTACCGCATCCAACAAAGCAGATCACAGCTTTTGAACAGCATTTTCCGTTTAAAATATGCGTCAAGATAATCACAAGCTCCTTGACCAAATCAAACAGTCAGCAAATCAAAACCATTCCAAATTAAACTGATTAACAAAAAATGTTGCAACATCAACGACAGGTCAGTGTGGTTGCATCTTGGTATCCAGAGCAGTTTATTCGGTCGACGAGTTCATAAAAACTGCTTGGGTCAGATATAACTCCAACAACTTTGGCAAGGTACTTGTTCATAGCATGAATGAGCGTGAATGGAAGACCTTTGAATGTTTGAATGTTGCAATCTATGTTCTAATCAATCTAAACCAATGTCTACTCTGACATAGTCTTAGTTATAATGTTTGCGATACGGTGACCAAACATTTTCCATGCAAATAACAATTTATTTATTTATAACTATGAATAACTTAGTACTTACATATGAGGGGGGTTGTTTTTTTGGGTATTGTCAAACTTACGATATAAAACCGGTTCTAACCAATAAAAGTAAAGATTTACCTTGAAAATACATTTATTTGATGGCAAAAGTAAAACAAACAGAAGATTTATTGTATAACATAAAATTAAATAAAACATATTTATTGTAAATACCCGGCATTCCTGTTTACTTCCCAAACATTCCTGGACTAGTTCTGAATGTTAACTGAACTTTTTTTTATTACGGTTAGGCCGATTTATATCCGAGGGCGAAAGACTCGCCCGCGGTGGTGTTGCCATCCCGAACACATGCAACGTTACTGCATGGAGGGACCAAAAACTTGTGGTTTTTCACCGGTCCTAGTATTGTCAACTTAAAAGATATCAACAAATAAATACCCTGCACTAGTTAAGGATGTCGATTCCAACCTTACTGCATAGAGATCTCTATTTTGTTAAAATTTGTCACAACGTAACTGGCGGGAGCCATTCATTTGTCACAGTGTTGTCTTGTAGCCAATATCTGATAAATTGCTAATCCTTAAAAAGTTATTTCATTCAAAAGCCTAAAGGCCAGAAAATAACATATTTATAGTTGGGCCCCAAGTTAAATGAAGGCACGGGCTGGCTTCTAGTTTATTTGTGTCCAGCCACTTGTTAACCGTGTAATATCGTAGAACAAACAATCAGACCCTGTAGTAATTGACCATGTGGCAACTAAACCACTTTTATCGACCGAAAACGACGGCCAAATTCTTTTGTTGATTTGTAATAGTATTTACAATGGAAAATAAATTAATTCTACAGTCCTACTTAAGATATATATTAATTACATAGTCATACTAAAATACAAATAATAATTCCACAATCCTACTCAAAATAGGAGTTTGGAACTTCTGTCTGGAGAGGTTTCCAAATCCTATTACACTATTCAAAAAAATTTATTAACATTTATTAATGCTGACGGTAAATACTGGCTAGAAAATTCTTTTAACTGAAGATTAAATGGCAAAACTTGATTCAACTCGACCTGATAAAAAAATCGTTACTAACTCGTACATCCCTACTTACAAAATAACCATTGAAATTAAAGCTAGTAAGAGTTGTATTTGGAGTTATGAACCCATTTCCTTCTTAGGCCTTTTATCTTAAGGCTGTGCGAAGCAAGTTATCAGCTAGTTTTCGTGTTGTATAAAAGTAGAGATGTGCGAGTACTCGAAATTTCGAGTTCGAGCAGAGTTCGGCACTGAAACTCGAGGTTTTACTGAAACTCAAAAGTTTCGAGAGTGTACTCCCGCCGTTTACCCGCTGACCGACCGCGGCCGCGCACCGTCTGTAAATTCAAATTGAGTGTGAACGCATTTGAGGTGTTAAAGAGTTGTGATGTAAATTTTATTGTTTTATTAATAAATATATAAGTTGTGGCTTATAAATTTGTGTTACTCTTTACACCAAAATGGAGGATTTACCAGGACCTTCAGATTGAGTTGTATGAACACAGACTGAATAATCCACTTTTAGGTTAACCTAACCTTGTAATTTTTTAAAGTAAAATATCAAAAACATATCTTTAATGAAATCTAATAGGTAAGCATAAGAAGTTTGTGCTTGTTTATTGTTCCATAATAATTGTTATTGAGTCAATCCATTAATTTTAGGCTCAACTGTCCTTTGGCATTGAGCTGTTTTTAAAGACAAGTGATTTGTTTTGGTCTTGTTTAAGTTTCATTAATGATTTTTTAAATAAGTACCTGGGGGGCCAAGCTATGCACGTAGGAGGCCAGCCAGTTTGTTTAGATGTCTTGGAGTAATATTTCACCACTTTCCCCTACTAATAATCAAATTTGTAAAACTCATTTGCCTCTTTTCTACATTTTTAAGGTCACTTCAGTTGTTATGTATAGCTCAATGTCCCTTTGATTTATTTTACTCCTCTATATATGTAATTTTCACTCAAATCTTTTAATTTCTGCTCTCAGGAAACCACATTTTTCCCTGGTTGATTATGAACAGCTCTGACAATTATTTTGTTTTGATTTGAAACTCCATAAGCCTAAAGTTAATTTTTTAACTTTTCATTTTAGTCTTTTTAAATTATTTGATTTTTTCTGGGGATGAGGCCTGTCTAGAACTTATTTTTATCCCAGAAATTAGTTATTTCGAACATCGTAATTAATGCTAAGATATGTTAGTAAATACATTTTGTGTGGTAAGTAATTAGGCTAATGTTTTACCATGTAATAGGCCTTTTAAATATTAAAATAAAGTTTATTTTAACTTATAGGCCTAAATTTAATTTTATTTTCTCCATTACTCGTAGAAAGATGTAGCTTAGGCCTAAACATAATATTATACAAAACATAGGATAAATAAAAAGGAGGAAATTAAATAAAAAACTGAGATTATTTTTTAATGAAACTGTTAATACCATATAGGCCATAACAACCTTAATACCAACAGATTAAAAGTATTTTATCTTCATGGCAAAATGTTATGCAATTTCTATGATATGATTTATTTTCAGATAAATGTACTTACCTTTTTCCAATGAAGCAGGAATCCTTTTATTTTACTTACTATTGTTATTTTCAGGTCATAGTGACTAGAAAAGTATATTTTAATAACAACATTTACAAATCGAACCCTATACACTGCTTTGATCCAATTCAAGTCGACCTGTGTTTTTTTTATTTGTATACTCGACTCGAACTCGAGATTCAAATCTTTTACCATTTACTCGACTCGACTTAAAAAACCTGTACTCGCACATCTCTATATAAAAGTAATAATTTATTACTTCTGTGCGTTACGAGATCTGTAGATCTCATTTGTTGTCATGGTTACCAAGCGATTCAGCAATCAACAAGCTTTACGGACATAAAGATCTTCTTTCTCCTGTCAATTTACATAGAGTTATCAACACCGTATCTGAGGGAAGAATATCATATTATGCAAGCACACCAAATATAGGTTATAGTACGAGACCTCGGGACCTCGTGAACATGATAAAAGCCAATTTATACATACCTTGACCATTGTCTGCATCTTGGATGCCTCGAATGCAGGGGCTTTGGAATGGTACCTGGAGGAAGGAGCAAAGTTCACCCAGCCGTCATTGTCACTCTGGTTGTTACCACCACCTGCACAATGTAAAATAGTTTTCACCAAATCTTAACTCCAAATTTTAGGAAAAATTTAGTTAATAAAGGAGTTATATTTTTTGAATATTCCGTTGAATATTTTACTGATGATAATCCAATAGAAAACTGAAAATTCTCGACATAATCATCATTGATAAAAAGCCTATCAAATTAGAAAGTATCACTGAACCAATGTATCCTTATAGTGATGGTCAAAACCAGAAATTTCAAATCTCGAAACCGAAACCAAAACTTAAAAAATCGTATCACGAAACTCGAAAGTCAAATTCCAAAATCCTCTTTACTTGCCTGGTTATGGTTATGAAAAATAAATCCAGTTACTCCAAATAAACCAGTTAACTTACTGCCATTCTCGAAGTATCCTAGAAAAATATTAGTTTCAGAACTACTAGTGAACCAATTATTTATAGCTTAATTATAAACTTTGGTTAGAGTTGTCCTTTCACAAATAAAAAATAAAAAATCCACAAAAGGTGAAGGTAGACGACCGATGACAGTAGGCTTTTGACATTCACATTATTAATCAACACTCGGGCGTGATTTCTGTTAAAAAAACAACAATGACACAAAACATCTCGGCATTTTTGAGTTTTGATTCTCGAAACTCGCCGATCGAATCTCAAAACCAAAACTTTTCCAAAGTTTTGGTGGTTTTGAGATTCGAGTTTTGGTTTTGACACATCACTATATCCTTAATACGAGCAATGGCTATGTCTATCTATCTGCATGAAAATTTATCTCGGAATCCAGCAGAACGATTTTGTTAAAACTTTGGAATGAACCAATAATTTATTACTTATATTGTTATTAACTTTATAGTTACCATTATTGTTGGGTTTTTTAATTGTTGAAATTAACTTAATAACATCCTTTGTATGTATGTACAGTTTATAACAGTCAAATTGTAGATTAATTTATGACTTTGTCAATGCACAAATTTGTGTTTAAAGGCAATAAAAAGTTCTTGATTATTGAACTTTTGGACCTAAAAATACGAGTGGTCATAAAAATACGGATTTAATGTCTGCGACAAAATAAAACAAATGGCTTTAAAATAATCATTGAAATAATTCATTGAAAAACCTCAACCCCAGGAAATTTATTTAAAAAAATCTCATTTGAAAATTATAAATTTTAACATTAGGCTTACGGAGTATCAAATCAAAACAAAAGAATCATAACAGCTATGAATAAACTACCAGTGAACTGTCAAAATAGCACTTACACAATGTAAATATTCAATACGTGATTTTTTGAAAACTGTATCTAGAACCATTGATTGTATATAGACATCTAATGATATGAAATGCATGAAATGAAGTTTGGTTTGAACAAGTGAATTTGACACAGTTTCCAATAGAAGTATTTGCATATGCATGCATCCTTCTAATTCCTCCTAATCCTCTAAGGATATTGAATAAATTGTATTAATAAGTGACAGTAAATTTATTTACAACTACTTTATTTATCATTACGTTTTACCCTCTAAAGATAATTCATGTTCCCCGCAGCGTAAAATGTTGAGTACTGCAATAAAGTACATAAGCTGGGGGATCATGGAGGCTTGTCATGAGACACAAAGCAAGGCGGCTGTGTCTACTACTAGGCGGCACTCCTGTTTTCTTTCTCACTATGAATATGCAGTGTACAATCATTTGTTTAAAGTTTTAAATAATAGGATATAGTTGTTGATATAATAGTTAGCTCCCCCCCCCCCAACTGTCGTATTAAGTTAGATATTTTTGTCTCATTTACTTTAAAAATTAGATAAATTCATTAACCCATTGGCTCACAACCCCGAGTATACTCGTGGCTGCCGAAAGTAGCCCGGATGTGCAACCCCGAGTATACTCGGGATAGCACTTTTTTAAATTTATTTTTATTAAAAAAATTTAATTTATTTAATTTTTTAATTTATTTTTTGTTTTAATTTTTTTTTCATTTTTTGTTTATGTGTATTTTTTATGCATATGCCCATACTTGGAGAAACTTAGTCAAATTTCGGAAAAATATGATTTTGGAAAATATGTTATATCTAGGTCAAATATAAATGTATCACTAACATTGTTTATTTTCATATAAAAAAATAAATAACCTACAAGAACATAGTTGTTAGGGTGAAACATTATTTTTTTTATTTTTTACATGTAATTCCTTTTAAAATTATTGTTTATTATAAACTATATACATAATATATATACTAGAGATGTGCGAGTACTCGAAATTTCGAGTTCGAGCCGAGTTCGGCTCTGAAACTCAAGGTTTTACTGAAACTCGAAGGTTTCGAGCGAGTTTACTCCCGCCGTTTACCCGCGCTACCGCGGGTCGTCCGCGGCCGCGCGTCGTCTGTAAATTCATTTGAGTATCAACGCATTTGAGGTGTTAAGAGTTGTGATGTGGATTTTAGTGTTTTATTAATAAATAAGTAAGTTGTGGCTTATAAATTTGTGTTAGCCTACTCTTTACACCAAAAAGAAAGATTTACCAGGACTTTCAGATTGAGTTGTATGAACACTGCCACTGCCTGTATAGTCATAGTCCACTTTTAGGTTAACCTAACTTTGTACAAAAAAGTAAAATATCAAAAATAAATCTGTAATGAAATCTAATAAGTAAGCATAAGAAGTTTGTGCTTGTTTTTTGTTCCATAGTAATTGAAATTGAGTCAATCCATTAATTTTAGGCTCAACTATTGTCCTTTGGCATTGAGCTGATTTTAAAGACAAGTGATTTCTTTAGGCTTTGTTTAAGTTTCATTAATGATTTTTTAAATCATTCTTAATATTTGAAAACTCTATTTAAGACATGGCTTCAATTTTATCAATTAATTTGCCGGGCACTTTCAATCATAGTATCTTCATGTTTTTATTAACTGATTGTTGTTATTAGAACTTAAGATATGTTAGTAAATATATTTTGTGTGGTAAGTAAGTAGGTTAATGCTTTACCATGTAATAGGCCTTTTAAATATTAAAATAAAGTTTATTTTAACTTATAGGCCTAAATGTAATTTTATTTCCTCCATTCGTAGAAAGATGTAGCTTAGGCCTAAACATATACAATAAAACATAGGATAAATATAAAATAGGAAATAAGATAAAAAAACTGACATTTTTTAATGAAACTGTTATTTAATACCATTTAGGTTATAAAAACCTTAATACCAAAAGATTAAAAGTATTTGACCTTCATGGCAAAATGTTAAGCAATAACTTTGGTATGATTTATTTTCAGATAAATGTACTTATCTTTTTTCAATGAAGCAGGAATCCATTTATTTGACTTACTATGGTTATTTTCAGGGCATAGTGACTAGAAAAGTATATTTTAATAACAACATTTATAAATGGAACCCTATACACTGTTTTGATCCAATTTAACTCGACCTATGTGTTTTTTTTATTTGTATACTCGACTCGAACTCGAGATTCGAATCTTTTGCCATTTGCTCGACTCGACTTAAAAAACCTGTACTCGCACATCTCTAATATATACATGATTAGGGATGAGTCGATTCTCGATACCACCTTGGACATTGGTATCGGTATCGAGATTCAGTCGTTCAATGTCGATACCGATACCATCAATACCCCCGCCGTTTACCCGCGCTACAAAGTGCGCAGGAGGAAATACTCCCGCCGTTTACCTGCGCTACAAAAGGCACGGGGAGTGTTTGGGTCAGCGGCAAAAATCTTACCTTGGAGATAAGGAATGAAGAGGGGTAGGGTCCGGTTGAAAGCAATAAATCAGTCGGCTGACTAAAATTATTTCTTTGAGTCATTATCTTACAAACAAGTTTTCCCCATTATGAATTTATAATATATAGTTTTTGTTTGTCTATATTACTATAGCATACTAGTGGAATTAATATTAAATTATGTAACAAATTGCATTAAAAATTTGTTTGATGATAAACTACAAATTTCTACCTAATAATTTTAAATGGTAACATAAATTTGTAACTGTTTTTAATAATAGTTTTAACAACTATAAGTACTGAAAAATCATAGGTATCGATGGTATCGGTATCGAGAATGGATACATTTCGGTATCGACTCATCCCTATATATATATATATATATATATATTAGTGATGTGTCAAAACCAAAACTCGAATCTCAAAACCACTAAAACTTTGGAAAAGGTTCGGTTTCGAGATTCGAGAATCAAAACTCAAAACTGCCGAGATTTTTTGTGTCATTGTTGTTTTTTTAACAGAAATCACGCCCGAGTGTTGATTAATAATGTGAAGATCAAAAGCCTACTGTCATCGGTCGTCTACCTTCACCTTTTGTGGATTATTGACTTTTTATTTGTGAAAGAACAACTCTAACCAAAGTTTATAATTAAGCTACAAATAATTGGTTCACAAGTAGTTCTGAAACTAATACTTATCTAGGATACTTCGAGAATGGCAGTAAGTTAACTGGTTCATTTGGTGTAACTGGATTTATTTTTCATAACCATACCCAGGCAAGTAAATAGGGTTTCGCGATTTGAGTTTCGAGATTCAATTTTGTAAGTTTCGGTTTCGAGATTCGAAATTTCTGGTTTTGACCACCACTAATATATATATATATATATATATAATATTTACCATACATATGTGCTGTCAAAAGTATTTTCTTCTTGTAGATAATTTATTTCTCTAAAGATTAGTGAAAAAATTATGTAATTTGAGCAATAATTGTTGCTATAGTGACAGTTTTAGTAAAAGTCTACATTTATATAATTTTTCTTAGGAAAATGAACGGTTTGTCAGGTGGCAAATTTCAGGTAAGCCAATGGGTTATTGCTTAAAACTCACCTATAACCTGTGCTTGTAGCTCCCAGACTTTGGGAACATCAATCGCTATGTCATCACTGGCTTCGTAAATCAAGCTAAGCCTGGAAACAGTAATAGTGGTAAAACCTCTAGAACAATTTTTTTCCAAAAAAATCTTGTTATATAATACAGTAAATGAATTTCACATTTATTAAAATTAAATCTTTCACTAGTCCTTGGAGAAAGATGTTTCTGTTAATACAGTAGGACCTCGCTTAACCGAGTTAATTGGGACCGAGGCCACCTCGGATACGTCAAATCTCGGATAACACGGAATGTAACCTAAAAATCGTAATTGGGGTTATAAATAGCTCAAGATATGTTTAAATCATGAAATAAAACAATGATTTGAGTTTTGTTCAGTTTATTAGTACAAGAACTATCGTAACATTGCATTTAGTTTCGAGTCTAAAGACACAACGACACATTTGCGCTTAGCACTCATTTCTCTAATTAACACGGACACGCTAAGTTAACAGCGATAAACAGAACTGAGTAAACAAATCACTGTCAACACGAAATGGCGGCTTCGGCAGACTAACGACGATGGTCCCGAATTGCACTGTCTGCTATGCACAAACTTTGCCGAACAACCCCGACAACTGCCGACGTTTACTGTAGTTGAATGCAAACACAATACAGTTCAGCGCGGGTATTGCGGTTGCGGTAAGTGAAGGCGCGCGCTGTCAATTGCTCGTTTATTTGAGCGTGTTACTTTCTCTTTGAAATTTATAATACTGTACACATATTAGGACCGCCTCGGTTAACCTGGAATCTCGGATAAGCGAGGCTCGGTTTACCGAGCCTCTACTGTAATACAAAAATTAGCCCTACTCAAAATTCACGTACTCATCCGTTCATACTCCACAATAATAATCTCGAGTTTTAATTATTTAACAATTAAAGAAAGTTGTGTGAATTATGTGTATCTGCTTGCCGTTTAGCAGAGCCTGGGAAACAAGTTCCTTCAGACCAACTTAACAAACAGACCTTGACAGATATTGCTAGTACATAGTAGCCTATATTTATTTCATAAGACCTAAGCCCGTAGATCAGTCAAGTCCGTGCTGCAGTGAAGAAATGTTGCAATTCTCATAATATATGTTTATTTTCATAACTTATCAATCCACTACTTTCATCAATTATAATAATCATTGAATTGCAAAATGTAAATAGTAATTTTAAAAGTATATAATTGGATATGAAGAGTATTCTCATAAAGAGGCCCTCACACCCTTGAAGAACATTTGATAAGATACAAGGATTTTGGTGTATGAATACTCCAAAATACAAGTATTTAGAAACTATTTTAATACCTGTGTCTACTCGTTTTAAAAAATACTCAAAATTTCAAGCGAGTATTTTTTCCGATCTCTGGAGGAGCTATTAACACATTAAATGGGCAGGACTTTAACTCCTGCCCTGCGGCACTCACGCCATTGGCGGATGACGGGAATTCACATCCCCCTCTCCTGCCGCCAACAATGCTTCAGTGTGAGCTAAGCTCTTGATGAGGACAGACTATACGCTGTTCGCAGTTTATAAATACCGTAACCATGTGACATTTGTGGTGAAGGTTGGCACTGAAATTTCCCTCAATTCCCGCAACTACGGGACTGCGAAAACTGCTTTCTTAGCTAACAAAATCCCTCGAAATGGCAATACTGACCTAGCATGTGCTGCTATCTGTTGGCGCTTTTTAGGACTACGTTCAGCTATATTGTAACGTAGTACAGCGCCTTCGAGCGCCACAGCCATTGGTTAGCCAAGATTTATAAAAGTGACCCCGACCAGCGAATAGCGGGCTGCATTTTGCAAATGACCCGCCTTGGGGCAGTCGCATCAAACGTGTTAAAAATTGCCCAATCGCGTAGTAACGTCATTGACTACACACCTGTAGTAGAAAGTAAACGCAATGCTAAAATCGGTTAACCAAGAAACAGCACAATCTATTGAGTGTGGTCGGCAACAGGGGCTATCGAATGTGCTTCCTCCTAGTAGACATTACGCAAACTACTTGGAATTGCATAGGCAGACGAACAGATAGAGCACGCTTGATTGACGCTCGTGAAAGACAGTTATGACGCTAACACAAATTTTATTACAAGTTTTCAACAGTTATTACATTATTATTTTTATCCCACACAACCTGTTATTACAGCCTTGCAGCCTTTGTTAAATCGTATATTAAAACTTCGAGTTGCAAGGAAAGCAAGACAGTTGTTTTATTAGTAAAATGAGATTTTAAAAACCCGCTACGGCCGAGCTGAGCGCGCCAATCGGCATGAGCCAGAGTTACATCCGCCATTGCGTGCGATGGTGGCAATTTCTATCCATTGCTGTCAGAACTACGTGGAGAATCCCGCCTTGTTTGTTATCAAAGGGCCCATAAGGTTTTCTGTCTAGTACAGGTGTATAGTCAATGGGAACGTCCACAAAAGACGACTGCACCACGTACAACCAAGACGAAGATGGCGATGTAAAATAATATAATATCAGTCAAAAATTGCAACTGAGTTATTAAAGATCAGCTGAAAATAACAACGGGAAACAGGATATCAGCAAAAAATAGCGACTGTGCCACCTGATATTGGTTAAATTTGAAGACAAGACACATATATCGGCCATAACAAAAATTTAATCAAGTAAAATTGATTATTAGTGATGATCGGACCAAATGAAACATTATCATGTTTTATCAGCCAAAAATGACCGCTAAACCATGTTCTGTTTGTCAATACATAAAATAAAGTTTGATTGTACTGACCAAAAATGCGTAATGCTACTCATGTATTGGTAAGAAACCATAATTAGGCTATCCAATTTATATCTGGAGTGGTAACAAAATCCCTTTAACCTACAAAAATAAAATGCATATGGCAAATATTCACTCGAAACTACTCTCAAACTTGAGAATAATTGCCAATACTCAACTCAATCCATAACTTTAAAACTTAATCCATAACTTTTCTGGATTTTTTTTGTAAATACTGTGCACTAATAAAAAAAATATTAATTAAAAGACAAAAGATAATGGGAAAGATAGATAATGTTGTAACAAAATGAAAACAAAGTAATATTTTGAAGAATACAAATGTTTTGTTTAATGTGAAAAGACTAAATTTCCAAACAGTACAATAGCAGACTATGTCAAGGTTTTGTTATGATTTTTGCGCTTGAGCTAGTAGTAGTGGGGAGGCAGAGTAGTCTCAGTTGGCAGTGTGTACAGTATCGTCATGCGTACAGTCCGCTTGCCCGCTCAATCACATCACAAAACTACACACAGTGGACCAGTGTGCTGTCTGCAATGCACTGTGCATATTGTTGATTCTACGTTTGAAAGAGTAAACGGTCTATTGAAACGTGTTTTTGTGTATCATTCGTTTATTTGACAACACTTCGTTCTCTATTATTTAAATTATTTCGGCTAATCCGAACAATTAGCTAATCCAAACAGGGTTCGGTCCCAATTAGTTCGGATTAGCCGGACTCGTATATATGAAAAATGTAATAGAATAGAAAAGTGTGTATGATGGGTAGGGTGGGTATAGCAATTCTCATAAAGAAACTTATTTTCATTAATTATCAATTCACTACTTTCATCAATAATAATAATCATTGAATTGCTCAGAAGTGATTTTGAGTATTTCTTAACATGTTTAATGGTCACCTAATCAAAGAGATAAGACGATATGGCTTGAACTTACTGATCCACAAAGACTTCAGGTGAGAAGACACTATAATCCATAAGGGTGGTGAAGAGTTCTCCAATCCTCTTCTGAACTCCGGCCTTCTTCTCTAGTGAAAGCTCCAGTCCTCTGCTGATGAAGCTGCCAATCTTGTCTTGGTCGAAAATTGTCTCAACATCTTGTTTAACGTCCTGAAGATTAGAATAAAAAATAATCAAAAATTGTTCATTCAAAAATGGATTTTAAAGTTTTACCCAAAAAATCTCAATACACCCATATTTTCCACTATTGAAAATTATATACAATTCGCTGAGAATTAGTTGTGATTTGTATGAAAGTTTTAGGTTAAAGATTTACCTTAAAAATAAAATCAATACAGTAGAGTCCCGATTATCCAACCTAAACCGGCCGCGGCAATGTCTGATAAGCGGGAAGGTCAGATAACACGGAAAATAATCAAAAACAATGCTAAAAATTTAATTTTTTGTTGTTTATTTCTAGGCGAGCGTAAATCGATCGTTTGACTGTGCACCGTTATGGTCGGATAACACGGAAAATAATAAAACAATGTTAAAAATTTTTTTCTAGGCGGTCGGAAATCCATAGTTTTTTTGCCCACGGGGACGGTCGGATAACACGGAAGGTCGGATGACCGATCGTCAGATAATCGAGACTCTACTGTAGTATGATATAAAATGGTGACAAATAAATATACAAAAAAACTGGTTACTAAGCAATTCTCATAACAGTTTAGTTTTCATTAACTTATCAATCCACTACTTTCATCAAAAAAATAATCATTGAACTGCTATTTCAAAAAATGAGCTGACATTTTAAAAAAATTCTGAAAAACCACATTTTGTTGCCCTTAACTATTTAGACCAAAGGGTTCAGTAGTTGTGCAACTTAATGCTGCTGATAGTCAAGATGGCATCATGCAACACATGCAATCAAAACTAAGTTATGAAATGTAATTTCTTTATTGATTCTCCTTATTACCACATCACTGTTTTATTGGCTCTTACAGCCTTATACTTCATCGCAATACAAAAATCATATACAAACCTCAACAGCTGATAGACCAGCAAGATATTCGTCGAAGATGGTCTGCGTCTGCCTCTCCAACTTCTCCTCGGCGGCACGGCGCGCTGCCTCGTCCATTTTGTCGTCACGTTTATCGCGTCGCTCCATCTCTTTGTTGTCTGGTTGACGTGGTATTGAGCTCTCCCGTGAAGGTGGCTGTGACGACAGCGGTACAGGCCTCTCACGCTGCAAGCTGCTGCCACGTGAGTTGCGACCATCACCTTTAATCACACATTTCAACATACGTCAAAAACTGAGATACAGTGGAACCTCGATGACTCGAACCTCAACAAGTCGAATTCCTTGACAACTCAAATTTTTGTCATTCCCCTTGAACTTGCCTACCTAATGCTATGTTATTTTATCTCCTGTTTCCTGTTAATGCTAAGTATTAACAGGAAACACCTCGATAACTCAAATTTTTGCAATATTCTTAGCCTGTTGCCACACCTCTATAAGTCAAAGTTTTAGCTGTAGAACCTCTATAACTCGAATATGTACAATTTTCGTACCTCTACAAGTCGAAGTATTGACTAGAAAACCTCTATAAGTCGAAGTTGTTTTCACCAAACCTCCAGTGACTTTGCAGCTGGAAATTTCAACCCTCCCTCCCCACTAAAATTTCTTTCCCGGGTGCTTCTGGTGTCGGTTGTGGGTTTCACCTATGTGAGGATTTCATATCATAAATAAGGAACAGTCTCATATTGTTGTAAATTATATATATTTTGCAAATAAAATGGTTTTGATTTGATTAGATTTGTGTTCTTAGTCGTTAGTTAGTGTGAGTTCAGAGAGGTTCTGGATGTAATACGTGAAACGTATAGTTTTTAGGTTGCATTTTACAAAGTGTTTGCAGTTTGGTAAAACGTGTTGGCAAAACTCTACCCCATGAGGAAAAGTTCAAGACTATTTGAGGCTATTGGCATAGGGAATAAAAACAGTGACATCGGGAAGCAGTTTGGAACACCAGTGAACACTGTCGACAATTTTAAAACAAAAAGTGTCGTACTGCTTCACCCTAATTCCAACAATGCTCTGCAATTTTAATTGTTATCATGTTTTGTTTCCTTTTAGTTTTGAAAAATTATTTTAACAGCCTACAGTACATTAATGTTCAGCTAAATGAAATTGATGCGTAGTTGGTCAGAACTGACTTCCGTAAGCGGGAGGGATTGGTTTGGGGCAGATGATAAGAAGTGAGCAAAAGTCTAAAAAATAGAGTGGTTGAACGGGAAAAACATCGCCAAGATATAAAACTGTTAGTCATTATTTGTTTACTTTCCTCCTCTACAATATTTTCACTGAAGGAAGTATTTTGTCCTCTACTACGTTAACCAAAGAAGCTTTATAATATTTCCGGGCTTATTTTTGACATTTAAAATCAAATCTATTCAAATCTATTTTAATTTTAATAATAATTATTGTACGGTATGATTATTTTTTATACATAGCTCGAACTTATGTAAGGATTCTACCCATCCATGATCCATCTATTGTGTTACCCTCAATAAGTTGAAGTCTGTGGAAAATCAGTTTCTTAGTAAATCGGTTTCTTACTAAAAAGGGTTGCTACCCATCCCTCGAACCCCTCCCCCCTTTTCCTTTGGTTGTATTCAAGGAGAGGGGGAAAGGGATGGTTGATAACTTGGACCCAATTTTCATCTCACTTAAAAAATATCACATCGAAATATAACCACGTACACAAGTCTTAAGAGAATGCACAGGATACAGAGTAATTATCAATAACACAAAGGTTGAATTTTATTCAACAAATTTTCCTTTTTATCTTTTAAGGATAACAATTCAAACAAATCGGAAAAATATTAAGAAACTGAAAAAAATATATTAATTGTTCTTAACAGGTTAGTTACTTTTAACCCATTGGCCTACTTCGACGAGTCGTTCTCGTCCGGCCGCTCGGACGCTACAGAATACTTCGACGAGGTACTCTGGTCACGCGACAGTGCTAGCAGTTTCGGCTTTTCCCGATAGATAGCTGCACCTACTGTGTCACTTTTATGTTTCTACGATAAACTGCATTATTTATACTACAATTTTGTTCTATCGGTTTGCAACCCTGGTATTCAGAAAATAATGTATAATGTAAACAAACTAGTGCTTTGGAGGTTTTGTTTACATCGCGATGTCGCGTAGTTGTGGCTTGCAGTCAAATGAAATTGACAGATTTATTGATAATTGTGACTTATCTTCCAATGAAGATGAGAGTGAAGATGAATTTGTGGACCGAGTGACACTTGAACAGTTTCGGGATGACCAAGAATCCGATCCTGAATGTGAAATTCAAGACTCGAACGGCGTTACCTAGGCCTACCACAGAGCTGCTTGACGGTCACAGTAATGAATTTAATGAAGTTATTTCTCCTAATATACTAGCCTATACTAATATACTATGGATGAAACTACACAAAGAGTAAGGGGAAATTGATTTATCTGTTTATGATGAATTTGTTTTCGAAACAGAGCCCAATGGGCATCTAACTTCAAACGAAAACGCTGCTACGCCTAGGCCTGGTTCTACTGATCTAGAAGACCGGTGTATGCAAGTAGATTTCTCCACTCAAGTGTATAATTACAATGAATTTCTTCAAGGAACTATCGATCAGGAAGTACCTAATGATAGGCCTAACACTGATGTAACTGTAGAACAAGTAGCTAGGTTAGATTTACCTACTGATAATGTAAGGGAGATAATAGAGCAGGTAGTGAGAGGAGACATAGGACTTTCCCTTGAGAGTCCATTTGTTTGGAAAGACGAACCTAATGAGCCAAAAAATATTATATTTTCTGGCCAGAATGTAAGCATAAACATTCCCAACATAAATGATCTCAATGATGAGCTAGATTTTTTCTATGAATTTGTGGGGCAAGATTTTTTTGAGAAGGTTACTAGGGAAACAAACTTGTATGCACAAAAATGCTTTCTTGATCCTGAGAGAAAAGTTCTGAAATCAGATGATAAGTCGTTAGAAGTGACAATAGATGAAATGAAATCTTTCATATTGTTATCACTTATTACAATATAAAACCAAAGACCATAATAATCCTATGCTATGTGTACTTTGGCTGGGGGTGTGACAAGCCAACACTTCAAAGCTACTGGACCAAGAAAAACATTTTGGAAACTAACATTTTTTCAGAAGTTATGCCTCTGAAGAGATTCACCTCAATTTATGAGATTCCTTCATTTTACAAATAATGAAGAACAGGACCAAAATGACAAACTTAGTAAAATAAGGCCTGTAATTGATTATTATGAAGATAAGTTTATGAGAAATATACCCCTGATAGAACAATTTCATTATATGAAAGCCTGATGAAGTTTCGGGGGAGGCTCTCGTATATCCAGTTTATAAGAACCAAGCGTGCACGTTTTGGAATTAAAATTTTCAAACTGTGCGAGTCAAAAACTGGAAATTGTTCATCTTTTGAAATCTATACAGGCAAAAAACCAATGCCTAAAGGTGTACTAGCTAGTGAGGAAGTAGTTATGAGACTTGCGAATAATGTTTTGGATAAAGGCTATATTATCTATTTAGATAACTGGTACTCCTCACCTATGTTGTTCTCTAAACTTCTGTTGTGTGACACTTATGCTGTTGGTACAGTAAAAATGAACAGAAAGCATATGCCAAACATGAATGGAGTGGACTTGGAAAGAGGTGAGGCAGTGCAAAGAAGTAGTGAAGGGGTACTGTTTATTCGATGGGTCGACAAAAAGAATGTGAACACCCTCAGTACTGTGCACAGTGAATTAGAATTCCAACCAACAGGGCGACGCGTTAGGGCTTCTCAAAACCAACCTGCACATGAGATATGCAAACCTAGACTGATTGTAGAATATAACAGTGGGATGCAGGGTGTAGATAGGCAGGATCAGGTCTTAGCTTATAACCCGCTAATGCGCCGGTATGCTAAGGAATACCATAAGGTATTTTGTTATCTTGTTGACATGGCCTTGTTCAATGTGTATGTCATTTATTGCCAGCAAAACACCCCATACCATTTTTCTGACTTTAAAATTTCTTTGGCTGAAAAACTGCTGGGGACAGTTTCATTAGCTCACATACCTATTGGACGACCTTTGATTTCAAATCAAATGAGGCTACAGGTACGGCACTTGCCTGAATAAATCCCTCCAACTGCAAACAAGGAATTCCCTACCAAGAGATGTTAAGTGTGTAGTGGCAGAGGGTTGAGGAAAGAAGTCAGGGTTCAGTGCAAGATGTGTAAGGTCCCTCTCCACATGGACGTGTGTTTTGAGGTCTACCACACAGTTCTGAACTACTAGAAGATTCACTGAATATGTGAAGTGTAAATATGTATATAATAATAGAAAATTAAGTATAAGTGTAAATATGTATATAATAATAGAAAATTAAGTATAAGTGTAAATATGTATATAATAATAGAAAATTAAGTATAACTATGTGTATAATAATATACAAGTGCAGTGCTGAGATTTTAAGATTGAAATTGAACAAAGGACCAAGTAGTAAGTTTATATGGCTCTTTGAAGGTGGTGGGTACTATAAGTGCATGTAGCTAGATAAGAGTCCGCGCTATTGATAATTTTAGCTGTAACTCAATAAATGTATTATATTTTGATATAATATATTAAAAAACAATTAGTGTAATTATTTTAGTGTATAAGTAAAAATAAAAATAAATAAAAATGTGTGTATATATATATTTATATATATATATTTATATATATATATATATTTGTATATGGCGGAACCACTAAAAAAACTTAAGAAAAGATTCTTCGTCAACAAAAAAAGCACTCCGAATTATTTTTAACATTAAAAATCGACAATCAGTAAAGCCATATTTTTCTAAATTAGGTGTTATGACTAATCCTCATCACACTAAAGATAGTGGTCTTTAATACCCCCGTCGCAGCAAACCTGCGTACTCAGCGAATTTTCAATGCATAATATGTCTTAATACCACATAAAGCCACATACCAAGTTTCATACAAATATATTCAAATATAAGCAAATTTAATTATTCTCTGTAAGAATAACACTGGTAATGAGTACGTAGGTTTGCTGAAACAAGGAACACAAACGATTGGTTATTATCCAACTATAAATAGAATTTAACTAGGCGAAGTCACATACCAAGTTTCATCAATATTCAATCATGAATAAGCGCTATATAACATTTTAGGTATTCTCCATAAGAATATCATGGGGGCTGAGTAAGCAGGTTTGCTGCAACACGGAACCAAAAAAATGGGTTTTTATGCAATTATCAATATAACTTAACCAAGTGAAGCTACATACCAAGTTTTATTAATTTATGTTCATAATTAAGGGAGTCATTGCATTTTACTTATTCTCCATAAGAATAACATGGGGGCTGAGTACGCAGGTTTGCTGCTACGGGAATAATCAACAAAAAATCAATTTGTTGTGCAAAAATCAATATACCAGAACTACGTGAAGCCACATACCAAGTTCCATCAACATACATTCATAAATAATCGAGATATCAAATTTTATTTATTCTCCATAAGGATAACATTGGACAACGTACTGTATTTAGCACTTTGAATATCTCTGCAACGGTTGGACGTAGAATCACAATTTAAACACCAAAATGATTGTTTTGTTGAACTGAACGGATTGGTAAAAGCAAATGTGAAGTTTACATTAAAGTAAACTGAGGAAAAGCAAAAAACCTTTTTCCCATAAGATTAACATGGGAGATTTTATGAGTAGGTTTTTTGGATTTTCTCCACCACTTAACCTAGGTTAATAATTAAAAATACCATATTATTTGTTTTTTAAGCTCTATAACATGGTCAAAACCAAAATTATGTTTTTACAATTTTTTAGGGTGAAAAATGCAAAAAACGGATTTTTGGAAAATTTGAAACCCCCATAAACCCCCCCCTTTCCCATGGTCAGATTTTTATGGTTTTCGAACTTAAAGTCATGAATGTCATTTTACACATTTGAGCCAAATTTCATCGAAATCGGACGTTTTTTACTCAAGTTATCGCATTCACGGGGACACACGTATATCTAATATATATACAGCCCGATGTGTAACTCAGATATACGAATTCTAGACCACTTCTAGACTAGCTAGAAACCTGAAATCTGGCACGCAAATAGCTTTTACCTTGCAACCCCCAGGAAAATTGCCAAATTTGAAAATTTTTCATTTTAACCCCCCCCTAAAAAAATATTTAAATTCCCCCAAAAAAGGCTTATTTTAAAATTCCAGTTTTTGAGCTCTAGCGGTTAAACGGATTGTCCTATCGAAAAACGGACACCACCACGTGCCACAGATTTTGCAAGATCTACAACTTTGGTTCCAAGACTTTTTGTCGTATCTCGTCTCCTTCACCCTTAGATAGCTCTGGATTTTTTCAAATTTTGAGATTTTGTGGCGGTTTTTTATTTCCTATCACGTTAATATACTTGATGGAGGCCTAATATTGGGCACGCAGTATGTCTACATCACACTTAGTCAGCAGAAATATGACCAGTTTTTATTAATTAAACCTGTCGAAAAATGAAAAACTCTAAATATCTTTAGATATGACCATTTTCTTAGTATAAGTAGTGGTGTATTGGGGGTTCTGTGCCAATTTATATTATTGGACATACACGTGACACCAATAATACTTGAGCTAGAAACGTAAGATTTGGCATGCATGTGCCTTGCACCTTTTCTTCCCAAATCCTACTATTTTTAGTTTGAACTATCTCAACAAAATAAATATTTGTGAATACAAAAATCAAAATGTAGTATTTTTTTATTTGAGCTCTAGCGGCCGAACGGGTTGTCCTATCGAAAAACGAAGACCACCACGTGCCTGGGATTTTAGACAAACTACAACTAGTCCTATGATATTTTGCCGTATCTCACCCCCTTCACCCTTAGATAGCGCTAGATTTTTTAAAATTTAAACTTTTTCCATAGATTTGTTCGTGGATTTTAATGGTTTGTCGCTCTAATATAGAACTTACAGGCCTAATACTTATCACACAGTATTCCTACCTTACAATTAGTACCAAGCAATACTCCCACGCCCAGATGAAGTATTTTAAACACCCCAAAAAATCAAGTTTTTGAGCTCTTGTAGACTTTTCGTGTTTTTCGGATACATTTTTAACGTTGCGCTCTGTCGAGGGTAAAATCTCTTATAAATCACGTCATATTTGTTGCAGAAGGCTTTTAGTTACCCAAAGTCATAGTACTCCAGGTTGTTAATGGTGGTCGTATCCCTTATAAGGTTCAAAAAACGCCTTATAAAGGCTACATTATACATCAGTTAAGGGTATTTTTTTTCAAGCACTTAGTTATACATGGAGGCTTAAAATTTAACATACTACGTCTCCATGCCAAGTAGTATTCATCAACAGGCTTATGACCGGATTTTGTAGGTTAAACCCTTAAAAATAATGAAAACCTTGGAATAGTTATAGAATTTAGGTCTTAAATAGAATCAGGACCAATTTACATTAAACTAGTCCTAATATTTGGCACGGAGTATCTCTACATTACAGGAAGTATGTGGCAGAAGTCGCATCACCAATATGAATTGTTTGAACCCTAAACAATTTTGAAAATGCTCTAGTTTTTTAGATTTCCCGGTGTTTTCATTGATATTTGGGCATGTTAGACTTACATAGTGGGTAAAAACCAGCACAAATTTGTTTTGATTAGTTGGAGATGTCCTATAGACACCACATGTATTATTATTATGGTATGTTATGACGGTGTATCCATACAACAACATTTAAAAATCGTTATTTACAGGTAATACTAAAAAATGTTTCAAAGTTATTCAATTATTTGAATAACTTAAACTATACCCGGAATCTGATTATACCACTAATATTATTATTTACCTGGTTTGGGATTTATTTCCACGTAGTATTATATTAATAGTAGTAGTATTTCGGTTACATATCCTAAAGTTAGGAACTCCAGATTTGGCATTCACGTGCTTTGCACTTTCTAACCAAAGAGAAAATTCCTAAGCCTTACTTTTTCCAGTTTTACTACCTCAATAACTTAATAATGGCGGATAGAAACAATCAAAATCTAGTGTTGTTTAAACAGTATCAACGGCCATACAGATGCTCTCATATTTAAATTTCTGAAGATTGGTCTGTTTTCTTAGTATGAGTAGTAGTCTTATGGGGGTTCTTGGCCACTTGATTTGACGCCACTTCAAATGAGGCCAAACAGCGAGCTGGGGGCGAAGCCTCCCACAGGGGTCTGGGGGCGGAGCCCCCAGCGAGCGAAGCGAGTACATATATATAAATTTGAACGAATAGTGTTTTTGGCATCTGGGGACCTCAAAACAAAAAGTTATCATGGTCTCGGGCTTAAGTCTTACCATGAGACCTACGGTAATAGCTTCTTCCCTACAGGGGAAATTCGCTAAAACTAGGATGACAAAATCACATACATGCAATTTGCAAATATTAGCTGATAGCAAATGCGTCTAGACTTACTTTCAAAAGCACCCTGAATCATTCTTTGACGCTCTTTGTCTTTTTCTATGGAAGGAGTGGGTGTCAATCTCCTGTTGCTGAAACAAGAAATATTAGTGAAAATAGTGTTGCTGAAAACACTATAGTCAGAGTTATAATAAGCGTGATCACTAGAAATTGTAGTATACTTAACAACCTTCTTAATATATAAGGTGTATGTTGAATCAATGTTGTGTGTTTTGATGTTAAAGCACCCACAAATACATGTGTGTCAAACAAATGTAAGATTGTAATTTATCATTACTTGTATCATAATAATCTTGAAGATTAACATTTGAATACGGTATTAACATTTTTGTAGAACTTATGTTTTGAACACATGTTAACTAGGCTTACCCCATTACAATTTAAATTGTTTTGCAATTACATTAATTAAAAAAAAAATCAAAACATATCTTTCACTACTTTATTGTTTTATACTTGGTTTAAAATCTTATTTACTTGACTGTAAACAGTAGGTGGAAAAGAGGGTAATCTCACATGTTGCTTGAGTCTACTTTGGCTCTCATGATAATTTATTTATTTGTCCAGTCTTCAAACAAATATGCTTCCATTACAGAATTTATAAATGGCATTTTTTAACATCTGCTTGGAAATGGGAAAATGCATGGTCTTAAATTTGGGCAAATGGTTTGCTGCCATGGGGACCACAAAGAGTTTGCAATATTCGGCTCGGCTCGAGATTTGCAAAAAAGTTTGAAGTTCGAGCCGAATATTTAAAATGCCGACCAGTGAAAATAGCCTTCTACAAAAGTCAATTTAAAAACAACTTTCCAGAATCAATGTTAGAATTCTCGTAGTTTGCGTCGGTAGACCTCCATTCCATTTACACAGGGTGTTTCAGAATTTGTGTCGGATACTTTAGGGTATTGTTCCTGGATGCTTAGTAAGCTCATAAATAATAAGCATTTTTTTAAAATTTTAACTTCAAAATTCAAAATGGCGTAACAAATCCATAACAAATATAATTCTGCAGTGCCAATGCTTTCGGTCATTTGTAAAAAAACCAAACATTAAAGTACTGTAATATTTTAAACTGCCGACCTGATCAGTGATCAACCAACGCAATGGAGCTACTTTCTCTACGCTCAATCACATTAACTGGACCTACTACACTATTCAGTTTGCAGTGCAGTGTTGCCGTTTGTAGTATTGCAGAACTTGTTTGTAGTATACTGCAATCCCAATACACAAGTGGGAATAACTTTGTTATTTATCAACCAATTGGAGTGCAAGTTATCTGTAATTATGTAGAATAAAATTTAAAAAAGAAAGTTGTTCTTGTTAATTTTTTGTAAAATAAACTATTTTTAAGATATTTGAGTTTGAACATTTAAAGTTGCCGCCATTTTGAATTTTGAAGTTAAAATTTTGAAAAAATCCACTTATGTACATTGATAATTAGAACCCATATACAAAGTTTCAAAGCTTTATCTTAAGATAAAGCTTCTTGATAAAGCTTTGAAACTTTGTATATGGGTTCTAATTATCAATGTACATAAGTGGATTTTTTCAAAATTTTAACTTCAAAATTAAAAATGGCGGCAACTTTAAATGTTCAAACTCAAATATCTTAAAAATAGTTTATTTTACAAACATACATGAAACATTGTTACATTGTTTAAACATACTTGAAATTAAAAATTATTTTCTTTAAAACACATACAGACAGACAGACAGCCACTTATGCATATTTAAAAAATGCTTATTATTTATGAGCTTACCATAAATATGCCCAAAGTGCATATACACACTTCCTTATTCAGGAACAATACCCTAAAGTATCCGACACAAATTCTGAAACACCCTGTATATGAATTTGAACAATGGTGTTTTTGGCATCTGGGGGCCTCAAAACGAAAAGTATCGGGTCTTACCATGCAAACTACGGTAATAGCTTCTTCCCTACAGGGGAAATTCGCTAAAATTTATATATTTATGAGGTCTTGGTTACTGTCAAAATGAATGTACAATTATACAACCAAAGAAATGGCAACAATAGTACTTTAGTGTACTAGAACTAACAGTAAATTGGAAAAATGATTATGTTACAATTAATTTCAAACATTAGGTAGCTATTAACATTTTTAAGAAATTGCCTCACCAAGTTTAAAATTTAACTAATCAAGTATTAAATCTTAATCTGGAAGGCTATGGAAGATATTTTTATTACATTAATGGATTTGTTAACTATGAAATAAAATACTGTGATTTTTAATTACGTTATTATTGTTATTATGTTGTGATTGTTTATTAAGTTCAAAAGATTATTTTATTGTAGAGCCTAGTCAATTGTTTTTAACCCCTTAACTGCCAATTTATTTCACCTTACTCTGCCACTTTTTTTGCTATTTTAATTGATTTTTAATAGCTTCTTGAAACTTAATATTTAATCAAATTATAGCATATTATTTCATCAACATTTCACATTTATAATAAGTCTATATAAAACACTGTGTATTGGAACGGTGTGCCGATCGACATCATCTTCCGAGTAATCATTCTCTATATTCAATTCTGAGCTGGGAAGGCGTAAACGTAAATACCCCCGTAGCAGCAAACCTGCATACTCAGCGAATTTCCAATGAATATATACGTATCTTAATACCACATAAAGCCACATACCAATTTTCATCAATATACATTCATAAATAAACGATTTATGACATTTTAATTATTCTCTATAAGAATAACATGGCGGCTGAGTATGCAGGTTTGCTGAAGGAAGGAAAACAAAAAATGGGGTTTTATACAAATATCAATACAACTCATTTAGGTAAAGCCACATACCAAATTTCATTAATTTATTTTCATAATTAAGGGAGATAACACGTTATTTATTCTCCATAAGAATAACATGGGGCTGAGTACGCAGGTTTGCTGCTACGGGAGCCTTTGGCAAAAAATGGTTTTTTTGAGCAAATATCAGTGGTCCACAACCAGATGAAGCCGTATACCAAGTTTCGTCAGTATACGTTCATAAATAAGCGAGATGTAAAATTTTTCTTTTCCTCCATAAGAATAACATTAGACAACGTACTGTGTTTAGCACTTTCAATATCTCGGTAACCAATTGACGTAGAGAAATGATCAAAATACCAAATTGTGTGTTTTTTTAAGCTGAATCCAATGGTAAAAACTAAAATTTGACTATTTCAAAAATTATATGTAAAAAATTCAAAAAACCCATTTTTGGGGTACAAACCCCCCCAAAATACCCCTTCGGATAAAGCGATCTGGCTGGTTTTCGAACTTAAAGTCATAAATGTTGCTTTACACGTTTATACCAAATTTCATCAAAATCGGATAATTTTTACGAGAGTTATCGTGCTCACGGACACATATATATATATATATATATATATATAGATATATATATATACAGTTTCGAACGAATGGTGTTTTTGGGGTCTGGGGACCTCAAAACGAAAAGTTATCATGGTCCCGGGCCTAGGTCTTACCATGCCGACTACGGTAATAGCTTCTTCCCTATAGGGGAAATTCGCTAAAACCTTATCATCTCTTCCTTATCTTCATTACTACCTGTTATTGTACCATTTACAAGCTATAATTAGAGTAAAATACCCCCGTAGCAGCAAACCTGCGTACTCAGCGAATTTCCAATGCATATATATGTATATTAATACCACATAAAGCTACATACCAAGTTTCATCAATATACATTCATAAATAAACGATTTATGACATTTTAATTATTCTCCATAAGAATAACATGGCAGCTGAGTAAGCAGGTTTGCTGAAGCAAGGAACACAAAAAATGGGGTTTTATACAAATATCAATACAACTCATCTAGGTAAAGCCACATACCAAATTTCATTAATTTATTTTCATAATTAAGGCAGATAACACGTTACTTATTCTCCATAAGAATAACATGGGGCTGAGTACCCAGGTTTGCTGCTACGGGAGCGTTGGGTAAAAAATTGTCTTTTTGAGCAAATATCAATGGTCCACAACCAGATGAAGCCGTATACCAAGTTTCGTCAGTATACGTTGATAAATAGGCGAGATATAAAATTTTTCTTTTCCTCCATAAGAATAACATTAGACAACGTACTGTGTTTAGCACTTTCAATATCTCGGTAACCAATTGACGTAGAGAAATGATCAAAATACCAAACTGTGTGTTTTTTTAAGCTGAATCCAATGGTGAAAACTAAAATTTGAATATTTCAAAAATTATATGTGAAAAATTCGAAAAACCCATTTTTGGGGTACAAAACCCCCCCAAAATACCCCTTTGGGTAGAGCGATCTGGCTGGTTTTCGAACTTAAAGTCATAAATGTTGCTTTACACGTTTATACCAAATTTCATCAAAATCGGATCATTTTTACGAGAGTTATCGTGCTCACGGACACATATATATATATATATATATATATATATATATATATATATACAGTATCGAACGAATGGTGTTTTTGGGGTCTGGGGACCTCAAAACGAAAAGTTATCATGGTCCCGGGCCTAGGTCTTACCATGCCGACTACGGTAATAGCTTCTTCCCTATAGGGGAAATTCGCTAACACAATGTATTCACATTATTTACTAAGAAACAACAAGACATATAAACAAATTATTATTTCTCTCTTATTTACAGATCAATTTCATTCAAACTTGATGTGCTTGTCAAGTTAGCATTGACCAACAGAGGAAATTCAAAATATGTTGCCCCTTAATAACCCTGGGGGGGAATAGGGGGCATTTCCCCTCTTAAAACCACGCGTGTAGCAATGGATTCTGTAGTGCCTCAAAAGCAGGGATTTGGGTGGATGTTTTTTAAAACAACTTGTTTACAAGATTTTCTGTATATTCGACCGTGCTTTGTATTCTATATTTAGTAAATAAAAAGTAATTTATTCATTAAAGTTGGGCTAAAAGGGAGATAGTATATGTCAGTTTCCTGATACCGTTTATTTAGTTCGAAAACGCCTGTTAGGTAGCAGTAGACAAGAAGTGTATTATATTATCCTAGTTTGCCGAATTTCCAGTCAACACAATACGGAATGAAGGCGCAGCAGACAGTCAATCAGCTGACCGCTGCAAAACAAGATAGCTCGGGTGTGGCAGTTAAGGGGTTAATGAACTTTTGAAACAATGTTTTATATGCTTCTTTTATTTATATGGGCTATTTATTTATTTATTTTTTGGATGTATATTGTGGCTCGGTGGCCAAGTCAGCTATTTTAACTTGTTTCAAAATTACAGTGTAATTATTTAATGACAAATAAATATTGCCTATTGTCTAATGACTCACTTCATGCTTGGCTGCGGTGGAGGTTTCTTCTCTTGTTGGAGAGCGGAGTAAACATTGGTAGATGTAAACGAAGGCCCTGTCTTGCTTTCCATACTCTTAGATGTTGTCTGGAAGATAAACTGTGACCTCCCGCCCAAACTCAGCGAGTTGAGATCAGCAGACATCTCGTTCTAAAAACACAATTATACACAAATTAACATCAATCTGACTATAAGATTGTGACAACCATCTAACTATATAATTATGTTTAATTTTTAAACATATTTTCACAATAGAAACATTGTTATTATGTTAAAAAACAAGATTAAAACTTTTCTCGTTTGGTGTTTTTACGGCTGTCTGATACGAGACCTTGAGATCTCGTTGCACAGACGATCTTTCGCGCATCATAACATTGAAACGAATAGAAACAGAACACTCTGTGGTGTATTTTTTGAACTAGCACACTGTTGCCAACCTACACAGCCTGCTCAGGATTTGAATATGACACAATAGTACAAGGCACCGAGACCTCGTGTTGCACCTTTACGAGGAAACACACACCAAAACGAACCACAAATCAATTTAGGTTATTGCAATAACAAGAAACAACTTTTGGCACAATTTTGTGAACGGAACGTACTCAAGAGCTCCAAGCGGCGCTCTGAGCAACTAAACTTTGTTACGAGTTTCGGGGGGGGTCTTGTGTTGTATAAAAGTAGAGATGTGCGAGTACTCGAAATTTCGAGTTCGAGCAGAGTTCGGCACTGAAACTCGAGGTTTTACTGAAACTCAAGTTTCGAGAGTGTACTCCCGCCGTTTACCCGCTGACCGTCCGCGGCCGCGCACCGTCTGTAAATTCAAATTGAGTGTGAACGCATTTGAGGTGTTAAAGAGTTGTGATGTAAATTTTATTGTTTTATTAATAAATATATAAGTTGTGGCTTATAAATTTGTGTTACTCTTTACACCAAAATGGAGGATTTACCAGGACCTTCAGATTGAGTTGTATGAACACAGACTGAATAATCCACTTTTAGGTTAACCTAACCTTGTAATTTTTTAAAGTAAAATATCAAAAACATATCTTTAATGAAATCTAATAGGTAAGCATAAGAAGTTTGTGCTTGTTTATTGTTCCATAATAATTGTTATTGAGTCAATCCATTAATTTTAGGCTCAACTGTCCTTTGGCATTGAGCTGTTTTTAAAGACAAGTGATTTGTTTTGGTCTTGTTTAAGTTTCATTAATGATTTTTTAAATAAGTACCTGGGGGGCCAAGCTTTGCACGTAGGAGGCCAGCCAGTTTGTTTAGATGTCTTGGAGTAATATTTCACCACTTTCCCCTACTAATAATCAAATTTGTAAAACTCATTTGCCTCTTTTCTACATTTTTAAGGTCACTTCAGTTGTTATGTATAGCTCAATGTCCCTTTGATTTATTTTACTCCTCTATATATGTAATTTTCACTCAAATCTTTTAATTTCTGCTCTCAGGAAACCACATTTTTCCCTGGTTGATTATGAACAGCTCTGACAATTATTTTGTTTTGATTTGAAACTCCATAAGCCTAAAGTTAATTTTTTAACTTTTCATTTTAGTCTTGTAAATTATTTGATTTTTCCTGGGGATGAGGCCTGTCTAGAACTTATTTTTATCCCAGAAATTAGTTATTTCGAACATCGTAATTAATGCTAAGATATGTTAGTAAATACATTTTGTGTGGTAAGTAATTAGGCTAATGTTTTACCATGTAATAGGCCTTTTAAATATTAAAATAAAGTTTATTTTAACTTATAGGCCTAAATTTAATTTTATTTTCTCCATTACTCGTAGAAAGATGTAGCTTAGGCCTAAACATAATATTATACAAAACATAGGATAAATAAAAAGGAGGAAATTAAATAAAAAACTGAGATTATTTTTTAATGAAACTGTTAATACCATATAGGCCATAACAACCTTAATACCAACAGATAAAAGTATTTTATCTTCATGGCAAAATGTTATGCAATTTCTATGATATGATTTATTTTCAGATAAATGTACTTACCTTTTTCCAATGAAGCAGGAATCCTTTTATTTTACTTACTATTGTTATTTTCAGGTCATAGTGACTAGAAAAGGATATTTTAATAACAACATTTACAAATCGAACCCTATACACTGCTTTGATCCAATTCAAGTCGACCTGTGTTTTTTTTATTTGTATACTCGACTCGAACTCGAGATTCAAATCTTTTACCATTTACTCGACTCGACTTAAAAAACCTGTACTCGCACATCTCTATATAAAAGTAATAATTTATTACTTCTGTGCGTTACGAGATCTGTAGATCTCATTTGTTGTCATGGTTACCAAGCGATTCAGCAATCAACAAGCTTTACGGACATAAAGATCTTCTTTCTCCTGTCAATTTACATAGAGTTATCAACACCGTATCTGAGGGAAGAATATCATATTATGCAAGCACACCAAATATAGGTTATAGTACGAGACCTCGGGACCTCGTGAACATGATAAAAGCCAATTTATACATACCTTGACCATTGTCTGCATCTTGGATGCCTCGAATGCAGGGGCTTTGGAATGGTACCTGGAGGAAGGAGCAAAGTTCACCCAGCCGTCATTGTCACTCTGGTTGTTACCACCACCTGCACAATGTAAAATAGTTTTCACCAAATCTTAACTCCAAATTTTAGGAAAAATTTAGTTAATAAAGGAGTTATATTTTTTGAATATTCCGTTGAATATTTTACTGATGATAATCCAATAGAAAACTGAAAATTCTCGACATAATCATCATTGATAAAAAGCCTATCAAATTAGAAAGTATCACTGAACCAATGTATCCTTATAGTGATGGTCAAAACCAGAAATTTCAAATCTCGAAACCGAAACCAAAACTTAAAAAATCGTATCACGAAACTCGAAAGTCAAATTCCAAAATCCTCTTTACTTGCCTGGTTATGGTTATGAAAAATAAATCCAGTTACTCCAAATAAACCAGTTAACTTACTGCCATTCTCGAAGTATCCTAGAAAAATATTAGTTTCAGAACTACTAGTGAACCAATTATTTATAGCTTAATTATAAACTTTGGTTAGAGTTGTCCTTTCACAAATAAAAAATAAAAAATCCACAAAAGGTGAAGGTAGACGACCGATGACAGTAGGCTTTTGACCTTCACATTATTAATCAACACTCGGGCGTGATTTCTGTTAAAAAAACAACAATGACACAAAACATCTCGGCATTTTTGAGTTTTGATTCTCGAAACTCGCCGATCGAATCTCAAAACCAAAACTTTTCCAAAGTTTTGGTGGTTTTGAGATTCGAGTTTTGGTTTTGACACATCACTATATCCTTAATACGAGCAATGGCTATGTCTATCTATCTGCATGAAAATTTATCTCGGAATCCAGCAGAACGATTTTGTTAAAACTTTGGAATGAACCAATAATTTATTACTTATATTGTTATTAACTTTATAGTTACCATTATTGTTGGGTTTTTTAATTGTTGAAATTAACTTAATAACATCCTTTGTATGTATGTACAGTTTATAACAGTCAAATTGTAGATTAATTTATGACTTTGTCAATGCACAAATTTGTGTTTAAAGGCAATAAAAAGTTCTTGATTATTGAACTTTTGGACCTAAAAATACGAGTGGTCATAAAAATACGGATTTAATGTCTGCGACAAAATAAAACAAATGGCTTTAAAATAATCATTGAAATAATTCATTGAAAAACCTCAACCCCAGGAAATTTATTTAAAAAAATCTCATTTGAAAATTATAAATTTTAACATTAGGCTTACGGAGTATCAAATCAAAACAAAAGAATCATAACAGCTATGAATAAACTACCAGTGAACTGTCAAAATAGCACTTACACAATGTAAATATTCAATACGTGATTTTTTGAAAACTGTATCTAGAACCATTGATTGTATATAGACATCTTTTTCACACCCCAAATACCACCGAGCATGGCTCGATCTCCCCGGTACCTTATGAAATGTGCTTCAGTAATGTGATTTACTGCCTGAAATAATAACTGCAGAGAAATAGCAGTTCAACACAAAAATGAAATCAAATGCCAAAATGATCCCTCAAATGGCCACAAGCTTTTAAGTTATAAGTGAACTTATATTAAGTGATGATTTGTATTATTACACAAACTAACTACTACTAACTACAAAGCAAAATAGTATTGATGACACTAACGGTTATTTCGCTTCCTGTCGTCCTGGCGGTCATTTTGGCGGTTCATCCTCGGTGGTGGCTGCTGTGAGAGCGCCATCGACATCTCCATAGACTCTCGCTCTGCCTCCTTGGTGATCTGTTCAATGGTCTTAGGGTTATTGTCCTCCCTCCTCGGCACCCACTTGTTCTGCCGCAGCTCTATCACGTCCTGCAGCATGAACCTCACTCTCGACGATACCTTTGAACCTTCTTTCTTTTGTGCTAAATCGGACATCCTTTGGAAGTACGGATTTAATGTCTGCAAAAAAATAAAACACATGGGTTTAAAATAATCATTTAAATTAAGGTTAATGGGTTTCAAAGCACAATTTTACGTAGAATAGAATATGTTAATGTAAAACACTGATTGTTTTCTCAAACAAACCACATAACAACTTCAAAGCCATTGCATTTACAATCAATAATTACGTTATTAACAGTAAACTGTGATTTTTTATGTATCATTTTGAGTGATCTGAATCATTTAATAATATTGCAAGTTTAAGATATCTTTATGGAAAATAGGAAACTTATGAATTATATATTTAAGTCGTATTTTATATTTAAACTTATTAGACAATTTTATTGTATTACTAATGTGTCCTAAAATGGAAAAGTCAAATATTTGCCTTAAACTTACAATATAAAACCAGTTCTAATCAATAAAAGTAAAGATTTACCTTGAAAATATATTTATTTGATGGCAAAAGTGAACCAAACAGAAGATTTATTGTATAACATAAAATTAAATAAAACATATTTATTGTAAATCCCTGGCATTCCTGTTTACTTCCCAAACATTCCTGGACTAGTTCTGAATGTTAATCGAACGTATTTTTACTACGGTTAGGCCGATTTATATCCGAGGGCGAAAGACTCGCCCGCGGTGGTATTGCCATCCCGAACACAAGCAAAGTTACTGCAAGGAGGGACCAAAAACTTGTGGTTTTTCACCAGTCCTAGTATTGCCAACTTAAAAGATATCAACAAATAAATACCCTGCTCTAGTTAAGGATGTCAATTCCAACCTTTTTGCATAGAGATCTCGATTTTGTTCAAATTTGTCACTTACAACGTAACTGGCGGGAGCCATTCATTTGTCACAGTGTTGTCTTGTAGCCAATATCTGATAAATTGCTATTCCTTAAAAAGTTATTTCATTCAAAAGCCTAAAGGCCAGAAAATAACATATTTATAGTTGGGCCCCAAGTTAAATGACGGCACAGGCTGGCTTCTAGTTTGTGTCCAGCCACTTGTTAACTGTGTAATATCGTAGAACAAACAATCAGACCCTGTAGTAATTGACCATGTGGCAACTAAACCGCTTTTATCGACCGAAAACGACGGCCAAATTCTTTTGTTGATTTGTAATAGTATTTGCAATGAAAAATAAATTAATTCTACAGTCCTACTCAATATACTCAAGGATTAATTACATAGTCCTACTAAAATACAAATATTAATTCCACAATCCTACTCAAAATAGGAGTTTGGAACTTCTGTCTGGAGAGGTTTCCAAATCCTATTACACTATTCAAAAAAAATTACTAACATTTATTAATGCTGACGGTAAATACTGGCTAGAAAATTCTTTTAACTGAAGATTAAATGGCAAAAATTGATTCAACTCGACCTGATAAAAAAATTGTTACTTACTCGTACATCCCTACTTACAAAATAACATTGAAATTAAAGCTAGTAAGAGTTGTATTTGGAGTTATGAACCCATTTCCTTCTTAGGCCTTTTATCTTAAGGCTGTGCAAAGCAAGTTATCAGCTAGTTTTCAAATCTGATATGTGTATTTAGATATAAATTATACACGTTTTTAGAATGGTGAAACTTCAGTAGTTTTACAGCTCTCTGGTGGGATTTACAGGAAAAGGCGAGATGATAGAAAAGCAAGAAATCTTTGGCTACAGGTGTAACATAGGATCTTTAAGAGCGCTATGAGGCAAAGCCCTGTGAGGTAAATTGTACCGTAGTTTAAATGTCTAATGGCACATATCATAAATTCCAAATGGCTCTCATAAAAACATATTTAAGGTATTAGGCTGGTTGGAACTGCCTAATCGACTTAAATTTGTTATACCCTACTAAAGTAATAAAACTGAAAGTTTATGATAAGTAGAGCAGGTTTAAGTAGTACTTACGCCTGGAGGGGGTTGTTTTTGTGGGTGTTGTCCATATTCTAAATCCTTACCGATGGTGGTTAATAATTTACATAGGCACTCTAGGGACTCCTCTTCGGGAGTACTAAGTAAATGTTCTATACATCTGTACATGATTGCTGGTGTCAACATTCCCAGCTTAAATAATTCACCTATAAACCTGTGAACAAGAAATGGATCATTGTATAAGATGTATATTACATAACAAGATCTGTAGGAGCTTCTTCAGGGTTACCACAAAAGTTTCTTTTTCAATTTCTCTCGCCTGTTTTTGAAAATGTTCATGATCTCTTGTCAAACAAAATTGTTAATAATGATTCCTACCTCCAAGGGAATTATAGATCAATTTTAAATATTTAAATTAGTATTTAAAGTATTTAAATTATTATTTTATTAAGTATTTTTTATCTAATATTACTTTTAGATACTCATACTTTTTTATACTCATATCTCATGTCCTATATTGTATTTGTTGAAGTACACAATTTAAAATTAGTATTTAGTTTTGTTTATATATTTTATATATATACTGCTGTATAAATATATCATTTTCTATGACACTATTCATATAAAACTACATAAATGAATAAAGAAAGTTTTGATTTGACAAACAAAATTCAGTTATATCAAAGTTCAGTTGTCTGGTTTTCTCAAACCAAGGCTGAGTTCTGGTAAAAAATTCTCCCACATGAATAACATGGAGAAATTTGAAGACTTAATACTTTGTATAATTTAACAAACTTAAAAGGAGAAAATGATAAATCTGACAATTTTAGGGAGCATCAGATTTTTTCAGCTTCAAATTGAACAAATTCCATGACTGGATGCCTGGTTCTCAAACTAAGGCCGAGTGCCTCAAAATCCTAGATAAAAATTCTCCCATATCAATAACATGGAGAAATTTTAGGACTTAGTACTTTGTATTATTAAACAAACTTAAAGGGAGAAAATTATAAATCTGACAATTTCGGGGAGTATCAGAATGTTTAAGCTTCAAATTGGTACAAATTCCATGACCAAAACGTTGCCCGGTATTCTCAAACTAAGGCAAAGTTCCTTAAAAATATTCTCACATTTTAAATAACAGGGATCATTTTTTAAATGTCAAATAATAGGCTTATGAACATCAGCGCTATTGTTACTCTGAGCTCAAGCGGAGAAACTAAAAATGAATAACATAGGATGTAACTACTTAAAGGGTTATGTATACTTTATAGATTGTGTCAATTAATGAATTAATAGCGTAATAATTGCAATACATGAGAACATATATTATCTTCTTCTTTAGGTCAGCCTGAATCAACTTCAGTAATTGCAATATATGTGATGCATCGTTGAAAGATACTACTACAAGAAACTAGGAAGCCAAGTTTGCGCGGGCGGCCGCGTCTGTGTCTGTATCCAGTGAAGTGAGCAGGTGGGTAAAGAGAGGAATGGTGCGGTGCAGGTTTCGGGGGGAGGGGTCAGTGCGACAGAGAGAGTTTTTTTTGTAATAGTCGATTGCAGAAAACTCTGGCGGTAGGATATCAAACTACATGCTACCGACCGACTTAGTATATCTTCGAGGCGGACAACCGCGCCGTATCGATGGAACTTTAGTATCTATAGTCAATGGTATTAGTAGTAGTTTATACGGTCAATTTTTGCACTTGTAAATAACATTGTTACTCTTCATAACTTTTTTTATTTTTAGGAAGAAATCACAAAATGTTTTATTTTGGTGTGGCCTTTTCACATATCCCTTGGCAATCAAGAGAAAAACAAGAAAATGCAAATTGAACCCTTTCAGGACCAAGAAAAAGAAATGGATTTTTATATCAGGATTTTTTTTATCAGCAATAGAGTAAACAATTTTGCCCGGTAACTACCATTTAAGACAAAAAAAGAGTGGTCCGGTAAATCGTCAGCTGATATTTTTCACGGCGATAAGAAGTGGCTATAAACCGGACTACTTGGTATTCTTCGTATGCTACTGAGTGGTCCGTTAATATTTTACTTTAAAAAATGACAAGGTTAGGTTAACCTAAAAGCGGACTATACAGACAGTGTTCATACAACTCAATCTGAAGGTCCTGGTAAATCCTACATTTTGGTATAAAGAGTAACAAGCCACAACTTACTTCTTTATTAATAAAACACTAGAATCCACATCACAACTCTTAACACCTCAAATGCGTTCACACTCAATTTTAATTTACAGACGACGCGTGGCCGCGGATGACCCTTGGTAGCGCCGGTAAACGGCATTAGTAAACTCGCTCGAAACTTTCGAGTTTCAGTGCCGAACTCGGCTCGAACTCGAAATTTCAAGTACTCGCACATCTCTAAAAGAAACCCTTATGTAAAGGAATACAACTTTTAAATCATTTGCCAAAAGATATAAAGGAAATAACAGATATTAAAAGGTTCAAAAACCAAGTAAAAATGTATCTCATAAATAATCCACTAAATAAAATAGATAATTTGTTACATGTTTCAAATAAGTGGACCTACAACCTTGCATAAAGAGATGTATAACATTTATTTATTTAATTTTAGAATATCTCAAACTGATTGTAATATAATGTATTATTTTTTTTTTTTTTTTTGTAAATGACCACCATTCTTTACAACCTATGAGCATCATGAATAAAGTTATTTTGATTTTATCTGAACACTTTGGCAAACCAGGTACATAGCAACAGATAGATATGCGACCATCTTTAATTTCAATTATGGATCCCCAGCTAATGTGTGATAGGAGTAATAAGTTTGTTTTTGCTAAATGAGGTTCTACCCATTTATACATGGATGAAAACAATCTACAGGTGCCGCGGCCGTGGTGGTGGTGGTACAGGGCAGGTAGGGGGGGGGGAGTGGAAAGACCAGGCTGAGAGCTGAGACACTGTTGACTTGCCGTTGCCAAGCGGCGGTCGCTGTCGCTGTCGGGCTGTCAGCTGAAGAAGACGGCACTACTGCGTGCGCATCTATCCCCCACCAACAGATCGCGAGCTCACCCCACACACGTTGGCGAAACCAGCGCCGCTAGCGGCCAATGTTCAAAATGAGTTGCGATTTTTGCCCTTAAGTAGACAGTAGCCTTAAGTATTACCATTATGAAGTACAAAAGAATACAGGCATGATTTTAAACTATTTCCTACAGCACAATAGACAGTTTTCTCATCTAAGATTCAAGTGGAAGCTCAAGCTTAACCGTCATTCACTGGTGCACTCACCCTATCTTTTTTAGTTAGTTAGTTTTATTTGACTTCTTCTCACAAAATGTTTTTCTTGAATAGTTTGGAATGTAGATTAACAGTTTCTCCGACAAAAATTATTTGAATAACAATAATACCCACTAAGACAGCTTTAATTATTTAAATATTTTGTTAATTTGCACTCAAAAACACTTTTTTTATAATTTTTTGTAAATATTCTAAATTCTTTTTTATCTTTTTCCATAAGATTTTTAACTTTTGATTTTTAATTTTCAAACCTGTTATTTTTTGTTCTTTTATCTCCTTTTAGCGAATTTCCCCTATAGGGAAGAAGCTATTACCGTAGGTCTCATGGTAAGACTTAAGCCCGAGACCATGATAACTTTTTGTTTTGATGTCCCCAGATGTCCAAAATACTATTCGTTCAAATTTATATATATGTATATATATATCTATATATATATATCTATATATATATATATATATATATATATATATATATATGTGTCCGTGAATGCGATAACTTGAGTAAAAAACGTCCGATTTCGATGAAATTTGGCTCAAATGTGTAAACTGACATTTATGACTTTAAGTTCGAAAACCATAAAAATCGGACCATGGGAAGGGGGGTTTATGGGGGTTTGAAATTTTCCAAAAATCAGTTTTTTGCATTTTTTACCCTAAAATTTTTAAAACACTTAATTTTGGTTTAGACCATGTTATAGAGCTTAAAAAAACAAATAATATGGTAATTTGAATTATTAACCTAGGTCAAGTGGTTGCGGAAAAAATCCAAAAAACATGCTCATAAAATCTCCCATGTTAATCTTATGGGAAAAAGGTTTTTGGCTTTTCCTCAGTTAATTTTACTTTAAACTTCACATTTTCTTTTACCAATCACTTCAGCTCCACAAAAAAATCATTTTGGTGTTTAAATTGTGATTCTACGTCAAACCGTTGCAGAGATATTCAAAGTGCTAAACACAGTACGTTGTCCAATGTTATCCTTATGGAGAATAAATAAAATTTGATATCTTGATTATTTATGAATGTATATTGATGAAATTTGGTATGTGGCTTCATGTTGTACTGGTATATTGATAATTGCATAAAAAAATAAATGTTTTGTTGATTGTCCCCGTAGCAGCTAACCTGCATACTCAGCCCTAATGTTATTCTTATGGAGAATAAGTAAAGTTTTATATCTCCCTTAATTATGAACATAAATTAATAAAACATGGTAAGTAGCTTCACCTGGTTCAGTTATATTGATAATTGCATAAAAACTCATTTCTTATCTTCCTCGTTGCAGCAAACCTGCGTACTCAGTCCTAATGTTATTCTTATGGGGAATAAATAAAATGTAATAAATCACTTATTTATGAATGTATTTTTGTCAAAATTGGTGAGTGGCTTTATGTACTAGTGAGAAACATATCAATGCATTGGAAATTCGCTGAGTACGCAGGTTTGCTGCGACGGGGGGTATTTGGGTATCTTGTAATTTTTCTTCATCTTTTTATCAACTTGTCTATTTTCTTCTGTATTATTCCATCTTTCCTTTATTATCATTTCTTCATTCTCATTATCTTCATACTCCATTAATTAAAAATAGATTGGAGTAGATTTTATGATCTGACTATTGATTTATTCTCTTGTTTATTTTATTACAGTAGTCTATCTTTCCTTATTTGTTTGTTAACAAAGTTTTATTATTGTTTGTAATGATTGTTTTTTTTTTTTGTTAAATCATAACATAATAAACATTGTTTTACAACTGCATGTGAACAAAATAATTATGTATAGTTTTAATGTTAACTTATGTTATGGAATAAAATGACATCTGAAATGTCATATTTAAAGTGGTAATCCTATACTCTAATATAAGGTTTGCTTGCTTGCGACACGGACCTCAAAAACAGCTCCAACAATTTCCTTCAAATGTTTGAAATAACTAATTTCTGGGATAAAAATAAGTTCTAGACAGGCCTCATCCCCAGGAAAAATCAAATAATGTAAAAAAAACTAAAATGAAAAGTTAAAAAAATTAACATTGGGCTTATGGAGTTTCAAATCAAAACAAAAGAATTGTAACAGCTGTTCATAATCAACCAGGGAACTGTCAAAAGTAATACTCATGTTGTATATGATTATTAACATGTGGTTTACTGAGAGCATAGATTAAAAGATTTGAGTGCATATTACATAAATAGAGTAGTAAAATTAATCAAAGGGAGATTGAGCTATAAATAACAACTGGAGTGACCTTAAAAATATAGAAAAGAGGCAAATGAGTTATACAAATCTGATTATCAGTAGGGAGAAGTGGTGAAATATTACTCCAAGTCATCTAAACAAACTGACTGGCCTTCCCCGAGCAAAGCTCGGCCCCCAGGTACTAAAATTAAAAAATCAAAAATCAAATTATTATTTTTTACCAACAATCATTACCATATATCTACCGTCTACTATCTACACCCAAAGGTTGTAGAGTTTCGGGTCTCTGATACACCGTCCGCATCACTACAGCCCGGATGCTTGGATGCTTTCTGTAATCCATAATTCTGACAAAAAAATTACACGTGTGCCACCGGTGGCCACGGTGTGTCTATATAAACCTAAACCTACCTAAACCACGAATACATAGTTTAAATAACCCAGCAAAGCTCTGAATGCAACTTTAAAAAGGCATCAAATCAAATGGAAACAGTGCGCCACGGGTGGTACACGTCGGAGTTTTAGAAAGTTTGACGTGCGCCACCTGGAAGTTCAAAAACTGACTATCATTTTCCATCGGGCTGAACGTGTTAAAGCATAAATGAATTAGCAATCAACTGAATTCATACATGTTGTTTTATACGTAAATTAATATTATTTCTAAATCACCCAAGGCAGAATGTTTTCATTCATTCTGCAACAGAATATGTAAAATCCCAAAACTTTCTGAAAGCCTAACGCAATTTTTCATGCGCCTACCACAACCATAGGAATAATTTAAAAGCCACTTGTAAAAAATTAGTACTGTACTCTAACTAATAAAGTTATTTAAATAAACCAATCTTATTGGAAAACTCTCAAGATTTTGGCAATCCAAAAGAAAATTAATTGATAAGCAACAATTATAACAATAGCCTGAATAGCCTGAACATATTAAACTAATATCTATATAGTGTTAATAATAATAATATTAATCAGCTAGTGCAGTATAAATAACCAAAGTCTAAAATAAGCACTTGCTTCTAAATTAATATATAGACTGAGATTCAAGGTCTGAAATGTACTACTGTGTGTGTATAGGCATAATTTGTTGTATTAAAACAAACATATTTTTAATAACGTATTTGGAAACACAATTGGCTCTTTCCAACCAACAAATCAATATTTGTTTATTGCTTAAGTAGTTTTTTTTTTTTGTAAATATCCTATAGAAATGACCCAGTCACATCCCTAAGTTGCACTAATAATAAATGTAGGCCTACTTGATTATGCCCTAACACTTAAAACAAGGCAAAAAACATTCAGGTCTTCTTGTTTTCTCCTAAAACTTTTGATGTTACCATTTAAGAAATTAGGTTAGTTTACTTTTTGAAACTGGCTTGCAATGGTTGTGGTACTGAGAGCAATACTTTTTACAAAGCGCCAGTTTCTGCTCAGTGATGTCGTTAGATATTTCATTACTTTTGTGACTTACTTCAATTTTATCTTTTCACAAGAGGACCCTGCGTCGGAAATAATTTTCCGATATTTTTGCTTGTAGCAAACTTGTATTTAACGGACAGTACCGGGTGATGCATCACATAATAGGTTTTTGAATTTTTTAATTTAATCTTTCTAAACAAACTGAGCAAAAAACGCCCTTTGATTGGTTGGTAGAATCAGAAACACAATGTATTAGCGTCACTGATTGGAGCCGCACGATCATGTGACCTATCTGAGCGATGCGTAGTGAACTATGTATATCCCGATTCTCTTTAAATATCATATTGATTAAATATCGTATGAGGCTTGTGTAGTGTACGGTATCACTAACATTGCATTGATTTTGACTTATTGTGTCGTTCACATTTTACAGGGTTCCCTAATATAATGTATCTCGATTCCAAAACTAGCACTCAAAAACAGTATGAGTAAGACTTTGTTATGTCTTTTTTATGTGCCGATGCAATTTGAAATATCAAAGTGCACTTCCCAAATACACCATCGAAATATTGTATCGCACTTTGTCATTTCGAAAGATTGCGAAACGATGAGATAGGTATCAGACATCGCTCACTTCCAGCCAGCACGAGCTGATTCATTGTACGAATAATTTTCTACATTTGTAGATCGTATTTCTGCCTCTAAATTTAAACTATGCAACTTTTGGGTTACAATATTATGGTTACATCAATTTATATAATTCTCGACGATAGTTTTTCCCCCATAATGGAGAATTTTTCTGCAGCAACATTTTTATTGACACATTGTTGATTTTTCTGCAGCCGTCATTTGATGTGACTGATCTTTCGGCAGCCCTCGCTTTCTTTCTATGACAATGTCCACACTGTCGCCCGTTGTTCTGCCATGGGGTCTAAATCTAAACAGTTATCTGATATTACATGTATTTTATGCTCAGCTTGGCTGAAAGCCAGTTTCGAGTGGAGTGATATGATATGAAAGAAGGGCAAGTTCAAATCCTCCTTATTTTTCTTCATCAGTCCTTCTGCAATTTTTACAGCTGCTTCGGCTGCTCCATTTGCTTGGTGGTGATGGGGACTACTTCTAAGAGTGGAAAAGCCCCACTTTTCAGCAAACTTTTTGAACTCACTATTCTCGAGATGTTGGAACTGAGTTCCACTGTCGGAGTAAACACATTGGGGAACTCCATAACGTAAAAATGCAGTTTTACAAACGCGAATCTGCCGCCCTCATTCGTGGTAATTCATCAACCTCGAAGAACCTTGAGTAGTGACTATCTACTATGATAGTAACCACTATGACTATCTACCACTTATCATTGTTCTTAACCCTTCATTAGGAGCACTGATTTTGATGCGCCGTCAGGCGCAGATGAAGGTTACCTCCGCATTTGGAAAAATAAAAATAAATACTGCTTAAAACATAATTTATTATTACAAACATACAGTAGACTCCCGATTATCCACGACCGGATTACCCGCGTTGCGGCTTATCCACGATCGGCAAAAAAAAAAACGCAACTGCAGCAAGCGAAGTTTAGCGCGTAAACGTCTATCCTCGCGCCTGCAAATTATAGATACCGCGCGCGACGCACTTGGCCTTGGGCGAGAGAAAGGGGTTACTAGCAGTCAAACGGAAGCCCGCCCGCCCGCCCGCCAAAACATTAGTCATCTCGCGCCATCCCTCCAGACCGCCATATCGTACACAACTGCCCGCCATTATGCAGAGGGACAATTGGACTTCTTGGAAGGGAAATATGACACCTCGTTGTGCGATCTCATTGTTTATTTTCCTCGAAGCCAATAAAGACGGCAACTTCGACATTAGGCCTGTAATATAGTGCACTTGTCTCACGTATTGGACTGTTTTTTTACCGATGTGAAAATATTGTTTGTAAAATAATTGTGTGTTTATTAAAAGGTACGTACAGTAATCTTGTATTTGAAGTCTTTCACATTATTAAACCTAACATTCAGTAGCCTAAAGGTTATTATTTTGCTCTCACAGTCGTTTTTAACTATTTCAAGTGTGTTTTAGGTTAGGTTTGGTTTATCCGCGATTTCGATTATACACGATCGCTCAGCCACCCATTACCGCGGATAATCGGGAGTCTACTGTAGTTTTAAATCATAAAGTGTTAAAGGGTATCTATTTTTACGCAAATAAAAAATATTTGGACATTAAATTATTTTATGCAATAGCAATATAATGAACAATAAAAAAATTTAAAACTACATTGAAATGATTTAAAATAGACTAAATTGATCTTATGAATACTATAAAAGGAAGAATAAAAACATGTAAATCTAACGTTAGTTAAACAATATTTGTACTGTATCACAATAATAGTCTTACAACAGTTCTCAGTACAGTACCTCCAAGTCGTTGTTCTGCCAGATCATCACGTCCACTACGTACTGTCACTTTCTTCCGAGTTGTCTTCAATGCAGGTTGTGCAGACTGCAGGAGCGGTGTGTTTTCTACAAATGAACTGCTTACATTTAGAACATCGGGTTTTTGACCAACGATTCTTCTTGCGATCGCAGTTGTAGCACCGGTCTGTTAGTACATCATCTCTCTGGGGCTTCTCTCTGGGAGCGAGGGTCTTCAATTTCCAAAATCTTGCAGATCCTTGTTTTGCATAAACAGGAGTGCTCTTGATTGTTAAGACTTGATTGCATATACGGTTGGCATAGCTTTGTTGCAAGTTCATGCCTCTTCATATGTGGAAACCCCAAATTGGCTTTGAGCACTATAAAGTTATTCAATGCTCCGATATCTAACAGAGAATAAAATATTCTCATTGAGCAACGATTGCAGACTCTTGCAGTTGAGTATGTCTCTTTATATTTATCAACTGTGTCAACACCACCCTTGCTACAGTTGTAAAACAGCACTAGTTCCGGTTTTCCAAAAGTAGAAGAGTCCGGATCATTGTCTACAGCATCGTCAACATGCATAGTAGACGGTTGTATGACATATTTCTTTTTGTGTGAAACATATGATACCATTGTGATTTTCTCTTTGAATGCAAACATAGATTTATTTGCTTTCCTAGGTTTTCTATCTAAAAATATGTTTGGGATCTCTCTTTAGTTCTTCATCAATGACCCAACTAGAGTAAGACGATGATCGTTCAAGAGGCTAAGGCAGAGTGGTATGGAACAAAACCAATTGTCAACAGTGACATTTCTGTTTGATCCTGAAATTGGCTCAATCAACCGTTCAACTACACATTTAGCCGAGTTGTGAACTTGGAATGGTCCTGGGGGCTGTGTTCCAATGTACAACTCAATATTTGACGTGTAAAATGTTTTTGCAGAAACTAAGTCAAAAATCTTAATATCATATTTTGCTGGTTTGCTCTTCATGTATTGCCTGAAGCTACATCTTCCACGAAAAGAGTCCAACATTTCGTCGATGGTAGCAAACTCACTCAGTCTGTAGTAGTCCTTACAGTTTGCAACAAACTCTTCAAACAAATCCCTTATCGGAGCTAACTTGTCCACAACCCATCTATTCTCCCTTGATCGCATTCATCAAACCGCATACCTATTAGAAGAAACTTAAACCTTTTTATTGACATCGCACACCTAAAAAAGTCAATTTCAAATCCATCACTACTCCAAAGGCCTTCAAGAAGTTGGTGGGACGATTTCATGACACTGGCCATGTACGAAATTCCAGTAACACACTTCATTTCATCAGGAGTTGTTTCTTTGGCATCTCTCTCATGGCTACATTACATCTGTTTTGAGCTATCCAAATATTAGTATTTTGTGTGATGTCACAAATCATGTCATCAGTGAAGTAAAGACCCCAAACATCAATTGGTTCTTTCGCATTCTTTGAAACACCTTGAACACACCCTACTCTCATTCTAATAATATTTCGCCCAAGATTTCTATGTTCGTGTTTAGATTGAATATCCCACAACATTCCTCTGTTTCGGCTAATATAAGCTATTGAGCCATCAATATTTTTGACTATATCATCATTCTACTATATTTGCTATATCAATTACTATATTTATCGGAAGAGTCTCCAAGCCATCAAAATCATCAATGACAAGAATATCAAACTCACGATTGTCTCCCTGTTGTTCATCAGTCTCCTCCTCTTGTTAGAATGCTTCATGTTCATCAGAACATCAATATCCATTGATTCTCCATCTTCGTCATCCACAGATCCAGCCACACTTTTGTCGTTTTCATCACTATCAGTAAAAAACCCATCACGAACAAAACCACCAGTAGGTCTTGGTGTTTCTATATAATCCACTTCTTCTCTTTCTACACTTTGTAAAAGTCTTTCAATTTGATTATGTTCAGCTGAATCCATTTTAAAGTTTAAAATTTATAGCAGTTTGCTGAGGAAAATATGTTTCTAGGTGACGAAATGGCATTATATAAGAACAATTATGCACTGAAAAATATTTTGTGGTTTTAAAGCTAATAAAACATTATATACACTATACAATTTTTGTAAATCAAACAAATTTTCTAATAAAACAATTGTACTAAAGCACTTATTTATGAAACTCCACTATGGGAAGGGGGTTTTATGGGGGTTTACAATTTTGAAAAAATCAGTATTTTGCAAATTTTATCCCTAAATGTTAAAAACACTCAATTTTGGTTATAGCCATTTTATAGAGCTTAGAAAAAAAAATTATTATTTTGAATCATTAACCTAGGTTAAGTGGTTGCGGAGAAAATCCAAAAAACGTGTCCCATGTTATCTTATAAGAAAAAGGTTTCTAGATTTTTCTCAGATAATTTTATTAAAAATTTCACATTTCTTTTTATCAATATATTTGGCTCAACAAAAAACACATTTTGGTGTTTTGTTGTTCTACGTCCAAGCGTTGCAGAGATATTCAAAGTACTAAACACAGTACGTTGTCCAATGTTATCCTTATGGAGGATAAATAAAATTTGATATCTCGATTATTTATGAATGTATATTGATGAAACTTGGTATGTGGCTTCAACTAGTTGTGGTATATTGATATTAGCACAAAAAACAAGTTTTTTGTTGATAGTCCCCACAGTAGCAAACCTGCATACTCGGCCCCCATGTTATTCATATGGAGAATAAGTAAAGTTGTATATCTCCCTTAATTATGAACCTAAATTAATAGAACTTGGTATGTAACTTCACCTGGTTCAGTTATATTGATAATTGCAAAAAAAACACATTACTTATCTTCCTCGTTGCAGCAAACCTGCGTCCTCAACCCTAATGTTATTCTTATGGAGAATAAATAAAATGTTATATATCACTTTTTTATGAATGTATTTTTGTGAAACTGTATAATTGGCTTTATGTAGTAGTGAGACACATATATAAGCATTGGAAATTCGCTAAGTATGCAGGTTTGCTGCGACGGGGTATTTGTGATTCCCTGTCCACTGTGGAGCCTCTCTAGCATCTCAGGTCATAGCTCCTGAGGTGCGACAATACGAGTCCCACGAAGCAACAGTCCATCAATTCTACTCAATTCATCCTTCACACTGAAATATTCTTGGATGTCAGTAGGGAGATTAGATTTTCCCTGCCAATCACCCATAATGAATAATTTTAGCTGTGCGCAAATTCTGTCTCTCATTTGTGAGATTAGTACTTTTGTCACATTTTCATCGGTTGTATTAATACCAACCAGGCTGATTTCATGGACAAAAGCCTCCACTTCTTCTGTAAATTCCCTGTCGTCATTACCTGGCATAGGATTTCTTGACAGCAGGTCTGGTATCGCCAGGTCCTTCCCAGGGGACCAGCTCATGCGATAGTCGTACCTCATCATACACACTCAAAGGCGTTGTAACCTGGGTGAGAATTTGTCCAAATGTTGCTTTTTGAAAATTGAGAGAAGTGGTTTATGGTCAGTCTCAATCGTGTACTGTTTTCCTATGAGAAAACATTTTAGACGATCACTTGCCCATACACAAGATTGTGCCTCCCTTTCAATGTTACTGTAATTCTACTCAGCAGATGTTAGAGTCCGTGAAACGTATGCCACTGGTTTCTTGTCCTCAACCTCAACCTGAAGTAACATGGCTCCCAGACCTTTTTTTGAGGCATCACAAGAGAGAATTAAAGGTTTCTGAGGGTCATACATAGTCAAACATGGCTCTGAAGACAAAATGTCTTTGATTTTGGTAAAAGCTCTTTCTTGAGGTGGCCCCCAAATAAAATCATTCCCGTTCTTCAACAGACTTGTTATTAGCTCAAGAATCTCACTGCGATTCAGGATAAATTTGGCTAGAAAAGTTACCATTCCCATGAATCTTTGGACTTCAGTGACATTAGTTGGACGTGATCAGTCCACTACTGCCTTGACCTTGTTGGGATCAGGCCGGATTCCATCTTTTGACTGCACAAACCCCAATAATGTCACAGTCTCTCCAAAAAACTCAGATTTCTGGTTATTTAAGGTAATACCAGCAGTTTGAACCTTTTCGAGGACGGCCCTAAGGCACTCATCGTGTTCTTCTTTCGTCCGTTCCCTATATCAGACAGAGATATTACCATTTTGAATTTATTAGATTTTATATCTTAATAGTACCATACAACATGTATACTTCTCCTTGTTAAGTATACAAGTTTATTTTTATTTTTGTTCATGGGTCAAGAAATTAAATATTTTCAAACTCTTGGTTCTCTGGCTACAATGTATTTTTTATGGGACAGTGAATTTACATTAAATTCCACGATTACTGAAGGAAAATAACATAATACCGTACTTTAATGGCCGCAATTAAGGTGTCTTGCACAGATTTTCAAGCGGCTCCAACCTGTTACGTTATTTTTTGGCATTAACTATGACCACAGAAAGTGTCATACTCCATACGCATACTAATAAGTGCCGTTTTTTAGTTGTATTAGACATACACCCAGGGTACCAGTGGGATTCAATAGTGTGAGAATATAAATCAGAAAAAGTAAATTTGTATCCCTAAAGGGCTATGGAACAATATAGGTACTCTGTATCATACAGGTAAATCAAATTAATGAAAACTGAGTCAATCATCAATCGGTGATTTTATAAAACAGTTTCCTATTAGTTCCTACAGCTTTTCACAATCAGAAAACCCCAGCAAGTAAGTGCACTTTCTATTAATCTTAGAAATACTATAAAGGAGAGGGTAATGTGAGACTTTAATAAACAGTTACCTAATATTTCCTACAGATTTTCTTCGTATCGTCCTTTCTTTTTCTTCATATTGCAATTGCAGTTCCTTTTTGTGTTCCTGTAAAAAATGGTACTTTTTGAAATGAATATAAAATATTTACTCATAAAAACAAAAATGATACATTTGAATAAATCTGTTAAATTTTCATTAAGTCAAAGGAATTTAGTTAGGTTAACATGAATTCCAATAAACTTGGTGTACGCTCATTCCTCGCGTATAAGGATAATTGAAACACATGATCAAACTTAAATCAAGTTTCATTAAAAATTCAATATCTGATTTGAGTAACATCATCAGAATACATTCTGTTATCATTTAACTGCCGCCAGAATCCGGGTTTTATGTCTATCTAGCTATAGTTTTAGTCACTTCTCCCTTAAAAATCAATTATCGCGGTAGCTGAGAGGGTATCGCACTGGCTCTTGGAGCGCAAGGTCGCAGGTTCGGATTCCGCCGCCGACCTAACATTTTATCCGTAGAAAAACATACATACAATTATCACTTGTTTTTATCAAAGTAAATGTTGTAAAAATACGTAAATATATTTATTTTTAAAATAAATCGAAGATTTAAGGCATGGTTTGTTGTTAGGATTGGCATGGGTGCGTTATCTTAGAACAAACAGAGTATTTTGGGCTAAGCAAAGACTTTAGCAGTGTGGTTAATTTAACTTTTAAGAGAACAGTGAGTTGCCTATATGAACTAATGTTAACAATTTCTATAGGCCAAGTCAAAATACCCTTAAGGATTAACAATAAGTCGTCAGGTCCAGTTATTTAAATGAAAAAAATGAGATTTCAATATATTGTTTCAATAGCCTAGGCTATCATGAAATTAAATGCTATAAATATGGGTTGGCCCAAGTCCGTACATGAAACTTCTAAAATGACAAGTAGCCTAAGTGTATTTGCCTACATTTTATAGTCATAGGTACAAAGTTTATGATGAAAACAGCTCAATATAATCCGAACCTAGGATTTGTCAAATCATTTCAGATAACCTGTATAAAAGGCTTAGTTTGTTTAGAATAGTTTAAAGATTTGTTTTTTGTTGCTACAACATTCCTGGAAATGTTTAAAGTATTTAACAACAGTTGTATTTTACAAAATGATAGTTCAATACATTGTTGCAATAGCCTAGGCTATCATGAAATTAAATTCTATAAACATGGGTTGGTCCAAGACCGTACATGAAACTTCTAAAATGGCAAGTAGCCTAAGTGTATAGGCCTACATTTTATAGCCATAGGTCCAAGTTTATGATGAAAACAGCTCAATATAATCCAAACCTAGGATTTGTCAAATCATTTCAGATAACCTGTACAAAAGGCTTAGTTTGGTTAGATTAGTTTAAAGCTTTTGTTTTGGTTCCCTACAACATTCCTGGCAATGTGTTTAAAGTATTTTATAACAGTTGTATTTTACAAAATGATATTTCAATGTATTGTTTCAATAGCCTAGGCTACCAGTATCATGAAATTAAATTCTATAAACATGGGTTGGCCCAAGTCCGTACATGAAACTTCTAAAACGACAAGTAGCCTAAGTGTATATGCCTACATTTTATAGTCATAGGTCCAAGTTTATGATGAAAACAGCTCAATATAATCCAAACCTAGGATTTGTCAAATTATTTCAGATAACCTGTATAAAAGGCTTAGTTTGGTTAGGATAGTTTAAAGATTTGTTTTTTGTCGCTACAACATTCCTGGTAATGTTTAAAGTATTTAACAACAGTTGTATTTTACAAAATGATAGTTCAATACATTGTTGCAATAGCCTAGGCTATCATGAAATTAAATTCTATAAACATGGGTTGGTCCAAGACCGTACATGAAACTTCTAAAATGGCAAGTAGCCTAAGTGTATAGGCCTACATTTTATAGCCATAGGTCCAAGTTTATGATAAAAACAGCTCAATATAATCCAAACCTAGGATTTGTCAAATCATTTCAGATAACCTGTACAGAAGGCTTAGTTTGGTTAGAATAGTTTAAAGGTTTTGTTTTGGTTCGCTACAACATTCCTGGTAATGTGTTTAAAGTATTTTACAAAAGTCGTATTACCAGTTTAATGTCAGCTTACTCTTACTGTAATCCAACCCTAGGCTATGTCAAATCATTCAAGATAACCTTCCGAAAAAGGCTGTTTGGTTAGAATAATCTATAGCTTTTATTGTGGTTACCTACTATTACTGGTAATGTATTTTAAGTAATGTAGACAATTTGTATTATTAATTTAGTGAAAATATAACCTAGCAAATAATTGTCCTACAAAATAAATGTTAAGGTTGTTCGCTTTTAATTTAGTGAAAATATAACCTAGCAAATAATTGTCCTACAAAATAAATTTTAAGGTTGTTCACTTACTGTGACTTAACTTCATCAACGCTTTCTAGACAAATTGAGGCTTTGTATACTTTTTACACATGACAATCACAATATTACCAATTGTCTAAGAAAATGTAATAAAACAAACTATTTTATAAGTTAATATCTTAGTATCTAGAGTCATCAAAAATTTATTTTGAGTTTTTCGATCTGCCTCTGTTACACAATCGTCGCCTCTGACCGACTGACTCCGACTGACGATATTTCCACAGAGTAGGCGTACTAAGGGAATATTAACTGTATGGATATTTTTTTTTAAACGTACACTTAATAATTTATAAAATAATAAATATGCTCACAACTTAAAAATATACTTCGATTTATCTCTCGTGTGTTATTTGTTGGTAAACAAACTTTTGTTATCCAGTATAACAAAGTATACTCTAGTAAACTAACTATTGTTACTCTGTTGTTGAAACATAGACGTTGGCTAAATTTTAACGATTCAAGTACCACTAAAATGGCTTCCAATGTTATTCTTATGGAGAAAAAAATCAATTTGGTTTTAAGATAATTTGATTAATACTGAACGAAATTATCTGAATAACGAACTTGACCGAGATTTTGACCTGTTAAGTTTTTCTGGAAAATTTTAAGTTTAACTGTGGAGGCATTCTCGAGTTATTGTGGTCACAGACACGCCAGTTGAGTTGATTCTCTTACCAGTCTAAGCAGTAAAGTTGTGTATAAGTATACTTTCACTTCGCTCAATTATCCAATTATTATCGCGTCATATACTTACTGGATCTGTGCAGTTCTTTATTTCTTCTAACCATTTGGCAGCATCAAGTTCTGATGATTTGTTACTTTCAAACTCAGTCTGGCACCTTGTTATAAGGATTTTACGGAAGTTAACTTTCTGTTCCTGGCCGTTCTCAATTTTGGAAACTTCCAGTTTCGAGAAGATTTTACACATGTTAGCATATGCTTTAGAATAATATGGTTCAAAATTTGATACATCCACAGCCTGAAAAAAAAAATTAAAATAAAATAAATTATACAATTACAGAACACAATCATATATATTTTTGTAGGCTAGATAAGGTACACAATATTTTGTAGACTAAACGATGGAACAATAATTATCATTTCCCGAGTTTCAACAAAAAAAGTTCTTTCTTTCTAAACTCACATCTATTTCCAACCACCAGTTTCACAGCTGTGGAAAAATATTTTAACTTGAAACATTTTACCGGATGAAAATTGTAATTAGACGGTAAAATTGACTAAGGCTATGGCCAGGGCCGCATTTAGCCAAACAGCGCCCCTAGGCACACTAACCGTTGTGCCCACCTTTTCACCCGTGCAATGCAGGTCGCCAAAAATATTTCACAATCTATATTATTAAAAGAATTTCTTGAGTTTTGTTTGGCGATTTTCGACCCTTAAAACTATTATTTTAAGTACATATTTGGTATCAGTCAAAAGGTCTTACCCTCCACGTTCAGGCCTTCGCCCCACAGGCTTTCAAAGTTACGATGTTAATATTATGGAATATTTTATTTAGGTAGTTAGCTGACTTGGGTTGATCATTTGAATAATACATTCATTTGCACAAGGTGAAATGGGCACTCGTGACGTCCAGGAGATTTGCAGGCTCCACGTGGGGATCAAGCCTTGCATAGAGCTATGGCTGTATAAGGCAGTAATAAAGCCTCAAGTCACGTATAAATAAAATAGTTAATATCCCCTTGGTCTTATGATTATCCCGCACCTTCATTGTGTCAATGTTTGTAATAAATGCCTTCATAGTAATTAAAATAAAAATTGTTCAAATAATAACTATTAAATGTAGAAAAAAAGGAACAAATAAAGTGATTTTGTCGACTCATGCACACACACAGGCTTAAGCCCTTGTGGGCATATTCCTTAATGTAAAATAAGATAGTAGGTTTAACAAAATTATAACAATTAATTATTATAAATTAAGAATACCTTCAAATATACTTTTACTTATTATAAGAAAAATATGTAATCCTACCAATGTATGTATTTTTTTAAATAAAATTATGTGGGTATGTATGTATGGATCACTAACTTAGTCTGGTGGACAAAGGTGAACCAGCCTACAGCCATAGCCAAACTCACAAGTTTACAAGGGCTGGCACAGTGGAGCACAAAGCATAAAGTCACTGGAGTTTTCAGGAGCAGCCCGTCAGCAACTCTTGAAGTTGCTTTTGGATTATTGCCTCTGGATTTCTTTATCAAGGCAAAAGCACGAAAATCAGCCTATCGTTTAAAAGTCACAGGCCAATGGAGGGAAGGCCAGTTTGGAACAGGCCATTGCACCATCATGCTCACAGCCCTGGGTGCTTGAAATGATTTCAGATGTCATGACTACGGAGATGACTTTGACTACACCTTTTCTGTTGAATTCTGCTCCAGAGAAGAGTGGAAATCTGAGGAAGGGCCCTATTTCAGGAAAGGCAGCCTTGTCTGGTACACGGACGGCTCTCTCATTGAAGGAAAATCTGGCTACGGGGTGTACAGTGAATCACCCAGAACAGAACTCTGCACAAGTCTGGGACAGCACTGTACTATTTTTCAAGCGGAAATTTGTGGCATCATGGTTTGTGCCAATCTAGGCCTTGCCAGACGCTATTGTGACAAGTGACAAGTATATAGTAATATTGTCAGGCTGCCCTTAAGGCTCTTGACTCCAACGAAATCAAGTCTAGTAATATTGTCAGATTGTCAGGCTGCCCTCAAGGCTCTTGACTCCAACGAAATCAAGTCAAAATTAGTGTGGGAGTGTTACAACGCACTCAGCGAACTCGCATCACCCAACTCTGTCCATCTTGGTTAGGTACCATGTAGGCATAGGTGACAATGAGTGTGCAGATAAACTTGCTATAAGAGGTTCGGTTACAGTCAACTACCGATTACCCGGGGTAATGACTGGTTGGAGGGTCACGGATAACCAAAAACCACGGTTAAAACAAAGGCATTCAAATAAAATGAATATTACAAATATAATGAAGGTTTATTTACATTTTTATACCACAATATAATGTTTTAATGTAATTTAAGAAATATTTATGTAAATCAAATACTTTTGAAAACTTGAAAATGTGATGAAATCTACAACAAATCAAAATAATAATAATTAATACTAGAGATGACTGATAGTGTATTTTTTAAACTCATAATAGCGATGATTTGAATTTATTTTTTTATTTATTTAGACTTTACCTATCGCTTCTAGTGTTTAAAACTACACTACGTTTTGGGAGGTAAGGAAACTCCTCCCGTTATCAAGTGAACCCTACTTACATCTAAATATTAAGTTCTTACACCTAACTAACCTACATTTTTTTATTTTCTTATATTTTTCTTTTACATTTTAATTTACACAAACACAAAAATAACAAATATATACAAAAATTCAAATACAATACACTAACACAACATTTATATACAAGAACAAATGGAAAACTGACAATAGATTACCTGTTCTGCATCGTTGCCTCCAAGCTGACGGCAAAAACGGGAAACTTCTCTCACACGTCAACTCACTACCGGACTGCGCACTCGACTAGTGGCTAGCGTTAGTGGAGGGGGGAGAGCCGTTACCCCCACCTACCGCCAGGGGCATGTGACGACACAGCTGTGGCTACCCACCCGTCTGAGTCGACAGGAACATGATACGGAAATCAAAAAGGAGGAATCGGGCAATTTTTTGTTTCCATGTCATGTTCCCATCGACACAGACGGGTGGGTAGCCACAGCTGTGTCGTCACGTGCCCCTGGTGGTAGGTGGAGGTAACGGCTCTCCCCCCTCCACTACCGCTAGCCACTAGTCAAGTGCAAAGTCCAGTAGTGAGTTGACGTGTGAGAGAAGTTTCCCGATTTTGCCGTCAGCTTGGAGGTAACGATGCAGATCAGGTAATGTATTGTCAGTTTTCCATTTGTTCGTGTTTATAAATGTTGTGTTAGTATATTGTATTTGAATTTTTGTATATAATTGTTATTTTTGTGTTTGTGTAAATTAAAATGTAAAAGAAAAATATAAGAAAATCCAATAAAAATGCAGGTTAGTTAGGTGTAAGAACTTAATATTTAGATGTAAGTAGGGTTCACTTGATAACGGGAGGAGTTTCCTTACTTCCCGAAACGTAGTGTAGTTTTAAACACTAGAAGCGATAGGTAAAGTCCAAATAAATCAAAAAATAAATGACTGATAGGTTAAGTTCTCTACACACGTTTGAAATACTCTGTGAGAGTTTTTTGTCTCTTTGAAGAGGATTCTTTTTTGATAATAACAGACCTCAGTTTGTGTAGCACAAGTTTGTCACACCGCAGGGTATCACTCTGACCCTCCAAATAGTCGATTAGGCACTCAATATAGTGAAGAGCTGCGCCATGCATCATTCCACTGTTTGTCTGCCCCTCTCCCTCCCCCTCTCCGTCGTCTTGTCCACCTGCTTCACTAGCACTCGCTACGTCCTCCCCCTGAGCGTGCCGCACTATCTCCTCATCAGTCATTGTTTCAAATGCCGGGAGGCTGTTGTCGCATTGAAACCACTCAATAACATGTTGCTGAGTAACAGCTTCCCCGCCTTCAACTTTGTTTGCAATCAACGAAAGTTGAGCAGCTTCAATACTGAAATCAAATCCCGCAAAATCGTCATCCTCGGAGATATCGGGAAAGATTTTTTTCCAGGTCATTGCAGGGTCGAACTTCTTACCCTATCCCACGCGGAAAAACACTCATAGATAGCATCTACAATGCTGAAGTTCTTAAAAAAGGTTTTGAGGTCGTTTCCCTCCTCGATGAACGTTCGCAAAAAGCTTGATCGATAATTCCGCTTTACACAGGCCAATACGCCTTATCTATGGGCTGGATAACAGCAGTGACGTTTGGGGGTAAATACCTCACAAATATGTTGCCATCATCTTTAAACATTGTGACGGCGGCAATCTCGTGGTTGTTTGTATTGATAACCCTTGTCCAGCGGTCAAGGGAGTAAAACGAGTCCTAGGCCCGCCGCCGCCTCCAGCGCGCGCCACCGTCGCGCGTCGCGTCGCTCGACGAAGACAACTTCCCTGCAGGGCATTTTTTAGAATGTACCGTGCCGCCGACCTGCAAGGATGTTCAACAGGATAAGTTTCGGGCTACCGGCCCACGCCTATCAACGCCTATCAATCATATCAAGTCGATATGATTTTTTTACTTGCAATAGTAACATTCCGCATTATATCGTTTGTATAAATTAATGAGAACATTATTTGGATACCGCTAATTACCGAAATTTACAATGAGGATGTTTGACTTGCAACTCGGTCGGGGGCACCTGCCTCCTGGACCTTGAGCCAAAATAAATTTATTTCAGTTGGCAGAGTAAATTGATTTAAAAATTGAGCTCAGCTAGCAGAGTATTGGTCAGAGGCAACTGCCTCTTAGACCTCGATTAAACTTAGAAAATAAAGAGTGCATTTCACGAGGAGTTATTTATTGACATCCGTGTAGACTAAGTACTGTTTGCCCATTTCATATTATGTAGAGCATATCCTAGTTTTAGATACTGTACCCCAATTTAAGTGAACAGAAACCCCCATTTACGAGATACACTGGTATGTTCGACGCCCCCCCCCCCCCCTGTAACAATCCAATTAAACTAGTTACTATTATTCTGGTTTGATTATTGATATGTTTTTAGGGCAACTGGTGTTGTTATTCACGTTATTTACGTTTTAAGTGCATATAGTGCGGGTTTTTGGTTTCTCACCGGCAATCACGCCGTAAGTTAAAGTGCAGTGACGCGGTATATTTATGTAGTGTAGTATGTGTTTATTTTCATTAGTGCGTTTTATATCTCTGTCCAAATGAAGGTTCGTTTAATTATTACGCTGTGTGGGGCGCCTGTCTCGCGCGGCGAGAGGAGTATGTCATATTATTAGTTTTTCGTGGTATCTGTGAAAATTAATAGTGTTACGTGGGGCATTGTCTCGCGTGGCTCAAATATATTAAGTGAGTGCCTTATTTTCTCTTATAACCTCGGGTGTGAGGCAACTGTCTTACACTCTCGAGAATAAATTCAGTGTAGTGCCGTTTTATAATTTCAAATTAGTCCTGTTACAAGATTAAAGACAGGTTAATGAACTATTGAGACTTCTTTTACTACCAGATTTTGTTTGAACCTATGTATTATTATTTTTGAGTGCTGATTCTGTCTCTCTTGCAATAAATAACGTTAAAGCCACCCGTGTATAATGGTATTGAATCCCTTAACTCTACAAATCTAATAGTAATAGTTGTGGTTATTATTATTAGCCTAGGGTTGAACCCGTACTCTGAGTTTATCCAAGGCAAACAAATTTTTGTATGTGGAAATGTATTCACGTTTTAAGCTGTCGATTTCCCCATTACAACATATCTCATTTGGGTGAGAAGGTGCGTTGTCTAAGACTAAGACAGCCTTTTGTGGCAGACCATTTGATTTGAGAAATCCCTTCACTTGGGGAAGAAAATATTGGTCGAACCATTGTTTAAAAATTGTCTGGTTCATCCAACCCTTTTTGGAATTAAAATAGTGAACGGGTAAGTTGGTGGCCACAGTCCCTTTAAAAGATCATGGATTTTTAGCCTTTCCAATTACCACCATTTTCAACTTGTGGGTGCCTGTGGCATTGGAGCAACACATGGCGGTAAATCTTTCTTTGCTTACTTTATGCCCCTTAGCATTTTTCTCGCTTTCGAACGCAAGGGTTTTTATTGGCAAACACTTCCAGCTACATTGTACATTTGTTCAGGCTGGAGGTTCTCTTTTATCACAAACTCGTTAAATTCGTTATAACATTGTTCCGCTGCAGTTTTATCTCCACTAAGACTTTCACCCTGGATTTGAAGCTCCCTAATACCATGCTGTTGTTTAAACTGTGTCAACTATCCAGACAATGCGTCAAATTTGCCCTCTAGGCCTAATGCCTCAAAGAAAGATTTTGCCTTTTCTGCACAAATAAGTCCATTAATGGGGTTTCCTTGAGCACGTTGTTGGCTGAACCATTGCACCATTGCTTTATCAAGTTTGTCATAGGTTGATTTTTGCATTGTCTTTTCTTAAAACCGGATAAAAAGTCAGCCGCACAAGTAAAACTAAGGAGTTTGTTTATTTTATTTTTAGCGAATTTCCCCTATAGGGAAGAAGCTATTACCGTAGGTCTCATGGTAAGACTTAAGCCCGAGACCATGATAACTTTTCATTTTGAGGTCCCCAGATGCCAAAAACACCATTCGTTCAAATATTTATATATGTATATATATATATATATATATTTATATATATATATTTATATATATATATTTATATATATATATATATGTGTCCGTAAGCACGATAACTCTCGTAAAAAAGGTCCGATCTTAATGAAATTTGGTACAAACGTGTAAAGTACCATTTATTTGAACAAGTTTGAAAACCAGACGAATCGCACCATCCGAAGGGGGGTTTTGGGGGGTTTTGTACCCCAAAAATGGGTTTTTTGGGGTTTCCACATGTACTTTTTATTAAAATCAAATTTTAATTTTCACCATTGAATTCAGCATAAAAAAACAAAAAATTTGGTATCTTGATCATTGCTCTACGTCAATTGGTTACTGAGATATTGAAAGTGCTAAACACAGTACGTTGTCTAATGTTATTCTTATGGAGAAAAAGAAAAATTGTATATCTCGCTTATTTATGAACATAAACTGACGAAATTTTGTATATAGCTTCATCTGGTTGTGGTTTATTGTTGTTTGCACAAAATAACAATTTTTCACCTATGGTTCCCGTAGCAGCAAACCTAGGTACTCGGTCCCCATGTTACTCTTATGGAAAATAATTAAAGTGTTATATATCGCTTATTTATGAATGTATATGGATGAAACTTGGTATGTGACTTCACTTAGCTGAGTTCTATTGATATTTTGCATAAAACCCCATTATTTTGTGTTCCTTGTTGCAGCAAACCTGCGTACTCATCCCCAATGTTATTCTTATAGAGAATAATTAATATTTTAAATATCGCTTGTTTGTGAATATATTTCTTATGAATCCTGTTAAGTGGCTTAGTGTGTTATGTTATAATTCATTGGAAATTCGCTGAGTACGCAGGTTTGCTGCGACGGGGGTATTTAAGTCTTTTTAGCATACTGTTCGATGCTAATGAATTCAGCACTGAGAGCAAAAACGTGTGAGGGTAAACATCGGGCAAATGGTGATTGTTTTGATTTGTTTCTATTTTTAGACGTCAACTTCCGCCCGTCTGTCTGTCTGTCCGCCCGTCTGTCTGTATGTCTGTCCGCCCGTCTGTCTGTCTGTCCGCCCGTCTGTCTACCCGTCCACAGATGCAGGTGTTCTGGAGCAGTGTTCTGGATGGTCATCACACTCTAGCACGTGAACAAAGCTCATTAGCGAGATGACAGACTCTCAGATTACGTTGTACAGTACAGTACTGTATTTACAAAATTGTTTGTATTGTACTATTTATTCTAATAAATAAAGTGAATTTTACCATTCAGGAGATATTATTTTAACCAAACAAATTGTTATTATTGCTCTTTTTACGTTTAGGGTGTAATACACCCTTTCTATTTCTATTACTAAGGAATATTAATTATTAGACATTAAGGTGTTCATCTTACAAACAATATTTATTTCAAAGTTACATAAAAACAGATGATACGAGTTTTGGGGCTAACAATGAAGTACAGGCAGATGGGAAATTTAAAATGTTAAAAAATGAATACAATTAAAATGGTGGCTATGAGCTTCTCTTAAATCTCAGGGGTGGTTGATCGAGCTAGCTCAAAGATTATCGAACATTTGATAAAATTAAAATACATGAAAATGAATACCAATTATTTAAGATTTGTGCTGAATAAAACTTTACCAATATGGATCTCTGAATGAAGTTAATTTAGGTTAAAAAGTCCACTTGATTCATTTTCTAGTAATCTAGGCCAGACACGGAAATTGTTCTTTGGAAATTATTCTTGACTTACTATGATAAATAGCTTGCTTCTATTGAAATTGATTTGTAGATAATGATATTAAAATTTGATCTTGATGAATTTGTTTTAAAAAAATTGTCCAATAAATTTAGTTCTTTGAAATTCTTAGTTGTAAGGCCGAAAGTTTATGGAAAGTTCTTACCAACTGGATACTATTATATTCTTCACTCAGTAATAAATTTTAGCTTGAGGTGGCAAAAAGGGATGAATAATCTACTGAGCACTAGTGGCCTATTAAAAATTAGGTTTTTGGTACCTAATATACTGATTTTTATTGGGAAGGGGAGAAAATAATGAGCAATGCTCTTACTGGGGGTGCTTTCACTGCCATGGTTGGATTCAGAAGAAAGAGGAAGAGGTCTCTGGGCTTGGTGATGGATCTTCAACAATGCTGACCACATGTTCTTGAAGCGTTTCACTGTTGTACACTGCACTTTGGTTTTTGGAATAAAATTTTAATAGAGATCAATTTTGAAAATTATTATATATAGGTAAAATTATTTATCTGAGACAACCTTTTACATTAGTGCTATATCTAGGTATTTGATTAAATGACTAAATCTAATAAATTATGTTTGAGTAGGTGATTAAAATTGATAAATTGTATTATTTGAGATAGTGGCAGATCTGAGGGGTGGTGATATGGGCCTATTATGTTAAATGGTCCTTTGAGGAAAAGTAAGTATTCAGGTATAGCCTATTTTACATAATTAACATTTAAGGAACAAATTATAGAAGGATTATTAAGAAGTTATAAAACTAAATGAAAATGAATGTATAGTCATGTTTATGTGACATTGCAATATCCCCTCAGAAATCATGTAATGAGATTGACATTTATGAGACGAACATTCATGATTTCGGTCAAATGGCGGATGGACATGGCGATACATTAATATGAGAGGTGATACTTAAAGTTAGGATGGTACTTAACACATGGTGGTGGAGTTGGATGAAATATTTTTTTTACAACTTAACATAAAAGTATTAAGGAGACATGAGGAGGATTCCCTATAGAATCAATGGGGAAACATAAAACATAACTTAAAACATTTGGGAAAAATAGCAAACAAGGGATTAACAAAGAAATGTGGGTGTGGAACATGGTAGTTTGGTTGTAGGGAAAAAGGATGGGTGTGATCACTGATAATATAGTTTATTGGTGTTTATCTATTCACTGTTCGCTGTTTATTTAAAGTCTATCCTCTCTAACCCTCTTGCTGTTCTAAATTCACTCCTATTTTAAAATTGAATAGTTTATAACATTTATTTATATAAAATTAGTTTGTTTACACGGTGGCACTGTGGTCTCTGCACTTTAAACACTGGCGGAAGAAAAGGGAAATGATATCTTCAATGGGGTTTAAGTGGGTAAGTATTCTTCAGTAGGGTTGAGCGGAGTAACATATTCTTCAATAGGAATTTCGACTTTCAACACGTGTTCATAGCAGTTACAAAGGCCGGGATTATTAGAAAATGTTTGGCTGTATTTCATTAATAGATTAGTAAGCTGTTGTTTTTGTGTGATATTGAGGGTGTTGTTATTTTGTAGCGATTCTCGTATGGTTTCAGCTGATAAATTGTTATTATCGTCACGACTTGTGTATTCATAATCATTATTTATATCATTTTGTATATTTTTATATGGCCTGTGGCGATTGTCATTATATATGTAACACAAAATTCCATCAGTTTTAGCTTTGCCAAACTTCATCGTTATTTCGAGGTCATTTATATTCATTATGAGTATTCCTTGAAGTTCATTTTCATATTCAGTTGTCTGATTGTGTCCATCCCAAATATAAGTGGTCTTATTAAATTAGGTACCAATAATATCTGTATGTATGTTGTTTGGTTACTAATCTTAATCGGAGCTAGTATTATGTGTGAAGCACGTCGTGATTTCCCGTTTGTAGCGGTCTTTATGAAGGTATTTGTTACAGGTAGTATTTCGTGTTTTCCAAAGTTTTGTTGGTTATCTTTGTACCACTGCTCTGACATACAGGTAATGTTTGATTCCGTGTCGATTAGTGCGTGTAGCGTCAATTTATTTATTTCAATTTTAATTTCGGGACAATTTAAAACTTGTTGGTTTTCAGCTGGAGTTGATTCTATTTCGTCTTCTAATAGGAATTCTCGATTACAGAATATGTTGCTGAGAGTAAAATTGTTGCTTTGGGTTGTATTATTTGGAGTATTGTTATCATTATCATTATCATTCGGCCTGATTAATCCGAGGTTGTTTGAAAGCACTGAAGATACATTAAATGGGGGAAAAGGGTAGTTTATGTAGTGCAGGCCGTTTGTGTCATCAGTGCTTACTTGTTTAAAGCTGGGCCATTTGGGTTAGGGGATTGATTGGGGCTGCTAATTGTCATGGTAGCACACAATTTGCCTTGTTCTGGGGTAGGGTATTTCCGGCCGTTATCCCTAGAATGGTATTGCTGGTAGCCTCTTTGTTCTCCTTCTCCATATGGACTTTGTGGTCTGGGGTATTGGTGAGGGTAGTTTCCCTGATAGTTGTGATTTCGCTGGTTCGGTCGTGGCTCGTTCCTGTGGTTGTCTTGCCGGTTATTGTTAACGAATGGTGGTTGGTATGCTCGGTGATACAGTAGAACCTCGATAACACGACTCTAAAGGGGATCTCTAAAATAGTCTTCTTATCGAGGTGCACTTGTAATTGAGGGTCGTGCTATCAAGGTGGTTTTCACAACAAGACGTGCTATCGAGGTCACAGACTTTTTGCTATACCAAGCAAATTTGTTATGAAACATTTCTAATAAGTTGTGTTTTAAGTAGAAAATTACTGTATAAATCAGTCATAAATAAAAGAACACACGTACAATTATAACAAACTTCTTTATTATTGCCTTAAAACAATACAGTTTCAGCAATTAAAACATTTATTGAAATTGATTGAAAAATAATAGGCCTGGTAAAGTTTATAATTAGGCTGTAATGTTAATTTTACGAAATTCATGTTACCGTAAATTGTTCATTGTAGGCCTACTACTGTGATGAGTTTTCTTACTCAATAAAATACTATGCAGAACTTACGGCAGTAAGAAACAAAAACAACCGACTTAGTTCACTAAAGTACAGATTTATAATAAGCTCAAAATAGTACCCTAACCTATTGTGAAATACGCGATAAAATAATGTTAATGCGATAATAAATAATGCGATGATGCGACTGATCTGACCCGTGATAGAGAAGGAAAGACCGGATGGGAAAGGGGGGTAGGGAAGGGGTTTTCTTGTTGAGACCTGAGCCCAAGACGTTGTTGTTTACTTCAAACATCCGTTCTAAGCGTGGGCACTATGCGTGAGAAAGGTTGAGTCGTGCTATAAAGGTTCCGTAACGCAGAACGACGCGCTATTGAGGTTAGGAGTCGTGAAATAAAGGTTCACTTACCCAAAGAAGTGTGTTATTGAGGTGGGAGTCGTGCTATAGAGGTTCAGTTGTTTAAAAAGACGCGCTATAGAGGTTTATTTATTAGTACAGTAATAGGCCTATGGAATGACAAAAGACGTGCTATCGAGGTAATTATTTGAAAAGGAGTCGTGTTATAGAGGTATTTATAACATTGAGTGTTATGGGAAATTCACGGGGATTAGAAAATCAGACTCATTATCGAGGTTTTCGTCTTATCGACGGTCGACGTAGCGAGGTTCTACTGTATTGTCTTCCCCGCTAATCATTTTGGTATCCCCTCCTATCGTTGTTTCGATTGGGCGAATTGTTACCATTTGACTGAAGAGAATTTACGGGTCTTGCTTGTCGTGAGCGTCTGTGGGAGTCCTTAATGTCCTCTCTCTGGTAGCAGGGATTCAAAGTCTTGCAAGGTGTTAATATTTTGCACTCGTCTAGCATCTTGGATTAAATCGTCAAAATGCTCACACAAACATACAATAATCTCATCTTCTGTGAGGGGTGGTGTTAGGGATTGTAGTGTTAACACACGCTCTACAAAGTATTCAGCTCGGGACAGGTTTCCATTAGGGCGATATTTCTCTGTTTCAAGTTTCTGGCGTATTCCCCTCTGTACGTCCTTACTGAAATATTTATTCAGGAAAACAATTTCAAAATCGCTCCATGATTTACGTCGTTTTTGATGAGATTAAACCACCTTGAAGCATGTTGTTCCAAACTTGACTCAATTAGTTCAATTAGATGCTCATTTTCATTCGCTAGATTTTGATTGCGCGCCAAGCTTCGCTTGTAGTAGCGGTGTAATTTCTCGAGAAACTCTTTCGGGTTATGTGCGCGACCATGGAATTTCGGTAGTGTCATCTCAAGTGTGGAATTTACATTACCGCTGCATGTAACATGTATTTGTTGTGGTAGATTGTATGTGTTTGGCCTTGTGGAATTTTGAAGATGTTCAATTTTTGAGTTCTGCTCGTTGATTGTATCTTTAATGTTAGAAATTGTTGTGCTTTGACTTTCTATTTGTTCTCGGTTTGTCTCTATCAAAGGGATTATTGTATTTTCTAGGTACTCAGTGTTTTGTTTCGAGATTGCATTGATTTCAAATCTCTGTTCGAGTTTGAACTTTTGAATTTGAGTCATCAGATTCACAATTTGGTCTCTTATTTGGCTATTGATAGTATTTAGCGTTTGGTTGTTTGTGCTACTGAAAATACTTTTTAGTTGGGCGGTTTGGTTTTCAAGGTCTTGTATCAAATTTTCTCGGATAACAGTCTCACGAGCATTTAGTTCAGATTCCAAGTCTGTACGAATTTGGTTTATTTCGGTAGTGTGCCGTTGTTGCGTTTCCGTGATATGGCCAATTTCAGTTCGGATATCGTCTTGTGCATTTTTTATTGATGTAATCTGACTTTCCAAATGGGATTGACAATTTTGGATTTCAGATTTCAATTTGTTATTCTGGGATTTAATCTCGGATCTTAAAATGTCGTTTTGGGACTCAATTTGATTTTTCAAAGCAGAATGTTGGGATTCTATTTCATTTTTGATTTCATTTTTTATCTCGATTTTTAATTCGTTTTTTAAAGCAACGTTTTGTAGTTTAATCGTTTGTAGTTTGTCTACGGTGGCATTAGTAGTTTGAATCGCAATTAACAGCTGATTAAATACGTCGTTATGAGCTGATGCAAAAGGCATTGTATCGGATGTAGAAGGCGGTGAAACGATTGAGCTGATTGGTTCTGGGGGAACAGCTGGTTCAACTGTTGTTAGGTTGGCATTCCTGAAAGTGTCGTTGGTTGTCATGACGACGCCGACGGTGGCTAGCGATTGCGCAACAAGTGATGTGCACAGGTGAGGATCGTCTGCTTCGCTTGAGCTACTGGACTGGATGGACTCGCCCAACGTCAACATGGCGTCCGTGTCGACCGCGGCGTCTTGTTCTTTGTTTACAATGTCACTTGTTTGTTCTCCGTCTGTTATGTCTGTGTCGTTTGGTGAAATTTCGGGTTCAGTGGTGTTTGTTATTGTCGGGGTGTGTTGAGTGGGGACTGTAGTAGTATTTGTTGGAACTGTGTCGTTGTCAAAGTCTGGATCATCAGAGTTATTTTCCCTTGCGTTCTGTGATTCGCGAACTTTTACGCTCGGCCGAGGGTTAGAGCGTAAATTGTACTTGTCACCCATGTTATTTGTTGTTTTGGCTGTGTTGTGTTTTGTGTTTATGAGTGCTATTATGTGTGTTCAATAAATAACGTGTCTTTAATAAAGTAACAGGTTTGACTTATTTATAACTTGGGGTTATCTTAAAGTTACTGTACTTATAACTAGCCTAAGATTGTCTCAAAATCTGTTCGATATCCTTTGATGCCACTACGATGGGACGCCAATTTGTAATACACCCTTTCTATTTCTATTATTAAAGAATAATTAATTATTAGACGTTAAGGTGTTCATCTCAAAAACAATATTTATTTCAAAGTTACATAAAACCAGATGATACGAGTTTTGGGGCTAACAATGAAGTACAGGCAGATGGGAAATTTAAAATGTTAAAAAATGAATACAATTAAAATGGCGGCTATGAGCTTCTTTTAAATCTCAGGGGTGGTTGATCGAGCTGGCTCAAAGATTATCGAACATTTGATAAAATTAAAATACATGAAAATGAATACCAATTATTTAAGATTTGTGCTGAATAAAACTTTACCAATATGGATCTCTGAATGAAGTTAATTTAGGTTAAAAAGTCCACTTGATTCATTGTCTAGTAATCTAGGCCAGACACGGAAATTGTTCTTTGGAAATTACTCTGGAATTACTATGATAAATAGCTTGCTTCTATTGAAATTGATTTGTAGATAATGATATTAAAATTTGATCTTGATGAATTTGTTTGAAAAAAAAAAATTTTCCAATAAATTTAGTTCTTTGAAATTCTTAGTTGTAAGGCCGAAAGTTTATGGAAAGTTCTTACCAACTGGATACTATTATATTCTTCACTCAGTAATAAATTTTAGCTTGAGGTGGCAAAAAGGGATGAATAATCTACTGAGCACTAGTGGCCTATTAAAAATTAGGTTTTTGGTACCTAATATACTGATTTTTATTGGGAAGGGGAGAAAATAATGAGCAATGCTCTTACTGGGGTGCTTTCACTGCCATGGTTGGATTCAGAAGAAAGAGGAAGAGGTCTCTGGGCTTGGTGATGGATCTTCAACAATGCTGACCACATGTTCTTGAAGCGTTTCACTGTTGTACACTGCACTTTGGTTTTTGGAATAAAATTTTAATAGAGATCAATTTTGAAAATTATTATATATAGGTAAAATTATTTATCTGAGACAACCTTTTACATTAGTGTTATATCTAGGTATTTGATTAAATGACTAAATCTAATAAATTATGTTTGAGTAGGTGATTAAAATTGATAAATTGTATTATTTGAGATAGTGGCAGATCTGAGGGGGCAGATATGGGCCTATTATATTAAATGGTCCTTTGAGGAAAAGTAAGTATTCAGGTATAGCCTATTTTACATAATTAACATTTAAGGAACAAATTATAGAAGGATTATTAAGAAGTTATAAAACTAAATTAAAATGAATGTATAGTCATGTTTATGTGACATTGCAAGGGGATAAATAAAAATAATAAAAGTAAACCTTTCATGACCCTGGTTAAACCGCAACCCGATTAACCCGCTCCCGGATAATCGGGAGTTGACTGTATGTCATTCTTTGGTCCAGAGCCAAGCTGTGGCATAAGTAAAACAACTGCTTTTGAAAGGATCAACAAATTGACTTACATCGCCAGCAATGGCAGGGTTACTCTGGTCAAACACTTGGCAAAAAGCAGTAAATAGCTCTCACTTCACTAACTGATTGGTGAGGTTGGGCAGAGGTCGGGTTAAGCAGATGACCGCCTCCAAATAAATTCTCCTGCCAAGTGTGAACTGCTGAGTGTTATTCGTTTACCGAAAGCAGAAGGGAAAAGTGCAGCAGAAATTCATCGAAGATCGAGCCGAGTCTACCAAAAAAAACATGTTGAGTGATGATGTTAACTGCATGAATGTGTGAATGGTCAAAAATTTAAAGATGGCCGTACTGAAGTGCATGACGAAAGGTGCTAAGTAAATTCAAAGCAGCGGCCATTCAGCAAGTTTTTTGGTCTTCTGACAACATTTTCGGGACCCAGCGAACACACATTCGTTGTAGCCTAAATATTCCTCAACGAAGAGTATAATAATAATAATAATATTTATTCCGTGACAATTTTTAACAATGTATTGGAATTTACAACAAAATAGTTAATTTATAAGGAAATCTTTAAACCAGGTAAGGTAGGCCTGAGTCCTATCTTTCCCTTCCTGGCGGGGTACGGCCCTTTTTTGGAAACCATACCGGCATTTGCCTAAGTGAGATGAGAAACCGTACAAACTATTCTCGGAATGGCCGGCCTGGGATGAAACCCGAGACCTCCCATATTTGAAGTGCAATTATCGCTACCTCACTCGGTTACAATTTATTTTTAAATTTATACATTTTTCACAATTTAATATTGAAAATAAGAAGATTAAATAATGTAATGATATAATATTACTAGGAGTACACTCTTATATCGTGTATGAGGATTGAGCTCACAGTTAAAAAATACAAACAAAAATGTTTCAATTGACAATATACCTCATGGGCCCCCCATTATAACTGCAGCTTGACAATGACATACAAATCCAGAACATCCAGTCATTGTGTCAAGATCCAACATTTTGTATACATCTTAATATATAAATACCCCCGTAGCAGCAAACCAGCATACTCAGCGAATTTCCAATGCATATATATGTATCTTAATACCACATAAAGCCACATATCAAGTTTCATCAACAATATACATTCATAAATAAACTATTTATGACATTTTAATTATTCTCCATAACAATAACATGGCGGCTGAGTATGCAGGTTTGCTGAAGCAAGGAACACAAAAAATGGGGTTTTATACAAATATCAATATAACCTCAAGTAGGTAAAGCCACATACCAAATTTTATTAATTTATGTTCATAATTAAGGGAGATAACACGTTATTTATTCTCCATAAGAATAACATGGGGCTGAGTATGCAGGTTTGCTGCTACGGGAACTATCGGGAAAAAATGGGTTTTTGTGCAAATATCAATAGACCACAACGATATGAAGCAATATACCAAGTTTCATCAGGAAAAGTTCATAAATAAGCGAGATATACTGTACAATTTATCTTATTCTCCGTAAGAATAACATTGAACAACGTACTTTGTTTAGCACTTGCGATATCTCTGTATCCATTTGACGTAGAGCAATGATCAAAACATCAAATTGTGCGTCTTTCTAAGCTGATTCCAATGGAAAAACTAAAATTTGACTTTTTCAAAAACTATATATGTAAAAAGCTCAAAAAACCCATTTTTGGGATACAAAACCCCCCCAAAATACCCCTTTGGATAGGTCGATCTGTCTGGCTTTAGAATTTAAAGTCATAAATGCTGGTTTACATGTTTGTACCAAATTTCGTCAAAATCGGATGAATTTTACAAGAGTTATCACGCTCACGGACACAACACACACACAACACACACACCACAACACACACACCACAACACACACACCACAACACACACACCACAACACACACACCACAACACACACACCACAACACACACACCACAACACACACACCACAACACACACACCACAACACACACACCACAACACACACACCACAACACACACACCACAACACACACACCACAACACACACACCACAACACACACACCACAACACACACACCACAACACACACACCACAACACACACACCACAACACACACACCACAACACACACACCACAACACACACACCACAACACACACACCACAACACACACACCACAACACACACACCACCACACACACACCACCACACACACACCACCACACACACACCACCACCACACACAACACACACACACACAAACACACACACACACACGCACGCACGCACGCACGCACGCACGCACGCACGCACGCACGCACGCACGCACGCACGCACGCACACACACACACACACACACACACACACACACACACACACACACACACACACACACACACACACACACAATTTCGAACAAATGGGGTTTTTGGGGTCTGGGACCTCAAAACGAAAAGTTATCATGGTCAAAGGCCTAGGTCTTACCGTGCCGACTACGGTAATAGCTTCTTCCCTATAGGGGAAATTCGCTAAAATGGATCCCTATTTCCCTTGGTCACGCCATCACTTGAGAATTAGTGGACCAAATTGAATAATTATTTTTTGTTGAGTTCGTTTATGTCAGGAAAAGGTTCTTATAAAAGACAATTTTTAATCCGACCTAAGAGCTCTGCCTCACGGGCCTTCAAAATTCCCATTGATTTGTAAGTTCAGTTAGTTACATCAAGCAGCTGTAAACATACTTGAAAGGCATATATGTTGATTATGGAAATAAAAAACTACTTGAATGGAAACTCTCATTTTGGAAATAAAAAAAGTACTTGAATGGCAACTCAAACTCTTTTTTTCGATATTCGAGTGAGCATAGCGAATGAGCTAATCCGGAGGCGAGTGAGCGAAGCGAACAAGTTCATCTTGAAAATGAACGAGTATTTGAAATAAAACAAATTCAATGACATTAGGACAGGACAACGTCTGTTGGGCCAGCTAGTTATATATATTAACGAGTTCGCACGCAGCACGCTGACATGAGGGAAGTGAATTTCCATATAAAAAACTATAAATACTCAAAATCAGTTAAAAACATATAATTATTCCAATTTTTATTCATATCTGTAAACATAGATTTTTTGGCTGTTCTGATACTCCTGGTTCTGTTAACCTGCAATGCTGGGAATACAATTTTGAGCATTATAAGGTTAGGAGAAGGTCTAATCAGGCTTTAAAGTAGGCGTGAGATTGTTGGGGATGATAAAAGTACACCAACAAATGAACGAGTTCGCACGCAGCACGCTGACGTGAGGGAAGTGAATTTCCACATAAAAATTTGTAAAACTCAAAATAAGTGTAAATACCCCCGTAGCAGCAAACCTGCATACTCAGCGAATTTCCAATGCATATTAATTTATCTTAATACCACATAAATCCACATACCAAGTTTCATCAATATACATTCATAAATAAACGATTTATGACATTTTAATTATTCTCCATAAGAATAACATGGCGGCTGAGTATGCAGGTTTGCTGAAATAAGGAACACTAAAAATGGGCTTTTATAGAAATATCAATATAACTCAACTAGGTAAAGCCACATACCAAGTTCTGTTAATTTATGTTCATAATTAAAGGAGATAACACGTTAATTATTCTCCATAAGAATAACATGGGGCTGAGTATGCAGGTTTGCTGCTATGGGAACTATCGGGAAAAAATGGGTTTTTGTGCAAATATCAATAGACCATAATGACATGAAGCAATATACCAAGTTTCTATTTTTTGATTTATTTGGACTTTACCTATCGCTTCTAGTGTTTAAAACTACACTACGTTTCGGGAGGTAAGGAAACTCCTCCCGTTATCAAGTGAACCCTACTTACATCTAAATATCAAACTCTTACACCTAACTAACCTACATTTTTTTGGATTTTTTTGATTATTTTTCTTTTATATTTTAATTTACACTAACACAAAGATAACAAAAAATCAAATACAATACACTAACACAAAATTTATATATACACCTAACTAACCTACATTTTTTAAATATTTTCCTTTACAATTTAATTTGACTAACAGAAAGATAACAAATATATATACAAAAAATCGAATACAATACACTAACACAACATTTATATATACGAACAAATGAAAAACTTGAAAGCAAATGAATAAAACAACTTGAAAGCAATGGACAGTAGGGCGAGAGAAAGTTTGAACACGCCGGGTTTAGCGGCGCAAGTGGAAAATTCCACGAATTCCGCAACGCCCCAAGCGGTCGTCAACCTCTCGGACATAACACTGACTCACGACGAAATAGAACTACTTTCTAAAGGTCTAAATTTTGCTGTAGCTCCTAAAGCCGTAAACGTACTTGATTTCATTACTGGTATTGAATTGGCGACACCCCAGCTCCCTGAGGATGTAGCTGATCAATTCAGAAGTGAGGCCAGTGCGGCACTTAAAAATATAAAACCAGTGAAACCAAACATAACAAGAAATGAAAAAGAGGCCTTAAATGCTTTAAAAAAGGAAGAAACCCTAAAGATTTTACCAGCCGACAAAGGAAATGCAACTGTGCTAATAAATAAAGTTGATTATTCGCATAAAATTCAGGATGTTCTTAAAGCTGGAAAATACACACTACTAAAGAAGGACCCAACTAAAAGTTATGAAACTAAAATCGAAAAGACTCTCAGAAAACACAAAGGATTTTTTACAGACGCACAGTGCAAACGACTTACACCACACCACTCAAAAACTCCTCACATGTATGGGCTACCAAAAATACACAAAGAAGGTGTTCCTCTGAGACCCATTGTTAGTTCAAGAGACTCCCCAAGTAGAGAACTATGTAGATTTCTCCTGCCCATACTCAAACCTTTGTCAGGAAATACTGATTCACATGTAACAAACACAAAGCATTTTGTAGAAATCGTAAAAGACATGCAAATTTCAGACGAGGACATGTTAGTTTTGATGTTGAAAGTCTTTTCACTAATATCCCCGTGAACCAAACACTAGAAATCATTGAAAAACGGTTACTCAATGACCAAAACTTAAACACAAGAACCAAAATCCCAGTAAATGTAATTATGGATTTGCTTAAATTATGTACCGAGTCAAATTATTTTGAATTGGAGGGCCAAATATTCCGCCAGGATGAGGGAATGGCAATGGGATCGCCTTTGTCACCAATATTTGCCAACATATTTATGGAAGAATTCGAACAGAAAGCTATTGCGTCTGCTTGTTTTCAACCGAAAGTGTGGCTGAGGTACGTTGACGATGTCTTTGCAGTCTGGAATCATGGCGATAAAAAGTTAGACGAGTTTACTGAGCATTTAAATAAAGTTTCACCAACAATTAAACTCACAACAGAAAAAGAACAAGACAAAAAACTAGCATTTTTGGATGTAAATGTAGTTAAAGATGGAAACGCCCTTAAAACAGAAATTTTTAGAAAGAAAACACACACAGGTCGATACCTCAATTACAAATCAAACCACTGTGAATCAGTTAAAGAATCAGTAGCTTATTCTCTTTTCGACAGGGCCAAATCAGTTTGTTGTGAAAAGGAAACTTTAGACGCGGAGCACAATAAAATTTCACAAGAGTTACAAAAGAATGGTTATCCTCAAAAAATAATTAGCAGATGCAAAAAGGAAAGGGGGACAAAGCCAAACACTGTTCCAAATGTGGATAAACCAACAGCTTTCATAAGCATCCCATATGTCCCAAAACTGTCGGAAAAAATAAGGCGAGTTGCCAGAAAATATAAGATCTTAACAGCTTTTAAATCGTCAAACACTTTGAGACAGCAACTAACTAAAGTAAAACCGAAAAATGAAGAACAAGCCTCAAAAAACTGTATCTACAGCATCAAATGTGAATGTGAGGGTGAATATATAGGGGAAACTAAAAGGCCGCTAAAAGTTCGTATAAACGAACATAAAAGAAACACGAAAAATGGCGAAACAGTAAAATCTAAATTGGCAAAACACGCCTGGGAAAATGATCATAAATTTAGTTGGGAAGAGGCAAAAATTATACATCATGAGTCTCACTATTATAAAAGAAAGTTTGTTGAAGGGGCATTAATTAAATTAAATGAAAATCCAATAAGTCAGAGTAGCATTGATGTCAGGCCACTATGGATTCCCTTAATTAAAAACCATTTCAGTCAAAAATCACCCCGCAAACACACGCCAGTTCCTTGTGTTACAGTTGCTCCTGCGTCTAGAGTCCATCCAATGCGGCTACGACACATGCGTCCGTGATCGCCCTTGGAGGAAACACGGCCACCTGATTGCATGACCAGTTCCCAATGCTCACCTTGGAGGCATGCGGTAATCTCTATGAGAATATCGTACCGGTGCCCGTGTAGCATTCTAGGAGGAATCGTGCAGTTTTTGGTTTCCGTGTCATGTTCCCGTCGACAAAGACGTGTGGGTAGCCACAGCTGTGTCGTCACGTGCCCCTGTCGGTAGGTGGGGGTAACGGCTCTCCCCCCTCCAATGCCGCTAGCCACTAGTCTAGTGTGCGGTTTGGTTGTGGATGGACGTGAGCCCGTTTCCCGTGTTTGCCCGTCAGCTTGGAGGCCACGATGCAGAACAGGTAATGTATTGTCAGTTTTTCATTTGTTCGTATATATAAATGTTGTGTTAGTGTATTGTATTCGATTTTTTGTATATATATTTGTTATCTTTCTGTTAGTCAAATTAAATTGTAAAGGAAAATATTAAAAAAATGTAGGTTAGTTAGGTGTATATATAAATTTTGTGTTAGTGTATTGTATTTGATTTTTTGTTATCTTTGTGTTAGTGTAAATTAAAATGTAAAAGAAAAATAATCAAAAAAATCCAAAAAAATGTAGGTTAGTTAGGTGTAAGAGTTTGATATTTAGATGTAAGTAGGGTTCACTTGATAACGGGAGGAGTTTCCTTACCTCCCGAAACGTAGTGTAGTTTTAAACACTAGAAGCGATAGGTAAAGTCCAAATAAATCAAAAAATAAATTCAAATCCATCGCTATTATGAGTTTCAAAAATACCAAGTTTCGTCAGGATAAGTTGATAAATAAGCGAAATATACAATTTCTCTTATCCTCCATAAGAATAACATTGGACAACGTACTGTGTTTAGCACTTTCAATATCTCAGTAACCAATTGACGTAGAGCAATGATTAAAACATCAAATTTTGCGTCTTTTTAAGCTGATTCCAATGGGAAAAAATAAAATTTTACTTTTTCAAAAATTGTATGTAAAAAACTCAAAAAACCCATTTTTGGGGTACAAAACCCCCCCAAAATACCCCTTCGGATAGGTCGATCCGTCTGGTTTTCGAACTTATAGTCATAAATTCTGCTTTACACGTTTGTACCAAATTTCATCAAAATCGGACCTTTTTTACGAGAGTTATCGCACCCACGGACACATATATATATATATATATATATATATATACAGTTTCGAACGAATGGTGTTTTTGGGGTCTGGGGGCCTCAAAACAAAAAGTTATCATGGTCCCGGGCCTAGGTCTTACCATGCCGACTACGGTAATAGCTTCTTCCCTATAGGGGAAATTCGCTAAAACATACATATGTCCAATTTTTATTGAAATCTGAAAACATTGATTTTTTGGCTGTTCTGATACTCCTGGTTTCATTTACTTGCAAAGCTGGGAATACAATTGTGCGCATTATAAGGTTAGGAGAAGGTCCAGACAGGCTTGAAAGTAGGCGTGAGGTTGCTGGGGATGATAAAAGTGCTCTAACAAAGGAATAACAGGCTTTTCTAGTGTAAAACCCCCATAAGACAACATACTGTGTTTAGTCGATACACATTTTCTTTAATAAATCGGTAAATAATTATGCGAATGACGAGAGAGGGCTTAAAACTTTCGCCTCTCTAATTCCCATCTTTTTACATGCATTGATCTTACATCTGGGGCTTATATGACCCTTTTTGGGCCCAAAAACTGGAAATTTGACAGATTAATCCCCAAAAAAGGGGTTTAGAGTTTTCCGGTTGTTTTGCCCAACGAACTTGTCAAACTGATTACAGAAAGGAACGTCCCTACCAAATTTCAAGTAAATCGGACAAAAAATGCGACCGCTAGAGTGCAAACACACACACACATATATCTATATATATATATATATATATATATATGTCTATATATATGTATATATGTATGTATATATATATAAAATTTTGAACAGCCTACCAAAACGTGTTCAGGGGGTCACGTTAGGAACTTCTATGGTGGTTCCGGGCTTAAGTTTCACCGTGCTGGTCATACTAATAGTTCACTTTCCAAGGGAAATTCACTAATAAAAGGCTTTTCTAATGTAAAACCCCCATAAGACAACGTTCTGAATTTGGTCAATACACATTTTCTTTAATAACTCGGTAAATATATATGCTAGAATGATGAGAGAGGGCTTAAAAGTTTCACCACACTAATCCCCATCTTTTTGCATTCGTTAATTTTAAATCCGGGCTTTTCTGATCCTTTTTGAGCTCAAAAACTCGGAAATTTGGAAGATTAATCACCAAAAAAGGGGTTTAGAGTTTTCCGATTGTTTTGCCCAACGAACTTGTCCAACTGATTATAGAAAGGAGTATCCCTACCAAATTTGAAGTAAATCGGACAAAAAATGTTACCGCTAGAGTGCATACACATATTATATATGTCTATATATATATATATATATAAAATTTTGAACGAACCCCCAAAACGTGTTCAGGGGGTCACATTAGGAACTTCTATGGTGGTCCCGGGCTTAAGTTTCACCATGCGGGTCATGCTAATAGTTCACTTTCCATAGAAAATTCACTAATGATTACAGACGCTGTGTAGCATTTAATTTTCCAAAAACATTATGATCACATTCTTTTTAAGTAGCGGTGTATTATAATCCCACTTATATTTTATATTATTGACAATCTCAAGTTTAATTTATGCAAAATTTTTTTGCTGTAAAAAATAATACGGGGACTTCTGTTTGAAACAATAGTTATTTGTGTATTAAGGGAGTAAAGTGCAACTTTGTTCCCTAAGGGAAATTGTTGGCGCCCAACGCCGTAGGCCAGGGCGATAAATTTACACACAACATTTTTCCCACACCCCAAAAGCCACAAGTATTGATAAGTATTCACATTCACAATCTCTTTCCTTTTTGGTTGTGTAATGCGTAATAACTAAACTCGGAATGTTAATTGCAGCTGGAGCAAAATATCAGTCAGCTGATCCGATTCCCTTATAGCTGCAGCATTAATGATTGCAGCGAAATGTCAGCTGATTCTGTTCCGGGAGACAAAGTAGCACTATACTCCTTCATTACAAGGAGTAAAATTTGACTTTACTAAGTAGGTTGGGGGAAACAAAATTTATCACACAAGATAGGAACGACGTTTCCTTCCATTTTTTAAATGTATTGTATTAGTTCACACATACGCAAAAAGTTAGAGAAAACTTAGTAAACAAATGTCATAATCGGCCTGGAAGGACAAGTCCTGCACAGTCCATTAACACATATATAATTCCAATTTCTGGTAAATAGTTCAACTAAATTTTATTAAAATGTTAAACAGGAGCATCTCTTTTACTTGTTAAACATTAACCCTTTGAGTGCCACGCAACGATATATCGTTGTGCACGGAACATCCGAAAAATACTTCACAACGATGTATCGTCGTCGGTGGTCTTACCGAAAAATACATTGCAACGATATATCGTTGTTATGGAAAATTTTTCTTACGTCATTACTTTTTATTATTTCTTTCAGGTCATTTCCAGGATATTTTCTAGCTCTATAAATCTAGTAGTTATTTGGTGAAAATCTTATATTTGAACAATGTTTATTTATCTGAAAAAAATATAAAACATTTCCCGCATGTATAATATGTACCTATTCAAATTTTGTTATTTTTTATTTTTTAGATATTATACATGTGCATAATATTATAGCTAAACTTTAAACTTACAAAACAAAAAAAGTTTCATAATAATATCTTACCAAATAAAAAAGTTATTGATTTTATATACAAAACCCTTGCAAAATGTTGATTTTGTGTATCGTTGTTATAGACAATTTTTCTTACGTCATTACTTTTTATTATTTCTTCCAGGACATTTCCAGGATATGTTCAGGTAAACATATACTCCATAAATATATGAGGCCTAGTTAGTCTGCTTTATGAAATAATATTGTAATACAACTTAAACCCTTGAATAAAGTTAGGCTACTGTCTTGTGTACTAATTTACCGTTTTTATATTTTTTTACATTTATGGAAATAACTCGTCCGCCTAAAGCCCAAATTTGATGAAACTTTCAGGAAATATTTTGGGAAACATGTCCTCTATCAAACTTAAGTTTTCAATCTGACAAAAAGGAAATAGGCTAGACCCAGAATATGGTGAAAACTAATGTGCCACATTAAGTTTGAATAACATATCATCATAGTTAAAAGCACGATTTATAGGTAGCTATAGTTTGTTCTTTTTTCTGTTCTTACAAATGTTAATTATTGTCATATTGTAAATTGCATTGGTGATAGCGGTCAATAAATAAATATACCCCCGTCGCAGCAAACCTGCGTACTCAGCGAATTTCCTATGCATGAATATATTTCTTATTACCACATGAAGCCACTTACCAAGTTTCATAAAAATACTTAAATAAATGATATTAGCATTTTATTTATTCTCCAGAAGAATAACATTAGGGCTGAGAACGCAGGTTTGCTGCAACGAGGAAGATACAAATTTGTTTTTTTTTTGCAATTATCAATATAACTCAACCAGGTGAAGCTACATACCAAGTTTTAATGATTTATATTCATAATTAAGGGAGATATAAAGCTTTACGTATTCTTCATAAGAACAACATTAGGGATGAGTATGCAGGTTTGCTGCTAAGAGGATAATCAACAGAAAATCAATTTTTTGTGCAAATATCAATATACCAGTACTAGGTGAAGCCACATAGCAAGTTTCATCAATATACGTTCATAAATAATCGAGATATCAAATTTGAAATATTCTCCATAAGGATAACATTGGACAACGCACTGTGTTTAGCACTTTGAATATCTCTGCAACGGTTGGACGTAGAATCACAATTTCAACACCAAAATGATTGTTTTGTAGAGCTAAACTGATTGGTAAAAGCAAATGTGAAGTTTACAGTATAATTAATTAAGGAAAAGCTAAAAACCATTTTCCCATAAGATTAACATGTGAGATTTTATGAACACGTGTTAGCGAATTTCCCCTATGGGGAAGAAGCTATTACCGTAGGTCTCATGGTAAAACTTAAGCCCGAGACCATGATAACTTTTCGTTTTGAGGTCCCCAGATGCCAAAAACATCATTCGTTCTATATATATATATATATATATATATATGTGTCCGTAAGCACGATAACTCTCGTAAAAAAGGTCTGATCTTAATGAAATTTGGCACAAATATGTAAAGTACCATTTATTTGAACGAGATCGAAAACCAGACAAATCGCACCATCCAAAGGGGGGTTTTGGGGGGGTTTTGGGGGGGTTTTGTACCCTAAAAATGGGTTTTTTGGTGTTGTCACATGTAATGGTTATTTAAATCAAATTTTAACATACACCATTGAATTCAGCTTAAAAAAACAAACAATTTTGTATTTAGATCTTTGCTCTACGACAATTGGTTAACTGAGATATTGAAAGTGCTAAACACAGTACGTTGTCCAATGTTATTCTTATGGAGAAAAAGAAAAATGTTATATCTCGGTTGTTTATGAACATAAACTGACAAAACTTGGTATATCGCTTCATCTGATTGTGGTTTGTTGTTGTTTGAACAAAAAAACAATTTTTCGCCTATGGTTCCCGTAGCAGCAAACCTAGGTACTCGGTCCCCATGTTATTCTTATGGAGAACACTAAAAATGTTATATATCGCTTATTTATGAATGAATATGGATGAAACTTGGTATGTGACTTCACTTAGATGAGTTCTATTGATATTTGCATAAAAACCCATTATTTTGTATTCCTTGTTGCAGCAAACCTGCGTACTCATCCCTAATGTTATTCTTATGGATAATAATGAATATTTTAAATATCGCTTATTTATGAATATATTTCTTATGAATTCTGGTAAGAGGCTTAATGTGTTATTAAGACATATATATTCATTGGAAATTCGCTGAGTACGCAGGTTTGCTGCGACGGGGGTATTTTGGATTTTCTCCGCAACCACTTAGCCTAGGTTCATGATTCAAAATACTATATTATTTGTTTTTTAAGCTCTATAAAATGGTTAAAACAAAAATTGTGTGTTTTAAAAATTTCAAGGTGAAAAGTGCAAAAAACTGATTTTTGGAAAATTTGGAAACCCCATAAACTCCCTTTCCCATGGTCCGATTTTTCTGGTTTTCGAACTTAAAGTCATGAATGTCACTTTACACATTTGAGCCAAATTTCATCCAAATCGGAAGTTTTTTACTCAAGTTATCACATTCACGGACATATATATATATATATATATATATATATACATATATATAAATTTGAACGAATGGTGTTTTTGGCATCTGGGGACCTCAAAACAAAAAGTTATCATGGTCTCGGGCTTAAACCTAGCAGTGGCCATCCAGCGTCATACGCAGGTTTCCCGTGATGCCTTAAGTGGCCACCAGCGTAATACGCTGGTACGGGTTGACATTTTTGTAACGGTAAAAAAAAAAACACTAATAGTCAACTCAGAAGTGAACAATATTTATACCATTCGAAAGATCACATTCTGAACTTTCATTTTATTACATAAATGAACCGTTTACAAGTTGTATAACAATGTCACGACGATTATAATTACAATGAAATTTTGCCGCTACGCCATTCCTGCAGTCGACGGTCGGAAAATGTAAAAACACGACTTCGTTGGAATTACCCTGCTCGGATAATTTTTGTCTTAGGATGTTGCGGGTGGTACCACTGCATATCCAAAGAGTTTAGTTTCACTGTGGTATTGATTTTTAGAACGAAATATTGATTGGACAAAAGTTACGATTCTATGAACACAGCTGTTTTGTGAATTTATAACAAATGGCCAACCAGCGTAATAGGCTGGTATGGAAAATAAGAATTATATCCAGTGTAAGTTATAATTACTAGTCATATAATATGTCATTTTGAAGAGGAAGAAATATAGCTTTTGAGATTGGCAGACTTGCCCCAGGGTTATTTCTGGCTGCTCTCTCGAAGACGAAGGAAGTGCGTCACTCCTCTCATACCTAGTGCGTCATTGTAGCTATTGCGTGTTGTCGTCGGTGAGTTTGCGCTCTCGTGTTATCCGCGAATTATTACTAAATCCTTTATTATTTTGGAGTGTTAGTGTTAGTGAAGTGTGTGTGTGTATATATTAACAGTAATCTTTATGCAGTACACAGTAATCCTTAGGTAGGATGTATTTCATTATTGAGTAATATAATATAAAATAATAATTTTGTAATTTTTCCTACATGGTGACCGGACTAACAATCGCACGTTATCTCTTATATAATATGCCACTACCCTGTGTATATGTACATTTATATATTTTATTGTTTCTAAATACCTGCAGGAATAATATATAGATATAATATGGCATTATTTACATGTATTAGAAATTACCGCGATTTACATCATTTCATAAGTTCACCGATTATTTTTATTATTATATAACACATATAAAAACATATAATTTATTATGAATGTTATGTATATTTTTGTAGGTAATTGAACACTACAACATGTTTATATTGTTTTGGGGGGAAAAAATTTCTAAAAAAAAGTTATATACTAAATACTGTAAAATGTTTTTTCCGAATACCAAAAAATTTCAGAAAGTCTTCTACTCATAAGTGACAACAAGTTTTACCATCAACTTTATGACGTTTTTATATTCCTTACTTCATTAGCTTTACAAATATATACACATTATTATTGAAATATACATATTTATATTACCTTTTTACAGTACTAACTAACACTGTACAATTTTCAAATTTTGCGGTTTTCCGTATATACTTACATAATACTTACAAATAAAATTCTTTCCCCAAAATATTATACATTTCTATGCAGGGAATTGAATTTCCTACTAGATGTATATATAATATTTGGAGGAATAAATTTCTAAAAAAGATATATACTAAATACTGTGGAATTTCTTTTTTCCGAATACCCAAAAATTTCCAAATTTCTTCTAATCATAAGTGATAAAAAATTTTTACTATCAATTTTATGGCTTTTTTACATTTCTTACTTCATTAGCTTTACAAATATATACATATTATTATTAGCATATACATATTTATATTACCTTCTTACAGTACTAACTAACACTGTACAATTTTCAAATTTTGCGGTTTTCCGTATATACTTACATAATACTTACAAATAAAATTCTTTCCCCAACATATCATACATTTCTATGTAGGGAATTGAATTTCCTACTAAATGTATACATATAGTATGTATACATATAGTATTTGGAGGAATAAATTTCTAAAAAAAGTTATATACTAAATACCATAGAATTTTTTTTTCGATTACCCTAACATTTCCAAAATTCATCTAATCAGAAGTGATAACAATTTTTTACCATCAACTTTATGACTTTTTTACATTTCTTATTTCATTATCTTTACAAATATATACATACTAGCTGTGTACCCGGCCTTCGTACGGGTTGTATATAAATGGTAGATTAACTAAAAATATTAACAACCCACATAATTTTACAATATTAAAATTACATTTTACACTTTTAAAGTAGAATTAAATTAAAGTTAACAAAATATACAGGGTGTTTATAAAAGAACTCCTTGGTTTCAAAAAATCATAATTAAATAACAGAAGTTCAGAAAAGCATGTGGTTTTCACAATTGTGTTTGCTACATTGTTATGTTTTATAGCGGGGATATTAGGTTGGCAGTTGGCATCCCTGCGTGACCTTGGCATGCACATACAAGATACAACTTTTACATGAAATCAAACCCAATGACAGAATGAAAAGAGTCGAGTTTGCATCCCTAATTCTCAACAACTTTGAAGAAAATGAAATTTTTCTGGAAAACGTTATGTTTTCAGATGAAGCAACTTTCCACGTTAGTGGGTCAGTAAATCGACACAACTGTAGGATATGGGGGTCTGAGCCACCGCATGAATTTATTGAACATCAACGTGACTCCCCCAAGTCAATGTTTGGTGCGGACGATGCACGACCGTATTGTCGGCCTATTCATCTTTACAGAAAGAAAAATTAATGGGGACATTTAATATCAGGTAGATGATATCGAAAAAGAAAAAGGATTGATTTTCCAGTAAGACGGCGCCCCACCACACTACAGCAACCGTGTCCGTATGCATTAGACTTGCGTTTTCCATACAGGTGGATCGGACGACGCGGGCCGATCGCATGGCCACCCAGAAGCCCAGATATGACTCCACTAGACTTTTTTATATGGGGGCATGTTAAGACCACTGTGTACTCTCAGAAAATTCGTGACATTGGACATCTGAGGGAGAGGATCATCACAGCCATAGCAGCCATCACACCCGACATGCTACTGAGTACATGGGAAGAGATCGATTATCGTTTGGATGTGATGAGGGCAACGAATGGAGGACATATTGAAATGTACTGAATACCAAAAAAACTTAAGAAGGCACTCTTTCATAATATATAAGTATTTAAACTGTTTTTAATGTATAATGCTGTAACATAAACGCTTGAAACCAAGGAGTTCTTTTATAAACACCCTGTACTATGGCAGATAGTTCGGGTACTGTTGCCAAGTCGAGGAACTCTGTCGGGTAGTGAACGGTGTGGTGTTTCGACTCCAAATCGGTACACGTAACACTTTGGATTCGATTTTAGAAATAAAAGAACTCAAGTACAACAAAATATTAACCCTGTTTAATTTAACATTTTAAATACTTTGATACATTAATCTTTACATTCCAATAAATTAATAGTAATGTAACAAAACATTAAAACTTTAAAAACATTGACAAACCACTTTTAAAATCACCATTCTTGCCAGGTCCTGTTTTCATTATAATTGTAAATAAACAATTTAAACTTGGAAAATCATATGTTTTAAAAACATATGACTAGTTGATTTTATTTAAATAAATGTAAATAAATATATACACTGTTCTAAGACCACTGTTTTAACAGTGGTCATGGTTAAATGAACGGTATTAAATATTGTATATGTTCGTTCCTCTCTTTGGAATAGACCTACATTTGTGTTGATCTCCGTTGCTTGTTCATTGGTGGACGTGAGGATGGCACAATCACAGAGTCAGGCACTTTCCAGATTAAACTGTTTATGAACCTCGGTGTAACAAACTGTCAATCAGTAAATCCTGTGATTCATCGATAGTGCCAAGTGAAGGATAGATGTTTCTGAGACTTAATTTGTTTTTCAATGTCCCAATCTCAACTTTTAAAAGCGCATAAGAAAACTGATCAACCCCTTAATCTTCTCAAAAATACATTTTCATATTTACTGTTAAGTTCAGACGCTCAGTGGTCGGCTACATAAAATATATTTTTAGAGAGGCGTAGACTCGTCCACTCATGTCACACTTACGACAAAGGGTCTGTGTGAAATCTCCAGAGAACAACACCGTGACTCCCCACGATGTTGTTTCTTATTTTCTTTAAGGCATAAAATTTCAGCTCTACTGGTTGAGTAGTTGGTGTGTTATGACTAACACGCTTATATTAAAGGCCATTGGGCCAGAGTCCTAAAGTATATTTGTGTCTGAAGTAGTTAAATGTCTGCACTGAACTATCAGCTACATTCCTACCAAATTTTAGATCCATCAGTCCAAGAGCATGTGCAAGATTGTTAAAATATTGTATTTTGAAATTCCGGGGGCGAAGCCCTTAAACATTTTCGTAACAGGAATAGGCTTGCGTTTTGTTCTGATGAATTAGTTATGGTCCTACCGAAAGGTAACTTACAAAGGTCCAGTAAATACTAATACTCATAAAATTGCCATAAAAGTAAATTAGCGAAAAACCCTATAGGACTTTTTTAAACGTATTCTTATTGTGAATCTGCAGCATAAGAGGAACCACCATCCAAAATTTTATCTTCAATAGACATTGTTGTTTCTTAGATAAAGTGATCACTATGTCAGTGAGTGCATGAGTCTGACAAAAATAGATTGAGATCATATATCCACTTATGTTATTTATTACCAATCTTTACTCAACATTTTAAAAAAGAACTACAACACCTATTTATAGAATAACTATGCCATCATCTGGTTCAATATAAATAAATGCTTTGTCCAGAAGAATAGCATAGGATCTTTAAAACCCTATGGGGCCGTGTCCTAGGGTAATTTAAAACAATCCAATTAGCCTAAAACCTTCTAACGCACATACAGAACATAGAAAAAAAGTTGTATAAAAATCGGTGCACCCGTTTTCCTGTGAAAAGCGAACAAAACATGACCAAAACCGCACAAAATCACGTTTTTGAGCGGCCGCCATTATTTTTTAAAAGGCATATGCCAGTTTATAGTGCCCTAAAACCTTCTCACGCATATATAGAACAAAGAAACAAAGTTTCATTAATGTCAGTGCATCCGTTTTCCGGTGAAAAGCGAACAAAAACCAGTCCTTGAGCGTTACCGGCAGACAGACAGACAGACATAAATTGAGATAAGATTTGTTTTGGTTTCCCTAGGGTGTAAAACGTGAAAATATGCAAAAATTTTATAATTCCAAGCAATGTACAGACAAAACTCTAATTTTATTTATATAGATTAATTATACGGTATATTGAAATAAATATATATATACTTGATGTACACGTTCATCGCACAGGGATTTTCCTTACCCGTTCTATAGTCAATGGAAATTGCATTTTAGTTAGCTTGAAACAGCTGTTTTTGCTTCTGCTCTTTAAGCTGTCAAATGTAAGTGTCCTCAGCTGTCAGCATTACAGTTTATGAATGTTTACTTTTTTATGAAATGTAAACATTGAAGCTTAGGACGTTCACGGGGCGTAGCCCGAGGGGATTTTAAGGAAGTGAATAGGCCTATGTGTTGCATGGGTTCAAGATCTGCCTTTGAGTAAAGTTTCAGCCCAGTCGGTTAAGTAGTTTTTGCGTTCACCCGGAACACAGACAGACAGACAGACAGACAGACAGACAGACATACAGACAGACAGACAGACAGACACCACCTCTTCTTTATAATATTATAAATTATTATTAGCATGTACATTTACATATTTACATTACCTTTTTACAGTACTAACACTGTACAATTTTCACATTTTACGGTTTTCTGCATATAACAAACTAAGATGTAAGGTGTAAGTACTTTTACATAATACTTACAAATAAAATTTCTTCCCCAACACATTATACATTTCTATGTAGGGAATTGAATTGTCTACAAAATGTATATAATGAACTTTCCATAAAAAATCGGACGAAAAAGTTTTACCGGGGCTGCTTTTGAAATTTCAAAAAGAAATTTCAATTTTTTAAATTTTTTTTACTTTGCTGAAAGAATTACCTCTTAGATCTTTTTTATTTTACTATTTTCAGATTCTCCTGTTCTTTCTGAACAAAATGAATATGAGGTTGGCTATGTTTAGTTCTCATTTCAAATTTATACGAATTTTCAAAAAAAGGTCTGCAAAATCGCCAAAATTGGTTGGCCATTCCACACTTCTAACATTGGCCACTGATAGGGTTAAGTCTTACCATGAGACCTACGGTAATAGCTTCTTCCCTATAGGGGAAATTCGCTAAAATAACCAAAACATCTAATTTTATTTGGTAACTTACGTTTAATTAGAGAGGTAATAATTTGTTGAACAAATTAAGACTTTCTACTGTTAATGAGTGGAAATTATACTGTCAATAATTACATATATTAGCGTTTAATCACTTTAATCACGTAAGAAGGAGGTTTATCACTTTAATACTTTTCTTGTTGACATCTTTCCTTTCAGTTATTTTGTCATCTGGAGTCTGGAGAGGTCAAAGTCCCATAGTCCAGCGCTCGGCCTGCATTTTTTTACATAGAGTACGGTACCAATAGTTATTTATTATAATAGTATTTAAAATAATAATGCATGTTTTAATTAGTATAAAATAAAATAGTCATAAAACTTTTAAAAGCTAATGATATTTAAACCTTAGTTATTGTGTTTCAAGTTACGAAAAGAAGTTTTTTCCTAGTCAAGATGAACATGAATAACTACGATTCTGTAGTGAATCTATGGCAATACTTGCGTTACTCTATAGTTGAAACATAGACCTTGGCTAGATATCAACGATTCAAGTACCACTAGAATGGCTCCCAATGTTAATCTTATAGGATAAAAAATAGATTTGTTTTAAAGATAATTTTATTATTACTTAACCAAATACTCCCAATAACGAACTCGACCGAGATTTCATACTATAGAATCTATCTCTAAAGTTTGAAGTGGATCTGTTGAGGCGTTTTTGAGTTATTTTGGTCACAGACACGCCAGTTCGAGTTGATTCTCTTACCATCAGTCTAAGCAGTAAAGTTATGTATAAGGATTTTGATTCACTTCGTTCATTCAATCCAATTATCATTATATTATATATTGTTTTTGTAAAATTATATTTATATATACATAATAATATATATATAATATATATCTCACAAAATTTTTTTCTTGAATATTCTTGAATATAGATTAACAGTTTCTTCTAAAAAAATTATATGAATAACACTAATACCCACTAAGACAGTTTGAAATAATTGAAAGATTTTGTTAATTTGGACTTAAAAAGACTTTTTTATTTTTTTTATAAAATCCTATTCAATCAACTTTAAAAAATAATTCTTCTTAATCTTCTTCCCAAAGATTTTGTACTGTTGACTTATAATTTTCAAACTTGTTATTTTTTATCTTTAAAATATGACTAGACGTTTTAAATTAGAAAATAGAATAGCGATCTTTTGACAGTAAACTCATATTGATTTAGTTATGCAAATATAAATTAAACATGTACAAATAACGGAGAAATTCAAGCTTAGCTGGCTGTGGCTAATAAACCTGTAGGTTACACAAAAGCTTATAAGAAAACTAGCTAATTACTTCACATAAAATAATAACCAACTGATACCATCATAGGAACGCCAGTCGCACGGCTGTTAGCCCGTGATCAAACGTCACCTGTACTTCACTAATCATTGCCCCTATATCTCACCTATCAGACGTAGTACAAATGTTTGTGTATAATTCCTTTAAACTATTCAAATGCAGAATTTTTAAGCACCACACCTTGTGTAAAGGAGAATATACTGTAAGCTTTAAACTAGACAAAATCCTAAGGGTTTGTTAAAGAGTTTTAAAATGTTGACATTTATTTAAGTTTTAGCCTGATAAACCCAATTAGAAATTAACTAATAACTACATAAGTTATTATTTTCTTAAAGTAAATTTATTTACAAAATGAACGAAGGAAAGATTAACACTCTATGTCAATTAGGTGTTATTGTATTATATTTTACAAAAAGCCTACCAAAACCCAACATGGCGGAAGTTTTTCTCCGAAATGGCAGCTTTCCGCCCCTATGATTTTTGCCGATTTTTAGTATGATATTGAAGGCACTTTTTTGTACATAATGCCATAACTTTGACTTCTATTACCGTTACTTTGAGGTTTTTCAACATATTGACTGGACTGAAATGTGATCGCGTCCATCAAGCCGTTTGCTGAACCGGAGAATTTTTACTGTGCTTCGCGGCAGTAGATAATAATTTGTAAGTTTAACTAGAAATGAAGTTAATGCTTCTTATGCGGTGTAAGTGATTCGTCAACGACATTATCACCTCCTCGAAAGAAAACATTGGGTTTGTCCAATTGCTGGTGGGAGGCTTCACAAGTTTAATTAGAAATGAAGTTAATGCTTCTTATGCGGTGTAAGTAATTCGTCAACGACATTATCACCTCCTCGAAAGAAAACATTGGGTTTGTCCAATTGCTGGTGGGAGGCTTCACAAGTTTAATTAGAAATGAAGTTAATGCTTCTTATGCGGTGTAAGTGATTCGTCAACGACATTATCACCTCCTCGAAAGAAAACATTGGGTTTGTCCAATTGCTGGTGGGAGGCTTCACAAGTTTAATTAGAAATGAAGTTAATGCTTCTTATGCGGTGTAAGTGATTCGTCAACGACATTATCACCTCCTCGAAAGAAAACATTGGGTTTGTCCAATTGCTGGTGGGAGGCTTCACAAGTTTAATTAGAAATGAAGTTAATGCTTCTTATGTGGTGTAAGTGATTCGTCAACGACATTATCACCTCCTCGAAAGAAAACATTGGGTTTGTCCAATTGCTGGTGGGAGGCTTCACAAGTTTAATTAGAAATGAAGTTAATGCTTCTTATGCGGTGTAAGTGATTCGTCAACGATATTATCACCTCCTCAAAAGAAAACATTGGGTTTGTCCAATTGCTGGTGGGAGGCTTCACAAGTTTAATTAGAAATGAAGTTAATGCTTCTTATGCGGTGTAAGTGATTCGTCAACGACATTATCACCTCCTCAAAAGAAAACATTGGGTTTGTCCAATTGCTGGTGGGAGGCTTCACTTTAGGTGTTTTCAGTTTACTTTATAACCTAGCCTTTTTTAGCAAGTTACTCTGATGAAAGTTTTCTCAGATTTAAATCTAAAATTACATGAAATACAGCATAGGTACTAGATGATATTTTACTCAAATATAAATTTACAGAAGTATTTTAGTGATATATATGCGGCATCAGTCTAACTGGTTAAATCGTTATCCGGCCAGGTTCCTAGTCCAGAGGTAGCTGGGAGGCGACTGAACTCAAATAGATACTTAATTCTTAATAGGCCTTAGTCTAAAATGGTATTTTATAGTTGGCATTATGTTAAATTGTAATTTTACTTATTTAACATTTAAAAAAGTTAATATCAATGTGTAGCAACATACCTTATCAAAAATAAGACCAATTACTCCAACAAGCCTCTCTTCGGAATTGATGGGAAGGTGCATGAACTTCTTCATAAGCGTATCAAAATTCTGGGGAGTCAGCTTGTTGAGGATCCCTCTAACTTCCTTGTAAAGTTTCTGGAAATGAAAGAAACAATTATAAAAACAAACAACAGGTTTCTCTCAATAGTTGGCTTATGTCAAAATTTAAAACTATGACACATCATCTTATTTACTTATCCAGGATAAAAATATGATACTGCGTTGGCAACAAATTAAATACATTAAATGTTTACCTAAATTTAGAACTTACAATTAATCTTAATTAAGTAATCATTTTTTTAAATTAATTAATAAAATAGGGCAATATTTGTGAGCAAGCTACCGGCGAAACGACTCTGTCTTAAGTCAAGGTTTATGTGTTATATGAAAGCCCCTACCATTTTGATGTTCCTTTTGGGGGTTTGGAAAACATCCACCTTTAGGGCTCTGCTCCCTGGGCTTTCAAAGTTCTTATGTTAACATTATAGGGGGAACTACACCAATTTAATTGAAAACGAGCTGCTCCCCCACAATATTCTGCGGATATAATCCTTATAACAGCTGTTTATTGAATTAAGAAAAATCAAATATGTGATATAAACCAAATAAAACTCTCCTCCATATGAATGACAAGGGAACTTGGAAGTCCTGTGGGGCAGAGCCCTGGGGCCTAAATCGAAATTCTGGCTCGACAGTAACTTAGAACTTGAAATTATATTTTAAATAAAAAAAGAACCACTCATAAAAATGGGTTAAGTATTAACTTCAGGAAGTGAGTGAACAAAAAGCCGGAATCTTTTTAAGTATGTAGATTATCAAACAGCAGCTGTTGATGATAACAAAACACAGAACATAAGCAATAGCATCTGTTTCAAGCTAACTTCTGGAATGACATCACAACAAAAATCAATAGAACCATGCATGATCTGATAATCGGGAGGAAATATATTTTGCTCAAATTCGAACAACTGGATTTTCTTGTCCAGTCCTGTAATCTGTAAGACTTTATGTGTCATAGTGGTCTTAAAGAAAAAAACACATTACTTTACAATTTCAAGCTAGCCAAAATTGGTTAAAGGTTTCGAAGATTGCGTAAGTATATACTTTTTTTGGGTTAAAATAATTATTTTCATGAAAAATGGCATAAAACCCTCATGCGACACTCAAAACAGTATCTACAATGGAAAGACAAAATGTTGTATCGTTTAGAAAAATCACAAAAAAACACCGATAGACTACTTCCAATAAATCATTCTATTACAAATTCCATGCAGAATCATATGGCACTGAATCCAAAATGATCTAAGTATCGATGTATCGCACCGTAAAAAGTGGATGACGATCGTGACGTTAAACTATATATGTAGCGGAAATGATCGTGATTGCGACATTCAGCACTATAAGGATTAAGGCCTAAGTGCTTGACTTTGTTTACCTATTACATTTTGTATTTGTGTTAAATGATAATAAACACGTTCTACTCTATTCTATCCATTTATCAATAGTCTTTTAAGCATGAGATTTTGTTAACTGACAGTACATTTACCTAAAAAAGCATCTATCTATATTATTAATACGCTACATGCAAGCTTTGTAAACTATAAGGCTTTTTTGTTTAAAGATTTACCCTCACACATTATACACTAAAACATGCGTCTAGGTGTGCAGATATGAAAACTGGCTTTAGATTTTCAATTTAGGTCTCAGGGCTCTGCCCCACAGGACTTCCAAGTACCCATGTTATTAAAATGGAGGAGAGTTTTATTTGGTTTATGTCACATGTGTTTTTTTTCTTAATTCAATTCAATTAAACGAACAGCTGTTACAAGGATCATATCTAACTACAAACTGTCATTGGTTTGTTTACTATTTAACTATTTAATATTTTCGCTTCTCAGAACGGGATGCGCAAGCTGCGCATAGCAAATTATAGTTTAATTTTATTTATTTATTTGATATTCTACAATACAGATATATCAAGCGATTAAAAAAGAATGATGTAAAAATAAGGTTAGTTTTAAAATTGCATACCAATTGATACAAAAACATGATAAGAGTATGAAACAATTCTTTATTTTAACATGTTTTTATACATGCTACAAAAGTTTTCACAACTACAACACTACAAATGCTTTTCACAGTTTTCAACACTACAAATGCTTCCAATTCCGCCCACATGCTGCAACATGTCCTATGGATTGCACTTCTTTGGTTATTAGTGTTAAAGAATAAAACTGAGTTTGCCTTTGAGATATAGGCTTTATTTCACACAATTCAACTAATTAAAAGATTCATAGTTTGAGTTTAGTTATGGGAATGGAAAACATGTTATGATCAGTAAATATAAATAAACATCTTAATAATGATTAAGATTCTCAGCTGATAGAATATTTTCTACCACATTCTCCCCAGCTAGTATAAGTTGAAGTCTTGTAGATGTGATGGCAGTCTCTTTGGGCGAGAACTTCGCCATTGGGATGCTGTGTCTTCAACTTGTCGAGTTTGAAATGACTCTTGAATAGTTGGCGGATTTACTTCTGATAATTCTCTTGTTACTTGTGATGGGTCTTCATTTGAATCTACTGGGCGCTCATCCTGGTCAAACTGTAGCAAGTTCTTTCCTGTTGCGTGATTCTCCTCAACTGTTGCTTCGTTACTTGACTCTCCGAAGGGTGCTAAGTTGCGAGTTGATACTGTGGTCTCACGTCCATCTGGCAACCGTACATGAGCATAATCAGAGTTTCCTTCCAGTAGGGTCACCTCCTCGACCAACGGTTCATATTTTGAGTGTCTGATAGGACGTCTCATTAACACTCGTCCAGGAGTCATTAACCAAGTTGGTGTAGAAATCCCATTTATTGACCTCCTAGGATGTCCAAACATTTGTTCGTGTGGAGTACAGTTGGTGGCAGTACACAGTAAGGATCGAATTGAATGTAGAGCATTGTCCAAAACCATTTCCCACTTAGTCACGTCAAGTCGATCATTCTTAAGTGCAAGTTCTACAGTTCTCCATATAGTACCATTATACCTCTCGACTTGCCCATTGCATTGTGGGTTATACGCAGTAGTCCGGCTAGAGGCAATACCGTTTAGTGTTAAAATCTCCTTTAATTCCTGTGATATGAAGGAAGAACCTCGATCGGAATGGATATAGCTTAGAGTCCCAAACAATGAAAATAATTGTTTTAGTTTTTTAATAACCGTTGAAGATGACATATCAGGACATGGAAATGCGAATGGAAATCGTGAGTACTCGTCAATGATTGTTAGCATATACCGATTTCTCGTACAAGAGGGTAGAGGCCCTTTGAAATCCAGACTAAGTCGTTCAAATGGAGATGTTGCTTTTATTAGCTTTCCTTCGTGCTTGAAGAATCTTGGCTTCACTTGAGAACAAACTTTACAAGATCCAGTCATTCGTCTTATCTCATCAAGGGAGTATGGTAAGTTCTTGCTTCGGATCCAATGGTGCATCCTAGTTTCACCTGGATGACATATTATTTCATGATATTCTTGAAGTTTGTTAACTTTGTCAGTCATTGACAGACTGTCAGCAGCTGCATTTAGTTTACCAGGTCTGTATACAATGTCATAGCTGTAACATGATAGTTCGAGTCTCCATCTCATAATTTTTTCATTCTTTATTTTCCCTGATAACTTAGTGTTAAACATGAAAGAGACAAATTTCTGGTCGGTGATTAATTTGAAATGTCTGCCCAGCAAATAGTGTCTCCATTTTCGGATGGACTCCACAATCGCACAGGCTTCTTTTTCAACTGAGCTGTGTTTTAGCTCACTGTGTGTCAGAGCTTTTGAGAAGAATGCCACAGGTCGACTATTCTGTGATAGAGTTGCAGCTAATATTGTGTCCGAAGCGTCTGTCTCAACGGTGAATGGTAGCTCAGGATTTATAGGGCTCATTGAAGCATTTTCAATTTCTCTTTTAAGTTCATTAAATGCATTTATTGCCTGCATAGACAGGGGAAAAGAGCTTGTTGTTAGTAATTTGATCTTCTCCGAAAACCGCTGAATATATCTCGAAAAATGAGAAAACATACCTACAGCCCTTTTGAGTGATGATGAGTTTGTAGGCAAGGGAAAGTTCTTTAGAGGTAACAAACGATCTGAGTCTGGTTTTATAGTTTTGTTGCTTATGGTGTATCCAAGAAGACTAATAGATTTCATTGAAAAAGAGCATTTGTTTTCGTTGATCGTCAAGTTATACTTAGATGCAGCGGTCATTAACCTGCAGCGGTCTATCATGCTCCTCTTGCGTTTTCCCACACACCGTTATATCATCTAAGTAAGCAAAGGTGTCCTTAAGATTTTCAGCTCGAATTATGTTATCAATTACCCTTTGGAATGCAGCAACTCATTCAAACTGAATTAGTAAACTGAATCTTTAATGAAAGCCCCACAAAAATCACAAGGAGTTAAGTCCAACGGGCGCCAACGCAATAGAGGCCTGTCTTGATTTCCAGAGCGATCAATATACATATTTTATTGCTTTTTCGTAGCTATTTAAATGTCAACATTAGTTAAAGAAGCAACCAAGACAACCTAACCTCATCAAAACAAACTTATAAACATACTCTTTTTACATCACCTGGTATATCCTATCCCAATCTATCTATACTCTAATATGAGTAAGATTTGCTTGCTTGCTTGCAAATCTGATCTCAAAAACAGCACCAACGATTTCCTTCAAATGTTGGGAATAACTCATTTCCAGGATGAAAATAAGTTCTAGACAGGTCTCATTCCCAGGAAAAATCAAATAATGTAAAAATATGAAAATTAAAAGTTAAAAAAATGAACATTGGGCTTATGGAGCTTAAAATCAAAACAAAAGAATTGTAGTAGCTGTTCATAATCAACCACTGAGCTCTATGTTATATCTGGAGTCAGCCTGCCGCTGTATTTATGGTCGTTATGTTGGCCAGATGTGTTTTTGACGTTCTGGTGGTATAGTTATTTCATTTCCTATTGGTTGAAATTTTGACTGGTCCAGTTAACGGTAAGGTGACAACACAAACCAAGGTGAGAGCAAAAAGTCAATGTTGACGGCACGTTTTTGGAAAATATTTAGGCAGAGAGTAGTGACTCAGATATAACATAGAGCTCAGTGTAATCAACCAGGGAACTGTCAAAGTAATAACTTACTCGTGTTGTTTACAATTGTTAACATGTGGTTTCCTGAGAGTAGTGACTAAAACTGTTGAGTGAAGATTGCATATGTTGAGTGATCATATCCGAAAAATATCAGAGGGACATTGAGCTATAAATAAAAACTGGAGTGATATTAAAAATGCAGAAAAGAGGCAAATGAGCTATACAGATCTGATAATCAGTTGGCGGAAATGGTAAAATATTACTCCAAGTGATCTAAACAAACTGACTGGTCTTCACCGATCAAAGCTCGGCCCCCCAGGTTCTCAATTACAATGAAGCATATGAAAATAAATGCAAACAATCGGCAGCATACAAATGGTTATTTATTATGGATAGGCTACTTTATTGTCTTGAGCTCAAATCTTAATCTATAAAATCCAAATACTACTGACTGACTCACTCATCACGAAATCTCAAAAACCACAGAACAGATTGCAATGAAATTTGGAACATACCTTCCTCTTGGGTCTTAGGTCCTCACTAAGAAAGGGTTTTAAGAAATTCCCATAGGGCTCCCCCCACAGGGAGTCAAAGTTCCAATCCTGTGTTATTCTTATGGACATTCACTTTTATGTTTGAGCTGATGAAAATACAAACAGCTGATCTTGATTCGAAGTAGTTCCACGGGATATCCACAGAATGCAGCACACATAACTTTCATAGTTTTAGCGAATTTTCCCTATAGAGAAGAAGCTATTTCCGTAGCCGGCATGGTAAGACCTAGGCCCGGGACCATGATAACTTTTCGATTTGAGGTCCCCAGACCCCAAAAACACCATTCGTTCAAAACTGTATATATATATATATATATATATATATATATATATATAAGTCCGTGTGTAAACTTAATGTGTGTCCGTGGGTCTTGTAAAAATGGTCCGATTTTGATAAAAATTGTAAAGCATTATTTATGACTTCAAGTTCCCAGACAGATCGACTCTTCCGAAGTGGTATTTTGGGGGGGGTTTTGTACTACAAAAATGGGTTTTTGAAGTTTTTTAAAAAGCCAATTTTTAGTTTTGACCATTGGATTCAGCTTAAAAAAAACACAATTTGGTGTTGTGATGATTTTTCTACGTCAATTGGTTACAGAGATATTGAAAGTGCTAAATACGGTACGTTGTCCCATGCTATTCTTATGGAGGATAAGAACAAATTATATCTCGCCTATTTATGAACATATACTAACGAAACTTGGTATACGGCTTCATCTGGTTGTGGTCTATTGTTATTTGCACAAAAAACACAATTTTTACCAATAATTCTCGTAGCAGAAAACCTGCGTCCTCAGCCCCATGTTATTCTTATGGAGAATAATCAATACCCCCGTCGCAGCAAACCTGCATACTCAGCGAATTTCCAATGAAGATATAAATGTCTTAATACTACATAAAGCCACTTACCAAGTTTCATAAAAATATATTCACAAATAAGCTATATATACAATTTTAATTAATCTCCATAAGAATAACATTGGGGCTGAGTACACAGGTTTGCTGCAACAAGGAACACAAAAAATGGGTTTTTATGCTAATGTCAATATAACTCAACTAGGTGAAGTCGTATACCAGTTTTTATTCATTTATGTTCATAATTAAGGGAGACAGAGCATTTAATTATTATCCATAAGAATAACATGGGGGCTGAGTACACAGGTTTGCTGCTACGGGAGAATTATGCAAAAACAATTTTTTGGAGCAAATATCAATAGACCTCAACGAGATGAAGCTGTATACCAAGTTTCGTCAGTATACGTTCATAAATAAGCGAGATAAAAAAATTTTCTTTTCCTCCATAAGAATAACATTAGACAACGTACTGTGTTTAGCACTTTCAATATCTCGGTAACCAATTGACGTAGAGGAATGATCGAAATACCAAATTGTGTGTTTTTTTAAGCTGAATTGAATGGTCAAAACTAAAATTTGACTTTTTCAAAAATTATATGTAAAAAATTCAAAAAACCCATTTTTGGGGTACAAAACCCCCCCAAAATACCCCTTCGGATAGGTCGATCTGTCTGGTTTTCGAACTTAAAGTCATAAATGCGGCTTTACATATTTATATCAAATTTCGTCAAAATCGGATCATTTTTACGAGAGTTATCGTGCTCACGGACACATATATATATATATATATATATATATATATATATATATATATATATACAGTATCGAACGAATGGTGTTTTTGGGGTCTGGGGACCTCAAAACGAAAAGTTATCATGGTCCCGGGCCTAGGTCTTACCATGCCGACTACGGTAATAGCTTCTTCCCTATAGGGGAAATTCGCTAATTCCCTATAGGGGAAATTCGCTAATTCCCTATAGGGGAAATTCGCTAAAATGGTATATATCGCTTATTTATGAATTTATATTGATGAAACTTGGTATGTGGCTTCACCTAGTTGAGTAAAATTGATATGAAACCCCATGTTTGTTTTTCCTTGTTGCAGCAAACCTGCGTACTCATCCCCAATGTTAAGGAGGATAATTCAAATTTGATATATCACTTATTTGCGAATATATTTGTATGAAACTTGGTACCTACGCGGCTTTATGTGGTATTAAGTCATATATTTTGCATTGGAAATTCTCTGAGTACGCAGGTTTGCTGCGACGGGGGTATTTATAAATTATTATTTGTGGGGCGAAGCCTGCGGGAACAGCTAGTAATGTATCTTGTTGAAGCAGCTTCACAAATAATCAATTATTTAGTAACTATAAAACCAATAAAAAAGTAACATTAACACTATCAAAATTAACTTTATAGTAGAACAACCATCAGTTTCCAACAAAATAATAGTTTCAAAGAATGTACTATTAAAACCTTTACATGAATTAGTAAGACATTGACTAAGTCTTATTACGCACAGACCATCAATGTTCTGTGCTTGTATGGAGGAGTTTTTTTTTTTCAGATATATTTTAGAAACTTAGACAACACATACATTTTCAACTTTAGAGACCAGCTGCCATTCACTAGGATTATTTCAAACAGTGTTATACTTAATCCTTTGACAACTTCTGTTTAAAAACACTGAATTTCTAGTATTTTAGTTATAACTATAGACCGCCCGCCAATGGTTGAAATTTAACCAAATATTATTTGAATGTATAGTAGACGAGTATTTGAAAAAATAAAAAAATATCAAATTAGTTTAATCTCTCTCCCTCTCTAAAAAGGAAATTCAAATGATTTTTGCCAATTCCTGTCTCTCATCCTCGCCCCCCTCACGATCAGGTTTGATTATTTTATGTGGAGTTAAAACAGATAAGAGAAGAGTGTTACCATTCAATAAGTCAGTAACATTTTTATTTATGAATCATCTGTTGTTGCTCTTGTGCTACATATTTATTTTAAAAACGCAGCTGTTTATTAAATGAAAAACGAGTTCGCACGCAGCACGCTGACGTGAGGGAAGTGAATTTCCACATAAAAACTTTTAAAACTCAAAATCTGTAAAAAACATATATGTGTTCAAATTTTTATTGAAATCTGAAAACACTGATTTCTGGCTGTTCTGATGCTCCTGGTTTCATTTACCTGCAAAGCTGGGAATACAATTTTGTGCATTATAATGTTAGGAGAAGGTCCAGGCAGGCTTGAAAGAAGGCGTTAGTTGCTGGGGATGATAAAAGTACTCTAACAAAGGAATATCAGGCTTTTCTAGTGTATAAGACAACGTACTGTGTTTAGTCAAAACATATTTTCTTTAATAACTCGGTAAATATTAATGCTAGAATGACGAGAGAGAGCTTAAAACTTTTGCCTCACTAATTCCCATCTTTTTACATGCATTAATGTTACATCCGGGGCTTTTCTGACCCTTTATAGGCCCAAAAACTCAAAATTTGAAAGATTAATCCCAAAAAAAGGAGTTTAGAGTTGTCCGATTGTTTTGCCCAACGAACTTGTCCAACTGATTACAGAAAGGACCGTCCCTACCAAATTTGAAGTTAATTGGACAAAAAATGTGACCGCTAGAGTGCAAACACATGTATATATATATATATGTATATGTATATATATATATATATACACACAATTTTAAACGACCCTCCAAAACGTGTTCAGGGGGTCATGTTAGGAACTTCTATTGTGGTCCCGGGCTTAAGTTTCACCGTGCAGGTCATGCTAATAGTTCACTTTCCAAAAGAAATTCACTAACAACGAAAATCAGGACGCATGTTCCCATAAGCATAACATGTAAACTTTGAAAGCTAAAAGGGCATAGCCCTACATGCCCAAACACAAAATTAGGGTGAACTGGGGTAAGTGTAACCCTGTTTTGGCATAGTCCAACTTTGACCACGAACTGCCACTTTGTTATTGCATGTATAGTTCTGGAATTTTGTATGCATAAACTTGGACTTATTGGCTTTTTTACCTTATGCATTTTTATAGATAAAAAACAAATGTATGGTCCAAATGAACTTTTAAAAAATTGTATGTTCCAAGGTTACACTTGCCCCACGGTTCGGGGTAAGTGTAACCCAAGCCTAACATACCTATATAAAGCATATTAAAAGAAAAATGGGGCAAGAGTTCAGATTCTCCAATTTTTACTGAGTTTGGGACTTTTTGAATTATCAAAATATCTTTAATTTTACCGAAGATACACACTTTTTCGCGCACCACCAGTGGCATTCAGTGAAATGCACAAAACTTTCTAAACTATAAAATAGGTGTTAACCGTTTGCGATCAGAAGGCCAGCAGGAGTGGCCACAATGCAGTCGGCAGCCAGTCGGAATTCTTTCCGTATGACTTGGTTCCGACGGTCGGACGGCCAGCTGTACTGGCCACGTCCCCGTGTCACCTCGGCATTCATCATGGCAGCTCACTCCCGGCAGCTCGGAATTATTTATCTGATCATTTAGTTCAACAATTCCTCACTAGGTTGCAGCACTCTACAGGCATCATACCACATTTAGAATATTACAAACGAAAACATTGTTGTCGGCCAGTCCTGCTGGATGCCCGAGCGTTCGTTGGATTTCATGTTGGCCAGCACCGCTGGCCGTCCGATCGCAAAGGTCAACTGCTGTGGAAAAATCCGACTTCCGCACGCTAATGCCGCGCGATCGCTGAGGAATAGCGGCAAATACCCATTCCGATGGCAAAGGGTTAAAACAAAAAAATGAAGACAAAATAGTACTTAATTGATTTATTGACTATGTAACAATATTTCTGACTAAATTTTAAAAAAATTTTATTTTTTATATTTAAACTAATAAAAATTGAAAGTTGTTATACTTGTAAGCTATACTTAGGCTAAGCGCTGCATACTTAATCGTTCACTCACAAACTTGAAAACAACATTTATTTAAAAGGGCATTTAGTCAAAAATTAACCTAAAATTAAGTGAATAGGTCTTGGGCATATTTTACTGAATATTATAAGAGTCAGAGCACACTGAACGATTAGCTCAACAACAAAATCAACCGTAACTATGTGTTATTTGGTTCAGATAACACTAAAGATTGGTTCTCCTCTTCGGCCCAAAGTAGGAAAATTGAGATTATATGAGGTTAGGTTTAGGTTGGGCCTCTTTTTGTTAATTAAAGTTATATTTTTAAACAAAATAAATGGAAATTATACAAAAATATACCCTCGTCGCAGCAAACCTGCGTACTCAGCGAACTTCCATTGAATATATATGTCTTAATAACCTATTAAGCCACTTACCAGGATTCATAAGAAATATATTAATAAATAAGCGATATTTAAAATATTAATTATTCTCTATAAGAATAACATTGGGGATGAGTACGCAGGTTTGCTGCAACAAGGAACACAAAATAATGGGTTTTTATGCAAATATCAATAGAACTCATCTAAGTGAAGTCACATACCAAGTGTTATCCATATACATTCATAAATAAGCGATATATAACATTTGAATTATTCTCCATAAGAATAACATAGGGACTGAGTATCTAGGTTTGCTACAACGGGAACTGTAGGCAAAAAATTGTTTTTTGTGGAAACAACAACAAACCACAACCAGATGAAGCCAAGCTTCGTCAGTTTATGTTCATAAACAAGCGAGATATAAAATTTTTCTTTTTCTCCACAAGAATAACATTGGACAACGTACTGTGTTTAGCACTTTCATTATCTCAGTAACCAATTGACATACAGCAATGATCAAAATACAAATTTTTTTTAAGCTGAATTCAATGGTATAAATTAAAATTTGATTTAAATAAAAATTACATGTGAAAACCCAAAAAAAACATTTTTGGGGTACAAAACCACCCAAAAACCCCCCTTCGGATGGTGCGATTTGTCTGGTTTTCGAACTTGTTCCAATAAATGGTACTTTACATGTTTG